>OX419698.1:14440020-16840020 GCA_948474745.1 Oligia latruncula
TTCCAGTAATGCTATTCAGTAAAAATCTCACCGTGAAAATACTTAGGTAAAGTGAGCTACTGAGCTGTCAATAGTGTCAATCCTTAGTATCAGGTGGAATGACAGCTCACTAAGCTCACTTCACAGTTATGACGGTGATCTTTTTACAGAATAGCACCGAATTTCGCTTGCGAATTATTTGGAGTTGACATGTTTGTTTGCGAAAATGCCTAAAGTAAAAGGTAAAATCAAGTACAAGAAATTATTTTGAGAAGATTGATAATCTTATTGCAAAGTGTAAGATAAGCGCTAAAGTGATCAAAGTTGGATGAGGAACCTCGAATTTATGTTGGCACATATTAAGAGAAACCATCCCCAGGCTACAGTGGAGGTGGATCGAGGTGAAGTGGGTGATCAGCCAGGTGACACACAGGCACAGGGAACGTCTACTGGCACAACACAAGAAAAACCAACGGAGACTCCACGCGCACGCCCCATATTTCATACTACTCTGAAAATGACCGCAGCAAGTAACAAAAAGAAAATTGATAAATATTTGACTGTGATGATCGGACGGACGTACGGACGACTGACCACGGACTTTTTAGGAAAAACCTAAAAAAAACCTTAAAAAACCGGTTTTAATAATTAACTAATCGGTATAAACCGGTGTTGAAAATTGTAATCGGTTCACATCACTAAGTTAATTGAGAGCCGATTGGCCCCTCCGGACCCCCGCTCTCACTGAGTACTTTTTTAGGGTTCCGTAGTACCTACAAGGAACCCTTATAGTTTCGTCATGTCCGTCTGTCTGTCCGAGGTTTTGCTAAGAGACCGTTTAGTACTAGAAAGCTGTAATTTTGCAGGAGTGTGTATATAAATTACGCCGACAAAGTGGTAAAATAAAATTTTAGAAAATATTTTTTTTTTAGGGTAGCCCCCCTACATGTGAAGTGGGAATGAATATTTTTTCGTCGTCTACCCCATCGTGTGGGGTATCGTTCTAAAATGACTTGAGGGTTGCTAAAGATATTTTTCGATTTAATGCTCCATTTACGAAATAATAAACTTTAAAGTGAAAATGATTGTTCCAGTAGGGCGTCCCCCCCCCCCTCTAAAAGCTAAACTGCTGGCTTGAAAAATCTGGAAAAATTCAAGATGATAGTGCATTTCATGAACTTTAAAGGAAAACTATAGGAATTAAGATAACTATTAGTTTAGCAGTAATAGTCGTTGAACTTGGGTGTTGGATAATTTTGTACCAAATACAAAATCCTTAGCAGTGACTAAGACGAAGTAGTTACTTGTTTATGACGGGTAAAGACTTGCATTAAAAAACAAAATATGAAATAAAAAAACCATAATAAATTATCATAAGTTTCCCCTCGCGCATATTGTTATTATAACCATTAACTCCTAATATCTTTACCATTACATAATTATATTCAGAATAAAGAACAACAGAATCGTACTATATACTTAGTGATAACGGGGCTACTACGGTACCCTACATTGTGCGTGACCCGACACGCACTTGGCCGGTTTTTGATGTCCGTGACTACCTCCGCCCCACCAACGCCAATCTCTTCCATATTTGGTAAATAATTAGTAGGTACTCAATTGGTACTAATTAGTACTTGAACCATCGAAGGTGGTCCGGCGGCAGTCACGCTCCCTTCAGCAGGACCACCATGAGCGCCGAAAAAGGGGGCACGCTACAGCTATTAAGTATACAAATAATTAGTACCCATAAATATGATTTATTTCGTAAAAAAACAGAACTCTAACATTTGTCATCACAACATCAAACTTGTTCCATTTCATTTTTTACAATCTGCGACTACAGTGGCTCACACACTTGTTAAAGTTCAACTACTTTTGCATTTTTTTTTTTAAATAACTTGTAAATATGTGAGCACCATGTATCTATCACTTATTTGATTTACCTGTCATTGCTTAATTTTTAATTCTTTTTACCTTTTGTGGTAGACTAATTTTATTATGGGTGCATCGTGTTCACATATAATTTTTATTATGTATACAAGACCTTGTAAAACATTTTAAAAGAGTAACGGTGGAGTTTCTTGCCCATTCTTCTCCATACGAAATCTACCTTTTGGAATGGGCGACTAGAATCATTTCTATTTAGTTTTTTTTTGACGTTCAAAAGTGCCTTTAATGTGCCTATATGAAATAAATGATTTGACTTTGACTTTGTATTTACCGAGAAATCAACGTTGAATGTTGATTCCAAGTTAGAGAAGCTTGTCGCTTTCCTCAAACCTACATAAAAAATTTGTACCCAAAATTCAAAACTAGTACTCCAGTAGTTTACGAGATATACCATGCCATTGGTGGGGTGGCGGTAGTCACGGTGCCAAATTTTCATTTCAAGATTTCCCTATTAAAAACTCGGTGATTTCTTCCCAAATTTATACAAAAATTAGTACCCATAAAGAAGTTATAGCGACCAAAAATTCAGATTCCTAAGTGTTGTATTTTAAGAGAAATTGGCTTTCATTACTTTTCCATACTAAATCTCCGCGTATAACCCGACCAAATTAAGTTGTCAATGGTAATGGCGCCGATTCCCTTGTTCACAAGCAAGGAAAATATCGGCAACAAAAAAAACTCCTAAAATAAAAATCTAAAGTCAGTAATAATCAAACTAGGCTGAGAATCAGCACTTTTTGAACGTCTAAATTATATAATAACCCCAAATCGCCTGCCCTTCACCACTTCCTAAAACTTTAGCTGGGGAGTACTTCCCTCCCCAGCAGCGACCGAACAAAACAAAACAACCAATAGCAAAGTGTTCTAATCAAATCAGAATTATTTATTTGATATAAAAAGTACACAATATATACAAAAACATGGTGAATTGGTGACACTTCATTTTTAGCGCTGATTTTTCAATCGACAGATAATTTTTATTCGTGGAATAAAATTGAAAAGAGAGGCCTTTATTAAGCTCAGCCGGTCGATTCTGTAAAAATCTCACCGTGAAAACTTAGGTGAGTTTGTTTTTGCTAGGAATTGACACTATTGACAGCTCACTCCACGCTCACTTCACCTAAGTTTTCACGGTGAGATGGTTACAGAATCGCACTGCTGGAATATTTTAGTATAGTGAAGTTAGTCGCATATTAAAATGGGAATTTGAGGGATTCCCGTACCATAGACAATATTTTTAACGGAAAAGACTCGTGTTCGGATACATATCAAAGACTCTGATACATGTTTTGTGATTGTATTCGGTTTTTCAATGAGAACCGGTGATTATCGGTTTTTACTAAAACCGTTTTTTTTTAGGTTTTTATGAAACCGGTTCACATCACTATTTGAGACACATTACAGGCTATAATTAACTATGTATACATATTTATAATAGGAAGAGCTCGTAATGAGCTTATTTTTGTACAGTAAACTATGTAGTGTTTATTGTCTGGGCGAATGTTTTCGTCATCGATTTTGCTTCCACTAATTGTCAAGCAAAAGGAGACATAAACCGTGCCAGTGTGTGATGGACGTAGCTCAGAGACCTGAGCAGTACTTCGTGATGTTCTGTGGTCTGTAAATATGAACTACAATCACATAAATAAAACAAAATACTCCCCGGGATCGATGATATTTTGAAATCCGTCACCGTTGGTGCGTTGAGTTGACAGCCGGTTTTAAATCCTTTTTGTACGAAGTTTTCGCGACAAAAAACACTTTATAATCACTGTATATAATACTTAATAACTAGGTTCGACTATATTAGACTAATTTAACATAATTAAAACACTTTTAATAATTTATTAAAATAATTAACCTAGAGACCGTTTTTTTTTTTTTTTTAAGTTTGATCAAAGACCTAATTTTATGAAAAACCACCAGTTTTTCATAAAATTAGGTTTTTGATCAAAAACCTAGGTTTTTGATGAAAAACCGGAAGATGACACATTTTAAACTCAATTTCATCATAAACCTGTAACAAAAATCTGTTTTTGATCAAAAACCTGAACTAATTTAGGTTTATGATAAAGTTCTTGTCAAAATCACGGGTTTGCTTTGTTTTATGACAAATAAATCAACTTTATCATAAACCCAAACTAGTTCAGGTTTTTGATCAAAAATCTGGATTGTTACAGAGGTTTATGATGAAATTGAGTTTAAAATGTGTCATCTTCCGGTTTTTCATCAAAAACCTAATTTTATGAAAAACCTGCAACATTGTATATAAAATGGTAAACTGACTGATTGTTGATATATCAACGCACAGTCTAAACCGCTGCTCCTAGAGACATGAAATTTGGAGGATGTGTTCTTTGTGAAGAGTAGGTATCCACTAAGAAAGGGTTTTTCGAAATTCCACCCCTAAGAGGGTGAAATTTGACGCGGACGAAGTCGCGGGCAGAAGCTAGTTTAGGATAAAATAAAAATCCCCCAGGTTATATATTAAATATCGGCTAAAGTGTGTTAAGGCACTCAATAACTATAAATAAAAACAATAAATTACTATTATTTTTAGAAACTAGCTGACCCGGCCAACGTTGTTTCGCCATATAAATTATTTCTAGCTGCCCGGCGCTACTTCGTTCGCGTGGTGTCCTACCCCTTACCCTTCCCTACCCCTACCCTACACCTAGTCCTACCCTACTCCTACACGGCTCCTACCCTACTCCTAACCTACGCCTACCCTACTCCTATAAGTAAATAAAAGTATTAAATACTATGTCTGTCTAAAACCGAATAAAAAAACCGGATAAAAAGTATCCTATGTCCGTCTCTTGGTTCTAAGCTACCTCCCCACCAATTTTCAGCCAAATCGGTTTAGCCGTTCTCGAGTTCTAAATAGTGTAACTATAGATTATATTTAATCATTATCATTACTTTGTTAAATAACACAGACATAACTATGAGAGTTATTTCGTCATAAAGGCAAGCCTTTACGACGTGATTATACACATAATAATGTTTTAAAGATCACAATATGTTTTCGTTAGTACCTACTATATCGCGCCAATAGCTATTAGCTATGAATCATAATTTCATAACTTAATTTTTTTTTTGTCCCTATATTGTTTACTACTTCTTTATGTTTTTATTTTTTGTTTTTTGGCACATGTGCGGCCTGCCAATTTTGGATTGCACTCGTTACCGCGTTCTACTTGTTTTGAATTTTGAATATGAATTTTACTGTTTATTATTATTACCTATATTTATTTTTAATTTAATCTGCTTTAATTTTAATTTCAATTCTGATACTAATGATAATTTTGGTTTATATACTAATTCTGATATCGATTATGATTTTGTTTTTATTTTATGTTTTGTGCTTTGCTCCTAATTAATTTTCTATTGTATTTAAGAAGTTATTTTTTATGTGAGTGCTGTGTACGCCTGTAAGTGACTAATTCACCATAATTCAATGCATGTTATTTATTATTATATCTATATTACCAGTGAATAGGTCGTTGGTGTACCTTTTAAATAAATAAATAGCTGTCGTTACGTATTTCCACTTATTGCAAGACAAACAGACAAAAATTCCAAAAATTGATGAAATGGCATCTGTTGGTTATCCACAGCCCAACTTTTTTTTTATATTTTCAATGTACAGAAACGCCTCGTCTACAGATTTATTATATTATTATGTATAGATATAGATATAGAAGATAATCAACTTTATTAATAGAGTATGAATAATCAACTTAAAAAATATTTTTTGTCGGAAAATCAAAGGTATCAAGCTCATACAGCCTCGTCGGTTTTCGTAATTTTATTTAATAATCATAACTGCATAATAAATGCGTATTCCTTTTTCAAAAAGATGTTTAATGCTTTATATACAAACTCAACGGTGTAAACACAGATGTAGTTCAGTCATGGACGTAATATATAGAATATTGTTGCGCGCCACAATTAATGCCTGGTACATGGTGACATTAGGTACCACTAGCGCCATCTAGTATCGAGTAGCAGAACTAGTCGAGTCACGATCGTTCTAGAAAATTCGATACTAGAACTTTGTAGAACTTTCTCGAACTATCGACACCTAGTCGGTCGGGGCCGGTATGTACTCGAACATTCTAGATGTTTCTACAATGGAAGGTTCTAGAACTATCTGCGGCACTATATAAGGCCGGGATGCGCGCCGACCGACACAGTTTGGATAAAGCGACAAGAGCGAAAACATCAAGCGATCTTCAAGTGCGAATTAAGAGTGATCAGTAGTGTAATTGTGTTTTAATAATTAGTCTGTTTGAGCTGTAATTAGTGTTGTAAAATAAATTGTTATTTTTGGTTATTAAATCGGCAGTTTTTATTGTCACGAACCCGAAGCTCGTAACAATTGGTGTCAGAAGCAAGGATTATGCCGGTTTTACCCAAAGATGACACGGAGGGTATCCGTACCCGGAGTCAACGCCAGCAAGAGACGGACCAGAGGCGATTCGGTGGAGCAACGCCACAGAGGTCGGAAGGCCAGCTACCGACTACGGAGGCCGGCCCGTCCACAGCTGCTCCAGCATCATCAGCACCAGATTTGGCTGCTCTGATGATGATGCTGCAGGAGCAGGCCCGCCGACAGGAGGAACAAGCTCGCCGACAGGAGGAACAGGCTCGTCGGTTGGAGGAACAGCTCCAGCGGAATAAGGAGGAACAGGCCCGTCGGTTGCAAGAACAACTGCTGCGTGACAGGGAGGAACAGGCTCGTCGACAGGAGGAACAGGCTCGTCGACAGGAGGAACAGGCTCGTCGACAGGAGGAACAGGCTCGTCGGTTGGAAGAACAGCTCCAACGTGATAAGGAGGAGCAGGTGCGCCGCCAGGAAGAGCAGATGCTCCTTATGAAGGACCTTTACGCTACCTTCGGGAAAGACATGAAGGAGGTGAAGGATAAGGTTGCTCAACATGACAACCGCCTGTCGGAAGCTGAAACCCGAATCGACCAAGTAAATAATCGGGTTGACAACGTGATGGCTGACGTGAAGGTAACCGTGATGGCTGACGTGAAGAAAACGCTGGATTACCTCAAACTTGGGGATGGAATCGCAGCTCCCGTAGCTACAACACCTTCGCTACGTGGATTCAAAGTGCCACCGTTCGACGGTACTTCTTCTTGGTCGGCCTACAAAATCCATTTTGAGGCTGTCATGAAGGCGAACGGGTGGAATAAAAGTCAGGCCATGACTGCCCTCACCCTAGGCCTGCGCGACCAGGCCTTAACCGTTCTGGAAGCTCTCGGTAAGGAAGTGACTTACGAGCAGCTCCTTGAGGCATTGGAGTCTCGGTATGGTGACGCTCACCTGGAACACGTGTTTCGTGCGCAGCTCAAGGATCGCGTACAACGCAGTAACGAAAACCTGCAGCAGTGGGCCCTTGAAGTGGAGAAGCTGGTTCGTAAAGCTTACCAGTCCGTACCTGCGCTTATTGATGGGAACCTGGTGCAGGCATTCATCGACGGCATACGCGACCTTGAAGTGAGAGCTGCTGTGAAGCTCGGGCACCACGGGACGCTTAAGGACGCATTGGCCCATGCACTGGAGGTGGAAGCTGTGCGGCAGGATCATCGTTCTCATCGCGTCAGGGAGGTTGTAGCGGCTACAGTTCGCGATCGTAATAGAAGGTACAGCCCTAGGTGCTACGGCTGTGGGGAAAAGGGCCACCTTCGATCCAGTTGCCCTAAGCGAACTGCAGAAAGGGATGATGTCTGGTCTCCAGAGAGAAGTGCGGCTAACAGCACCGCCCAGCAGCAGCAGGAATACGACTTTGTGGTCAAACATCGCAGCGGGAAACCTCATGGCAACACAGATGCATTTTTAAGAAGACCTTGTCCTGAAGACCGCAAGCATGGTACTAGACAAGAGGGTAAGGAATTGGTACCTATGAGGATGCTCAGGACAGACCTCAGCAAAGAGTGGAAGGAAATCCTACAACGTGCACAGCAGGAAGATTCGGACATCAAGCCGATTCTGGAGTGGATGCAGGCCAGAGCTCCTAAGCCCAGGTGGAGCGACGTCTCAGCGATGAGTTCGATCACAAAAAGCTATTGGGCCCAATGGGACAGCTTGGTGATTCAGGATGGAGTCCTGTGCCGTAAATGGGAAAATACTCGGGGAGACAGCTGTCATTTGCAAATGGTAGTCCCTAAAGCTCAAGTACCGGATGTTCTACAGCTGTACCATAATGGTTGTTCAGGAGGTCATCTGGGAGTAAAACGGACTCTACTGAAGATACGAGAACGGTTTTACTGGGTCCACTGTCGGGACGATGTCGAGGACTGGTTTCGCAAATGTACAAGTTGTGCAGCTGTAAAGGGACCTCAGACTCGCAGTAGAGGTGCATTGAAATTGTACAATGTTGGTGCACCATGGGAGAGGATAGCCCTTGATGTTGCGGGGCCGTTTCCGGTAAGTGAGAGTGGCAACAAGTATTTAATGGTTGTGATGGATTACTTCACCAAGTGGCCGGAAGTCTTCGCCATTCCAAACCAAGAAGCTTCGACAGTTGCAGATAAGTTAGTTCATGAAGTCTTCTGTCGTTTTGGAGTACCTTTAGAGATTCACAGTGATCAAGGAAGGAATTTTGAGTCCCAAATATTCCAGGAAACTTGTCGAGTTATGGGTACTCATAAAACGAGAACAACTTCTTACCACCCACAATCGGATGGAATGGTGGAACGATTTAATCAGACATTGGAGAGGTACCTAGCCAAGGTTGTGGAAAATCGGCAACGAGATTGGGACGAGCACATACAACCGTTTTTGTTGTCATATCGAAGCGCTGTTCACGAAAGTACATCGGTGACACCCGCTTTCGCAAACTTTGGAAGAGAATTACGGCTGCCTGCAGACCTGATCACCGGAATACCACCTGATGCCCCACGCAGTATAACCGATTATGCGAATGACTTGCGGAACAAAATGAATGACATTTATGAGCACGTCAGACAATCGGGCCAGCAAATGTCTGAAAAGATGAAAACCCGTTATGACCGCAAAATGAACAATAAAGGGTTCGACGAAGGTTCACTAGTGTGGTTGCACAATCCAGTCCGCAGCAAAGGGAAATCTCCTAAGCTTCAAGCTAAATGGGACGGACCGTACCGGATTGTGACAAAGATCAATGACGTAACCTACCGGATACAGAAAGGTGCAAGAGGTACTCCTAAGATCGTCCATGTGGACCGACTGGCGCGTTATTATGGGGCTGATAATGCTCGGGACGAGCATGTCTTAGGAGGGGGCAGTGTTGCGCGCCACAATTAATGCCTGGTACATGGTGACATTAGGTACCACTAGCGCCATCTAGTATCGAGTAGCAGAACTAGTCGAGTCACGATCGTTCTAGAAAATTCGATACTAGAACTTTGTAGAACTTTCTCGAACTATCGACACCTAGTCGGTCGGGGCCGGTATGTACTCAAACATTCTAGATGTTTCTACAATGGAAGGTTCTAGAACTATCTGCGGCACTATATAAGGCCGGGATGCGCGCCGACCGACACAGTTTGGATAAAGCGACAAGAGCGAAAACATCAAGCGATCTTCAAGTGCGAATTAAGAGTGATCAGTAGTGTAATTGTGTTTTAATAATTAGTCTGTTTGAGCTGTAATTAGTGTTGTAAAATAAATTGTTATTTTTGGTTATTAAATCGGCAGTTTTTATTGTCACGAACCCGAAGCTCGTAACAATATATTACGTCCATGAGTTCAGTATAAATTTCGGTAAGTATTCCAAATTTAAATCACATTCTCCCCCTAGAGGATGAATGAAATTCAGTACAATTTTCTTTCCCTGTTTTTAACAGATTAAAAATGACTATTGTTATGTTCGCTTTTTGTGGCAGAGAATGTCACTTTTATGAGCAAGTGGTACGAAAATGATTTTTATACCAGGCAAGCCGCATGAGGTTCTAGGTTTGATAGCCAAGTCGGTTGTTTTTTCAATTTCGCATAAGCAGTCCATCTGGTCCCGGCTGATGACAATAGGCTCGTTCATTGTTACATACTTGGTACTGACAAAATGTGGGTGTACCACACCCCTCTGCCAACCCTTCGCGGAATACTTACCGGCGTGATGTTATCTGCACTGCACCAGCTATGTCGGCCATATCTTATCGCACGGTGCAACCTATACCACATCATATTAATTATGTCTGTCGATACATTTCACTTGATTTTTATTTTATGGTCACAATGCCGCGTCACTATCTCCCCGCGCGCAGACTCACCCACTAACATGGAAGGAGCGTCTCCAGTTTATGGTCACAATGCCGCGTCACTATCTCCCCGCGCGCAGACTCACCCACTAACATGGAAGGAGCGTCTCCAGTTTATGGTCACAATGCCGCGTCACTATCTCCCCGCGCGCAGACTCACCCACTAACATGGAAGGAGCGTCTCCAGTTTATGGTCACAATGCCGCGTCACTATCTCCCCGCGCGCAGACTCACCCACTAACATGGAAGGAGCGTCTCCAGTTTATGGTCACAATGCCGCGTCACTATCTCCCCGCGCGCAGACTCACCCACTAACATGGAAGGAGCGTCTCCAGTTTATGGTCACAATGCCGCGTCACTATCTCCCCGCGCGCAGACTCACCCACTAACATGGAAGGAGCGTCTCCAGTTTATGGTCACAATGCCGCGTCACTATCTCCCCGCGCGCAGACTCACCCACTAACATGGAAGGAGCGTCTCCAGTTTATGGTCACAATGCCGCGTCACTATCTCCCCGCGCGCAGACTCACCCACTAACATGGAAGGAGCGTCTCCAGTTTATGGTCACAATGCCGCGTCACTATCTCCCCGCGCGCAGACTCACCCACTAACATGGAAGGAGCGTCTCCAGTTTATGGTCACAATGCCGCGTCACTATCTCCCCGCGCGCAGACTCACCCACTAACATGGAAGGAGCGTCTCCAGTTTATGGTCACAATGCCGCGTCACTATCTCCCCGCGCGCAGACTCACCCACTAACATGGAAGGAGCGTCTCCAGTTTATGGTCACAATGCCGCGTCACTATCTCCCCGCGCGCAGACTCACCCACTAACATGGAAGGAGCGTCTCCAGTTTATGGTCACAATGCCGCGTCACTATCTCCCCGCGCGCAGACTCACCCACTAACATGGAAGGAGCGTCTCCAGTTTATGGTCACAATGCCGCGTCACTATCTCCCCGCGCGCAGACTCACCCACTAACATGGAAGGAGCGTCTCCAGTTTATGGTCACAATGCCGCGTCACTATCTCCCCGCGCGCAGACTCACCCACTAACATGGAAGGAGCGTCTCCAGTTTATGGTCACAATGCCGCGTCACTATCTCCCCGCGCGCAGACTCACCCACTAACATGGAAGGAGCGTCTCCAGTTTATGACCTAATAATTTAAATTATCTGCTCAGACGTGCAATATTGACAAAATATGAATCATTTTCTTATAATTAATAATAATAATAATCGTTTATTTATAAAAAGGGATACATTTACAATGAATAGCTTAACAGTTAAAATAAGATAGCGCACAGTTGCAAATTTGCCTGAACTAGGTTGAACCTGTGTTTCAGGCTAGAAAGTGCTTATAAGTACTTAATGTAATAAATTAACAATCAGTATAACGTAAAAACTAAATTAAAAACATAGGTAAATAAAAGTAAAATAGCATGTTAGCAGTTCTATTTGCAAACAATAAGTAGGTCTTCTGTCTGTGCATAGTCGATGGTTAATAAATATTTAAGTATAATTTGTTTACAGCTATAGTAATTTAGTTTATAAATACTTAGTTTCCTATTTAATCTATTGTACAGGAATGGGCCTAGGAAAGTAAAAAATCTTTCTACAAAGACATGTTTTGAGGTAGCATTAGATATGCATACTAAATCATTCCGTCTCTTGTTAATGTTGTCGGCATTGTAGGCAAGCATGGTGTGCTGTTTTAATACTAAGTGCATGATGAAAAGCTGGCGAACCGTTAGTACATTGCAGGATTTATATAGGAGATCTGTGGGAAAAAAGAAGGGATGGAAGTTTGCTACCTTTAAAATTGCTCTCTGAGCTCTTTCAAGAGGAAGCAAGTTAGTTTTTGGTGCGCCACCCCAAGAAGTGATACAGTATTGAATTATAGATTGACATAGGGCCAAATAAACTTGCGTGATTAATTTTGAATCTGCTAATGATCGCAATTTTTTAAAAACATATATTAGTTTGCGCACTCTTTTAACTAGGCTTTCAATATGTTTTTTAAAAGAGAGTGTGTCGTCCATTATGACCCCCAGGTATTTTATGTTGCTCGTTTTGTGGATCAAAGGACAATTACACATGGTGATTGTACGGTTTCCACATTGATGTGCGTATAGATAAGGGTTAGTAATGTTAAGTTGAGGCTTGCGCATGGAGAAGTGAATATATTTTGTTTTGTCGGCATCTAATGTTAGTAAATTACTATGAAGCCAATTAGTCACAGTATTAAAACCTAGTTGAGCGATTTTGAACAGTTCGCTACCGGTTTTAGCGCTAAATATTAACGCCGTGTCGTCGGCATATGATATTATTTTGCCATCTTTAATATTTAGATTACACAAGTCATTAATATAAATAAGGAAGAGGGTGGGGCCCAGAATACTCCCCTGAGGAACACCAAAACCAGTATTTTTCTGCTCATCGCTCGTAATATTATCTATTCTAACACATTGGTACCGTTGGTCTAGATAGTGAGTAAAAAGTTTCAGTGGCGTTCCCCTTATTCCTATGATCTCTAATTTGTTCAGAAGTACAGAAGTAGACACCGTGTCGAAGGCCTTGGCTAAATCGAGAAAGACTCCCAGGGTCTGGTTTCCTTTGCCGAGTTCTTCTGAAATATAATCAGTCAGGCTATGCACTGCATCTGCTGTCGACAGTTTGGCTCTAAAACCAAATTGTGCAGGAGATAAGATGTTGTTTTTTTCTAGGTAATTAACTAGTCTACTGTTTATAATTTTCTCTAGAATTTTTGAAATTGAAGGGAGTAAGGATATTGGCCTATAATTATTAACTACGTCCTTACTTCCAGATTTATAGATAGGGATTACAACTGCCTTTTTTAGACAACTAGGGAAAATTCCTTCGGAAAGACAGATTCGAAATATATGCGTTAAGGGAGGTACCAAAATTTGCTTAAAGAGCTTAAGGATCTTATTGCTTATGTTATCCCATCCAACTGCACAGTCGTCTTTTAGCCCAGAAATGATTCGAGTTATTTCATCTTCATCGGTATCCAACATAGCAAAAGATTTCGGGTTACAGCTATTGCTAGATTTTTGGAGAGATGGTTGGTCGCAATACTTCGGAATCTGATCGGCAAGAGTTTTCCCTATATTTACAAAAAAGTTATTTACATTGTTAGCTGATAAGAGTGGTGAAGGATTAGTCAGCAATAAACTCGAATTTGATTCACGCTGTTTAGACATATTAGTGACGTTTTTAATATGTTTCCAAAGTTGCTTGGTATTTTTACCTGCTTTATTTAATTCAGTTTTATCGTAATTATTTTTTAAATTCTTTAGGAGATTGTTGCAGAAATTCCTGTATCTTTTATAGGTGGTTTGAATTATTAGATTATCAGGGTGTCTTTTAGTTTTCTGATGAAGTTTATCTCTGTGTCTTATACACCGAATTAGTCCTGGAGTAATCCATGGTTTAATATTGTAAAATTTCTTATTTACTGTAGAAACTGTCGTGTTACGTAATATTGCTTGTTGAACTTGTTTTATTAAGTACGATAAAGCCAGATTAGCGTCAGCAGTATTGTAAACTAGGCTAAGGTCAATGTTGCACAAATCATATTCGAGTTTGTTTGTATTTAATTTGCTAATAGTCTGAGGACGCTTTAGCTTAGGCAGCGTTAAATTTACGTTGAGTAAGACTGCGTGATGGTCAGTAATTGTTGAGTTAGTAACAAGCGTAATATACGATAGGCTGGTTTTGATCATCATAATTATGATCGAGGCAGGAACCGCTCTGATGAGTAGGCAATGTGTGAGCGGGGAGAAAGCCATGATATAAGCAAATATTAAGGTAATCTTGGGTCCCTGCATCGCAGTTTTCGGAGCCAATATTTATATTTAAATCACCTGTTAGTATAACATTCTTAAATGGGCTTAGTGCTTGAAAAATCTGGTTTATGGAATTGTTAAAAGGATCTAAGTTTCTAGAGGATGGGGATCTATACATAGCGATTATAGCTGTGTTTGTACCAATTTTGATGACTAAACAATTACTCATACAGTCTTGTAGAGTATGTTCCTCGACTGTGACCTTTAATGATTCCTTAGCATAGACTACCACACCATCATTCTGATTGTGGTTTATTGTGGTATGTAATAAGTTGTACCCTGGTATTACTGGGAGGTTATCGTGGCGATTAGAAAGCCAGCACTCGGTAAGTACCATTATATCACAATCAAAGTTAAGTCTATGAAGAAAAATATTAAAGCTATCTATGTTCTTATAAATGCTACGAATGTTTTGGGTTAGTACGGTTAGCGAATTTTGATAGTCGGAAAGATATTGTCTGCAGTCCTCAACGTCACATGTCTTTGATCTAGTTAAAAATGTGTTATCTATATCAGTAATTAAGTTATCCATATTAAAATAAAATAAAATAAAACAATAAATTAAGTCTAAAATAAAAACTAGTATGTGGCGCTCTTAGGCGCCTTCATAATCTATCGAATTAATGTACCTGTATTCGGCAGCTTTTTTAGCAGGGCAATCTGTATCTCCCGTCTTGTGGTTGGCTTGTTTTTTAAAGCGCGAACATGTAGCACATTTTGGCGGATTGGCCTTCTTTGCGCAGTCTTGAATTGTGTGCCCTTCTTCACCGCAATGGCCGCATGTGGGGGCAGAAATTTTACATGTTTTGGCTGCATGACCATACTGCTGGCACTTGTAACATCTAGTTACCAGTGTAAAGTCTCGTACCGGACAGGACGTCCAATTTATAAATAATCTGTCCTGCGTGACGAGGGCCTTGCGAATGATGGCTGGAACTTCTATAATAAAGTTGCAATTCTCAGCATCCTTCCTGCCGGATTTGTGGCTCAGTTTTATTGAGGTCAAAAATGTATCTAGGGACATAGTCGGCAGTTTTTCGGTCAAGTTCTGTTCAAAGATACATTTATAAACCTCATTTTCAGACATAGATGTGGGAACTCCTATAACTATAATGCGAGGTTTGCGTTTTTGAGGTTCGTCGACGGTAAGCCCTGACGAAGCGAGTTGGACTGTTTGTTTTAGCTTATCTAGGTCATCTTTGGTCTCAGTGCTGATTATTAGTCCTCCTTTTCCTATTTTACGTACGCCTCGTACTTTCAGCTTCATTTCCCCAGGGCATATGATTTTTTGGACCATGGTCTTGGTTTCGTCACTGGTCTTTGAGTTATCACAGGGATAAATCGCCACGGAACTAAAAGTATTAGGACGAACAAAGCTTTTGGACCCCTTCTTCACCATATCTGCAAAAGATGTGCCCGCAACCTGCTTCGTACAGGACTCTTGAATCGTCCGGTTCATCTCCGTTAGACAGTCGGATAGGTCTCGAGCTTCGGTCATGGATTTAAGAGTGGTATGGGTTTGAATGGCCTTTTGCTTTAGAGACTGGTACTGCACAGCCATTTGCGAAACTCCATGTCCAACTTTTCGGCAAAGATTATTTATTTTTAGTTTCTGCTCAGTGTTGAGCTTACCATCAGAAGCAGTAGCACATACCTCATTCAGGCACTGCTCGATTGATGACATCCAGTTCTGGATCTCTGGAGTGGTCACTACTTCAATTTTGTCATCTTGGTCCTGTCTTGGTTGTCGCGGCGGTGTCGGTGCCGGTGTCGGTATCGGGGTCGTCGGTACCGGGGTCGGTACCGGGGACGGTGTCGGTGGAGGGCTGTGTCGTATCATCGCGCTCCGATTATTGGGGCTGCCTTCCATATAACAGAGTATTTAAAAATAATCCAGTCAGTTCATTATTAAACTTGTCACTTAAAATGTTTCTGACGCTAATACACTAAAACTAGGTCACTATTTATGCAAACGTTAATTTATTTTCTTTATTTAAATGCATTGATGAGCACGTCTGTATACTTTGAATTCCGCGTTGAATAACCCATTCATTAATGCTAACTTGAGCCGGGAGCTAATAAAGTGTCAAGAGTATGTCTATGTGTTATGTGAGGGTTCCGTAGTCAGATATGTCTTATATTTTTTATCAATATAAGTAATGCTTCTCATTTATATACCCGTCTAAATAAAAAGTAATTTAAAAAAATTAAACCGACTTCAAAAAGAAATTAACTCAAAATTATGAAATAACTTTAATTTCGGAAGTCGGTGTCTTGGGATCTGTATTTTAGTTTTATGCCACCGACTTCCGAAATTAAAGTTATTTCATAATTTTGAGTTAATTTCTTTTTGAAGTCGGTTTAATTTTTTTAAATTACTTTTTATTTCGTAATTTTTAGTTTTTGCACTAGTATTTGACCAAGGTTTTGAGATGTTTTCCCTTTGACACTACACCCGTAGCTCTTATCAATAAGCCAGGCCGTCACACTTACACGTATTAGTCCATATCTTGAAAATTACTGAATCGATCTTGATGAAACTTGCACTGTTCCCTAAGTTGAAGAAAATGTAAGCCAATAAAAAAAAATGGTCACGATCCGATTAATAGTTCCGGAGATATGCGTGGACAAACATACATACATACATACATACGTCTATGAAATTTTGTATATTTGTTTGGAAGCCCTAATAGATCATCATATGTGAATATAATGCAATTCCAATAATATTACATACATACGTATCGAATTGATAACCTCCTTTTTTTTGAAGTCGGTAAAAATTATTACCAAACGGCGCGCATCGCATCGGATCAGAACGGATTTTACAATCTTTAAACGATATTAAATCGTGTATGTATATTGTAGTGTGTGTGTGTATTTAAAGTCTATTAGGACATAGAATACTTTTATCCGCATATTCCCACGTGATCGAGACTTATGTAGATGAAACCGGGTGCAGCTAGTCTTCTTCTATAGAGAGAAGAGGTCACCAAGTGTGTTACATCCGATAACAATAAGTAACGCATGAATGATAGAGCATGGTAGTTAAATGGTGGCAAAATATACACAAACAAATCTTCAAAGTCCATTATTTAATATCATACCTACTCCAAAAACTAAAAGTTTTTAACGGTATTTCACACTTCTTTGTATCCGTGACTAGTCAAAGGCATTGTTGGATGAGCAGAGCAGGTAGGTCCTTCGGGGAAGGGCTATTGTCTTGTGTGAGTAGGCCCTATTATGTGGCCGACTAGCCAGCCGGTAATTATTTACCTACCGTGCCACGAGGTCCTTTTGGGAGCGCAACTGAAGTGGTTCTTAATGGATAATATTTTTGTGTTCACCAAAAATCTAAAGGTACATCTATGTATGCATTTCTAAAATATTATTCTTCCCCGAAAAATACTGATCGTGCACCAAATATTACAAAATATTTGTAACTTACTTTTTAATACAGTTGCTCAAAAAGTGGTGTATTGCAGGGACGTATAGCGTTCGGGATGTGGGCTATTACATACTAGTGCTTTTTTTTTACCTTTCCCGAACTCGTGCGTTCTCTTTCCCAACTGTCAAAATAATGTCTATTAAAAAGAAAAACCAACCATGAAGTTTTTACTAAAGAGTTTTTGTGATTCATACAAATACGTATATTTCTAAAAAGAAGCTACTAATTTATTTCAATATCAGATTTAATGATTTAATTGAATGAGTTAGGTATTCATTTCATTTCATCTCATTAAATTTCATTTTCATTTCATATCAATAAAAAAAATATACTGAAGACTAAGCTGTATGGATAGTTCCCTTTGCCTATCAAAATGGGTGAAGAAAAAAAAACTCTGCTTATATTCTACGGTTGGCGCCATTTTCCATAAATTTTCTTTGCGAGTTTAGTTGTTTGTTGCACAAAATGAGTAATTTCGACCCTATTTTTTTTTAATTAACACCACCGGAACTCAGTATAATTGCACAAAATGCTTCGGAGAACATTTTACCGGAAAATTCAAAAAGTCGTTACATATCCACATACGACTAATTTTTTGCGTGGAGAGAAGAGAAAAAAGCAATATTGTGTGTTTATTATTCTATTAAATTGCTTCATTTTTTCGCAACTGTATTAAAAATAGTCGTTCAGTACACCTGCGGAACCGTCATTGCAACTTGTTCAGACTGTCAACCCTCGCCTTCGGCTGCGCCTCGGCTCGGGTAGACATTTGTCGGAACTCTTTGCAATGACAGCCTTTTCGCACTTGTAATGAAATATACTAATTTTAATTTTTTTGAAATGGACATTATCGAGAACCGAATTAGTTACGAGGTTAATTATTTAAAAAAAAAATGCTTAGGTTAGGTTAGGTTAAAACTGTGACCTCCTACGCACGAGCCGAGCGAGCGAAGCGAGCGGTGCCGCGGCAGCGGCCGGCGAGTGCCAGAAACGACTAAATTTTAAAGAAAAAAAAATATGGAAAAAGAGATTATTTTTAACAGGCTATCGAGAACCGAATTAGTTAGACGTAAAACTAAAAAAATAAATGCTTGTTTTTAAAATTAGGTGTATTACTATTTTTACAAACTTGCAACAGTTGTTAAATAGATGCTCGTTATGACATATTTTAATGAACATATTTTGGTGCACATTCAGTATATTTGGTGGAACACAGGCAAAATTAGGTAAATGAAATGGGAATAAATTGAAGTACTTTTAAATACCATCCGTTCTTAATTGTTTTGTTGATCAAACTTTTAACTAAAGACAAACAATCTAGATAAGAAAACAAAACCAAATCGACATCTCGTTACCTAGTGACTTCACTCCGCAGTATGTAGGTACCTGAAAATGGAGAGGAACGCTTTAGATTCCCATTGGCATCAAAATTGCGTCCAAACAAGACCGATCTCGCTAACATCATTGAAATACACGATTTCTTAAGTGCTTGAGAAATGTTTCGCCTCAGCATTACTCGTGACTCTATCCCTAATTGTACCGTTGATAAAAGACCTCCACAGTTGTTCACATCCTTAGGAATTACATTACTAGGAGGCAAATTTCCGTACGTTGAAATTTCAGGAGATTCATCGACAGCATTAATTATTATTGTGTAAATTCGCTGTGCTTTTGCGTTCTCAGCTATCATTTATATGAGCATTGTAAGCTTCTACTTTTCGTATAGTCGGATAAATTCGAACTGCAACTCCACCGGCAAATTCTCCTATCAACGGTAGGTACTCGTCGACGTTCGCAAAGCAATTCAAGTTGAGCCGTTGTCAATTCGCCAAAACGCAAATTATTCAGCAAATCTATGAACGAGTATCGTACCTATATTTTCTGTGCCATTGACCGACCAATGATCGACCATTATGAATTTAGCAGATTACGAACTTTTAGCAAAATGACGATACTCCAAAAACTAAAAGTTTTTAACGGTATTTCACATTTCTTTGTATCCGTGACTAGTCAAAGGCATTGTTGGATGAGCAGAGCAGGTAGGTCCTTCGGGGAAGGGCTATTGTCTTGTGTGAGTAGGCCCTATTATGTGGCCGACTAGCCAGCCGGTAATTATTTACCTACCGTGCCACGAGGTCCTTTTGGGAGCTCAACTGCAGTGGTTCTTAATTGTTTTGTTGATAAAACTTTTAACTAAAGACAAACAATACTCATCAGACCCCATTACTCATATTCAGGTAGTATTAAACATTTTATAGGGAATTGTAAAGGTTAGTACAACATTGTTATCTAACTTCTTTGTTCATTTACACATGTATGTTATATTTTCAAACTACCAAATTATCGTTATAATTTGCACCAAATCTATTGTATTAAAGTTAAAACTAGGTTTCAACTATTGTTAACCATTAATCTAAGCAGTACCTAATCCTTTGTTATCTTGCAATAAATATCATAAGAAATCACACTTTGAACTAATAGTTACGTACATTGTATTGTATTCCGTTACATTTTAACTTAATTTTAGCAAAGTTCATAATTTAGTAGGTGAATAGTAAAATCGACAATTACATACATTAATGTTATTGTATATGATCTAGTAAACAGATTAGTACTTTTGTGAACCAGTTCAGTTTTGGGATACGTTGATTAAAACATGTATTGAAACGTTTTTTTTAGATTTTAAGAAAAAAAAACAAAGTCTATATAATTACAGTTTGAGGTGGTAACCGAATCTGTTTCATAAATAAAAAAATATACTATTGACGCTGCAGCAGGTCCAATAATGGCCGTTTCGAATTTTTTGAAAATCTCCGAAACCAGGGTTTTGTTTACAAAAATAACTTTAGTAGGAGTTAATATGTTAAGTGTAGTCTATAAAAAAACAAAGCTTGACTTTGAGGCAGCGAGGTACGAGATTCCATACATCCATGAGCATTGTTCTTTAGTTTTCACTCTCTCGAGATCATAAACTAAACCATAGCTGAATCTAATTTTAAGTTTTTTAACTTTAGTCCTGTTCTCAATGTCCCACAGATCAATGTCAAAATTCAGTGCCAAATTTCAAGTTTCTAGGCCTACTAGAAGTCCCTAAACATTTTGATTAGCTCTAAGTGAGTGAGTCAGTCAGTCAGTCAGTGACACTTTAGCTATTTTGAAAAGTCCATAACTTCGAATCTATTAAAGCTACACCTACAGTTATGAAATTTGGTATTCGAACTAACAGCAGTCATGGTATTATGTATGTGAAGTTTGATTCGATTTCGTGTGACAAATAGTTAGATACAGGGTGTTCAAAAGTAGCTCGAAGCGGTTCGGGTAAAAAGTGCACGGCGTACGTGCGGCCTCTTGCTGGAACTTGGCCTGCGCACTGCCGTGCGCTTCGATATAGAAGCATAAAATGTACATAATGATGACGTAACCTTGGGACGCGGGACGCGTGAGTGGATAACAAGTGGCATGAAAGAGACGCACGTAGAGAAGTCAATGAAGTGTGAAGGAGTCAAAAGTAGGTAGATTCATTGTGAGTGTGACGGAGTATGATAAGGAGTGGGTAATGGGTGAAGCGAGCCTGTCGTCGTGCAGACCGCGCACAGAGCACTTTAAGACCGCGACAGCGCCGGACCGTTTCTCACCGGCTTCCTCGAGCGCACAGTGGCGCCCTCACCGTTTGTTTGGTTATTTCTTTTATTATAGCGGAATATAGTGGCCACTATTATCAGTTTTAGTGATTATAATAAAATTAAACAATATAAAAATACCGTGTATAATAATATTAACGTATAATCTTGTGGAGCACAACTTAACGTGCTTATTTTCTGCATGTTCATTGTAAAATAAAATAAATAACCAAACAAACGATGAGGGCGCCACTGTTCGGTCGGCGCAGCCTTAAACCACGTGGCCGGCTCAGCGAACCTACAAAAAGTGAGTAAAACTAAAGTTTATTGACCGATACGTAGGTTAGCTCTAACTTTGAACCTCAATATACATAAATATGCCCCGTCTGAAGCAACCAAAACTAACTCACTTTGTTCTTCGTCTTGAGGTATTGATGCCATTCATGAAGTTCGAAATGAAACTTTGTTTTAGTTTCGTTTTAAAAACTTGGTTGTATTTTTGTTATATATTTAATTGAATTTGTTAATTTATCAATGTTTTTTAAATTGAACTCATGAACACAACATTGAATTTTATTTTATGATTACATTAATTACCTTGAAATGGTTATAATTGTTGTTCTTTGTTATTTCTATGTTTATCTATTAGCTATGTATCTATGGTGTATCAATGATTACCGTTTAATAATCTGTTTTATATATACGATAGCCGTAATATATAGGTAAGGACCTACATGCAACCGGTTCATTCATGCAATAGGTCTTACAACAGCATATTCTTTCAAAATATTACTTACTGAAAAAGTGTTGTATATATCTACATATTTAGAGCAGCCTTAAAATCTCGTATAGCTACTAAGGCTCAGCTGTTTTTTAAGTAGTTATCAAACTACAAAACAACGATGCTCCGTTAAATGCAAAAAAGCTGTTTAATTATGATACGAGAATTAAAATAAAGGAATCTGGGTAGAATATTAATAAAATCTGTAAAATATAAGAGAAATGCATTAATTTGCTTATCCACGACATTCATTAAGTCTTCTAGGTAGGAAGGTCATGTTTCAGTCATTGTGTTCAATAATTAGGTATAACTGTTTAGTTGTCATATATAATAATAATAATAAAGCCTTTTATTCGGACCATAGATATACAATTACTTTTTCTTACACAACTGCACTGTTACATAATATATATTATATATATATTTTTTTTATTACATAATTTAAAATTCGCGTATTTGGTGCTTCTTTACTTTCTGTAAGTCCGTTTGCCACTTGGCAAAGGCCTCCTCCAACCTACTCCATTCTGATCTCTCTCTGGCTCCTCTAATCAGATCGAACAATTAGTGATTAATAGAATGATTTTAATATAATAGAATGCATTTGATACACATAATTACACATTAATAAAACTCGATAGCTTCGTTAGTCCAGTGGTGCTGAGTAGACTCCCTCGAGAGTCGTGGGTTCGATGCCTATAGGTCAGACAAACTGCTCGGGTGGGTGCTGGGTTAAAAGGGTCATTAAATATAACTACAATAACTAGCGAAATGTGAGCGTACAGTGCACCCTGCCTACTCCTTAGGAGAAATAGGCACGAGGTAACAAAAACTGTCCAAGTGCGAGTCGGACTCGCACACGAAGGGTTCCGTACCACAAGGCAAAAACGCCGAAAAAAACACGTTTGTTGTATGGGAGCCCCCTTAAATATTCATTTATTACTAGCTGCGCCCCGCGGTTTCACCCGCGTAAATGTCGATCCCGTGGGAATATCGGGATAAAAAGTAGCCTATATGTTAATCCAGGGTGTCAGCTACCTCCATACAATATTTTATCAAAATTGGTCCAGCCGTTTGAGCGTGAAGAAGTAACAAACATAAACACACACACACCCCCACATACACACTCACCAACCTTCGCTTTTATAATATTAATGTGAAAAATATTTGTTTATTTATATTTTATTCTGTTTTTAGTATTTGCTGTTTTAGCGGCAACAGAAAAACATCACCTGTGAAAATTTCAACTGTCTAGCTATCACGGTTCATGAAATACAGCCTGGTGACAGACAGACGGACAGTGGAGTTAAGACTCCACTGTCCGTCTGTCTGTCTGTCTGTAATAGGGTCCCGTTTTTACCCTTTGGATACGGAACCCTAAAAATTAACATACCTACATTATAAAACGTTGGTCCCGCACACATAGCCAGAGACCGCAAAAAAAAATCTATTTAATGATAATCCTCTTGGATTGCGAGGAAAAAGGGAAGGCCTTTGTCCAGGTATAGACAAAACACAATGTAGGCTAACAAACAAATATATTGCTTTGCGTTTTTAGATGGTGGCAGATGATTTGAGTTGTGAGGTGGGCCCCCCCTGCAGCCTCGTGTTAGCCGATGGTCTTCGATCGGTCTTCACAGGACGGAGCTTCGGGGCCCAGGTGCCTGCAGACTGAGAAGTTGGTTAGTACATAAATAAGTTCCTGTTATGCTAACACGAACCTAACTCTTTCAATAATTTTATTAATTCAATATTCTATGTGTACTGCGTTATAATTACTACTATCCAGCAAAAAGAGTCCATTGCACTTAACTCAAAAATATCCAGAACCACCAACACATATTGTGGTTAATTTTGGTCATCATCATCATCTGCCTAGCCTTTTCCCAACTATGTTGGGGTCGGCTTCCAGTCTAACCGGATGCAGCTGAATACCAGTATTTTACATGGAGCGACTGCCTATCTGACCTCCACAACCCAGTTATTGGGTAATACGATACCCCTTGGTAAGACTGGTTGTCAGAATTTCGGGCTTTTGACTACCCGTAACGACTGTCAAAGATCCGCAAATGACAGCCGGGACCAACGGCTAACGGCCAACGGCTATTGTGGTTAATTTTGGTATATCTTTTAAGGCTTCGGCAATTAAAGACCTCAAATCACGTACCATTATTTGTCTGTAGGTACCAAATAATTGACCCCTAAAATTATTAAAAGAAATATATTTACTTACTAGTTACCTAGGTACCTATATTGTTAGAAAAAAATACAGTTTGGTTGATAAAAAAAACAACGCATCACCGACCGATTTGCAAAAGCAACCTTAATAACAATGGACTTACAAGTATTAAAAACAATCGCGGTATTTAGTACCTTACTGTCTAATTGTATTGTTGTGTTGTTGATCAGTATATCAGACGGGTATGGTCGGATACCCGGAGTCACTAACAGACTTGTCGTATCACGCGCAGTTGTTGGTGCTCACATACCCACTGGTTGGTAACTATGGTGTCCCCGACGAAGACGAACGAGACGAACATGGAATACCCAAGTAAGACGTTTTACTAGTAGCCAGCCAATACTTATAACACTGATGATCAATTAAAAAAAACTAAAATATAATTGGTTTGAGATGGGGCGGCGAGGGCAGCCACTAATGAAAGACAATTGTTTACAGAATAAATAATTTAATTACACCTAAGACTCTGTAGCTATCGGGAAACATTAGGAGACCATCCCTAAATTTTGCAATAGGAAAGTAAACGCAGCAAGCGGATACACTACATAAATACGAAAAACTTTATTCCGACAATCACAAATGCGAATTTCAAAATACCGATTTTCATAATTCCGAATGGTTCAGAATTCCTAATATAACAACTCCGATTTATCTATCATTCATCCTATTTTTATAATTCCGAAATTTCAATATTCCTAATGTTTATAATTACTATTCTCAAAATACCGAGTTTCAATAAATCGAATAACAAAAAGTCCGAATTAACGATAATTCGAAACATCAAAAATACGAATTTCGATTAATTTAAAGAATTCCGAAATAAAAACGCCTTGTAAAACTGAATAGCAAGACAAATATACGAGTAGAATACGGAATTTCGACGCACAAAATATGGCTAAATGCTAATATGATGTTACAAAATTGCGATGCACGTTACTGCGAAAGACCGTCTCTGCGACGCCATCGCCACTACACTTCGATGCACGTTACCGCGATAGATCTTCACTACGATACTACTTGACTTCGATGCACGTTACCACGAAAGATTTTCACTGCGATACTACTTGACTTCGATGCGTTCTCTATTTTTACCGACTTCACAAAAAGGAGGAGGTACAGTCACGAGCACTAATATGTCAACACTTGGCAACTTACAATTGCGATTTTTCTTGAAATAACGAATGCAACGTTTAAATACAACACTTTACACAAAACTATGGGTTCGAAAATACTTTGTTCGTAATAACGTAAAATTTCATTCAAAACTAAAGAAGAAAATCGTCTTTGAATAAAGCCAAGTGTATACATACTTTTGCTCGTGACTGTACTATGTTCGGATGTTTGTATGTTTTTTTTTTGTATGTTTGTTCATCGATTACTCCGCCAATTGTCGACGGATTTTCAAAATTCTTTTTTTGTTCGAAAGTAGATAGTTCTGAGGTGGTCCCATTGTCACCAAGTTAGGATCTGATGATGGGATCTTAGAGAAATCGAAGGCAACCCTCAAAATTTATAGGCTCACTTATTGTTTTTTGTTTTTCGCATATTTTATGAAGTATCTTGTGTATTTGCGTATGGTTGTCACCATCTCAGGTAGCTGGGCTGATGATGGAAGGTACAACTCCTTAACAGTAAGAAGTTACTCGAACAGGCAAGGACTGTTTTAATAAATTGTTTTGATGTTTGATAGGGCATTTGACACATTTTGTCTCATTATCATAAGTCATGACCTGATGCTGCAGTCAGGATAGTCTACAGAGTACCTAATTCCTCGACAACTAACAGCAGATATATCGTGTTTAGGCTCATTGAAAAGGGCTCGATGTGTGGATAAACGTACTGTTAATGAGGAACACCGAAGTACTTACAGACCTGATGCTCAAGCCAGGAGCACCAGAAAAAGTACAAACCTTGAAATTACAGCACCGTAAGTCGTGTTTGGGCTCTGTTTAAAGGTTTTAAAGTAACCTAACCTCGGGGTGCCCTTCGCTCGCTCTTGCATCCTACGTCGCCTATTGCGTTCGTTATGTTCGGGTGTGGCAATAATTCGGAGTATTGAAAATCGGAATGTCGTTTTTGGACCCATCGAGCATTTGATTCTTCGAACATATGAAAATCGGAAAACAAACAAATCGCATTTATTACTTTCGGTAAAATAAGTTTCGTGATTTTTAATAATAGACGTTATAATTCTTAGGTGTTATGAAAATCGGAGCATCGAAATTCGGAATAAAATATTTCGGAATATTTGGGTGTTCCCGCAGCAAGCTGCATTCAGAAAAATAAAACTAAAACTTGAAAACATTTTCCTGCAAGTAGCTGCCCTGTCCCATCTGCCCTGCCCCATCTGCCCGGCCATGCCGATAACTTATTTTATCAACTTGTAGGAAGTAAGTCAAAATCAATGTGTCAGCCAGCTGTTATAGATTTGACTGGTGATGATACCGTACCATTGTGTCCAATTGTTATGAGTCACAATAAATTAAAGAAATATATTAAAATTAAAAAACTAATTAAACGGTCACAGAGAGCAATTAAAAAACAAAATCTTTTAAAATTAAATATTTCCCTTAGAAAGGAACGTGTTATACTTTCTAAAAGTTTAAATAGTTGTACTGTTGAGTTAAATCAATGTAGGGAAAAGTATGACATTGATACAAAGCTCCTATATAATGATATACTACACAAGGAGCAATTATTGAAGGATATTTTTGAGAAATATGAGACTTCACAACAACAACTAAGTGAGCGATTGTTTGAGGCTGGGGAACTACTGGAATTGGTGAAGTGCAATGCTGAGAGTTATGAGTCTCTGACTAATAATCTAACATGCAGCTGTGCCAACCAACCACCACCTCCTCAGCCTCAGAGTGACTTGTCTCCACCGGTGTTGTCTCTTCCAGCAGAGTCCTGTTTTAGTACACAGAATAATAAATCAATTTTCTTTAGTGACGAATTAGGTTCAGGCTTTGGAAAAATATTATTTAATTACCTTAGCCATAGTTTTACCAATCATAGTTATCATAACATAAGTTATAAACAAATGATTAAAAGAATTGCAAACGCAAACCTAGACAATTATTCTACAATGGTTTTGCTACTAGGTAAAAGTACTGGTATTACCAGAAAGGACATAGTGAATGGTGTCAACACCTTATTAAACTTAAACATAGGTAAGATAATGTTGTGTGCTTTACCTTACTCTGATACTCTATCAGAAGATGAAAATAAATATATATATAAATTGAATAACACTATTCACATGCTGACATGTTATCATAGTGACAAATTATTGTTTTTTGACACTAATAAGTTTGTTAGTGGTTTTATGTTCACTCAGAGAACTTTATCTCTGTCTTGGGAATGTAGACATATGATTGCTATGTTGATAGCATATAATATTAATGGGGTTATAGCTAATATAACAAATTGTAGTATTAGGGACGAGTCTGTGTTGTTTAGTGATACTAACAACATAGTGATGAATAATTGTGAATCATCATGTAGTACGAAGGAGGGTCCACCTATAATACCAACATCATTGGAGGCCACTACCAGTCAGATGGGGTATTCTCTTCCTGCTGGAACTCATACGGGCTCACTAGACACGTCAGTCGTAGTTGTGGAGGTCACTCCGGATAACGCTTTAAACTAATTAATGAGACAACAGAAGTTACCCCTTCAAATAACCAATTACTATTAGAGAATAATAAAAAGGTATCTTCTGGCAATATTACTCAGAATAATAATAAAAAACTAAAGGGAGGGCAACATATTTTAAAATTATTTAACCAAAATATCCAAGGTTGCTCTTCTAAATTACTGGAAATAGAATTGTTTTTAGAAAATACCAAGTTTGATGTCATTTGTTTAACAGAACATTGGTTAAAAGCCCATCAAGTAATGTCAATTAACTATGAAAATTATTGTGTAGTTAGCCATTTCAGCCGTACACGTATGATACATGGCGGATCATTAATATTAGTAAAAAATTCTATTAAATCCAAGGAACGAAAAGACATCATTGGGCTGTCAGTTGAACACACCATTGAATTGTCCTGTGTTGAGCTTGATAAGCATGTGGTAGTATGCGTATACAGACCTCCAAGTTACCAGAATCTAGCTGTGTTTGATTCTGTAATGGAAGATGTGCTAAAGAAACTTTCTGCTAGTAGTAAGTCAATAATAATATGTGGCGATTTTAATATTAATTTATTAGAAAATAACTCGAATACTATCAGATTATTAAGTCTTTTTAGGTCATTTGATATTTGTCAAATGTTTTTATTTAACCCACCCGTGTGACAGCTTCCTCTGCCACTTGTATAGATAATATTTTCTGTAACTGTGATTATTTACACAAAGAAATTGTAAATAAGTTGTCATCTGATCACAGTGGACAAACAATAACATTTTGCTCCCACATGCCTTTACAAAATTTTTTAATAAGGTTTAGGCCAATTACACGTAAAAATTTAGAGAAATTAAATAATTCTTTGGCTAGTAAATTATGCGTTCAGAGTTTTAATAATCTATGTGACCCAAATGAGTGCTACGCCGAGTTCTTTTCACTATTAAACACGCAATTTAATGACACTTTCCCACTAAAGACTAAAAGTATTTACACAAAGTTTTTATTTAGTGATTGGGCGACTCCAGGTATTCGTAAAAGCAGGGAAAACCTTTTTGAACTTTATGGCCTGAAGCAACATATGAATAACACAAGCTTTCATCAGTATGTTGCAACATATTCTAAGACTTTCAAAAGTGTATGCAAAACAGCTAAAGCTCTTTATATTAGCAATAAAATCAAATCAGCCGATGATAAAATAAAAACTACCTGGCAAATAATAAATAATGAAACAGGTAGGAAAAAACAGCGTAATACTGAATTTAATTTAGAGACTGCACATGGCCCCATCAATTCAGATGTAGAAATTGCTCAGGAATTCGAAAACTTTTTTGCTAATATTCCCATTAAAACTACTGAAGCTTTAAATTCTTCACCCGCGCTTTCTGCTAACTTACTTAGAAAGAATGTTAAGGCATGCCCTTCGGAGTTTAAGTTTCAACATACAAACCCCCAGGCTGTTATAAAAGCTTTTAAAGATCTTAAAATTAAATCAACAGAAGATCTCTGGGGAATGTCTGTAAAAGTTTGTAGATCTATCATCGAAACGATTGCGCCCTATTTAGCTTTCATATTTAACATCAGTGTAGACCAAGGAGTCTTTCCGGATCTCATGAAACACAGTAAAGTAGTTCCTTTGTTCAAATCCGGTGATAGTAAAGAACCTAACAATTATAGGCCTGTATCAATTCTGCCAGTTCTCAGTAAGGTGTTTGAAAAGTTGATGCTCAACCAAATGTTACGCCACTTTAATAAAAATTCCATCTTTCATGAACAACAGTACGGTTTCACCAAAGGGCGTTGTACCACTGACGCCGGTGTCACCCTAATAAAGAACATTTTTAACGCCTGGGAAGAAGCACAAGATGCCATTGGAATCTTTTGTGACCTCTCCAAGGCGTTCGATTGCGTAAACCATGAGACACTTCTGCTGAAACTTGATCACTATGGGATTAGGAACTTAGCTCTTGATTTACTAAGGTCATACCTAAAAGATAGAAAGCTCAAAGTTCAAGTAAACGGCGTAAACTCATTGGGGTCTGAAATAGCAATGGGCGTACCTCAAGGTTCAATATTGGGTCCATTCCTCTTTTTAGTTTACATTAATGATTTACCCCAATTACTTCAAAATCAACCGAAGATGGTGTTATTTGCAGATGACACCTCATTGATCTTTAAGATAGACAGACGGGCACAAAAACTTGACGACGTGAATAACGCTATTCTTCAGGTCCAAGATTGGTTTTCGGTAAATAATTTGGTACTAAATGAAAAGAAAACCAAATGCATTAGATTCAAATTACCTAATGTTAGAAGTAGCGAATGTGACATCATACTGAATGGAGAAAAACTGGAATTTGTTGATCAAACGGTTTTTCTGGGAATCACGCTAGACGAGAAATTGCAATGGGGACCTCACATAACATCTCTTGCGGGGCGGCTTAGCTCGGCCGCTTATGCTGTTCGAAAGATAAGACAGTTAACTGATGTAGAAACCGCGCGTTTAGTCTATTTTAGCTACTTTCACAGCATTATGTCGTACGGCATTTTACTATGGGGTCGAGCTGCTGACATTGAATCCATCTTTATTTTGCAAAAGAGAGCTGTCAGAGCCATTTATAATCTACGTCGCCGCGAATCTCTCAGGGAACTTTTTAAAAGGATTAATATTATGACGGTACCTTGCCAATTCATCTATGAAAATATTATGTATGTAAGAAAAAATCTACATCTTTTTAATAAAATAAGCGATAGACATAATTTTAACACTAGAAATAAAGATAAAATATATCAACCATTTTTCAGATTAGCCAAAGTACATACATCTTTTATGGGGTACTGTGTTAAATGTTACAATAAAATACCTTGTGATATATTGCAATTAAATGAAAAAAAATTTAAAACTCACATTAAACGTACACTTTGTAAACAAGCATACTATAAATTAGAAGATTATATCCAAGATAAGAATGCTTGGAAACATGCTGGTCCTGCTCCATAGGACAATCTAGAGTCTAGACAAAATCAAACTGGTTGCTAATTTAACTGTATAATTTATTTATTTTTTGACATTCATTACATTCTGTAATTATTTTTCTTTAACTCACACCCTAACATTGACCCTGACAACTTGAATATTTTTTTTTTTTTGTTTATTATTTTAAATGAAAATCATTTACTTTTACCATGTTTGTAAATATGTGAGCACCATGTATCTATCAGATAATTAATTAATTTATATATCATGGTTTCATTTTTAATTCTTTTACCTATTGTGGTATAGTAATTTTATTGTAGGTGCATCGCCTTCACATATTATTATTATATAATGAATGTATGCAAAATATTGTAAAACTTTTTAAAAAGAGTAACGGTGGAGTTTCTTGCCCGTTCTTCTCCATACGAAAACTACCCTTCCGAATGGGCGACTAGAATCAATTCTATTTTATTTATCGTAATTTTTGACGTTCAAAAGTGCCTTTAATGTGCCTATTTGAAATAAATGCTTTGACTTTGACTTTGACATGACGTACCTTTTAAAGTCTTCTCACACACACCTGTCATAATGATTTGAAGTAAAAATAATGACTATCACCCTACACTATATTTCAGGTGGTTTGAATCCAACCGCATATGGGCAGCTGGCTTGATAGTGGGCGAGGTGAGCACTCGCGCGTGCCACTGGCGCGCTAAACGCTCCCTGGGATCCTGGCTAGCAGCCCACGGTATCCCAGGCCTCTGTGACGTTGACACCCGAGCCCTGACCTTCCGTCTTCGAGCTGGTGTCACTCTTGGACGTATCATTCAGGGAGTCCCACCGTTTGGACCACTGCCAGCTCTATCGGACCCGAATGCCAGGAATCTGGTCGCTGAAGTGTCTGTTAAGGTGAGCCTAACCATTTTTTAGGTAAACAAGTTTCATCGGCCTTTCGTAGACTATCTTAACGATTATTTTTTGTCTTTAGATGCGCCCTGCATTGTATAGTTTAAATCCACTAGTTTACTCATTTCAATCACAAACAAAAAATCTTTTTTTAATTTTATTCAATATAGGTAGATCTCAAAAGTGGAAAATAGTCCGTTGTATTTGTTACTTACTGTACAATATTGCATTGCGTTACGCATAACTACATGTTACATAATATTTTATGTTTCCTCTTGGAGTTTTTCTTCAACATTTTGTTATTAAAATCACATTCTGATGCAGCTGATCGTTAAGATCATGAATCAAAATAACTAGTGAGTCGAGAATTTGTAACTATTGTTTCTATAGTGATAGTGACCAACTGTTTTTTCAGGACCCCAAAATATACAACCCCAGCGGTGAAGTAACAATAATGGCTGTTGACTGTGGGTTGAAGTACAACCAAATCAGGTGTTTGATCAACCGAAACGTTAAGGTTGTGCTAGTACCATGGGACCACAAGGTGGACCCCAGCCAGTACGATGGCCTGTTCATCAGTGACGGTCCAGGTGACCCGGTCAAGTGTAAGAAAGTGGTGTACAATATGCGCTCAATCATTCAAGACAAGGCAAACGTGAAACCTGTATTTGGTATCTGTCTGGGACATCAGTTACTATCCACTGCAGCTGGCTGTAAAACTTACAAAACCAGGTAAATAACGAATATTTCCGTGATTTTTTTCTCATTGACACAAGTACGTGTATAATTAATTAGTATAAATAATTACACAAGGGAACAAGTTCAAACTTTTTTATACAACTGTCAAGATTATACTTGTTTCGGATTACAATTGCCTGACATAAGTAGAAACTGTGCACACAATGCAAAGTCTCGGAGCCGTACACGTGTGTGGATAACTAATTTTAACATAATGGCATTAATTTCAAATTGTCCACTATTATAGAGTATTTGAAGCTTGAAGATACAGGTTTTATTTGGTTAATGACTCTTCTTTTACCTTTTGTGTGATGTTGAATCTTCTTTTTTGAGGTATATAAGACTTTCATAAGGGATCGGCATACGTACAGACTATAAAGTCGTGATTACTGTATAGTACAGACGCTTCAGATAGCATCCTAACGTCCACGTGCCACTAAAATGTCTGTCAAGGCCGAAGTTGACCTTCGCGATGGACTCTCTGCAGCACAGATCTTCGAAAACCGTGAAGGGCTGACCTACAATGATTTCCTGTTGCTACCCGGGTACATAGACTTCACCGCTGAGGAAGTCGACCTAACGTCGCCTCTTACTAAAAAAATAAACCTGAAATCACCGCTCGTATCCGCTCCTATGGACACCGTAACCGAAGCCGACATGGCGATAGCGATGGCACTCTGTGGTGGCATCGGCATCATCCACCACAACTGCACACCAGAGTACCAGGCCAATGAAGTTCACAAAGTGAAGAAGTATAAACATGGGTTCATCAGGGATCCTGTGTGCATGGGCCCCGACAATATTGTAGCTGATGTTATTGAAGCAAAGAAAAAAAATGGTTTTACTGGATATCCCATCACAGAAAATGGCAAGCTGGGAGGGCGCCTGATTGGTATAGTCACTTCTAGAGATATTGACTTCAGGGAGGGAGACCCTCAACTGAGTCTTAAGGAAGTAATGACACCCATTCATGATATGATAACTGCTCAGTCTGGTGTCACTTTACAAGATGCCAATTACATTCTCGAAAAGAGCAAGAAAGGTAAATTGCCTATTATTAATGGAGATGGTGAGTTGGTTGCTCTTATTGCAAGAACTGACTTAAAGAAGGCTCGAAGCTACCCTAATGCATCTAAAGATTCAAACAAGCAGCTCTTGGTTGGTGCTGCAATTGGAACTCGCGTAACAGACAGAGAACGCCTGAAGTTGCTAGTCAATAATGGAGTGGATGTGATTATTCTTGATTCATCTCAAGGAAATTCGGTATATCAGATTGAAATGATTAAATTTATTAAGAAGACCTACCCTGACATTCAAGTGATTGGAGGTAATGTTGTGACAAGAATACAAGCTAAGAATCTTATTGATGCTGGGGCTGATGCCTTGAGAGTCGGCATGGGCAGTGGCTCTATCTGCATAACCCAAGAAGTAATGGCTTGTGGCTGTCCTCAAGCAACTGCAGTGTATCAAGTGTCGTCCTATGCTCGTCAGTTCAATGTGCCAGTTATTGCAGATGGTGGAATACAATCTGTGGGTCACATTGTCAAGTCATTAGCATTGGGAGCCACAACTGTCATGATGGGTTCTCTGCTAGCTGGAACATCAGAAGCACCTGGAGAATACTTCTTTTCTGATGGAGTCAGGTTGAAGAAGTACAGAGGAATGGGTAGTTTAGAAGCTATGGAGAACAAGGATGGAAAAGGTTCAGCAATGAGCAGATACTTCCACAAGGAGTCTGACAAGCACAGAGTGGCACAGGGAGTGAGTGGAAGCATTGTGGACAAGGGCTCAGTTTTGCGGTTCCTGCCATACCTACAGGCAGGCATGCAACACAGCTGCCAAGACATTGGGGCTCGCTCAGTTGACATCTTACGTGAAATGAGCTACTCTGGAGATCTGAGATTCATGAAGAGGACTTACTCCGCCCAATTGGAAGGCAATGTACACAGCTTGTTCTCTTATGAGAAACGATTATTTTGAAAAAGTGTCATAATGTCTCGGAGACATAAAAACTAAACCAATGTAATATGTATATTTGAATGTAAGGAAAGATCTAGTTAATTTTTGAAGAAAATAATCAATTTTTACATGATAAGAAGACTATGAGTTTGAATGCAATTAGGTGTTAAAAATAAATATTATTATATAAGTGTATGTTATCCATTGCAACAGAGTATTCCATTTTAATATTTTATTATGTTTATTTCTTGGTGTTTTAAGATATACTTAAGCAATTTGTTGCTTTGTGATAAAAATCAAGTTTTAAGGAAAATAAAGTGTGAATCAAAATATCTTCGTTTTTATTACATTTATACACAAACCAACAAAAGACTTCATAAACAATACACAACAGCTAGGTGTTAATAAGATTACTCTTTTATCTTGTTAGCTGCCAAGACACAAATCTAGCACGGCTTCCTGCTTCTCAAGTCAAGTGGATGAGGGTTTATCAAAAGCTTATTTAGTAGGTAACGGCGGTTCGGGCCCTAATGTCGCACTATCGGAGACATCTCCGATAGTGCGACATACGGACCACATTTGGCCGCCGAAATCAACCGTGTGAGCGATACCGACTACATCAAGGCCACACGTCGCAAATTAAAAAAAAAAAATGTTTTGAATAAGCAAGACTAAAGTTACTCGTGTAACTTAGTTTTGTTTAATTAATGTAGGCAAGATTTATTAACAAGATGGCCCGCCGGCTGACACGGTATCCAAATTATGGCCCACCCTCAAAACTGGTGGGTTAGCCTTGCCTTATACATTTTATAAGAACCACCGCACACTACAGGCGGACCACACCGCCCGTTTTTGTATGCAAATGCGTTGCGCTAGGGCCCGTAAGCCCGGTGCGGCTGTAATGTACGCATGGCAAAAGGATTCCCGACATCTACAATGTGACGGATGACAGGTTTGTAGGGGGAGAGTGATCGATAAAGAAAACAACACTTCTACTAATAATCACAATTTATTGGAATTATAAATGCACAAGCAGGCATGATTATTTTAATTTGACAATAAATATCATAAAAGTGCTAAATAACTTAATAAAAATTATATGTGCTACAATCTATGATTTAGACTGGTGCGTCCAAAAATGTTATGCTTAACATTTTAAAAACTGCATCATAGCTAGCAATACTACCGCATCTGCACACGACGTAATAGTCGTCGAATAATAATACTCCTTCATCTTAAAACCAAACTCATTAGTCGTCAATACCGCGAAATAAAACATCGTAGATCTGTAGAGAGCGTAGGTAGCAACCTTGTGATAATACAAATATATCTTAAATACCTAATAATGATATCAAGTCAGTATTACACTGGGCTTCAACAAGATCTTGGCGCCACGTTGGCTGAATTAACTATAAGTATCGTTTACAATTATTGTTAGCCTCAAAATGCTTGGAGTTGATCTTGCTGACTATATCAAGACAACCCAGCTGATAGTCTACCCTGACAAACCACAGATAGACGTAGAAAGCGACCGGCTAAGTCTCAGTTGTTACGCGGTTACAAAAACTATCAAAGCGATAAGTTCGCTTATCAGTATTAATGAATTCATGGCAGATGCAGACTTAGCCGGTCTCAAATTTCGATAAGCACACTCGTGAAACCTGAGTACATGCCTTAACGACGTCTGTCTCTTACATTCTCAAACCTAACGCACCAGTCGGAATGCACGAAGTCAAGCGACTAAAGCGTATAAATCTTACTGAGATTACATCTTAGCTGAATTCAGCACGTTTAAGCGTGTTTATAATATTTAAATCATCGAATTTTGTGGGTGTGCGAAAAATTTTGTGGGTGTCTGCGGAGGCGAATAATGTTGGTGTCGGTATAAATTGGTTCCATCCACATTTTCTAGGGCCATGGAAGAAAGACAACTCGCTCAAATGTGCTGATAGAACTGTAACACGGCACGATGCGTGTGCGCCTACTGCTTGGGTGCGTCTGCGTCGCCGTCATCGTCGTGCTCGCGCTGGAACTCGGGCCCGTGCGTGACGTCATCCTCGAACACGATCTCCTCAGGGTCGGGCGCGCGGGGCAGGAACTCCTCGCCTGGACAGATCTTCTTGAAGATCTGCTCAGCCTGTGAAATAAACGTAACTATTAATAATGATTTCCAATGATACACTTAACGTGCACGTTAAGAATTTCTCCCACTAAAATAATAAATTATTTATTTTAAGGGGCTTACAAGCGCGGTCACTGTCGGACTGCATAGAAAAGAAAGAGAAGCGCGATGACACAACGCTGGTAATTTATTGCAAAATATGAAGCAATTATTCAACTAAGTACAAAAAATCTATTGTTTGGACTAAAAATTAAAACAGTAGTTTTAGTATGTTGCTTGTGAATAATCTGACAAAAAATCAGAATGATGGTATGTATATTAGTATGGTTTTTATTGTAAAAAGAAAGTTTTTAGAGATATCTTCATGATTTTTTTCTATCGTATCAAATTAGTTGTATTATGTTTTCAACACACTATCCACCTAGCATATAACCTGAAGAATATCATATATTTTTTTCATTTTGTTTACTGTTAGTAGTCGATCATAAAAGTACTTTTATTGTTTCTAAAACTTGCGTTTTTTGCGTTTAGGTCCTGTAAGCCCTCTTAATGCAGGACATTGTATTTTATTTATCGTGTGTAACTAGTATCTGTTATCGTTACGTTAGTGTTTATGTTCGTTTATCTCGTCAAAATGTAGGGAACAGCAGATTTTTTTTTTTCGCGTTTTCAGGTTTGGTCCATACACCCTTCACGTCTGCAGAGTTTTGCCAGCTAATTTAATCACATCACACTAATATTATAAAGGCGGCAGTTTGTGTGTGTGTGTGTATGTTTATTACTTCTTCACGCTCAAACGGCTGGACCAATTTTGATAAAATGTTGTATGGAGGTAGCTGACACTTTATATTTTTATCCCGATATTCCCACGGGATCGACGCGGGTGAAATCGCGGGGCGCAGCTAACCTATAAAATGTTTTGGCTAAGTTTTTTTTTAAAGAACGTATACGATACGACGCACACGTCATTAGTTTTGTGAAACCTTGGGATTTTGCGTTCTGCGCGCATTGTTAGTAAAGGAGTACGTAGTAATAAACGATTAGGTAGTTAGATAAGTTATCGACTAGGTACAGCTTGCAATGAACACAAGATTATACTCGCACACACCAATCTCAGGCTCTTCCATCATTAATAAATCTAAGGATTGTGGAGAAACTATCAATAACTTCGAAAGAAGGGGACGAAATCTCCATCCATTATTTTTAAAAAACATTTAGTAGTGTAAGACATTTCATATTCAGTTTATTTTATAGAATAAACTGCATATTAAATGAACTAATATGAAATTAACTGTAAGAAAGTGATGCAAAAAGCATTGAAAGCACTTGTTATAAGTTGTATAGAATATTTTTTTGATTGCGAAAATTTTATTTTCCTTTTACTTTATCAGTGTTGGATGTTAATAATTTGTTACTTTCTATTATTTTTTTCCAACTAGAAATAAGGATACTGTTGAGGTTGCTGTAAGTTTAAGACAATTATTAGATTTTTTTTAAATATGCCTTGATCACATTGTAGAAGGCCAAACTATAAGAGTGATTTATATGCATTCCGTGTTACAATTAAGTACAAAAATTCTTACTACTGATGAAATCATGTATTTTTTTAATAAAAGAAATATCCGGAGACTATTATTAATTTTTTACCTATCTCTTGCTTATCATTACTCCTCACATTATCTGTTCTGTGACGGCTTGTGTTGTCGCTTTAAACCCGCACAAGAGTTAATTTAGTGATGTGAACCGGTTTCATAAAAATCTAAATAAAACCGGTTTTAGTAAAAACCGATAATCACCGGTTCTCATTGAAAAACCGATTACAATCACAAAACATGTATCCGAGTCTTTGATATGTATCCGAACATGAGTCTTTTCCGTTAAAAATATTGTCTATGGTACGGGAATCCCCCGATATACCATTTTAATATGCGACTAACTTCACTATACTAAAATATTCCAGTAATGCTATTCAGTAAAAATCTCACCGTGAAAATACTTAGGTAAAGTGAGCTACTGAGCTGTCAATAGTGTCAATCCTTAGTATCAGGTGGAATGACAGCTCACTAAGCTCACTTCACAGTTATGACGGTGATCTTTTTACAGAATAGCACCGAATTTCGCTTGCGAATTATTTGGAGTTGACATGTTTGTTTGCGAAAATGCCTAAAGTAAAAGGTAAAATCAAGTACAAGAAATTATTTTGAGAAGATTGATAATCTTATTGCAAAGTGTAAGATAAGCGCTAAAGTGATCAAAGTTGGATGAGGAACCTCGAATTTATGTTGGCACATATTAAGAGAAACCATCCCCAGGCTACAGTGGAGGTGGATCGAGGTGAAGTGGGTGATCAGCCAGGTGACACACAGGCACAGGGAACGTCTACTGGCACAACACAAGAAAAACCAACGGAGACTCCACGCGCACGCCCCATATTTCATACTACTCTGAAAATGACCGCAGCAAGTAACAAAAAGAAAATTGATAAATATTTGACTGTGATGATCGGACGGACGTACGGACGACTGACCACGGACTTTTTAGGAAAAACCTAAAAAAAAACCTTAAAAAACCGGTTTTAATAATTAACTAATCGGTATAAACCGGTGTTGAAAATTGTAATCGGTTCACATCACTAAGTTAATTGAGAGCCGATTGGCCCCTCCGGACCCCCGCTCTCACTGAGTACTTTTTTAGGGTTCCGTAGTACCTACAAGGAACCCTTATAGTTTCGTCATGTCCGTCTGTCTGTCCGAGGTTTTGCTAAGAGACCGTTTAGTACTAGAAAGCTGTAATTTTGCAGGAGTGTGTATATAAATTACGCCGACAAAGTGGTAAAATAAAATTTTAGAAAATATTTTTTTTTTAGGGTAGCCCCCCTACATGTGAAGTGGGAATGAATATTTTTTCGTCGTCTACCCCATCGTGTGGGGTATCGTTCTAAAATGACTTGAGGGTTGCTAAAGATTGAAAATGATTGTTCCAGTAGGGCGTCCCCCCCCCCCCCCTCTAAAAGCTAAACTGCTGGCTTGAAAAATCTGGAAAAATTCAAGATGATAGTGCATTTCATGAACTTTAAAGGAAAACTATAGGAATTAAGATAACTATTAGTTTAGCAGTAATAGTCGTTGAACTTGGGTGTTGGATAATTTTGTACCAAATACAAAATCCTTAGCAGTGACTAAGACGAAGTAGTTACTTGTTTATGACGGGTAAAGACTTGCATTAAAAAACAAAATATGAAATAAAAAAACCATAATAAATTATCATAAGTTTCCCCTCGCGCATATTGTTATTATTTAAACCATTAACTCCTAATATCTTTACCATTACATAATTATATTCAGAATAAAGAACAACAGAATCGTACTATATACTTAGTGATAACGGGGCTACTACGGTACCCTACATTGTGCGTGACCCGACACGCACTTGGCCGGTTTTTGATGTCCGTGACTACCTCCGCCCCACCAACGCCAATCTCTTCCATATTTGGTAAATAATTAGTAGGTACTCAATTGGTACTAATTAGTACTTGAACCATCGAAGGTGGTCCGGCGGCAGTCACGCTCCCTTCAGCAGGACCACCATGAGCGCCGAAAAAGGGGGCACGCTACAGCTATTAAGTATACAAATAATTAGTACCCATAAATATGATTTATTTCGTAAAAAAACAGAACTCTAACATTTGTCATCACAACATCAAACTTGTTCCATTTCATTTTTTACAATCTGCGACTACAGTGGCTCACACACTTGTTAAAGTTCAACTACTTTTGCATTTTTTTTTTTAAATAACTTGTAAATATGTGAGCACCATGTATCTATCACTTATTTGATTTACCTGTCATTGCTTAATTTTTAATTCTTTTTACCTTTTGTGGTAGACTAATTTTATTATGGGTGCATCGTGTTCACATATAATTTTTATTATGTATACAAGACCTTGTAAAACATTTTAAAAGAGTAACGGTGGAGTTTCTTGCCCATTCTTCTCCATACGAAATCTACCTTTTGGAATGGGCGACTAGAATCATTTCTATTTAGTTTTTTTTTGACGTTCAAAAGTGCCTTTAATGTGCCTATATGAAATAAATGATTTGACTTTGACTTTGTATTTACCGAGAAATCAACGTTGAATGTTGATTCCAAGTTAGAGAAGCTTGTCGCTTTCCTCAAACCTACATAAAAAATTTGTACCCAAAATTCAAAACTAGTACTCCAGTAGTTTACGAGATATACCATGCCATTGGTGGGGTGGCGGTAGTCACGGTGCCAAATTTTCATTTCAAGATTTCCCTATTAAAAACTCGGTGATTTCTTCCCAAATTTATACAAAAATTAGTACCCATAAAGAAGTTATAGCGACCAAAAATTCAGATTCCTAAGTGTTGTATTTTAAGAGAAATTGGCTTTCATTACTTTTCCATACTAAATCTCCGCGTATAACCCGACCAAATTAAGTTGTCAATGGTAATGGCGCCGATTCCCTTGTTCACAAGCAAGGAAAATATCGGCAACAAAAAAAACTCCTAAAATAAAAATCTAAAGTCAGTAATAATCAAACTAGGCTGAGAATCAGCACTTTTTGAACGTCAAAATTATATAATAACCCCAAATCGCCTGCCCTTCACCACTTCCTAAAACTTTAGCTGGGGAGTACTTCCCTCCCCAGCAGCGACCGAACAAAACAAAACAACCAATAGCAAAGTGTTCTAATCAAATCAGAATTATTTATTTGATATAAAAAGTACACAATATATACAAAAACATGGTGAATTGGTGACACTTCATTTTTAGCGCTGATTTTTCAATCGACAGATAATTTTTATTCGTGGAATAAAATTGAAAAGAGAGGCCTTTATTAAGCTCAGCCGGTCGATTCTGTAAAAATCTCACCGTGAAAACTTAGGTGAGTTTGTTTTTGCTAGGAATTGACACTATTGACAGCTCACTCCACGCTCACTTCACCTAAGTTTTCACGGTGAGATGGTTACAGAATCGCACTGCTGGAATATTTTAGTATAGTGAAGTTAGTCGCATATTAAAATGGGAATTTGAGGGATTCCCGTACCATAGACAATATTTTTAACGGAAAAGACTCGTGTTCGGATACATATCAAAGACTCTGATACATGTTTTGTGATTGTATTCGGTTTTTCAATGAGAACCGGTGATTATCGGTTTTTACTAAAACCGTTTTTTTTTAGGTTTTTATGAAACCGGTTCACATCACTATTTGAGACACATTACAGGCTATAATTAACTATGTATACATATTTATAATAGGAAGAGCTCGTAATGAGCTTATTTTTGTACAGTAAACTATGTAGTGTTTATTGTTTGGGCGAATGTTTTCGTCATCGATTTTGCTTCCACTAATTGTCAAGCAAAAGGAGACATAAACCGTGCCAGTGTGTGATGGACGTAGCTCAGAGACCTGAGCAGTACTTCGTGATGTTCTGTGGTCTGTAAATATGAACTACAATCACATAAATAAAACAAAATACTCCCCGGGATCGATGATATTTTGAAATCCGACACCGTTGGTGCGTTGAGTTGACAGCCGGTTTTAAATCCTTTTTGTACGAAGTTTTCGCGACAAAAAACACTTTATAATCACTGTATATAATACTTAATAACTAGGTTCGACTATATTAGACTAATTTAACATAATTAAAACACTTTTAATAATTTATTAAAATAATTAACCTAGAGACCGTTTTTTTTTTTTTTAAGTTTGATCAAAGACCTAATTTTATGAAAAACCACCAGTTTTTCATAAAATTAGGTTTTTGATCAAAAACCTAGGTTTTTGATGAAAAACCGGAAGATGACACATTTTAAACTCAATTTCATCATAAACCTGTAACAAAAATCTGTTTTTGATCAAAAACCTGAACTAATTTAGGTTTATGATAAAGTTCTTGTCAAAATCACGGGTTTGCTTTGTTTTATGACAAATAAATCAACTTTATCATAAACCCAAACTAGTTCAGGTTTTTGATCAAAAATCTGGATTGTTACAGAGGTTTATGATGAAATTGAGTTTAAAATGTGTCATCTTCCGGTTTTTCATCAAAAACCTAATTTTATGAAAAACCTGCAACATTGTATATAAAATGGTAAACTGACTGATTGTTGATATATCAACGCACAGTCTAAACCGCTGCTCCTAGAGACATGAAATTTGGAGGATGTGTTCTTTGTGAAGAGTAGGTATCCACTAAGAAAGGGTTTTTCGAAATTCCACCCCTAAGAGGGTGAAATTTGACGCGGACGAAGTCGCGGGCAGAAGCTAGTTTAGGATAAAATAAAAATCCCCCAGGTTATATATTAAATATCGGCTAAAGTGTGTTAAGGCACTCAATAACTATAAATAAAAACAATAAATTACTATTATTTTTAGAAACTAGCTGACCCGGCCAACGTTGTTTCGCCATATAAATTATTTCTAGCTGCCCGGCGCTACTTCGTTCGCGTGGTGTCCTACCCCTTACCCTTCCCTACCCCTACCCTACTCCTAGTCCTACCCTACTCCTACACGGCTCCTACCCTACTCCTAACCTACGCCTACCCTACTCCTATAAGTAAATAAAAGTATTAAATACTATGTCTGTCTAAAACCGAATAAAAAAACCGGATAAAAAGTATCCTATGTCCGTCTCTTGGTTCTAAGCTACCTCCCCACCAATTTTCAGCCAAATCGGTTTAGCCGTTCTCGAGTTATAAATAGTGTAACTATAGATTATATTTAATCATTATCATTACTTTGTTAAATAACACAGACATAACTATCAGAGTTATTTCGTCATAAAGGCAAGCCTTTACGACGTGATTATACACATAATAATGTTTTAAAGATCACAATATGTTTTCGTTAGTACCTACTATATCGCGCCAATAGCTATTAGCTATGAATCATAATTTCATAACTTAATTTTTTTTTTGTCCCTATATTGTTTACTACTTCTTTATGTTTTTATTTTTTGTTTTTTGGCACATGTGCGGCTTGCCAATTTTGGATTGCACTCGTTACCGCGTTCTACTTGTTTTGAATTTTGAATATGAATTTTACTGTTTATTATTATTACCTATATTTATTTTTAATTTAATCTGCTTTAATTTTAATTTCAATTCTGATACTAATGATAATTTTGGTTTATATACTAATTCTGATATCGATTATGATTTTGTTTTTATTTTATGTTTTGTGCTTTGCTCCTAATTAATTTTCTATTGTATTTAAGAAGTTATTTTTTATGTGAGTGCTGTGTACGCCTGTAAGTGACTAATTCACCATAATTCAATGCATGTTATTTATTATTATATCTATATTACCAGTGAATAGGTCGTTGGTGTACCTTTTAAATAAATAAATAAATAAATAGCTGTCGTTACGTATTTCCACTTATTGCAAGACAAACAGACAAAAATTCCAAAAATTGATGAAATGGCATCTGTTGGTTATCCACAGCCCAACTTTTTTTTTATATTTTCAATGTACAGAAACGCCTCGTCTACAGATTTATTATATTATTATGTATAGATATAGATATAGAAGATAATCAACTTTATTAATAGAGTATGAATAATCAACTTAAAAAATATTTTTTGTCGGAAAATCAAAGGTATCAAGCTCATACAGCCTCGTCGGTTTTCGTAATTTTATTTAATAATCATAACTGCATAATAAATGCGTATTCCTTTTTCAAAAAGATGTTTAATGCTTTATATACAAACTCAATGGTGTAAACACAGATGTAGTTCAGTCATGGACGTAATATATAGAATATTGTTGCGCGCCACAATTAATGCCTGGTACATGGTGACATTAGGTACCACTAGCGCCATCTAGTATCGAGTAGCAGAACTAGTCGAGTCACGATCGTTCTAGAAAATTCGATACTAGAACTTTGTAGAACTTTCTCGAACTATCGACACCTAGTCGGTCGGGGCCGGTATGTACTCGAACATTCTAGATGTTTCTACAATGGAAGGTTCTAGAACTATCTGCGGCACTATATAAGGCCGGGATGCGCGCCGACCGACACAGTTTGGATAAAGCGACAAGAGCGAAAACATCAAGCGATCTTCAAGTGCGAATTAAGAGTGATCAGTAGTGTAATTGTGTTTTAATAATTAGTCTGTTTGAGCTGTAATTAGTGTTGTAAAATAAATTGTTATTTTTGGTTATTAAATCGGCAGTTTTTATTGTCACGAACCCGAAGCTCGTAACAATTGGTGTCAGAAGCAAGGATTATGCCGGTTTTACCCAAAGATGACACGGAGGGTATCCGTACCCGGAGTCAACGCCAGCAAGAGACGGACCAGAGGCGATTCGGTGGAGCAACGCCACAGAGGTCGGAAGGCCAGCTACCGACCACGGAGGCCGGCCCGTCCACAGCTGCTCCAGCATCATCAGCACCAGATTTGGCTGCTCTGATGATGATGCTGCAGGAGCAGGCCCGCCGACAGGAGGAACAAGCTCGCCGACAGGAGGAACAGGCTCGTCGGTTGGAGGAACAGCTCCAGCGGAATAAGGAGGAACAGGCCCGTCGGTTGCAAGAACAACTGCTGCGTGACAGGGAGGAACAGGCTCGTCGACAGGAGGAACAGGCTCGTCGACAGGAGGAACAGGCTCGTCGGTTGGAAGAACAGCTCCAACGTGATAAGGAGGAGCAGGTGCGCCGCCAGGAAGAGCAGATGCTCCTTATGAAGGACCTTTACGCTACCTTCGGGAAAGACATGAAGGAGGTGAAGGATAAGGTTGCTCAACATGACAACCGCCTGTCGGAAGCTGAAACCCGAATCGACCAAGTAAATAATCGGGTTGACAACGTGATGGCTGACGTGAAGGTAACCGTGATGGCTGACGTGAAGAAAACGCTGGATTACCTCAAACTTGGGGATGGAATCGCAGCTCCCGTAGCTACAACACCTTCGCTACGTGGATTCAAAGTGCCACCGTTCGACGGTACTTCTTCTTGGTCGGCCTACAAAATCCATTTTGAGGCTGTCATGAAGGCGAACGGGTGGAATAAAAGTCAGGCCATGACTGCCCTCACCCTAGGCCTGCGCGACCAGGCCTTAACCGTTCTGGAAGCTCTCGGTAAGGAAGTGACTTACGAGCAGCTCCTTGAGGCATTGGAGTCTCGGTATGGTGACGCTCACCTGGAACACGTGTTTCGTGCGCAGCTCAAGGATCGCGTACAACGCAGTAACGAAAACCTGCAGCAGTGGGCCCTTGAAGTGGAGAAGCTGGTTCGTAAAGCTTACCAGTCCGTACCTGCGCTTATTGATGGGAACCTGGTGCAGGCATTCATCGACGGCATACGCGACCTTGAAGTGAGAGCTGCTGTGAAGCTCGGGCACCACGGGACGCTTAAGGACGCATTGGCCCATGCACTGGAGGTGGAAGCTGTGCGGCAGGATCATCGTTCTCATCGCGTCAGGGAGGTTGTAGCGGCTACAGTTCGCGATCGTAATAGAAGGTACAGCCCTAGGTGCTACGGCTGTGGGGAAAAGGGCCACCTTCGATCCAGTTGCCCTAAGCGAACTGCAGAAAGGGATGATGTCTGGTCTCCAGAGAGAAGTGCGGCTAACAGCACCGCCCAGCAGCAGCAGGAATACGACTTTGTGGTCAAACATCGCAGCGGGAAACCTCATGGCAACACAGATGCATTTTTAAGAAGACCTTGTCCTGAAGACCGCAAGCATGGTACTAGACAAGAGGGTAAGGAATTGGTACCTATGAGGATGCTCAGGACAGACCTCAGCAAAGAGTGGAAGGAAATCCTACAACGTGCACAGCAGGAAGATTCGGACATCAAGCCGATTCTGGAGTGGATGCAGGCCAGAGCTCCTAAGCCCAGGTGGAGCGACGTCTCAGCGATGAGTTCGATCACAAAAAGCTATTGGGCCCAATGGGACAGCTTGGTGATTCAGGATGGAGTCCTGTGCCGTAAATGGGAAAATACTCGGGGAGACAGCTGTCATTTGCAAATGGTAGTCCCTAAAGCTCAAGTACCGGATGTTCTACAGCTGTACCATAATGGTTGTTCAGGAGGTCATCTGGGAGTAAAACGGACTCTACTGAAGATACGAGAACGGTTTTACTGGGTCCACTGTCGGGACGATGTCGAGGACTGGTTTCGCAAATGTACAAGTTGTGCAGCTGTAAAGGGACCTCAGACTCGCAGTAGAGGTGCATTGAAATTGTACAATGTTGGTGCACCATGGGAGAGGATAGCCCTTGATGTTGCGGGGCCGTTTCCGGTAAGTGAGAGTGGCAACAAGTATTTAATGGTTGTGATGGATTACTTCACCAAGTGGCCGGAAGTCTTCGCCATTCCAAACCAAGAAGCTTCGACAGTTGCAGATAAGTTAGTTCATGTCGTTTTGGAGTACCTTTAGAGATTCACAGTGATCAAGGAAGGAATTTTGAGTCCCAAATATTCCAGGAAACTTGTCGAGTTATGGGTACTCATAAAACGAGAACAACTTCTTACCACCCACAATCGGATGGAATGGTGGAACGATTTAATCAGACATTGGAGAGGTACCTAGCCAAGGTTGTGGAAAATCGGCAACGAGATTGGGACGAGCACATACAACCGTTTTTGTTGTCATATCGAAGCGCTGTTCACGAAAGTACATCGGTGACACCCGCTTTCGCAAACTTTGGAAGAGAATTACGGCTGCCTGCAGACCTGATCACCGGAATACCACCTGATGCCCCACGCAGTATAACCGATTATGCGAATGACTTGCGGAACAAAATGAATGACATTTATGAGCACGTCAGACAATCGCGCCAGCAAATGTCTGAAAAGATGAAAACCCGTTATGACCGCAAAATGAACAATAAAGGGTTCGACGAAGGTTCACTAGTGTGGTTGCACAATCCAGTCCGCAGCAAAGGGAAATCTCCTAAGCTTCAAGCTAAATGAGACGGACCGTACCGGATTGTGACAAAGATCAATGACGTAACCTACCGGATACAGAAAGGTGCAAGAGGTACTCCTAAGATCGTCCATGTGGACCGACTGGCGCGTTATTATGGGGCTGATAATGCTCGGGACGAGCATGTCTTAGGAGGGGGCAGTGTTGCGCGCCACAATTAATGCCTGGTACATGGTGACATTAGGTACCACTAGCGCCATCTAGTATCGAGTAGCAGAACTAGTCGAGTCACGATCGTTCTAGAAAATTCGATACTAGAACTTTGTAGAACTTTCTCGAACTATCGACACCTAGTCGGTCGGGGCCGGTATGTACTCAAACATTCTAGATGTTTCTACAATGGAAGGTTCTAGAACTATCTGCGGCACTATATAAGGCCGGGATGCGCGCCGACCGACACAGTTTGGATAAAGCGACAAGAGCGAAAATATCAAGCGATCTTCAAGTGCGAATTAAGAGTGATCAGTAGTGTAATTGTGTTTTAATAATTAGTCTGTTTGAGCTGTAATTAGTGTTGTAAAATAAATTGTTATTTTTGGTTATTAAATCGGCAGTTTTTATTGTCACGAACCCGAAGCTCGTAACAATATATTACGTCCATGAGTTCAGTATAAATTTCGGTAAGTATTCCAAATTTAAATCACATTCTCCCCCTAGAGGATGAATGAAATTCAGTACAATTTTCTTTCCCTGTTTTTAACAGATTAAAAATGACTATTGTTATGTTCGCTTTTTGTGGCAGAGAATGTCACTTTTATGAGCAAGTGGTACGAAAATGATTTTTATACCAGGCAAGCCGCATGAGGTTCTAGGTTTGATAGCCAAGTCGGTTGTTTTTTCAATTTCGCATAAGCAGTCCATCTGGTCCCGGCTGATGACAATAGGCTCGTTCATTGTTACATACTTGGTACTGACAAAATGTGGGTGTACCACACCCCTCTGCCAACCCTTCGCGGAATACTTACCGGCGTGATGTTATCTGCACTGCACCAGCTATGTCGGCCATATCTTATCGCACGGTGCAACCTATACCACATCATATTAATTATGTCTGTCGATACATTTCACTTGATTTTTATTTTATGGTCACAATGCCGCGTCACTATCTCCCCGCGCGCAGACTCACCCACTAACATGGAAGGAGCGTCTCCAGTTTATGGTCACAATGCCGCGTCACTATCTCCCCGCGCGCAGACTCACCCACTAACATGGAAGGAGCGTCTCCAGTTTATGGTCACAATGCCGCGTCACTATCTCCCCGCGCGCAGGCCACCCACTAACATGGAAGGAGCGTCTCCAGTTTATGGTCACAATGCCGCGTCACTATCTCCCCGCGCGCAGACTCACCCACTAACATGGAAGGAGCGTCTCCAGTTTATGGTCACAATGCCGCGTCACTATCTCCCCGCGCGCAGACTCACCCACTAACATGGAAGGAGCGTCTCCAGTTTATGGTCACAATGCCGCGTCACTATCTCCCCGCGCGCAGACTCACCCACTAACATGGAAGGAGCGTCTCCAGTTTATGGTCACAATGCCGCGTCACTATCTCCCCGCGCGCAGACTCACCCACTAACATGGAAGGAGCGTCTCCAGTTTATGGTCACAATGCCGCGTCACTATCTCCCCGCGCGCAGACTCACCCACTAACATGGAAGGAGCGTCTCCAGTTTATGGTCACAATGCCGCGTCACTATCTCCCCGCGCGCAGACTCACCCACTAACATGGAAGGAGCGTCTCCAGTTTATGGTCACAATGCCGCGTCACTATCTCCCCGCGCGCAGACTCACCCACTAACATGGAAGGAGCGTCTCCAGTTTATGGTCACAATGCCGCGTCACTATCTCCCCGCGCGCAGACTCACCCACTAACATGGAAGGAGCGTCTCCAGTTTATGGTCACAATGCCGCGTCACTATCTCCCCGCGCGCAGACTCACCCACTAACATGGAAGGAGCGTCTCCAGTTTATGACCTAATAATTTAAATTATCTGCTCAGACGTGCAATATTGACAAAATATGAATCATTTTCTTATAATTAATAATAATAATAATCGTTTATTTATATAAAGGGATACATTTACAATGAATAGCTTAACAGTTAAAATAAGATAGCGCACAGTTGCAAATTTGCCTGAACTAGGTTGAACCTGTGTTTCAGGCTAGAAAGTGCTTATAAGTACTTAATGTAATAAATTAACAATCAGTATAACGTAAAAACTAAATTAAAAACATAGGTAAATAAAAGTAAAATAGCATGTTAGCAGTTCTATTTGCAAACAATAAGTAGGTCTTCTGTCTGTGCATAGTCGATGGTTAATAAATATTTAAGTATAATTTGTTTACAGCTATAGTAATTTAGTTTATAAATACTTAGTTTCCTATTTAATCTATTGTACAGGAATGGGCCTAGGAAAGTAAAAAATCTTTCTACAAAGACATGTTTTGAGGTAGCATTAGATATGCATACTAAATCATTCCGTCTCTTGTTAATGTTGTCGGCATTGTAGGCAAGCATGGTGTGCTGTTTTAATACTAAGTGCATGATGAAAAGCTGGCGAACCGTTAGTACATTGCAGGATTTATATAGGAGATCTGTGGGAAAAAAGAAGGGATGGAAGTTTGCTACCTTTAAAATTGCTCTCTGAGCTCTTTCAAGAGGAAGCAAGTTAGTTTTTGGTGCGCCACCCCAAAAAGTGATACAGTATTGAATTATAGATTGACATAGGGCCAAATAAACTTGCGTGATTAATTTTGAATCTGCTAATGATCGCAATTTTTTAAAAACATATATTAGTTTGCGCACTCTTTTAACTAGGCTTTCAATATGTTTTTTAAAAGAGAGTGTGTCGTCCATTATGACCCCCAGGTATTTTATGTTGCTCGTTTTGTGGATCAAAGGACAATTACACATGGTGATTGTACGGTTTCCACATTGATGTGCGTATAGATAAGGGTTAGTAATGTTAAGTTGAGGCTTGCGCATGGAGAAGTGAATATATTTTGTTTTGTCGGCATCTAATGTTAGTAAATTACTATGAAGCCAATTAGTCACAGTATTAAAACCTAGTTGAGCGATTTTGAACAGTTCGCTACCGGTTTTAGCGCTAAATATTAACGCCGTGTCGTCGGCATATGATATTATTTTGCCATCTTTAATATTTAGATTACACAAGTCATTAATATAAATAAGGAAGAGGGTGGGGCCCAGAATACTCCCCTGAGGAACACCAAAACCAGTATTTTTCTGCTCATCGCTCGTAATATTATCTATTCTAACACATTGGTACCGTTGGTCTAGATAGTGAGTAAAAAGTTTCAGTGGCGTTCCCCTTATTCCTATGATCTCTAATTTGTTCAGAAGTACAGAAGTAGACACCGTGTCGAAGGCCTTGGCTAAATCGAGAAAGACTCCCAGGGTCTGGTTTCCTTTGCCGAGTTCTTCTGAAATATAATCAGTCAGGCTATGCACTGCATCTGCTGTCGACAGTTTGGCTCTAAAACCAAATTGTGCAGGAGATAAGATGTTGTTTTTTTCTAGGTAATTAACTAGTCTACTGTTTATAATTTTCTCTAGAATTTTTGAAATTGAAGGGAGTAAGGATATTGGCCTATAATTATTAACTACGTCCTTACTTCCAGATTTATAGATAGGGATTACAACTGCCTTTTTTAGACAACTAGGGAAAATTCCTTCGGAAAGACAGATTCGAAATATATGCGTTAAGGGAGGTACCAAAATTTGCTTAAAGAGCTTAAGGATCTTATTGCTTATGTTATCCCATCCAACTGCACAGTCGTCTTTTAGCCCAGAAATGATTCGAGTTATTTCATCTTCATCGGTATCCAACATAGCAAAAGATTTCGGGTTACAGCTATTGCTAGATTTTTGGAGAGATGGTTGGTCGCAATACTTCGGAATCTGATCGGCAAGAGTTTTCCCTATATTTACAAAAAAGTTATTTACATTGTTAGCTGATAAGAGTGGTGAAGGATTAGTCAGCAATAAACTCGAATTTGATTCACGCTGTTTAGACATATTAGTGACGTTTTTAATATGTTTCCAAAGTTGCTTGGTATTTTTACCTGCTTTATTTAATTCAGTTTTATCGTAATTATTTTTTAAATTCTTTAGGAGATTGTTGCAGAAATTCCTGTATCTTTTATAGGTGGTTTGAATTATTAGATTATCAGGGTGTCTTTTAGTTTTCTGATGAAGTTTATCTCTGTGTCTTATACACCGAATTAGTCCTGGAGTAATCCATGGTTTAATATTGTAAAATTTCTTATTTACTGTAGAAACTGTCGTGTTACGTAATATTGCTTGTTGAACTTGTTTTATTAAGTACGATAAAGCCAGATTAGCGTCAGCAGTATTGTAAACTAGGCTAAGGTCAATGTTGCACAAATCATATTCGAGTTTGTTTGTATTTAATTTGCTAATAGTCTGAGGACGCTTTAGCTTAGGCAGCGTTAAATTTACGTTGAGTAAGACTGCGTGATGGTCAGTAATTGTTGAGTTAGTAACAAGCGTAATATACGATAGGCTGGTTTTGATCATCATAATTATGATCGAGGCAGGAACCGCTCTGATGAGTAGGCAATGTGTGAGCGGGGAGAAAGCCATGATATAAGCAAATATTAAGGTAATCTTGGGTCCCTGCATCGCAGTTTTCGGAGCCAATATTTATATTTAAATCACCTGTTAGTATAACATTCTTAAATGGGCTTAGTGCTTGAAAAATCTGGTTTATGGAATTGTTAAAAGGATCTAAGTTTCTAGAGGATGGGGATCTATACATAGCGATTATAGCTGTGTTTGTACCAATTTTGATGACTAAACAATTACTCATACAGTCTTGTAGAGTATGTTCCTCGACTGTGACCTTTAATGATTCCTTAGCATAGACTACCACACCATCATTCTGATTGTGGTTTATTGTGGTATGTAATAAGTTGTACCCTGGTATTACTGGGAGGTTATCGTGGCGATTAAAAAGCCAGCACTCGGTAAGTACCATTATATCACAATCAAAGTTAAGTCTATGAAGAAAAATATTAAAGCTATCTATGTTCTTATAAATACTACGAATGTTTTGGGTTAGTACGGTTAGCGAATTTTGATAGTCGGAAAGATATTGTCTGCAGTCCTCAACGTCACATGTCTTTGATCTAGTTAAAAATGTGTTATCTATATCAGTAATTAAGTTATCCATATTAAAATAAAATAAAATAAAACAATAAATTAAGTCTAAAATAAAAACTAGTATGTGGCGCTCTTAGGCGCCTTCATAATCTATCGAATTAATGTACCTGTATTCGGCAGCTTTTTTAGCAGGGCAATCTGTATCTCCCGTCTTGTGGTTGGCTTGTTTTTTAAAGCGCGAACATGTAGCACATTTTGGCGGATTGGCCTTCTTTGCGCAGTCTTGAATTGTGTGCCCTTCTTCACCGCAATGGCCGCATGTGGGGGCAGAAATTTTACATGTTTTGGCTGCATGACCATACTGCTGGCACTTGTAACATCTAGTTACCAGTGTAAAGTCTCGTACCGGACAGGACGTCCAATTTATAAATAATCTGTCCTGCGTGACGAGGGCCTTGCGAATGATGGCTGGAACTTCTATAATAAAGTTGCAATTCTCAGCATCCTTCCTGCCGGATTTGTGGCTCAGTTTTATTGAGGTCAAAAATGTATCTAGGGACATAGTCGGCAGTTTTTCGGTCAAGTTCTGTTCAAAGATACATTTATAAACCTCATTTTCAGACATAGATGTGGGAACTCCTATAACTATAATGCGAGGTTTGCGTTTTTGAGGTTCGTCGACGGTAAGCCCTGACGAAGCGAGTTGGACTGTTTGTTTTAGCTTATCTAGGTCATCTTTGGTCTCAGTGCTGATTATTAGTCCTCCTTTTCCTATTTTACGTACGCCTCGTACTTTCAGCTTCATTTCCCCAGGGCATATGATTTTTTGGACCATGGTCTTGGTTTCGTCACTGGTCTTTGAGTTATCACAGGGATAAATCGCCACGGAACTAAAAGTATTAGGACGAACAAAGCTTTTGGACCCCTTCTTCACCATATCTGCAAAAGATGTGCCCGCAACCTGCTTCGTACAGGACTCTTGAATCGTCCGGTTCATCTCCGTTAGACAGTCGGATAGGTCTCGAGCTTCGGTCATGGATTTAAGAGTGGTATGGGTTTGAATGGCCTTTTGCTTTAGAGACTGGTACTGCACAGCCATTTGCGAAACTCCATGTCCAACTTTTCGGCAAAGATTATTTATTTTTAGTTTCTGCTCAGTGTTGAGCTTACCATCAGAAGCAGTAGCACATACCTCATTCAGGCACTGCTCGATTGATGACATCCAGTTCTGGATCTCTGGAGTGGTCACTACTTCAATTTTGTCATCTTGGTCCTGTCTTGGTTGTCGCGGCGGTGTCGGTGCCGGTGTCGGTATCGGGGTCGTCGGTACCGGGGTCGGTACCGGGGACGGTGTCGGTGGAGGGCTGTGTCGTATCATCGCGCTCCGATTATTGGGGCTGCCTTCCATATAACAGAGTATTTAAAAATAATCCAGTCAGTTCATTATTAAACTTGTCACTTAAAATGTTTCTGACGCTAATACACTAAAACTAGGTCACTATTTATGCAAACGTTAATTTATTTTCTTTATTTAAATGCATTGATGAGCACGTCTGTATACTTTGAATTCCGCGTTGAATAACCCATTCATTAATGCTAACTTGAGCCGGGAGCTAATAAAGTGTCAAGAGTATGTCTATGTGTTATGTGAGGGTTCCGTAGTCAGATATGTCTTATATTTTTTATCAATATAAGTAATGCTTCTCATTTATATACCCGTCTAAATAAAAAGTAATTTAAAAAAATTAAACCGACTTCAAAAAGAAATTAACTCAAAATTATGAAATAACTTTAATTTCGGAAGTCGGTGTCTTGGGATCTGTATTTTAGTTTTATGCCACCGACTTCCGAAATTAAAGTTATTTCATAATTTTGAGTTAATTTCTTTTTGAAGTCGGTTTAATTTTTTTAAATTACTTTTTATTTCGTAATTTTTAGTTTTTGCACTAGTATTTGACCAAGGTTTTGAGATGTTTTCCCTTTGACACTACACCCGTAGCTCTTATCAATAAGCCAGGCCGTCACACTTACACGTATTAGTCCATATCTTGAAAATTACTGAATCGATCTTGATGAAACTTGCACTGTTCCCTAAGTTGAAGAAAATGTAAGCCAATAAAAAAAAAATGGTCACGATCCGATTAATAGTTCCGGAGATATGCGTGGACAAACATACATACATACATACATACGTCTATGAAATTTTGTATATTTGTTTGGAAGCCCTAATAGATCATCATATGTGAATATAATGCAATTCCAATAATATTACATACATACGTATCGAATTGATAACCTCCTTTTTTTTGAAGTCGGTAAAAATTATTACCAAACGGCGCGCATCGCATCGGATCAGAACGGATTTTACAATCTTTAAACGATATTAAATCGTGTATGTATATTGTAGTGTGTGTGTGTATTTAAAGTCTATTAGGACATAGAATACTTTTATCCGCATATTCCCACGTGATCGAGACTTATGTAGATGAAACCGGGTGCAGCTAGTCTTCTTCTATAGAGAGAAGAGGTCACCAAGTGTGTTACATCCGATAACAATAAGTAACGCATGAATGATAGAGCATGGTAGTTAAATGGTGGCAAAATATACACAAACAAATCTTCAAAGTCCATTATTTAATATCATACCTACTCCAAAAACTAAAAGTTTTTAACGGTATTTCACACTTCTTTGTATCCGTGACTAGTCAAAGGCATTGTTGGATGAGCAGAGCAGGTAGGTCCTTCGGGGAAGGGCTATTGTCTTGTGTGAGTAGGCCCTATTATGTGGCCGACTAGCCAGCCGGTAATTATTTACCTACCGTGCCACGAGGTCCTTTTGGGAGCGCAACTGAAGTGGTTCTTAATGGATAATATTTTTGTGTTCACCAAAAATCTAAAGGTACATCTATGTATGCATTTCTAAAATATTATTCTTCCCCGAAAAATACTGATCGTGCACCAAATATTACAAAATATTTGTAACTTACTTTTTAATACAGTTGCTCAAAAAGTGGTGTATTGCAGGGACGTATAGCGTTCGGGATGTGGGCTATTACATACTAGTGCTTTTTTTTTACCTTTCCCGAACTCGTGCGTTCTCTTTCCCAACTGTCAAAATAATGTCTATTAAAAAGAAAAACCAACCATGAAGTTTTTACTAAAGAGTTTTTGTGATTCATACAAATACGTATATTTCTAAAAAGAAGCTACTAATTTATTTCAATATCAGATTTAATGATTTAATTGAATGAGTTAGGTATTCATTTCATTTCATCTCATTAAATTTCATTTTCATTTCATATCAATAAAAAAAATATACTGAAGACTAAGCTGTATGGATAGTTCCCTTTGCCTATCAAAATGGGTGAAGAAAAAAAAACTCTGCTTATATTCTACGGTTGGCGCCATTTTCCATAAATTTTCTTTGCGAGTTTAGTTGTTTGTTGCACAAAATGAGTAATTTCGACCCTATTTTTTTTTAATTAACACCACCGGAACTCAGTATAATTGCACAAAATGCTTCGGAGAACATTTTACCGGAAAATTCAAAAAGTCGTTACATATCCACATACGACTAATTTTTTGCGTGGAGAGAAGAGAAAAAAGCAATATTGTGTGTTTATTATTCTATTAAATTGCTTCATTTTTTCGCAACTGTATTAAAAATAGTCGTTCAGTACACCTGCGGAACCGTCATTGCAACTTGTTCAGACTGTCAACCCTCGCCTTCGGCTGCGCCTCGGCTCGGGTAGACATTTGTCGGAACTCTTTGCAATGACAGCCTTTTCGCACTTGTAATGAAATATACTAATTTTAATTTTTTTGAAATGGACATTATCGAGAACCGAATTAGTTACGAGGTTAATTATTTAAAAAAAAAATGCTTAGGTTAGGTTAGGTTAAAACTGTGACCTCCTACGCACGAGCCGAGCGAGCGAAGCGAGCGGTGCCGCGGCAGCGGCCGGCGAGTGCCAGAAACGACTAAATTTTAAAGAAAAAAAAATATGGAAAAAGAGATTATTTTTAACAGGCTATCGAGAACCGAATTAGTTAGACGTAAAACTAAAAAAATAAATGCTTGTTTTTAAAATTAGGTGTATTACTATTTTTACAAACTTGCAACAGTTGTTAAATAGATGCTCGTTATGACATATTTTAATGAACATATTTTGGTGCACATTCAGTATATTTGGTGGAACACAGGCAAAATTAGGTAAATGAAATGGGAATAAATTGAAGTACTTTTAAATACCATCCGTTCTTAATTGTTTTGTTGATCAAACTTTTAACTAAAGACAAACAATCTAGATAAGAAAACAAAACCAAATCGACATCTCGTTACCTAGTGACTTCACTCCGCAGTATGTAGGTACCTGAAAATGGAGAGGAACGCTTTAGATTCCCATTGGCATCAAAATTGCGTCCAAACAAGACCGATCTCGCTAACATCATTGAAATACACGATTTCTTAAGTGCTTGAGAAATGTTTCGCCTCAGCATTACTCGTGACTCTATCCCTAATTGTACCGTTGATAAAAGACCTCCACAGTTGTTCACATCCTTAGGAATTACATTACTAGGAGGCAAATTTCCGTACGTTGAAATTTCAGGAGATTCATCGACAGCATTAATTATTATTGTGTAAATTCGCTGTGCTTTTGCGTTCTCAGCTATCATTTATATGAGCATTGTAAGCTTCTACTTTTCGTATAGTCGGATAAATTCGAACTGCAACTCCACCGGCAAATTCTCCTATCAACGGTAGGTACTCGTCGACGTTCGCAAAGCAATTCAAGTTGAGCCGTTGTCAATTCGCCAACACGCAAATTATTCAGCAAATCTATGAACGAGTATCGTACCTATATTTTCTGTGCCATTGACCGACCAATGATCGACCATTATGAATTTAGCAGATTACGAACTTTTAGCAAAATGACGATACTCCAAAAACTAAAAGTTTTTAACGGTATTTCACATTTCTTCGTATCCGTGACTAGTCAAGGCATTGTTGGATGAGCAGAGCAGGTAGGTCCTTCGGGGAAGGGCTATTGTCTTGTGTGAGTAGGCCCTATTATGTGGCCGACTAGCCAGCCGGTAATTATTTACCTACCGTGCCACGAGGTCCTTTTGGGAGCTCAACTGCAGTGGTTCTTAATTGTTTTGTTGATAAAACTTTTAACTAAAGACAAACAATACTCATCAGACCCCATTACTCATATTCAGGTAGTATTAAACATTTTATAGGGAATTGTAAAGGTTAGTACAACATTGTTATCTAACTTCTTTGTTCATTTACACATGTATGTTATATTTTCAAACTACCAAATTATCGTTATAATTTGCACCAAATCTATTGTATTAAAGTTAAAACTAGGTTTCAACTATTGTTAACCATTAATCTAAGCAGTACCTAATCCTTTGTTATCTTGCAATAAATATCATAAGAAATCACACTTTGAACTAATAGTTACGTACATTGTATTGTATTCCGTTACATTTTAACTTAATTTTAGCAAAGTTCATAATTTAGTAGGTGAATAGTAAAATCGACAATTACATACATTAATGTTATTGTATATGATCTAGTAAACAGATTAGTACTTTTGTGAACCAGTTCAGTTTTGGGATACGTTGATTAAAACATGTATTGAAACGTTTTTTTTAGATTTTAAGAAAAAAAAACAAAGTCTATATAATTACAGTTTGAGGTGGTAACCGAATCTGTTTCATAAATAAAAAAATATACTATTGACGCTGCAGCAGGTCCAATAATGGCCGTTTCGAATTTTTTGAAAATCTCCGAAACCAGGGTTTTGTTTACAAAAATAACTTTAGTAGGAGTTAATATGTTAAGTGTAGTCTATAAAAAAACAAAGCTTGACTTTGAGGCAGCGAGGTACGAGATTCCATACATCCATGAGCATTGTTCTTTAGTTTTCACTCTCTCGAGATCATAAACTAAACCATAGCTGAATCTAATTTTAAGTTTTTTAACTTTAGTCCTGTTCTCAATGTCCCACAGATCAATGTCAAAATTCAGTGCCAAATTTCAAGTTTCTAGGCCTACTAGAAGTCCCTAAACATTTTGATTAGCTCTAAGTGAGTGAGTCAGTCAGTCAGTCAGTGACACTTTAGCTATTTTGAAAAGTCCATAACTTCGAATCTATTAAAGCTACACCTACAGTTATGAAATTTGGTATTCGAACTAACAGCAGTCATGGTATTATGTATGTGAAGTTTGATTCGATTTCGTGTGACAAATAGTTAGATACAGGGTGTTCAAAAGTAGCTCGAAGCGGTTCGGGTAAAAAGTGCACGGCGTACGTGCGGCCTCTTGCTGGAACTTGGCCTGCGCACTGCCGTGCGCTTCGATATAGAAGCATAAAATGTACATAATGATGACGTAACCTTGGGACGCGGGACGCGTGAGTGGATAACAAGTGGCATGAAAGAGACGCACGTAGAGAAGTCAATGAAGTGTGAAGGAGTCAAAAGTAGGTAGATTCATTGTGAGTGTGACGGAGTATGATAAGGAGTGGGTAATGGGTGAAGCGAGCCTGTCGTCGTGCAGACCGCGCACAGAGCACTTTAAGACCGCGACAGCGCCGGACCGTTTCTCACCGGCTTCCTCGAGCGCACAGTGGCGCCCTCACCGTTTGTTTGGTTATTTCTTTTATTATAGCGGAATATAGTGGCCACTATTATCAGTTTTAGTGATTATAATAAAATTAAACAATATAAAAATACCGTGTATAATAATATTAACGTATAATCTTGTGGAGCACAACTTAACGTGCTTATTTTCTGCATGTTCATTGTAAAATAAAATAAATAACCAAACAAACGATGAGGGCGCCACTGTTCGGTCGGCGCAGCCTTAAACCACGTGGCCGGCTCAGCGAACCTACAAAAAGTGAGTAAAACTAAAGTTTATTGACCGATACGTAGGTTAGCTCTAACTTTGAACCTCAATATACATAAATATGCCCCGTCTGAAGCAACCAAAACTAACTCACTTTGTTCTTCGTCTTGAGGTATTGATGCCATTCATGAAGTTCGAAATGAAACTTTGTTTTAGTTTCGTTTTAAAAACTTGGTTGTATTTTTGTTATATATTTAATTGAATTTGTTAATTTATCAATGTTTTTTAAATTGAACTCATGAACACAACATTGAATTTTATTTTATGATTACATTAATTACCTTGAAATGGTTATAATTGTTGTTCTTTGTTATTTCTATGTTTATCTATTAGCTATGTATCTATGGTGTATCAATGATTACCGTTTAATAATCTGTTTTATATATACGATAGCCGTAATATATAGGTAAGGACCTACATGCAACCGGTTCATTCATGCAATAGGTCTTACAACAGCATATTCTTTCAAAATATTACTTACTGAAAAAGTGTTGTATATATCTACATATTTAGAGCAGCCTTAAAATCTCGTATAGCTACTAAGGCTCAGCTGTTTTTTAAGTAGTTATCAAACTACAAAACAACGATGCTCCGTTAAATGCAAAAAAGCTGTTTAATTATGATACGAGAATTAAAATAAAGGAATCTGGGTAGAATATTAATAAAATCTGTAAAATATAAGAGAAATGCATTAATTTGCTTATCCACGACATTCATTAAGTCTTCTAGGTAGGAAGGTCATGTTTCAGTCATTGTGTTCAATAATTAGGTATAACTGTTTAGTTGTCATATATAATAATAATAATAAAGCCTTTTATTCGGACCATAGATATACAATTACTTTTTCTTACACAACTGCACTGTTACATAATATATATTATATATATATTTTTTTTATTACATAATTTAAAATTCGCGTATTTGGTGCTTCTTTACTTTCTGTAAGTCCGTTTGCCACTTGGCAAAGGCCTCCTCCAACCTACTCCATTCTGATCTCTCTCTGGCTCCTCTAATCAGATCGAACAATTAGTGATTAATAGAATGATTTTAATATAATAGAATGCATTTGATACACATAATTACACATTAATAAAACTCGATAGCTTCGTTAGTCCAGTGGTGCTGAGTAGACTCCCTCGAGAGTCGTGGGTTCGATGCCTATAGGTCAGACAAACTGCTCGGGTGGGTGCTGGGTTAAAAGGGTCATTAAATATAACTACAATAACTAGCGAAATGTGAGCGTACAGTGCACCCTGCCTACTCCTTAGGAGAAATAGGCACGAGGTAACAAAAACTGTCCAAGTGCGAGTCGGACTCGCACACGAAGGGTTCCGTACCACAAGGCAAAAACGCCGAAAAAAACACGTTTGTTGTATGGGAGCCCCCTTAAATATTCATTTATTACTAGCTGCGCCCCGCGGTTTCACCCGCGTAAATGTCGATCCCGTGGGAATATCGGGATAAAAAGTAGCCTATATGTTAATCCAGGGTGTCAGCTACCTCCATACAATATTTTATCAAAATTGGTCCAGCCGTTTGAGCGTGAAGAAGTAACAAACATAAACACACACACACCCCCACATACACACTCACCAACCTTCGCTTTTATAATATTAATGTGAAAAATATTTGTTTATTTATATTTTATTCTGTTTTTAGTATTTGCTGTTTTAGCGGCAACAGAAAAACATCACCTGTGAAAATTTCAACTGTCTAGCTATCACGGTTCATGAAATACAGCCTGGTGACAGACAGACGGACAGTGGAGTTAAGACTCCACTGTCCGTCTGTCTGTCTGTCTGTAATAGGGTCCCGTTTTTACCCTTTGGATACGGAACCCTAAAAATTAACATACCTACATTATAAAACGTTGGTCCCGCACACATAGCCAGAGACCGCAAAAAAAAATCTATTTAATGATAATCCTCTTGGATTGCGAGGAAAAAGGGAAGGCCTTTGTCCAGGTATAGACAAAACACAATGTAGGCTAACAAACAAATATATTGCTTTGCGTTTTTAGATGGTGGCAGATGATTTGAGTTGTGAGGTGGGCCCCCCCTGCAGCCTCGTGTTAGCCGATGGTCTTCGATCGGTCTTCACAGGACGGAGCTTCGGGGCCCAGGTGCCTGCAGACTGAGAAGTTGGTTAGTACATAAATAAGTTCCTGTTATGCTAACACGAACCTAACTCTTTCAATAATTTTATTAATTCAATATTCTATGTGTACTGCGTTATAATTACTACTATCCAGCAAAAAGAGTCCATTGCACTTAACTCAAAAATATCCAGAACCACCAACACATATTGTGGTTAATTTTGGTCATCATCATCATCTGCCTAGCCTTTTCCCAACTATGTTGGGGTCGGCTTCCAGTCTAACCGGATGCAGCTGAATACCAGTATTTTACATGGAGCGACTGCCTATCTGACCTCCACAACCCAGTTATTGGGTAATACGATACCCCTTGGTAAGACTGGTTGTCAGAATTTCGGGCTTTTGACTACCCGTAACGACTGTCAAAGATCCGCAAATGACAGCCGGGACCAACGGCTAACGGCCAACGGCTATTGTGGTTAATTTTGGTATATCTTTTAAGGCTTCGGCAATTAAAGACCTCAAATCACGTACCATTATTTGTCTGTAGGTACCAAATAATTGACCCCTAAAATTATTAAAAGAAATATATTTACTTACTAGTTACCTAGGTACCTATATTGTTAGAAAAAAATACAGTTTGGTTGATAAAAAAAACAACGCATCACCGACCGATTTGCAAAAGCAACCTTAATAACAATGGACTTACAAGTATTAAAAACAATCGCGGTATTTAGTACCTTACTGTCTAATTGTATTGTTGTGTTGTTGATCAGTATATCAGACGGGTATGGTTGGATACCCGGAGTCACTAACAGACTTGTCGTATCACGCGCAGTTGTTGGTGCTCACATACCCACTGGTTGGTAACTATGGTGTCCCCGACGAAGACGAACGAGACGAACATGGAATACCCAAGTAAGACGTTTTACTAGTAGCCAGCCAATACTTATAACACTGATGATCAATTAAAAAAAACTAAAATATAATTGGTTTGAGATGGGGCGGCGAGGGCAGCCACTAATGAAAGACAATTGTTTACAGAATAAATAATTTAATTACACCTAAGACTCTGTAGCTATCGGGAAACATTAGGAGACCATCCCTAAATTTTGCAATAGGAAAGTAAACGCAGCAAGCGGATACACTACATAAATACGAAAAACTTTATTCCGACAATCACAAATGCGAATTTCAAAATACCGATTTTCATAATTCCGAATGGTTCAGAATTCCTAATATAACAACTCCGATTTATCTATCATTCATCCTATTTTTATAATTCCGAAATTTCAATATTCCTAATGTTTATAATTACTATTCTCAAAATACCGAGTTTCAATAAATCGAATAACAAAAAGTCCGAATTAACGATAATTCGAAACATCAAAAATACGAATTTCGATTAATTTAAAGAATTCCGAAATAAAAACGCCTTGTAAAACTGAATAGCAAGACAAATATACGAGTAGAATACGGAATTTCGACGCACAAAATATGGCTAAATGCTAATATGATGTTACAAAATTGCGATGCACGTTACTGCGAAAGACCGTCTCTGCGACGCCATCGCCACTACACTTCGATGCACGTTACCGCGATAGATCTTCACTACGATACTACTTGACTTCGATGCACGTTACCACGAAAGATTTTCACTGCGATACTACTTGACTTCGATGCGTTCTCTATTTTTACCGACTTCACAAAAAGGAGGAGGTACAGTCACGAGCACTAATATGTCAACACTTGGCAACTTACAATTGCGATTTTTCTTGAAATAACGAATGCAACGTTTAAATACAACACTTTACACAAAACTATGGGTTCGAAAATACTTTGTTCGTAATAACGTAAAATTTCATTCAAAACTAAAGAAGAAAATCGTCTTTGAATAAAGCCAAGTGTATACATACTTTTGCTCGTGACTGTACTATGTTCGGATGTTTGTATGTTTTTTTTTTGTATGTTTGTTCATCGATTACTCCGCCAATTGTCGACGGATTTTCAAAATTCTTTTTTTGTTCGAAAGTAGATAGTTCTGAGGTGGTCCCATTGTCACCAAGTTAGGATCTGATGATGGGATCTTAGAGAAATCGAAGGCAACCCTCAAAATTTATAGGCTCACTTATTGTTTTTTGTTTTTCGCATATTTTATGAAGTATCTTGTGTATTTGCGTATGGTTGTCACCATCTCAGGTAGCTGGGCTGATGATGGAAGGTACAACTCCTTAACAGTAAGAAGTTACTCGAACAGGCAAGGACTGTTTTAATAAATTGTTTTGATGTTTGATAGGGCATTTGACACATTTTGTCTCATTATCATAAGTCATGACCTGATGCTGCAGTCAGGATAGTCTACAGAGTACCTAATTCCTCGACAACTAACAGCAGATATATCGTGTTTAGGCTCATTGAAAAGGGCTCGATGTGTGGATAAACGTACTGTTAATGAGGAACACCGAAGTACTTACAGACCTGATGCTCAAGCCAGGAGCACCAGAAAAAGTACAAACCTTGAAATTACAGCACCGTAAGTCGTGTTTGGGCTCTGTGTAAAGGTTTTAAAGTAACCTAACCTCGGGGTGCCCTTCGCTCGCTCTTGCATCCTACGTCGCCTATTGCGTTCGTTATGTTCGGGTGTGGCAATAATTCGGAGTATTGAAAATCGGAATGTCGTTTTTGGACCCATCGAGCATTTGATTCTTCGAACATATGAAAATCGGAAAACAAACAAATCGCATTTATTACTTTCGGTAAAATAAGTTTCGTGATTTTTAATAATAGACGTTATAATTCTTAGGTGTTATGAAAATCGGAGCATCGAAATTCGGAATAAAATATTTCGGAATATTTGGGTGTTCCCGCAGCAAGCTGCATTCAGAAAAATAAAACTAAAACTTGAAAACATTTTCCTGCAAGTAGCTGCCCTGTCCCATCTGCCCTGCCCCATCTGCCCGGCCATGCCGATAACTTATTTTATCAACTTGTAGGAAGTAAGTCAAAATCAATGTGTCAGCCAGCTGTTATAGATTTGACTGGTGATGATACCGTACCATTGTGTCCAATTGTTATGAGTCACAATAAATTAAAGAAATATATTAAAATTAAAAAACTAATTAAACGGTCACAGAGAGCAATTAAAAAACAAAATCTTTTAAAATTAAATATTTCCCTTAGAAAGGAACGTGTTATACTTTCTAAAAGTTTAAATAGTTGTACTGTTGAGTTAAATCAATGTAGGGAAAAGTATGACATTGATACAAAGCTCCTATATAATGATATACTACACAAGGAGCAATTATTGAAGGATATTTTTGAGAAATATGAGACTTCACAACAACAACTAAGTGAGCGATTGTTTGAGGCTGGGGAACTACTGGAATTGGTGAAGTGCAATGCTGAGAGTTATGAGTCTCTGACTAATAATCTAACATGCAGCTGTGCCAACCAACCACCACCTCCTCAGCCTCAGAGTGACTTGTCTCCACCGGTGTTGTCTCTTCCAGCAGAGTCCTGTTTTAGTACACAGAATAATAAATCAATTTTCTTTAGTGACGAATTAGGTTCAGGCTTTGGAAAAATATTATTTAATTACCTTAGCCATAGTTTTACCAATCATAGTTATCATAACATAAGTTATAAACAAATGATTAAAAGAATTGCAAACGCAAACCTAGACAATTATTCTACAATGGTTTTGCTACTAGGTAAAAGTACTGGTATTACCAGAAAGGACATAGTGAATGGTGTCAACACCTTATTAAACTTAAACATAGGTAAGATAATGTTGTGTGCTTTACCTTACTCTGATACTCTATCAGAAGATGAAAATAAATATATATATAAATTGAATAACACTATTCACATGCTGACATGTTATCATAGTGACAAATTATTGTTTTTTGACACTAATAAGTTTGTTAGTGGTTTTATGTTCACTCAGAGAACTTTATCTCTGTCTTGGGAATGTAGACATATGATTGCTATGTTGATAGCATATAATATTAATGGGGTTATAGCTAATATAACAAATTGTAGTATTAGGGACGAGTCTGTGTTGTTTAGTGATACTAACAACATAGTGATGAATAATTGTGAATCATCATGTAGTACGAAGGAGGGTCCACCTATAATACCAACATCATTGGAGGCCACTACCAGTCAGATGGGGTATTCTCTTCCTGCTGGAACTCATACGGGCTCACTAGACACGTCAGTCGTAGTTGTGGAGGTCACTCCGGATAACGCTTTAAACTAATTAATGAGACAACAGAAGTTACCCCTTCAAATAACCAATTACTATTAGAGAATAATAAAAAGGTATCTTCTGGCAATATTACTCAGAATAATAATAAAAAACTAAAGGGAGGGCAACATATTTTAAAATTATTTAACCAAAATATCCAAGGTTGCTCTTCTAAATTACTGGAAATAGAATTGTTTTTAGAAAATACCAAGTTTGATGTCATTTGTTTAACAGAACATTGGTTAAAAGCCCATCAAGTAATGTCAATTAACTATGAAAATTATTGTGTAGTTAGCCATTTCAGCCGTACACGTATGATACATGGCGGATCATTAATATTAGTAAAAAATTCTATTAAATCCAAGGAACGAAAAGACATCATTGGGCTGTCAGTTGAACACACCATTGAATTGTCCTGTGTTGAGCTTGATAAGCATGTGGTAGTATGCGTATACAGACCTCCAAGTTACCAGAATCTAGCTGTGTTTGATTCTGTAATGGAAGATGTGCTAAAGAAACTTTCTGCTAGTAGTAAGTCAATAATAATATGTGGCGATTTTAATATTAATTTATTAGAAAATAACTCGAATACTATCAGATTATTAAGTCTTTTTAGGTCATTTGATATTTGTCAAATGTTTTTATTGAACCCACCCGTGTGACAGCTTCCTCTGCCACTTGTATAGATAATATTTTCTGTAACTGTGATTATTTACACAAAGAAATTGTAAATAAGTTGTCATCTGATCACAGTGGACAAACAATAACATTTTGCTCCCACATGCCTTTACAAAATTTTTTAATAAGGTTTAGGCCAATTACACGTAAAAATTTAGAGAAATTAAATAATTCTTTGGCTAGTAAATTATGCGTTCAGAGTTTTAATAATCTATGTGACCCAAATGAGTGCTACGCCGAGTTCTTTTCACTATTAAACACGCAATTTAATGACACTTTCCCACTAAAGACTAAAAGTATTTACACAAAGTTTTTATTTAGTGATTGGGCGACTCCAGGTATTCGTAAAAGCAGGGAAAACCTTTTTGAACTTTATGGCCTGAAGCAACATATGAATAACACAAGCTTTCATCAGTATGTTGCAACATATTCTAAGACTTTCAAAAGTGTATGCAAAACAGCTAAAGCTCTTTATATTAGCAATAAAATCAAATCAGCCGATGATAAAATAAAAACTACCTGGCAAATAATAAATAATGAAACAGGTAGGAAAAAACAGCGTAATACTGAATTTAATTTAGAGACTGCACATGGCCCCATCAATTCAGATGTAGAAATTGCTCAGGAATTCGAAAACTTTTTTGCTAATATTCCCATTAAAACTACTGAAGCTTTAAATTCTTCACCCGCGCTTTCTGCTAACTTACTTAGAAAGAATGTTAAGGCATGCCCTTCGGAGTTTAAGTTTCAACATACAAACCCCCAGGCTGTTATAAAAGCTTTTAAAGATCTTAAAATTAAATCAACAGAAGATCTCTGGGGAATGTCTGTAAAAGTTTGTAGATCTATCATCGAAACGATTGCGCCCTATTTAGCTTTCATATTTAACATCAGTGTAGACCAAGGAGTCTTTCCGGATCTCATGAAACACAGTAAAGTAGTTCCTTTGTTCAAATCCGGTGATAGTAAAGAACCTAACAATTATAGGCCTGTATCAATTCTGCCAGTTCTCAGTAAGGTGTTTGAAAAGTTGATGCTCAACCAAATGTTACGCCACTTTAATAAAAATTCCATCTTTCATGAACAACAGTACGGTTTCACCAAAGGGCGTTGTACCACTGACGCCGGTGTCACCCTAATAAAGAACATTTTTAACGCCTGGGAAGAAGCACAAGATGCCATTGGAATCTTTTGTGACCTCTCCAAGGCGTTCGATTGCGTAAACCATGAGACACTTCTGCTGAAACTTGATCACTATGGGATTAGGAACTTAGCTCTTGATTTACTAAGGTCATACCTAAAAGATAGAAAGCTCAAAGTTCAAGTAAACGGCGTAAACTCATTGGGGTCTGAAATAGCAATGGGCGTACCTCAAGGTTCAATATTGGGTCCATTCCTCTTTTTAGTTTACATTAATGATTTACCCCAATTACTTCAAAATCAACCGAAGATGGTGTTATTTGCAGATGACACCTCATTGATCTTTAAGATAGACAGACGGGCACAAAAACTTGACGACGTGAATAACGCTATTCTTCAGGTCCAAGATTGGTTTTCGGTAAATAATTTGGTACTAAATGAAAAGAAAACCAAATGCATTAGATTCAAATTACCTAATGTTAGAAGTAGCGAATGTGACATCATACTGAATGGAGAAAAACTGGAATTTGTTGATCAAACGGTTTTTCTGGGAATCACGCTAGACGAGAAATTGCAATGGGGACCTCACATAACATCTCTTGCGGGGCGGCTTAGCTCGGCCGCTTATGCTGTTCGAAAGATAAGACAGTTAACTGATGTAGAAACCGCGCGTTTAGTCTATTTTAGCTACTTTCACAGCATTATGTCGTACGGCATTTTACTATGGGGTCGAGCTGCTGACATTGAATCCATCTTTATTTTGCAAAAGAGAGCTGTCAGAGCCATTTATAATCTACGTCGCCGCGAATCTCTCAGGGAACTTTTTAAAAGGATTAATATTATGACGGTACCTTGCCAATTCATCTATGAAAATATTATGTATGTAAGAAAAAATCTACATCTTTTTAATAAAATAAGCGATAGACATAATTTTAACACTAGAAATAAAGATAAAATATATCAACCATTTTTCAGATTAGCCAAAGTACATACATCTTTTATGGGGTACTGTGTTAAATGTTACAATAAAATACCTTGTGATATATTGCAATTAAATGAAAAAAAATTTAAAACTCACATTAAACGTACACTTTGTAAACAAGCATACTATAAATTAGAAGATTATATCCAAGATAAGAATGCTTGGAAACATGCTGGTCCTGCTCCATAGGACAATCTAGAGTCTAGACAAAATCAAACTGGTTGCTAATTTAACTGTATAATTTATTTATTTTTTGACATTCATTACATTCTGTAATTATTTTTCTTTAACTCACACCCTAACATTGACCCTGACAACTTGAATATTTTTTTTTTTTGTTTATTATTTTAAATGAAAATCATTTACTTTTACCATGTTTGTAAATATGTGAGCACCATGTATCTATCAGATAATTAATTAATTTATATATCATGGTTTCATTTTTAATTCTTTTACCTATTGTGGTATAGTAATTTTATTGTAGGTGCATCGTCTTCACATATTATTATTATATAATGAATGTATGCAAAATATTGTAAAACTTTTTAAAAAGAGTAACGGTGGAGTTTCTTGCCCGTTCTTCTCCATACGAAAACTACCCTTCCGAATGGGCGACTAGAATCAATTCTATTTTATTTATCGTAATTTTTGACGTTCAAAAGTGCCTTTAATGTGCCTATTTGAAATAAATGCTTTGACTTTGACTTTGACATGACGTACCTTTTAAAGTCTTCTCACACACACCTGTCATAATGATTTGAAGTAAAAATAATGACTATCACCCTACACTATATTTCAGGTGGTTTGAATCCAACCGCATATGGGCAGCTGGCTTGATAGTGGGCGAGGTGAGCACTCGCGCGTGCCACTGGCGCGCTAAACGCTCCCTGGGATCCTGGCTAGCAGCCCACGGTATCCCAGGCCTCTGTGACGTTGACACCCGAGCCCTGACCTTCCGTCTTCGAGCTGGTGTCACTCTTGGACGTATCATTCAGGGAGTCCCACCGTTTGGACCACTGCCAGCTCTATCGGACCCGAATGCCAGGAATCTGGTCGCTGAAGTGTCTGTTAAGGTGAGCCTAACCATTTTTTAGGTAAACAAGTTTCATCGGCCTTTCGTAGACTATCTTAACGATTATTTTTTGTCTTTAGATGCGCCCTGCATTGTATAGTTTAAATCCACTAGTTTACTCATTTCAATCACAAACAAAAAATCTTTTTTTAATTTTATTCAATATAGGTAGATCTCAAAAGTGGAAAATAGTCCGTTGTATTTGTTACTTACTGTACAATATTGCATTGCGTTACGCATAACTACATGTTACATAATATTTTATGTTTCCTCTTGGAGTTTTTCTTCAACATTTTGTTATTAAAATCACATTCTGATGCAGCTGATCGTTAAGATCATGAATCAAAATAACTAGTGAGTCGAGAATTTGTAACTATTGTTTCTATAGTGATAGTGACCAACTGTTTTTTCAGGACCCCAAAATATACAACCCCAGCGGTGAAGTAACAATAATGGCTGTTGACTGTGGGTTGAAGTACAACCAAATCAGGTGTTTGATCAACCGAAACGTTAAGGTTGTGCTAGTACCATGGGACCACAAGGTGGACCCCAGCCAGTACGATGGCCTGTTCATCAGTGACGGTCCAGGTGACCCGGTCAAGTGTAAGAAAGTGGTGTACAATATGCGCTCAATCATTCAAGACAAGGCAAACGTGAAACCTGTATTTGGTATCTGTCTGGGACATCAGTTACTATCCACTGCAGCTGGCTGTAAAACTTACAAAACCAGGTAAATAACGAATATTTCCGTGATTTTTTTCTCATTGACACAAGTACGTGTATAATTAATTAGTATAAATAATTACACAAGGGAACAAGTTCAAACTTTTTTATACAACTGTCAAGATTATACTTGTTTCGGATTACAATTGCCTGACATAAGTAGAAACTGTGCACACAATGCAAAGTCTCGGAGCCGTACACGTGTGTGGATAACTAATTTTAACATAATGGCATTAATTTCAAATTGTCCACTATTATAGAGTATTTGAAGCTTGAAGATACAGGTTTTATTTGGTTAATGACTCTTCTTTTACCTTTTGTGTGATGTTGAATCTTCTTTTTTGAGGTATATAAGACTTTCATAAGGGATCGGCATACGTACAGACTATAAAGTCGTGATTACTGTATAGTACAGACGCTTCAGATAGCATCCTAACGTCCACGTGCCACTAAAATGTCTGTCAAGGCCGAAGTTGACCTTCGCGATGGACTCTCTGCAGCACAGATCTTCGAAAACCGTGAAGGGCTGACCTACAATGATTTCCTGTTGCTACCCGGGTACATAGACTTCACCGCTGAGGAAGTCGACCTAACGTCGCCTCTTACTAAAAAAATAAACCTGAAATCACCGCTCGTATCCGCTCCTATGGACACCGTAACCGAAGCCGACATGGCGATAGCGATGGCACTCTGTGGTGGCATCGGCATCATCCACCACAACTGCACACCAGAGTACCAGGCCAATGAAGTTCACAAAGTGAAGAAGTATAAACATGGGTTCATCAGGGATCCTGTGTGCATGGGCCCCGACAATATTGTAGCTGATGTTATTGAAGCAAAGAAAAAAAATGGTTTTACTGGATATCCCATCACAGAAAATGGCAAGCTGGGAGGGCGCCTGATTGGTATAGTCACTTCTAGAGATATTGACTTCAGGGAGGGAGACCCTCAACTGAGTCTTAAGGAAGTAATGACACCCATTCATGATATGATAACTGCTCAGTCTGGTGTCACTTTACAAGATGCCAATTACATTCTCGAAAAGAGCAAGAAAGGTAAATTGCCTATTATTAATGGAGATGGTGAGTTGGTTGCTCTTATTGCAAGAACTGACTTAAAGAAGGCTCGAAGCTACCCTAATGCATCTAAAGATTCAAACAAGCAGCTCTTGGTTGGTGCTGCAATTGGAACTCGCGTAACAGACAGAGAACGCCTGAAGTTGCTAGTCAATAATGGAGTGGATGTGATTATTCTTGATTCATCTCAAGGAAATTCGGTATATCAGATTGAAATGATTAAATTTATTAAGAAGACCTACCCTGACATTCAAGTGATTGGAGGTAATGTTGTGACAAGAATACAAGCTAAGAATCTTATTGATGCTGGGGCTGATGCCTTGAGAGTCGGCATGGGCAGTGGCTCTATCTGCATAACCCAAGAAGTAATGGCTTGTGGCTGTCCTCAAGCAACTGCAGTGTATCAAGTGTCGTCCTATGCTCGTCAGTTCAATGTGCCAGTTATTGCAGATGGTGGAATACAATCTGTGGGTCACATTGTCAAGTCATTAGCATTGGGAGCCACAACTGTCATGATGGGTTCTCTGCTAGCTGGAACATCAGAAGCACCTGGAGAATACTTCTTTTCTGATGGAGTCAGGTTGAAGAAGTACAGAGGAATGGGTAGTTTAGAAGCTATGGAGAACAAGGATGGAAAAGGTTCAGCAATGAGCAGATACTTCCACAAGGAGTCTGACAAGCACAGAGTGGCACAGGGAGTGAGTGGAAGCATTGTGGACAAGGGCTCAGTTTTGCGGTTCCTGCCATACCTACAGGCAGGCATGCAACACAGCTGCCAAGACATTGGGGCTCGCTCAGTTGACATCTTACGTGAAATGAGCTACTCTGGAGATCTGAGATTCATGAAGAGGACTTACTCCGCCCAATTGGAAGGCAATGTACACAGCTTGTTCTCTTATGAGAAACGATTATTTTGAAAAAGTGTCATAATGTCTCGGAGACATAAAAACTAAACCAATGTAATATGTATATTTGAATGTAAGGAAAGATCTAGTTAATTTTTGAAGAAAATAATCAATTTTTACATGATAAGAAGACTATGAGTTTGAATGCAATTAGGTGTTAAAAATAAATATTATTATATAAGTGTATGTTATCCATTGCAACAGAGTATTCCATTTTAATATTTTATTATGTTTATTTCTTGGTGTTTTAAGATATACTTAAGCAATTTGTTGCTTTGTGATAAAAATCAAGTTTTAAGGAAAATAAAGTGTGAATCAAAATATCTTCGTTTTTATTACATTTATACACAAACCAACAAAAGACTTCATAAACAATACACAACAGCTAGGTGTTAATAAGATTACTCTTTTATCTTGTTAGCTGCCAAGACACAAATCTAGCACGGCTTCCTGCTTCTCAAGTCAAGTGGATGAGGGTTTATCAAAAGCTTATTTAGTAGGTAACGGCGGTTCGGGCCCTAATGTCGCACTATCGGAGACATCTCCGATAGTGCGACATACGGACCACATTTGGCCGCCGAAATCAACCGTGTGAGCGATACCGACTACATCAAGGCCACACGTCGCAAATTAAAAAAAAAAAATGTTTTGAATAAGCAAGACTAAAGTTACTCGTGTAACTTAGTTTTGTTTAATTAATGTAGGCAAGATTTATTAACAAGATGGCCCGCCGGCTGACACGGTATCCAAATTATGGCCCACCCTCAAAACTGGTGGGTTAGCCTTGCCTTATACATTTTATAAGAACCACCGCACACTACAGGCGGACCACACCGCCCGTTTTTGTATGCAAATGCGTTGCGCTAGGGCCCGTAAGCCCGGTGCGGCTGTAATGTACGCATGGCAAAAGGATTCCCGACATCTACAATGTGACGGATGACAGGTTTGTAGGGGGAGAGTGATCGATAAAGAAAACAACACTTCTACTAATAATCACAATTTATTGGAATTATAAATGCACAAGCAGGCATGATTATTTTAATTTGACAATAAATATCATAAAAGTGCTAAATAACTTAATAAAAATTATATGTGCTACAATCTATGATTTAGACTGGTGCGTCCAAAAATGTTATGCTTAACATTTTAAAAACTGCATCATAGCTAGCAATACTACCGCATCTGCACACGACGTAATAGTCGTCGAATAATAATACTCCTTCATCTTAAAACCAAACTCATTAGTCGTCAATACCGCGAAATAAAACATCGTAGATCTGTAGAGAGCGTAGGTAGCAACCTTGTGATAATACAAATATATCTTAAATACCTAATAATGATATCAAGTCAGTATTACACTGGGCTTCAACAAGATCTTGGCGCCACGTTGGCTGAATTAACTATAAGTATCGTTTACAATTATTGTTAGCCTCAAAATGCTTGGAGTTGATCTTGCTGACTATATCAAGACAACCCAGCTGATAGTCTACCCTGACAAACCACAGATAGACGTAGAAAGCGACCGGCTAAGTCTCAGTTGTTACGCGGTTACAAAAACTATCAAAGCGATAAGTTCGCTTATCAGTATTAATGAATTCATGGCAGATGCAGACTTAGCCGGTCTCAAATTTCGATAAGCACACTCGTGAAACCTGAGTACATGCCTTAACGACGTCTGTCTCTTACATTCTCAAACCTAACGCACCAGTCGGAATGCACGAAGTCAAGCGACTAAAGCGTATAAATCTTACTGAGATTACATCTTAGCTGAATTCAGCACGTTTAAGCGTGTTTATAATATTTAAATCATCGAATTCATATTGACTTAAACTAGAGCAAAAAAACTCGTGGACCTAGGAAAGAGTGGAGGCACCTTTGATACAACGCTTTGTTTATTATGGTGCTGTTTGCGATAGCGATTTTGTGGGTGTCTGCGGAGGCGAATAATGTTGGTGTCGGTATAAATTGGTTCCATCCACATTTTCTAGGGCCATGGAAGAAAGACAACTCGCTCAAATGTGCTGATAGAACTGTAACACGGCACGATGCGTGTGCGCCTACTGCTTGGGTGCGTCTGCGTCGCCGTCATCGTCGTGCTCGCGCTGGAACTCGGGCCCGTGCGTGACGTCATCCTCGAACACGATCTCCTCAGGGTCGGGCGCGCGGGGCAGGAACTCCTCGCCTGGACAGATCTTCTTGAAGATCTGCTCAGCCTGTGAAATAAACGTAACTATTAATAATGATTTCCAATGATACACTTAACGTGCACGTTAAGAATTTCTCCCACTAAAATAATAAATTATTTATTTTAAGGGGCTTACAAGCGCGGTCACTGTCGGACTGCATAGAAAAGAAAGAGAAGCGCGATGACACAACGCTGGTAATTTATTGCAAAATATGAAGCAATTATTCAACTAAGTACAAAAAATCTATTGTTTGGACTAAAAATTAAAACAGTAGTTTTAGTATGTTGCTTGTGAATAATCTGACAAAAAATCAGAATGATGGTATGTATATTAGTATGGTTTTTATTGTAAAAAGAAAGTTTTTAGAGATATCTTCATGATTTTTTTCTATCGTATCAAATTAGTTGTATTATGTTTTCAACACACTATCCACCTAGCATATAACCTGAAGAATATCATATATTTTTTTCATTTTGTTTACTGTTAGTAGTCGATCATAAAAGTACTTTTATTGTTTCTAAAACTTGCGTTTTTTGCGTTTAGGTCCTGTAAGCCCTCTTAATGCAGGACATTGTATTTTATTTATCGTGTGTAACTAGTATCTGTTATCGTTACGTTAGTGTTTATGTTCGTTTATCTCGTCAAAATGTAGGGAACAGCAGATTTTTTTTTTTCGCGTTTTCAGGTTTGGTCCATACACCCTTCACGTCTGCAGAGTTTTGCCAGCTAATTTAATCACATCACACTAATATTATAAAGGCGGCAGTTTGTGTGTGTGTGTGTATGTTTATTACTTCTTCACGCTCAAACGGCTGGACCAATTTTGATAAAATGTTGTATGGAGGTAGCTGACACTTTATATTTTTATCCCGATATTCCCACGGGATCGACGCGGGTGAAATCGCGGGGCGCAGCTAACCTATAAAATGTTTTGGCTAAGTTTTTTTTTAAAGAACGTATACGATACGACGCACACGTCATTAGTTTTGTGAAACCTTGGGATTTTGCGTTCTGCGCGCATTGTTAGTAAAGGAGTACGTAGTAATAAACGATTAGGTAGTTAGATAAGTTATCGACTAGGTACTGGGGGCCGATTCTACTAATTTGCAACGTTACACGATCAAATTGTGGTTTAGCAACAGTTCGATTTCGATCTCCGTTCGATAGTTACATAAAAAGTCATTCTACTATTTCATAGGCAAACTGGAAACTGAATCGAAACTGAACGTATCGGGCACGTACTAGCGGGTAACCTGTGTTACCAACATGCAAAATAGTATGTTTTAATAATACCACAGAAAAAAAAGTTGAATCTAAAAATGTTATTACGAATACATGTCACCGAAAGTATTTTTGAATACAAAATGAAATTTAGACCATAATTAAACTTTTGTATTGTATATTTTTTTGTTACACATACAACATTTCAACTTTTTTAATTATAAAAACTCAGAAGAACGTTTCGTTCTACGTCAGTTGCTGGCCAAATACTTGAAACGAAACGTTTCGGTTATGTCAAAGACATACCACTAGGCATAGGGACACGGTATCGAATAGAAAGTATCGATACTGTACTCATGAGTAGTATCGAAAAAAAAAATCGTATTCATAAAAGTAACTATCGAAACAAAAGTATCGATACTTTAAGGTATCGAGTACTTTTCTTATGCCTCGAAATGCCGGCCACGAAATAAACGCCACGCTTGAGGCGTCAATTCGCTACAAGTGTTTTTTCTAAGCGTCAAAAGCAAGGCCACGAACTTCAAATATTCGCCTGTAGCGTGTACGTCGGTGGGGGAATGAATCAGTTCAGTAACATGCTCTGTGAGTACAGAGTGAGCACGCGTCGACATAACACGTGAAAATGTCGTTGTCAAAAATACCTATAATAATATTGTTAATAAATCTTAAAAAAGAATTTTAATTTCTTCCCAATTTTTTTACAACATTCCTCAACTTATGTTGCAGATGTGAACTCATCCATAACGCAATCAATTTCGGATTGCAGTGATATTCTTCAATATTCATATTGAATTAGTTACTATAAACGCGACAAAAACAAAACAATTTGTTTTAGACACAGACGCGCGGAGCGACCGCTTTATCGGAGCGACTGTTTCGTGCACACTGTGGAATGTTCTCATACAATTAATTGTTTTCGACGCTCATATAAAACGCGCGTCGGATCATCCAAGGCTCGTGCAAATTCACTCGTAGCAAATTTCGCTGCTGCTTGCAGCGCTACTTTGTGGCCTCGTAGTTATTAGACATACATTTGTTTTTGACGCTCGACGCTGACGCTTGCAGCGCAAGGCGAATCCGCTTGGAGCGTCGCATTTCGTGGCCCTCGGGTTAGTGCCTAATTCGCATAGAGCATAGGTCAATATCAGTCAGTAAATAACGTCAGTTTAACTTCAGTAGAGCAGGACATGAAAAAACAAATGGTATTGGTACACTTTAATACAATAATAGAAAAAGAAAACTGTAACTTCAACAATTAAAAAAAAATAGAAACAAAATTAAATTATTTAGTACTATAGGCATATACATTAAAGTTCCCATTCCTCCTCTGTACAATCACTAGATGGCGTTGCCATAATTAGTAAACATAAGCCGTAAAGAATAAAGAAGATCGCAAGTTTTAAATGGGTAATTTCTAAGATTACCCATTTAAAACTTAATTTCTTATTCGATACGATACCTGCCAAAAAGTACTCATTGAGTAAAAGCATCGAATACAAAGTATCGAGTAAAAAGTATTTCGTATCGAATGGAAATGTACCTCGATACTACAAAGTATCGATACTTTTTTCGTGTCCCTAACTAGGCATGACGAAAGATTTTGAAATCCTCTTCCGTAATGTAGGTTCTCATTTACTATACACGAAAACACCTTTATTTCGGTAATAAACTAAAGTTTAACGAAGTTTAAAGCCATTTTTCTAATATTTTTTCAATAGGGCGCGAAAACAGCTCGCAGTGTCATGGCCTCCGCTAGGAGTAATAGTGTCATAGACTACTATTAAATATGAATAGTGTTCTGTGGTCATGGCGTCGGGTCTGACGTGAGACGTCACGCCTACCTAGGTAACATCAAAAATCAAAATTGTCGGTTAAAGTCTTATGTCAAGTCGCCTTCGTACGAAGATGGGAGGGGTGTCGGGGGGAGGGTGGGGGATGGCTGTTTCACCCCCCGGATTCTTTTCTTGCCGGAGATGCGTAGTTTTTCTATTATTCCACTTTGAATAAAATTTTCTAACCTAACCAACACAAGCCTGTCTGCTCTGGGTAGGATCTGTCACTCATTAGGGTACGGGGAGATAGTTACTTTCTGGCGCTTCGCCGGCCGCTGCCGCGGCACGCTCGCTTTGCTCGCTCGGCTCGCGCTAAGTGGTCACTGTTCTAACCTAACCTAACCTACCAACACAACTCGCTCGGCTCGCGCTAAGTGGTCACCGTTCTAACTTAACCTAACCAACACAAGTCTGTGTGCTTTGGGTAGGATCTGTTACTCATTAGGGTGCGGGGAGCTAATAATCATAGCAACATATAAAATTCACGTAAACTCGAGAGCAACGGAATGACAAAACGAACGCCAAAAGTATTTGTCAATGTAAACAGAGTGGCGGCTTACGTTTCGTTTCACACATTTCGACAAACGGAGCATCGAAATCGCTACGAAATGTATCAAAATTACGTTCCTTTTTATGTATTTGTAAGTTTTTGAAATAATAATTAAAATATTTTAGCGCGTCTCCGGCAGCAAAAAATACATTTTATCGCTTAGTACGAACCATATTCACACTTACCTCAGATTCAGGCGACTCGATATAAGACCCAACCCAAGTTTATAAGTGGTGTGCAGTGCCACAGTGTAAAAACACATCAATAACCACACACCCAACAAGGTGTTTATTTATGTCCCAAACAAGAAAAAAAATGAGATCAATGGATAAAGCTCGCACGGCGAAACCCGAACGACTTATTCACGAATTCGCCACTCTAATTCTGTGAAGACCATTTTGATGTGAGTATGTTACTAAGTATTGATAGGTTTTAAACTTAAAATGTTCGTTTGACGTGAAATAGTTGAAATATTGAGGCTATGAAATAACTAATATAATTGAGGTTATGTTTGTTTTGGTCTTGGAGAGCATTCTTTTTATCAATTTTGTTTACTTTTCTTTTTTCAGTTGCCAAATGATATGGAAACTATATAGAGTATCACAAGTACGTATGAAACCAAAACCAGGATGTATGCCCAAAAAAAGTATTTGCCAACCAGATGGGGATACACAAACATCTGACACAACAGAGAGACCCTGTATTGCTAAGAAACGAAGGATAATGGTTCTTAAAGAGTGAAAAGCAATTCAAAGAAAAAAGTATAAGTAGATAAAGAACAATCAAGTTCTGAAGAAATTGCATCTGCTAGTTCAGGTACATATTTTATTAACTCATTTATAACATAGAATATAGCATTGAAGAAGTTAACTTTATTCTCAGTATTATTACATACATTGTCAGTACACTCAAAACTACATAGATCCTAGTAATCTCCTATTTGTGTTCATAATTATAACTTTGCACATAAATAACAAAACATTTGTTTTACAGTTCAGCAGATTGTTGAAGAAGTTTCCCAATGAACACCAAGACTGTTGGATAAATCAGTTCAAGTACTCATTAGTATGTAAAACATTCAGAAGTAAAGCTAACCAAACAAAAGTCAGTTCGATAAATTAGATGACATCACCATTGAAGCTGTTTCTACATTCTGTTTCTAAACCACCATTTAAAATCAAGCATGGTGTTAATAGTAACCCATCAAGACCAAGTATAAGTGTTTTGAATACATAGCCAAACAAATAGAACAATCAGATAGTGATACTTCTTATACTCCCTCCGTAACTCACACAGAATCATCAATATCCATAAAATCTCTTCAAATGGAGTCTACATCTGACTGTAGCGAGATGTTAGAGGATGACAAAAGGAGAGAAGATTTAAACGCTTTAGAGTGCACCTCGAAGAAAATGAAAAAACCCCCCGTTCTTATATTGATGTTCCTTAAGTTGTTTTTATTTAGTTAACTTGATTCAAGAACAGACAAACATGCAGTTTAACCATATTTTACTATGTATTTTTATGTTACCTTGCAATCAGTAAATTATAACTAAATAATTTGTATATTGTCATCATGTATCCATGGTTATTGTGTGTAAAGTGTATGCTGTAAGCAGTTAAAACTACATATCTGTCATAAGGTTTGAAAGGTGAATCACTAGCCTCATAAAGTGCCCAAATTTTAATGAGCTAATGTAACTTAGGATAAGTGCATTTTGTGTTGTGTGTGCACTATGTTTTTGCTTTCCTTTTTTTTTGGTATCAAGTGGCAGAAAAGCAATTTTTCTGGTTACATTATTGATAACACAAGATTCGTTTGTACAATTTAAATGTAAATAATCCTCTCTTTATGAGGTACAGACGCCAGCACATCAAGCTACTACAATCTGTCAAATATCTTTAATAGATTTTCAACTTTATCGCTACACCATAAGGTTCAAAGTTGATTGGAGAAATTTGACAGTTTCGGGTAGCTTGATGTGCTGGCGTCTGTACATTGAAGGTACAGACGCGTCGTTCCGTCGCTTAACATTAGTTATAGAATAACAATAACGGTCTTTGGTGCGACATTTGATTTGATGAATAAGTAATCAGTATTAGCCTAAAACGAATACTCAAAGTAAATCGTAGATATGTTGAACTTCTTTGCTGTCCGTGTGTATAATGGACTCTCTATGCTTTCCAATTCCGCCAAGGAAAAATTGCTGTTAAATATTTATTTTATTTTGTGCACATCAAGCTACCCGAAACTGTCAAATTTTCTCAATCAACTTTGAACCTTATGGTTTAGCGATAAAGTTGAAAATCTATTAAAGATATTTGACAGATTGTAGTTGCTTGATGTGCTGGCGTCTGTACATTCCTTTCATAAATAGCATTTTCATTTCTGTAACAATACACCCGTCATTCTGACCTACACGAATCTTTGTTGTGGGTTAATGAGACTGATTGAAATAAAAATAACTTGAGTAATGTTAAGATAAATTATATTAAAAAACTTCAATAAAAATATACCAAATCCTTAGTCTTTAATAAATAATTTATGTTACAATAAATTATGTATGTTTTATTTAAACCCAAAATAAAATCCGAGTTCAACTGTCGCTAATGAGACACAATTACTTTTCTTTTGTTACTAATCTTAATAAGATTTCAACAGTTGAGAGGAGTGCAGCTTTCTGTCTACTAATAAGCACCTGCGAAAAGAAAATTAATATTACAATTAGAGCAGTGGTATCGGCCCCGACTTATGAGTTGTACATATTGAGTTTGAACCCAGACAGGCACCTTGTGTATTTATTTAAATCACCACTGCTTTCAAAACTGTGAAGGAAAACGCATGTCCTTGAACCAAAAATTCGATGACATGACATCCACCAACCCGCACTGGGCCCATGTGGTGGTTTACAGCCCACTACCTCTCACAGAGAGGAGGCCTGTGTCCCAGCAGTGGGCATGTTATAGACTGATAATGTATATCTATCTATGGTATGGGTTTGGTTTCTGCACTTAGTCCTTCAGTGGACCATTGTGCGTGGGAACCGAAAAAGCAAAATTAAAATGTTTAATTTTGCTTTTTAGTTCAAACTTTCTAAAGAGCATAGGTTCATTCATTAAACATAATATGTAGTAGCTAAAATAAAATATAATACTGCAGCGCCTCCTAGTGATTTAAGAATCCTCACTAATCAACCACAAAGCCATTATTGATGATGAAAACCGCATCCAAATCAGACTAGTAGTTTTGCTTTAGCACAAAAAATGTTTACTGCAGTGCCCCCTGGTGAGTTGACATCGTAACACCTATCTAAGAACATGCACCAATCAAATTCAAACCCATCAATGAAAACCACATCAAAATTGGACTAGTAATTTTGGAGATAAATGGCAACATTGGTTTGCACAAACACATCCTCTCACTCCAAACGCACATACCGTCGTGGGTAATAAAGAAGAAACAACTCACAATTAAAGTATTCAAGGAATGATATCTCTTTCGGTTAAAGTACCGCTCTTCATGAATTGTTGGGGGTACTATAGCAACATGTGTGCCATCAATGCACCCCAGAACTCCAGAAATGCCAAACTTTCTATTGAATCTGCAAAATATAACACATTATTTATATAAATTAGGATCTTAGTCTAGGTGTGCAAACAAATAGATATGGAAAATATTGCATTGTGCTTACCCTCTTTTGATTTCATTACGGTCTTCTCTGGTGCTTGGTTTGACATACTTCTTAAAAATATGTGGCATAATATGTACATCTATTCTGTCACTTGTTTTATTGCTCGAGAAACTGAGGGTTGTGACACGGCATGACATTGAGACTGGCCTACCAGTGTTTGGTATGAACCAGTTGCATAAAAAGCCAGTGCAACCAAGATCTAAAACGAGAATAGAGATGTTAAAGAATAATTGATCACATTATAACATACCTATGTACCTACTGGCGCAAAACGATAGTAAATATGTACTAACCTTGTTTCCGTATCAATACCGTCAGAACGAAGATTGACGGGCATGTGAGGACTAATTCCTTCAATCAAAGCTCTTACGAGGTCTTTGGAGAGTCGGTACGTTTTAACGAACTGACGATGCGTGAGGTCAAAAGCATTATTGTATAATCTTGACGAGAAAAAAGCATTATTGTATAATCTTGACGAGAAATTTCTCCTTCTTACGTTCCCGATGTCAACCTCGTGGGCAAGTTCAAGAAAATCCATATAGAACATCATAATCCTATGTCAGACGACGAAAGCAATTTTTTATCGACTCTGTATAAGTTGCACTTTACCAACTTAAGTTCAACCGTGATTTTTTGACAGATAACCGCTTCGATTCGATTCTAACAAGTGTCAAAATAATAGTAGAATGTGACGAAACTAGGGATGTGACAGTATACATAAAAAATCGATTATTAATTAATCGATTATTTTGCCTAGTAATAAAATCGATTATAAAATAATCGATTTTTTTAATAAAAATAATCGATTTTATTAAAATAATCGATTTTTTCCTTTTTTTTTTTTTGATAGTTTAAATTAAACGCCTGAAATATCGATAATAACTATGTATCACAGCACTCAGTTTTATTAATAATAATAATAAACATTAATTACACAACAAGTTAATAATTTCACACAAAAAAGGATTTTTTTAAATTTCTACTTTCGCGCGAAATTCAAATTACATTAGATTAGACATTACGTTTACGTTAGATTTCTACCACCAACCACCAATCTCATATGAAAAAGTGTTAATGGTAGAAATCTAACTTAGAAAGAGGTATTAATGATTCTAATGATTATAATTATCTAAATATGTACCTGTTATTGTCGTGAATCATATTTTAATCAAGATACATCCTGACACTGACCTGCAAATTGCAAAAACCCTAAGAAAATTTGAACTTCGCGGTCTCATCTACCCATTCACCTTAAGGGGGAAGCGCTAAGGTGGCCCGCGAAATTCAAATTTTCTTACGTTTTTTGCAATTTGCTGGTTAATTTTTGAATCATATTTTAATCAATGTGTAACTTAATACTGACCATCAAATTGCAAAAAACTTAAAAAAACATGAATTTCGCGGGCTAACCTGGCGCTTTCGCCTTAAGATACAATATCGCTCGCCATACAATTCAATGGACCATTACACACGACGAAGATAATATTTATTTCATATTTAAGGGAATTACAAAAGGATTACAAAGATAAAATATTAAAGTATCTTAGCCGTGTGTAGCGCCCTTTATTCATTTATTAGTTAGTGGTACACTTCGCGGTACTTTACGGGTTCACGCTCCTGACTAAAAAGCTGTGTTGCGGCCGTTCTAACTTCTAGGTGAAAAAAATCGGCAGTGAATAAGAAATCGATTTTTTATTAATCGATTTTTTGCAATATTAAAATCGATTATAAAAATCGATTTTTATTGAAAAAAAAATCGATTATTAATCGATTTTTTCTATAATCGATTTTTTTTTCACATCCCTAGACGAAACATAATTGTGGGTAAGAACTAAACGTTACGCGCATGTTCGATTTTGTTAGCAGAATAGGTTCTGAAATCTTTTCGATCGACCGTTGGCGTAATCGAAGTAGAAACGTTGTTCATTAGTAGAATGTGAAAACGCATATCAGCCGTAGTTCCATGGCGATTTTTGATGAATTTTGTTTGTAGAATCGGCCCCCTAGATCGATGCGGTAAAATTTGCACTTTATTAACTTATATTCAACCCCTAGAGTAAAAGTACTCTGAGGTTCAACCGTGAATTTTTACAGATGAACGGTTTTGTTTCGATTCTAACAAATGTCAAAATAATATTAGAATGTGACTTAGCGTCACGCTCATGTTCGATTTTGTTAGCAGAATAGGGTTTGTAATTGTTTCGATCGGACATTGGTTTAAACTAAAACGTAACTGCAGTGGAGTCGTTGTTCATTTGTAGAATGCGAAAACGCTTAAAAACCGCGTTTCAGTTGTGGTTCTATTGCGATTTTTGAAGAATTTTATTAGTAGAATCGGCCCCCAGGAGGTGATTACAGCTTGCAATGAACACAAGATTATACTCGCACACACCAATCTCAGGCTCTTCCATCATTAATAAATCTAAGGATTGTGGAGAAACTATCAATAACTTCGAAAGAAGGGGACGAAATCTCCATCCATTATTTTTAAAAAACATTTAGTAGTGTAAGACATTTCATATTCAGTTTATTTTATAGAATAAACTGCATATTAAATGAACTAATATGAAATTAACTGTAAGAAAGTGATGCAAAAAGCATTGAAAGCACTTGTTATAAGTTGTATAGAATATTTTTTTGATTGCGAAAATTTTATTTTCCTTTTACTTTATCAGTGTTGGATGTTAATAATTTGTTACTTTCTATTATTTTTTTCCAACTAGAAATAAGGATACTGTTGAGGTTGCTGTAAGTTTAAGACAATTATTAGATTTTTTTTAAATATGCCTTGATCACATTGTAGAAGGCCAAACTATAAGAGTGATTTATATGCATTCCGTGTTACAATTAAGTACAAAAATTCTTACTACTGATGAAATCATGTATTTTTTTAATAAAAGAAATATCCGGAGACTATTATTAATTTTTTACCTATCTCTTGCTTATCATTACTCCTCACATTATCTGTTCTGTGACGGCTTGTGTTGTCGCTTTAAACCCGCACAAGAGTTAATTTAGTGATGTGAACCGGTTTCATAAAAATCTAAATAAAACCGGTTTTAGTAAAAACCGATAATCACCGGTTCTCATTGAAAAACCGATTACAATCACAAAACATGTATCCGAGTCTTTGATATGTATCCGAACATGAGTCTTTTCCGTTAAAAATATTGTCTATGGTACGGGAATCCCCCGATATACCATTTTAATATGCGACTAACTTCACTATACTAAAATATTCCAGTAATGCTATTCAGTAAAAATCTCACCGTGAAAATACTTAGGTAAAGTGAGCTACTGAGCTGTCAATAGTGTCAATCCTTAGTATCAGGTGGAATGACAGCTCACTAAGCTCACTTCACAGTTATGACGGTGATCTTTTTACAGAATAGCACCGAATTTCGCTTGCGAATTATTTGGAGTTGACATGTTTGTTTGCGAAAATGCCTAAAGTAAAAGGTAAAATCAAGTACAAGAAATTATTTTGAGAAGATTGATAATCTTATTGCAAAGTGTAAGATAAGCGCTAAAGTGATCAAAGTTGGATGAGGAACCTCGAATTTATGTTGGCACATATTAAGAGAAACCATCCCCAGGCTACAGTGGAGGTGGATCGAGGTGAAGTGGGTGATCAGCCAGGTGACACACAGGCACAGGGAACGTCTACTGGCACAACACAAGAAAAACCAACGGAGACTCCACGCGCACGCCCCATATTTCATACTACTCTGAAAATGACCGCAGCAAGTAACAAAAAGAAAATTGATAAATATTTGACTGTGATGATCGGACGGACGTACGGACGACTGACCACGGACTTTTTAGGAAAAACCTAAAAAAAAACCTTAAAAAACCGGTTTTAATAATTAACTAATCGGTATAAACCGGTGTTGAAAATTGTAATCGGTTCACATCACTAAGTTAATTGAGAGCCGATTGGCCCCTCCGGACCCCCGCTCTCACTGAGTACTTTTTTAGGGTTCCGTAGTACCTACAAGGAACCCTTATAGTTTCGTCATGTCCGTCTGTCTGTCCGAGGTTTTGCTAAGAGACCGTTTAGTACTAGAAAGCTGTAATTTTGCAGGAGTGTGTATATAAATTACGCCGACAAAGTGGTAAAATAAAATTTTAGAAAATATTTTTTTTTTAGGGTAGCCCCCCTACATGTGAAGTGGGAATGAATATTTTTTCGTCGTCTACCCCATCGTGTGGGGTATCGTTCTAAAATGACTTGAGGGTTGCTAAAGATTGAAAATGATTGTTCCAGTAGGGCGTCCCCCCCCCCCCCCCTCTAAAAGCTAAACTGCTGGCTTGAAAAATCTGGAAAAATTCAAGATGATAGTGCATTTCATGAACTTTAAAGGAAAACTATAGGAATTAAGATAACTATTAGTTTAGCAGTAATAGTCGTTGAACTTGGGTGTTGGATAATTTTGTACCAAATACAAAATCCTTAGCAGTGACTAAGACGAAGTAGTTACTTGTTTATGACGGGTAAAGACTTGCATTAAAAAACAAAATATGAAATAAAAAAACCATAATAAATTATCATAAGTTTCCCCTCGCGCATATTGTTATTATAACCATTAACTCCTAATATCTTTACCATTACATAATTATATTCAGAATAAAGAACAACAGAATCGTACTATATACTTAGTGATAACGGGGCTACTACGGTACCCTACATTGTGCGTGACCCGACACGCACTTGGCCGGTTTTTGATGTCCGTGACTACCTCCGCCCCACCAACGCCAATCTCTTCCATATTTGGTAAATAATTAGTAGGTACTCAATTGGTACTAATTAGTACTTGAACCATCGAAGGTGGTCCGGCGGCAGTCACGCTCCCTTCAGCAGGACCACCATGAGCGCCGAAAAAGGGGGCACGCTACAGCTATTAAGTATACAAATAATTAGTACCCATAAATATGATTTATTTCGTAAAAAAACAGAACTCTAACATTTGTCATCACAACATCAAACTTGTTCCATTTCATTTTTTACAATCTGCGACTACAGTGGCTCACACACTTGTTAAAGTTCAACTACTTTTGCATTTTTTTTTTTAAATAACTTGTAAATATGTGAGCACCATGTATCTATCACTTATTTGATTTACCTGTCATTGCTTAATTTTTAATTCTTTTTACCTTTTGTGGTAGACTAATTTTATTATGGGTGCATCGTGTTCACATATAATTTTTATTATGTATACAAGACCTTGTAAAACATTTTAAAAGAGTAACGGTGGAGTTTCTTGCCCATTCTTCTCCATACGAAATCTACCTTTTGGAATGGGCGACTAGAATCATTTCTATTTAGTTTTTTTTTGACGTTCAAAAGTGCCTTTAATGTGCCTATATGAAATAAATGATTTGACTTTGACTTTGTATTTACCGAGAAATCAACGTTGAATGTTGATTCCAAGTTAGAGAAGCTTGTCGCTTTCCTCAAACCTACATAAAAAATTTGTACCCAAAATTCAAAACTAGTACTCCAGTAGTTTACGAGATATACCATGCCATTGGTGGGGTGGCGGTAGTCACGGTGCCAAATTTTCATTTCAAGATTTCCCTATTAAAAACTCGGTGATTTCTTCCCAAATTTATACAAAAATTAGTACCCATAAAGAAGTTATAGCGACCAAAAATTCAGATTCCTAAGTGTTGTATTTTAAGAGAAATTGGCTTTCATTACTTTTCCATACTAAATCTCCGCGTATAACCCGACCAAATTAAGTTGTCAATGGTAATGGCGCCGATTCCCTTGTTCACAAGCAAGGAAAATATCGGCAACAAAAAAAACTCCTAAAATAAAAATCTAAAGTCAGTAATAATCAAACTAGGCTGAGAATCAGCACTTTTTGAACGTCTAAATTATATAATAACCCCAAATCGCCTGCCCTTCACCACTTCCTAAAACTTTAGCTGGGGAGTACTTCCCTCCCCAGCAGCGACCGAACAAAACAAAACAACCAATAGCAAAGTGTTCTAATCAAATCAGAATTATTTATTTGATATAAAAAGTACACAATATATACAAAAACATGGTGAATTGGTGACACTTCATTTTTAGCGCTGATTTTTCAATCGACAGATAATTTTTATTCGTGGAATAAAATTGAAAAGAGAGGCCTTTATTAAGCTCAGCCGGTCGATTCTGTAAAAATCTCACCGTGAAAACTTAGGTGAGTTTGTTTTTGCTAGGAATTGACACTATTGACAGCTCACTCCACGCTCACTTCACCTAAGTTTTCACGGTGAGATGGTTACAGAATCGCACTGCTGGAATATTTTAGTATAGTGAAGTTAGTCGCATATTAAAATGGGAATTTGAGGGATTCCCGTACCATAGACAATATTTTTAACGGAAAAGACTCGTGTTCGGATACATATCAAAGACTCTGATACATGTTTTGTGATTGTATTCGGTTTTTCAATGAGAACCGGTGATTATCGGTTTTTACTAAAACCGTTTTTTTTTAGGTTTTTATGAAACCGGTTCACATCACTATTTGAGACACATTACAGGCTATAATTAACTATGTATACATATTTATAATAGGAAGAGCTCGTAATGAGCTTATTTTTGTACAGTAAACTATGTAGTGTTTATTGTCTGGGCGAATGTTTTCGTCATCGATTTTGCTTCCACTAATTGTCAAGCAAAAGGAGACATAAACCGTGCCAGTGTGTGATGGACGTAGCTCAGAGACCTGAGCAGTACTTCGTGATGTTCTGTGGTCTGTAAATATGAACTACAATCACATAAATAAAACAAAATACTCCCCGGGATCGATGATATTTTGAAATCCGTCACCGTTGGTGCGTTGAGTTGACAGCCGGTTTTAAATCCTTTTTGTACGAAGTTTTCGCGACAAAAAACACTTTATAATCACTGTATATAATACTTAATAACTAGGTTCGACTATATTAGACTAATTTAACATAATTAAAACACTTTTAATAATTTATTAAAATAATTAACCTAGAGACCGTTTTTTTTTTTTTTAAGTTTGATCAAAGACCTAATTTTATGAAAAACCACCAGTTTTTCATAAAATTAGGTTTTTGATCAAAAACCTAGGTTTTTGATGAAAAACCGGAAGATGACACATTTTAAACTCAATTTCATCATAAACCTGTAACAAAAATCTGTTTTTGATCAAAAACCTGAACTAATTTAGGTTTATGATAAAGTTCTTGTCAAAATCACGGGTTTGCTTTGTTTTATGACAAATAAATCAACTTTATCATAAACCCAAACTAGTTCAGGTTTTTGATCAAAAATCTGGATTGTTACAGAGGTTTATGATGAAATTGAGTTTAAAATGTGTCATCTTCCGGTTTTTCATCAAAAACCTAATTTTATGAAAAACCTGCAACATTGTATATAAAATGGTAAACTGACTGATTGTTGATATATCAACGCACAGTCTAAACCGCTGCTCCTAGAGACATGAAATTTGGAGGATGTGTTCTTTGTGAAGAGTAGGTATCCACTAAGAAAGGGTTTTTCGAAATTCCACCCCTAAGAGGGTGAAATTTGACGCGGACGAAGTCGCGGGCAGAAGCTAGTTTAGGATAAAATAAAAATCCCCCAGGTTATATATTAAATATCGGCTAAAGTGTGTTAAGGCACTCAATAACTATAAATAAAAACAATAAATTACTATTATTTTTAGAAACTAGCTGACCCGGCCAACGTTGTTTCGCCATATAAATTATTTCTAGCTGCCCGGCGCTACTTCGTTCGCGTGGTGTCCTACCCCTTACCCTTCCCTACCCCTACCCTACTCCTAGTCCTACCCTACTCCTACACGGCTCCTACCCTACTCCTAACCTACGCCTACCCTACTCCTATAAGTAAATAAAAGTATTAAATACTATGTCTGTCTAAAACCGAATAAAAAAACCGGATAAAAAGTATCCTATGTCCGTCTCTTGGTTCTAAGCTACCTCCCCACCAATTTTCAGCCAAATCGGTTTAGCCGTTCTCGAGTTATAAATAGTGTAACTATAGATTATATTTAATCATTATCATTACTTTGTTAAATAACACAGACATAACTATCAGAGTTATTTCGTCATAAAGGCAAGCCTTTACGACGTGATTATACACATAATAATGTTTTAAAGATCACAATATGTTTTCGTTAGTACCTACTATATCGCGCCAATAGCTATTAGCTATGAATCATAATTTCATAACTTAATTTTTTTTTTGTCCCTATATTGTTTACTACTTCTTTATGTTTTTATTTTTTGTTTTTTGGCACATGTGCGGCTTGCCAATTTTGGATTGCACTCGTTACCGCGTTCTACTTGTTTTGAATTTTGAATATGAATTTTACTGTTTATTATTATTACCTATATTTATTTTTAATTTAATCTGCTTTAATTTTAATTTCAATTCTGATACTAATGATAATTTTGGTTTATATACTAATTCTGATATCGATTATGATTTTGTTTTTATTTTATGTTTTGTGCTTTGCTCCTAATTAATTTTCTATTGTATTTAAGAAGTTATTTTTTATGTGAGTGCTGTGTACGCCTGTAAGTGACTAATTCACCATAATTCAATGCATGTTATTTATTATTATATCTATATTACCAGTGAATAGGTCGTTGGTGTACCTTTTAAATAAATAAATAAATAAATAGCTGTCGTTACGTATTTCCACTTATTGCAAGACAAACAGACAAAAATTCCAAAAATTGATGAAATGGCATCTGTTGGTTATCCACAGCCCAACTTTTTTTTTATATTTTCAATGTACAGAAACGCCTCGTCTACAGATTTATTATATTATTATGTATAGATATAGATATAGAAGATAATCAACTTTATTAATAGAGTATGAATAATCAACTTAAAAAATATTTTTTGTCGGAAAATCAAAGGTATCAAGCTCATACAGCCTCGTCGGTTTTCGTAATTTTATTTAATAATCATAACTGCATAATAAATGCGTATTCCTTTTTCAAAAAGATGTTTAATGCTTTATATACAAACTCAATGGTGTAAACACAGATGTAGTTCAGTCATGGACGTAATATATAGAATATTGTTGCGCGCCACAATTAATGCCTGGTACATGGTGACATTAGGTACCACTAGCGCCATCTAGTATCGAGTAGCAGAACTAGTCGAGTCACGATCGTTCTAGAAAATTCGATACTAGAACTTTGTAGAACTTTCTCGAACTATCGACACCTAGTCGGTCGGGGCCGGTATGTACTCGAACATTCTAGATGTTTCTACAATGGAAGGTTCTAGAACTATCTGCGGCACTATATAAGGCCGGGATGCGCGCCGACCGACACAGGATTGGCTAGTGGTCATCCACACTTGTGTGTTCTACGCGTCGCGAGTGTTTTTCCGTGCGGACCGCAAAATTTTAATTACTCAACTTGTGTTTGCGCGAGCCACCTAGGTCACTCGTGCAAACACAGGGGGAGCCCTACCGTGCTGCCCGGCGGACCCCCGCCGCAGCGGTCGCGGAGGCCACATCCCCAAGGATGCCGAAACCCGGCACGCGCGGCTCCCTGGGCCGCGATGCCGGGTCTCCGGAGTCACCCCCGGCGTTGGATCGGGCGGCGTCTATGCCAAACATTGGCGAGGCGTCGTCCGGTGCGCCGCCGGGCGTGTCAACAAGAAGGCCGACGAGAAGAGAAGAGGAGGAGGAGCTGTCGAGGAGAAGAGGGGGGGGTACTGGAGCCGCTGTAGCTGCCGGCCCACCGACGTCATCGGCGCCTGCGCGCGCTGCGCCGACGCCGTCGACGAGCCGCCAGCACGCGGTACCTATCCGCCCAGCTGCGTTCCGCCCGGTGCCCATACAGGCCCCGGGACCCGCAGTAAACCCTGGCCGTGCGCCACAAGCGCGCGCCAGCGTTCCGCCCGCACGCGTACCCGCGCCCGCGCGCGCGACCGCGCCCGCAGCGCGAGCCGCGGCGCCCGCGCGCTCCGCCGCGCACACTACGCGTGCCGCCGCACCGCAGGCGAAGCCCGCGCTGCCCGCGCATACCCCCGCACCGACCGCGGGGCCCCGCGCACCCCCGGTGCGTGCTTCCGCACCACCGCCAAAATTCGCGTCTCCGCCCGCGCCCCCCGGGGCTGCGGCGGCGGAGGCGCCAAAGATCCAAGCCGGACCAGCCCCGCACACCGCCGCACCCGGCCTCCGCCTCTCGCTGGCGGGCCCGGTGCTGGCTGAGCGGGAGCGGTCGGCGCTGCAGTCGCCATCGACGCCGGCATCACCGGCGCCCCCTAGGGCCTCAGCCTGCGACTCGCCCGCGATGCTGTCGGCATGCTCCTCACGCGTGGGGTCGAGCATGTCGCTGGCGTCGGAGGGCTCGGCCGCGTCTGGTCGCGATAGCGTGTCGCGAGACACGTCCCCGCGATCCGGACGCCGGCCCACCGTGGGAGGAGCAGACGCAGCGTACGAGTCGCTGCTACCGCCGCCGCTCGGGTTCGGGTTCGAATTCCAACTCGAGTCCAGACCCCAGCGGCGCCGGAGAAGCACGGATGAAACCGCTGAGGAAGAAGAGGCGAAGCGGTACTGTCTCGACCCGCCGCGGCCACAGCGCGAACGCGCGCCGCGGGGTCGGGGCGCAGCCGCCTCGCCCACCTTCGCCGATGTGACGCGGCGCACACCGCCGCCGCTGTCACAGTCGCCGCCGCCGCTGTCACAGTCGCCGTCGCCGCTGTCACAGTCGCCGCCACCGGAGGGAACAGGGGTAAGTGATGCACAAATCCCGCTTGCCCCCCCCACTGATACCGCACCCCCTGATGCCCCCCCCGGCGCCCCGACGTCAACGGAGCAGAAGCCGGGGAATAACAAGAAGAGGAAGCAGCGATACCCGCCGCTGGTGGTGGAGAGGCTGCCCAACTGGGCCGCACATTTCCGGGCCATCGCCGCGAAGCTGGGCCGGCCTCCGAACGCGCGTCCTTACGGGGGTGGAGTACGCTTCACCCCCGATACGGAGGACGAATACAGGCTGGTCCAGCGTTACCTGACTGGCCTGGAGAAGGAGAGCGGCGTCTCATGGTTCGCCTACTCCCTACCAGCGGAACGAAACATGAAGATCGCCATCAGGGGGTTGCCAGCTGACACTGACCCCCAGGAGATTGAGGAGGAACTCCGGGCGTTGGGGTACCAGCCGGAGTACGTGCGCCACATCAAAGGCGCACAAGGAAGACCCGGCTGTGTATTTCACGCTATCCTCAAGAAAACACCTGACGTCCGGGCTATCTTTGACACCACCGTATTTATGTACATGCGGGGTGTCAAGATAGAGGCTTGGCGGGGCAAACGTGGGCCCGCGCAGTGCCACCGGTGTCAGAAGTTTAGACACAGTTCGCACCAGTGTCACCGTCCGCTCGCTTGTGTCCGATGCGGAGGGGAGCACGCGGCACGCGACTGCGAGCGCCCGCGCGAGGAGCCGGCCACCTGCGTAAACTGCGGTGGCCCGCACCCCGCGTGTAATGCAAAGTGCCCCGTGTTCCAGGCAGAGATCCGGAACAAGCGAGCGGGGACTGCCGCCATCACGGCCACCGCGCGCCGGCCTCAAGCGGCCATCGAGAGGCCGCAAATGGTGGAGGAAAACGAGGCCCAAAGCGCTACGCTTATGGCGGCAGCCAACGGGCCCACCCAAGCCACCTCCTCTAAGCGGAGGAAGAAGAGGCGCGGGGGGAAGGGGAAAGGGAAGAAACCAAACCCCCCCCCCCTGGCGACCCAGGAGGAAATCCCTAGGGCCGACCCTGCCGGGGCACAGGTCGTAGAAAAGGAAGCCGCTACTAGCGCCGGCGCAGCGCCGCGGCCACAAGCGGAACAAAAACAAAAACAGTTCGCTCAAAAGGCGAGCCGCGGCGCCACCGGCGCAAACAACATAGAAACCAAGCCCGAGACCAAAAAAGAATTCACGACCTGTGCCATCCAACTATTGATGGACCTTATCAAGGCCATCAGGCAGGGTCACGATGTAGAGACGGTCATCCTTGATGGCCTGGCCACGTTATTAACCTTGTACCATGGCTAGGCCACTAAGGATGATACATTGGAACGCCCGCGGCCTTAGGGAAAAGGTCGCCCCCCTCCGCCATCTCCTGAGGGAACAGGATATCGACGTGGCGCTAATCAGCGAGACACTCCTGGGACCCGAAGATAGGGTCAGGGTCCCGGGATACCATGTCTACAGGAAAGACGAAAGGTCGGCTCACATGACGTACCGTGGTCTGGCAGTACTTGTGAGGCGAAGAGTCGTACATCAAGAGCTCCCCTTGCCGTCGAACGCATCGTTCTACGCGCTGGGTATCCAGCTGCATTTCGCCGGCGAGGACTTAAACATATACGCAGCCTACAAACCGCCCAATGCTCGTATAGAGCTTCAAGAGCTACGGGCGGTACTGGAGCCGACAAGTGGCAACGCGACCATCCTCGCCGGTGATTTTAATTGTAAACACCCAGCGTGGAACTCAATGAACACGAACACCGAGGGGAGGCGGCTCTTCGCGGACGCGGAAGCCTTTGGCTACACGGTGTCCGGCCCAGAAACGCCGACCCACTACCCAGACGTCGCACGGCAGATGCCGGACGTGCTGGACATCGTAGTCCACCGAGGGCTACGCTGCCAGATCACGCAACAAGTGATGGACGACGAGCTACAGTCGGATCACCATCCTGTGCTCGTCGTCCTATCGGGTATGCCGACCCGACTGAAGCCCCTAGCGCCACGTCGATCCACGGATTGGACAGTTTTCGCAGACAAAGTGGAGACCACCACGCCCACTCGGCCTATCGCCTCACCCGCGGACGTAGACCGGACGGCGGAGGAAATCACTGCTTGCGTCCAATGCGCCTTACAAGCGGCGACGAGCACGCAGCCGCAGGGGAGAGTGCTTTTGCCGCCCCTGCCGGCGCGTATTAAGTCAATGATCGCCGAGAAGAAGCGCCTACGCAAGCAGTGGCAACAGCTAAGATGTCCCACCCTCAAGACGCAGCTCAACCGTCTCGCGGAAAAGGTGAAGGCCGAGTTACAGGCACGGACCACCGCGGACTGGGAGGAACGAATAGAGGCAGCCGCTGACAGCTGGCCGTCTCTGCACAAATTGTGCCGCCAGCTGACGAATACCCCAGCCCCGGTGCGTCCGCTGTTAAACAGCGACGGGGCGCTCAAATACGTAGCGGAGGACCGGGCGGAGGTCTTCGCCGAACACCTGGAGCGTCAGTTCCGCCCCAACCCGACCAGCGATACCGACCACGTCGCAGCAGTCGAGAAACACCTGGGAGACTATTTCGCAGCGCCGATAGCTCCCGATGAGGACCCCGTCTTCTTCTCGCCGGGCGCAGTCAGACGCGCCATCCTTAGGACGAAGCCGAGGAAGGCCCCCGGGGCCGACGGTATCACGAACGCAGTGCTGCGCCGCCTGCCCTACCGTATGGTAGCAGCGCTGGCGCGCCTGTTTACAGCGATACTGCGCACGGGGGCCTTTCCCGCCTCGTGGAAGGAGGGGCGCGTCATAATGCTGCCCAAGGCGGGGAAGGACATACTGAAGCCGGAGAGCTATCGGCCGATCACTCTGCTGCCGACGGTCTCCAAGGTGTTCGAAGCACTCCTGCTGCGACACCTCCAGCCGCACATATCGCCGCGTCCGGAACAGTTTGGTTTTCGGGCGGAACATAGCACGACGCTTCAGCTGTCGAGGGTGCTGCACCACCTCACAGCTGCTCTCAACAAGAGGGAGTACTCGGTCGCAGTATTCCTCGACATGGAGAAGGCCTTCGACCGCGTATGGCACGAGGGCCTGATACACAAGCTGGCCACGTCAGGCGCGCCCCGTCGCGTCGTGCAGGTGGTCTCCTCTTTTCTGTCCCACAGGTCCTTCAGGGTGGTGGTCGACGGAGCGCTGTCCAGCGCGCGCCCCGTCATGGCGGGCGTGCCGCAGGGTAGCTGCGTCTCGCCGGCGTGTTACTCACGATACACGGACGACATCCCCACGACACAGGATGTGATGCTCGCGCTGTACGCTGACGACGCCGCGTACATAACAACTTCGCTCAATGCGAAATACGCGGCGGTCAAAATGCAGCGCGCCCTAGAGCTCCTTCCCGACTGGTTGTCCAAGTGGCGGCTGTCGGTGAACGTGGGTAAGACGCAGGCGATGATCACCGGATCGGCGCCCCTCCCACCTCCCCTGAAGCTACAGGGAGCCGACGTCGCGTGGTCGCCCCGGGTCAAATACCTGGGGGTCACCATCGACCGTCGGCTCACGATGGGGACACACGTCCGCTCGGTCGCCGCACGGGGTAGGGTAGCCCGCAACCTGCTCAAACCAGTGCTCTCGTCCCGCCTCCCGGCGCGCGTCAAGTTGGGTGTGTACAAGTTGTACGTACGCCCAATCTTGACGTACGCCGCTCCGGCATGGTTCGCCCTCACTAGCGAGACGAACCGCAAGCTGCTCCGCGCGCAACAGAGCCTCGCGCTGCGGACGATAGTCGACGCCCCTCGCTATGTGAGGAACGACGTCATCCAGAGGGACCTCGGGATTGAGAGCCTGGATGAGTTTGTGCGGCGCCTCGCGAAAGGAATGTTCGCGCGTGCCGACGCGTCTGCTTGGCCCCATGTCAAGGACATCGCGCCCTGGCACGCGCGCCCCCCTGACGCGAGACCCTTGCCCCGCGACCTGGTAGCGGACGATGACCCCATCTCACCGGATTGACGCCTCGAGTGAGCCGTACCCAGCCGTACCCACTACGTACCCTGGTTACACGCGGCTCACTCGACTCAATAGTACTCCACCCAACACAACATACACTCGTTGCGTAGCGTGTGCTAGGTTAATATAGGCACGTTACGTAACGAACCGCAGCCACTCATTACTATACAGACGCCATACTCACACGTGAGCGCGCAGTGCGGGCTGCGATCACGTAGACACTGGGCGGTGTCACACAGAACAATACCGCTCACACACACACGACTGCCCTTTAGCCCGGACCGTAACCGGCTAGCTCTGGAAGCGGGACGGGCGGGGGCAACACACCTATATTCTGTAGGAGCGTCGAGTCGGCACCTCTGTCGCTGGTCGTCTCTCGCCGGGCCTCCCCCAGGTAACTGGGGGTCTCACCTGGCGGGGACTGACCGCCGAGGTGTCGTGAAGAAAGCGGCGCTGTGGGACAGCGTCGCGGCGCGCCTACAGAAACACTACATGCAATCACTCACATGGGCACGCGTTCTTAAAACGCGTGCTCAACATTTGCCATAGGCCCAAGTGGGCAAGCTAGTGAGAGGCCCGTATTTGCGGGCCGCCGTATGGCTTCCGCGGCCGGGGGGCGAAGCCCTGACGCCGCTCGCCACGCCCCCTAACGGGGGCGTCGCGACATCCAACTACTAGACCGACACAGTTTGGATAAAGCGACAAGAGCGAAAACATCAAGCGATCTTCAAGTGCGAATTAAGAGTGATCAGTAGTGTAATTGTGTTTTAATAATTAGTCTGTTTGAGCTGTAATTAGTGTTGTAAAATAAATTGTTATTTTTGGTTATTAAATCGGCAGTTTTTATTGTCACGAACCCGAAGCTCGTAACAATTGGTGTCAGAAGCAAGGATTATGCCGGTTTTACCCAAAGATGACACGGAGGGTATCCGTACCCGGAGTCAACGCCAGCAAGAGACGGACCAGAGGCGATTCGGTGGAGCAACGCCACAGAGGTCGGAAGGCCAGCTACCGACCACGGAGGCCGGCCCGTCCACAGCTGCTCCAGCATCATCAGCACCAGATTTGGCTGCTCTGATGATGATGCTGCAGGAGCAGGCCCGCCGACAGGAGGAACAAGCTCGCCGACAGGAGGAACAGGCTCGTCGGTTGGAGGAACAGCTCCAGCGGAATAAGGAGGAACAGGCCCGTCGGTTGCAAGAACAACTGCTGCGTGACAGGGAGGAACAGGCTCGTCGACAGGAGGAACAGGCTCGTCGACAGGAGGAACAGGCTCGTCGGTTGGAAGAACAGCTCCAACGTGATAAGGAGGAGCAGGTGCGCCGCCAGGAAGAGCAGATGCTCCTTATGAAGGACCTTTACGCTACCTTCGGGAAAGACATGAAGGAGGTGAAGGATAAGGTTGCTCAACATGACAACCGCCTGTCGGAAGCTGAAACCCGAATCGACCAAGTAAATAATCGGGTTGACAACGTGATGGCTGACGTGAAGGTAACCGTGATGGCTGACGTGAAGAAAACGCTGGATTACCTCAAACTTGGGGATGGAATCGCAGCTCCCGTAGCTACAACACCTTCGCTACGTGGATTCAAAGTGCCACCGTTCGACGGTACTTCTTCTTGGTCGGCCTACAAAATCCATTTTGAGGCTGTCATGAAGGCGAACGGGTGGAATAAAAGTCAGGCCATGACTGCCCTCACCCTAGGCCTGCGCGACCAGGCCTTAACCGTTCTGGAAGCTCTCGGTAAGGAAGTGACTTACGAGCAGCTCCTTGAGGCATTGGAGTCTCGGTATGGTGACGCTCACCTGGAACACGTGTTTCGTGCGCAGCTCAAGGATCGCGTACAACGCAGTAACGAAAACCTGCAGCAGTGGGCCCTTGAAGTGGAGAAGCTGGTTCGTAAAGCTTACCAGTCCGTACCTGCGCTTATTGATGGGAACCTGGTGCAGGCATTCATCGACGGCATACGCGACCTTGAAGTGAGAGCTGCTGTGAAGCTCGGGCACCACGGGACGCTTAAGGACGCATTGGCCCATGCACTGGAGGTGGAAGCTGTGCGGCAGGATCATCGTTCTCATCGCGTCAGGGAGGTTGTAGCGGCTACAGTTCGCGATCGTAATAGAAGGTACAGCCCTAGGTGCTACGGCTGTGGGGAAAAGGGCCACCTTCGATCCAGTTGCCCTAAGCGAACTGCAGAAAGGGATGATGTCTGGTCTCCAGAGAGAAGTGCGGCTAACAGCACCGCCCAGCAGCAGCAGGAATACGACTTTGTGGTCAAACATCGCAGCGGGAAACCTCATGGCAACACAGATGCATTTTTAAGAAGACCTTGTCCTGAAGACCGCAAGCATGGTACTAGACAAGAGGGTAAGGAATTGGTACCTATGAGGATGCTCAGGACAGACCTCAGCAAAGAGTGGAAGGAAATCCTACAACGTGCACAGCAGGAAGATTCGGACATCAAGCCGATTCTGGAGTGGATGCAGGCCAGAGCTCCTAAGCCCAGGTGGAGCGACGTCTCAGCGATGAGTTCGATCACAAAAAGCTATTGGGCCCAATGGGACAGCTTGGTGATTCAGGATGGAGTCCTGTGCCGTAAATGGGAAAATACTCGGGGAGACAGCTGTCATTTGCAAATGGTAGTCCCTAAAGCTCAAGTACCGGATGTTCTACAGCTGTACCATAATGGTTGTTCAGGAGGTCATCTGGGAGTAAAACGGACTCTACTGAAGATACGAGAACGGTTTTACTGGGTCCACTGTCGGGACGATGTCGAGGACTGGTTTCGCAAATGTACAAGTTGTGCAGCTGTAAAGGGACCTCAGACTCGCAGTAGAGGTGCATTGAAATTGTACAATGTTGGTGCACCATGGGAGAGGATAGCCCTTGATGTTGCGGGGCCGTTTCCGGTAAGTGAGAGTGGCAACAAGTATTTAATGGTTGTGATGGATTACTTCACCAAGTGGCCGGAAGTCTTCGCCATTCCAAACCAAGAAGCTTCGACAGTTGCAGATAAGTTAGTTCATGTCGTTTTGGAGTACCTTTAGAGATTCACAGTGATCAAGGAAGGAATTTTGAGTCCCAAATATTCCAGGAAACTTGTCGAGTTATGGGTACTCATAAAACGAGAACAACTTCTTACCACCCACAATCGGATGGAATGGTGGAACGATTTAATCAGACATTGGAGAGGTACCTAGCCAAGGTTGTGGAAAATCGGCAACGAGATTGGGACGAGCACATACAACCGTTTTTGTTGTCATATCGAAGCGCTGTTCACGAAAGTACATCGGTGACACCCGCTTTCGCAAACTTTGGAAGAGAATTACGGCTGCCTGCAGACCTGATCACCGGAATACCACCTGATGCCCCACGCAGTATAACCGATTATGCGAATGACTTGCGGAACAAAATGAATGACATTTATGAGCACGTCAGACAATCGGGCCAGCAAATGTCTGAAAAGATGAAAACCCGTTATGACCGCAAAATGAACAATAAAGGGTTCGACGAAGGTTCACTAGTGTGGTTGCACAATCCAGTCCGCAGCAAAGGGAAATCTCCTAAGCTTCAAGCTAAATGGGACGGACCGTACCGGATTGTGACAAAGATCAATGACGTAACCTACCGGATACAGAAAGGTGCAAGAGGTACTCCTAAGATCGTCCATGTGGACCGACTGGCGCGTTATTATGGGGCTGATAATGCTCGGGACGAGCATGTCTTAGGAGGGGGCAGTGTTGCGCGCCACAATTAATGCCTGGTACATGGTGACATTAGGTACCACTAGCGCCATCTAGTATCGAGTAGCAGAACTAGTCGAGTCACGATCGTTCTAGAAAATTCGATACTAGAACTTTGTAGAACTTTCTCGAACTATCGACACCTAGTCGGTCGGGGCCGGTATGTACTCAAACATTCTAGATGTTTCTACAATGGAAGGTTCTAGAACTATCTGCGGCACTATATAAGGCCGGGATGCGCGCCGACCGACACAGTTTGGATAAAGCGACAAGAGCGAAAACATCAAGCGATCTTCAAGTGCGAATTAAGAGTGATCAGTAGTGTAATTGTGTTTTAATAATTAGTCTGTTTGAGCTGTAATTAGTGTTGTAAAATAAATTGTTATTTTTGGTTATTAAATCGGCAGTTTTTATTGTCACGAACCCGAAGCTCGTAACAATATATTACGTCCATGAGTTCAGTATAAATTTCGGTAAGTATTCCAAATTTAAATCACATTCTCCCCCTAGAGGATGAATGAAATTCAGTACAATTTTCTTTCCCTGTTTTTAACAGATTAAAAATGACTATTGTTATGTTCGCTTTTTGTGGCAGAGAATGTCACTTTTATGAGCAAGTGGTACGAAAATGATTTTTATACCAGGCAAGCCGCATGAGGTTCTAGGTTTGATAGCCAAGTCGGTTGTTTTTTCAATTTCGCATAAGCAGTCCATCTGGTCCCGGCTGATGACAATAGGCTCGTTCATTGTTACATACTTGGTACTGACAAAATGTGGGTGTACCACACCCCTCTGCCAACCCTTCGCGGAATACTTACCGGCGTGATGTTATCTGCACTGCACCAGCTATGTCGGCCATATCTTATCGCACGGTGCAACCTATACCACATCATATTAATTATGTCTGTCGATACATTTCACTTGATTTTTATTTTATGGTCACAATGCCGCGTCACTATCTCCCCGCGCGCAGACTCACCCACTAACATGGAAGGAGCGTCTCCAGTTTATGGTCACAATGCCGCGTCACTATCTCCCCGCGCGCAGACTCACCCACTAACATGGAAGGAGCGTCTCCAGTTTATGGTCACAATGCCGCGTCACTATCTCCCCGCGCGCAGACTCACCCACTAACATGGAAGGAGCGTCTCCAGTTTATGGTCACAATGCCGCGTCACTATCTCCCCGCGCGCAGACTCACCCACTAACATGGAAGGAGCGTCTCCAGTTTATGGTCACAATGCCGCGTCACTATCTCCCCGCGCGCAGACTCACCCACTAACATGGAAGGAGCGTCTCCAGTTTATGGTCACAATGCCGCGTCACTATCTCCCCGCGCGCAGACTCACCCACTAACATGGAAGGAGCGTCTCCAGTTTATGGTCACAATGCTGCGTCACTATCTCCCCGCGCGCAGACTCACCCACTAACATGGAAGGAGCGTCTCCAGTTTATGGTCACAATGCCGCGTCACTATCTCCCCGCGCGCAGACTCACCCACTAACATGGAAGGAGCGTCTCCAGTTTATGGTCACAATGCCGCGTCACTATCTCCCCGCGCGCAGACTCACCCACTAACATGGAAGGAGCGTCTCCAGTTTATGGTCACAATGCCGCGTCACTATCTCCCCGCGCGCAGACTCACCCACTAACATGGAAGGAGCGTCTCCAGTTTATGGTCACAATGCCGCGTCACTATCTCCCCGCGCGCAGACTCACCCACTAACATGGAAGGAGCGTCTCCAGTTTATGGTCACAATGCCGCGTCACTATCTCCCCGCGCGCAGACTCACCCACTAACATGGAAGGAGCGTCTCCAGTTTATGACCTAATAATTTAAATTATCTGCTCAGACGTGCAATATTGACAAAATATGAATCATTTTCTTATAATTAATAATAATAATAATCGTTTATTTATAAAAAGGGATACATTTACAATGAATAGCTTAACAGTTAAAATAAGATAGCGCACAGTTGCAAATTTGCCTGAACTAGGTTGAACCTGTGTTTCAGGCTAGAAAGTGCTTATAAGTACTTAATGTAATAAATTAACAATCAGTATAACGTAAAAACTAAATTAAAAACATAGGTAAATAAAAGTAAAATAGCATGTTAGCAGTTCTATTTGCAAACAATAAGTAGGTCTTCTGTCTGTGCATAGTCGATGGTTAATAAATATTTAAGTATAATTTGTTTACAGCTATAGTAATTTAGTTTATAAATACTTAGTTTCCTATTTAATCTATTGTACAGGAATGGGCCTAGGAAAGTAAAAAATCTTTCTACAAAGACATGTTTTGAGGTAGCATTAGATATGCATACTAAATCATTCCGTCTCTTGTTAATGTTGTCGGCATTGTAGGCAAGCATGGTGTGCTGTTTTAATACTAAGTGCATGATGAAAAGCTGGCGAACCGTTAGTACATTGCAGGATTTATATAGGAGATCTGTGGGAAAAAAGAAGGGATGGAAGTTTGCTACCTTTAAAATTGCTCTCTGAGCTCTTTCAAGAGGAAGCAAGTTAGTTTTTGGTGCGCCACCCCAAGAAGTGATACAGTATTGAATTATAGATTGACATAGGGCCAAATAAACTTGCGTGATTAATTTTGAATCTGCTAATGATCGCAATTTTTTAAAAACATATATTAGTTTGCGCACTCTTTTAACTAGGCTTTCAATATGTTTTTTAAAAGAGAGTGTGTCGTCCATTATGACCCCCAGGTATTTTATGTTGCTCGTTTTGTGGATCAAAGGACAATTACACATGGTGATTGTACGGTTTCCACATTGATGTGCGTATAGATAAGGGTTAGTAATGTTAAGTTGAGGCTTGCGCATGGAGAAGTGAATATATTTTGTTTTGTCGGCATCTAATGTTAGTAAATTACTATGAAGCCAATTAGTCACAGTATTAAAACCTAGTTGAGCGATTTTGAACAGTTCGCTACCGGTTTTAGCGCTAAATATTAACGCCGTGTCGTCGGCATATGATATTATTTTGCCATCTTTAATATTTAGATTACACAAGTCATTAATATAAATAAGGAAGAGGGTGGGGCCCAGAATACTCCCCTGAGGAACACCAAAACCAGTATTTTTCTGCTCATCGCTCGTAATATTATCTATTCTAACACATTGGTACCGTTGGTCTAGATAGTGAGTAAAAAGTTTCAGTGGCGTTCCCCTTATTCCTATGATCTCTAATTTGTTCAGAAGTACAGAAGTAGACACCGTGTCGAAGGCCTTGGCTAAATCGAGAAAGACTCCCAGGGTCTGGTTTCCTTTGCCGAGTTCTTCTGAAATATAATCAGTCAGGCTATGCACTGCATCTGCTGTCGACAGTTTGGCTCTAAAACCAAATTGTGCAGGAGATAAGATGTTGTTTTATTCTAGGTAATTAACTAGTCTACTGTTTATAATTTTCTCTAGAATTTTTGAAATTGAAGGGAGTAAGGATATTGGCCTATAATTATTAACTACGTCCTTACTTCCAGATTTATAGATAGGGATTACAACTGCCTTTTTTAGACAACTAGGGAAAATTCCTTCGGAAAGACAGATTCGAAATATATGCGTTAAGGGAGGTACCAAAATTTGCTTAAAGAGCTTAAGGATCTTATTGCTTATGTTATCCCATCCAACTGCACAGTCGTCTTTTAGCCCAGAAATGATTCGAGTTATTTCATCTTCATCGGTATCCAACATAGCAAAAGATTTCGGGTTACAGCTATTGCTAGATTTTTGGAGAGATGGTTGGTCGCAATACTTCGGAATCTGATCGGCAAGAGTTTTCCCTATATTTACAAAAAAGTTATTTACATTGTTAGCTGATAAGAGTGGTGAAGGATTAGTCAGCAATAAACTCGAATTTGATTCACGCTGTTTAGACATATTAGTGACGTTTTTAATATGTTTCCAAAGTTGCTTGGTATTTTTACCTGCTTTATTTAATTCAGTTTTATCGTAATTATTTTTTAAATTCTTTAGGAGATTGTTGCAGAAATTCCTGTATCTTTTATAGGTGGTTTGAATTATTAGATTATCAGGGTGTCTTTTAGTTTTCTGATGAAGTTTATCTCTGTGTCTTATACACCGAATTAGTCCTGGAGTAATCCATGGTTTAATATTGTAAAATTTCTTATTTACTGTAGAAACTGTCGTGTTACGTAATATTGCTTGTTGAACTTGTTTTATTAAGTACGATAAAGCCAGATTAGCGTCAGCAGTATTGTAAACTAGGCTAAGGTCAATGTTGCACAAATCATATTCGAGTTTGTTTGTATTTAATTTGCTAATAGTCTGAGGACGCTTTAGCTTAGGCAGCGTTAAATTTACGTTGAGTAAGACTGCGTGATGGTCAGTAATTGTTGAGTTAGTAACAAGCGTAATATACGATAGGCTGGTTTTGATCATCATAATTATGATCGAGGCAGGAACCGCTCTGATGAGTAGGCAATGTGTGAGCGGGGAGAAAGCCATGATATAAGCAAATATTAAGGTAATCTTGGGTCCCTGCATCGCAGTTTTCGGAGCCAATATTTATATTTAAATCACCTGTTAGTATAACATTCTTAAATGGGCTTAGTGCTTGAAAAATCTGGTTTATGGAATTGTTAAAAGGATCTAAGTTTCTAGAGGATGGGGATCTATACATAGCGATTATAGCTGTGTTTGTACCAATTTTGATGACTAAACAATTACTCATACAGTCTTGTAGAGTATGTTCCTCGACTGTGACCTTTAATGATTCCTTAGCATAGACTACCACACCATCATTCTGATTGTGGTTTATTGTGGTATGTAATAAGTTGTACCCTGGTATTACTGGGAGGTTATCGTGGCGATTAGAAAGCCAGCACTCGGTAAGTACCATTATATCACAATCAAAGTTAAGTCTATGAAGAAAAATATTAAAGCTATCTATGTTCTTATAAATACTACGAATGTTTTGGGTTAGTACGGTTAGCGAATTTTGATAGTCGGAAAGATATTGTCTGCAGTCCTCAACGTCACATGTCTTTGATCTAGTTAAAAATGTGTTATCTATATCAGTAATTAAGTTATCCATATTAAAATAAAATAAAATAAAACAATAAATTAAGTCTAAAATAAAAACTAGTATGTGGCGCTCTTAGGCGCCTTCATAATCTATCGAATTAATGTACCTGTATTCGGCAGCTTTTTTAGCAGGGCAATCTGTATCTCCCGTCTTGTGGTTGGCTTGTTTTTTAAAGCGCGAACATGTAGCACATTTTGGCGGATTGGCCTTCTTTGCGCAGTCTTGAATTGTGTGCCCTTCTTCACCGCAATGGCCGCATGTGGGGGCAGAAATTTTACATGTTTTGGCTGCATGACCATACTGCTGGCACTTGTAACATCTAGTTACCAGTGTAAAGTCTCGTACCGGACAGGACGTCCAATTTATAAATAATCTGTCCTGCGTGACGAGGGCCTTGCGAATGATGGCTGGAACTTCTATAATAAAGTTGCAATTCTCAGCATCCTTCCTGCCGGATTTGTGGCTCAGTTTTATTGAGGTCAAAAATGTATCTAGGGACATAGTCGGCAGTTTTTCGGTCAAGTTCTGTTCAAAGATACATTTATAAACCTCATTTTCAGACATAGATGTGGGAACTCCTATAACTATAATGCGAGGTTTGCGTTTTTGAGGTTCGTCGACGGTAAGCCCTGACGAAGCGAGTTGGACTGTTTGTTTTAGCTTATCTAGGTCATCTTTGGTCTCAGTGCTGATTATTAGTCCTCCTTTTCCTATTTTACGTACGCCTCGTACTTTCAGCTTCATTTCCCCAGGGCATATGATTTTTTGGACCATGGTCTTGGTTTCGTCACTGGTCTTTGAGTTATCACAGGGATAAATCGCCACGGAACTAAAAGTATTAGGACGAACAAAGCTTTTGGACCCCTTCTTCACCATATCTGCAAAAGATGTGCCCGCAACCTGCTTCGTACAGGACTCTTGAATCGTCCGGTTCATCTCCGTTAGACAGTCGGATAGGTCTCGAGCTTCGGTCATGGATTTAAGAGTGGTATGGGTTTGAATGGCCTTTTGCTTTAGAGACTGGTACTGCACAGCCATTTGCGAAACTCCATGTCCAACTTTTCGGCAAAGATTATTTATTTTTAGTTTCTGCTCAGTGTTGAGCTTACCATCAGAAGCAGTAGCACATACCTCATTCAGGCACTGCTCGATTGATGACATCCAGTTCTGGATCTCTGGAGTGGTCACTACTTCAATTTTGTCATCTTGGTCCTGTCTTGGTTGTCGCGGCGGTGTCGGTGCCGGTGTCGGTATCGGGGTCGTCGGTACCGGGGTCGGTACCGGGGACGGTGTCGGTGGAGGGCTGTGTCGTATCATCGCGCTCCGATTATTGGGGCTGCCTTCCATATAAGGGTAATTCTTCAGGGACAAAATTTTCGATGTCTGTGGGTATATTTCTGTAACCAACTAAAAAAACGGCATGTAATATTTTTTTTTGTACAGTTTAGCTTTATCCCTTACTAGGACAAATGATTTTTTTTTAATAATTGCTGTCTAGGTACAAAATAAAAATATTTGAAGGTCGTTCTTCTGATTCATATAGCGCGTCCGTTTGCCATTTTCCGGAACAAAATGGTCGATGTCGCATTTTCCCTTTGATACATAAATATAAATTATAATTATATCGAAAGGAAATGAATTGTCCTCTTACAAAAAAAATGTGTATTAGTTATAACTACGTTAGTCTGTTTATAAATAAGTAAAAAAAAAGTGTCCGGCGTATAATACTGATTAATGTGGCGTAAGCTGCACTTGACCGTACTTGGTCGGGTAATAATAATGAGAGTCTGGCTTCCAGCGCGGGGGGAAGCCAGTCGTGCAACGGACGACCTAGAAGGTGGATGTGCGGCTGGTTGGCTTAGATCCGGTGTTACGAAGGAAAATACCTGATTCATCTGTGTTTGGTTCAGGTGGCATCCTGATTACAATGCCTACTTTATAAAATTTATTTTATTGTTTTAAAACTTCAATCTGTGTTTCGTGTGATGCTTTTGGGTTATAGATTCGTGTAGAAAAATGAAAATAATGAAGTCTGTATGTACGATGAGTTATGCATGATTATAGGCAAAATCCTGATTCATCTGTGCCTGATTCGTATGGTCAAAACCCCATATGAATAATAAAATAAATTAGTTTTTCCCCTCTCCAGCACGATAGGAGCGCTTTTGTTGCGTAATTCTCCTTGTCCAATTTTTGACCGTGTACAAGTCAGTAGTTTTAATCTTATTTATTATTATTTACTTAGCTATAACCTTTTGAATAATAAAAAATGACAGGAGTATAATCTTGTTCTATATATGATACTTTTGATATGTCTTAGTCCTATTTAAGAATTAATAATTATTGTTTAGAATTTATATTCATAACTAACGGTGTATTTATTACTTTTTATTTCTGTTTCTGATTAATATGTAACACATTCTGATTCATCTGGGCACAAAATTAATATCTTGAAAACTACTTTATAAAAACGAGTCCCTCATTCAAATATATGTTATTTAGTATACCTATTTTCATATGAACATGTGTTACAGAGCTGAAAGTGAAATTAAATTTTGGCCATATGGATCAGTCAAAGAATCAAATTTCGAAGAACTACCCATAACAGAGTATTTAAAAATAATCCAGTCAGTTCATTATTAAACTTGTCACTTAAAATGTTTCTGACGCTAATACACTAAAACTAGGTCACTATTTATGCAAACGTTAATTTATTTTCTTTATTTAAATGCATTGATGAGCACGTCTGTATACTTTGAATTCCGCGTTGAATAACCCATTCATTAATGCTAACTTGAGCCGGGAGCTAATAAAGTGTCAAGAGTATGTCTATGTGTTATGTGAGGGTTCCGTAGTCAGATATGTCTTATATTTTTTATCAATATAAGTAATGCTTCTCATTTATATACCCGTCTAAATAAAAAGTAATTTAAAAAAATTAAACCGACTTCAAAAAGAAATTAACTCAAAATTATGAAATAACTTTAATTTCGGAAGTCGGTGTCTTGGGATCTGTATTTTAGTTTTATGCCACCGACTTCCGAAATTAAAGTTATTTCATAATTTTGAGTTAATTTCTTTTTGAAGTCGGTTTAATTTTTTTAAATTACTTTTTATTTCGTAATTTTTAGTTTTTGCACTAGTATTTGACCAAGGTTTTGAGATGTTTTCCCTTTGACACTACACCCGTAGCTCTTATCAATAAGCCAGGCCGTCACACTTACACGTATTAGTCCATATCTTGAAAATTACTGAATCGATCTTGATGAAACTTGCACTGTTCCCTAAGTTGAAGAAAATGTAAGCCAATAAAAAAAAAATGGTCACGATCCGATTAATAGTTCCGGAGATATGCGTGGACAAACATACATACATACATACATACGTCTATGAAATTTTGTATATTTGTTTGGAAGCCCTAATAGATCATCATATGTGAATATAATGCAATTCCAATAATATTACATACATACGTATCGAATTGATAACCTCCTTTTTTTTGAAGTCGGTAAAAATTATTACCAAACGGCGCGCATCGCATCGGATCAGAACGGATTTTACAATCTTTAAACGATATTAAATCGTGTATGTATATTGTAGTGTGTGTGTGTATTTAAAGTCTATTAGGACATAGAATACTTTTATCCGCATATTCCCACGTGATCGAGACTTATGTAGATGAAACCGGGTGCAGCTAGTCTTCTTCTATAGAGAGAAGAGGTCACCAAGTGTGTTACATCCGATAACAATAAGTAACGCATGAATGATAGAGCATGGTAGTTAAATGGTGGCAAAATATACACAAACAAATCTTCAAAGTCCATTATTTAATATCATACCTACTCCAAAAACTAAAAGTTTTTAACGGTATTTCACACTTCTTTGTATCCGTGACTAGTCAAAGGCATTGTTGGATGAGCAGAGCAGGTAGGTCCTTCGGGGAAGGGCTATTGTCTTGTGTGAGTAGGCCCTATTATGTGGCCGACTAGCCAGCCGGTAATTATTTACCTACCGTGCCACGAGGTCCTTTTGGGAGCGCAACTGAAGTGGTTCTTAATGGATAATATTTTTGTGTTCACCAAAAATCTAAAGGTACATCTATGTATGCATTTCTAAAATATTATTCTTCCCCGAAAAATACTGATCGTGCACCAAATATTACAAAATATTTGTAACTTACTTTTTAATACAGTTGCTCAAAAAGTGGTGTATTGCAGGGACGTATAGCGTTCGGGATGTGGGCTATTACATACTAGTGCTTTTTTTTACCTTTCCCGAACTCGTGCGTTCTCTTTCCCAACTGTCAAAATAATGTCTATTAAAAAGAAAAACCAACCATGAAGTTTTTACTAAAGAGTTTTTGTGATTCATACAAATACGTATATTTCTAAAAAGAAGCTACTAATTTATTTCAATATCAGATTTAATGATTTAATTGAATGAGTTAGGTATTCATTTCATTTCATCTCATTAAATTTCATTTTCATTTCATATCAATAAAAAAAATATACTGAAGACTAAGCTGTATGGATAGTTCCCTTTGCCTATCAAAATGGGTGAAGAAAAAAAAACTCTGCTTATATTCTACGGTTGGCGCCATTTTCCATAAATTTTCTTTGCGAGTTTAGTTGTTTGTTGCACAAAATGAGTAATTTCGACCCTATTTTTTTTTAATTAACACCACCGGAACTCAGTATAATTGCACAAAATGCTTCGGAGAACATTTTACCGGAAAATTCAAAAAGTCGTTACATATCCACATACGACTAATTTTTTGCGTGGAGAGAAGAGAAAAAAGCAATATTGTGTGTTTATTATTCTATTAAATTGCTTCATTTTTTCGCAACTGTATTAAAAATAGTCGTTCAGTACACCTGCGGAACCGTCATTGCAACTTGTTCAGACTGTCAACCCTCGCCTTCGGCTGCGCCTCGGCTCGGGTAGACATTTGTCGGAACTCTTTGCAATGACAGCCTTTTCGCACTTGTAATGAAATATACTAATTTTAATTTTTTTGAAATGGACATTATCGAGAACCGAATTAGTTACGAGGTTAATTATTTAAAAAAAAAATGCTTAGGTTAGGTTAGGTTAAAACTGTGACCTCCTACGCACGAGCCGAGCGAGCGAAGCGAGCGGTGCCGCGGCAGCGGCCGGCGAGTGCCAGAAACGACTAAATTTTAAAGAAAAAAAATATGGAAAAAGAGATTATTTTTAACAGGCTATCGAGAACCGAATTAGTTAGACGTAAAACTAAAAAAATAAATGCTTGTTTTTAAAATTAGGTGTATTACTATTTTTACAAACTTGCAACAGTTGTTAAATAGATGCTCGTTATGACATATTTTAATGAACATATTTTGGTGCACATTCAGTATATTTGGTGGAACACAGGCAAAATTAGGTAAATGAAATGGGAATAAATTGAAGTACTTTTAAATACCATCCGTTCTTAATTGTTTTGTTGATCAAACTTTTAACTAAAGACAAACAATCTAGATAAGAAAAAAAATGGTTGCCTGTAAAGTCGGTTTTACGGGCGAAGATTTTACGTGACAACGTCTTTTTCTCGGTTGAGTGGGAGAGAGACGCAAGGCATTCGGCGGGCCTCTCTCTCGTTCGGTGACTCATCGTAACGTTACCGAGCGTTACACTTTTTCATAAGTGACTCCCAGCCGCAACCTAATTTAAGACGTTGTCACGTCAACAAAACCAAATCGACATCTCGTTACCTAGTGACTTCACTCCGCAGTATGTAGGTACCTGAAAATGGAGAGGAACGCTTTAGATTCCCATTGGCATCAAAATTGCGTCCAAACAAGACCGATCTCGCTAACATCATTGAAATACACGATTTCTTAAGTGCTTGAGAAATGTTTCGCCTCAGCATTACTCGTGACTCTATCCCTAATTGTACCGTTGATAAAAGACCTCCACAGTTGTTCACATCCTTAGGAATTACATTACTAGGAGGCAAATTTCCGTACGTTGAAATTTCAGGAGATTCATCGACAGCATTAATTATTATTGTGTAAATTCGCTGTGCTTTTGCGTTCTCAGCTATCATTTATATGAGCATTGTAAGCTTCTACTTTTCGTATAGTCGGATAAATTCGAACTGCAACTCCACCGGCAAATTCTCCTATCAACGGTAGGTACTCGTCGACGTTCGCAAAGCAATTCAAGTTGAGCCGTTGTCAATTCGCCAAAACGCAAATTATTCAGCAAATCTATGAACGAGTATCGTACCTATATTTTCTGTGCCATTGACCGACCAATGATCGACCATTATGAATTTAGCAGATTACGAACTTTTAGCAAAATGACGATACTCCAAAAACTAAAAGTTTTTAACGGTATTTCACATTTCTTTGTATCCGTGACTAGTCAAGGCATTGTTGGATGAGCAGAGCAGGTAGGTCCTTCGGGGAAGGGCTATTGTCTTGTGTGAGTAGGCCCTATTATGTGGCCGACTAGCCAGCCGGTAATTATTTACCTACCGTGCCACGAGGTCCTTTTGGGAGCTCAACTGCAGTGGTTCTTAATTGTTTTGTTGATAAAACTTTTAACTAAAGACAAACAATACTCATCAGACCCCATTACTCATATTCAGGTAGTATTAAACATTTTATAGGGAATTGTAAAGGTTAGTACAACATTGTTATCTAACTTCTTTGTTCATTTACACATGTATGTTATATTTTCAAACTACCAAATTATCGTTATAATTTGCACCAAATCTATTGTATTAAAGTTAAAACTAGGTTTCAACTATTGTTAACCATTAATCTAAGCAGTACCTAATCCTTTGTTATCTTGCAATAAATATCATAAGAAATCACACTTTGAACTAATAGTTACCTACATTGTATTGTATTCCGTTACATTTTAACTTAATTTTAGCAAAGTTCATAATTTAGTAGGTGAATAGTAAAATCGACAATTACATACATTAATGTTATTGTATATGATCTAGTAAACAGATTAGTACTTTTGTGAACCAGTTCAGTTTTGGGATACGTTGATTAAAACATGTATTGAAACGTTTTTTTTAGATTTTAAGAAAAAAAAACAAAGTCTATATAATTACAGTTTGAGGTGGTAACCGAATCTGTTTCATAAATAAAAAAATATACTATTGACGCTGCAGCAGGTCCAATAATGGCCGTTTCGAATTTTTTGAAAATCTCCGAAACCAGGGTTTTGTTTACAAAAATAACTTTAGTAGGAGTTAATATGTTAAGTGTAGTCTATAAAAAAACAAAGCTTGACTTTGAGGCAGCGAGGTACGAGATTCCATACATCCATGAGCATTGTTCTTTAGTTTTCACTCTCTCGAGATCATAAACTAAACCATAGCTGAATCTAATTTTAAGTTTTTTAACTTTAGTCCTGTTCTCAATGTCCCACAGATCAATGTCAAAATTCAGTGCCAAATTTCAAGTTTCTAGGCCTACTAGAAGTCCCTAAACATTTTGATTAGCTCTAAGTGAGTGAGTCAGTCAGTCAGTCAGTGACACTTTAGCTATTTTGAAAAGTCCATAACTTCGAATCTATTAAAGCTACACCTACAGTTATGAAATTTGGTATTCGAACTAACAGCAGTCATGGTATTATGTATGTGAAGTTTGATTCGATTTCGTGTGACAAATAGTTAGATACAGGGTGTTCAAAAGTAGCTCGAAGCGGTTCGGGTAAAAAGTGCACGGCGTACGTGCGGCCTCTTGCTGGAACTTGGCCTGCGCACTGCCGTGCGCTTCGATATAGAGCATAAAATGTACATAATGATGACGTAACCTTGGGACGCGGGACGCGTGAGTGGATAACAAGTGGCATGAAAGAGACGCACGTAGAGAAGTCAATGAAGTGTGAAGGAGTCAAAAGTAGGTAGATTCATTGTGAGTGTGACGGAGTATGATAAGGAGTGGGTAATGGGTGAAGCGAGCCTGTCGTCGTGCAGACCGCGCACAGAGCACTTTAAGACCGCGACAGCGCCGGACCGTTTCTCACCGGCTTCCTCGAGCGCACAGTGGCGCCCTCACCGTTTGTTTGGTTATTTCTTTTATTATAGCGGAATATAGTGGCCACTATTATCAGTTTTAGTGATTATAATAAAATTAAACAATATAAAAATACCGTGTATAATAATATTAACGTATAATCTTGTGGAGCACAACTTAACGTGCTTATTTTCTGCATGTTCATTGTAAAATAAAATAAATAACCAAACAAACGATGAGGGCGCCACTGTTCGGTCGGCGCAGCCTTAAACCACGTGGCCGGCTCAGCGAACCTACAAAAAGTGAGTAAAACTAAAGTTTATTGACCGATACGTAGGTTAGCTCTAACTTTGAACCTCAATATACATAAATATGCCCCGTCTGAAGCAACCAAAACTAACTCACTTTGTTCTTCGTCTTGAGGTATTGATGCCATTCATGAAGTTCGAAATGAAACTTTGTTTTAGTTTCGTTTTAAAAACTTGGTTGTATTTTTGTTATATATTTAATTGAATTTGTTAATTTATCAATGTTTTTTAAATTGAACTCATGAACACAACATTGAATTTTATTTTATGATTACATTAATTACCTTGAAATGGTTATAATTGTTGTTCTTTGTTATTTCTATGTTTATCTATTAGCTATGTATCTATGGTGTATCAATGATTACCGTTTAATAATCTGTTTTATATATACGATAGCCGTAATATATAGGTAAGGACCTACATGCAACCGGTTCATTCATGCAATAGGTCTTACAACAGCATATTCTTTCAAAATATTACTTACTGAAAAAGTGTTGTATATATCTACATATTTAGAGCAGCCTTAAAATCTCGTATAGCTACTAAGGCTCAGCTGTTTTTTAAGTAGTTATCAAACTACAAAACAACGATGCTCCGTTAAATGCAAAAAAGCTGTTTAATTATGATACGAGAATTAAAATAAAGGAATCTGGGTAGAATATTAATAAAATCTGTAAAATATAAGAGAAATGCATTAATTTGCTTATCCACGACATTCATTAAGTCTTCTAGGTAGGAAGGTCATGTTTCAGTCATTGTGTTCAATAATTAGGTATAACTGTTTAGTTGTCATATATAGGGTGACTGGTAATTAGTGACCGATACTTTATCACGTGATTTTACTCATCATTATGAACAACTTTTACTATGGGACCAAACCCGAAATCGTGAAAAAAAAAACAGCTGTTCTCTACATTTTAACGATTTAGACGAACATAAATGTAGGGAACAGCTGATTTTTATTTTCGCGATTTCAGGTTTGGTCCCATAGTAAAAGTTGTTCATAATGATGAGTAAAATCACGTGTTTAAGTATCGGTCACTAATTACCAGTCACCCTATATAATAATAATAATAAAGCCTTTTATTCGGACCATAGATATACAATTACTTTTTCTTACACAACTGCACTGTTACATAATATATATTATATATATATTTTTTTTATTACATAATTTAAAATTCGCGTATTTGGTGCTTCTTTACTTTCTGTAAGTCCGTTTGCCACTTGGCAAAGGCCTCCTCCAACTTACTCCATTCTGATCTCTCTCTGGCTCCTCTAATCAGATCGAACAATTAGTGATTAATAGAATGATTTTAATATAATAGAATGCATTTGATACACATAATTACACATTAATAAAACTCGATAGCTTCGTTAGTCCAGTGGTGCTGAGTAGACTCCCTCGAGAGTCGTGGGTTCGATGCCTATAGGTCAGACAAACTGCTCGGGTGGGTGCTGGGTTAAAAGGGTCATTAAATATAACTACAATAACTAGCGAAATGTGAGCGTACAGTGCACCCTGCCTACTCCTTAGGAGAAATAGGCACGAGGTAACAAAAACTGTCCAAGTGCGAGTCGGACTCGCACACGAAGGGTTCCGTACCACAAGGCAAAAACGCCGAAAAAAACACGTTTGTTGTATGGGAGCCCCCTTAAATATTCATTTATTACTAGCTGCGCCCCGCGGTTTCACCCGCGTAAATGTCGATCCCGTGGGAATATCGGGATAAAAAGTAGCCTATATGTTAATCCAGGGTGTCAGCTACCTCCATACAATATTTTATCAAAATTGGTCCAGCCGTTTGAGCGTGAAGAAGTAACAAACATAAACACACACACACCCCCACATACACACTCACCAACCTTCGCTTTTATAATATTAATGTGAAAAATATTTGTTTATTTATATTTTATTCTGTTTTTAGTATTTGCTGTTTTAGCGGCAACAGAAAAACATCACCTGTGAAAATTTCAACTGTCTAGCTATCACGGTTCATGAAATACAGCCTGGTGACAGACAGACGGACAGTGGAGTTAAGACTCCACTGTCCGTCTGTCTGTCTGTCTGTAATAGGGTCCCGTTTTTACCCTTTGGATACGGAACCCTAAAAATTAACATACCTACATTATAAAACGTTGGTCCCGCACACATAGCCAGAGACCGCAAAAAAAAATCTATTTAATGATAATCCTCTTGGATTGCGAGGAAAAAGGGAAGGCCTTTGTCCAGGTATAGACAAAACACAATGTAGGCTAACAAACAAATATATTGCTTTGCGTTTTTAGATGGTGGCAGATGATTTGAGTTGTGAGGTGGGCCCCCCCTGCAGCCTCGTGTTAGCCGATGGTCTTCGATCGGTCTTCACAGGACGGAGCTTCGGGGCCCAGGTGCCTGCAGACTGAGAAGTTGGTTAGTACATAAATAAGTTCCTGTTATGCTAACACGAACCTAACTCTTTCAATAATTTTATTAATTCAATATTCTATGTGTACTGCGTTATAATTACTACTATCCAGCAAAAAGAGTCCATTGCACTTAACTCAAAAATATCCAGAACCACCAACACATATTGTGGTTAATTTTGGTCATCATCATCATCTGCCTAGCCTTTTCCCAACTATGTTGGGGTCGGCTTCCAGTCTAACCGGATGCAGCTGAATACCAGTATTTTACATGGAGCGACTGCCTATCTGACCTCCACAACCCAGTTATTGGGTAATACGATACCCCTTGGTAAGACTGGTTGTCAGAATTTCGGGCTTTTGACTACCCGTAACGACTGTCAAAGATCCGCAAATGACAGCCGGGACCAACGGCTAACGGCCAACGGCTATTGTGGTTAATTTTGGTATATCTTTTAAGGCTTCGGCAATTAAAGACCTCAAATCACGTACCATTATTTGTCTGTAGGTACCAAATAATTGACCCCTAAAATTATTAAAAGAAATATATTTACTTACTAGTTACCTAGGTACCTATATTGTTAGAAAAAAATACAGTTTGGTTGATAAAAAAAACAACGCATCACCGACCGATTTGCAAAAGCAACCTTAATAACAATGGACTTACAAGTATTAAAAACAATCGCGGTATTTAGTACCTTACTGTCTAATTGTATTGTTGTGTTGTTGATCAGTATATCAGACGGGTATGGTCGGATACCCGGAGTCACTAACAGACTTGTCGTATCACGCGCAGTTGTTGGTGCTCACATACCCACTGGTTGGTAACTATGGTGTCCCCGACGAAGACGAACGAGACGAACATGGAATACCCAAGTAAGACGTTTTACTAGTAGCCAGCCAATACTTATAACACTGATGATCAATTAAAAAAAACTAAAATATAATTGGTTTGAGATGGGGCGGCGAGGGCAGCCACTAATGAAAGACAATTGTTTACAGAATAAATAATTTAATTACACCTAAGACTCTGTAGCTATCGGGAAACATTAGGAGACCATCCCTAAATTTTGCAATAGGAAAGTAAACGCAGCAAGCGGATACACTACATAAATACGAAAAACTTTATTCCGACAATCACAAATACGAATTTCAAAATACCGATTTTCATAATTCCGAATGGTTCAGAATTCCTAATATAACAACTCCGATTTATCTATCATTCATCCTATTTTTATAATTCCGAAATTTCAATATTCCTAATGTTTATAATTACTATTCTCAAAATACCGAGTTTCAATAAATCGAATAACAAAAAGTCCGAATTAACGATAATTCGAAACATCAAAAATACGAATTTCGATTAATTTAAAGAATTCCGAAATAAAAACGCCTTGTAAAACTGAATAGCAAGACAAATATACGAGTAGAATACGGAATTTCGACGCACAAAATATGGCTAAATGCTAATATGATGTTACAAAATTGCGATGCACGTTACTGCGAAAGACCGTCTCTGCGACGCCATCGCCACTACACTTCGATGCACGTTACCGCGATAGATCTTCACTACGATACTACTTGACTTCGATGCACGTTACCACGAAAGATTTTCACTGCGATACTACTTGACTTCGATGCGTTCTCTATTTTTACCGACTTCACAAAAAGGAGGAGGTACAGTCACGAGCACTAATATGTCAACACTTGGCAACTTACAATTGCGATTTTTCTTGAAATAACGAATGCAACGTTTAAATACAACACTTTACACAAAACTATGGGTTCGAAAATACTTTGTTCGTAATAACGTAAAATTTCATTCAAAACTAAAGAAGAAAATCGTCTTTGAATAAAGCCAAGTGTATACATACTTTTGCTCGTGACTGTACTATGTTCGGATGTTTGTATGTTTTTTTTTTGTATGTTTGTTCATCGATTACTCCGCCAATTGTCGACGGATTTTCAAAATTATTTTTTTGTTCGAAAGTAGATAGTTCTGAGGTGGTCCCATTGTCACCAAGTTAGGATCTGATGATGGGATCTTAGAGAAATCGAAGGCAACCCTCAAAATTTATAGGCTCACTTATTGTTTTTCGCATATTTTATGAAGTATCTTGTGTATTTGTGTATGGTTGTCACCATCTCAGGTAGCTGGGCTGATGATGGAAGGTACAACTCCTTAACAGTAAGAAGTTACTCGAACAGGCAAGGACTGTTTTTATAACGACCACATTTGGTCTCATGATCATCAAGTCATGACCTGATGCTGCAGTCAAGATAGTCTGCAGAGTACCTAACTCCTCAACAACTAACAGCAGATATATCGTGTTTATTCTCATTGAAAAGGGCTCGATGTGTGGATAAACGTAGTTACTGAGGAACACCGAAGACCTGATGCTGAAGCCAGGAGCATCAGAAAAAGTACAAACCTTGAAATTACAGCACCGTAGTCGTGTTTGGGCTCATTTTAAACAGGACTAATTTTAAGTTCAATGCAATGTTGACATAAGTCTGGCCTGATGCTGCAGCCAGGATTATCAGCATCTAATCTAAAAACTAATAAAAGGAGAACTCCTCAACAATTAACGTATCGAACTGTATCGAGAAAAGGAATATTTTATAAAAAGGCGATGGGCAAGTTGACATTAGGCTATTGTAACTTAGAGAAATTATAAATAGACCCACTAAAAAGCGAGAAATAAAAACTTTTTAACAAAAAAAAAACCGACTTCCAAAAAAAACACTACAAACTGAAAAATAACTTTAATTTCGGAAGTCGGTGGCAAAAACTAAAATACTGATCCCTAAGACACCGACTTCCGAAATTAAAGTTATTTTTCAGTTTGTAGTGTTTTTTTTGGAAGTCGGTTTTTTTAATAAATTGTTTTGATGTTTGATAGGGCATTTGACACATTTTGTCTCATGATCATAAGTCATGACCTGATGCTGCAGTCAGGATAGTCTACAGAGTACCTAATTCCTCGACAACTAACAGCAGATATATCGTGTTTAGGCTCATTGAAAAGGGCTCGATGTGTGGATAAACGTACTGTTAATGAGGAACACCGAAGTACTTACAGACCTGATGCTCAAGCCAGGAGCACCAGAAAAAGTACAAACCTTGAAATTACAGCACCGTAAGTCGTGTTTGGGCTCTGTGTAAAGGTTTTAAAGTAACCTAACCTCGGGGTGCCCTTCGCTCGCTCTTGCATCCTACGTCGCCTATTGCGTTCGTTATGTTCGGGTGTGGCAATAATTCGGAGTATTGAAAATCGGAATGTCGTTTTTGGACCCATCGAGCATTTGATTCTTCGAACATATGAAAATCGGAAAACAAACAAATCGCATTTATTACTTTCGGTAAAATAAGTTTCGTGATTTTTAATAATAGACGTTATAATTCTTAGGTGTTATGAAAATCGGAGCATCGAAATTCGGAATAAAATATTTCGGAATATTTGGGTGTTCCCGCAGCAAGCTGCATTCAGAAAAATAAAACTAAAACTTGAAAACATTTTCCTGCAAGTAGCTGCCCTGTCCCATCTGCCCTGCCCCATCTGCCCGGCCATGCCGATAACTTATTTTATCAACTTGTAGGAAGTAAGTCAAAATCAATGTGTCAGCCAGCTGTTATAGATTTGACTGGTGATGATACCGTACCATTGTGTCCAATTGTTATGAGTCACAATAAATTAAAGAAATATATTAAAATTAAAAAACTAATTAAACGGTCACAGAGAGCAATTAAAAAACAAAATCTTTTAAAATTAAATATTTCCCTTAGAAAGGAACGTGTTATACTTTCTAAAAGTTTAAATAGTTGTACTGTTGAGTTAAATCAATGTAGGGAAAAGTATGACATTGATACAAAGCTCCTATATAATGATATACTACACAAGGAGCAATTATTGAAGGATATTTTTGAGAAATATGAGACTTCACAACAACAACTAAGTGAGCGATTGTTTGAGGCTGGGGAACTACTGGAATTGGTGAAGTGCAATGCTGAGAGTTATGAGTCTCTGACTAATAATCTAACATGCAGCTGTGCCAACCAACCACCACCTCCTCAGCCTCAGAGTGACTTGTCTCCACCGGTGTTGTCTCTTCCAGCAGAGTCCTGTTTTAGTACACAGAATAATAAATCAATTTTCTTTAGTGACGAATTAGGTTCAGGCTTTGGAAAAATATTATTTAATTACCTTAGCCATAGTTTTACCAATCATAGTTATCATAACATAAGTTATAAACAAATGATTAAAAGAATTGCAAACGCAAACCTAGACAATTATTCTACAATGGTTTTGCTACTAGGTAAAAGTACTGGTATTACCAGAAAGGACATAGTGAATGGTGTCAACACCTTATTAAACTTAAACATAGGTAAGATAATGTTGTGTGCTTTACCTTACTCTGATACTCTATCAGAAGATGAAAATAAATATATATATAAATTGAATAACACTATTCACATGCTGACATGTTATCATAGTGACAAATTATTGTTTTTTGACACTAATAAGTTTGTTAGTGGTTTTATGTTCACTCAGAGAACTTTATCTCTGTCTTGGGAATGTAGACATATGATTGCTATGTTGATAGCATATAATATTAATGGGGTTATAGCTAATATAACAAATTGTAGTATTAGGGACGAGTCTGTGTTGTTTAGTGATACTAACAACATAGTGATGAATAATTGTGAATCATCATGTAGTACGAAGGAGGGTCCACCTATAATACCAACATCATTGGAGGCCACTACCAGTCAGATGGGGTATTCTCTTCCTGCTGGAACTCATACGGGCTCACTAGACACGTCAGTCGTAGTTGTGGAGGTCACTCCGGATAACGCTAACTAATTAATGAGACAACAGAAGTTACCCCTTCAAATAACCAATTACTATTAGAGAATAATAAAAAGGTATCTTCTGGCAATATTACTCAGAATAATAATAAAAAAATGGTTGCCTGTAAAGTCGGTTTTACGGGCGAAGATTTTACGTGACAACGACCGATCATCCGATCATAGTTGAGTGGGAGAGAGACGCAAGGCATTCGGCGGGCCTCTCTCTCGTTCGGTGACTCATCGTAACGTTACCGAGCGTTACACTTTTTCATAAGTGACTCCCAGCCGCAACCTAATTTAAGACGTTGTCACGTCAAAAACTAAAGGGAGGGCAACATATTTTAAAATTATTTAACCAAAATATCCAAGGTTGCTCTTCTAAATTACTGGAAATAGAATTGTTTTTAGAAAATACCAAGTTTGATGTCATTTGTTTAACAGAACATTGGTTAAAAGCCCATCAAGTAATGTCAATTAACTATGAAAATTATTGTGTAGTTAGCCATTTCAGCCGTACACGTATGATACATGGCGGATCATTAATATTAGTAAAAAATTCTATTAAATCCAAGGAACGAAAAGACATCATTGGGCTGTCAGTTGAACACACCATTGAATTGTCCTGTGTTGAGCTTGATAAGCATGTGGTAGTATGCGTATACAGACCTCCAAGTTACCAGAATCTAGCTGTGTTTGATTCTGTAATGGAAGATGTGCTAAAGAAACTTTCTGCTAGTAGTAAGTCAATAATAATATGTGGCGATTTTAATATTAATTTATTAGAAAATAACTCGAATACTATCAGATTATTAAGTCTTTTTAGGTCATTTGATATTTGTCAAATGTTTTTATTGAACCCACCCGTGTGACAGCTTCCTCTGCCACTTGTATAGATAATATTTTCTGTAACTGTGATTATTTACACAAAGAAATTGTAAATAAGTTGTCATCTGATCACAGTGGACAAACAATAACATTTTGCTCCCACATGCCTTTACAAAATTTTTTAATAAGGTTTAGGCCAATTACACGTAAAAATTTAGAGAAATTAAATAATTCTTTGGCTAGTAAATTATGCGTTCAGAGTTTTAATAATCTATGTGACCCAAATGAGTGCTACGCCGAGTTCTTTTCACTATTAAACACGCAATTTAATGACACTTTCCCACTAAAGACTAAAAGTATTTACACAAAGTTTTTATTTAGTGATTGGGCGACTCCAGGTATTCGTAAAAGCAGGGAAAACCTTTTTGAACTTTATGGCCTGAAGCAACATATGAATAACACAAGCTTTCATCAGTATGTTGTGAAGGGATATGGGAGAAAAAAGCACCCTTTACAGCAATAAAGTTTATTTATACTAAGACACTGATTACATGATGTTAGCGGCGCGTACGCGGAACCGAACTAGAAACATTCTACGGTAGGTGGCACTGCTCACGCACTTCGTAATACTATAACACCTCCCCTCGAAGTCATGAGCATGTATCTTCAACATTCACATACATTCATCCATCATACCTAAATTACGCAGACATTCATGATGCTTTGTACCACTCAAGCCTTTGGTCAAAACGTCAGCAGGCATTCGGTCAGTACATAAATATCTAAGATCAATTTACACCTTGTTCGCACATATCTCGAATAAAGTGGTGCCTCACATCGATATGTTTCGTTCGTGGATGATAATTCCTACTTTGAGCAAGTTTAATCGCGCCCTGGTTGTCGTTAAATAGCATCACACACTCACACTTAATCGCAATGTTACTTAAAACATCACGCAAATACATTGCCTCTTTAGTAGCTTCGGAAATGGCCACATATTCAGCTTCGGTGCTTGATAAAGCAATGGTCCGTTGCTTTCTCGCCTCCCAGCTAATCGGAGCATTTATGCATTTACAAACATTTAAACTCACATACACAAACAGCCAGACCCGGAACAACTACTTGTAGGTCATACAAATATTTGTTCCGTGCGGGAATCGAAGCCGCGACACGCAGCGCAGCAGTCAATCGCTTAACCACTGCGCCAACCGTGCCGTTTGCGCCAATTGTTTCATCCTTGCGTCTTCCAAATCCTTTAAAACTACGAATAATTTTTAGCTTAAGTACTTCTTCAAGGGCTTTCTTACTTGGCTGCTATCTACATAAGTCTAGTCCAGCGTAGGAATGCCTTTCATTTTGACAGTTTAACCATATTCATTGCGTTATTTACGTTGTTGAGCTGACAAATTTTTCGAACATATGAAGCAATGGATTAGCGATAGATATCCTTCAAAATGATTCAGATTTTGATTGATAGTGTGTTACGTACAGTTCTATTTGTATACAGGGTTTAGCAAAAAGGTGTGGTAAAAATTAAGGGTGTCAGTCTCCCATGCATTTGGGTTCAGTAGCCTGTATTGAAATTTTGTATAGAACTACTGATTTCTTTTTCGTGATGACGATGTTGGTTCCATGGAGAAAGTTGTTCAGTTTTATGGTCTACTAGCTGCGCCCCGCGGTTTCATCCGCGTAAATGTCGATCTCTTGGGAATATCGGGATAAAAGTAGCCTATATGTTAATCCAGGGTGTCAGCTACCTCCATACAAAATTTTATCAAAATTGGTCGAGCGTCAAGAAGTACCAAACATATAAACACACCCCCACACACACACACTCACAAACTTTCGCCTTTATAATATTATTAGTGTGATATGCCACCCTTTATTTTGACCACGCCTTTCCGATACACTCTGTATCTGTGATTCATAATATGATGTAGATACTTGTACATAATAAAGAGTATTTTATTCAATAAGTAACAATATTCGTTATACAATACAGTTGCCTTTATTCATATGCAAAAACATGATTTGTAAACACATGAAATCACGATAGGAAGTCAGTTATCAGTGTCACACTTACGAACCACTATCACGCCTACACAAACAATACATTCTGCTCTTCTAGAACTTTTTCACCAAATGTTTTTGATTTAGTTTAAGGCTGGAAATCCTGTTACGCCGACGTCCGTCGGTGCTACAGTAAACACGTCCATTTATCGTCAGCGTTTTGGCACAAAATACAGAGAGTACAGAAGGCAATCACATGTATGTACTTCACTTTTCATACCTACGCTCGGCGGTCGCGCTAGGGTTGTCAACTTTGGCTTATGCACAAAAAACTATCGTGGTAGTGACACTCGTATCTAGTTGTTTGATTTATTGTTGAGCTTATTCTACAATATTAAAACAAAACAATAAACATAGCATTACAATACAAAAAGTTTACAGAACAAAAACATATAAAATTTTACTTTTGTAAATTTTCAGTATCGAAAATCCCTAATACATAACTTCAAAGCGGATTACCCTATTTACACAATTTATTTTGCTCTATCCGTTTTAGACCTAAATCTATCAAATGACACTAAAAACAATACAATATCTACACAAACAAAAAATCATGTTTTCAACTTACGTAATAGTTGGTGGCGTGAATTTACCTTACAAAAAAGTTACTTCGTTTATACTGATTCAAAATAGGAAACTATTATATAAATCGAGCTTAGACAGCCATTTTTTGTTGCTCCATTTTTGCACTTCACAGACGCGTGTCTCAAGCCGATGGCACTCGCGCTCGCACTGCTCCCAACCCGTCCGAGATAACGGGTCCGTGAGCGGTGTCTATGTGTGCGTTGCTCGAGCGCACTTTGTATGTAGATTGCCTTCTGTACTATCTGTATTTTGTGGTCTTGGTACGCGTGTCTAAAGTGTTACATGCTCTGTGCGCGTGTCCGATGGTACGCGACAGACGTGACCGTAGGTAAGAGGAATTCAGGCCTTAACCTTGAACTTAGTATTAAAACAAACAAGTTTTTTTATGTAGTCAGCTTACAGAATAGGCTCTAATAGATGTAGGTACAAGTCATACTTAATTACTTACTATACTTTCCCAATTTAAATTAAACTTTATGTATATTCTATACTAAACCTTATAATAATATTGAATAACATAAAATAACATCACGTCTGCATTCCCCGAAGGTTTAAGTAGGGGTGTACCATTAGTACACCCACATTTCGCCTGTGACGTTTACGTCCCATGTAATAGGGGCCAGCCTATTGCCAGCAACCGGGAACAAATCCAGATTCTAGGCTGCTACTGAGAAACCCCTGATGGAAAACCCAATAAAACTGCCCATCCTGGGAATCGAACCCAGGACCTCCTCAGCAGTAGCTCTTGGTACCATTGGACCAACGAGACAGTCGCTGTCTGTCCTGTGTCCACAGAAGAGATGAGGTCCAAACTGTATGTCATGTATTCAATAACAATGTGTGGCCCTGTCTTAGTCCACCATACATTTCAGCCGACTTATTGCATGGAACTAGCTGCTGCTCCTAACAATAAAAACTGTTGATTATTTTTTCCTCGCGACTGCGCGAAGGTCGCTTGCGTCCAACACTTTCTATACGCGAGCGCAGTCACATGACAGCCGCTAGCCGCTTCCTTTCTTGTTTACGTATGCCATTCGGCTGACAATTATTTTCGTGATTATGAAAGTAGCGGTATGCTAAATGAGCCATTTTTATGTAAATATAGATTAACTAGCTTCCGCCCGCGGCTTCGCCCGCGGGGTATGTCGATAAAAACTATCCTATGTCCTTCCCCGGGATGCAATCTATCTCTCTGCCGAATTTTATCGAAATCCGTTCAATGGTTTAGGCGTGAAAAGGTAACATACAGACAGATAGACAGACAGACAGAGTTAAGTAATTTCGAATTTATAATATTAGTATGGATGTAAGTAAGTATTTCAGTTCAAACGCAATTTTCCAAAACTTAGTTGCTATACAGTAAACGCATACTATATCTACGAAACTATTGTTGTTACTAAGACAAGAAAGTTATGCATAAAATATTTCCAACCGAACGATAGTATGAATGCGACCTTATTGTGCATTTCTGATGCAGTTGCGCAGCCGCATGCACCGACTGCATGCTAACTGCATCCTAAATTCCTAACTCACACTTGTCCAGCATACGTTTTAATATATCGTTATTAATAAAGCCGTACGAGAAACCAAAGAGCTTTGGTTGGCCTTGCCCCTTGCTATTAGATATTATGCTTTGTAGGTATAATGTATGCGTTTATCAAGTTTTCACGTTTTTGTAATTCTAGAGGTCAGTTATTATGGCCACTGCATAGATAGGGCCGTACATCGAAAGTAAATATTCTCATAAAACTAATTAAGACTTAAATGGGCCTTGAATATTTTCAAGGCCCATTTAAAGTCTTAATTAGTTTTATGTGTTAATTAATTAGTGTTAGTTTTAAATGTTTTGGACGGACCACAGGACTGAGAAGCAGCACCAGCATTAAAGTGTTAAATGTCCCTAGGATGGTCGAACATAATAGGGTGAAAAAGACAATATTCTCATAAGAGTAATTAATACTTTAAATGGGCCTTGAAAATAAAATGCTTTCGACTGACCAGGGTGTCTACTCCGAAGTTACACATACGAATGATCGGAACGATCCGACACACGGCCGAATTACGGATATCGATATCGGATATCTATGGGCCGAACCGAATATTGTTGTCCTACTACGAAAAAGTTCGGATTGGCTCAGTTTGGTCGGGACCATAGTCAATATAGGAAATGAAAGGTAGTAGGAAATGACCGAACATTCGGCCGATACGATAAATTTACCACTTCGGAGTAGACCCCCTGTGCACTGAAGAGAGAAGCAGTGCCAGCATAATTGTCCCTACGATGGTCGTTATAGTTTGAAATATCTATATTATATTTGTTGGTTATTCTTGAATAGCTGCTGTTTTAGTACCGAGTGGAATCAGCATCATTTTACATTTATATCTTTTAAACCGTCACCGCGAATTAGTTTGCCCATTGCCAACAAATTAAGTCGATTACTCCGTGGCTAACTACCATATTAAAACTGGCATTAGAGTGGAGTAGTGGGCGTAATCCTGCACACGTTGGCCCACATTGGCCTGCCAAGAAGGGGAGCGTGCACAGTAACCCATTTTCGTTTCTTGATAAGCTGATAGATAACTTTCAATCATAAGTCTTTGAAGTGACGTATTTGAATTTACGCAAATGGGATCTCAGCATGACAGTGCAAACTAATCGATCGATGAAATGACGTGATCTTAAGTTGTTTAGACAGTTACATAAATAAATAGTCAGAATACCCTTGGCCGTAGGGATAATGCATCGTTCGTGTATTGGATTCCTTGAGCGTATGAGAAAATTGTCTTGGTTGTATTGCAGTTTGTAATGCGTTTTATGAAGTTTTATGTGCCTTTATTTTCCTCTTAATCTTGTCAATTTCGTCGCTTATTGCTCATCTCCTTCATCTTATATCTTATATCAATTGTCGTTCGTTAGTCTCGCAAAAACTGTCACTGACTCTGGCAGAGCAACCATCAGGGATTTTAATTTTGATAACACAAAAAATTTGTCGAAATTTGTCGCCAAATATCAGAATTTGTCGGTCACTGGTTCAAACAATATAAGGGTTTATAGGTGGCCAATCTGGAGAGAGTCTCCCCAGCAGGGCCACCTTTATATCTCAAAAACTAGGGCACCTAGCGAAGATCTGTTTTCTCCCATATTTAGTCGCCAATTAGTCGGAATCAGTCGCCAAATATCAGAATTGAAGAACGTATCGCAATGACAATCCGGCTTATCCAGCTAATCGTTGAACCGCCGCATTTCAAAACGGCCCTTTTTTTGATAACGGCTAGCCGTAATGTTTGACGGCACGGTTGGCGCAGTGGTTAAGGCGGAGATTCCTTGAAAACGGTCAAAAAGTTGGTTTTTTAAAGCAGTGTATCTCTTAAACAGTAACTAATTTTAACCAAAAAAAAAAACATGATATTTTCAAGAATTATTTCAATACAGTGATGTAACTCAAATCATAATTAAACATACATTAATGCATGAAAAAAATCTTCAAACACACCTCTAAATTCTCTTTAAAAGCAGTTTATCTCTTCATTCTCAATTATAATTACAATTAAAAATATACCATAAAATTTCTAACGCCAAACTGCATCCAGTGATGTATTGTTTATTTTGAAATAGTTATTATCTAATTTTAAACGATTTTATTTACATTTTTACGATATACGCTTGCTCATTTCCTTGCCGCCCGCACCGCGCCAGTGTTCTTCGGAACGTTGTTGAGAACAGACCTGTGTCGCTTTGCTCCGCCGTGAAATTTTTACTTTTTGTACCGTGAAAATAAAAATGGGAAATAAAGATAATACATAGTTGAAAGAGATGGAAAGCTGCTCGCCGAAAGCATTTACTCCATAATGTGCAGAATATAGCACGAAGACGGTAAGAAACTTTATTATAAGTACCTAAATAAAGAATGATAATAATAAACATATTTCTCGTGAATTTAATATTTATAACTTAGTAACAATGGTACACCCTAGTATAGGCATTGTTACTAAGTTGAAATTGATTTACCGAATCATATCATCACCTGAGGCTCACCGAAGGCCACAGAGTAATTAAAGTACCTACAGTAGGATCAGCTGTGCTGCCAATTGTATTTCAATGATTTTATTATTTTAGATTGGCGAACAAGCAAATTACTACTCAAGAACTAGATGATACTGCTTCTCGATTGGATGTCGAGTAAGTACCTACCTACTTATCAAAATCGACTGCCTCCATGGTCTAGTGGTGAGAGCGCTATCTTCTCGATCTGGAGGTCGTGGGTTCGATTCCCTTGGGAAACAGCAGCTTTAGTTGTTGTGGGCTAGGACATTGCAGGCTGATCACCTGATTGTCTGACAAGACAGATGATGAGATGATCCGTACTGTCGGAGGATCACGTAAAATAGTCGGCCCTGCGCCTGATCTCCCGTCGCGCCGGTCGTGTCCGTACCGTCTCATCGGGATACGAAAGTGATGGAATAGTGAGTGCACTTTTGTATTGCGTTTGCGTGCATAGGTACTTGGGCGCTATACAGGGTCAAATTAAATTAGCTAGCGAAACTCCGCAGACGTGATAGGTTTCTAAACATGATAAAACAAACGAGAAATTAAGATGATAATGATTTTTTGGGGTCATCCACTGTCGGTAGTTTCACTCACTTAAAATATCAGTCTAAAAATATATTTTTTTGTTAATTTCACAGACGTGATGGTATCGATATCTGAACACGATAAAACAGATTTTATCAACTCACACTTCAAGTAACAACAATGCCAGCGGTCATTGACCCCAAAAAATCATTTTTTATTATTATTTTATAGTGTTTAGTAGCTATCGATACCCATCACGTCTGCGGAGTTTCGCTAGCTAATTTAATTTCATCCTGTATTATTATTTATTACTCATCTCAACCAGACTGCTAAATACAGGGTAATAATATTAGGCCGGCCACATACAGTCGGAATTCCGTTACGGAAATCCGTTTCGAAATATCGGTTCGGAATTGAATTTTTTTTTTTGACCGACGTGTTCCTTTACGATTACGTTCACGTGGATGGATTCGCGGGCATAAGCTAGTGTTTATTTAATAAATATTGTATTTTTCCAGTTCTACTATTGAAAAGCAATCATCATCCATTGTTCACAAAATTCTACAAGCAAATCAAAAGGCATTTCAAAAAGAAGACAGGTAATTTTGCGAATTCCGTATATTCTTCTAGTCCTGTGGGATTTAGTGATCTATCACAACATCTTGATTTAGACATCTAAAGTATTTAATTAAATATTTAGTGATCTATCTATTGAACAAAATCTGAACTTAGTATCCAACAACAAATGAGGGCGATATTATGTCAATGTTTTCTGAAATAATGAATGATAAAATAATAGTTAAAAACATAAGTACCTATCACAGAATACATTGTATTATTTTCAAAAATTATTGTTGTTTTTTTGCAGTCCTACTACTGAAACGCTGAAATGGCTCAATTTATTATTTTGAAATCAAACTAATATTTATTATATCAATGATTGAGGTAATTGCATTAGAAAACTAAAACCGTAATATAGGTTTCGTATATTGGAAGCTACAATATTAAACTTTTTGTTTTTGTTTATAGGACCATCTACCGGCATGGAGTCAACGATTATTGTCGAGGGTTTTAAGAAAAGCATAGAAATGCATAATTTGTTATATGGCAGAATTATATCAGATGATGACGTCAACACATATTCAGAGCTTTTGCAAGAAAGGCCGTATGAATTTTTGCAATAGAAAAATTTTAATGCCGAAACCACTTGCTGAGGAATTTGTGCAACAAGCTGCAAAGTCTTATAACAGACACGAAATTTCTTATACGGTTCAGAAAACTCCTAACAAAGAAAATAATATTAACCTTTCGAAAAGTAGTAGTAACTGCAATTGCAAAATACAAGCATACTGATAATGCAATGCAACTCCATGCTGATATAATGCTTGCTGCAGAACATGCTTTTGGACAACATACTACGTGCAAAGGATACTTTTGTAGCAAACAAGGTGAAGTAGAAGATATTGATAAAGACTTTTACACAAACACTCTTTGCCAAAAAATAAAATTAATATTAGCACAGCTAGCCGCGCACTCGCGCAGCTTGTTGCACGATGTCGATAGCAACTCTGTAAAAAGATATCATAGCATTATTGCTAAATTCGTAGGTGGCAAAAGAATAAACTTTCTCAAAAATATCTATATCAAATGAGATGTAATACTGCGGCTCTATCTTTCTACACAAGAAAACCTTTGAGTATCTTGCATAAATCAAAACGCCCATAATTGATGGAAGAGGCGTTTTGATTTTCCAATGTTCTTTTTTTCTTTTCTTCTTAGATCTTTTTAGTCGCTTTATTTTGTTCATTTCAAATTTATGTATTTGTCCTCTTGGACTTCAACCTACAATAGATTTATGCAAGATACTCACTCATTTGATATTGATATTTTTGAGAAAAGTTTATTCTTTTGCCACCTACGAATTTAGCAACAATGCTATGATATCCCTCTACAGAGTTGCTATCGACATCGTGCAACAAGTTGCGCGAGTGTGCGGCTAGCTGTGCTAATAATATTTTTTTTTTTGCCAAAGTGTGTTTGTGTAAAAGTCTTTATCAATATCTTCTACTTCGCCTAGTTTGTCACAAAAGTATCGTTTGCGGGTGGTATGTTGTCCAAAAGCATGTTCTGCAGCAAGCATTATATCAGCATGGAGTTGCATTGCATTATCAGTATGCTTGTATTTTGCAATTGCAGTTACTACTACTTTTCGCATGGTTGGTGGTTTCTTTTATTTGTTAGGAGTTTTCTGAACCGTATAAGAAATTTTGTGTCTGTTGTAAGACTTTGCAGCTTGTTGCAAAAATTCCTCAGCAAGTGGTTTTGGAATTAAATTTTTCTATTGTAAAATTTTCATGTGTGTGTTTTCAATTTATAATGTGTTTTTATTTTGCTTTTGTCAATGTTCAAAATAAATCTGACATTCAATACACTTTCTCTCTCACTCTCGCACTCTATATTTCCCTTTTTCTTTTTTTACACAAAAAAAATTGGACCCTATAAATGGGTCCATTTATAGGGTCCAATTTTTTTTACATACTATAAAGGTTAGTCAACCTTTATAGTATGTCTTGATTAGGCCGGCAAAATCGGAATTCCGTTTCGAAATATCGATTCGGAATTTCGAAGGCAGCAAATCCATACGAAATAAATTCGAAGGCAGACAATTTCGAACGGAAAACTACTGTAGGTACGTGTGCGATAGATCCTTGATTTTGTATGGATTTGTTGCCTTCGTAAATACCAAATCAATATTTTGAAACGGAATTCCGCAACGGAATTCCATCAGTATGTGGCCGGCCTTATTGAACCAAAAAGTTCCGAGCCCACGACCGCTTGTGGCTTCTAGATAAACTTCTGGATAATAAATTGAACTGGGGGTCACGGGTCATACGGGGCCCACAAACCATCATTCGATACCTTGGGGCTCAAAGGGTGTATAGCATTTTGGCCAATTAGAGTTATTTACACCATCTTGAAACACACACCCCACCCACACCTTTAAACTCGAATCTATCGAGTTTTTGGATTTCCTGAAAAGTCGTGTTTCATCTTTTGAACCCCGAGGTATCGATATGGGGCGCATTGGGGTTAGGGCTCCATGAACCCCATTTTGAGCTTCGCGCAAACGGTACAGATATGGCCGGTAGATTTGATATTGGTCAGATTTTCCACTCGATTTATTCTGCGTTAAAAAAAAAATTAGGTAAGTACCTACTAACTCATTCACTTTTATTTGTGAGCGAAATCGCGGGGAAAAGCTAATAATAACTGTCTACATTCCGCCGCCCGGTTACATTGATAATACATAATTAAATTCTATTTTATTAATATTACAACGAGTTCTTATTTGTAAAAAAAATAATTATACACCACTGCTCTGAAATATGCTACTGGCTACCTATATGCGAGCATCGCGCGTCATGACACTGGCAGCCAGCCCTACAAAATATAAACTTCGTGAGCGCTTCGCGCGTAAGTATGATGAGGGGGTGCGCGGGGCATTCTCAGCGGTAACGCCCATTTGAGCAAGGTCAACGGCATAATACTGGGCCTTAAGCGATTGACTGCTGCGCTGCGTATCGCGGGTTCGATTCCCGCACGGAACAAATATTTGTATGACCTACAAGTAGATGTTCCGGGTCTGGTTGTTTGTGTAAATGAATTTAAATGTTTGTAAACGCACCCACAATACAGGAGAAATTCCTAGTGTGGGGCAACGTTTAAAAAAAAAAAAAAAAAAATGTAATTAGGCGGATTATACAATCCGACTGCGACATATCCATAGTTTATAAGGTTTACCAACTTTCCCCTTCCGGTCCTTTCCATTTTGTGGGGGCACCACCAGTTTTGCCCCCTATTCTATTATGGGACTTAAAACATAACTGGCGGAATGTTTGGCTCGTGACTGTACAGTACACTACTGCCCAACCCATCGGGGAATGCAGGCGTGATTATTTTATGTTATGTAGAGTTGATATTAGTTGTGATATTAGCTTCCGAAGTCATGGGCGTTATCACGCAGCTGTCGAGCTGTTATCAAAATGAAACCTGAAATTACTATACTTAACTGAAAACAATGATAATATTGTGTTTCGAACAATTTTAATCAGACGAAACGGGACTTTTTGAATTTCATTTATTTCCATAAGTGAGTAAGTAAATATAAACACCACTCGGCACCTACAGCTGGGTTCAATGAGCTTTCCAAATCTTTACATAGATATTATAAATTAAAGTTGCTTTTCGTGTCTGTGTGACCGCGTGATTCTTCTGAACTACGCAACAAAGGTTTATGCGTACCTATAATGAAAGAAATCGCGATGTTTTTTAACAAAGTCGTAAAAACCATGCGAAGCAAAGGTAGCTCGGTAGTCACACTAATATTATAAAGGCAAAGGAAATTTTGTGAGTGTATGGGGGTGTGTTTATATGTTTGTTACTTCTTCACGCTCAAACGGCTGGACCAATTTTGATAAAATTGTTATGGAGGTAGCTGACACCCTGGATTAACATATAGGCTACTTTTTATCCCGATATTCCCACGGGATCGAAACTTATGCGGGTGAAACCGCGGAGCGCAGCTAGTGATATATAAATTACATATTTCTCCTACAGACTCAATTTGCCAAGGCGTGTCCCGAATGCCCTAGTAATATCCCATGAGTCGGCGCCGCAATGTGAAAGCCTTGGAACTCGCGCCTGTGGCCAATTTAATTAGTAGGTAATTAAAACGTTAGTTATAGGTGGAACTTTCACCATCAAAATGAGGTCAGGCGCCCGGCCGTCCGTGTCGGTGCTACAGCTGCGCTTGTTGTGTTGCTTCGCGGCCGGCGCGCTCATGGCGTCGTGGACCTGGACGCCCGCCGCCGCCGCCGGCTGGAGGCGCTACTTGGCAAGGTGTGGTACAAATATACAACATGTAACAAAAAGCCTCTCCGATCCGTGAGGGTGTCATTATACAATGACCTCATAAGATGTTGTTGGTGTTTTCCCAATAACCCTGTATATTGCCCTTCGTCCTAATTTATTAGCGGTCGGCGCAGCACGTCTTTTTATTCCTTACATCTCTGTTAGCCATCATCTTAATGTCAACTACAATAGGAGTTTTTATTTTTTTGTCTTTGTCGTATTTAATGTCAGTATATCGTGTGCCTTAAAACGGTGTTCTCTACCTACTATAGTAGGTGGACATAAAATCAACCTCTGAGCCGAGTTATGATTATGTGTTGCGCCTTCTCCACCCTTACCAAATCATCGCAAAATAACCCTTATTTTCCCACACAGGAAATGCGGATGTTCCGTGGAAGCGGAGGTGACGCGTCGCGCGCGCAAGCACGAACTAATCGCGCGCGCCTATCGACGCCGCGGGGAGTTCGCCGCTAGAGGGCGCTTGTCAATATCCCTGGGAGGTTCCAGACAGGACCCTGTAGGGCTCTGCATCGACCCCACCTCGCCTGCTGACTACCCGGATGATGCTAAACATGAGAGGTGAGGCGAGGCTCTAATATATCCAAAAAATATAACACAATTTCACTGAACATGTTATAAACTACATACTACTTTTAAAAATGTTAATTCATTGTCCCTTATTTTCCCATGAGTCAGCTCAATCAATTCAACCTGTCGCAGTCCGCTGTTGGACATAAGTCCCTCCCAAGTTACGCCACAATACCGACCTCCGCATCCAGTCTATAGGTACATTTCTTCATTTTATTGGTCAAACTGGTGGGGTTTTACAGTCACTTTTTCAATGAAACATACTAATACAACATACAAGTTCTCGTGGATCGCGCGTGGCGTGCGCACGCGTTACCGAGTAGCTAATTCTAAGTTGATTAAATAATATTAGATAAAGACAAAGTTATACGAAGGAGCAAGTGAGCATTACGTGTGCGATACAACGCCGCCGGGGCGAAGACAGTAGTGGGGCTGATCGAGCCGCGCACGCGGCAGCGTGTCGCCTTCATAAAAACACTGAGCAGCCCTGTTCGCGTTGCTAACGACTGATGCTAACAGACTAAACCATCATGCAGCACACATCCCCTAAAAGCGGGCAACATTATGCGTCTGACCCAAATGTCGCGACTATGACTGGTAAGCAAAAAACGTCAGGTACGTGGGTCAACCCAAGGCATAACAAGAAACGTATTGCAATGGACTCGGATAGTGATTCGTCAGGAGCACAGGAAGTTAGAAGAACTAAAACTGCCTGCTGCTCAACCAATACCTTGAACGAAACAATAAATGCTTTTCGAGAGGAAATGAAAGCTATGCACTGTCTCCTTACCACTATGAAAGAAGAGCAGAATTCACGCTTCGTGCGTATTCAGACAGACATATCAGAAATAAAAACCGAAATGGCAGAAATTAAGAAAAATGATAAAGACACCGAAAACACTGTTAATCACCTAAAATTGAATTTTGAAGATTTAGATAAATCGCAGAAGGAATTCTCAGAAAATATAAAAAAACACGATAATAAAATAAAAGATATATTGCAAAATAAAATATACTTAGAAAAATGCAACAAGGCATTAGAGGAGCGTATCATGATGTTGGAGCAGAAAGAACTGAGCAGGAACATTGAACTAGTACATGTACAAAAACAGGATGGCGAAAATGTTACGGAAATTGTAGCACGAATTGCAAAGAAACTACAACTAAAGGCCGAAGATATTGAAAATGCATGGAGGGTTCCTACTCGAGGAGTCGAAGGAAAAAACCCACGACCAATAATTGTCACGCTACGCACAAAGGCAGCCCGGTCAGATTGGTTGAAAACTCGCAAAGAAACAAAAATAACAAATCACACAATATACCAAAACAATGATGATTCACAAATATATGTTAATGAACATTTGACACGTCAGATGCGCAACCTTTTCTGGGCTGTTAAGACTAACTTGAAGGAATCCTACAAATATATATGGATTCAAAATTCCAAAATCATGATAAAAAAAGATGACAATGATAAAAAAGTACACCACATACGCTTCGAAAGCGATATTGATAATTACCTAACAGAAAACAAGGAGTAATCATATAAAATATAAAACCTAACCCGATACACAAACAGATTAATATATAAATAATAAATAGTATTACATAGATTTATACGATAGTTTCTAAAATGGACCTGGAATCAGAAATACAAGATATAGAATATACAAAATATACACAGTTAGATGAGTGGTATGAGCACGTAAACAAACGACCAGCGTCACTTCAAGTTATACATATAAATGTATGCTCTCTGAGAAAACATTTTAATGAGCTAATTGTTTTAACAAAGGAATGCCTACACAGACTGGATTTAATTTGCTTATCGGAAATAAATATTAAAGAAGAAGATACTAAAATATACGAGATTAGTGGATTCAATATGCATGCTTTAACAAGAGAAGACAGAAGAGGTGGAGGAATACTAGTGTACGTGAACGACAGAGTGCAGTTTAATCCAGTAAAATCCGGTATCACCGCGACTTATGAGTTTGTACATGGACGGATAACCATTAACGAATACACTACCGACATTATGGTTATCTATAGACCGCCAAGCACAAATAAAATAAACTTTGTAGCAGATATCAAAAGATATATCCAAACTATACCAAAACGAAATAATATAATTATGGTCGGCGACTGTAACATCAACATACTGCACAGTGGCATCGACTCAACCGCTGATAGGTATCTGAACGCACTGTCGGAGAGGGGATTGCAATGCGGCATACGAGACGTAACTCGTGACGTAGTCACGGGTGATCACAATGTAACGTCTTGCCTCGATCATGTATTTGTACGGACTGAGAAGGCTTGCGTGTTAGAAGCGTACACGGTAACGACTAAGATCGCGGACCACTACCTAACGGGACTATCAGCTGATGTGAACATTAAACAATGTGTTCATTCGACTAGAGCGACCATCCAAAACAAACTAGTAAGTAATAAACTTCATAATGTTGACTGGCAACAATTATTAAACACAAATGATCCTATTGAGTTATATGATAATATGTACACGATTTTTAGCGACATTTATGAGTCTTCCAAACAACCATCAACAGTTAAAAAACGTGATAGCCAAGCTTGGGTTAATAATACATTACAAAACATGATCATACGAAAAGATGACTTATTTAGGCGCTGGAAAATGGATCCAAACAATAACAACCTTAGATTACAATATACTAAATATAGAAATAAAACACATAAACTTATAAATGTGGCTAGAGATCGACATAGGCGTGACGAAATAAAAAAATGTAAGGGAGACATGCGTAAGATATGGTGTAATATTAATAACTGGCTGGGTAGAAGTAAAGTAACAGTAGATAGCGTCATAGAGAAATATTTACAAAAAAAAGAATGTTTGTCAACCATTTGTGATAATTTTTGTAACACATTTACAACGGAAATCGACAATATCAAGCATAAATGTAATAAGACGTTCTTAAACAGACATGATTATGTTAAGCCGTGTAATGTTAGTTTTAGGTTCAATAAAGCAACGCCCACACATATCGCCAGGATAATAGACTCACTAGACTGCAACAAGTCGCCGGGATCAGATGGCATTAGGGTAAAAGACTTAAAGGAAATTAAGAACTTCATTAGTCCTGTTATAGCATATTTTATAAATCTGTGTGTAAAAGAATGTAAATACCCGATCAGGTTGAAAGAGTCAATTATTAGACCAATCTACAAACAAGGATCACATCTGGAATATACAAATTACCGACCAATAGCTATTTTAAATACAATTAATAAGATTATGGAAAAGTTCATAGTTAGTCAAATCACAACTTACTTAGACAAAAACGACATCATTACCGACATTCAACATGGTTTTAGACCAAACAGAAGTACGGCAACGGCGCTAGCAAGATTTACGGATGATGTGAATAATAACCTAAATGATAAAAACTTAGTGGTAGCAGTTTTTATAGACTTCAAAAAAGCCTTTGATACCCTGGATCACGGCGGCCTGTTGCAGGCTATGGATGAGTGTGGGATAAGTGGACCAATCAACAGATGGTTTGGTCAATACCTAGAGCAAAGAACTATTAAAGTTCGGGTTGCTAATGTTCAAAGTATGGAAGGCGTTGTCAAGTATGGTGTTCCTACCGGATCTGTTTATGGGCCTATTGGTTATATTGTACACGTTAATAGTATGTGCAATGTTATCAAAAAGTGTAAAGCATATATGTACGCCGACGATACATGTCTCATATTCAGTGGTAAGGACCAAACGTCCTTACAAGAAGCAATACAAGACGATTTGGACAATATAATTAAATGGGCACACGACAATGGCATTATTATTAATGTAAGCAAAACTAAGTGCATGCCAATACATTCTCCATACGCACGTAACAAAAATATTGACTTGAATATAATAGGTCACAGTTATGAATGTCTTCACAATGGAAAATCAAGCTGTCAATGTATTAATTTAGAGCAAGTAAAATCATACAGGTACCTAGGACTGACGATAGATACAAAATTTGCATGGAACATTCACGTAGACACGGTTTGTAATAAAGTTCGATCAGTTCTGGGTAAACTGTATACCCTGAAGCCTGTAGTTAAGAAAGGATTATTGTATGCATTGTACTATGCACTTGCCGACTCGATTATCAGCTATGGGTTGTGTGGTTATGGACTTACATTTAAAACATATCTAGATAAAATTAAAATACTACAAATACGACTTCTAAAAATGTTAGTGAGCAGAAAAACTAAACAAAGCTTGAACAAGGAATATGAAAAATTATTTAAGAAGTGCAATATATTACCAGTTGAAATGAAAGTAAAAATGACAATGATTCTTGAACAACATAATATTAACGAACACAAAAAAGAAAAAGTGCATAACTACCCAACCCGACTTGCAAAGAAAAAGAAATTACATGTGCCTAATGTAAATAATTATTATGGTAGGCGTACGAGACGATGGATTACACCTACATTCATTAATGAATTACCTGAAGGAATAATCGATCGTGTTAAAAGTAAAAACCAACTAAAAAGTGTCCTAAGGAAACATTACCTGTCGATGTGTCCATAGTTGCTGCGGTCGATCGGCGGCCTCGGTCGGCTGATGTCGTGGGTTCTAATCCTAAGTTTGCTTGCCATATAAAGTCTGTTCAAACTTTTTTTCTAATTCATGTTATTTCAGGTTAAATAGATTTCAACTTCATTTTAATGGAAATTAGGTTGATTTTAGAGTGAAAAAAATGTTTGAAGTTGTGTCGTATACTGAACTTTATTGTGTGGGATTTTGGGAGTTGTTTTTCTCCATGAACTCATGTTTGTTTACATTTTTGGCGAATAGATCGCGAATGTAGATTAGGTACTGTGGGACGGGCTCATGACGTTTGTTGGCTGATGCCGCTGAGTGTAGTAGCTGTGGTTGTAGAATCCATGGTTGTGTGGGTAACTATTATAATCTGTACTCACATATGAAACGCTTGCCTACAGAGCCATGGTATTAGTTCTAGTTTTAACTTAGATTTAATTTTATTAATTAGTCAAGCATAAAGTCGTGCAAAATCCACGAGAACCTACTGCCGACAAATTGCTTTGCAGTTTGGCAGGTGTTATGTAAAAATAAAATTGTAACATTAAGGATTAAATAAATAAATATAAAAATATAATTCCAGCGGAGAGCTTTCGTCATCGTGGGCGGCGACCCTGCCTCGCTTCGTGCGTCGCCGCGACGCGCTCGTGTTGCCGACGCACACGCATCACTCGCTCAGCTCCACGCCGGACCGCCGCAACTCACAGGACTCGCAGATCAGTATCAGTCTGCGTCACGTGTCTGTGGAGTCGCGCCGCAACTCGCTCGACAGCCAGCTGTCCGTCAAGATAGCCGAGATGAAGACCAAGGTGGGCCGCCGCCGCCCCAAGCACAGCAAGGCCAAGCGCAAGGCGCGCGCCGCCAGCACTCGCAAGGAGAGCACCCCTTCCATCGAGAGCCAAATAAGCCGCTATTGGCTGCAAGCAGTAGCCGCCAACAATGATCCGTCCCGCGAGGAGGTGAAATTCAGCTTCGACTGATACGAGCCATATCGTGATAAATATCCAAATTTGCAACTCATGCATAGCAGTATGGAAACATTGATACTTATAATGCAAAGTATCTGTGAATTGTTTACTTATAGTAATTTACACTAACTAGATGTAAGGATAAAAGTTCAAATTAGAATCGCATATGGCCAAAGGACTGCTGACTGTAAATCGAAGAAAGAAACGCACTCTTTTAGCCCTTTATTATTTTAGTAATAGGGTTTGAATTTTATGGGGCATATTAATTTGTGATTTATCATTGAAGATAAGGAAACAAAGACTGATCAGAATCTCTAAGGAGTAATGTTTTATATTTCTCCTACATTTAACAATATCCATGACAATGCATTTTTGTGATATCCATGACCTCGACAGTACATGTGCCATAAAAATAGCTATTCGATATATTTCATTGGAATCGACTGAAATACTTTTAGCATGTAAGAATCAAGTTTCTTATCATACATCTATTGTATTAAAATATGAAATGAAGCAATGTTGAAAACTTTTAATGTTTAAATTTTTTACGAATATTAATTGAGCAATAAGAATCTGTTGCTTGTCCATAGAACTTGTGTACAAGATATGGTTGTGATACCAGTTTTTATTGTGAGGCTATATTTTGAAGATGTGGACAATTACATCGCCACTTATTTTTTACTATGTATTTAGTATTAAATGTTGATCTGCGAAAGTAATGCACCTGGCAGCTACAATAAGACTCACGTTTGTATAAGATATTTGTATTTTTTTTACTAAGTCTGCTAGCTTTAAATTTTGATATTAATTTTGTATAAGTTTTACTACCAATTATTTACGTATAATCTTAATTGTACAATAAAAAGATACTTTTTTTTTTGATAAAATTGCCTTTTATTTATTAGAATACATGCGTGAGCATAGCGCGGGTGATGCCCCCGCAAAATTCCCGCTTCCGCGTGCTTGGGGCATGCATGACAGGAGTAATGTACGACACGAATGTAACATTAGGATGCGGGCGGCGCGCGATGGAGCCCATAGGGTTTTCGAGTAAGGCTCAATTTACACCGCCGCGGAACGGAATGGATGCGATATTTTTTGTACAAAGCATTATGAACTTTATGGGAATTCGATCATCTTTTGAGTACGGTAAGGTCTCGCTGGGAGAAGATTGACACTCAGGTACAGGATTTAGTATTTTTTTAGTAACAAGCTCGTATCTAATTTGTACGTACAAAAGTTCGATTCCACTCTGTTCCGCGTCGATGTAAAATCGAGCCTAAGCATATTCGGCATTCACAGAAGACGTGACATCCCCAACGCGCACTGGGCCCGCGTGGTGGATTATGACCTGCTGCCTCGCACAGAAAGGCCTCTGTCCCAGCTGTGGGAATTTTATAGGCTGATTATGCATATTCAGCACAACTTGATAGCCGAGTAGGTGGGGGGGGGGGGGGGGGGCGTGATGACAAATCATCATGATAGGAAAATGGCCCTTAGGGCCGGGGCACATGGCCAGGCAGGGTGCAGCGCAGCGCAATTGTTGCGTCATTGCCAATGTCGACCCTGCGGCAATAGAAGTAAAATAAAACTTATGTAGATTCGTATAGGTAATAGGTATAGTTTGTCGTCATGTTGCATTTGTAGGTTCCAAAAATACGCGTGTTATAATAACGACATAATGAAGAATTTGTCGATGTCGACTTGTGATATGAAACCTAGTAGCTGCAGCAATAGAGGAGACATTAGATGTGTGAAGAGAAGAAAAATTAAAACAATTAATTAATTATCCATTTACCATATAATTGAGAACCAAAGCAAGCAACTTAATGTCCCAGAAATACTTTATTACCTTGTAATGAATGTCATGTATTTTATTTACTAGTGATAAAATCTATAGTAAATTAAAATATACCTAAATCAAATCTACAATACCTATTGTACAAGATTTGTATAACTATTGGACGTTAACAATGCTATTAAAAAATAGCTCATTATCACTGCATCCAAAATAAATGCGAAACCGGAATAGGATCTACGATCTATCGTATTCCCTCCCCAGTCTGCATCAACCACACCAAAAAGAGGCAAACCTGTTCTTTCATACACTAATCCGTAATCTGATGTACCTTTCAAGTATCTTAGCACACGTTTAGCAGCCTTCCAATGTTCAATATCGTAATTTGTATTGAATTGGCTTAAATAGTTGACGGCATACGTGATGTCTGGTCTCGTTGATACGGCCAGATGCATCAAAGCACCTATCAAACTTTGATACGGATACTGTTCCATTACATCACATCTGATACACTCAGGTTTCTCTAATTTGACATTTACATCTATAGGTGTGATAGCAGATTTACACTCGCTCATACTAAACCGTTCTAAAAGTTTGTCTATATATGATTTTTGACTCAAGTACACTCTATATTCGTCATCACGACTAAATTCAATACCTAAACAAGTTGATATCTTGCCCATATCTTTCATTTCAAAGGCATTCGATAACTGTTTCTTTATATCTTTCATCCATGCATCATCATTTGTTGATATAATAATATCGTCAACATATATACCAATTAGCATCATTCGCTCACCCTTCTGTGCAATAAATACACAAGGATCCTGTGGCAACCTTTCAAAACCAATATCACTCAACTTTCTCACTAACTCTTTATGCCACTGCAACCCTGATTGACGCAAGCCATATAAAGATTTTCTTAACAGACACACACTATCCACACATTCATCAAGAGCCTTATTCCAGCGTTTAGCTGTCTGAAGTATGTTCTTTTCTGTTATTATTTTCTTCTGTGAACCAATCTTTTCTTCCGCGAGTACTCTCTCTAGAACATCGCTTAATTGATCTGGAATTTCCATAAATACCTCTTCTTCGAGTGAACCGTTAAGGTACGCCGTTACCACGTCCATTTGATGGATCTCTAATCCAAATTCAGCCGATAAAGCCGCTATAAGCCTTATTGATGACGATCTCACAACCGGGGATGAGGTCTCATGAAAATCCTCCCCTGGCCGTTGTGAACATCCTTTTGCGACGAGGCGCACTTTCTTGCCAGTACTTTTCGTACTAAACACGAACCTACTTCCAATAACTTTTCTTTGTTTTGGTCGTGGTACAATTTCCCAGGTTTTATTCTTTATTTGTGACAAATACTCATCTTCTAGGGCAAATTTCCACAAATTTACGTCGCTTCTCTTCTCTACATCTTTCCACATCATTGGTTCTATCATTGCTATCCTTGCACTTATCTGTTCATTCGGTTTATCTGATTCATTTTCACTATCTGTAGTATCCTCTTTAACTGTATGATATTCTTTCCGCGGTCTACCCGCCATACCAGTACGAATTAAACGAGGTCTTCCTCTTCCTCTTTTAGAAGGTTCTATTAAATTTTCCCACGAAACAGTTGAGTTCCTCTTTCTATGTAATTGACCTCTATCTCTATCTTCCTCTGGTTCATGAACTCTTTCAATTGATCTTCTTGGTCTACTACCATCTCTTCGGGTTTTCAATATCTTCCGGTTATCTTCCACTCTTTCATTATTTGCGTTAGACACCTTTAATTCAACACTTATTTGTTCTTCATTAGTGTCTTCTTCTTCATCAAATATCTCTTTATATTCATGTCTAAACGCTGTCTCATTCATAAACTTTACGTCACGACTCACTATTATTTTTCTTGTCGTAGGGTCATGTATCCTATATGCCTTAGATTGAATATCATAACCCACAAATATTCCTAACTGTGAACGAGACTCAAATTTTCCTTTTGGTTTCCCCTTTTCCTTATAATAAGCTTTCGCACCAAACACGTGCATATATATTACAGTAGGTTTCTTCCCTTTCCATAGCGTAAACGGTATTTGACCATTTAATGCTGTAGTTGGGCACCGGTTTCTTATGTAATTGGCAGTATTTATTGCTTCTGCCCAGAAAAAAGGAGGACTGCCTGCTTGGCGCATCATACAACGTGCCATCTCAACTAATGTCCTGTTCTTTCTTTCAGCGATCCCATTCTGTTGGGGTGTATACGGCGCTGTCAATCTTCTTCTGATTCCAGCTTTATTCAATAAATCATCAAACTCATTGTTTACGTACTCACGTCCGTTATCAGACTGAAGGTGCTTTATCGTCTTTCCTGTTAAATTCTCTGCATAGGCTTTGTAGGTTTTAAATGCATTTAGGACATCACTTTTATTTGCTATGAAATAGACTTCACACCATCTGGATTTGTCATCGATGAATGTAACAAAATATTTTTTACCGCCATAAGACTGATGTGTCATGGGGCCACAAACATCGCTATGCACTATTTCTAGTAATTCGCTTGTACGATCTTCCGTTTTCCTTGGAAAAGGCGTGCAAGTCTGTTTCTCACTTATACAGATCTCACATTCAGACAACTTTTGGTCATCCTTGAACGTTAGCCCGTGTACTAAACTATTCTTCGCCATAGCTTTCAAGTCGCGTTCGTTGAGATGTCCGAGTCGTTGGTGCCACGTGTCTAGTGAATTATTCACAGCTTCAACATTATTGGCACAGTTTTGACTCATCCGAACATGGTATAGGTTACCAACACGGTCTGCCCGCATATGAATTTTATCATCATTATCAATCACAATCGCATCATTCTTTCTGAAGCGAACCTCGAACCCGCGATCAGTCATCTTTGCCACTGATAATAAATTTGTACGTAGATCGGATACGTAGAACACTTTTTCTATATCAATTTGGCGTTCTTCACTGCCCGTGTCTACCGAAATCCTTACCTTACCAGCGCCGGTAATTTGGGTTCTGTCGCTATTAGCTAAACTTAGTTCGGAGTCCAGCCGCGTAAAATCCTCGATCATTTGCTTCTCGTTACACATATGACCCGTACATCCACTGTCAATGCACCAAATAGGATTTAGTTTCTCACCCAACATAACCTCTTCGGTAGTGCTCAATAACATTGTTGTCTTTTGCTCGTTGTCTTTACTGCATTCCAACTTTTGTGCGCTTTGCTTATACTTGTTGATGTTCTTAGTCTTGCACTCTCTTGCTAAATGCCCGTGACGACCACAACGATAACATTCAATATTATTTTTATGGCCTTGATTATCACTATTTTTCTTCTGATTGGCATTTTTATTTTTATTGATACGTTTGACGAACATAGCCCCTTGGTCTACCGTCTTGGACTTACGAGCTTCGTAATCCTCGATAATCTTGACCTTTAACGTTTCCGTTGATGGCAAATCATCGCGCGATTCCATTGCCGTCCTAAACATGGCGAACGAATCCGGCAAACTGTACAACAATAATATGGCTAGCAGTTCGTCAATAACAATCAAACCGATTTCTTTGAGTTTTTTCACTGCATCAAAAAAATCCGCAATGTGCTTCTTCAAATCATCATCTTCCTGCATACGAGTAAGAACCAGCTTTTTCAATAACGAGGCTTTTCTGGCAGGTCCGCTCGACTGGTACATAGATTTTAGCTTATCCCATATAGCCATGGAACTTTCCAAACCATCTAACGCAGCCAACTCACTTGGACTTACCGATAACAATATGTCTGACTCGGCTTTTCTGTCCATTTTTATCCAGTCGGCATATTTCGAATCACCTAAATGTGGTTTTGGTAACGCTCCCGATACATATTCCCATAGATCGTTCTTGATCAGAATTGCTCGCATATGTATCTTCCATGTATCGTAATTATCACCAGTAAGTCGATCAATCTTAATAGATGTAGCCATATTGAAGTTTCTTCAACTCCAAAAACAACAGCAATGCAATATTAAGAAGTCTTCGTAACAACTTAATTAGCAGTAGTAAACAAACGGCGAAACGTAACTTGCAATTCCACGTTACCTAATCACCTTCGTTAAACCTTAACTTGCATAGACGCGTTTATAACTTTGTTTACGACGAACTGTTTTAGTTCAAATCACTGCAATTTTTCACTAATCAGTTTTGATTTCACTCACTGGCAGACTCTGGGCCCATAACCTGAAGGGATATGGGAGAAAAAAGCACCCTTTACAGCAATAAAGTTTATTTATACTAAGACACTGATTACATGATGTTAGCGGCGCGTACGCGGAACCGAACTAGAAACATTCTACGGTAGGTGGCACTGCTCACGCACTTCGTAATACTATAACATGTTGCAACATATTCTAAGACTTTCAAAAGTGTATGCAAAACAGCTAAAGCTCTTTATATTAGCAATAAAATCAAATCAGCCGATGATAAAATAAAAACTACCTGGCAAATAATAAATAATGAAACAGGTAGGAAAAAACAGCGTAATACTGAATTTAATTTAGAGACTGCACATGGCCCCATCAATTCAGATGTAGAAATTGCTCAGGAATTCGAAAACTTTTTTGCTAATATTCCCATTAAAACTACTGAAGCTTTAAATTCTTCACCCGCGCTTTCTGCTAACTTACTTAGAAAGAATGTTAAGGCATGCCCTTCGGAGTTTAAGTTTCAACATACAAACCCCCAGGCTGTTATAAAAGCTTTTAAAGATCTTAAAATTAAATCAACAGAAGATCTCTGGGGAATGTCTGTAAAAGTTTGTAGATCTATCATCGAAACGATTGCGCCCTATTTAGCTTTCATATTTAACATCAGTGTAGACCAAGGAGTCTTTCCGGATCTCATGAAACACAGTAAAGTAGTTCCTTTGTTCAAATCCGGTGATAGTAAAGAACCTAACAATTATAGGCCTGTATCAATTCTGCCAGTTCTCAGTAAGGTGTTTGAAAAGTTGATGCTCAACCAAATGTTACGCCACTTTAATAAAAATTCCATCTTTCATGAACAACAGTACGGTTTCACCAAAGGGCGTTGTACCACTGACGCCGGTGTCACCCTAATAAAGAACATTTTTAACGCCTGGGAAGAAGCACAAGATGCCATTGGAATCTTTTGTGACCTCTCCAAGGCGTTCGATTGCGTAAACCATGAGACACTTCTGCTGAAACTTGATCACTATGGGATTAGGAACTTAGCTCTTTATTTACTAAGGTCATACCTAAAAGATAGAAAGCTCAAAGTTCAAGTAAACGGCGTAAACTCATTGGGGTCTGAAATAGCAATGGGCGTACCTCAAGGTTCAATATTGGGTCCATTCCTCTTTTTAGTTTACATTAATGATTTACCCCAATTACTTCAAAATCAACCGAAGATGGTGTTATTTGCAGATGACACCTCATTGATCTTTAAGATAGACAGACGGGCACAAAAACTTGACGACGTGAATAACGCTATTCTTCAGGTCCAAGATTGGTTTTCGGTAAATAATTTGGTACTAAATGAAAAGAAAACCAAATGCATTAGATTCAAATTACCTAATGTTAGAAGTAGCGAATGTGACATCATACTGAATGGAGAAAAACTGGAATTTGTTGATCAAACGGTTTTTCTGGGAATCACGCTAGACGAGAAATTGCAATGGGGACCTCACATAACATCTCTTGCGGGGCGGCTTAGCTCGGCCGCTTATGCTGTTCGAAAGATAAGACAGTTAACTGATGTAGAAACCGCGCGTTTAGTCTATTTTAGCTACTTTCACAGCATTATGTCGTACGGCATTTTACTATGGGGTCGAGCTGCTGACATTGAATCCATCTTTATTTTGCAAAAGAGAGCTGTCAGAGCCATTTATAATCTACGTCGCCGCGAATCTCTCTCAGGGAACTTTTTAAAAGGATTAATATTATGACGGTACCTTGCCAATTCATCTATGAAAATATTATGTATGTAAGAAAAAATCTACATTTTTTTAATAAAATAAGCGATAGACATAATTTTAACACTAGAAATAAAGATAAAATATATCAACCATTTTTCAGATTAGCCAAAGTACATACATCTTTTATGGGGTACTGTGTTAAATGTTACAATAAAATACCTTGTGATATATTGCAATTAAATGAAAAAAAAATTAAAACTCACATTAAACGTACACTTTGTAAACAAGCATACTATAAATTAGAAGATTATATCCAAGATAAGAATGCTTGGAAACATGCTGGTCCTGCTCCATAGGACAATCTAGAGTCTAGACAAAATCAAACTGGTTGCTAATTTAACTGTATAATTTATTTATTTTTTGACATTCATTACATTCTGTAATTATTTTTCTTTAACTCACACCCTAACATTGACCCTGACAACTTGAATATTTTTTTTTTTTTGTTTATTATTTTAAATGAAAATCATTTACTTTTACCATGTTTGTAAATATGTGAGCACCATGTATCTATCAGATAATTAATTAATTTATATATCATGGTTTCATTTTTAATTCTTTTACCTATTGTGGTATCTAGTAATTTTATTGTAGGTGCATCGTCTTCACATATTATTATTATATAATGAATGTATGCAAAATATTGTAAAACTTTTTAAAAAGAGTAACGGTGGAGTTTCTTGCCCGTTCTTCTCCATACGAAAACTACCCTTCCGAATGGGCGACTAGAATCAATTCTATTTTATTTATCGTAATTTTTGACGTTCAAAAGTGCCTTTAATGTGCCTATTTGAAATAAATGCTTTGACTTTGACTTTGACATGACGTACCTTTTAAAGTCTTCTCACACACACCTGTCATAATGATTTGAAGTAAAAATAATGACTATCACCCTACACTATATTTCAGGTGGTTTGAATCCAACCGCATATGGGCAGCTGGCTTGATAGTGGGCGAGGTGAGCACTCGCGCGTGCCACTGGCGCGCTAAACGCTCCCTGGGATCCTGGCTAGCAGCCCACGGTATCCCAGGCCTCTGTGACGTTGACACCCGAGCCCTGACCTTCCGTCTTCGAGCTGGTGTCACTCTTGGACGTATCATTCAGGGAGTCCCACCGTTTGGACCACTGCCAGCTCTATCGGACCCGAATGCCAGGAATCTGGTCGCTGAAGTGTCTGTTAAGGTGAGCCTAACCATTTTTTAGGTAAACAAGTTTCATCGGCCTTTCGTAGACTATCTTAACGATTATTTTTTGTCTTTAGATGCGCCCTGCATTGTATAGTTTAAATCCACTAGTTTACTCATTTCAATCACAAACAAAAAATCTTTTTTGACGTGACAACGTCTTAAATTAGGTTGCGGCTGGGAGTCACTTATGAAAAAGTGTAACGCTCGGTAACGTTACGATGAGTCACCGAACGAGAGAGAGGCCCGCCGAATGCCTTGCGTCTCTCTCCCACTCAACCGAGAAAAAGACGTTGTCACGTAAAATCTTCGCCCGTAAAACCGACTTTACAGGCAACCATTTTTTAATTTTATTCAATATAGGTAGATCTCAAAAGTGGAAAATAGTCCGTTGTATTTGTTACTTACTGTACAATATTGCATTGCGTTACGCATAACTACATGTTACATAATATTTTATGTTTCCTCTTGGAGTTTTTCTTCAACATTTTGTTATTAAAATCACATTCTGATGCAGCTGATCGTTAAGATCATGAATCAAAATAACTAGTGAGTCGAGAATTTGTAACTATTGTTTCTATAGTGATAGTGACCAACTGTTTTTTCAGGACCCCAAAATATACAACCCCAGCGGTGAAGTAACAATAATGGCTGTTGACTGTGGGTTGAAGTACAACCAAATCAGGTGTTTGATCAACCGAAACGTTAAGGTTGTGCTAGTACCATGGGACCACAAGTTGGACCCCAGCCAGTACGATGGCCTGTTCATCAGTGACGGTCCAGGTGACCCGGTCAAGTGTAAGAAAGTGGTGTACAATATGCGCTCAATCATTCAAGACAAGGCAAACGTGAAACCTGTATTTGGTATCTGTCTGGGACATCAGTTACTATCCACTGCAGCTGGCTGTAAAACTTACAAAACCAGGTAAATAACGAATATTTCCGTGATTTTTTTCTCATTGACACAAGTACGTGTATAATTAATTAGTATAAATAATTACACAAGGGAACAAGTTCAAACTTTTTTATACAACTGTCAAGATTATACTTGTTTCGGATTACAATTGCCTGACATAAGTAGAAACTGTGCACACAATGCAAAGTCTCGGAGCCGTACACGTGTGTGGATAACTAATTTTAACATAATGGCATTAATTTCAAATTGTCCACTATTATAGAGTATTTGAAGCTTGAAGATACAGGTTTTATTTGGTTAATGACTCTTCTTTTACCTTTTGTGTGATGTTGAATCTTCTTTTTTGAGGTATATAAGACTTTCATAAGGGATCGGCATACGTACAGACTATAAAGTCGTGATTACTGTATAGTACAGACGCTTCAGATAGCATCCTAACGTCCACGTGCCACTAAAATGTCTGTCAAGGCCGAAGCTGACCTTCGCGATGGACTCTCTGCAGCACAGATCTTCGAAAACCGTGAAGGGCTGACCTACAATGATTTCCTGTTGCTACCCGGGTACATAGACTTCACCGCTGAGGAAGTCGACCTAACGTCGCCTCTTACTAAAAAAATAAACCTGAAATCACCGCTCGTATCCGCTCCTATGGACACCGTAACCGAAGCTGACATGGCGATAGCGATGGCACTCTGTGGTGGCATCGGCATCATCCACCACAACTGCACACCAGAGTACCAGGCCAATGAAGTTCACAAAGTGAAGAAGTATAAACATGGGTTCATCAGGGATCCTGTGTGCATGGGCCCCGACAATATTGTAGCTGATGTTATTGAAGCAAAGAAAAAAAATGGTTTTACTGGATATCCCATCACAGAAAATGGCAAGCTGGGAGGGCGCCTGATTGGTATAGTCACTTCTAGAGATATTGACTTCAGGGAGGGAGACCCTCAACTGAGTCTTAAGGAAGTAATGACACCCATTCATGATATGATAACTGCTCAGTCTGGTGTCACTTTACAAGATGCCAATTACATTCTCGAAAAGAGCAAGAAAGGTAAATTGCCTATTATTAATGGAGATGGTGAGTTGGTTGCTCTTATTGCAAGAACTGACTTAAAGAAGGCTCGAAGCTACCCTAATGCATCTAAAGATTCAAACAAGCAGCTCTTGGTTGGTGCTGCAATTGGAACTCGCGTAACAGACAGAGAACGCCTGAAGTTGCTAGTCAATAATGGAGTGGATGTGATTATTCTTGATTCATCTCAAGGAAATTCGGTATATCAGATTGAAATGATTAAATTTATTAAGAAGACCTACCCTGACATTCAAGTGATTGGAGGTAATGTTGTGACAAGAATACAAGCTAAGAATCTTATTGATGCTGGGGCTGATGCCTTGAGAGTCGGCATGGGCAGTGGCTCTATCTGCATAACCCAAGAAGTAATGGCTTGTGGCTGTCCTCAAGCAACTGCAGTGTATCAAGTGTCGTCCTATGCTCGTCAGTTCAATGTGCCAGTTATTGCAGATGGTGGAATACAATCTGTGGGTCACATTGTCAAGTCATTAGCATTGGGAGCCACAACTGTCATGATGGGTTCTCTGCTAGCTGGAACATCAGAAGCACCTGGAGAATACTTCTTTTCTGATGGAGTCAGGTTGAAGAAGTACAGAGGAATGGGTAGTTTAGAAGCTATGGAGAACAAGGATGGAAAAGGTTCAGCAATGAGCAGATACTTCCACAAGGAGTCTGACAAGCACAGAGTGGCACAGGGAGTGAGTGGAAGCATTGTGGACAAGGGCTCAGTTTTGCGGTTCCTGCCATACCTACAGGCAGGCATGCAACACAGCTGCCAAGACATTGGGGCTCGCTCAGTTGACATCTTACGTGAAATGAGCTACTCTGGAGATCTGAGATTCATGAAGAGGACTTACTCCGCCCAATTGGAAGGCAATGTACACAGCTTGTTCTCTTATGAGAAACGATTATTTTGAAAAAGTGTCATAATGTCTCGGAGACATAAAAACTAAACCAATGTAATATGTATATTTGAATGTAAGGAAAGATCTAGTTAATTTTTGAAGAAAATAATCAATTTTTACATGATAAGAAGACTATGAGTTTGAATGCAATTAGGTGTTAAAAATAAATATTATTATATAAGTGTATGTTATCCATTGCAACAGAGTATTCCATTTTAATATTTTATTATGTTTATTTCTTGGTGTTTTAAGATATACTTAAGCAATTTGTTGCTTTGTGATAAAAATCAAGTTTTAAGGAAAATAAAGTGTGAATCAAAATATCTTCGTTTTTATTACATTTATACACAAACCAACAAAAGACTTCATAAACAATACACAACAGCTAGGTGTTAATAAGATTACTCTTTTATCTTGTTAGCTGCCAAGACACAAATCTAGCACGGCTTCCTGCTTCTCAAGTCAAGTGGATGAGGGTTTATCAAAAGCTTATTTAGTAGGTAACGGCGGTTCGGGCCCTAATGTCGCACTATCGGAGACATCTCCGATAGTGCGACATACGGACCACATTTGGCCGCCGAAATCAACCGTGTGAGCGATACCGACTACATCAAGGCCACACGTCGCAAATTAAAAAAAAAAAATGTTTTGAATAAGCAAGACTAAAGTTACTCGTGTAACTTAGTTTTGTTTAATTAATGTAGGCAAGATTTATTAACAAGATGGCCCGCCGGCTGACACGGTATCCAAATTATGGCCCACCCTCAAAACTGGTGGGTTAGCCTTGCCTTATACATTTTATAAGAACCACCGCACACTACAGGCGGACCACACCGCCCGTTTTTGTATGCAAATGCGTTGCGCTAGGGCCCGTAAGCCCGGTGCGGCTGTAATGTACGCATGGCAAAAGGATTCCCGACATCTACAATGTGACGGATGACAGGTTTGTAGGGGGAGAGTGATCGATAAAGAAAACAACACTTCTACTAATAATCACAATTTATTGGAATTATAAATGCACAAGCAGGCATGATTATTTTAATTTGACAATAAATATCATAAAAGTGCTAAATAACTTAATAAAAATTATATGTGCTACAATCTATGATTTAGACTGGTGCGTCCAAAAATGTTATGCTTAACATTTTAAAAACTGCATCATAGCTAGCAATACTACCGCATCTGCACACGACGTAATAGTCGTCGAATAATAATACTCCTTCATCTTAAAACCAAACTCATTAGTCGTCAATACCGCGAAATAAAACATCGTAGATCTGTAGAGAGCGTAGGTAGCAACCTTGTGATAATACAAATATATCTTAAATACCTAATAATGATATCAAGTCAGTATTACACTGGGCTTCAACAAGATCTTGGCGCCACGTTGGCTGAATTAACTATAAGTATCGTTTACAATTATTGTTAGCCTCAAAATGCTTGGAGTTGATCTTGCTGACTATATCAAGACAACCCAGCTGATAGTCTACCCTGACAAACCACAGATAGACGTAGAAAGCGACCGGCTAAGTCTCAGTTGTTACGCGGTTACAAAAACTATCAAAGCGATAAGTTCGCTTATCAGTATTAATGAATTCATGGCAGATGCAGACTTAGCCGGTCTCAAATTTCGATAAGCACACTCGTGAAACCTGAGTACATGCCTTAACGACGTCTGTCTCTTACATTCTCAAACCTAACGCACCAGTCGGAATGCACGAAGTCAAGCGACTAAAGCGTATAAATCTTACTGAGATTACATCTTAGCTGAATTCAGCACGTTTAAGCGTGTTTATAATATTTAAATCATCGAATTCATATTGACTTAAACTAGAGCAAAAAAACTCGTGGACCTAGGAAAGAGTGGAGGCACCTTTGATACAACGCTTTGTTTATTATGGTGCTGTTTGCGATAGCGATTTTGTGGGTGTCTGCGGAGGCGAATAATGTTGGTGTCGGTATAAATTGGTTCCATCCACATTTTCTAGGGCCATGGAAGAAAGACAACTCGCTCAAATGTGCTGATAGAACTGTAATACGGCACGATGCGTGTGCGCCTACTGCTTGGGTGCGTCTGCGTCGCCGTCATCGTCGTGCTCGCGCTGGAACTCGGGCCCGTGCGTGACGTCATCCTCGAACACGATCTCCTCAGGGTCGGGCGCGCGGGGCAGGAACTCCTCGCCTGGACAGATCTTCTTGAAGATCTGCTCAGCCTGTGAAATAAACGTAACTATTAATAATGATTTCCAATGATACACTTAACGTGCACGTTAAGAATTTCTCCCACTAAAATAATAAATTATTTATTTTAAGGGGCTTACAAGCGCGGTCACTGTCGGACTGCATAGAAAAGAAAGAGAAGCGCGATGACACAACGCTGGTAATTTATTGCAAAATATGAAGCAATTATTCAACTAAGTACAAAAAATCTATTGTTTGGACTAAAAATTAAAACAGTAGTTTTAGTATGTTGCTTGTGAATAATCTGACAAAAAATCAGAATGATGGTATGTATATTAGTATGGTTTTTATTGTAAAAAGAAAGTTTTTAGAGATATCTTCATGATTTTTTTCTATCGTATCAAATTAGTTGTATTATGTTTTCAACACACTATCTACCTAGCATATAACCTGAAGAATATCATATATTTTTTTCATTTTGTTTACTGTTAGTAGTCGATCATAAAAGTACTTTTATTGTTTCTAAAACTTGCGTTTTTTGCGTTTAGGTCCTGTAAGCCCTCTTAATGCAGGACATTGTATTTTATTTATCGTGTGTAACTAGTATCTGTTATCGTTACGTTAGTGTGTTTATGTTCGTTTATCTCGTCAAAATGTAGGGAACAGCAGATTTTTTTTTTTTCGCGTTTTCAGGTTTGGTCCATACACCCTTCACGTCTGCAGAGTTTTGCCAGCTAATTTAATCACATCACACTAATATTATAAAGGCGGCAGTTTGTGTGTGTGTGTGTATGTTTATTACTTCTTCACGCTCAAACGGCTGGACCAATTTTGATAAAATGTTGTATGGAGGTAGCTGACACTTTATATTTTTATCCCGATATTCCCACGGGATCGACGCGGGTGAAATCGCGGGGCGCAGCTAACCTATAAAATGTTTTGGCTAAGTTTTTTTTTAAAGAACGTATACGATACGACGCACACGTCATTAGTTTTGTGAAACCTTGGGATTTTGCGTTCTGCGCGCATTGTTAGTAAAGGAGTACGTAGTAATAAACGATTAGGTAGTTAGATAAGTTATCGACTAGGTACTGGGGGCCGATTCTACTAATTTGCAACGTTACACGATCAAATTGTGGTTTAGCAACAGTTCGATTTCGATCTCCGTTCGATAGTTACATAAAAAGTCATTCTACTATTTCATAGGCAAACTGGAAACTGAATCGAAACTGAACGTATCGGGCACGTACTAGCGGGTAACCTGTGTTACCAACATGCAAAATAGTATGTTTTAATAATACCACAGAAAAAAAAGTTGAATCTAAAAATGTTATTACGAATACATGTCACCGAAAGTATTTTTGAATACAAAATGAAATTTAGACCATAATTAAACTTTTGTATTGTATATTTTTTTGTTACACATACAACATTTCAACTTTTTTAATTATAAAAACTCAGAAGAACGTTTCGTTCTACGTCAGTTGCTGGCCAAATACTTGAAACGAAACGTTTCGGTTATGTCAAAGACATACCACTAGGCATAGGGACACGGTATCGAATAGAAAGTATCGATACTGTACTCATGAGTAGTATCGAAAAAAAAAATCGTATTCATAAAAGTAACTATCGAAACAAAAGTATCGATACTTTAAGGTATCGAGTACTTTTCTTATGCCTCGAAATGCCGGCCACGAAATAAACGCCACGCTTGAGGCGTCAATTCGCTACAAGTGTTTTTTCTAAGCGTCAAAAGCAAGGCCACGAACTTCAAATATTCGCCTGTAGCGTGTACGTCGGTGGGGGAATGAATCAGTTCAGTAACATGCTCTGTGAGTACAGAGTGAGCACGCGTCGACATAACACGTGAAAATGTCGTTGTCAAAAATACCTATAATAATATTGTTAATAAATCTTAAAAAAGAATTTTAATTTCTTCCCAATTTTTTTACAACATTCCTCAACTTATGTTGCAGATGTGAACTCATCCATAACGCAATCAATTTCGGATTGCAGTGATATTCTTCAATATTCATATTGAATTAGTTACTATAAACGCGACAAAAACAAAACAATTTGTTTTAGACACAGACGCGCGGAGCGACCGCTTTATCGGAGCGACTGTTTCGTGCACACTGTGGAATGTTCTCATACAATTAATTGTTTTCGACGCTCATATAAAACGCGCGTCGGATCATCCAAGGCTCGTGCAAATTCACTCGTAGCAAATTTCGCTGCTGCTTGCAGCGCTACTTTGTGGCCTCGTAGTTATTAGACATACATTTGTTTTTGACGCTCGACGCTGACGCTTGCAGCGCAAGGCGAATCCGCTTGGAGCGTCGCATTTCGTGGCCCTCGGGTTAGTGCCTAATTCGCATAGAGCATAGGTCAATATCAGTCAGTAAATAACGTCAGTTTAACTTCAGTAGAGCAGGACATGAAAAAACAAATGGTATTGGTACACTTTAATACAATAATAGAAAAAGAAAACTGTAACTTCAACAATTAAAAAAAAATAGAAACAAAATTAAATTATTTAGTACTATAGGCATATACATTAAAGTTCCCATTCCTCCTCTGTACAATCACTAGATGGCGTTGCCATAATTAGTAAACATAAGCCGTAAAGAATAAAGAAGATCGCAAGTTTTAAATGGGTAATTTCTAAGATTACCCATTTAAAACTTAATTTCTTATTCGATACGATACCTGCCAAAAAGTACTCATTGAGTAAAAGCATCGAATACAAAGTATCGAGTAAAAAGTATTTCGTATCGAATGGAAATGTACCTCGATACTACAAAGTATCGATACTTTTTTCGTGTCCCTAACTAGGCATGACGAAAGATTTTGAAATCCTCTTCCGTAATGTAGGTTCTCATTTACTATACACGAAAACACCTTTATTTCGGTAATAAACTAAAGTTTAACGAAGTTTAAAGCCATTTTTCTAATATTTTTTCAATAGGGCGCGAAAACAGCTCGCAGTGTCATGGCCTCCGCTAGGAGTAATAGTGTCATAGACTACTATTAAATATGAATAGTGTTCTGTGGTCATGGCGTCGGGTCTGACGTGAGACGTCGGGTCTGACGTGAGACGTCACGCCTACCTAGGTAACATCAAAAATCAAAATTGTCGGTTAAAGTCTTATATCAAGTCGCCTTCGTACGAAGATGGGAGGGGTGTCGGGGGGAGGGTGGGGGATGGCTGTTTCACCCCCCGGATTCTTTTCTTGCCGGAGATGCGTAGTTTTTCTATTATTCCACTTTGAATAAAATTTTCTAACCTAACCAACACAAGCCTGTCTGCTCTGGGTAGGATCTGTCACTCATTAGGGTACGGGGAGATAGTTACTTTCTGGCGCTTCGCCGGCCGCTGCCGCGGCACGCTCGCTTTGCTCGCTCGGCTCGCGCTAAGTGGTCACTGTTCTAACCTAACCTAACCTACCAACACAACTCGCTCGGCTCGCGCTAAGTGGTCACCGTTCTAACTTAACCTAACCAACACAAGTCTGTGTGCTTTGGGTAGGATCTGTTACTCATTAGGGTGCGGGGAGCTAATAATCATAGCAACATATAAAATTCACGTAAACTCGAGAGCAACGGAATGACAAAACGAACGCCAAAAGTATTTGTCAATGTAAACAGAGTGGCGGCTTACGTTTCGTTTCACACATTTCGACAAACGGAGCATCGAAATCGCTACGAAATGTATCAAAATTACGTTCCTTTTTATGTATTTGTAAGTTTTTGAAATAATAATTAAAATATTTTAGCGCGTCTCCGGCAGCAAAAAATACATTTTATCGCTTAGTACGAACCATATTCACACTTACCTCAGATTCAGGCGACTCGATATAAGACCCAACCCAAGTTTATAAGTGGTGTGCAGTGCCACAGTGTAAAAACACATCAATAACCACACACCCAACAAGGTGTTTATTTATGTCCCAAACAAGAAAAAAAATGAGATCAATGGATAAAGCTCGCACGGCGAAACCCGAACGACTTATTCACGAATTCGCCACTCTAATTCTGTGAAGACCATTTTGATGTGAGTATGTTACTAAGTATTGATAGGTTTTAAACTTAAAATGTTCGTTTGACGTGAAATAGTTGAAATATTGAGGCTATGAAATAACTAATATAATTGAGGTTATGTTTGTTTTGGTCTTGGAGAGCATTCTTTTTATCAATTTTGTTTACTTTTCTTTTTTCAGTTGCCAAATGATATGGAAACTATATAGAGTATCACAAGTACGTATGAAACCAAAACCAGGATGTATGCCCAAAAAAAGTATTTGCCAACCAGATGGGGATACACAAACATCTGACACAACAGAGAGACCCTGTATTGCTAAGAAACGAAGGATAATGGTTCTTAAAGAGTGAAAAGCAATTCAAAGAAAAAAGTATAAGTAGATAAAGAACAATCAAGTTCTGAAGAAATTGCATCTGCTAGTTCAGGTACATATTTTATTAACTCATTTATAACATAGAATATAGCATTGAAGAAGTTAACTTTATTCTCAGTATTATTACATACATTGTCAGTACACTCAAAACTACATAGATCCTAGTAATCTCCTATTTGTGTTCATAATTATAACTTTGCACATAAATAACAAAACATTTGTTTTACAGTTCAGCAGATTGTTGAAGAAGTTTCCCAATGAACACCAAGACTGTTGGATAAATCAGTTCAAGTACTCATTAGTATGTAAAACATTCAGAAGTAAAGCTAACCAAACAAAAGTCAGTTCGATAAATTAGATGACATCACCATTGAAGCTGTTTCTACATTCTGTTTCTAAACCACCATTTAAAATCAAGCATGGTGTTAATAGTAACCCATCAAGACCAAGTATAAGTGTTTTGAATACATAGCCAAACAAATAGAACAATCAGATAGTGATACTTCTTATACTCCCTCCGTAACTCACACAGAATCATCAATATCCATAAAATCTCTTCAAATGGAGTCTACATCTGACTGTAGCGAGATGTTAGAGGATGACAAAAGGAGAGAAGATTTAAACGCTTTAGAGTGCACCTCGAAGAAAATGAAAAAACCCCCCGTTCTTATATTGATGTTCCTTAAGTTGTTTTTATTTAGTTAACTTGATTCAAGAACAGACAAACATGCAGTTTAACCATATTTTACTATGTATTTTTATGTTACCTTGCAATCAGTAAATTATAACTAAATAATTTGTATATTGTCATCATGTATCCATGGTTATTGTGTGTAAAGTGTATGCTGTAAGCAGTTAAAACTACATATCTGTCATAAGGTTTGAAAGGTGAATCACTAGCCTCATAAAGTGCCCAAATTTTAATGAGCTAATGTAACTTAGGATAAGTGCATTTTGTGTTGTGTGTGCACTATGTTTTTGCTTTCCTTTTTTTTTGGTATCAAGTGGCAGAAAAGCAATTTTTCTGGTTACATTATTGATAACACAAGATTCGTTTGTACAATTTAAATGTAAATAATCCTCTCTTTATGAGGTACAGACGCCAGCACATCAAGCTACTACAATCTGTCAAATATCTTTAATAGATTTTCAACTTTATCGCTACACCATAAGGTTCAAAGTTGATTGGGGAAATTTGACAGTTTCGGGTAGCTTGATGTGCTGGCGTCTGTACATTGAAGGTACAGACGCGTCGTTCCGTCGCTTAACATTAGTTATAGAATAACAATAACGGTCTTTGGTGCGACATTTGATTTGATGAATAAGTAATCAGTATTAGCCTAAAACGAATACTCAAAGTAAATCGTAGATATGTTGAACTTCTTTGCTGTCCGTGTGTATAATGGACTCTCTATGCTTTCCAATTCCGCCAAGGAAAAATCGCTGTTAAATATTTATTTTATTTTGTGCACATCAAGCTACCCGAAACTGTCAAATTTTCTCAATCAACTTTGAACCTTATGGTTTAGCGATAAAGTTGAAAATCTATTAAAGATATTTGACAGATTGTAGTTGCTTGATGTGCTGGCGTCTGTACATTCCTTTCATAAATAGCATTTTCATTTCTGTAACAATACACCCGTCATTCTGACCTACACGAATCTTTGTTGTGGGTTAATGAGACTGATTGAAATAAAAATAACTTGAGTAATGTTAAGATAAATTATATTAAAAAACTTCAATAAAAATATACCAAATCCTTAGTCTTTAATAAATAATTTATGTTACAATAAATTATGTATGTTTTATTTAAACCCAAAATAAAATCCGAGTTCAACTGTCGCTAATGAGACACAATTACTTTTCTTTTGTTACTAATCTTAATAAGATTTCAACAGTTGAGAGGAGTGCAGCTTTCTGTCTACTAATAAGCACCTGCGAAAAGAAAATTAATATTACAATTAGAGCAGTGGTATCGGCCCCGACTTATGAGTTGTACATATTGAGTTTGAACCCAGACAGGCACCTTGTGTATTTATTTAAATCACCACTGCTTTCAAAACTGTGAAGGAAAACGCATGTCCTTGAACCAAAAATTCGATGACATGACATCCACCAACCCGCACTGGGCCCATGTGGTGGTTTACAGTCCACTACCTCTCACAGAGAGGAGGCCTGTGTCCCAGCAGTGGGCATGTTATAGACTGATAATGTATATCTATCTATGGTATGGGTTTGGTTTCTGCACTTAGTCCTTCAGTGGACCATTGTGCGTGGGAACCGAAAAAGCAAAATTAAAATGTTTAATTTTGCTTTTTAGTTCAAACTTTCTAAAGAGCATAGGTTCATTCATTAAACATAATATGTAGTAGCTAAAATAAAATATAATACTGCAGCGCCTCCTAGTGATTTAAGAATCCTCACTAATCAACCACAAAGCCATTATTGATGATGAAAACCGCATCCAAATCAGACTAGTAGTTTTGCTTTAGCACAAAAAATGTTTACTGCAGTGCCCCCTGGTGAGTTGACATCGTAACACCTATCTAAGAACATGCACCAATCAAATTCAAACCCATCAATGAAAACCACATCAAAATTGGACTAGTAATTTTGGAGATAAATGGCAACATTGGTTTGCACAAACACATCCTCTCACTCCAAACGCACATACCGTCGTGGGTAATAAAGAAGAAACAACTCACAATTAAAGTATTCAAGGAATGATATCTCTTTCGGTTAAAGTACCGCTCTTCATGAATTGTTGGGGGTACTATAGCAACATGTGTGCCATCAATGCACCCCAGAACTCCAGAAATGCCAAACTTTCTATTGAATCTGCAAAATATAACACATTATTTATATAAATTAGGATCTTAGTCTAGGTGTGCAAACAAATAGATATGGAAAATATTGCATTGTGCTTACCCTCTTTTGATTTCATTACGGTCTTCTCTGGTGCTTGGTTTGACATACTTCTTAAAAATATGTGGCATAATATGTACATCTATTCTGTCACTTGTTTTATTGCTCGAGAAACTGAGGGTTGTGACACGGCATGACATTGAGACTGGCCTACCAGTGTTTGGTATGAACCAGTTGCATAAAAAGCCAGTGCAACCAAGATCTAAAACGAGAATAGAGATGTTAAAGAATAATTGATCACATTATAACATACCTATGTACCTACTGGCGCAAAACGATAGTAAATATGTACTAACCTTGTTTCCGTATCAATACCGTCAGAACGAAGATTGACGGGCATGTGAGGACTAATTCCTTCAATCAAAGCTCTTACGAGGTCTTTGGAGAGTCGGTACGTTTTAACGAACTGACGATGCGTGAGGTCAAAAGCATTATTGTATAATCTTGACGAGATAAAAGCATTATTGTATAATCTTGACGAGAAATTTCTCCTTCTTACGTTCCCGATGTCAACCTCGTGGGCAAGTTCAAGAAAATCCATATAGAACATCATAATCCTATGTCAGACGACGAAAGCAATTTTTTATCGACTCTGTATAAGTTGCACTTTACCAACTTAAGTTCAACCGTGATTTTTTGACAGATAACCGCTTCGATTCGATTCTAACAAGTGTCAAAATAATAGTAGAATGTGACGAAACATAATTGTGGGTAAGAACTAAACGTTACGCGCATGTTCGATTTTGTTAGCAGAATAGGTTTTGAAATCTTTTCGATCGACCGTTGGCGTAATCGAAGTAGAAACGTTGTTCATTAGTAGAATGTGAAAACGCATATCAGCCGTAGTTCCATGGCGATTTTTGATGAATTTTGTTTGTAGAATCGGCCCCCTAGATCGATGCGGTAAAATTTGCACTTTATTAACTTATATTCAACCCATAAAGTAAAAGTACTCTGAGGTTCAACCGTGAATTTTTACAGATGAACGGTTTTGTTTCGATTCTAACAAATGTCAAAATAATATTAGAATGTGACTTAGCGTCACGCTCATGTTCGATTTTGTTAGCAGAATAGGGTTTGTAATTGTTTCGATCGGACATTGGTTTAAACTAAAACGTAACTGCAGTGGAGTCGTTGTTCATTTGTAGAATGCGAAAACGCTTAAAAACCGCGTTTCAGTTGTGGTTCTATTGCGATTTTTGAAGAATTTTATTAGTAGAATCGGCCCCCAGGAGGTGATTACAGCTTGCAATGAACACAAGATTATACTCGCACACACCAATCTCAGGCTCTTCCATCATTAATAAATCTAAGGATTGTGGAGAAACTATCAATAACTTCGAAAGAAGGGGACGAAATCTCCATCCATTATTTTTAAAAAACATTTAGTAGTGTAAGACATTTCATATTCAGTTTATTTTATAGAATAAACTGCATATTAAATGAACTAATATGAAATTAACTGTAAGAAAGTGATGCAAAAAGCATTGAAAGCACTTGTTATAAGTTGTATAGAATATTTTTTTGATTGCGAAAATTTTATTTTCCTTTTACTTTATCAGTGTTGGATGTTAATAATTTGTTACTTTCTATTATTTTTTTCCAACTAGAAATAAGGATACTGTTGAGGTTGCTGTAAGTTTAAGACAATTATTAGATTTTTTTTAAATATGCCTTGATCACATTGTAGAAGGCCAAACTATAAGAGTGATTTATATGCATTCCGTGTTACAATTAAGTACAAAAATTCTTACTACTGATGAAATCATGTATTTTTTTAATAAAAGAAATATCCGGAGACTATTATTAATTTTTTACCTATCTCTTGCTTATCATTACTCCTCACATTATCTGTTCTGTGACGGCTTGTGTTGTCGCTTTAAACCCGCACAAGAGTTAATTTAGTGATGTGAACCGGTTTCATAAAAACCTAAATAAAACCGGTTTTAGTAAAAACCGATAATCACCGGTTCTCATTGAAAAACCGATTACAATCACAAAACATGTATCCGAGTCTTTGATATGTATCCGAACATGAGTCTTTTCCGTTAAAAATATTGTCTATGGTACGGGAATCCCCCGATATACCATTTTAATATGCGACTAACTTCACTATACTAAAATATTCCAGTAATGCTATTCAGTAAAAATCTCACCGTGAAAATACTTAGGTAAAGTGAGCTACTGAGCTGTCAATAGTGTCAATCCTTAGTATCAGGTGGAATGACAGCTCACTAAGCTCACTTCACAGTTATGACGGTGATCTTTTTACAGAATAGCACCGAATTTCGCTTGCGAATTATTTGGAGTTGACATGTTTGTTTGCGAAAATGCCTAAAGTAAAAGGTAAAATCAAGTACAAGAAATTATTTTGAGAAGATTGATAATCTTATTGCAAAGTGTAAGATAAGCGCTAAAGTGATCAAAGTTGGATGAGGAACCTCGAATTTATGTTGGCACATATTAAGAGAAACCATCCCCAGGCTACAGTGGAGGTGGATCGAGGTGAAGTGGGTGATCAGCCAGGTGACACACAGGCACAGGGAACGTCTACTGGCACAACACAAGAAAAACCAACGGAGACTCCACGCGCACGCCCCATATTTCATACTACTCTGAAAATGACCGCAGCAAGTAACAAAAAGAAAATTGATAAATATTTGACTGTGATGATCGGACGGACGTACGGACGACTGACCACGGACTTTTTAGGAAAAACCTAAAAAAAACCTTAAAAAACCGGTTTTAATAATTAACTAATCGGTATAAACCGGTGTTGAAAATTGTAATCGGTTCACATCACTAAGTTAATTGAGAGCCGATTGGCCCCTCCGGACCCCCGCTCTCACTGAGTACTTTTTTAGGGTTCCGTAGTACCTACAAGGAACCCTTATAGTTTCGTCATGTCCGTCTGTCTGTCCGAGGTTTTGCTAAGAGACCGTTTAGTACTAGAAAGCTGTAATTTTGCAGGAGTGTGTATATAAATTACGCCGACAAAGTGGTAAAATAAAATTTTAGAAAATATTTTTTTTTTAGGGTAGCCCCCCTACATGTGAAGTGGGAATGAATATTTTTTCGTCGTCTACCCCATCGTGTGGGGTATCGTTCTAAAATGACTTGAGGGTTGCTAAAGATATTTTTCGATTTAATGCTCCATTTACGAAATAATAAACTTTAAAGTGAAAATGATTGTTCCAGTAGGGCGTCCCCCCCCCCCTCTAAAAGCTAAACTGCTGGCTTGAAAAATCTGGAAAAATTCAAGATGATAGTGCATTTCATGAACTTTAAAGGAAAACTATAGGAATTAAGATAACTATTAGTTTAGCAGTAATAGTCGTTGAACTTGGGTGTTGGATAATTTTGTACCAAATACAAAATCCTTAGCAGTGACTAAGACGAAGTAGTTACTTGTTTATGACGGGTAAAGACTTGCATTAAAAAACAAAATATGAAATAAAAAAACCATAATAAATTATCATAAGTTTCCCCTCGCGCATATTGTTATTATAACCATTAACTCCTAATATCTTTACCATTACATAATTATATTCAGAATAAAGAACAACAGAATCGTACTATATACTTAGTGATAACGGGGCTACTACGGTACCCTACATTGTGCGTGACCCGACACGCACTTGGCCGGTTTTTGATGTCCGTGACTACCTCCGCCCCACCAACGCCAATCTCTTCCATATTTGGTAAATAATTAGTAGGTACTCAATTGGTACTAATTAGTACTTGAACCATCGAAGGTGGTCCGGCGGCAGTCACGCTCCCTTCAGCAGGACCACCATGAGCGCCGAAAAAGGGGGCACGCTACAGCTATTAAGTATACAAATAATTAGTACCCATAAATATGATTTATTTCGTAAAAAAACAGAACTCTAACATTTGTCATCACAACATCAAACTTGTTCCATTTCATTTTTTACAATCTGCGACTACAGTGGCTCACACACTTGTTAAAGTTCAACTACTTTTGCATTTTTTTTTTTAAATAACTTGTAAATATGTGAGCACCATGTATCTATCACTTATTTGATTTACCTGTCATTGCTTAATTTTTAATTCTTTTTACCTTTTGTGGTAGACTAATTTTATTATGGGTGCATCGTGTTCACATATAATTTTTATTATGTATACAAGACCTTGTAAAACATTTTAAAAGAGTAACGGTGGAGTTTCTTGCCCATTCTTCTCCATACGAAATCTACCTTTTGGAATGGGCGACTAGAATCATTTCTATTTAGTTTTTTTTTGACGTTCAAAAGTGCCTTTAATGTGCCTATATGAAATAAATGATTTGACTTTGACTTTGTATTTACCGAGAAATCAACGTTGAATGTTGATTCCAAGTTAGAGAAGCTTGTCGCTTTCCTCAAACCTACATAAAAAATTTGTACCCAAAATTCAAAACTAGTACTCCAGTAGTTTACGAGATATACCATGCCATTGGTGGGGTGGCGGTAGTCACGGTGCCAAATTTTCATTTCAAGATTTCCCTATTAAAAACTCGGTGATTTCTTCCCAAATTTATACAAAAATTAGTACCCATAAAGAAGTTATAGCGACCAAAAATTCAGATTCCTAAGTGTTGTATTTTAAGAGAAATTGGCTTTCATTACTTTTCCATACTAAATCTCCGCGTATAACCCGACCAAATTAAGTTGTCAATGGTAATGGCGCCGATTCCCTTGTTCACAAGCAAGGAAAATATCGGCAACAAAAAAAACTCCTAAAATAAAAATCTAAAGTCAGTAATAATCAAACTAGGCTGAGAATCAGCACTTTTTGAACGTCTAAATTATATAATAACCCCAAATCGCCTGCCCTTCACCACTTCCTAAAACTTTAGCTGGGGAGTACTTCCCTCCCCAGCAGCGACCGAACAAAACAAAACAACCAATAGCAAAGTGTTCTAATCAAATCAGAATTATTTATTTGATATAAAAAGTACACAATATATACAAAAACATGGTGAATTGGTGACACTTCATTTTTAGCGCTGATTTTTCAATCGACAGATAATTTTTATTCGTGGAATAAAATTGAAAAGAGAGGCCTTTATTAAGCTCAGCCGGTCGATTCTGTAAAAATCTCACCGTGAAAACTTAGGTGAGTTTGTTTTTGCTAGGAATTGACACTATTGACAGCTCACTCCACGCTCACTTCACCTAAGTTTTCACGGTGAGATGGTTACAGAATCGCACTGCTGGAATATTTTAGTATAGTGAAGTTAGTCGCATATTAAAATGGGAATTTGAGGGATTCCCGTACCATAGACAATATTTTTAACGGAAAAGACTCGTGTTCGGATACATATCAAAGACTCTGATACATGTTTTGTGATTGTATTCGGTTTTTCAATGAGAACCGGTGATTATCGGTTTTTACTAAAACCGTTTTTTTTTAGGTTTTTATGAAACCGGTTCACATCACTATTTGAGACACATTACAGGCTATAATTAACTATGTATACATATTTATAATAGGAAGAGCTCGTAATGAGCTTATTTTTGTACAGTAAACTATGTAGTGTTTATTGTCTGGGCGAATGTTTTCGTCATCGATTTTGCTTCCACTAATTGTCAAGCAAAAGGAGACATAAACCGTGCCAGTGTGTGATGGACGTAGCTCAGAGACCTGAGCAGTACTTCGTGATGTTCTGTGGTCTGTAAATATGAACTACAATCACATAAATAAAACAAAATACTCCCCGGGATCGATGATATTTTGAAATCCGTCACCGTTGGTGCGTTGAGTTGACAGCCGGTTTTAAATCCTTTTTGTACGAAGTTTTCGCGACAAAAAACACTTTATAATCACTGTATATAATACTTAATAACTAGGTTCGACTATATTAGACTAATTTAACATAATTAAAACACTTTTAATAATTTATTAAAATAATTAACCTAGAGACCGTTTTTTTTTTTTTTTTAAGTTTGATCAAAGACCTAATTTTATGAAAAACCACCAGTTTTTCATAAAATTAGGTTTTTGATCAAAAACCTAGGTTTTTGATGAAAAACCGGAAGATGACACATTTTAAACTCAATTTCATCATAAACCTGTAACAAAAATCTGTTTTTGATCAAAAACCTGAACTAATTTAGGTTTATGATAAAGTTCTTGTCAAAATCACGGGTTTGCTTTGTTTTATGACAAATAAATCAACTTTATCATAAACCCAAACTAGTTCAGGTTTTTGATCAAAAATCTGGATTGTTACAGAGGTTTATGATGAAATTGAGTTTAAAATGTGTCATCTTCCGGTTTTTCATCAAAAACCTAATTTTATGAAAAACCTGCAACATTGTATATAAAATGGTAAACTGACTGATTGTTGATATATCAACGCACAGTCTAAACCGCTGCTCCTAGAGACATGAAATTTGGAGGATGTGTTCTTTGTGAAGAGTAGGTATCCACTAAGAAAGGGTTTTTCGAAATTCCACCCCTAAGAGGGTGAAATTTGACGCGGACGAAGTCGCGGGCAGAAGCTAGTTTAGGATAAAATAAAAATCCCCCAGGTTATATATTAAATATCGGCTAAAGTGTGTTAAGGCACTCAATAACTATAAATAAAAACAATAAATTACTATTATTTTTAGAAACTAGCTGACCCGGCCAACGTTGTTTCGCCATATAAATTATTTCTAGCTGCCCGGCGCTACTTCGTTCGCGTGGTGTCCTACCCCTTACCCTTCCCTACCCCTACCCTACACCTAGTCCTACCCTACTCCTACACGGCTCCTACCCTACTCCTAACCTACGCCTACCCTACTCCTATAAGTAAATAAAAGTATTAAATACTATGTCTGTCTAAAACCGAATAAAAAAACCGGATAAAAAGTATCCTATGTCCGTCTCTTGGTTCTAAGCTACCTCCCCACCAATTTTCAGCCAAATCGGTTTAGCCGTTCTCGAGTTCTAAATAGTGTAACTATAGATTATATTTAATCATTATCATTACTTTGTTAAATAACACAGACATAACTATGAGAGTTATTTCGTCATAAAGGCAAGCCTTTACGACGTGATTATACACATAATAATGTTTTAAAGATCACAATATGTTTTCGTTAGTACCTACTATATCGCGCCAATAGCTATTAGCTATGAATCATAATTTCATAACTTAATTTTTTTTTTGTCCCTATATTGTTTACTACTTCTTTATGTTTTTATTTTTTGTTTTTTGGCACATGTGCGGCCTGCCAATTTTGGATTGCACTCGTTACCGCGTTCTACTTGTTTTGAATTTTGAATATGAATTTTACTGTTTATTATTATTACCTATATTTATTTTTAATTTAATCTGCTTTAATTTTAATTTCAATTCTGATACTAATGATAATTTTGGTTTATATACTAATTCTGATATCGATTATGATTTTGTTTTTATTTTATGTTTTGTGCTTTGCTCCTAATTAATTTTCTATTGTATTTAAGAAGTTATTTTTTATGTGAGTGCTGTGTACGCCTGTAAGTGACTAATTCACCATAATTCAATGCATGTTATTTATTATTATATCTATATTACCAGTGAATAGGTCGTTGGTGTACCTTTTAAATAAATAAATAGCTGTCGTTACGTATTTCCACTTATTGCAAGACAAACAGACAAAAATTCCAAAAATTGATGAAATGGCATCTGTTGGTTATCCACAGCCCAACTTTTTTTTTATATTTTCAATGTACAGAAACGCCTCGTCTACAGATTTATTATATTATTATGTATAGATATAGATATAGAAGATAATCAACTTTATTAATAGAGTATGAATAATCAACTTAAAAAATATTTTTTGTCGGAAAATCAAAGGTATCAAGCTCATACAGCCTCGTCGGTTTTCGTAATTTTATTTAATAATCATAACTGCATAATAAATGCGTATTCCTTTTTCAAAAAGATGTTTAATGCTTTATATACAAACTCAACGGTGTAAACACAGATGTAGTTCAGTCATGGACGTAATATATAGAATATTGTTGCGCGCCACAATTAATGCCTGGTACATGGTGACATTAGGTACCACTAGCGCCATCTAGTATCGAGTAGCAGAACTAGTCGAGTCACGATCGTTCTAGAAAATTCGATACTAGAACTTTGTAGAACTTTCTCGAACTATCGACACCTAGTCGGTCGGGGCCGGTATGTACTCGAACATTCTAGATGTTTCTACAATGGAAGGTTCTAGAACTATCTGCGGCACTATATAAGGCCGGGATGCGCGCCGACCGACACAGTTTGGATAAAGCGACAAGAGCGAAAACATCAAGCGATCTTCAAGTGCGAATTAAGAGTGATCAGTAGTGTAATTGTGTTTTAATAATTAGTCTGTTTGAGCTGTAATTAGTGTTGTAAAATAAATTGTTATTTTTGGTTATTAAATCGGCAGTTTTTATTGTCACGAACCCGAAGCTCGTAACAATTGGTGTCAGAAGCAAGGATTATGCCGGTTTTACCCAAAGATGACACGGAGGGTATCCGTACCCGGAGTCAACGCCAGCAAGAGACGGACCAGAGGCGATTCGGTGGAGCAACGCCACAGAGGTCGGAAGGCCAGCTACCGACTACGGAGGCCGGCCCGTCCACAGCTGCTCCAGCATCATCAGCACCAGATTTGGCTGCTCTGATGATGATGCTGCAGGAGCAGGCCCGCCGACAGGAGGAACAAGCTCGCCGACAGGAGGAACAGGCTCGTCGGTTGGAGGAACAGCTCCAGCGGAATAAGGAGGAACAGGCCCGTCGGTTGCAAGAACAACTGCTGCGTGACAGGGAGGAACAGGCTCGTCGACAGGAGGAACAGGCTCGTCGACAGGAGGAACAGGCTCGTCGACAGGAGGAACAGGCTCGTCGGTTGGAAGAACAGCTCCAACGTGATAAGGAGGAGCAGGTGCGCCGCCAGGAAGAGCAGATGCTCCTTATGAAGGACCTTTACGCTACCTTCGGGAAAGACATGAAGGAGGTGAAGGATAAGGTTGCTCAACATGACAACCGCCTGTCGGAAGCTGAAACCCGAATCGACCAAGTAAATAATCGGGTTGACAACGTGATGGCTGACGTGAAGGTAACCGTGATGGCTGACGTGAAGAAAACGCTGGATTACCTCAAACTTGGGGATGGAATCGCAGCTCCCGTAGCTACAACACCTTCGCTACGTGGATTCAAAGTGCCACCGTTCGACGGTACTTCTTCTTGGTCGGCCTACAAAATCCATTTTGAGGCTGTCATGAAGGCGAACGGGTGGAATAAAAGTCAGGCCATGACTGCCCTCACCCTAGGCCTGCGCGACCAGGCCTTAACCGTTCTGGAAGCTCTCGGTAAGGAAGTGACTTACGAGCAGCTCCTTGAGGCATTGGAGTCTCGGTATGGTGACGCTCACCTGGAACACGTGTTTCGTGCGCAGCTCAAGGATCGCGTACAACGCAGTAACGAAAACCTGCAGCAGTGGGCCCTTGAAGTGGAGAAGCTGGTTCGTAAAGCTTACCAGTCCGTACCTGCGCTTATTGATGGGAACCTGGTGCAGGCATTCATCGACGGCATACGCGACCTTGAAGTGAGAGCTGCTGTGAAGCTCGGGCACCACGGGACGCTTAAGGACGCATTGGCCCATGCACTGGAGGTGGAAGCTGTGCGGCAGGATCATCGTTCTCATCGCGTCAGGGAGGTTGTAGCGGCTACAGTTCGCGATCGTAATAGAAGGTACAGCCCTAGGTGCTACGGCTGTGGGGAAAAGGGCCACCTTCGATCCAGTTGCCCTAAGCGAACTGCAGAAAGGGATGATGTCTGGTCTCCAGAGAGAAGTGCGGCTAACAGCACCGCCCAGCAGCAGCAGGAATACGACTTTGTGGTCAAACATCGCAGCGGGAAACCTCATGGCAACACAGATGCATTTTTAAGAAGACCTTGTCCTGAAGACCGCAAGCATGGTACTAGACAAGAGGGTAAGGAATTGGTACCTATGAGGATGCTCAGGACAGACCTCAGCAAAGAGTGGAAGGAAATCCTACAACGTGCACAGCAGGAAGATTCGGACATCAAGCCGATTCTGGAGTGGATGCAGGCCAGAGCTCCTAAGCCCAGGTGGAGCGACGTCTCAGCGATGAGTTCGATCACAAAAAGCTATTGGGCCCAATGGGACAGCTTGGTGATTCAGGATGGAGTCCTGTGCCGTAAATGGGAAAATACTCGGGGAGACAGCTGTCATTTGCAAATGGTAGTCCCTAAAGCTCAAGTACCGGATGTTCTACAGCTGTACCATAATGGTTGTTCAGGAGGTCATCTGGGAGTAAAACGGACTCTACTGAAGATACGAGAACGGTTTTACTGGGTCCACTGTCGGGACGATGTCGAGGACTGGTTTCGCAAATGTACAAGTTGTGCAGCTGTAAAGGGACCTCAGACTCGCAGTAGAGGTGCATTGAAATTGTACAATGTTGGTGCACCATGGGAGAGGATAGCCCTTGATGTTGCGGGGCCGTTTCCGGTAAGTGAGAGTGGCAACAAGTATTTAATGGTTGTGATGGATTACTTCACCAAGTGGCCGGAAGTCTTCGCCATTCCAAACCAAGAAGCTTCGACAGTTGCAGATAAGTTAGTTCATGAAGTCTTCTGTCGTTTTGGAGTACCTTTAGAGATTCACAGTGATCAAGGAAGGAATTTTGAGTCCCAAATATTCCAGGAAACTTGTCGAGTTATGGGTACTCATAAAACGAGAACAACTTCTTACCACCCACAATCGGATGGAATGGTGGAACGATTTAATCAGACATTGGAGAGGTACCTAGCCAAGGTTGTGGAAAATCGGCAACGAGATTGGGACGAGCACATACAACCGTTTTTGTTGTCATATCGAAGCGCTGTTCACGAAAGTACATCGGTGACACCCGCTTTCGCAAACTTTGGAAGAGAATTACGGCTGCCTGCAGACCTGATCACCGGAATACCACCTGATGCCCCACGCAGTATAACCGATTATGCGAATGACTTGCGGAACAAAATGAATGACATTTATGAGCACGTCAGACAATCGGGCCAGCAAATGTCTGAAAAGATGAAAACCCGTTATGACCGCAAAATGAACAATAAAGGGTTCGACGAAGGTTCACTAGTGTGGTTGCACAATCCAGTCCGCAGCAAAGGGAAATCTCCTAAGCTTCAAGCTAAATGGGACGGACCGTACCGGATTGTGACAAAGATCAATGACGTAACCTACCGGATACAGAAAGGTGCAAGAGGTACTCCTAAGATCGTCCATGTGGACCGACTGGCGCGTTATTATGGGGCTGATAATGCTCGGGACGAGCATGTCTTAGGAGGGGGCAGTGTTGCGCGCCACAATTAATGCCTGGTACATGGTGACATTAGGTACCACTAGCGCCATCTAGTATCGAGTAGCAGAACTAGTCGAGTCACGATCGTTCTAGAAAATTCGATACTAGAACTTTGTAGAACTTTCTCGAACTATCGACACCTAGTCGGTCGGGGCCGGTATGTACTCAAACATTCTAGATGTTTCTACAATGGAAGGTTCTAGAACTATCTGCGGCACTATATAAGGCCGGGATGCGCGCCGACCGACACAGTTTGGATAAAGCGACAAGAGCGAAAACATCAAGCGATCTTCAAGTGCGAATTAAGAGTGATCAGTAGTGTAATTGTGTTTTAATAATTAGTCTGTTTGAGCTGTAATTAGTGTTGTAAAATAAATTGTTATTTTTGGTTATTAAATCGGCAGTTTTTATTGTCACGAACCCGAAGCTCGTAACAATATATTACGTCCATGAGTTCAGTATAAATTTCGGTAAGTATTCCAAATTTAAATCACATTCTCCCCCTAGAGGATGAATGAAATTCAGTACAATTTTCTTTCCCTGTTTTTAACAGATTAAAAATGACTATTGTTATGTTCGCTTTTTGTGGCAGAGAATGTCACTTTTATGAGCAAGTGGTACGAAAATGATTTTTATACCAGGCAAGCCGCATGAGGTTCTAGGTTTGATAGCCAAGTCGGTTGTTTTTTCAATTTCGCATAAGCAGTCCATCTGGTCCCGGCTGATGACAATAGGCTCGTTCATTGTTACATACTTGGTACTGACAAAATGTGGGTGTACCACACCCCTCTGCCAACCCTTCGCGGAATACTTACCGGCGTGATGTTATCTGCACTGCACCAGCTATGTCGGCCATATCTTATCGCACGGTGCAACCTATACCACATCATATTAATTATGTCTGTCGATACATTTCACTTGATTTTTATTTTATGGTCACAATGCCGCGTCACTATCTCCCCGCGCGCAGACTCACCCACTAACATGGAAGGAGCGTCTCCAGTTTATGGTCACAATGCCGCGTCACTATCTCCCCGCGCGCAGACTCACCCACTAACATGGAAGGAGCGTCTCCAGTTTATGGTCACAATGCCGCGTCACTATCTCCCCGCGCGCAGACTCACCCACTAACATGGAAGGAGCGTCTCCAGTTTATGGTCACAATGCCGCGTCACTATCTCCCCGCGCGCAGACTCACCCACTAACATGGAAGGAGCGTCTCCAGTTTATGGTCACAATGCCGCGTCACTATCTCCCCGCGCGCAGACTCACCCACTAACATGGAAGGAGCGTCTCCAGTTTATGGTCACAATGCCGCGTCACTATCTCCCCGCGCGCAGACTCACCCACTAACATGGAAGGAGCGTCTCCAGTTTATGGTCACAATGCCGCGTCACTATCTCCCCGCGCGCAGACTCACCCACTAACATGGAAGGAGCGTCTCCAGTTTATGGTCACAATGCCGCGTCACTATCTCCCCGCGCGCAGACTCACCCACTAACATGGAAGGAGCGTCTCCAGTTTATGGTCACAATGCCGCGTCACTATCTCCCCGCGCGCAGACTCACCCACTAACATGGAAGGAGCGTCTCCAGTTTATGGTCACAATGCCGCGTCACTATCTCCCCGCGCGCAGACTCACCCACTAACATGGAAGGAGCGTCTCCAGTTTATGGTCACAATGCCGCGTCACTATCTCCCCGCGCGCAGACTCACCCACTAACATGGAAGGAGCGTCTCCAGTTTATGGTCACAATGCCGCGTCACTATCTCCCCGCGCGCAGACTCACCCACTAACATGGAAGGAGCGTCTCCAGTTTATGGTCACAATGCCGCGTCACTATCTCCCCGCGCGCAGACTCACCCACTAACATGGAAGGAGCGTCTCCAGTTTATGGTCACAATGCCGCGTCACTATCTCCCCGCGCGCAGACTCACCCACTAACATGGAAGGAGCGTCTCCAGTTTATGGTCACAATGCCGCGTCACTATCTCCCCGCGCGCAGACTCACCCACTAACATGGAAGGAGCGTCTCCAGTTTATGGTCACAATGCCGCGTCACTATCTCCCCGCGCGCAGACTCACCCACTAACATGGAAGGAGCGTCTCCAGTTTATGGTCACAATGCCGCGTCACTATCTCCCCGCGCGCAGACTCACCCACTAACATGGAAGGAGCGTCTCCAGTTTATGACCTAATAATTTAAATTATCTGCTCAGACGTGCAATATTGACAAAATATGAATCATTTTCTTATAATTAATAATAATAATAATCGTTTATTTATAAAAAGGGATACATTTACAATGAATAGCTTAACAGTTAAAATAAGATAGCGCACAGTTGCAAATTTGCCTGAACTAGGTTGAACCTGTGTTTCAGGCTAGAAAGTGCTTATAAGTACTTAATGTAATAAATTAACAATCAGTATAACGTAAAAACTAAATTAAAAACATAGGTAAATAAAAGTAAAATAGCATGTTAGCAGTTCTATTTGCAAACAATAAGTAGGTCTTCTGTCTGTGCATAGTCGATGGTTAATAAATATTTAAGTATAATTTGTTTACAGCTATAGTAATTTAGTTTATAAATACTTAGTTTCCTATTTAATCTATTGTACAGGAATGGGCCTAGGAAAGTAAAAAATCTTTCTACAAAGACATGTTTTGAGGTAGCATTAGATATGCATACTAAATCATTCCGTCTCTTGTTAATGTTGTCGGCATTGTAGGCAAGCATGGTGTGCTGTTTTAATACTAAGTGCATGATGAAAAGCTGGCGAACCGTTAGTACATTGCAGGATTTATATAGGAGATCTGTGGGAAAAAAGAAGGGATGGAAGTTTGCTACCTTTAAAATTGCTCTCTGAGCTCTTTCAAGAGGAAGCAAGTTAGTTTTTGGTGCGCCACCCCAAGAAGTGATACAGTATTGAATTATAGATTGACATAGGGCCAAATAAACTTGCGTGATTAATTTTGAATCTGCTAATGATCGCAATTTTTTAAAAACATATATTAGTTTGCGCACTCTTTTAACTAGGCTTTCAATATGTTTTTTAAAAGAGAGTGTGTCGTCCATTATGACCCCCAGGTATTTTATGTTGCTCGTTTTGTGGATCAAAGGACAATTACACATGGTGATTGTACGGTTTCCACATTGATGTGCGTATAGATAAGGGTTAGTAATGTTAAGTTGAGGCTTGCGCATGGAGAAGTGAATATATTTTGTTTTGTCGGCATCTAATGTTAGTAAATTACTATGAAGCCAATTAGTCACAGTATTAAAACCTAGTTGAGCGATTTTGAACAGTTCGCTACCGGTTTTAGCGCTAAATATTAACGCCGTGTCGTCGGCATATGATATTATTTTGCCATCTTTAATATTTAGATTACACAAGTCATTAATATAAATAAGGAAGAGGGTGGGGCCCAGAATACTCCCCTGAGGAACACCAAAACCAGTATTTTTCTGCTCATCGCTCGTAATATTATCTATTCTAACACATTGGTACCGTTGGTCTAGATAGTGAGTAAAAAGTTTCAGTGGCGTTCCCCTTATTCCTATGATCTCTAATTTGTTCAGAAGTACAGAAGTAGACACCGTGTCGAAGGCCTTGGCTAAATCGAGAAAGACTCCCAGGGTCTGGTTTCCTTTGCCGAGTTCTTCTGAAATATAATCAGTCAGGCTATGCACTGCATCTGCTGTCGACAGTTTGGCTCTAAAACCAAATTGTGCAGGAGATAAGATGTTGTTTTTTTCTAGGTAATTAACTAGTCTACTGTTTATAATTTTCTCTAGAATTTTTGAAATTGAAGGGAGTAAGGATATTGGCCTATAATTATTAACTACGTCCTTACTTCCAGATTTATAGATAGGGATTACAACTGCCTTTTTTAGACAACTAGGGAAAATTCCTTCGGAAAGACAGATTCGAAATATATGCGTTAAGGGAGGTACCAAAATTTGCTTAAAGAGCTTAAGGATCTTATTGCTTATGTTATCCCATCCAACTGCACAGTCGTCTTTTAGCCCAGAAATGATTCGAGTTATTTCATCTTCATCGGTATCCAACATAGCAAAAGATTTCGGGTTACAGCTATTGCTAGATTTTTGGAGAGATGGTTGGTCGCAATACTTCGGAATCTGATCGGCAAGAGTTTTCCCTATATTTACAAAAAAGTTATTTACATTGTTAGCTGATAAGAGTGGTGAAGGATTAGTCAGCAATAAACTCGAATTTGATTCACGCTGTTTAGACATATTAGTGACGTTTTTAATATGTTTCCAAAGTTGCTTGGTATTTTTACCTGCTTTATTTAATTCAGTTTTATCGTAATTATTTTTTAAATTCTTTAGGAGATTGTTGCAGAAATTCCTGTATCTTTTATAGGTGGTTTGAATTATTAGATTATCAGGGTGTCTTTTAGTTTTCTGATGAAGTTTATCTCTGTGTCTTATACACCGAATTAGTCCTGGAGTAATCCATGGTTTAATATTGTAAAATTTCTTATTTACTGTAGAAACTGTCGTGTTACGTAATATTGCTTGTTGAACTTGTTTTATTAAGTACGATAAAGCCAGATTAGCGTCAGCAGTATTGTAAACTAGGCTAAGGTCAATGTTGCACAAATCATATTCGAGTTTGTTTGTATTTAATTTGCTAATAGTCTGAGGACGCTTTAGCTTAGGCAGCGTTAAATTTACGTTGAGTAAGACTGCGTGATGGTCAGTAATTGTTGAGTTAGTAACAAGCGTAATATACGATAGGCTGGTTTTGATCATCATAATTATGATCGAGGCAGGAACCGCTCTGATGAGTAGGCAATGTGTGAGCGGGGAGAAAGCCATGATATAAGCAAATATTAAGGTAATCTTGGGTCCCTGCATCGCAGTTTTCGGAGCCAATATTTATATTTAAATCACCTGTTAGTATAACATTCTTAAATGGGCTTAGTGCTTGAAAAATCTGGTTTATGGAATTGTTAAAAGGATCTAAGTTTCTAGAGGATGGGGATCTATACATAGCGATTATAGCTGTGTTTGTACCAATTTTGATGACTAAACAATTACTCATACAGTCTTGTAGAGTATGTTCCTCGACTGTGACCTTTAATGATTCCTTAGCATAGACTACCACACCATCATTCTGATTGTGGTTTATTGTGGTATGTAATAAGTTGTACCCTGGTATTACTGGGAGGTTATCGTGGCGATTAGAAAGCCAGCACTCGGTAAGTACCATTATATCACAATCAAAGTTAAGTCTATGAAGAAAAATATTAAAGCTATCTATGTTCTTATAAATGCTACGAATGTTTTGGGTTAGTACGGTTAGCGAATTTTGATAGTCGGAAAGATATTGTCTGCAGTCCTCAACGTCACATGTCTTTGATCTAGTTAAAAATGTGTTATCTATATCAGTAATTAAGTTATCCATATTAAAATAAAATAAAATAAAACAATAAATTAAGTCTAAAATAAAAACTAGTATGTGGCGCTCTTAGGCGCCTTCATAATCTATCGAATTAATGTACCTGTATTCGGCAGCTTTTTTAGCAGGGCAATCTGTATCTCCCGTCTTGTGGTTGGCTTGTTTTTTAAAGCGCGAACATGTAGCACATTTTGGCGGATTGGCCTTCTTTGCGCAGTCTTGAATTGTGTGCCCTTCTTCACCGCAATGGCCGCATGTGGGGGCAGAAATTTTACATGTTTTGGCTGCATGACCATACTGCTGGCACTTGTAACATCTAGTTACCAGTGTAAAGTCTCGTACCGGACAGGACGTCCAATTTATAAATAATCTGTCCTGCGTGACGAGGGCCTTGCGAATGATGGCTGGAACTTCTATAATAAAGTTGCAATTCTCAGCATCCTTCCTGCCGGATTTGTGGCTCAGTTTTATTGAGGTCAAAAATGTATCTAGGGACATAGTCGGCAGTTTTTCGGTCAAGTTCTGTTCAAAGATACATTTATAAACCTCATTTTCAGACATAGATGTGGGAACTCCTATAACTATAATGCGAGGTTTGCGTTTTTGAGGTTCGTCGACGGTAAGCCCTGACGAAGCGAGTTGGACTGTTTGTTTTAGCTTATCTAGGTCATCTTTGGTCTCAGTGCTGATTATTAGTCCTCCTTTTCCTATTTTACGTACGCCTCGTACTTTCAGCTTCATTTCCCCAGGGCATATGATTTTTTGGACCATGGTCTTGGTTTCGTCACTGGTCTTTGAGTTATCACAGGGATAAATCGCCACGGAACTAAAAGTATTAGGACGAACAAAGCTTTTGGACCCCTTCTTCACCATATCTGCAAAAGATGTGCCCGCAACCTGCTTCGTACAGGACTCTTGAATCGTCCGGTTCATCTCCGTTAGACAGTCGGATAGGTCTCGAGCTTCGGTCATGGATTTAAGAGTGGTATGGGTTTGAATGGCCTTTTGCTTTAGAGACTGGTACTGCACAGCCATTTGCGAAACTCCATGTCCAACTTTTCGGCAAAGATTATTTATTTTTAGTTTCTGCTCAGTGTTGAGCTTACCATCAGAAGCAGTAGCACATACCTCATTCAGGCACTGCTCGATTGATGACATCCAGTTCTGGATCTCTGGAGTGGTCACTACTTCAATTTTGTCATCTTGGTCCTGTCTTGGTTGTCGCGGCGGTGTCGGTGCCGGTGTCGGTATCGGGGTCGTCGGTACCGGGGTCGGTACCGGGGACGGTGTCGGTGGAGGGCTGTGTCGTATCATCGCGCTCCGATTATTGGGGCTGCCTTCCATATAACAGAGTATTTAAAAATAATCCAGTCAGTTCATTATTAAACTTGTCACTTAAAATGTTTCTGACGCTAATACACTAAAACTAGGTCACTATTTATGCAAACGTTAATTTATTTTCTTTATTTAAATGCATTGATGAGCACGTCTGTATACTTTGAATTCCGCGTTGAATAACCCATTCATTAATGCTAACTTGAGCCGGGAGCTAATAAAGTGTCAAGAGTATGTCTATGTGTTATGTGAGGGTTCCGTAGTCAGATATGTCTTATATTTTTTATCAATATAAGTAATGCTTCTCATTTATATACCCGTCTAAATAAAAAGTAATTTAAAAAAATTAAACCGACTTCAAAAAGAAATTAACTCAAAATTATGAAATAACTTTAATTTCGGAAGTCGGTGTCTTGGGATCTGTATTTTAGTTTTATGCCACCGACTTCCGAAATTAAAGTTATTTCATAATTTTGAGTTAATTTCTTTTTGAAGTCGGTTTAATTTTTTTAAATTACTTTTTATTTCGTAATTTTTAGTTTTTGCACTAGTATTTGACCAAGGTTTTGAGATGTTTTCCCTTTGACACTACACCCGTAGCTCTTATCAATAAGCCAGGCCGTCACACTTACACGTATTAGTCCATATCTTGAAAATTACTGAATCGATCTTGATGAAACTTGCACTGTTCCCTAAGTTGAAGAAAATGTAAGCCAATAAAAAAAAATGGTCACGATCCGATTAATAGTTCCGGAGATATGCGTGGACAAACATACATACATACATACATACGTCTATGAAATTTTGTATATTTGTTTGGAAGCCCTAATAGATCATCATATGTGAATATAATGCAATTCCAATAATATTACATACATACGTATCGAATTGATAACCTCCTTTTTTTTGAAGTCGGTAAAAATTATTACCAAACGGCGCGCATCGCATCGGATCAGAACGGATTTTACAATCTTTAAACGATATTAAATCGTGTATGTATATTGTAGTGTGTGTGTGTATTTAAAGTCTATTAGGACATAGAATACTTTTATCCGCATATTCCCACGTGATCGAGACTTATGTAGATGAAACCGGGTGCAGCTAGTCTTCTTCTATAGAGAGAAGAGGTCACCAAGTGTGTTACATCCGATAACAATAAGTAACGCATGAATGATAGAGCATGGTAGTTAAATGGTGGCAAAATATACACAAACAAATCTTCAAAGTCCATTATTTAATATCATACCTACTCCAAAAACTAAAAGTTTTTAACGGTATTTCACACTTCTTTGTATCCGTGACTAGTCAAAGGCATTGTTGGATGAGCAGAGCAGGTAGGTCCTTCGGGGAAGGGCTATTGTCTTGTGTGAGTAGGCCCTATTATGTGGCCGACTAGCCAGCCGGTAATTATTTACCTACCGTGCCACGAGGTCCTTTTGGGAGCGCAACTGAAGTGGTTCTTAATGGATAATATTTTTGTGTTCACCAAAAATCTAAAGGTACATCTATGTATGCATTTCTAAAATATTATTCTTCCCCGAAAAATACTGATCGTGCACCAAATATTACAAAATATTTGTAACTTACTTTTTAATACAGTTGCTCAAAAAGTGGTGTATTGCAGGGACGTATAGCGTTCGGGATGTGGGCTATTACATACTAGTGCTTTTTTTTTACCTTTCCCGAACTCGTGCGTTCTCTTTCCCAACTGTCAAAATAATGTCTATTAAAAAGAAAAACCAACCATGAAGTTTTTACTAAAGAGTTTTTGTGATTCATACAAATACGTATATTTCTAAAAAGAAGCTACTAATTTATTTCAATATCAGATTTAATGATTTAATTGAATGAGTTAGGTATTCATTTCATTTCATCTCATTAAATTTCATTTTCATTTCATATCAATAAAAAAAATATACTGAAGACTAAGCTGTATGGATAGTTCCCTTTGCCTATCAAAATGGGTGAAGAAAAAAAAACTCTGCTTATATTCTACGGTTGGCGCCATTTTCCATAAATTTTCTTTGCGAGTTTAGTTGTTTGTTGCACAAAATGAGTAATTTCGACCCTATTTTTTTTTAATTAACACCACCGGAACTCAGTATAATTGCACAAAATGCTTCGGAGAACATTTTACCGGAAAATTCAAAAAGTCGTTACATATCCACATACGACTAATTTTTTGCGTGGAGAGAAGAGAAAAAAGCAATATTGTGTGTTTATTATTCTATTAAATTGCTTCATTTTTTCGCAACTGTATTAAAAATAGTCGTTCAGTACACCTGCGGAACCGTCATTGCAACTTGTTCAGACTGTCAACCCTCGCCTTCGGCTGCGCCTCGGCTCGGGTAGACATTTGTCGGAACTCTTTGCAATGACAGCCTTTTCGCACTTGTAATGAAATATACTAATTTTAATTTTTTTGAAATGGACATTATCGAGAACCGAATTAGTTACGAGGTTAATTATTTAAAAAAAAAATGCTTAGGTTAGGTTAGGTTAAAACTGTGACCTCCTACGCACGAGCCGAGCGAGCGAAGCGAGCGGTGCCGCGGCAGCGGCCGGCGAGTGCCAGAAACGACTAAATTTTAAAGAAAAAAAAATATGGAAAAAGAGATTATTTTTAACAGGCTATCGAGAACCGAATTAGTTAGACGTAAAACTAAAAAAATAAATGCTTGTTTTTAAAATTAGGTGTATTACTATTTTTACAAACTTGCAACAGTTGTTAAATAGATGCTCGTTATGACATATTTTAATGAACATATTTTGGTGCACATTCAGTATATTTGGTGGAACACAGGCAAAATTAGGTAAATGAAATGGGAATAAATTGAAGTACTTTTAAATACCATCCGTTCTTAATTGTTTTGTTGATCAAACTTTTAACTAAAGACAAACAATCTAGATAAGAAAACAAAACCAAATCGACATCTCGTTACCTAGTGACTTCACTCCGCAGTATGTAGGTACCTGAAAATGGAGAGGAACGCTTTAGATTCCCATTGGCATCAAAATTGCGTCCAAACAAGACCGATCTCGCTAACATCATTGAAATACACGATTTCTTAAGTGCTTGAGAAATGTTTCGCCTCAGCATTACTCGTGACTCTATCCCTAATTGTACCGTTGATAAAAGACCTCCACAGTTGTTCACATCCTTAGGAATTACATTACTAGGAGGCAAATTTCCGTACGTTGAAATTTCAGGAGATTCATCGACAGCATTAATTATTATTGTGTAAATTCGCTGTGCTTTTGCGTTCTCAGCTATCATTTATATGAGCATTGTAAGCTTCTACTTTTCGTATAGTCGGATAAATTCGAACTGCAACTCCACCGGCAAATTCTCCTATCAACGGTAGGTACTCGTCGACGTTCGCAAAGCAATTCAAGTTGAGCCGTTGTCAATTCGCCAAAACGCAAATTATTCAGCAAATCTATGAACGAGTATCGTACCTATATTTTCTGTGCCATTGACCGACCAATGATCGACCATTATGAATTTAGCAGATTACGAACTTTTAGCAAAATGACGATACTCCAAAAACTAAAAGTTTTTAACGGTATTTCACATTTCTTTGTATCCGTGACTAGTCAAAGGCATTGTTGGATGAGCAGAGCAGGTAGGTCCTTCGGGGAAGGGCTATTGTCTTGTGTGAGTAGGCCCTATTATGTGGCCGACTAGCCAGCCGGTAATTATTTACCTACCGTGCCACGAGGTCCTTTTGGGAGCTCAACTGCAGTGGTTCTTAATTGTTTTGTTGATAAAACTTTTAACTAAAGACAAACAATACTCATCAGACCCCATTACTCATATTCAGGTAGTATTAAACATTTTATAGGGAATTGTAAAGGTTAGTACAACATTGTTATCTAACTTCTTTGTTCATTTACACATGTATGTTATATTTTCAAACTACCAAATTATCGTTATAATTTGCACCAAATCTATTGTATTAAAGTTAAAACTAGGTTTCAACTATTGTTAACCATTAATCTAAGCAGTACCTAATCCTTTGTTATCTTGCAATAAATATCATAAGAAATCACACTTTGAACTAATAGTTACCTACATTGTATTGTATTCCGTTACATTTTAACTTAATTTTAGCAAAGTTCATAATTTAGTAGGTGAATAGTAAAATCGACAATTACATACATTAATGTTATTGTATATGATCTAGTAAACAGATTAGTACTTTTGTGAACCAGTTCAGTTTTGGGATACGTTGATTAAAACATGTATTGAAACGTTTTTTTTAGATTTTAAGAAAAAAAAACAAAGTCTATATAATTACAGTTTGAGGTGGTAACCGAATCTGTTTCATAAATAAAAAAATATACTATTGACGCTGCAGCAGGTCCAATAATGGCCGTTTCGAATTTTTTGAAAATCTCCGAAACCAGGGTTTTGTTTACAAAAATAACTTTAGTAGGAGTTAATATGTTAAGTGTAGTCTATAAAAAAACAAAGCTTGACTTTGAGGCAGCGAGGTACGAGATTCCATACATCCATGAGCATTGTTCTTTAGTTTTCACTCTCTCGAGATCATAAACTAAACCATAGCTGAATCTAATTTTAAGTTTTTTAACTTTAGTCCTGTTCTCAATGTCCCACAGATCAATGTCAAAATTCAGTGCCAAATTTCAAGTTTCTAGGCCTACTAGAAGTCCCTAAACATTTTGATTAGCTCTAAGTGAGTGAGTCAGTCAGTCAGTCAGTGACACTTTAGCTATTTTGAAAAGTCCATAACTTCGAATCTATTAAAGCTACACCTACAGTTATGAAATTTGGTATTCGAACTAACAGCAGTCATGGTATTATGTATGTGAAGTTTGATTCGATTTCGTGTGACAAATAGTTAGATACAGGGTGTTCAAAAGTAGCTCGAAGCGGTTCGGGTAAAAAGTGCACGGCGTACGTGCGGCCTCTTGCTGGAACTTGGCCTGCGCACTGCCGTGCGCTTCGATATAGAGCATAAAATGTACATAATGATGACGTAACCTTGGGACGCGGGACGCGTGAGTGGATAACAAGTGGCATGAAAGAGACGCACGTAGAGAAGTCAATGAAGTGTGAAGGAGTCAAAAGTAGGTAGATTCATTGTGAGTGTGACGGAGTATGATAAGGAGTGGGTAATGGGTGAAGCGAGCCTGTCGTCGTGCAGACCGCGCACAGAGCACTTTAAGACCGCGACAGCGCCGGACCGTTTCTCACCGGCTTCCTCGAGCGCACAGTGGCGCCCTCACCGTTTGTTTGGTTATTTCTTTTATTATAGCGGAATATAGTGGCCACTATTATCAGTTTTAGTGATTATAATAAAATTAAACAATATAAAAATACCGTGTATAATAATATTAACGTATAATCTTGTGGAGCACAACTTAACGTGCTTATTTTCTGCATGTTCATTGTAAAATAAAATAAATAACCAAACAAACGATGAGGGCGCCACTGTTCGGTCGGCGCAGCCTTAAACCACGTGGCCGGCTCAGCGAACCTACAAAAAGTGAGTAAAACTAAAGTTTATTGACCGATACGTAGGTTAGCTCTAACTTTGAACCTCAATATACATAAATATGCCCCGTCTGAAGCAACCAAAACTAACTCACTTTGTTCTTCGTCTTGAGGTATTGATGCCATTCATGAAGTTCGAAATGAAACTTTGTTTTAGTTTCGTTTTAAAAACTTGGTTGTATTTTTGTTATATATTTAATTGAATTTGTTAATTTATCAATGTTTTTTAAATTGAACTCATGAACACAACATTGAATTTTATTTTATGATTACATTAATTACCTTGAAATGGTTATAATTGTTGTTCTTTGTTATTTCTATGTTTATCTATTAGCTATGTATCTATGGTGTATCAATGATTACCGTTTAATAATCTGTTTTATATATACGATAGCCGTAATATATAGGTAAGGACCTACATGCAACCGGTTCATTCATGCAATAGGTCTTACAACAGCATATTCTTTCAAAATATTACTTACTGAAAAAGTGTTGTATATATCTACATATTTAGAGCAGCCTTAAAATCTCGTATAGCTACTAAGGCTCAGCTGTTTTTTAAGTAGTTATCAAACTACAAAACAACGATGCTCCGTTAAATGCAAAAAAGCTGTTTAATTATGATACGAGAATTAAAATAAAGGAATCTGGGTAGAATATTAATAAAATCTGTAAAATATAAGAGAAATGCATTAATTTGCTTATCCACGACATTCATTAAGTCTTCTAGGTAGGAAGGTCATGTTTCAGTCATTGTGTTCAATAATTAGGTATAACTGTTTAGTTGTCATATATAATAATAATAATAAAGCCTTTTATTCGGACCATAGATATACAATTACTTTTTCTTACACAACTGCACTGTTACATAATATATATTATATATATATTTTTTTTATTACATAATTTAAAATTCGCGTATTTGGTGCTTCTTTACTTTCTGTAAGTCCGTTTGCCACTTGGCAAAGGCCTCCTCCAACTTACTCCATTCTGATCTCTCTCTGGCTCCTCTAATCAGATCGAACAATTAGTGATTAATAGAATGATTTTAATATAATAGAATGCATTTGATACACATAATTACACATTAATAAAACTCGATAGCTTCGTTAGTCCAGTGGTGCTGAGTAGACTCCCTCGAGAGTCGTGGGTTCGATGCCTATAGGTCAGACAAACTGCTCGGGTGGGTGCTGGGTTAAAAGGGTCATTAAATATAACTACAATAACTAGCGAAATGTGAGCGTACAGTGCACCCTGCCTACTCCTTAGGAGAAATAGGCACGAGGTAACAAAAACTGTCCAAGTGCGAGTCGGACTCGCACACGAAGGGTTCCGTACCACAAGGCAAAAACGCCGAAAAAAACACGTTTGTTGTATGGGAGCCCCCTTAAATATTCATTTATTACTAGCTGCGCCCCGCGGTTTCACCCGCGTAAATGTCGATCCCGTGGGAATATCGGGATAAAAAGTAGCCTATATGTTAATCCAGGGTGTCAGCTACCTCCATACAATATTTTATCAAAATTGGTCCAGCCGTTTGAGCGTGAAGAAGTAACAAACATAAACACACACACACCCCCACATACACACTCACCAACCTTCGCTTTTATAATATTAATGTGAAAAATATTTGTTTATTTATATTTTATTCTGTTTTTAGTATTTGCTGTTTTAGCGGCAACAGAAAAACATCACCTGTGAAAATTTCAACTGTCTAGCTATCACGGTTCATGAAATACAGCCTGGTGACAGACAGACGGACAGTGGAGTTAAGACTCCACTGTCCGTCTGTCTGTCTGTCTGTAATAGGGTCCCGTTTTTACCCTTTGGATACGGAACCCTAAAAATTAACATACCTACATTATAAAACGTTGGTCCCGCACACATAGCCAGAGACCGCAAAAAAAAATCTATTTAATGATAATCCTCTTGGATTGCGAGGAAAAAGGGAAGGCCTTTGTCCAGGTATAGACAAAACACAATGTAGGCTAACAAACAAATATATTGCTTTGCGTTTTTAGATGGTGGCAGATGATTTGAGTTGTGAGGTGGGCCCCCCCTGCAGCCTCGTGTTAGCCGATGGTCTTCGATCGGTCTTCACAGGACGGAGCTTCGGGGCCCAGGTGCCTGCAGACTGAGAAGTTGGTTAGTACATAAATAAGTTCCTGTTATGCTAACACGAACCTAACTCTTTCAATAATTTTATTAATTCAATATTCTATGTGTACTGCGTTATAATTACTACTATCCAGCAAAAAGAGTCCATTGCACTTAACTCAAAAATATCCAGAACCACCAACACATATTGTGGTTAATTTTGGTCATCATCATCATCTGCCTAGCCTTTTCCCAACTATGTTGGGGTCGGCTTCCAGTCTAACCGGATGCAGCTGAATACCAGTATTTTACATGGAGCGACTGCCTATCTGACCTCCACAACCCAGTTATTGGGTAATACGATACCCCTTGGTAAGACTGGTTGTCAGAATTTCGGGCTTTTGACTACCCGTAACGACTGTCAAAGATCCGCAAATGACAGCCGGGACCAACGGCTAACGGCCAACGGCTATTGTGGTTAATTTTGGTATATCTTTTAAGGCTTCGGCAATTAAAGACCTCAAATCACGTACCATTATTTGTCTGTAGGTACCAAATAATTGACCCCTAAAATTATTAAAAGAAATATATTTACTTACTAGTTACCTAGGTACCTATATTGTTAGAAAAAAATACAGTTTGGTTGATAAAAAAAACAACGCATCACCGACCGATTTGCAAAAGCAACCTTAATAACAATGGACTTACAAGTATTAAAAACAATCGCGGTATTTAGTACCTTACTGTCTAATTGTATTGTTGTGTTGTTGATCAGTATATCAGACGGGTATGGTCGGATACCCGGAGTCACTAACAGACTTGTCGTATCACGCGCAGTTGTTGGTGCTCACATACCCACTGGTTGGTAACTATGGTGTCCCCGACGAAGACGAACGAGACGAACATGGAATACCCAAGTAAGACGTTTTACTAGTAGCCAGCCAATACTTATAACACTGATGATCAATTAAAAAAAACTAAAATATAATTGGTTTGAGATGGGGCGGCGAGGGCAGCCACTAATGAAAGACAATTGTTTACAGAATAAATAATTTAATTACACCTAAGACTCTGTAGCTATCGGGAAACATTAGGAGACCATCCCTAAATTTTGCAATAGGAAAGTAAACGCAGCAAGCGGATACACTACATAAATACGAAAAACTTTATTCCGACAATCACAAATACGAATTTCAAAATACCGATTTTCATAATTCCGAATGGTTCAGAATTCCTAATATAACAACTCCGATTTATCTATCATTCATCCTATTTTTATAATTCCGAAATTTCAATATTCCTAATGTTTATAATTACTATTCTCAAAATACCGAGTTTCAATAAATCGAATAACAAAAAGTCCGAATTAACGATAATTCGAAACATCAAAAATACGAATTTCGATTAATTTAAAGAATTCCGAAATAAAAACGCCTTGTAAAACTGAATAGCAAGACAAATATACGAGTAGAATACGGAATTTCGACGCACAAAATATGGCTAAATGCTAATATGATGTTACAAAATTGCGATGCACGTTACTGCGAAAGACCGTCTCTGCGACGCCATCGCCACTACACTTCGATGCACGTTACCGCGATAGATCTTCACTACGATACTACTTGACTTCGATGCACGTTACCACGAAAGATTTTCACTGCGATACTACTTGACTTCGATGCGTTCTCTATTTTTACCGACTTCACAAAAAGGAGGAGGTACAGTCACGAGCACTAATATGTCAACACTTGGCAACTTACAATTGCGATTTTTCTTGAAATAACGAATGCAACGTTTAAATACAACACTTTACACAAAACTATGGGTTCGAAAATACTTTGTTCGTAATAACGTAAAATTTCATTCAAAACTAAAGAAGAAAATCGTCTTTGAATAAAGCCAAGTGTATACATACTTTTGCTCGTGACTGTACTATGTTCGGATGTTTGTATGTTTTTTTTTTGTATGTTTGTTCATCGATTACTCCGCCAATTGTCGACGGATTTTCAAAATTATTTTTTTGTTCGAAAGTAGATAGTTCTGAGGTGGTCCCATTGTCACCAAGTTAGGATCTGATGATGGGATCTTAGAGAAATCGAAGGCAACCCTCAAAATTTATAGGCTCACTTATTGTTTTTTGTTTTTCGCATATTTTATGAAGTATCTTGTGTATTTGCGTATGGTTGTCACCATCTCAGGTAGCTGGGCTGATGATGGAAGGTACAACTCCTTAACAGTAAGAAGTTACTCGAACAGGCAAGGACTGTTTTTACCGACTTTACAAAAAGGAGGAGGTACTATGTTCGGGTGTTTGTATGTTTTTTTTTTTTTTTTTTTTTTTTTTTTTTTTGTATGTTTGTTCATCGAATACGCCGCCAATTGTCGACGGATTTTCAAAATTCTTTTTTTGTTCGAAAGTAGATAGTTCTGAGGTGGTCCCATTGTCACCAAGTTAGGATCTGATGATGGGATCTTTCGAGGGCAACCCTCAAATTTTATAGGCTCACTTATTGTTTTTCGCATATTTTATGAAGTATCTTGTGTATTTGTGTATGGTTGTCACCATCTCAGGTAGCTGGGCTGATGATGGAAGGTACAACTCCTTAACAGTAAGAAGTTACTCGAACAGGCAAGGACTGTTTTTATAACGACCACATTTGGTCTCATGATCATCAAGTCATGACCTGATGCTGCAGTCAAGATAGTCTGCAGAGTACCTAACTCCTCAACAACTAACAGCAGATATATCGTGTTTATTCTCATTGAAAAGGGCTCGATGTGTGGATAAACGTAGTTACTGAGGAACACCGAAGACCTGATGCTGAAGCCAGGAGCATCAGAAAAAGTACAAACCTTGAAATTACAGCACCGTAGTCGTGTTTGGGCTCATTTTAAACAGGACTAATTTTAAGTTCAATGCAATGTTGACATAAGTCTGGCCTGATGCTGCAGCCAGGATTATCAGCATCTAATCTAAAAACTAATAAAAGGAGAACTCCTCAACAATTAACGTATCGAACTGTATCGAGAAAAGGAATATTTTATAAAAAGGCGATGGGCAAGTTGACATTAGGCTATTGTAACTTAGAGAAATTATAAATAGACCCACTAAAAAGCGAGAAATAAAAACTTTTTAACAAAAAAAAAACCGACTTCCAAAAAAAACACTACAAACTGAAAAATAACTTTAATTTCGGAAGTCGGTGGCAAAAACTAAAATACTGATCCCTAAGACACCGACTTCCGAAATTAAAGTTATTTTTCAGTTTGTAGTGTTTTTTTTGGAAGTCGGTTTTTTTAATAAATTGTTTTGATGTTTGATAGGGCATTTGACACATTTTGTCTCATGATCATAAGTCATGACCTGATGCTGCAGTCAGGATAGTCTACAGAGTACCTAATTCCTCGACAACTAACAGCAGATATATCGTGTTTAGGCTCATTGAAAAGGGCTCGATGTGTGGATAAACGTACTGTTAATGAGGAACACCGAAGTACTTACAGACCTGATGCTCAAGCCAGGAGCACCAGAAAAAGTACAAACCTTGAAATTACAGCACCGTAAGTCGTGTTTGGGCTCTGTGTAAAGGTTTTAAAGTAACCTAACCTCGGGGTGCCCTTCGCTCGCTCTTGCATCCTACGTCGCCTATTGCGTTCGTTATGTTCGGGTGTGGCAATAATTCGGAGTATTGAAAATCGGAATGTCGTTTTTGGACCCATCGAGCATTTGATTCTTCGAACATATGAAAATCGGAAAACAAACAAATCGCATTTATTACTTTCGGTAAAATAAGTTTCGTGATTTTTAATAATAGACGTTATAATTCTTAGGTGTTATGAAAATCGGAGCATCGAAATTCGGAATAAAATATTTCGGAATATTTGGGTGTTCCCGCAGCAAGCTGCATTCAGAAAAATAAAACTAAAACTTGAAAACATTTTCCTGCAAGTAGCTGCCCTGTCCCATCTGCCCTGCCCCATCTGCCCGGCCATGCCGATAACTTATTTTATCAACTTGTAGGAAGTAAGTCAAAATCAATGTGTCAGCCAGCTGTTATAGATTTGACTGGTGATGATACCGTACCATTGTGTCCAATTGTTATGAGTCACAATAAATTAAAGAAATATATTAAAATTAAAAAACTAATTAAACGGTCACAGAGAGCAATTAAAAAACAAAATCTTTTAAAATTAAATATTTCCCTTAGAAAGGAACGTGTTATACTTTCTAAAAGTTTAAATAGTTGTACTGTTGAGTTAAATCAATGTAGGGAAAAGTATGACATTGATACAAAGCTCCTATATAATGATATACTACACAAGGAGCAATTATTGAAGGATATTTTTGAGAAATATGAGACTTCACAACAACAACTAAGTGAGCGATTGTTTGAGGCTGGGGAACTACTGGAATTGGTGAAGTGCAATGCTGAGAGTTATGAGTCTCTGACTAATAATCTAACATGCAGCTGTGCCAACCAACCACCACCTCCTCAGCCTCAGAGTGACTTGTCTCCACCGGTGTTGTCTCTTCCAGCAGAGTCCTGTTTTAGTACACAGAATAATAAATCAATTTTCTTTAGTGACGAATTAGGTTCAGGCTTTGGAAAAATATTATTTAATTACCTTAGCCATAGTTTTACCAATCATAGTTATCATAACATAAGTTATAAACAAATGATTAAAAGAATTGCAAACGCAAACCTAGACAATTATTCTACAATGGTTTTGCTACTAGGTAAAAGTACTGGTATTACCAGAAAGGACATAGTGAATGGTGTCAACACCTTATTAAACTTAAACATAGGTAAGATAATGTTGTGTGCTTTACCTTACTCTGATACTCTATCAGAAGATGAAAATAAATATATATATAAATTGAATAACACTATTCACATGCTGACATGTTATCATAGTGACAAATTATTGTTTTTTGACACTAATAAGTTTGTTAGTGGTTTTATGTTCACTCAGAGAACTTTATCTCTGTCTTGGGAATGTAGACATATGATTGCTATGTTGATAGCATATAATATTAATGGGGTTATAGCTAATATAACAAATTGTAGTATTAGGGACGAGTCTGTGTTGTTTAGTGATACTAACAACATAGTGATGAATAATTGTGAATCATCATGTAGTACGAAGGAGGGTCCACCTATAATACCAACATCATTGGAGGCCACTACCAGTCAGATGGGGTATTCTCTTCCTGCTGGAACTCATACGGGCTCACTAGACACGTCAGTCGTAGTTGTGGAGGTCACTCCGGATAACGCTAACTAATTAATGAGACAACAGAAGTTACCCCTTCAAATAACCAATTACTATTAGAGAATAATAAAAAGGTATCTTCTGGCAATATTACTCAGAATAATAATAAAAAAATGGTTGCCTGTAAAGTCGGTTTTACGGGCGAAGATTTTACGTGACAACGACCGATCATCCGATCATAGTTGAGTGGGAGAGAGACGCAAGGCATTCGGCGGGCCTCTCTCTCGTTCGGTGACTCATCGTAACGTTACCGAGCGTTACACTTTTTCATAAGTGACTCCCAGCCGCAACCTAATTTAAGACGTTGTCACGTCAAAAACTAAAGGGAGGGCAACATATTTTAAAATTATTTAACCAAAATATCCAAGGTTGCTCTTCTAAATTACTGGAAATAGAATTGTTTTTAGAAAATACCAAGTTTGATGTCATTTGTTTAACAGAACATTGGTTAAAAGCCCATCAAGTAATGTCAATTAACTATGAAAATTATTGTGTAGTTAGCCATTTCAGCCGTACACGTATGATACATGGCGGATCATTAATATTAGTAAAAAATTCTATTAAATCCAAGGAACGAAAAGACATCATTGGGCTGTCAGTTGAACACACCATTGAATTGTCCTGTGTTGAGCTTGATAAGCATGTGGTAGTATGCGTATACAGACCTCCAAGTTACCAGAATCTAGCTGTGTTTGATTCTGTAATGGAAGATGTGCTAAAGAAACTTTCTGCTAGTAGTAAGTCAATAATAATATGTGGCGATTTTAATATTAATTTATTAGAAAATAACTCGAATACTATCAGATTATTAAGTCTTTTTAGGTCATTTGATATTTGTCAAATGTTTTTATTGAACCCACCCGTGTGACAGCTTCCTCTGCCACTTGTATAGATAATATTTTCTGTAACTGTGATTATTTACACAAAGAAATTGTAAATAAGTTGTCATCTGATCACAGTGGACAAACAATAACATTTTGCTCCCACATGCCTTTACAAAATTTTTTAATAAGGTTTAGGCCAATTACACGTAAAAATTTAGAGAAATTAAATAATTCTTTGGCTAGTAAATTATGCGTTCAGAGTTTTAATAATCTATGTGACCCAAATGAGTGCTACGCCGAGTTCTTTTCACTATTAAACACGCAATTTAATGACACTTTCCCACTAAAGACTAAAAGTATTTACACAAAGTTTTTATTTAGTGATTGGGCGACTCCAGGTATTCGTAAAAGCAGGGAAAACCTTTTTGAACTTTATGGCCTGAAGCAACATATGAATAACACAAGCTTTCATCAGTATGTTGTGAAGGGATATGGGAGAAAAAAGCACCCTTTACAGCAATAAAGTTTATTTATACTAAGACACTGATTACATGATGTTAGCGGCGCGTACGCGGAACCGAACTAGAAACATTCTACGGTAGGTGGCACTGCTCACGCACTTCGTAATACTATAACACCTCCCCTCGAAGTCATGAGCATGTATCTTCAACATTCACATACATTCATCCATCATACCTAAATTACGCAGACATTCATGATGCTTTGTACCACTCAAGCCTTTGGTCAAAACGTCAGCAGGCATTCGGTCAGTACATAAATATCTAAGATCAATTTACACCTTGTTCGCACATATCTCGAATAAAGTGGTGCCTCACATCGATATGTTTCGTTCGTGGATGATAATTCCTACTTTGAGCAAGTTTAATCGCGCCCTGGTTGTCGTTAAATAGCATCACACACTCACACTTAATCGCAATGTTACTTAAAACATCACGCAAATACATTGCCTCTTTAGTAGCTTCGGAAATGGCCACATATTCAGCTTCGGTGCTTGATAAAGCAATGGTCCGTTGCTTTCTCGCCTCCCAGCTAATCGGAGCATTTATGCATTTACAAACATTTAAACTCACATACACAAACAGCCAGACCCGGAACAACTACTTGTAGGTCATACAAATATTTGTTCCGTGCGGGAATCGAAGCCGCGACACGCAGCGCAGCAGTCAATCGCTTAACCACTGCGCCAACCGTGCCGTTTGCGCCAATTGTTTCATCCTTGCGTCTTCCAAATCCTTTAAAACTACGAATAATTTTTAGCTTAAGTACTTCTTCAAGGGCTTTCTTACTTGGCTGCTATCTACATAAGTCTAGTCCAGCGTAGGAATGCCTTTCATTTTGACAGTTTAACCATATTCATTGCGTTATTTACGTTGTTGAGCTGACAAATTTTTCGAACATATGAAGCAATGGATTAGCGATAGATATCCTTCAAAATGATTCAGATTTTGATTGATAGTGTGTTACGTACAGTTCTATTTGTATACAGGGTTTAGCAAAAAGGTGTGGTAAAAATTAAGGGTGTCAGTCTCCCATGCATTTGGGTTCAGTAGCCTGTATTGAAATTTTGTATAGAACTACTGATTTCTTTTTCGTGATGACGATGTTGGTTCCATGGAGAAAGTTGTTCAGTTTTATGGTCTACTAGCTGCGCCCCGCGGTTTCATCCGCGTAAATGTCGATCTCTTGGGAATATCGGGATAAAAGTAGCCTATATGTTAATCCAGGGTGTCAGCTACCTCCATACAAAATTTTATCAAAATTGGTCGAGCGTCAAGAAGTACCAAACATATAAACACACCCCCACACACACACACTCACAAACTTTCGCCTTTATAATATTATTAGTGTGATATGCCACCCTTTATTTTGACCACGCCTTTCCGATACACTCTGTATCTGTGATTCATAATATGATGTAGATACTTGTACATAATAAAGAGTATTTTATTCAATAAGTAACAATATTCGTTATACAATACAGTTGCCTTTATTCATATGCAAAAACATGATTTGTAAACACATGAAATCACGATAGGAAGTCAGTTATCAGTGTCACACTTACGAACCACTATCACGCCTACACAAACAATACATTCTGCTCTTCTAGAACTTTTTCACCAAATGTTTTTGATTTAGTTTAAGGCTGGAAATCCTGTTACGCCGACGTCCGTCGGTGCTACAGTAAACACGTCCATTTATCGTCAGCGTTTTGGCACAAAATACAGAGAGTACAGAAGGCAATCACATGTATGTACTTCACTTTTCATACCTACGCTCGGCGGTCGCGCTAGGGTTGTCAACTTTGGCTTATGCACAAAAAACTATCGTGGTAGTGACACTCGTATCTAGTTGTTTGATTTATTGTTGAGCTTATTCTACAATATTAAAACAAAACAATAAACATAGCATTACAATACAAAAAGTTTACAGAACAAAAACATATAAAATTTTACTTTTGTAAATTTTCAGTATCGAAAATCCCTAATACATAACTTCAAAGCGGATTACCCTATTTACACAATTTATTTTGCTCTATCCGTTTTAGACCTAAATCTATCAAATGACACTAAAAACAATACAATATCTACACAAACAAAAAATCATGTTTTCAACTTACGTAATAGTTGGTGGCGTGAATTTACCTTACAAAAAAGTTACTTCGTTTATACTGATTCAAAATAGGAAACTATTATATAAATCGAGCTTAGACAGCCATTTTTTGTTGCTCCATTTTTGCACTTCACAGACGCGTGTCTCAAGCCGATGGCACTCGCGCTCGCACTGCTCCCAACCCGTCCGAGATAACGGGTCCGTGAGCGGTGTCTATGTGTGCGTTGCTCGAGCGCACTTTGTATGTAGATTGCCTTCTGTACTATCTGTATTTTGTGGTCTTGGTACGCGTGTCTAAAGTGTTACATGCTCTGTGCGCGTGTCCGATGGTACGCGACAGACGTGACCGTAGGTAAGAGGAATTCAGGCCTTAACCTTGAACTTAGTATTAAAACAAACAAGTTTTTTTATGTAGTCAGCTTACAGAATAGGCTCTAATAGATGTAGGTACAAGTCATACTTAATTACTTACTATACTTTCCCAATTTAAATTAAACTTTATGTATATTCTATACTAAACCTTATAATAATATTGAATAACATAAAATAACATCACGTCTGCATTCCCCGAAGGTTTAAGTAGGGGTGTACCATTAGTACACCCACATTTCGCCTGTGACGTTTACGTCCCATGTAATAGGGGCCAGCCTATTGCCAGCAACCGGGAACAAATCCAGATTCTAGGCTGCTACTGAGAAACCCCTGATGGAAAACCCAATAAAACTGCCCATCCTGGGAATCGAACCCAGGACCTCCTCAGCAGTAGCTCTTGGTACCATTGGACCAACGAGACAGTCGCTGTCTGTCCTGTGTCCACAGAAGAGATGAGGTCCAAACTGTATGTCATGTATTCAATAACAATGTGTGGCCCTGTCTTAGTCCACCATACATTTCAGCCGACTTATTGCATGGAACTAGCTGCTGCTCCTAACAATAAAAACTGTTGATTATTTTTTCCTCGCGACTGCGCGAAGGTCGCTTGCGTCCAACACTTTCTATACGCGAGCGCAGTCACATGACAGCCGCTAGCCGCTTCCTTTCTTGTTTACGTATGCCATTCGGCTGACAATTATTTTCGTGATTATGAAAGTAGCGGTATGCTAAATGAGCCATTTTTATGTAAATATAGATTAACTAGCTTCCGCCCGCGGCTTCGCCCGCGGGGTATGTCGATAAAAACTATCCTATGTCCTTCCCCGGGATGCAATCTATCTCTCTGCCGAATTTTATCGAAATCCGTTCAATGGTTTAGGCGTGAAAAGGTAACATACAGACAGATAGACAGACAGACAGAGTTAAGTAATTTCGAATTTATAATATTAGTATGGATGTAAGTAAGTATTTCAGTTCAAACGCAATTTTCCAAAACTTAGTTGCTATACAGTAAACGCATACTATATCTACGAAACTATTGTTGTTACTAAGACAAGAAAGTTATGCATAAAATATTTCCAACCGAACGATAGTATGAATGCGACCTTATTGTGCATTTCTGATGCAGTTGCGCAGCCGCATGCACCGACTGCATGCTAACTGCATCCTAAATTCCTAACTCACACTTGTCCAGCATACGTTTTAATATATCGTTATTAATAAAGCCGTACGAGAAACCAAAGACCTTTGGTTGGCCTTGCCCCTTGCTATTAGATATTATGCTTTGTAGGTATAATGTATGCGTTTATCAAGTTTTCACGTTTTTGTAATTCTAGAGGTCAGTTATTATGGCCACTGCATAGATAGGGCCGTACATCGAAAGTAAATATTCTCATAAAACTAATTAAGACTTAAATGGGCCTTGAATATTTTCAAGGCCCATTTAAAGTCTTAATTAGTTTTATGTGTTAATTAATTAGTGTTAGTTTTAAATGTTTTGGACGGACCACAGGACTGAGAAGCAGCACCAGCATTAAAGTGTTAAATGTCCCTAGGATGGTCGAACATAATAGGGTGAAAAAGACAATATTCTCATAAGAGTAATTAATACTTTAAATGGGCCTTGAAAATAAAATGCTTTCGACTGACCAGGGTGTCTACTCCGAAGTTACACATACGAATGATCGGAACGATCCGACACACGGCCGAATTACGGATATCGATATCGGATATCTATGGGCCGAACCGAATATTGTTGTCCTACTACGAAAAAGTTCGGATTGGCTCAGTTTGGTCGGGACCATAGTCAATATAGGAAATGAAAGGTAGTAGGAAATGACCGAACATTCGGCCGATACGATAAATTTACCACTTCGGAGTAGACCCCCTGTGCACTGAAGAGAGAAGCAGTGCCAGCATAATTGTCCCTACGATGGTCGTTATAGTTTGAAATATCTATATTATATTTGTTGGTTATTCTTGAATAGCTGCTGTTTTAGTACCGAGTGGAATCAGCATCATTTTACATTTATATCTTTTAAACCGTCACCGCGAATTAGTTTGCCCATTGCCAACAAATTAAGTCGATTACTCCGTGGCTAACTACCATATTAAAACTGGCATTAGAGTGGAGTAGTGGGCGTAATCCTGCACACGTTGGCCCACATTGGCCTGCCAAGAAGGGGAGCGTGCACAGTAACCCATTTTCGTTTCTTGATAAGCTGATAGATAACTTTCAATCATAAGTCTTTGAAGTGACGTATTTGAATTTACGCAAATGGGATCTCAGCATGACAGTGCAAACTAATCGATCGATGAAATGACGTGATCTTAAGTTGTTTAGACAGTTACATAAATAAATAGTCAGAATACCCTTGGCCGTAGGGATAATGCATCGTTCGTGTATTGGATTCCTTGAGCGTATGAGAAAATTGTCTTGGTTGTATTGCAGTTTGTAATGCGTTTTATGAAGTTTTATGTGCCTTTATTTTCCTCTTAATCTTGTCAATTTCGTCGCTTATTGCTCATCTCCTTCATCTTATATCTTATATCAATTGTCGTTCGTTAGTCTCGCAAAAACTGTCACTGACTCTGGCAGAGCAACCATCAGGGATTTTAATTTTGATAACACAAAAAATTTGTCGAAATTTGTCGCCAAATATCAGAATTTGTCGGTCACTGGTTCAAACAATATAAGGGTTTATAGGTGGCCAATCTGGAGAGAGTCTCCCCAGCAGGGCCACCTTTATATCTCAAAAACTAGGGCACCTAGCGAAGATCTGTTTTCTCCCATATTTAGTCGCCAATTAGTCGGAATCAGTCGCCAAATATCAGAATTGAAGAACGTATCGCAATGACAATCCGGCTTATCCAGCTAATCGTTGAACCGCCGCATTTCAAAACGGCCCTTTTTTTGATAACGGCTAGCCGTAATGTTTGACGGCACGGTTGGCGCAGTGGTTAAGCGATTGACTGCTGCGCTGCGTATCGCGGGTTCGATTCCCGCACGGAACAAATATTTGTATGACCTACAAGTAGATGTTCCGGGTCTGGTTGTTTGTGTAAATGAATTTAAATGTTTGTAAACGCACCCACAATACAGGAGAAATTCCTAGTGTGGGGCAACGTTTAAAAAAAAAAAAAAAAAAATGTAATTAGGCGGATTATACAATCCGACTGCGACATATCCATAGTTTATAAGGTTTACCAACTTTCCCCTTCCGGTCCTTTCCATTTTGTGGGGGCACCACCAGTTTTGCCCCCTATTCTATTATGGGACTTAAAACATAACTGGCGGAATGTTTGGCTCGTGACTGTACAGTACACTACTGCCCAACCCATCGGGGAATGCAGGCGTGATTATTTTATGTTATGTAGAGTTGATATTAGTTGTGATATTAGCTTCCGAAGTCATGGGCGTTATCACGCAGCTGTCGAGCTGTTATCAAAATGAAACCTGAAATTACTATACTTAACTGAAAACAATGATAATATTGTGTTTCGAACAATTTTAATCAGACGAAACGGGACTTTTTGAATTTCATTTATTTCCATAAGTGAGTAAGTAAATATAAACACCACTCGGCACCTACAGCTGGGTTCAATGAGCTTTCCAAATCTTTACATAGATATTATAAATTAAAGTTGCTTTTCGTGTCTGTGTGACCGCGTGATTCTTCTGAACTACGCAACAAAGGTTTATGCGTACCTATAATGAAAGAAATCGCGATGTTTTTTAACAAAGTCGTAAAAACCATGCGAAGCAAAGGTAGCTCGGTAGTCACACTAATATTATAAAGGCAAAGGAAATTTTGTGAGTGTATGGGGGTGTGTTTATATGTTTGTTACTTCTTCACGCTCAAACGGCTGGACCAATTTTGATAAAATTGTTATGGAGGTAGCTGACACCCTGGATTAACATATAGGCTACTTTTTATCCCGATATTCCCACGGGATCGAAACTTATGCGGGTGAAACCGCGGAGCGCAGCTAGTGATATATAAATTACATATTTCTCCTACAGACTCAATTTGCCAAGGCGTGTCCCGAATGCCCTAGTAATATCCCATGAGTCGGCGCCGCAATGTGAAAGCCTTGGAACTCGCGCCTGTGGCCAATTTAATTAGTAGGTAATTAAAACGTTAGTTATAGGTGGAACTTTCACCATCAAAATGAGGTCAGGCGCCCGGCCGTCCGTGTCGGTGCTACAGCTGCGCTTGTTGTGTTGCTTCGCGGCCGGCGCGCTCATGGCGTCGTGGACCTGGACGCCCGCCGCCGCCGCCGGCTGGAGGCGCTACTTGGCAAGGTGTGGTACAAATATACAACATGTAACAAAAAGCCTCTCCGATCCGTGAGGGTGTCATTATACAATGACCTCATAAGATGTTGTTGGTGTTTTCCCAATAACCCTGTATATTGCCCTTCGTCCTAATTTATTAGCGGTCGGCGCAGCACGTCTTTTTATTCCTTACATCTCTGTTAGCCATCATCTTAATGTCAACTACAATAGGAGTTTTTATTTTTTTGTCTTTGTCGTATTTAATGTCAGTATATCGTGTGCCTTAAAACGGTGTTCTCTACCTACTATAGTAGGTGGACATAAAATCAACCTCTGAGCCGAGTTATGATTATGTGTTGCGCCTTCTCCACCCTTACCAAATCATCGCAAAATAACCCTTATTTTCCCACACAGGAAATGCGGATGTTCCGTGGAAGCGGAGGTGACGCGTCGCGCGCGCAAGCACGAACTAATCGCGCGCGCCTATCGACGCCGCGGGGAGTTCGCCGCTAGAGGGCGCTTGTCAATATCCCTGGGAGGTTCCAGACAGGACCCTGTAGGGCTCTGCATCGACCCCACCTCGCCTGCTGACTACCCGGATGATGCTAAACATGAGAGGTGAGGCGAGGCTCTAATATATCCAAAAAATATAACACAATTTCACTGAACATGTTATAAACTACATACTACTTTTAAAAATGTTAATTCATTGTCCCTTATTTTCCCATGAGTCAGCTCAATCAATTCAACCTGTCGCAGTCCGCTGTTGGACATAAGTCCCTCCCAAGTTACGCCACAATACCGACCTCCGCATCCAGTCTATAGGTACATTTCTTCATTTTATTGGTCAAACTGGTGGGGTTTTACAGTCACTTTTTCAATGAAACATACTAATACAACATACAAGTTCTCGTGGATCGCGCGTGGCGTGCGCACGCGTTACCGAGTAGCTAATTCTAAGTTGATTAAATAATATTAGATAAAGACAAAGTTATACGAAGGAGCAAGTGAGCATTACGTGTGCGATACAACGCCGCCGGGGCGAAGACAGTAGTGGGGCTGATCGAGCCGCGCACGCGGCAGCGTGTCGCCTTCATAAAAACACTGAGCAGCCCTGTTCGCGTTGCTAACGACTGATGCTAACAGACTAAACCATCATGCAGCACACATCCCCTAAAAGCGGGCAACATTATGCGTCTGACCCAAATGTCGCGACTATGACTGGTAAGCAAAAAACGTCAGGTACGTGGGTCAACCCAAGGCATAACAAGAAACGTATTGCAATGGACTCGGATAGTGATTCGTCAGGAGCACAGGAAGTTAGAAGAACTAAAACTGCCTGCTGCTCAACCAATACCTTGAACGAAACAATAAATGCTTTTCGAGAGGAAATGAAAGCTATGCACTGTCTCCTTACCACTATGAAAGAAGAGCAGAATTCACGCTTCGTGCGTATTCAGACAGACATATCAGAAATAAAAACCGAAATGGCAGAAATTAAGAAAAATGATAAAGACACCGAAAACACTGTTAATCACCTAAAATTGAATTTTGAAGATTTAGATAAATCGCAGAAGGAATTCTCAGAAAATATAAAAAAACACGATAATAAAATAAAAGATATATTGCAAAATAAAATATACTTAGAAAAATGCAACAAGGCATTAGAGGAGCGTATCATGATGTTGGAGCAGAAAGAACTGAGCAGGAACATTGAACTAGTACATGTACAAAAACAGGATGGCGAAAATGTTACGGAAATTGTAGCACGAATTGCAAAGAAACTACAACTAAAGGCCGAAGATATTGAAAATGCATGGAGGGTTCCTACTCGAGGAGTCGAAGGAAAAAACCCACGACCAATAATTGTCACGCTACGCACAAAGGCAGCCCGGTCAGATTGGTTGAAAACTCGCAAAGAAACAAAAATAACAAATCACACAATATACCAAAACAATGATGATTCACAAATATATGTTAATGAACATTTGACACGTCAGATGCGCAACCTTTTCTGGGCTGTTAAGACTAACTTGAAGGAATCCTACAAATATATATGGATTCAAAATTCCAAAATCATGATAAAAAAAGATGACAATGATAAAAAAGTACACCACATACGCTTCGAAAGCGATATTGATAATTACCTAACAGAAAACAAGGAGTAATCATATAAAATATAAAACCTAACCCGATACACAAACAGATTAATATATAAATAATAAATAGTATTACATAGATTTATACGATAGTTTCTAAAATGGACCTGGAATCAGAAATACAAGATATAGAATATACAAAATATACACAGTTAGATGAGTGGTATGAGCACGTAAACAAACGACCAGCGTCACTTCAAGTTATACATATAAATGTATGCTCTCTGAGAAAACATTTTAATGAGCTAATTGTTTTAACAAAGGAATGCCTACACAGACTGGATTTAATTTGCTTATCGGAAATAAATATTAAAGAAGAAGATACTAAAATATACGAGATTAGTGGATTCAATATGCATGCTTTAACAAGAGAAGACAGAAGAGGTGGAGGAATACTAGTGTACGTGAACGACAGAGTGCAGTTTAATCCAGTAAAATCCGGTATCACCGCGACTTATGAGTTTGTACATGGACGGATAACCATTAACGAATACACTACCGACATTATGGTTATCTATAGACCGCCAAGCACAAATAAAATAAACTTTGTAGCAGATATCAAAAGATATATCCAAACTATACCAAAACGAAATAATATAATTATGGTCGGCGACTGTAACATCAACATACTGCACAGTGGCATCGACTCAACCGCTGATAGGTATCTGAACGCACTGTCGGAGAGGGGATTGCAATGCGGCATACGAGACGTAACTCGTGACGTAGTCACGGGTGATCACAATGTAACGTCTTGCCTCGATCATGTATTTGTACGGACTGAGAAGGCTTGCGTGTTAGAAGCGTACACGGTAACGACTAAGATCGCGGACCACTACCTAACGGGACTATCAGCTGATGTGAACATTAAACAATGTGTTCATTCGACTAGAGCGACCATCCAAAACAAACTAGTAAGTAATAAACTTCATAATGTTGACTGGCAACAATTATTAAACACAAATGATCCTATTGAGTTATATGATAATATGTACACGATTTTTAGCGACATTTATGAGTCTTCCAAACAACCATCAACAGTTAAAAAACGTGATAGCCAAGCTTGGGTTAATAATACATTACAAAACATGATCATACGAAAAGATGACTTATTTAGGCGCTGGAAAATGGATCCAAACAATAACAACCTTAGATTACAATATACTAAATATAGAAATAAAACACATAAACTTATAAATGTGGCTAGAGATCGACATAGGCGTGACGAAATAAAAAAATGTAAGGGAGACATGCGTAAGATATGGTGTAATATTAATAACTGGCTGGGTAGAAGTAAAGTAACAGTAGATAGCGTCATAGAGAAATATTTACAAAAAAAAGAATGTTTGTCAACCATTTGTGATAATTTTTGTAACACATTTACAACGGAAATCGACAATATCAAGCATAAATGTAATAAGACGTTCTTAAACAGACATGATTATGTTAAGCCGTGTAATGTTAGTTTTAGGTTCAATAAAGCAACGCCCACACATATCGCCAGGATAATAGACTCACTAGACTGCAACAAGTCGCCGGGATCAGATGGCATTAGGGTAAAAGACTTAAAGGAAATTAAGAACTTCATTAGTCCTGTTATAGCATATTTTATAAATCTGTGTGTAAAAGAATGTAAATACCCGATCAGGTTGAAAGAGTCAATTATTAGACCAATCTACAAACAAGGATCACATCTGGAATATACAAATTACCGACCAATAGCTATTTTAAATACAATTAATAAGATTATGGAAAAGTTCATAGTTAGTCAAATCACAACTTACTTAGACAAAAACGACATCATTACCGACATTCAACATGGTTTTAGACCAAACAGAAGTACGGCAACGGCGCTAGCAAGATTTACGGATGATGTGAATAATAACCTAAATGATAAAAACTTAGTGGTAGCAGTTTTTATAGACTTCAAAAAAGCCTTTGATACCCTGGATCACGGCGGCCTGTTGCAGGCTATGGATGAGTGTGGGATAAGTGGACCAATCAACAGATGGTTTGGTCAATACCTAGAGCAAAGAACTATTAAAGTTCGGGTTGCTAATGTTCAAAGTATGGAAGGCGTTGTCAAGTATGGTGTTCCTACCGGATCTGTTTATGGGCCTATTGGTTATATTGTACACGTTAATAGTATGTGCAATGTTATCAAAAAGTGTAAAGCATATATGTACGCCGACGATACATGTCTCATATTCAGTGGTAAGGACCAAACGTCCTTACAAGAAGCAATACAAGACGATTTGGACAATATAATTAAATGGGCACACGACAATGGCATTATTATTAATGTAAGCAAAACTAAGTGCATGCCAATACATTCTCCATACGCACGTAACAAAAATATTGACTTGAATATAATAGGTCACAGTTATGAATGTCTTCACAATGGAAAATCAAGCTGTCAATGTATTAATTTAGAGCAAGTAAAATCATACAGGTACCTAGGACTGACGATAGATACAAAATTTGCATGGAACATTCACGTAGACACGGTTTGTAATAAAGTTCGATCAGTTCTGGGTAAACTGTATACCCTGAAGCCTGTAGTTAAGAAAGGATTATTGTATGCATTGTACTATGCACTTGCCGACTCGATTATCAGCTATGGGTTGTGTGGTTATGGACTTACATTTAAAACATATCTAGATAAAATTAAAATACTACAAATACGACTTCTAAAAATGTTAGTGAGCAGAAAAACTAAACAAAGCTTGAACAAGGAATATGAAAAATTATTTAAGAAGTGCAATATATTACCAGTTGAAATGAAAGTAAAAATGACAATGATTCTTGAACAACATAATATTAACGAACACAAAAAAGAAAAAGTGCATAACTACCCAACCCGACTTGCAAAGAAAAAGAAATTACATGTGCCTAATGTAAATAATTATTATGGTAGGCGTACGAGACGATGGATTACACCTACATTCATTAATGAATTACCTGAAGGAATAATCGATCGTGTTAAAAGTAAAAACCAACTAAAAAGTGTCCTAAGGAAACATTACCTGTCGATGTGTCCATAGTTGCTGCGGTCGATCGGCGGCCTCGGTCGGCTGATGTCGTGGGTTCTAATCCTAAGTTTGCTTGCCATATAAAGTCTGTTCAAACTTTTTTTCTAATTCATGTTATTTCAGGTTAAATAGATTTCAACTTCATTTTAATGGAAATTAGGTTGATTTTAGAGTGAAAAAAATGTTTGAAGTTGTGTCGTATACTGAACTTTATTGTGTGGGATTTTGGGAGTTGTTTTTCTCCATGAACTCATGTTTGTTTACATTTTTGGCGAATAGATCGCGAATGTAGATTAGGTACTGTGGGACGGGCTCATGACGTTTGTTGGCTGATGCCGCTGAGTGTAGTAGCTGTGGTTGTAGAATCCATGGTTGTGTGGGTAACTATTATAATCTGTACTCACATATGAAACGCTTGCCTACAGAGCCATGGTATTAGTTCTAGTTTTAACTTAGATTTAATTTTATTAATTAGTCAAGCATAAAGTCGTGCAAAATCCACGAGAACCTACTGCCGACAAATTGCTTTGCAGTTTGGCAGGTGTTATGTAAAAATAAAATTGTAACATTAAGGATTAAATAAATAAATATAAAAATATAATTCCAGCGGAGAGCTTTCGTCATCGTGGGCGGCGACCCTGCCTCGCTTCGTGCGTCGCCGCGACGCGCTCGTGTTGCCGACGCACACGCATCACTCGCTCAGCTCCACGCCGGACCGCCGCAACTCACAGGACTCGCAGATCAGTATCAGTCTGCGTCACGTGTCTGTGGACTCGCGCCGCAACTCGCTCGACAGCCAGCTGTCCGTCAAGATAGCCGAGATGAAGACCAAGGTGGGCCGCCGCCGCCCCAAGCACAGCAAGGCCAAGCGCAAGGCGCGCGCCGCCAGCACTCGCAAGGAGAGCACCCCTTCCATCGAGAGCCAAATAAGCCGCTATTGGCTGCAAGCAGTAGCCGCCAACAATGATCCGTCCCGCGAGGAGGTGAAATTCAGCTTCGACTGATACGAGCCATATCGTGATAAATATCCAAATTTGCAACTCATGCATAGCAGTATGGAAACATTGATACTTATAATGCAAAGTATCTGTGAATTGTTTACTTATAGTAATTTACACTAACTAGATGTAAGGATAAAAGTTCAAATTAGAATCGCATATGGCCAAAGGACTGCTGACTGTAAATCGAAGAAAGAAACGCACTCTTTTAGCCCTTTATTATTTTAGTAATAGGGTTTGAATTTTATGGGGCATATTAATTTGTGATTTATCATTGAAGATAAGGAAACAAAGACTGATCAGAATCTCTAAGGAGTAATGTTTTATATTTCTCCTACATTTAACAATATCCATGACAATGCATTTTTGTGATATCCATGACCTCGACAGTACATGTGCCATAAAAATAGCTATTCGATATATTTCATTGGAATCGACTGAAATACTTTTAGCATGTAAGAATCAAGTTTCTTATCATACATCTATTGTATTAAAATATGAAATGAAGCAATGTTGAAAACTTTTAATGTTTAAATTTTTTACGAATATTAATTGAGCAATAAGAATCTGTTGCTTGTCCATAGAACTTGTGTACAAGATATGGTTGTGATACCAGTTTTTATTGTGAGGCTATATTTTGAAGATGTGGACAATTACATCGCCACTTATTTTTTACTATGTATTTAGTATTAAATGTTGATCTGCGAAAGTAATGCACCTGGCAGCTACAATAAGACTCACGTTTGTATAAGATATTTGTATTTTTTTTACTAAGTCTGCTAGCTTTAAATTTTGATATTAATTTTGTATAAGTTTTACTACCAATTATTTACGTATAATCTTAATTGTACAATAAAAAGATACTTTTTTTTTTGATAAAATTGCCTTTTATTTATTAGAATACATGCGTGAGCATAGCGCGGGTGATGCCCCCGCAAAATTCCCGCTTCCGCGTGCTTGGGGCATGCATGACAGGAGTAATGTACGACACGAATGTAACATTAGGATGCGGGCGGCGCGCGATGGAGCCCATAGGGTTTTCGAGTAAGGCTCAATTTACACCGCCGCGGAACGGAATGGATGCGATATTTTTTGTACAAAGCATTATGAACTTTATGGGAATTCGATCATCTTTTGAGTACGGTAAGGTCTCGCTGGGAGAAGATTGACACTCAGGTACAGGATTTAGTATTTTTTTAGTAACAAGCTCGTATCTAATTTGTACGTACAAAAGTTCGATTCCACTCTGTTCCGCGTCGATGTAAAATCGAGCCTAAGCATATTCGGCATTCACAGAAGACGTGACATCCCCAACGCGCACTGGGCCCGCGTGGTGGATTATGACCTGCTGCCTCGCACAGAAAGGCCTCTGTCCCAGCTGTGGGAATTTTATAGGCTGATTATGCATATTCAGCACAACTTGATAGCCGAGTAGGTGGGGGGGGGGGGGGGGGGGCGTGATGACAAATCATCATGATAGGAAAATGGCCCTTAGGGCCGGGGCACATGGCCAGGCAGGGTGCAGCGCAGCGCAATTGTTGCGTCATTGCCAATGTCGACCCTGCGGCAATAGAAGTAAAATAAAACTTATGTAGATTCGTATAGGTAATAGGTATAGTTTGTCGTCATGTTGCATTTGTAGGTTCCAAAAATACGCGTGTTATAATAACGACATAATGAAGAATTTGTCGATGTCGACTTGTGATATGAAACCTAGTAGCTGCAGCAATAGAGGAGACATTAGATGTGTGAAGAGAAGAAAAATTAAAACAATTAATTAATTATCCATTTACCATATAATTGAGAACCAAAGCAAGCAACTTAATGTCCCAGAAATACTTTATTACCTTGTAATGAATGTCATGTATTTTATTTACTAGTGATAAAATCTATAGTAAATTAAAATATACCTAAATCAAATCTACAATACCTATTGTACAAGATTTGTATAACTATTGGACGTTAACAATGCTATTAAAAAATAGCTCATTATCACTGCATCCAAAATAAATGCGAAACCGGAATAGGATCTACGATCTATCGTATTCCCTCCCCAGTCTGCATCAACCACACCAAAAAGAGGCAAACCTGTTCTTTCATACACTAATCCGTAATCTGATGTACCTTTCAAGTATCTTAGCACACGTTTAGCAGCCTTCCAATGTTCAATATCGTAATTTGTATTGAATTGGCTTAAATAGTTGACGGCATACGTGATGTCTGGTCTCGTTGATACGGCCAGATGCATCAAAGCACCTATCAAACTTTGATACGGATACTGTTCCATTACATCACATCTGATACACTCAGGTTTCTCTAATTTGACATTTACATCTATAGGTGTGATAGCAGATTTACACTCGCTCATACTAAACCGTTCTAAAAGTTTGTCTATATATGATTTTTGACTCAAGTACACTCTATATTCGTCATCACGACTAAATTCAATACCTAAACAAGTTGATATCTTGCCCATATCTTTCATTTCAAAGGCATTCGATAACTGTTTCTTTATATCTTTCATCCATGCATCATCATTTGTTGATATAATAATATCGTCAACATATATACCAATTAGCATCATTCGCTCACCCTTCTGTGCAATAAATACACAAGGATCCTGTGGCAACCTTTCAAAACCAATATCACTCAACTTTCTCACTAACTCTTTATGCCACTGCAACCCTGATTGACGCAAGCCATATAAAGATTTTCTTAACAGACACACACTATCCACACATTCATCAAGAGCCTTATTCCAGCGTTTAGCTGTCTGAAGTATGTTCTTTTCTGTTATTATTTTCTTCTGTGAACCAATCTTTTCTTCCGCGAGTACTCTCTCTAGAACATCGCTTAATTGATCTGGAATTTCCATAAATACCTCTTCTTCGAGTGAACCGTTAAGGTACGCCGTTACCACGTCCATTTGATGGATCTCTAATCCAAATTCAGCCGATAAAGCCGCTATAAGCCTTATTGATGACGATCTCACAACCGGGGATGAGGTCTCATGAAAATCCTCCCCTGGCCGTTGTGAACATCCTTTTGCGACGAGGCGCACTTTCTTGCCAGTACTTTTCGTACTAAACACGAACCTACTTCCAATAACTTTTCTTTGTTTTGGTCGTGGTACAATTTCCCAGGTTTTATTCTTTATTTGTGACAAATACTCATCTTCTAGGGCAAATTTCCACAAATTTACGTCGCTTCTCTTCTCTACATCTTTCCACATCATTGGTTCTATCATTGCTATCCTTGCACTTATCTGTTCATTCGGTTTATCTGATTCATTTTCACTATCTGTAGTATCCTCTTTAACTGTATGATATTCTTTCCGCGGTCTACCCGCCATACCAGTACGAATTAAACGAGGTCTTCCTCTTCCTCTTTTAGAAGGTTCTATTAAATTTTCCCACGAAACAGTTGAGTTCCTCTTTCTATGTAATTGACCTCTATCTCTATCTTCCTCTGGTTCATGAACTCTTTCAATTGATCTTCTTGGTCTACTACCATCTCTTCGGGTTTTCAATATCTTCCGGTTATCTTCCACTCTTTCATTATTTGCGTTAGACACCTTTAATTCAACACTTATTTGTTCTTCATTAGTGTCTTCTTCTTCATCAAATATCTCTTTATATTCATGTCTAAACGCTGTCTCATTCATAAACTTTACGTCACGACTCACTATTATTTTTCTTGTCGTAGGGTCATGTATCCTATATGCCTTAGATTGAATATCATAACCCACAAATATTCCTAACTGTGAACGAGACTCAAATTTTCCTTTTGGTTTCCCCTTTTCCTTATAATAAGCTTTCGCACCAAACACGTGCATATATATTACAGTAGGTTTCTTCCCTTTCCATAGCGTAAACGGTATTTGACCATTTAATGCTGTAGTTGGGCACCGGTTTCTTATGTAATTGGCAGTATTTATTGCTTCTGCCCAGAAAAAAGGAGGACTGCCTGCTTGGCGCATCATACAACGTGCCATCTCAACTAATGTCCTGTTCTTTCTTTCAGCGATCCCATTCTGTTGGGGTGTATACGGCGCTGTCAATCTTCTTCTGATTCCAGCTTTATTCAATAAATCATCAAACTCATTGTTTACGTACTCACGTCCGTTATCAGACTGAAGGTGCTTTATCGTCTTTCCTGTTAAATTCTCTGCATAGGCTTTGTAGGTTTTAAATGCATTTAGGACATCACTTTTATTTGCTATGAAATAGACTTCACACCATCTGGATTTGTCATCGATGAATGTAACAAAATATTTTTTACCGCCATAAGACTGATGTGTCATGGGGCCACAAACATCGCTATGCACTATTTCTAGTAATTCGCTTGTACGATCTTCCGTTTTCCTTGGAAAAGGCGTGCAAGTCTGTTTCTCACTTATACAGATCTCACATTCAGACAACTTTTGGTCATCCTTGAACGTTAGCCCGTGTACTAAACTATTCTTCGCCATAGCTTTCAAGTCGCGTTCGTTGAGATGTCCGAGTCGTTGGTGCCACGTGTCTAGTGAATTATTCACAGCTTCAACATTATTGGCACAGTTTTGACTCATCCGAACATGGTATAGGTTACCAACACGGTCTGCCCGCATATGAATTTTATCATCATTATCAATCACAATCGCATCATTCTTTCTGAAGCGAACCTCGAACCCGCGATCAGTCATCTTTGCCACTGATAATAAATTTGTACGTAGATCGGATACGTAGAACACTTTTTCTATATCAATTTGGCGTTCTTCACTGCCCGTGTCTACCGAAATCCTTACCTTACCAGCGCCGGTAATTTGGGTTCTGTCGCTATTAGCTAAACTTAGTTCGGAGTCCAGCCGCGTAAAATCCTCGATCATTTGCTTCTCGTTACACATATGACCCGTACATCCACTGTCAATGCACCAAATAGGATTTAGTTTCTCACCCAACATAACCTCTTCGGTAGTGCTCAATAACATTGTTGTCTTTTGCTCGTTGTCTTTACTGCATTCCAACTTTTGTGCGCTTTGCTTATACTTGTTGATGTTCTTAGTCTTGCACTCTCTTGCTAAATGCCCGTGACGACCACAACGATAACATTCAATATTATTTTTATGGCCTTGATTATCACTATTTTTCTTCTGATTGGCATTTTTATTTTTATTGATACGTTTGACGAACATAGCCCCTTGGTCTACCGTCTTGGACTTACGAGCTTCGTAATCCTCGATAATCTTGACCTTTAACGTTTCCGTTGATGGCAAATCATCGCGCGATTCCATTGCCGTCCTAAACATGGCGAACGAATCCGGCAAACTGTACAACAATAATATGGCTAGCAGTTCGTCAATAACAATCAAACCGATTTCTTTGAGTTTTTTCACTGCATCAAAAAAATCCGCAATGTGCTTCTTCAAATCATCATCTTCCTGCATACGAGTAAGAACCAGCTTTTTCAATAACGAGGCTTTTCTGGCAGGTCCGCTCGACTGGTACATAGATTTTAGCTTATCCCATATAGCCATGGAACTTTCCAAACCATCTAACGCAGCCAACTCACTTGGACTTACCGATAACAATATGTCTGACTCGGCTTTTCTGTCCATTTTTATCCAGTCGGCATATTTCGAATCACCTAAATGTGGTTTTGGTAACGCTCCCGATACATATTCCCATAGATCGTTCTTGATCAGAATTGCTCGCATATGTATCTTCCATGTATCGTAATTATCACCAGTAAGTCGATCAATCTTAATAGATGTAGCCATATTGAAGTTTCTTCAACTCCAAAAACAACAGCAATGCAATATTAAGAAGTCTTCGTAACAACTTAATTAGCAGTAGTAAACAAACGGCGAAACGTAACTTGCAATTCCACGTTACCTAATCACCTTCGTTAAACCTTAACTTGCATAGACGCGTTTATAACTTTGTTTACGACGAACTGTTTTAGTTCAAATCACTGCAATTTTTCACTAATCAGTTTTGATTTCACTCACTGGCAGACTCTGGGCCCATAACCTGAAGGGATATGGGAGAAAAAAGCACCCTTTACAGCAATAAAGTTTATTTATACTAAGACACTGATTACATGATGTTAGCGGCGCGTACGCGGAACCGAACTAGAAACATTCTACGGTAGGTGGCACTGCTCACGCACTTCGTAATACTATAACATGTTGCAACATATTCTAAGACTTTCAAAAGTGTATGCAAAACAGCTAAAGCTCTTTATATTAGCAATAAAATCAAATCAGCCGATGATAAAATAAAAACTACCTGGCAAATAATAAATAATGAAACAGGTAGGAAAAAACAGCGTAATACTGAATTTAATTTAGAGACTGCACATGGCCCCATCAATTCAGATGTAGAAATTGCTCAGGAATTCGAAAACTTTTTTGCTAATATTCCCATTAAAACTACTGAAGCTTTAAATTCTTCACCCGCGCTTTCTGCTAACTTACTTAGAAAGAATGTTAAGGCATGCCCTTCGGAGTTTAAGTTTCAACATACAAACCCCCAGGCTGTTATAAAAGCTTTTAAAGATCTTAAAATTAAATCAACAGAAGATCTCTGGGGAATGTCTGTAAAAGTTTGTAGATCTATCATCGAAACGATTGCGCCCTATTTAGCTTTCATATTTAACATCAGTGTAGACCAAGGAGTCTTTCCGGATCTCATGAAACACAGTAAAGTAGTTCCTTTGTTCAAATCCGGTGATAGTAAAGAACCTAACAATTATAGGCCTGTATCAATTCTGCCAGTTCTCAGTAAGGTGTTTGAAAAGTTGATGCTCAACCAAATGTTACGCCACTTTAATAAAAATTCCATCTTTCATGAACAACAGTACGGTTTCACCAAAGGGCGTTGTACCACTGACGCCGGTGTCACCCTAATAAAGAACATTTTTAACGCCTGGGAAGAAGCACAAGATGCCATTGGAATCTTTTGTGACCTCTCCAAGGCGTTCGATTGCGTAAACCATGAGACACTTCTGCTGAAACTTGATCACTATGGGATTAGGAACTTAGCTCTTTATTTACTAAGGTCATACCTAAAAGATAGAAAGCTCAAAGTTCAAGTAAACGGCGTAAACTCATTGGGGTCTGAAATAGCAATGGGCGTACCTCAAGGTTCAATATTGGGTCCATTCCTCTTTTTAGTTTACATTAATGATTTACCCCAATTACTTCAAAATCAACCGAAGATGGTGTTATTTGCAGATGACACCTCATTGATCTTTAAGATAGACAGACGGGCACAAAAACTTGACGACGTGAATAACGCTATTCTTCAGGTCCAAGATTGGTTTTCGGTAAATAATTTGGTACTAAATGAAAAGAAAACCAAATGCATTAGATTCAAATTACCTAATGTTAGAAGTAGCGAATGTGACATCATACTGAATGGAGAAAAACTGGAATTTGTTGATCAAACGGTTTTTCTGGGAATCACGCTAGACGAGAAATTGCAATGGGGACCTCACATAACATCTCTTGCGGGGCGGCTTAGCTCGGCCGCTTATGCTGTTCGAAAGATAAGACAGTTAACTGATGTAGAAACCGCGCGTTTAGTCTATTTTAGCTACTTTCACAGCATTATGTCGTACGGCATTTTACTATGGGGTCGAGCTGCTGACATTGAATCCATCTTTATTTTGCAAAAGAGAGCTGTCAGAGCCATTTATAATCTACGTCGCCGCGAATCTCTCTCAGGGAACTTTTTAAAAGGATTAATATTATGACGGTACCTTGCCAATTCATCTATGAAAATATTATGTATGTAAGAAAAAATCTACATTTTTTTAATAAAATAAGCGATAGACATAATTTTAACACTAGAAATAAAGATAAAATATATCAACCATTTTTCAGATTAGCCAAAGTACATACATCTTTTATGGGGTACTGTGTTAAATGTTACAATAAAATACCTTGTGATATATTGCAATTAAATGAAAAAAAAATTAAAACTCACATTAAACGTACACTTTGTAAACAAGCATACTATAAATTAGAAGATTATATCCAAGATAAGAATGCTTGGAAACATGCTGGTCCTGCTCCATAGGACAATCTAGAGTCTAGACAAAATCAAACTGGTTGCTAATTTAACTGTATAATTTATTTATTTTTTGACATTCATTACATTCTGTAATTATTTTTCTTTAACTCACACCCTAACATTGACCCTGACAACTTGAATATTTTTTTTTTTTTGTTTATTATTTTAAATGAAAATCATTTACTTTTACCATGTTTGTAAATATGTGAGCACCATGTATCTATCAGATAATTAATTAATTTATATATCATGGTTTCATTTTTAATTCTTTTACCTATTGTGGTATCTAGTAATTTTATTGTAGGTGCATCGTCTTCACATATTATTATTATATAATGAATGTATGCAAAATATTGTAAAACTTTTTAAAAAGAGTAACGGTGGAGTTTCTTGCCCGTTCTTCTCCATACGAAAACTACCCTTCCGAATGGGCGACTAGAATCAATTCTATTTTATTTATCGTAATTTTTGACGTTCAAAAGTGCCTTTAATGTGCCTATTTGAAATAAATGCTTTGACTTTGACTTTGACATGACGTACCTTTTAAAGTCTTCTCACACACACCTGTCATAATGATTTGAAGTAAAAATAATGACTATCACCCTACACTATATTTCAGGTGGTTTGAATCCAACCGCATATGGGCAGCTGGCTTGATAGTGGGCGAGGTGAGCACTCGCGCGTGCCACTGGCGCGCTAAACGCTCCCTGGGATCCTGGCTAGCAGCCCACGGTATCCCAGGCCTCTGTGACGTTGACACCCGAGCCCTGACCTTCCGTCTTCGAGCTGGTGTCACTCTTGGACGTATCATTCAGGGAGTCCCACCGTTTGGACCACTGCCAGCTCTATCGGACCCGAATGCCAGGAATCTGGTCGCTGAAGTGTCTGTTAAGGTGAGCCTAACCATTTTTTAGGTAAACAAGTTTCATCGGCCTTTCGTAGACTATCTTAACGATTATTTTTTGTCTTTAGATGCGCCCTGCATTGTATAGTTTAAATCCACTAGTTTACTCATTTCAATCACAAACAAAAAATCTTTTTTGACGTGACAACGTCTTAAATTAGGTTGCGGCTGGGAGTCACTTATGAAAAAGTGTAACGCTCGGTAACGTTACGATGAGTCACCGAACGAGAGAGAGGCCCGCCGAATGCCTTGCGTCTCTCTCCCACTCAACCGAGAAAAAGACGTTGTCACGTAAAATCTTCGCCCGTAAAACCGACTTTACAGGCAACCATTTTTTAATTTTATTCAATATAGGTAGATCTCAAAAGTGGAAAATAGTCCGTTGTATTTGTTACTTACTGTACAATATTGCATTGCGTTACGCATAACTACATGTTACATAATATTTTATGTTTCCTCTTGGAGTTTTTCTTCAACATTTTGTTATTAAAATCACATTCTGATGCAGCTGATCGTTAAGATCATGAATCAAAATAACTAGTGAGTCGAGAATTTGTAACTATTGTTTCTATAGTGATAGTGACCAACTGTTTTTTCAGGACCCCAAAATATACAACCCCAGCGGTGAAGTAACAATAATGGCTGTTGACTGTGGGTTGAAGTACAACCAAATCAGGTGTTTGATCAACCGAAACGTTAAGGTTGTGCTAGTACCATGGGACCACAAGTTGGACCCCAGCCAGTACGATGGCCTGTTCATCAGTGACGGTCCAGGTGACCCGGTCAAGTGTAAGAAAGTGGTGTACAATATGCGCTCAATCATTCAAGACAAGGCAAACGTGAAACCTGTATTTGGTATCTGTCTGGGACATCAGTTACTATCCACTGCAGCTGGCTGTAAAACTTACAAAACCAGGTAAATAACGAATATTTCCGTGATTTTTTTCTCATTGACACAAGTACGTGTATAATTAATTAGTATAAATAATTACACAAGGGAACAAGTTCAAACTTTTTTATACAACTGTCAAGATTATACTTGTTTCGGATTACAATTGCCTGACATAAGTAGAAACTGTGCACACAATGCAAAGTCTCGGAGCCGTACACGTGTGTGGATAACTAATTTTAACATAATGGCATTAATTTCAAATTGTCCACTATTATAGAGTATTTGAAGCTTGAAGATACAGGTTTTATTTGGTTAATGACTCTTCTTTTACCTTTTGTGTGATGTTGAATCTTCTTTTTTGAGGTATATAAGACTTTCATAAGGGATCGGCATACGTACAGACTATAAAGTCGTGATTACTGTATAGTACAGACGCTTCAGATAGCATCCTAACGTCCACGTGCCACTAAAATGTCTGTCAAGGCCGAAGCTGACCTTCGCGATGGACTCTCTGCAGCACAGATCTTCGAAAACCGTGAAGGGCTGACCTACAATGATTTCCTGTTGCTACCCGGGTACATAGACTTCACCGCTGAGGAAGTCGACCTAACGTCGCCTCTTACTAAAAAAATAAACCTGAAATCACCGCTCGTATCCGCTCCTATGGACACCGTAACCGAAGCTGACATGGCGATAGCGATGGCACTCTGTGGTGGCATCGGCATCATCCACCACAACTGCACACCAGAGTACCAGGCCAATGAAGTTCACAAAGTGAAGAAGTATAAACATGGGTTCATCAGGGATCCTGTGTGCATGGGCCCCGACAATATTGTAGCTGATGTTATTGAAGCAAAGAAAAAAAATGGTTTTACTGGATATCCCATCACAGAAAATGGCAAGCTGGGAGGGCGCCTGATTGGTATAGTCACTTCTAGAGATATTGACTTCAGGGAGGGAGACCCTCAACTGAGTCTTAAGGAAGTAATGACACCCATTCATGATATGATAACTGCTCAGTCTGGTGTCACTTTACAAGATGCCAATTACATTCTCGAAAAGAGCAAGAAAGGTAAATTGCCTATTATTAATGGAGATGGTGAGTTGGTTGCTCTTATTGCAAGAACTGACTTAAAGAAGGCTCGAAGCTACCCTAATGCATCTAAAGATTCAAACAAGCAGCTCTTGGTTGGTGCTGCAATTGGAACTCGCGTAACAGACAGAGAACGCCTGAAGTTGCTAGTCAATAATGGAGTGGATGTGATTATTCTTGATTCATCTCAAGGAAATTCGGTATATCAGATTGAAATGATTAAATTTATTAAGAAGACCTACCCTGACATTCAAGTGATTGGAGGTAATGTTGTGACAAGAATACAAGCTAAGAATCTTATTGATGCTGGGGCTGATGCCTTGAGAGTCGGCATGGGCAGTGGCTCTATCTGCATAACCCAAGAAGTAATGGCTTGTGGCTGTCCTCAAGCAACTGCAGTGTATCAAGTGTCGTCCTATGCTCGTCAGTTCAATGTGCCAGTTATTGCAGATGGTGGAATACAATCTGTGGGTCACATTGTCAAGTCATTAGCATTGGGAGCCACAACTGTCATGATGGGTTCTCTGCTAGCTGGAACATCAGAAGCACCTGGAGAATACTTCTTTTCTGATGGAGTCAGGTTGAAGAAGTACAGAGGAATGGGTAGTTTAGAAGCTATGGAGAACAAGGATGGAAAAGGTTCAGCAATGAGCAGATACTTCCACAAGGAGTCTGACAAGCACAGAGTGGCACAGGGAGTGAGTGGAAGCATTGTGGACAAGGGCTCAGTTTTGCGGTTCCTGCCATACCTACAGGCAGGCATGCAACACAGCTGCCAAGACATTGGGGCTCGCTCAGTTGACATCTTACGTGAAATGAGCTACTCTGGAGATCTGAGATTCATGAAGAGGACTTACTCCGCCCAATTGGAAGGCAATGTACACAGCTTGTTCTCTTATGAGAAACGATTATTTTGAAAAAGTGTCATAATGTCTCGGAGACATAAAAACTAAACCAATGTAATATGTATATTTGAATGTAAGGAAAGATCTAGTTAATTTTTGAAGAAAATAATCAATTTTTACATGATAAGAAGACTATGAGTTTGAATGCAATTAGGTGTTAAAAATAAATATTATTATATAAGTGTATGTTATCCATTGCAACAGAGTATTCCATTTTAATATTTTATTATGTTTATTTCTTGGTGTTTTAAGATATACTTAAGCAATTTGTTGCTTTGTGATAAAAATCAAGTTTTAAGGAAAATAAAGTGTGAATCAAAATATCTTCGTTTTTATTACATTTATACACAAACCAACAAAAGACTTCATAAACAATACACAACAGCTAGGTGTTAATAAGATTACTCTTTTATCTTGTTAGCTGCCAAGACACAAATCTAGCACGGCTTCCTGCTTCTCAAGTCAAGTGGATGAGGGTTTATCAAAAGCTTATTTAGTAGGTAACGGCGGTTCGGGCCCTAATGTCGCACTATCGGAGACATCTCCGATAGTGCGACATACGGACCACATTTGGCCGCCGAAATCAACCGTGTGAGCGATACCGACTACATCAAGGCCACACGTCGCAAATTAAAAAAAAAAAATGTTTTGAATAAGCAAGACTAAAGTTACTCGTGTAACTTAGTTTTGTTTAATTAATGTAGGCAAGATTTATTAACAAGATGGCCCGCCGGCTGACACGGTATCCAAATTATGGCCCACCCTCAAAACTGGTGGGTTAGCCTTGCCTTATACATTTTATAAGAACCACCGCACACTACAGGCGGACCACACCGCCCGTTTTTGTATGCAAATGCGTTGCGCTAGGGCCCGTAAGCCCGGTGCGGCTGTAATGTACGCATGGCAAAAGGATTCCCGACATCTACAATGTGACGGATGACAGGTTTGTAGGGGGAGAGTGATCGATAAAGAAAACAACACTTCTACTAATAATCACAATTTATTGGAATTATAAATGCACAAGCAGGCATGATTATTTTAATTTGACAATAAATATCATAAAAGTGCTAAATAACTTAATAAAAATTATATGTGCTACAATCTATGATTTAGACTGGTGCGTCCAAAAATGTTATGCTTAACATTTTAAAAACTGCATCATAGCTAGCAATACTACCGCATCTGCACACGACGTAATAGTCGTCGAATAATAATACTCCTTCATCTTAAAACCAAACTCATTAGTCGTCAATACCGCGAAATAAAACATCGTAGATCTGTAGAGAGCGTAGGTAGCAACCTTGTGATAATACAAATATATCTTAAATACCTAATAATGATATCAAGTCAGTATTACACTGGGCTTCAACAAGATCTTGGCGCCACGTTGGCTGAATTAACTATAAGTATCGTTTACAATTATTGTTAGCCTCAAAATGCTTGGAGTTGATCTTGCTGACTATATCAAGACAACCCAGCTGATAGTCTACCCTGACAAACCACAGATAGACGTAGAAAGCGACCGGCTAAGTCTCAGTTGTTACGCGGTTACAAAAACTATCAAAGCGATAAGTTCGCTTATCAGTATTAATGAATTCATGGCAGATGCAGACTTAGCCGGTCTCAAATTTCGATAAGCACACTCGTGAAACCTGAGTACATGCCTTAACGACGTCTGTCTCTTACATTCTCAAACCTAACGCACCAGTCGGAATGCACGAAGTCAAGCGACTAAAGCGTATAAATCTTACTGAGATTACATCTTAGCTGAATTCAGCACGTTTAAGCGTGTTTATAATATTTAAATCATCGAATTCATATTGACTTAAACTAGAGCAAAAAAACTCGTGGACCTAGGAAAGAGTGGAGGCACCTTTGATACAACGCTTTGTTTATTATGGTGCTGTTTGCGATAGCGATTTTGTGGGTGTCTGCGGAGGCGAATAATGTTGGTGTCGGTATAAATTGGTTCCATCCACATTTTCTAGGGCCATGGAAGAAAGACAACTCGCTCAAATGTGCTGATAGAACTGTAACACGGCACGATGCGTGTGCGCCTACTGCTTGGGTGCGTCTGCGTCGCCGTCATCGTCGTGCTCGCGCTGGAACTCGGGCCCGTGCGTGACGTCATCCTCGAACACGATCTCCTCAGGGTCGGGCGCGCGGGGCAGGAACTCCTCGCCTGGACAGATCTTCTTGAAGATCTGCTCAGCCTGTGAAATAAACGTAACTATTAATAATGATTTCCAATGATACACTTAACGTGCACGTTAAGAATTTCTCCCACTAAAATAATAAATTATTTATTTTAAGGGGCTTACAAGCGCGGTCACTGTCGGACTGCATAGAAAAGAAAGAGAAGCGCGATGACACAACGCTGGTAATTTATTGCAAAATATGAAGCAATTATTCAACTAAGTACAAAAAATCTATTGTTTGGACTAAAAATTAAAACAGTAGTTTTAGTATGTTGCTTGTGAATAATCTGACAAAAAATCAGAATGATGGTATGTATATTAGTATGGTTTTTATTGTAAAAAGAAAGTTTTTAGAGATATCTTCATGATTTTTTTCTATCGTATCAAATTAGTTGTATTATGTTTTCAACACACTATCTACCTAGCATATAACCTGAAGAATATCATATATTTTTTTCATTTTGTTTACTGTTAGTAGTCGATCATAAAAGTACTTTTATTGTTTCTAAAACTTGCGTTTTTTGCGTTTAGGTCCTGTAAGCCCTCTTAATGCAGGACATTGTATTTTATTTATCGTGTGTAACTAGTATCTGTTATCGTTACGTTAGTGTGTTTATGTTCGTTTATCTCGTCAAAATGTAGGGAACAGCAGATTTTTTTTTTTTCGCGTTTTCAGGTTTGGTCCATACACCCTTCACGTCTGCAGAGTTTTGCCAGCTAATTTAATCACATCACACTAATATTATAAAGGCGGCAGTTTGTGTGTGTGTGTGTATGTTTATTACTTCTTCACGCTCAAACGGCTGGACCAATTTTGATAAAATGTTGTATGGAGGTAGCTGACACTTTATATTTTTATCCCGATATTCCCACGGGATCGACGCGGGTGAAATCGCGGGGCGCAGCTAACCTATAAAATGTTTTGGCTAAGTTTTTTTTTAAAGAACGTATACGATACGACGCACACGTCATTAGTTTTGTGAAACCTTGGGATTTTGCGTTCTGCGCGCATTGTTAGTAAAGGAGTACGTAGTAATAAACGATTAGGTAGTTAGATAAGTTATCGACTAGGTACTGGGGGCCGATTCTACTAATTTGCAACGTTACACGATCAAATTGTGGTTTAGCAACAGTTCGATTTCGATCTCCGTTCGATAGTTACATAAAAAGTCATTCTACTATTTCATAGGCAAACTGGAAACTGAATCGAAACTGAACGTATCGGGCACGTACTAGCGGGTAACCTGTGTTACCAACATGCAAAATAGTATGTTTTAATAATACCACAGAAAAAAAAGTTGAATCTAAAAATGTTATTACGAATACATGTCACCGAAAGTATTTTTGAATACAAAATGAAATTTAGACCATAATTAAACTTTTGTATTGTATATTTTTTTGTTACACATACAACATTTCAACTTTTTTAATTATAAAAACTCAGAAGAACGTTTCGTTCTACGTCAGTTGCTGGCCAAATACTTGAAACGAAACGTTTCGGTTATGTCAAAGACATACCACTAGGCATAGGGACACGGTATCGAATAGAAAGTATCGATACTGTACTCATGAGTAGTATCGAAAAAAAAAATCGTATTCATAAAAGTAACTATCGAAACAAAAGTATCGATACTTTAAGGTATCGAGTACTTTTCTTATGCCTCGAAATGCCGGCCACGAAATAAACGCCACGCTTGAGGCGTCAATTCGCTACAAGTGTTTTTTCTAAGCGTCAAAAGCAAGGCCACGAACTTCAAATATTCGCCTGTAGCGTGTACGTCGGTGGGGGAATTAATCAGTTCAGTAACATGCTCTGTGAGTACAGAGTGAGCACGCGTCGACATAACACGTGAAAATGTCGTTGTCAAAAATACCTATAATAATATTGTTAATAAATCTTAAAAAAGAATTTTAATTTCTTCCCAATTTTTTTACAACATTCCTCAACTTATGTTGCAGATGTGAACTCATCCATAACGCAATCAATTTCGGATTGCAGTGATATTCTTCAATATTCATATTGAATTAGTTACTATAAACGCGACAAAAACAAAACAATTTGTTTTAGACACAGACGCGCGGAGCGACCGCTTTATCGGAGCGACTGTTTCGTGCACACTGTGGAATGTTCTCATACAATTAATTGTTTTCGACGCTCATATAAAACGCGCGTCGGATCATCCAAGGCTCGTGCAAATTCACTCGTAGCAAATTTCGCTGCTGCTTGCAGCGCTACTTTGTGGCCTCGTAGTTATTAGACATACATTTGTTTTTGACGCTCGACGCTGACGCTTGCAGCGCAAGGCGAATCCGCTTGGAGCGTCGCATTTCGTGGCCCTCGGGTTAGTGCCTAATTCGCATAGAGCATAGGTCAATATCAGTCAGTAAATAACGTCAGTTTAACTTCAGTAGAGCAGGACATGAAAAAACAAATGGTATTGGTACACTTTAATACAATAATAGAAAAAGAAAACTGTAACTTCAACAATTAAAAAAAAATAGAAACAAAATTAAATTATTTAGTACTATAGGCATATACATTAAAGTTCCCATTCCTCCTCTGTACAATCACTAGATGGCGTTGCCATAATTAGTAAACATAAGCCGTAAAGAATAAAGAAGATCGCAAGTTTTAAATGGGTAATTTCTAAGATTACCCATTTAAAACTTAATTTCTTATTCGATACGACTTTGACTTTGGTCTGGGCCCACCCATCAATAGTAACATGTGTTAAACCGTTAAATATGGCTTTTTAAGCGGAACATTAGTTACTAATAAAACTATGGTCAAATGTTAGTACTTTCGGAGATACGACGTCTTAAAGTCGTCTCAATCTAACATATTCTTAATGGATATTTATAAGGTAGAATAGTAATAATACATGTATTTGCACGAACACAGTTACGATGTTGTTCCCTTTTTGCACAAAACCAATCGAGATGCAGTTCATTAGTCCATTATGGGTCGATTTTTGCAACGCCAGATAATTTTATTGGAGGAATAATTTTGATTTTTTGACAATTTTTCCATAAAAAACTGTCAGATGTCAATTTTATTCCACAAATAAAAAAAATCTGTCGATTGAAAAATCAGCCAGCAAAGTTATTTTTTTAAATGATAAAAACATGGGGCTAGTTACTTGCTCAATACAGGATTAAGTAATATTGTTAAAAGTACAACATAATTACTAGATGGTTTTATCCTTTATATAAGAGACAACCCCAGATTACCATACAGTTGAAACGAATATAAGTATCATGCATATCTATGATCTGAGTGAATAAATCAGGTTTCTTACCTCCAGCTATTTTGGTATATATTCCTGCTGCAACTGAGTGACTTAAAACTTGTGCCGCAAGTTTTACCCTCATTTTTTGCTTTGAATTAGGCTCAAGGTGTTCTTTAGTCAAGCATGGTGCAAAAACAAAATTAGGGTTAAGGTTGTCCAATTCATAAAATTGCCTGATGTGGCTCCATTTAGCGATTCCTGTAAAGTAATTATTAAAAGTATTATAATTACTATGTATAGATTTTGTTTCTTTTACAAAAAAAAATTATGCTCTAAATGTATACATTTATTTTTAAACAATTATTTTTCTAAAACTAAATAACAAATGACTTACCAATTCCTTGTTTGTTGTCTGATGTTATATTGGTCTTAAACTTTACATCATATTTAATGAATAGATTTCTGAAGCACTTCAGCAGGTGTGGTGTGTCAAATATTGTGACAATTTTGTGATTGCTTACTTCTATGTAGGGATTCTCTACAGAAGCTCCTAATAGAGACAGAGCTCTCTTGTTGACTCCATCTAAGTCACAAACTGAAGTGCATATATTTATACCAGCATCAAAGCAACAATTTAAAACCTGAAAGTATTATATGGGAGATTAGTGACAAATAAACTTACATCATAGATCAGCAAAGAGTTAAATAAGCATGATCATCATTCAAAATAAATAAGAAATGCATACCTCCTTAATCAAAGCAGATAGTCTGTCAGCTGTGACAAAACCACTTGATAAATAATAAGCCACTGGCTGCTTAAAATGTTTTCTAACTCCAACTATCATAAATACAAGGGCATATGAAGCTACTTGTGGAGATCTACCTTGTGTACCATGGTCTTGAAATCCTTCAATAAAATCCGCCTTAGGATTGTACCATAAATTTTTTCTCAAGGACATTTCATCCCACAACACTATGTACTCTCGTTCAGAGGGCCCAAAGTGTTTGGTTGCGTTTTTCAACATTTTAAGTATTGTTTTGTGTGTCCCCACATTCATCTTAAATTTACTTAAGAGAGATTTTAGAGTGCTGGGTGCTGGTAAGCAAATCATTCTCCTCAACAGTTTGTAGGTTGTTGGTGACCTCTTGTAGAGCCTCAATGCTATTATTTTAGCCTCCATGTTCCACCTGTGACCAGGTTTCTTTCTTTTATAATTCTGCAATTCTCCTTGCAGTAACAGTGCAAATGTTGAACTCATTTTTGTATTGAGGATCTCTTTGACCGTTTCATTGTTACAAATAACATTTAAAAAGGATTCATTTTTTAAATGTTTTACAGATTTTTGTAATCTATATACCTTGTTCATACTACTTTTCAGTTTCCTTATCAACATTTTGCTTTTTGATGATCACCTTCTTGTTTTGAAGACTCGCACACAAACATTTCTGAATTGGTAGGAGTGATAATGTTTGCATTATGCTCTCTTAGTGGATAAATTCTGGATGGACCGGCAACAGGTTCAAATACGGCAGGTTGATCTGCCAGATTAGAAATTGTTGTATCCTGAAATTGAAAAGTTGATTCAAATTTATTTAAAATAAGTCATAGATGAGGACCTATAAGAAAATTGGTATGATTAAATTAAGCTTGATGATATAATTATGAATATGTCAAAAAAAAAGATAATTATACTCATACCCATACTAGGTATATGTAAAAAAATAGGTGTACCTACTGGGTATAGGTACAGCTAACTCTGCCAAATTTTATAAAATTGATTCAGTGAAGTTCAGAAAATTTACAAAACGAACAACAGACTTATTTTCACACTTATAATATAAGAATGAATTAGTAGGATAAACTGGTTATTATAACATTTCCTTAAATGTCATGTTAACAACATCATCATTCTGCTACACTCCACTGTTTGACATTGTGCATCCAAAGTTAAATATAATAGGTAATACGAGCTACGGGAACAGTGTTTCTGTGATTCAGAACTAGACATTGTGCGTGTATAGAAGGCAGAGTTAGTATATCAATTTCTTTGAATTTGTTTCTAAGAGACTCGGGAGGACCCATTTGATAGATTGTGCGGATTGCCCTCTTTTGTAAAATGAAAATTGAATCTACGTCAGCTGCCAATCCCCACAGCAGAACACCATAAGACATAATGCTGTGGAAATAAGCAAAGTATACTAACCTAGCTGTGGCTATATCTGTCAACTGCCTTATTTTTCTTACTGCATATGCAGCTGAACTTAATCTACCTGAGAGAGCTCTAATGTGTGGGCCCCATTTATGGATAAACTTTCCATTAAGTACCAAAGATTTGGAAGTTCATATTTTTTTTGTAGATAGTACTCATAAATAGAAATGTTTTTACAAATTTTCAAGTTGCGGAGACTCACGGTTTACGAGATATAATTTTTCAAAGTTTCCATACAAATTGGAAAATATCACGCCATTAGCAAATTTTTAGGTTGGATAAATTGTCATGATAGACGTCAAAGTTGACATTTCACGTTTCGTTGATAGTAGACGTGTATTTTATTCAATTTTATGTCATATTTTTTACTTAAATATAATTTTATTTTTAAATATTCACATATTAAATTTTGTGTGTAATTAATGTGCACAATAACCGTGCTATATTATGCAATTACATTGACCTTTTTACACAAAAAATAACGAATTTTTGTTTACACTGCGGAACGGAACGTGAAGCGACGCCATTTTGTTTTATAGCGTCTTTTTATCTGTTAGCTGTCACTCTGTCAGTGTCAGTCATTCAGTCATCGTGCTCTGTGCATCGTTTGTTGCCCTTGCAGTTGAGATTGTTTTGACTACCATGGCATAGTCGTCGACATAGGATGCAAGAGCGAGCGAAGGGCACCCCGAGGTTCGGTTTGGTTAGGTTACTTTAAACCCTTTACCCAGAAATAGGGGCCCCGCGAAGCGGGGCTCCGTCGACATAGGATGCAAGAGCGAGCCAAGGGCACCCCGAGGTTCGGTTGTGTTAGGTTACTTTAAACCCTTTACCCAGAAATAGGGGCCCCGCGAAGCGGGGCTCCGTCGACATAGGATGCAAGAGCGAGCGAAGGGCACCCCGAGGTTCGGTTTGGTTAGGTTACTTTAAACCCTTTACCCAGAAATAGGAGCCCCGCGAAGCGGGGCTACGTCGACATAGGATACAAAAAAAAACTTTAACCATGGATATCTCCATAACCATGGGGTTCCGCGGGGTGGGGATGGTACAGGGGGCAAACTGGGGGGGGAGAGGGAATCTTTCCCCCCAATTTGACTAAATAGTGCTATTCTAACCTAACCTAACCTAAAAACTTTAACCATGGATATCTCCATAACTATGGGGTTCCGCGGGGTGGGGATGGTACAGAGGGGGTTGCCCCCCTCCCCCCCCTCCCCTCCCCCCCTCTTCGCACCATAATTTTTGGTGACTTAAAGGAAATTTTAACCCTTTGCCCATGCTTCACAACTGGAAATTAAAAAAATACCAAAATTACACACCATTATTCCAAATTAAGCTATATCTAAATAAAAATCTAAATTTTCTGTATTCGCTTTAATTCAAAGAGATGTAAAATTAAATACGGGAATAGTGTAAGCAAGAAAACATAGACAGAAAGTACCTAATGATTTTTGGCAACGAAAGTTGGGACTTTAGCAAAGGGTATCAAATACATTAGGTATATATATACATGTTACGTTAGTTTGTGGTAGTTAGAAGCTGGATTAACAATAATATTGTGGTATTCTATGTCGTCTAAAACGAATAGCATGGAAAGTACATAAGTAGGTACATACCGCAGAGCATTTTTTGAACCAGGCTTTGGAAACCGATGCAAAGTGATGCTGGGATCTTTAGAAGGTGAAGATCCACACATGCAGCAGATTCTTGTGTTTTCTTTTTGCGAACATTAAACACAAAAACAAACAAGAGTCACTGTCTCAACACCGAGTCTATATCTCACAAATACACACTTAATTTCACCAAAACACAGCAACGGAGGAGCAAGCTCGACTCAACGTTATCAATGTATGTAGAATTAAATGGAACTAGTTTATTTAATACAAATAAACATTAGTACAAGATAAAATGGTGCGCAAGCGGCGGCAGACATTTTTCTTGTGACGTCAATAATATGTCATAATCAATATGACGTGCGGACGTTAGTGTTGCCACACATTATCCCCTATAACATTTTTTTTATTATGTAATATTCAATTATATATCTTATATTTCTCAATAAAATATATTTATTTGGCATCAGATTAATAGCTATAGGTATTTTCAAGGGTAATTTACTTTAAAAATCAATTAATAAGCTCAATATTATGGAGAATACGAAATTGTATTTTTGGTGGCAACATTATATATTCATCTCTTTTACTCTGATGTCGTTGTCTCTCTCTTGTTTCAAAGCCCGCCTACATACAGTTCGTAGAACAAAGTTGACAGACCCTGACCCTAAGAGTGCGCACGGGACGAGTATTATGTTTGAGACTATTTAAAATTATTTGAGATGGTTACCTTAGATTAAAGTTTAAAATTGTATTCCTGAATAACCAAAGCTTAAAATTAATAAGAAGTACAAAGTGTAATTTTTAGTTGATTTTTTAATAAATAAAAGTTTATAAAATGCGCACTCTTTGGTGTCTCTACCCTATTACTTATTTAGGTCCACTCCCACACTATTGATCTTTTATAACTTCGTGGCATTTTAATGAATTTAAAAACTAGTTCAAAATAAAACAGTGCAAAGTAATCGTCGTCGACTCGTAAGTACTGTAAAGGTAAACATTCACAAATTACGCGCGGCTCGCTCGACTCGAGTCGACGACTGTGGCACGCTGACACGCACCTCGGGTTGATGCATGCAATCGACTGACTTCGGTGACCGAGCGAGACTCGAGTCTCGACTCGGTGAGCGAGAGTGATGACTGATTCGAACAGTCGAAAACCAGCGGTCGATTCCATTGACTCGAGACAATCGAAAAACATCTCATCTGAGTCGTTAAAATAAACCATCGAGTCGACCATCAACGACTCAGATTATTTCGATTATTAAAACATCTCGGAATCGCCCATCACTAAACTCTACTAGCTGCTCGAACAAGGGTGGCTCCATTGACACAGAAAACAACATTACCTAGACTGGAGCTATGTGGCGCTCAACTACTGGCTGACTTGATGGAAAAAACCAAGAAAACATTCTGTGGATAACATATCAATACGGGCTTGGTCAGATTCTCAAGTTGTCCTGGCGTGGATTCAAGGCGAAACATCAAGATGGGAGACGTATGTAGCCAGTTACAAAGATCAAAAGCGTCATTCCTGCAACTCAGTGGCGTTATGTCAAATCTGAGCTGAATCCTGCAGACTGTGCGTCAAGAGGTCTTTTGCCAAGCAAGCTGATGAACTTCAAACTATGGTGGCAAGGCCAAGAACTTTTAACAAGATCCATCGGAAGTTATTCCTTGCGTTTTTCAAACGAATATTGGCTGCATAAACCACGTTCAAATCGAAAAACCTTCACAAGGGAATATCGAACATGACATAATAACAAAGCTATTGAACAAATGCAGTTCATTGACACAAGTAAACAGGGTCATCGCATGGATATTACGCTTCATTACAAATATGCGCAATAGGACGAAATCGGAAACTACTTATCTAACAACAAGTGAACTAAGCGCAGCGCGTAAAAGTATCATAATTCATGCGCAGCGATTGCAGTTCAATTCAGAATACAAACAACTTGTTAACAACGAAACAGTTTCACGGAAAAGCGCTATTAGCAAATTGAGTCCCTATGTAAACAAAACGGGAATTATTTGGGAGGTCGTCTCAAGCACTCAAGCTTACCCAAGGAGATGAAGAATCCAATCATCATACCACATAGAGGACGATTTACAGAACTTCTTATAGAACAAGCTCATTCAACGACTTTACATGGAGGAGCTCGGCTAACGTTGACTTACATAAGACAGCGTTACTGGATCGTTGGCGGTAATAGAGCCGTCAAGAATTAACTTCGAAGATGTGTACGCTGTCAACTCGCTTCAACAAGACAGATGGCTATCAACTGATGGGTGACCTGCCACAGCAAAGGATCACTCCATGCCGACCTTTTACACACACAGGAGTACACTTTACCGGTCATGTGGATGTTAAACACAACAAGGGCAGAGGCGTGAAAACTTCAAAGGGATACATAGCCATATTTATATGTATGGTGACAAAAGCCGTTCATATTGAACTCGTGTCAGACTTTAGCACAGAAACGTTTATGGCGGCCTTCCAAAGACTGTGCGAGGCGCGTCACCCCCAGCCACATGTACTCTGACTGCGGTACAAACTTTATCGGCGCAGCAGAGGTACTTCGTCAAGAATACGAAGAGTTCAAACAACTACTGAAACCAGATCTCTTTAACGAACTGGCCAAATTGGAGGTGGAGTGGCATTTCAACGCCCCCGCCTGGCCAACTGCTGGCGGTCTGTGGGAAGCTGCCGTCAAGTCGATGAAGCATCATCTGCGACGAGTACTAGGGGACCAAAAGCTAACATACGAGGAGTTCATAACGATTTTAGCGAAAATAGAAGCCTGCCTGAATTCAAGACCTCTGTGCCCGCTAACTGAAGATTCAGAAGAGTTCTACAACTGCTTAACTCCTGGACACTTCCTAACAGGAAGCTCAATATTGTCCATGCCGCTTTCGGATTACAATGACGTAAATAACATCGATTTACGCCGTAGGTTGCAGCTTACCGAGCATATGTTTCAACAATATTGGAAAAACTGGTCAAACGATTACCTTACTACTCTACAAACCCGTAGTAAGTGGAACAAGCCTTCTAGAAACGTCAAGGCAGGCGACGTAGTACTGGTGAAAGAAAACAATCTACCGCCGGGAAAATGGGCCTTAGGTCGTATACTGGAGACTCATCCAGGATCTGATGGATATGTTCGAGTTACTACCGTCAAAACTCAAGCAGGAATCATAAAGCGCCGAATAACAAAACTATCGCCGTTACCATTAAACTCTGAAATTGAGGATGCCAAGGAAAACGAAACGATAAAATAAGCCTCAACAGAATTCGAAAAATGAACGGCGGAGGAGGCCAAAGAATCCTATTTCAACGTTACTAATAACAATTTTATCATTGTTTACATTTGTAACAAGATCTTATAGCGCCATTGATGGCACGCGTGGAGCGCCGGTGTTGACTGCTCATATTACACGCGTGGAGCGCCGGCGTTGACTGCTCATATTACAACTTTGGAACGCGAGCGGCCCATATACTATGAAACCGTCGGCAAAATGCAGTACACGATGAATGGATACTAATGATGTACTACAATCTAACAAACTATTGGGAAGGAACTCGTACTGAAGCTTACTTCGAGAATATCAAGAACTTATCTCATCAAACGAACCTGCAGCACTGCAGGTCCACTATGGAACAATTAAATCATGAAATAGAACTCCTAAACTACTACAACTCCATACTTATAAATCCCCACAAACACCTGAGCAACAGGAAGCAACGGGGCCTAATCGACGGAGTCGGCTACATAGCTAACAGTCTGTTTGGAATATTGGACCAACAATTCGCTGAGAAATACCAAAACGATATACAATCTCTACAAACCAACGAGAACTACTTACTAGAGTTAGTAAAAAATCAAACAACTATTTTGTGGAGCTTGAGAATCAAGTACTGAAACAAAGTAAAGACAATAGGTATTCAGCGTCAATTTAACTCCATTGATAACTTCATCAATCAGACCAACATGAACCTAGCATCCATCGACACGGAAATGGAAATACTTTCGGCCACTACCTACATCAACTCTGCTTCATTAACAACGTACCTACTGATCAACAGCTTGGAGAACGTTCCAAGAAATGCTATTCAACACTCTAACCCAACGTCTACCAAGGACATGTAGAGGTTCATCTGATAACTCCGGTTCGTCTGATGAAAAAATTATCGGAAATATCCGGAAACCTTCCGAAATCCATATCGCTACCAGTTGAAAACTACGAAGAAAATATTAAAGATATTTACAAGCTGATCAACGTGAAAGCACGAGTTACTGAAAATTATTTCCTATTCGAAGCACACATTCCACTTGTAGGCTACAAGTCTTCGTTGGCTACAAGTTGTAGCCCACGAAGATTTTGATATATACAAAGCTATACCTTTACCGGTTAACATTGATAAAGAAACTACATATGTGCAGTTATCAAACAAGTACATCGCTGTCAACTTCAAGAAGAGCGTTTACGTGTCTATGTCTGAAGATGACTTGAAACTCTGCATGCAACAAAAATCGCAGAACTTCTTATGCAAGAAAAACCTGCCATCATTTGACCTACACAGCAAAAGCGCTCAGTGTGAGGCAAAATTGCTATCACATCAAAACAACGGACCTTGTGAGTCGAACGAGCGTCATGCAAGGACACTTGGATAGAGTTACAAACACAAAACAGCTGGCTGGCGATTTGCTGCGAAACGTGTTCGTTACGAATCATATGCAGCAATGACGTCACATCACAAACCATCTCATCATCGAGCATAGTGACGTTACCTCAAGGATGCGTATCGCAAATTTGCAATCGACCGACTTAACCATCTACGCTCAACGCCAATACAGCAGTCAAATGAGAGTTCACAGCTCCAACATTTGATACCTATTAACAAGATAGTGAACTTAACATATCGCTATGCCCCAAATACCCGACGGTCAAAGGCTATGAATCAAGAAATTGAAACAATGGGGATTGTCCAAAAATTCTAACCATTACATTTTATTTTATTTTTTGAAAATTTAGAGCATTTTGAGAAACTAATTTGAATATTTTGATGATTGGCTCAATAGTTATTTTTTAAAAAAATATTTAATTTTTTTAAGTTTTTAAGGTAGGTGACGTCATCTTTGGCTTAAATAGATTAAGTGCCGTTGCTTCACTAGTACATAATTAAAAATTTAAATCTGTCAACACAACGTCATCCATATCACATCTGTCAAAGTGTCAATACTGAATACTCAAATACTGTCTTATATAATCGAATTCGAATCCTATCCTATTATCGTATTTGTTTACAAATGGTTTTTTTATGAGTAAGTGTCGTCCAAGGAATATACTACTCTCTGTCGTCACTAGAACAATCTACGCGGCGACTTAGAAATAGAATAATAACGCACGCGGCGACATAATTTTATTGTTCGTTTTCCTAAACCACAAATGACTACAATGAGCGATACTTTTGTTAAAGCTGACTCGCGAAACCTGCCTAAAGTTGAGACCGTTATGATATTAGAGTATATTTCTACTAGCAGCCATCATAGCGTAGCTGAAATAAGGGGAGCAAAAATAATAATATAATAAATATAATTTGACACTTGACAGATTGTAGACAATACTTGCCTCTTACTTTTTAACGATAACGAGGTAACGATACAAAACTGTACAGCCAAACCAAAGGGCAAACAAGGTCAATCGTATTTTATCAAAAATATCAATAAAATATGAATATTTTTCGTAATTAATTAGTCCGTAATGATCAGTAACGCTATTCCTCGAAATGGTTTTTCAATTACAACATTTAAAAAAATATGAACAATGCCCATTGAACAGAAAATTGTAACTCAAAGAAAAAAAACTTTTTAACAAAAAAAAAACGCGACTTCCAAAAAAAACACTACAAACTGAAAAATAACTTTAATTTCGGAAGTCGGTGTCTTAGGGATCAGTATTTTAGTTTTTGCCACCGACTGCAGCATCAGGCCAGACTTATGTCAACATTGCATTGAACTTAAAATTAGTCCTGTTTAAAATGAGCCCAAACACGACTACGGTGCTGTAATTTAAAGGTTTGTACTTTTTCTGATGCTCCTGGCTTCAGCATCAGGTCTTCGGTGTTCCTCAGTAACAGTACGTTTATCCACACATCGAGCCCTTTTCAATGAGCCTAAACACGATATACACACATCAACACTGTCTAGGGATATTTTGGATTTACTCAATTTACTCAAAATTTATTAAAAATAACATACAACATGTATATATTTTTATAAAGCCCATTTATCAGACTACACTCCAGAATAAAAGAAAACTATTTTTTTTGCGTAAACAAATTTTTATTCAAATAAAGAAAAAACTTGAAATAATGGTAAAACTAACAATGAATGTGTTTCTCAAGAAAAAGTGAAAAATAAGGAAAAATTAATCTGTTTTTAACAGTTATGTGAAAAATCAGTAGTCAGTAAAACCACCCATGACGTTAATAACGGTCCTGCAACGGTTTTTCATGCTTTGGATTAAGTTATCCAAGTCTTGCTGCGGTATATTGTCCCAGGTCCGACTAAGATGCAAAAAAGTTGCTCTTCCGTCGCAATGTTTGCAGGGAAATTCCTCAAAGCCCTTCTTTGGAGCATGTCCCACGCGTGTTCTATGGGGTTTAGGTCAGGCGATTGAGCGGGCCAGCCTAAGACCGATACGTCGTGCTCCTGCAACCAGCTCGTCACCACTCGGCTGTGTGTGGACGGGTGTTGCGTGCATGAGCGTGAATTCTTGGCCCATTTGTAGTCGATGGGGGTAGATTATTGGTACTAGCACCTCGTTACGGTATTTTTCAGCCGTCATGGTGTTTCTGATCCAAACGAGGTCTGTTCTTCCACCAACACGAATTCCCGCCCAAACCATAATTGTCCCGCCGTGGTATGAATGGACTTCCTGAGGATGTTGCAGACGGCTCTCACGACCAGGAACTCACCAAACACGTACTCTACGTGTATCGGGATGGAAACCGAACCGGGACTCATCGGTAAACAGCACTACAGACCACTGGTTATCTTCCCAGGGCAAATTTTCACGAGCCCACTCTAGTCGTCGTCCATGATTTCCTCGACGTAGTGCTGGAGTACGAAGCGGTCTGCGAGCATGAAGGTTAGCTTCATGCAGCCTTCTCCTCACAGTTTGGTCACTCACAAGCAACTGGTGCTCTGACTGGAGCCTCTAAACCAACTGCATGGCCGTAACATTTGGTTGTCTTCTCGCGGCAACTTGCAAAAATCGGTCTTGTCGTTGAGTGGTTATGCGCGTCCCGCCTGGGTGTCTTTCAGCCACTTCACCAGTAGCACGATAACGTGACCATAACCTTGATATCACGTTTTGTCTTGTTCCAATCTCCTCAGCAATACTCCGTTGAGTAGCCCCAGCTTGGAGCATGCCTACTGCCCTTAACATTTTCTCTCTGGTTAAATGGCGCCGCTGCATGATGCACACAATAACATTAATTCGAAATTAACCGATAGCCTGTTGTAAAACTTAAATTTGACACAAAAAAAATAGCCAACAACTACTGTACGTAAATGAAACCTTCGGACTTTGCTACCATTATGCCGCGTAAATCTTTTGTTTTTAATTTATTTTTTCAAATTCAAATTTAGAAGCGTTCAAAAAGGTTTACAAAATAAGCTTTCATCAGAAGAATTTAAAACTGGACAGTATTTTTTGAGTTTAAGAACTTTATACAAAATATCCCTAGACGGTGTTGATGTGTGTATCTGCTGTTAGTTGTCGAGGAGTTAGGTACTCTGCAGACTATCCTGACTGCAGCATCAGGTCATGACTTGATGATCATGAGACCAAATGTGTCAAATGCCCTATCAAACATCAAAACAATTTACTAAACCAGTCCTTGCCTGTTCGAGTAACTTCTTACTGTTAAGGAGTTGTACCTTCCATCATCAGCCCAGCTACCTGAGATGGTGACAACCATACACAAATACACAAGATACTTCATAAAATATGCGAAAAACAATAAGTGAGCCTATAAAATTTGAGGGTTGCCCTCGAAAGATCCCATCATCAGATCCTAACTTGGTGACAATGGGACCACCTCAGAACTATCTACTTTCTAAAAAAAAAAAAATTTTGAAAATCCGTCGACAATTGGCGGCGTATTCGATGAACAAACATACAAAAAAAAAAAAAACATACAAACACCCGAACATAGTACCTCCTCCTTTTTGTAAAGTCATTCATCAATATGCCATCTGTTACTCTTTGCTGACAGTCGCCATCATAGCTGTACTTGTTGTGGTTGGGAGGAATCGTTGTCCGCACTATTGCACAAACAACGCTAACAACAAACCTACTAGTCAACCACCTGAAGATATTGAACTACAAGTTATCCGTACACCATGCCAGCAAGAAGCAGTCGCAGCACAAACAACAAAGGACTTGCGGCTGGAGCCTCAACCTGGGAAAAGGAACATCGCCTTTGAATTTGATTGATTAATTTACTTTATTAACTTTGTAATAGCTTTTCCTATCTCTTCTCGTTTGTATCTTCTTTTGGGGTTGCCAAGATGTACAGTCTTAAACTGTACATGTTTTGCTGACGCGGTGCGCTTGCACCAGGCGTGCGTCATTTTATTACTATAAATATACATACATTACAATAACGTGACTAACATTAGAGAAAGGAATCGTCAACAGTTTTACTTGTAAACACTATTTATACGTAATAAACCTAACGGGAACTAAGTGATCTTTTCTCTACGCGCTTCAACCTGAACCACAACCTCAACAACAACAACTCTGCAAGTGTACGAACCGTACAAGAATAATATAACCGAGTACCTAATGTAAACCTTTTATTAAACAACTATAATATTCAGTACAAACCAAACTTGCATATCATTTATTCTGGACCCTATATAGTAACACGCACAACACCTTTATACCCTTAGATAATGTCATTAATTAATTAATTTGTCCAATTAACCACATCATTAGTAAAAAACAGCCAACTTAACCAACCAAAGTTTACTACCTATCTCTTTCAGACTCTCTAACGCAGTTGCCAGAGGCGTGCAACGAGATCCTGCCTTGTAGATTAATTGTACTATTTTTTTATATATGTATGACAGACATTGGAGATTTGATCCCTTCATTTTGACGCTCACCAATATTGGTGTCATCATAGTTTTTCGGAGTGGATACCCAGAATCTCCTGAAATAAACAAATAAAAAGATTACGCCTTAGGTACTACTTATTATTATTCAGCGTTACTATTTTTAATTGTAAAGAAAATATTTATGTAACCTGAATGTAGTTCTTTCATAGTATTATTGTAGTTTAAATGCACTATTTTTATTTTTTATCTTTGACTAATTTCATTTCATATTGTAATAAAAAACATCAATTGGAAACATGACGTTATATAAACCTTACTTATTCTATTTATGTTCATAAACATAAATATTTTTCTTTGATTTGATAATTACCTGCTTTTATTATTAAACATTATAACATTGAATATTTTACCTAAAAGCCATATAGCCTCTGTGGTGCTTACGTTCTCCATGTGAGGTCTCATAGGATGATTGGACCAAATGAAGGAATCGTGATTGGCTCCTGGATAACTAGCATCTATCTACACTAATTATATCCATGTCAGCATTACAAATCAGGATATAATTAATTAAGTTTGAAAAAATTTTTTTAAGATTATCTCTACGTCACAGACAAAGACCGACCTGCTAATGTATCCAATCTCTTAATCACTGTGAAGCGCCCTCTACAAAGGCGCGACAGCACAGTCAATAAGTAGATGGATAAAGCAGATATTGGCAGAAAGCGGCGTGGACGTGGCGGCGTTCAGCGCGCTTCTGATAATGCAAATTTCGACAAACTGCAGAAAATCCGTCCAGTTTTGTCAATGATAAGACAAATGCTATTACAAGTACCAAAAGAAGAATACTTGGCAGTTGACGAACAAATCGTGCCAGAAACAATACAACCCAAAAAAAGCCTCATAAATGGGGCTACAAAATTCATGTCCTCAGTGGAGTTTCTTACGATTTTTCTTACGATTTCGACCTGTATGGGCAAACAATAATCCAAACCTAGGTTGCTGCAGCAATGTCGTTCTACGTTTGACAAAGTGTGCCCACACATCTAAATTACAAAATCTTTTTTGACAATTGGTTCACAAGCGTGGACCTTATGATATGGATGCACAAAAAAGGAATTTTACCGCTGGGGACCGTTCGGGCTAATAGACTTGGAGGAGCTAAAATTCCCACAAAAAGAACTGTCCCGACAGAATTACATACCACAGTTGATGACACAACTTTGGCTGTGGTGGCGTGGTTAGATAATACAGTGGTTCACTTATGTTCAACCTATTGCAGTAATATAAAAAAAAAATCTTAAAGAAGGATGGAATGTTGAAAACATTCCATCCTTCTTTAAGATTTTAGGCAACCTTTTTTTGGTCATTTTTCTGATTTAAAAATCAAACTTTTGAATATTTAACTGCTTCTGTCAAGTGAATTTTCTCTTGAAGTTTGTGTCACTTTTTGTTTGGAGATCACTGCTGACGGCTGGAGCTATTTTTTTCTTTCGCTTTAAAGTGCTTATAATTGTAAAAATTGGATGAATCCATGATGAATATATTTTATGATGTTAATGATCTAATTTGGATCCGAGAGACGTCTTCAGTGTATAATTCTATTTGATCTTATCAGGTATGTGTATTTCTACTCGTTATTTTTTGGTAAAAATGGTTCAGCTTGCTACAGCATTCTTATTGTGCGTTTTTTGTCTAGGATACGCCTGAAGACATACGTGTAACACGCCCAGTTTTCGGTTTCCCCTTCGTACTATTCTGTTCCCAGATCTTAAATAAGTTGAGGAGTGAAGATTCGAGGGAGCAGTTTCTTACAAGTTTTTCTGGATTACCTATCCAAGATTACAGACCAGATGAGATATGGAATACAAGATGCCGAAATAATCCAGGATACAACAGATATTATTTTGTTACATTGATTCTTCTTGACTAATATTACTGTCGTTAAATAATTGTTTCGTGTAACTTACGTACTAACTTTAAATGCAGATTAAATACTGCAGGTTTTTTTGAAATCGTACTATCGCTATTTTTTCGTCTGTTTATCTATAATTACGTGATAATCCGGTTGCAGCTGCAATTAAAATTCGCGTGCGGACCTTAATTTTAAAATATAATTAATTGTAACTACAAAAACCTCATTTATTAATTTCTTTTTTTTTTTAATTTTTATATCAGTTTTTGTTATTTTTTGTAAGTTCGGTTATTTTTATACAGCAAAATTATACGTTTACACTATGTATGTTGGAGTTAATTCAACAACCATAGTCAGGCGCTATGACAGGAAAAGAAAATTGGATTCGATGCTAGGGTACTATAGAATCAAAGTGCGTTCTAAGAAATGGTACCTTAGAGTTTTCTTCCACATGATCGACCTGGTCTGTGTAAACTCATGGCTCCTGTGGCGCAGATGCAACGAAGAAGTATATATGCCACTTCTAGATTTCAAATTGGCAATTGCTGAAATTTTAATCAAAAAAGATTCCCAGATCTTCACACCAAAAACGCGAGACAGGCCTGTATTTGTCAGAGATGAACCACCTCCAGCTAAAAAAAGCAAGCGTAAATTTGAGATGCCTGCAAGAGAAGTCGCAGAAGACGGTTTCCATCATTTTCCCGACTGGACGGAATCAAGACAAAGATGCAGGAACGAATGTGGCGGCCAAACTTTCATTTGGTGTGTCAAATGTAAAATGAATTTATGCATAAACAAAAAAAGGAATTGTTTTCTGGAGTATCATACTCCTCTAGATCCAGTAGTACTTGAGTAAATGTAGTGGATGATTGCTGTTTTGTTTCATGTTATTAGATTAAGGTTATGCTAGTTTGTTTCCAATAAAGAGGATATTTGATATTGACTATAATTGTTTTATTGATAGGGCGATGATAAAAGTTGGTCTGATTGCATTTCGTCCCATATTTGGCATATTCCATGGAGGTATATAAAATGCATGCCGTACCAAATATGCAATTTTTTTTTTATTTATAAAAAATTAATACCTACTGCTACATTTTATTTTTCTTATTTTTTATCGATTCCATAAACTCTGAAACGATCGATCGATGGACACGATCCATCAATGAAAATGTCATGCGCTCATACTATGGGGCTACAGAGGGAGGAAACATTCTGACCGGGTACCTTGTTCGGATGCTCTCTTTTTCAGGTGCTTGAACCAGCTGTCAACGTTTCGACACAACGACTGTCGGATCAGGTGCGGGTCATTAAAATTGTTTTTTTTATACACTCCCCAATGTCTTGTGCATCGTCGTTGGAATACCTTGCTAGACAATAAAAAACTTGTTATATGAAACAATTGGAAAACTTAATGAAGAACAAGTAAACACTAAACATGCCATAGAAAAAGCCAATGCCGCAGTAGACAAGACATTATTATGGTCGAATTGAGAAACCTCTTCCTTTTTTGAAGTCGGTTAAAAAGAAAATGAGACAACGCAATGCCTCTATTATGAGGTTGTGTGAAAGTAAAGGGAAAATGGGTTCACTCGATTTTTTGAGAGTATTTGTTTAAGAATGTTATGTTATTACCATAATTATTGTAATACATTGATTGATTAAAATATACAATTTTAATTTAAGGGTAAATACTTTTTCTGTGAACAGCGATGCAGACAAAATTTTTGATGCCATAATGATTCTTTACCTTCTTTTTCTATATATTATGTAGATATTATTAATATAATTTTAATTCTGATTAGCTTATATATTATAATATAGAACTAAAAAATTAATAAAATTAGAAATAAAAGTTGGGTGTTTTGTTACAAATATTTCTAATTTTATTTTTTGTTCAGAACGGACCACAACAATGTAACTAGTGTAGAATTTAGAACACTTCATTCAATTTGCTGAGGAAGTACACATGAGGTTGGAAGGTCTGGACAGTAGCCTTGTAGGGAGTGACTAGAGATGACCTGTGACAGGTCCCTGACTGTTCAACTGCATAAATAACAATGTTAAAAAGAAAAATTGGTTTATTCTGCACGATCTAGATGTACTCCCACATTCCCATTTCCCATGTAATAGGGGGATGCACACCTCAATAGGTGTGCGTCCCTTATTACATAGGACAAACATAACTGGTGGAAAGGCTAGGCAGATGATGGCAATCCATCATCATCATCTGCCTAGCCTTTTCCAAACTATGTTGGGCTCGGCTTCCAGTCTAACCAGACGCAGCTGAATACCAGTATTTTACATGGAGAGAGGAGCGACTGCCTATCTGACCTCCACAACCCAGTTACTGGGTAATACGATACACCTTGGTAAGACTGGTTATCAGACTTTCGGGCTTTGACTACCCATAACAACTGTCAAAGATCCACAAAAATGACACCTATTGCCATCAATGACTAACAAATTGACTTAACTTCTCCACCCAGACAACCATCTTGATAAAATGCCAAAGAGCCAGACATGTACAGACAAATCCTGACCATACTAGAACTGTCAGACGTCAAATTTTATTCCACAGTTAAAAGATATACCTACCTTGGTAAAATCAGCCTCCCAAAGTAGGTAGGATGAGTATCCGATACATCTGAGAATCAGCACTTTTTGAACGTCAAAACTACTTAACGACAGTCCCCCAAAACATCCGCCCTTAACCACTTCCTAGTGCTTAAGCTGGGAAGAAGTGACGCAACCTCCACAGCAGATTTGATGCCATGACATTCATAGACTCGGGTGAGTCGTAAGCTCGACGGATTTTGGGTCAGTGGGTCGTCTTAGGGGCGGATTTTGTGGGCGGAATTGCTCACGATTTTTACAAAACAGGACCAAACCGGCCCTCTGACCGAGGGACTTCAATTTCATCGAACACAAAAAACCGATGACGCGCGTATTACAAACTGCACAACTATTTTTACCAAAGCGACAGAATAAGAAATGAAGCGCCACGAATCGAGAAAACTAATTTCTTCGACAAGCGAGTTGCAGGTTTATTTTAGAGGACATTTTTTTTTTCTAATGAGCCCTATGATTCCAATTTAACCAAGAACAATGACCAAGACGCTACCTACTATCCCTGTGTGCTACCTACTTCGAGACCAATTGAACTTTGAAGCGATTTTTTGCAACCTAGATCAAGAAACAACAACAAGCAAAAGCTTTAGCAACACTTTTTTTTTTTTCGAATAATCCTTTCGACTTCAATTTAACCAAGAACAATGAAACCAAGATACCCACATTATACCTCAATGAAGTGTGCGTGACGTGTGCTTTTACCTACCATGAAACTTGGGAGAACAATAAAATTATTGTCGCCATTTTTTGGCAACGTTTACAACAAAACAACACTTCAAAAATGATTAGAGACAACAAGCAACAAGCAAGAGATATATCCTGTAGTTTCCGAGAATAAATTTATAGTTGTCCATCCATTATCACCATGCTCTGTGATTATCACTTTCGTTAATTTTCTTCTCCATAAATTATTGCAAAACAACACAAATTCAAACTGACAAGAACTACGGCGACGACGAGGCGATCAGAGAAGAGAATTTTTCAATTTTTGATAAAGAAAAGAATTATTTAGTTTAGAATAGAAGGGGTAGTTTGAAATTTTGAATTTCGAGCAGTGTTGCCAGTGCATTTTAGTCAAATCCTCTAGTATTGTAAGACGGAGGTTACACGTTCATTCTGATGTCAGTTCAGTCTATGATTTACGTCAGAATGACGGGAAACTGATTGTATAACACGTAGAATGATGGAATGATGGTCCAGAATGATGATTATTTAAATATTTTAATAATTTTTGTCAGTCTGGTCAGACTGATGCCAGACTGAACGTGTGTTTATTAGCTATCAGTCTGATGTCAGTCACTGCTTAGACAGCGATGGAGTCGCACGACATGTCGCCGCCTGCGGCGACTCCCTCGCCGCTCCCGACGTCTCCATCTCTATACCATTAGCCCCGGAGAAAGAATTTATTCTTACATTAGAAATGTTACCTATTCTTTGGAATAAAAAAAAAATTAAATTAGATTCTTTAATTCGATAATAATCAGCATAGTCATCTTCTTCTCCTGTGTCTAAATATTCGGAAACAATATAAATATGACATTAATTTACCAGTTATTAACAATATGATGTAATATAAAAGTACCTATGTTACTGCTATTCGGGTGTATGTACAATCAGTTACCGCCAGCAATTAAAGAATTAAATGGAAATATGTTTAAAAATAAATTGAAGAAAATGTTAATTGATAAGGTATTTTATAATCTGCATTAGGGATGTGACAGTATACATAAAAAATCGATTATTAATTAATCGATTATTTTGCCTAGTAATAAAATCGATTAAAAAATAATCGATTTTTTCCTTTTTTTTTGATAGATTAAATTAAACGCCTGAACGATAATCACTATCACAGCACTCAGTTTTATTAACCCGTCGCATGAAATTCTATTGTTATCTGTACATACCCTGTACACGCGACATGCGAAGGGTTAATAATAATAATATCAACAAGCGAAACATTCATTTTACACAAAAAAGGTTTTTTTTTTAATTTCTCCTTTCGCAGGAAGAAATTTCTTAGGGTGAATGGATAGTAGTAGACCGCGAAATTCAAATTTTCTTAAGTTTTTTGCAATTTGCAGGTCAGTGTCAGGTTGTATCTTGATCAAAATATTATTCGCGACAATAACAGGTACATATTTAGAGAATTTTAATCCTTGAATCATTAATACATCTTCCTAAGTTAAAGTTTTGCGCGCCCGTAACAAATATGTATTTACAGAATAAAATTATTATAATCATTAAAGTCATCAACACAACTCTCTAAGACCATGTAATCCCCAAGAATGACTATTTCATGAAATCTTGACATTTGGGGATTATACTAACTTAACAAGTTGTATTACTGATTGTAATGATTATAATTCTGTAAATACATATTTGTTACGACCGCGAATCATATTTTAATCAACGTACAACTTAATACCGACCAGCAAATTGTAAAAAACGTAAGAAAATTTGAATTTCGCAGGCCACCTTAGCGCTTCCCCCTTAAGATACAATATCGCTCGCCATACAATTCAATGGACCATTACACACGACGAAGATAATATTATTTATTTCATATTTATGGGGATTACAAAAGGATTACAAAGATAAAATATTATAGTATCTTAGCCGTGTGGAGCGCCCTTTAGCGTCATTCATTTATTAGTTAGTGGTACACTTCGCGGTACTTTGCGGCTTCGCGCTCCTGACTAAAAAGCTGTGTTGCGCGGCCGTTCTAAATTCTAGGTGAAAAAAAAATCGGCAGTGAATAAGAAATCGATTTTTTATTAATCGATTTTTTGTAATATGTAAATCGATTATAAAAATCGATTTTTATAGAAAAATAATTAATTATTAATCGATTTGTTCTATAATCGATTATTTTTTCACATCCCTAATCTGCATGAGTTTTTTTGATAAAAAATAGAATTTGTAAGTAGGTACCCAATTTCTTATTACTATTGCATATCCGACTCGGGTAGACTGTTGAAACAAACAAAAAAATATGTATAAGAACTTTATGTACACAGTTATGCAATAAATATATCTTTATCTTTATCCGTCTCATATCTCATTCAGTAAATTTAAGTAAATTTATGGTCTTTTCATTAGCCACTTTTTATACCACCGCTTTCTTTTTCTACTAATATATATATATAATAATATTATAATATTAGCCCTGTCTACGAAGGCAACGGGAGCATATTATTTTTCTTGTTAAAATCCATACCAAATGCATAAGCGTGTTACCGCGTAGAAGTTTTCGGTTAGACTGATCGTCAGTCTGACTTACCGTGTAATACCGCGCGTCATTCCATCATTCTGCCATCATTCTAGACGTGATCAAGGTCACAGACTGAACTGACATCAGAATGAACGTGTAACCTCCGTCTAATAGTAGTCTATGGTCAAATCCTTACCACAGAACACTATTACTCCTAGATCATTACACTACTATATACTAGAGGTCAAATTAAAAGTAACGAGTAAAAATAAAAAGTAAGATTTTGATGACGAACAAATAATTTCGTCTAAAATATTTTTGTCTAAAATATTTTTTTAGGGAATATTTGATGCATTTACAAAAAACGTAAATGCATTGTACGCATTGACGCACTTCAATTTTAGGTATTGAGTCTTACTACAGACTGCACGTGCACAAAATTATGAGTAAAGTGGCACATGTGCGTGTGAACTGAGGGACCACTCTGATAATTCGCAAAATAAAAATCGTAGGATTTAATAATAGACTTAAAACAATTGTAGAACAAATCTGGGAATTTGTAAACAAATAAATTAAAAAATACAACCCTTAAAAATGGGTCCCTCAGTCGTCAAAGACCATCAGCCAGATTTCAGAAAGTATCTGAAAAATTAAGGTATTGTGACGACAGGCCACAATTGCGGCGATAAGTCCCCTCTTTGAGGAGTGACTAGAGAGGCGCCACAGCGTCCTCACCTTCCGCCTAACGCAGGTCCTCACCGGGCACGGCTGCTTCGGGAGGTTCCTGTTCAGAATAAGGCGGGAGGAAATGCCCGGGTGTCACCATTGTGTGGATCGCCCGGAGGACGCGGTGGAGCATACGGTGGAGATCTGGCCAGCTTGGGCAGAGCACCGCCGTGTCCTCACGGCGGCGATCGGCGGTGGTGATCTCTGGCGTCCGGCCCTAGTCCAGGCCATGGTACGGAGCGAGAGTGCATGGGAGCAGTGATGCTCGCGAAGGAGGAGGCGGAGCGCGTGAGGGAAAGGCAATCCTTGCGGCCTCACGCCCCTAGCCGCCGCAGGAGACGCCCTGGGCGTCGGGAATCGATAGCCGATTCCCGGCCACCGTAGGCGCGGGCTTGCGGACGGCGAGCAATGGGCAGCTCGCCGTCCGGTAAGGACCATGCCCGGGTCGACGGCGCGTTGTGTTCCACGCGCGCCTCAAGGAGATGTCAGCACCAACTTGTCACGATCCGATTAATAGTTAAATTGGAGGTCCAACCGCTCTACTTCCTAAATTGTCTACGATCTAGGATAGTGTAATCACGGCGAAGGATCGTACTGGTGCACGTTGTTGATACCGTGGGAATATCGGGATAAAAACTATTCTATGCTTCGATCAATAATAGTACTAGATGCCCGATAAGCGCTTCAAAAACGGCCCGAAAAATACGAGCACGAATACTTTTGTGCTCTTATTTCAAATTAGTATGGTCCAATCATAGCCAATGTTAAGACGTCAAAATGCCTCAGTGCGCGTTCAAAAGTTGTGTAAATAACCACCGTAACACCAAGATTTTGGAAGAAATATCTTTTTTTCGGTAAGTTTTTATCATTAAATGATTTTCATAAAATAGTAACACAATTAAATAGTAAATATAAATCAATAAGCAAATATTATTATTGTTTGGCCAATGTTTGCGACAACGCGCCAACTATTCTGACAAACATTGAAGCATTGAAATGTAATTCCAAGAACTACGTCTAGTTCCAAATTGGAGTAAGTACGAAATTGTCAACAAAATGTTTTTAACCTTATTGCTTCGACGTTAAGTTTCATTTTAGAATAAATATTTTTGTACTTATTATAAAAATGACTTTTTATTTTCAAGTGACATTTTAAATTTATTGCTTCGATGACAGAAGGACTTAAATATTAATCATTTGCAATCGTAAATAAACTTTATGTTAGAGTGTTAAGGTTTATAGTAATCTGAATTTTTTAATATTATTAAACTTTTTTCTATAGTTCGTAGTAAGAAATATAAATGTTTATCTGTGTGCAAACGTGGCCGCTTTAGCGACTTATTTTTGTTCCTAATCATTCATCTAGTACTATTATTGATCGAAGATTCTATGTCCTTCCCCGGGATGCAATCTGTCTCTCTGCCATCGAAATCCGTTCATTGGTTTAGGCGTGAAAAGGTAACATACAGACAGACAGACCGAGTTACTTTCGAATTTATGATATTATAGTATTCTTTTTCTGTGGACAATGCTGTCGTTTCCCATACAGCCACCATGTTACAACATGGTGGCTGTATGGGAAACGATAGCATTGCCCACTATGTAGCATTTATTTATTTGAATTTGAAAATATAATAAAAATGTAATGTTTTTTTAGCTTTTCAGTTCTTTTAACTTAAGTTTTTTACCGCAGTCGGGTTTTTTTTTTTTAATAACTTTTTTATTTCCAGCTTTTTAGTTCACAAATGTGAAAGATTTCGCTGACGATTTAGTTCTTGGTACGTGTTTTTTACGATTTGTCACTTCGAATTACTTTTAACCATATAAGTTGTTTATATTTTTGTAATCATCTTTTAAAGTCCTTTATTTTGATACCCCACTCGATAGGTTTTGAGAAAATAAAGTCGGTTTTACGGGCGAAGATTTTACGTGACAACGTCTTTTTCTCGGTAGAATATTTATTGATATGAATATAATTAAATTGCACAATAGGAACAAGGAATTGAATGAAAATAAGAATTGCACAAATTTTAACTATAGAAATATATTTTGTTCGTTCGGTGACTCATCGTAACGTTACCGAGCGTTACACTTTTTCATAAGTGACTCCCAGCCGCAACCTAATTTAAGACGTTGTCACGTCAAAAAATTTTGAAGACATAACATTGCGCCAAAAATCGGCCATTTTAATTTTTTTCAATTTTGATATACCCAGTGTCACTCGCAAAATTAAGACGAATCTAACGGCACCTCTCAAGCTGAAATCGATCAAGCCGTTTAGACTACAGATCGTGCATACATACATAGTAGTCGCCATATTGAATTTTCACTAACGTGTGTATGTCTTTAGTGACACTCGCCGGACTAAGAGGAATCGATTGACGTGTGAATCATAAAAATCGGCCCAGGCGTTTGGTCTGTATAGTGCTTCAAAGGAACATACAAACATACATAGGCTGATGAACACATTACCACTCCTTTGCGTTGCGCAGTCGGGTAAAAATACTCTTTGGTAGCATTCGTGCGCGCGGTCTAATCGTCCACTTTGCTCAAACAAAGCGCGGACGCCGACTAGTCGTAGTACTCGTAGTCGTTCTAAATCGTATCGCCGTGATTACACTATCCATAGATCGTACACAAAATTTAGGAAGTAGAGCGATTGGACCTCCAATTTCCACTAAATGGTTACGAGTGTTACGACTTACCACAGAGCATGTAACACTTTACGACTTGCTACGCGCGGACAAGGACATCATTTTATTTACAAAAAAGGCTTTTTGACGTGACAACGTCTTAAATTAGGTTGCGGCTGGGAGTCACTTATGAAAAAGTGTAACGCTCGGTAACGTTACGATGAGTCACCGAACGAGAGAGAGGCCCGCCGAATGCCTTGCGTCTCTCTCCCACTCAACTATCATTCAATTCCTTGTTCCTATTGTGCAATTTAATTATATTCATATCAATAAATATTCTACCGAGAAAAAGACGTTGTCACGTAAAATCTTCGCCCGTAAAACCGACTTTACAGGCAACCATTTTTTTTTGAACGTTAAAATTGTATTCTAGTCACCCTTTCCAAAAGGTAGATTCGTATGGAGCAGAACAAGCAAAAAACTCTACCATTAGAATTATATGTAAAGAACTGAAGACGATGCACCTGATTTAAAGAGCTTTCATGCGTGGCCGCCATTTTGACAAACCAGTAGGGATGTCAAGTTCCATATAAACATTTTCAATCCCCTTTCTCAAAATTAAACAGTCTCCTATGACCGTTTTCCTGAAGCTACAACGCTAAAGGTACCTGCCCTTACTACCCCATCTCAAAAATCCCCCGTATATAATACAACTTAGACAACATACACGCCGTACGGCATTTCATACAAACTTTCAAACCCTTGTTTTTTGAAATGAATGAACCGATTATAATTAAACTTTATACGCATATTAAGCCTTAAGACCTTTATATCCTAAAGGTCTAAAAAGTTACTTAGGAACATTTTCGAAAAATAGTGCTACAGCCAAATTAGATCGATTTTGAATTTTCCATAGAAACAAAGATTTTCAGTTATCTTTTTTTTTTAAAAGACATTTCGAAAATGTCACAGCAAATTGAAAAACACAAGCTTTTTATAACGTTATTTGTTAGATTATTTACAACGGATGACAAATTGATCGTCTATGGTCCCCTTAGGTCTTGTACACTAGAGGTCTGGTCAATTGGTCATAGAGTAAAGTAATATATCGGGTCTGGTATCTTGAACAAAACGTCATGGTCCTGTTTGTGTCACTGTCATTGTCAATTATTTTTGTTAGTTGGTGTGGCTTTACCAAGTCCTTCCAGAAGGCGGATTTCACATGTCTTCAAATGTTTGGTTCTAGGACAAGGATTTTTGCCGGTTTCCTCACGATGTTTTCCTTCACCGTTTTTAGAGCAGAGGAACTCTTTTCTCGCGCCACCTCAAACCAACCTGCTTCACAGACAAAAGAAGAGAAGTACCTTGCCATAATTAAAAATAGAATAGAATAAAATTATATAGTTTTGGTATTTATGGAACTCACTGTGCTTTATGGGTAGCCCGCGAAATTCAATTTTTTTTTACGTTTTTTGCAATTTGCTGGTCAGTATAAAGCATAGACTACTATTACAATACTTGTACCGGCCGTAGCCGACATCAGACGTCTCTGGATTTCGTTTATGCTACCTTACCTATGTATCTGTCAGTGTTGCCAACACGACTAATACAAAATATACTAAACTGCTATTAAAATTATGCCAAAATTATACTAAATGCTATAAAACTATGCTAAAATATTATGCTAACATTCTTTAATGCGAAATAAAACGTCTTTTAATTTTGAATCTTTAATACCTAATCAAGAAAATTAGTGTAAGAAGCGTCAAGAAACAAAAAATAACATAATCAACAAAATTCTTCGGACAGGCGCCAAGAAATATAAAAAAAATTTAATCAATAATATTATTTAAGCAAAATATCAATATCTTGGTCTTCATCGGCAGTTGATGCTGCCGAGGAAGACGTGGAAGCTTGATTTTCGGAATAACTCTCCTTCGTACCTATGGAGCGCAGTACACTGTCGGGAACTATGTAGGAATAACAGCATTTTCCTGCCATCTTTAGCCCGAATCTGATGTATAAAATTGAATTTATAGTTTTCACCGACAAACGGTTACGGAGATTCGTTTTCACTACATTCATTTGACTGAAAACGCGTTCAATGTCCGCGTTAGAATGTGGTAGTGATAATAATGACATGGCTAAGCGAGATAACTCTGCAAAGGGGTTATTGCCAGCCGCATCTTTATAATTAATAACTTCATTCCAGAATTCTACGGTGGAAGATGTGCATTCCCATTTCACGTGTACTATATTTCTCCATTGAGACATGAGCCTGTCTATTGTAGATGCATCCATTCGAAATTCTTTGGCAATATCAATTAAAGAAGGTTTAACTACTTTTAAAGTTTCTTCTACAGAAAATAAAGATACTTTTTCATGTATGCTAAGTAAGTAAAAGAAGTGAAAAAATGCTGTTTGTCTATGGTATATTGAATGAAGTTTGTAGGGGAGTTCTCGAGATAGAGACCGATTCCCCTACAAATTTCATTCAATATACCATAGACAAACAACATTTTTTCACTCCCTCTTAAAATTTTGACGTATAAGGTTGCGTTCCGAAACAGGTTAAAAATTACGCGCCGTACAGTGGAACTTAGAAACTAGAAAAAGAAATATTCATTAAATAATTATAGTTATATGCTAAAAAATATGCTATATGCTAAACAACAAATAATTATGCTAACCAACGTAAAAATATGCTAAATTTAGCATAAAATATGCTAAATTGGCAACACTGGTATCTGTCAAAGTCAGTGTTACCAACCAATAACAAAATTTGCCCCCAAGATTTTTTAAAAATCCCCCTAAAAAAACCCTAAGGTTCACATAAGGTAAATTTCTTTGATGCAGTGCCCAACTCCCTAAGTCGTTCCTAACTCACAAAATAAAACGCATAGGTACATAGTTTGTAAAAAAAAAAGACTAGGTACCTAAATACCTATTGTTAAACTACTAATTAATTGTAATATTGTTGATCAGGGATAAACGATTCCTAAGTATTTTTAAATAATGGCATAAAAAGAAAAGGCACGCTCTACGGAGGCGTTGGATACGGGCAGCATCAATAACGCCACAGCAAACTTTTAGCCCCTAAAAATAACCCCAAAAAAAACCTGTCCCTAAAAATACCCCTTTTAAGACTTCTTCCCCCTAAATTTAGGGGGAAAACCCCAAAGTTGGCAGCACTGGTCAAAGTGTGTTTTATTAAGCATCCCAGTGAACATCACAAGTGGCGACGAGGATAAAAGTAAGTGCAGAAAACATTTACCAAAAAAAGAGGAAGAATGCAGGCTGAAAAATAATGCACGTTGATAGTTGTTTACGATCAGTTAAGCGACTATATTTCGATAAGGATCGTTAATAGTTGGATACTAAAGTAAAAAAAATGGTTGCCTGTAAAGTCGGTTTTACGGGCGAAGATTTTACGTGACAACGTCTTTTTCTCGGTTGAGTGGGAGAGAGACGCAAGGCATTCGGCGGGCCTCTCTCTCGTTCGGTGACTCATCGTAACGTTACCGAGCGTTACACTTTTTCATAAGTGACTCCCAGCCGCAACCTAATTTAAGACGTTGTCACGTCAAAAAAATGGTTGCCTGTAAAGTCGGTTTTACGGGCGAAGATTTTACGTGACAACGTCTTTTTCTCGGTTGAGTGGGAGAGAGACGCAAGGCATTCGGCGGGCCTCTCTCTCGTTCGGTGACTCATCGTAACGTTACCGAGCGTTACACTTTTTCATAAGTGACTCCCAGCCGCAACCTAATTTAAGACGTTGTCACGTCAAAACAGAACGTAGTCACGCTGTACCTACCTACCTACACGTAAATAAATCGTTACCAAGGTAAAAGGTTACATCTAATGATTGCTTTGTTACCTAAGTTTCGTATGATTAAGTTTCGAAAAATAAATTCTGCTTCGATTGATGTAAACAACTTATAAGCGTAAATGCAATGATATTATAAAGGAAAGATACACTACGTTCATACTGAGCGACGCCGACGTTCTGTATTGTTGCGTTGTTATTACAAAGTAGTTACTGCGATAGACAATGCGGAACGTATGACACAGAAAGAGATAGCTATATGTATTGTGTTGCTTGCTGCTCAGCGTTGCCAGACCGTACCAAAAAGTACGGTTTTCCGTACTATTCATCACACAACCGTACCTCAGTGTAGACCGTACCTTTTTCGTACCTTTTCTATACTAGTGATTTATTTAAAACAATACTTTTTGTTCCTTTAAATATAGAGAATAATATCGCTTCATATCTGAACTTCCTCATCACATTATTCCTATGATAAATTATTATCAAAAAAAATGGTTGCCTGTAAAGTCGGTTTTACGGGCGAAGATTTTACGTGACAACGTCTTTTTCTCGGTAGAATATTTATTGATATGAATATAATTAAATTGCACAATAGGAACAAGGAATTGAATGATAGTTGAGTGGGAGAGAGACGCAAGGCATTCGGCGGGCCTCTCTCTCGTTCGGTGACTCATCGTAACGTTACCGAGCGTTACACTTTTTCATAAGTGACTCCCAGCCGCAACCTAATTTAAGACGTTGTCACGTCAAAAAAAAAAAAATGGTTGCCTGTAAAGTCGGTTTTACGGGCGAAGATTTTACGTGACAACGTCTTTTTCTCGGTAGAATAGTTGAGTGGGAGAGAGACGCAAGGCATTCGGCGGGCCTCTCTCTCGTTCGGTGACTCATCGTAACGTTACCGAGCGTTACACTTTTTCATAAGTGACTCCCAGCCGCAACCTAATTTAAGACGTTGTCACGTCAAAATGGTTGCCTGTAAAGTCGGTTTTACGGGCGAAGATTTTACGTGACAACGTCTTTTTCTCGGTTGAGTGGGAGAGAGACGCAAGGCATTCGGCGGGCCTCTCTCTCGTTCGGTGACTCATCGTAACGTTACCGAGCGTTACACTTTTTCATAAGTGACTCCCAGCCGCAACCTAATTTAAGACGTTGTCACGTCAAAAAAAAAATGGTTGCCTGTAAAGTCGGTTTTACGGGCGAAGATTTTACGTGACAACGTCTTTTTCTCGGTTGAGTGGGAGAGAGACGCACGGCATTCGGCGGGCCTCTCTCTCGTTCGGTGACTCATCGTAACGTTACCGAGCGTTACACTTTTTCATAAGTGACTCCCAGCCGCAACCTAATTTAAGACGTTGTCACGTCAAAATGGTTGCCTGTAAAGTCGGTTTTACGGGCGAAGATTTTACGTGACAACGTCTTTTTCTCGGTAGAATATTTATTGATATGAATATAATTAAATTGCACAATAGGAACAAGGAATTGAATGATAGTTGAGTGGGAGAGAGACGCAAGGCATTCGGCGGGCCTCTCTCTCGTTCGGTGACTCATCGTAACGTTACCGAGCGTTACACTTTTTCATAAGTGACTCCCAGCCGCAACCTAATTTAAGACGTTGTCACGTCAAAAAATTTTTATTCATTGCATCATTAACGAATATAATGACTTTACTTCATTCTATAATTGATTTACAAATGAATTTGTTCGTTAATGGCAATCGGTAATAATGTTCTACTTTACCATATCCCTTTGATTATTCGATTCCCTATCACTTTTTTTCCAACCTATGGTCGCAGACTGCCAACTCGAAGAAGAAAAAACTTATCTAGTTCTTACAGAAGTATCCCGACCCAACCGTACCTTTAAGTTAAAAACCGTACCTTTTCAGAAAGCCAACCGTCCATTTTTGGGAAATCATACTGGCAACACTGTTGCTGCTATTAGCGGACTAAATGAAACTACAACAATATTGTCTAAATTTGCCTGCAACAATTTGCGCCCGCTAGTGCCATATCTACCCCTTGCGATGTGGAGCTGTCCTCCGGGGACGCGAGCTGTCAGTCGCCCGCTGTGGAGCTGTCCCGGGAGGACGCATTCACATTCGTATGTTTGACGTCTTTTCCCTCATAACTACTTATTCTATCTTGCTCAAACTTGCACAGAGTGTACTAAACAGAACAAGAAAGATATATAATCCTTGTCAAGTACTTCAAACGAATGAACGACGATTCTACAGACGCCTCAGTAGTCCCGCGCCCGCGCGTCCTCACGGACCCATAACGGAAGACGGTAGTGATTTGTGAAAATGTGTTTTGTGAGTGTATAAGTGAGAAAACCAGCAAAAAAACACCATTTCGTCGTGAAGGGGTAAGTACTTTAGAGTTTTTAATGCATAGGCATTGAATTTAAGCAAAAAAATTGTTATTTCACGAACATCGAAAATATTTTTTGCACGCGACGCGCGTCATGGCCGCCGCTTGGCGCGGGTTTTACAATAATAATTAAACGAATTGTATCTAACTGTTGTTATTACGTATGTTTTTACGTATAGAATTATTGTTAATTAGCAACTAATTAAAAAATTACCGTTAGGAATTTGCGTAACACTGAAATTAGAAATTTGCGAACAAACTACAGGTGACTGTTGACCTCGAATGACCCTTTAACAATAACAAGTTTTTGTAAGGTCCTGGTGTAAAAAAAATGTATGGGGAGGTGTGTTATTTTTATTGATTAATGTGAAATAATGTATACTTACGTAATTAAAATAATAATATTTTGAAATAATGGTATTTTTTTTTAATTATAACGACCATTGTACAATAAACTGGAAAAAAGTCGCTCCTATTGGATTCCAATTAGATTCTATCTAGAATGAATAATACATTACACTGTGTTATATTTTTTAATATTAGCTTGTTTTATAACGATTCCAACGACATAACTTTTATATACAGCTCCCATACAAAACTTCAGAGATATCGTCGTTTTAATCAGCCGCGGCGTATTCGCGCGGGAAAGCGCGGAAGTACTCACGCATGCGCAAAATTGCGCAAAAATGGCGCCACCGACAAGGGGCTACCCCTTGAATATAATATCATTGCGTAAATGTTACAAAGGCCATGCAGTAAGTGTTGGTTACAAGTGTTACAACAAAACAAAGGGCTATGCCTGAATAGTACGCAATTATTTCAATGTGCTGGAATGCAAACAGTAAATTATTGTTATTGGGTAAGTGTTCTCATTTAAATAACAAGATAATTGAGTTATTTGCACGCTTCTTATTTTAAATAAAAATAATAACCAATTATCATCATAAATCTTGGACATACTTAACTTTTCTGTTGTAAATAACCTACATACCCACCTATTGTAAAAATAAAACAAAATCATTGGATACTATTTTAATCAGGTCACTGGTTTTGCCAGGATCAATTGTTTACATTTCGACACAGAAATATCAAGGTCACGCAAATACTATTCTCAATACGACCATGCTTAACGGATAAATGTGAGAAAAGACCGGGAAATGTTAGTGTAAGCATCAATAATGGCTTCAATCAATCAACTCAGCCTATCGCAGTCCATTGCGATAATAATGGCTTAATTACTAGCATATTTACTGCCAACCAGTTAATAAACCTAATATGTTAATAGATAAAGGTTATTATCAGTCAATTTCCATAATAATAGTAAAGTAACGCTACTGAATAAAGTTATTCAGTATATTTAGTTAGTCATACTTACACATAAGTCAAAGGTCATGCTGAATCCGAAATGGTCTAAAGGCCACGCATATACTAACAGGTACCTTATGGCTACGCAGTAGTGTTACTGTTATCTATATAAAAGATAAAAGGCCACGCAAATACTAACAAGTACCTTATGGCTACGCATACTGTTATCTATATAAAAGATAAAAGGCCACGCATACGAGTCTCAAAATCCTGTTACAGGTCGCCCCAAAAAAATGACTCACGCAATAAGTACTTACAAAAATATAATAGGGCATGCAGTTGTAATACTGTTACTGATTTTCAGTAAAAGCCACGCACGTAAAATAAGAGTAAATACATTTTAATGCAAGCTGCAAAATGACTCATGCATCATCCACACTTCCCAACTAAGACCATTTTGATTGCGAAGGCGATCCGACATCTGTCGGCACTAGTTGGAGGAAATGGAAGAGGGCACTTGAAATTTATGAAACGAGCTACTCTTCTCCATGTTGGGAGAATTACCCAAACGAATGTATTCATTGTAATACCTATTAAACATAAACAATGCAAAAAAAAAAAATGGGTTATTAGGTACTTGATGGTAGTAAAAAGTCTCATATTGTAGACCCGTTCCACAGAGGAAAATTTCCTGCGTGTAGGAATAAGTAACTAATGAGTACTACTGATAATGCTTAACATGTGTACCTGAGTTCTAGGGTGACATAAATACCGATCTAAATTTAGATCGGTATCAACAGACTATGGGAAAGACAAAAGCTATGTAATTGTTACTATAATTAGGTACTAGTACCTACCAACCAGTTAAAATAATAAGTATACATACTTTGAAATAAAATAGGGGCAAAGTGAAAATAAAAAATCACAATAACAGTAAACTGCTGTTTGATGTTATTGCAATGATTAATTAATAATAATATAATAACAACAGAAAGCTGCCATCTTAAACACCTGCAGAATAGTTAGGAAATTCATACAGTTAGAGGAAGAAAACACTCTAATACACACCATACGCTGCATTTACTTGACTTTAGCCCGTAAATGTAGCTAAAACCAGCCTAAGAGGTGAGAAAAAAAAGACACTAAAAATAATAATACTAATGTTTATTTCCAGTAAAATGTTCATAAAGGTTACAAGTACAGTAATATGGTACAACATAAAGTGCATTGAGTATTATCTCCTGGCACCCAAACTAGGTTATAGCCTGTGACTTGGGGACCAGTGATTCCATAAGGGTAGATAGATGAACAAAATGTTTAGTAAAACTGTTTTCACCTGTAACATGAATTAGTATGACATAATATTTTCTTATGATATGATGAATCGGTAAATCAATTTTGTTTGAGAAGAGAAGTTCCCTTCTTCTGTTGGAGTTTTGTGGTACTATCAAAGGTCACTAAGTTACAGGTGCCATGTATCATTATGTGAAACCAAGACAATAATGTACTTATAACAATAAAGATTGCTTACCTATTCAAACATAGGTACAGGCGTGATGTGGTTATGAGATTATAATTCTTATTTAAGTATCACATAGTTGATAATACTGCCTGTTACTAGTATTACAATGGTCTGTGTGAAAGTATTGATACCTTCAGTATGAGATTGGCACCATCTTTTGTATTGTTTGTCACATTAGAAGTCAGTCTATATTGATGGAAGATTAGTTAAAACTCAAATTAAAATATATTTATTTGTACACATAGATATACCATACTGGCCCATGATGGGAAAAAATATGTCACTATGTGCTGCCTTGCCAGGCGTACAAGTATTGCTTACGCAGTAGGTAGTAGGGGTACAAGTAGGCCTAAATAATAACAGCCGCACAGGTCGTTTGATCAGGTTAAGCTATGCTTGCCGCGGTTGGTCTGTGGATGGGTGACCATCTTTACATACCGAGACTCCTCCGTGCCTCGGAAAGCACGTTAAGCCGTTGGTCCCGGATGTCATTCGTGGATCTTTGACAGTCGTTACGGGTAGAAGCCCGAAAATCTGACAACCAGTCTTGCCAAGGGGTACCTATTGTATTACCCAGTGGCTGGGTTCTGGAGGTCAGGTGGGCAGTCGCCCCATATGAAATACTGTTATTCGGCTGCATCCGTAAGAAAGTTGGTTAGGATGCAGCTTTAAAATAAAAAAATAAAAAAAATTAATAAAATTCATTTAATTCAGGCAAGACCCAAATGAAATTAAAATATTACAATGCCTACTACCACAGAATAAAATTTCAATGCATAGAAATAAAACAAATTAACGAATACAAAATTAAAAAGGTAATGGAATTAAAATTAAGATAATAATGTCAATGTCAATTAAAACTAAGTGCACTGGCTATACATGTCTGCTACAGCATTTCCTAATGTAGGGGCAGTCAATTCGCTCAGCGATCATCACCAGGACAACCCAGTATTCTAGAACATGATACGATTATAAATTATTTTGATGATTCAATGTTATGGTAATTAACTAACCAACAGGCAAAAATACAACTTTTGTCAGACTAAACTTCTTGAACTACCTACCGGAAATGTTGTCAAGTAGTACCTAATAGGTATTGAAGTGGTTAAAAGTACCTAATGATACTACTAAATTAACAATAACCCTAAAAAAAAAATCGCATTGACTCATAAATATCTTCTAAATCTATTATTGTTCAATCGGTAAAAAAAAAAAAAAAAAAAAAAAAAAAATTAAAGGAAGAATAATCACAGAAATAGGTAGATACGCGCTGTTGGTAATTCCGTGGACTACTCAATAAAATACCATATTAGACTCCAAAATATATTGTGCATCCGCACAGGCAAACGATCAGAATTACAAGCACGTTTATGAATGTGACATCTGTCTAGAAAAATTATTCTATAAATACTGGGACACATATACAAACTCCATGATGTGTATTAGGCACATGCCAACATCATTGTTGTCATTAAGTTAATACCAACACTGGCCCTTGAAACAATCTAAACTCAGGTAAATCACATTACACACATTGAACACTATCGGTCTTATTCATAAGCTTATAGAAGGTTTAAAGCACACATTAGTTAAAATGCTCATTAAGCCTTTAAAACGTTCGATAAAATTTTGTATTCATAAACGCTTCATAAACGTTCGATAACTAAAACGTGCTATAACTTCAATATAAATATAAATGTTGCCATTTTATTGAAGTCATCCAACAAATTGGTCAACATATTGAGTCATCAAACGAGAATATCTGTCTACGCACCAAATAATTGTGACCATAGACATTATGACGTACGGAAAACTAATTTATTGTCTACGGTTTCGACAGTTTTGCCGCGTTAACGTCATTTTTGACAGTGAATTTGTTAATGTAATTTTATTGTCAGGCGAGCGAAAACCTTTGAATATTTTTTTGTATTTAAAAGAAATGGAATTAAGACCGGAGACTAGTTCCAAGAAAGGGCAAAGAAGTGAATACTCGTTTTGGTTGGAGGACGATAAGGTTTGTACTGTTACAACTAAAATGTGTTCAAAGTAAGTTTTGTTTTGTAAACAATCTTTATTTCTTAAACTTATTCTTGCTTTTGCTTTTCCTTAGATCTTTGGAAGAATTGGTCAGGGAGAGAGTTTCCATAATAGAAAATGAAGGTGGACGCTGGTGATGGCGCCAAACAAGTAGCTGAATTCTGGGCACAATAAGAAGATAGAAAATAAAAACACATACTGACTGACACCAACGCAAAAAAGGGGAAAAAGGCGGCCTGGCATGATTTACGAATTAGGTGCCTATCCAATTTACTTATAAGTTACAAAGTTCCTTAGTAAGCATGTCAAGAACTTCGTTTGATGAAGAGAAAGAATTATAACATTAATTTTGTATTTCAGGACAATAGGAAGAATGGTGCTTCACTACAAATAATAAACAGAAGAGGTGGCATAGATGGCAAAAAATGAAAAGAAACATTTTAAAAATGTTGTTCTGCTAGCACAAGTTCTAGAAGCCAAATTAAAGTTTAGAGTATTTTAAAAATAAATAAATTAAACTGATATCTGTATATGTATAAGCTTTTTATTAATGCACTACTTGCTAAAATGTTTCCTCTTTATCTTCTTTGTGTCGCGGGGACGACTGTATTTTAGATCTTGTTGGCCCAAAACTTTGCCACTTCCACAATGTTGTCAGTGGCAGCGCAGAGGTCACTTTGACTGCATGTTTTGGGACACATAGGGTAGGATAGGAGGCGGAGCATGGTTTGCGACATAGCTTCACAACCACTCCCTACTGGAGCATCTCCCTGCAGGGTGTAAACCTACATGATCCACACGGAAGTCCCTGAACCGTCTCCGGACACAAGTGGGAAGATGTACCTCTAACCTGGTAAAGTGAGGCTACCTCGGTGGAATGTTTCCTGAAAAGTTTGTAAATTAGCATTTGCATTTCCCCTTGCAACTTCTTGGGGTGACTGTATGATATTCATTGATATTGCTACCTACCCTCTAACTGAATGTCTCCATGGTCAACTGCAATATTGTAAAGGACTGCTCTAGCCACTATGGTTGTTGCATGTAAAAGACATTTTGAAAGCGTTGTTTCCACAGCCTAAAACAGCAGCGTCCCACAGTAATTCTTGTTGCTATTCCTCATATCCAAGACAAACTTACGAATCTGCAGAAAATGCATTTTACAGGGAATGATAAGTTTTTTTTAGTAACAGGTACCTATACCTAGGTATATAGGTACCGTGGTACATTTGGTTTTAAAAATACTACTTTTTTAAGATTAAATCTTACCAAACAAACCAAACCAAATGTACCACGGTACTTAGCTGTTACTAAAAAAAACTTAACATTCCCTGTAAAATGCATTTTCTGAAGATTCGTAAGTTTGCCGTGGATGTGACGAATTATGTCCTTCGTTATATTTTTCCTCGCTTCTATTTTGCATTGTAGTTATATAATAACTAACTAAATTGGTTAAACAGAAGTGCAACATAAATTAAATACAACTGCACATGTTACATTTGTAGGTCAAACGTCATTTTCTATCAGCTGGTATAGAGTCGGCCATTTTTTTTTCCTTATAGTACTGTTATAGTAGGCTTCTGGGTTTCATAACTTTATAGTAGGTTTATAGAACGTTTTAGGGCTAAAATGCGTTTATGAATAACAATTTTTGACAACGAGACATTAGCAAGACTTTAGATGTTCTATAACTTATTATGAATAAGACCGTATAAATAAATCTAAGCATAGACACATCCGCTGTTTAAAAATAATAAAACATTACAACAGCAAAAACATAGCAAAAGTATAAATTTGTCAAAGTATCCGTCACATATAAACAGCAAATATTCAAAACTATGTGATAGGGATCTCAAACAAATTATACTTCTGCAAGTATACCTTACCTATAACTGCTTAGAACCATTATATTATCTATTTAACGATATAAATAAACGATGTTTGGAGATGGCTTAGTACTGGAATACTAAGTTACTGTAGTACCTAGTTATATCGAAATATGGGAAGCTCTTTAGTACTGTTTGGATGATCTAATCAACTGAGTAATTAGAAGTCTCAGTATATTCGAATTCAGACTCTCAGATAATTATCAATTTTGGGAACACAAAACTTAATGTCATACCTTCATGATAAGGTTCAAATTCCATGGCAATTGTTGGGACCATAATATAGAAATACAAGCGTTGAATCTAAAGGTAGGTTCGTGAATATGGAAAGAAACGAAGTAAGATATATATTAGGTAGGAGGTGTAAGGACACAACCACAATGACAGATGTAAAATAATAGAAGATCTCAATAATTATTGTTTACCAAACAAGTTAAGTTATGTCAGATCAGTGTGATTTAAATTCAACGACTCACCTACCACCTATAAAAACAGCGACGGAAACAAATTCAAATTCACTTATTTCGTGAACACAGGGTACATACAAAAGGTGTTATAAATACATAAGATCCGAGCTGTGCCCCGCCAAAAGGCATACAAAATATCAAAGGTTCCATAATGTCATGTGGAAAAAAACATACAACAATACTCAAAATTATTTAGTATGTCTTAACATGAGCTTATATTGGATTAAGTTAAAAAGTATAATTAAAATTTGTCATTTAAATATTGTCAAAAGAATAATACACCTTGCTATTTAACAGTTTGAACAGACAAGATCACTCACCATGTCACACGTAGGCACATACACATAATAATAGCATTTAATTTCAGCACAACCGTGGTGATGGTCTAGCCCGACTAAGTTCGTGGGTTTGAAACCAGGCAGGCATTTTGTGTATTTTCACTCATCACCACTGTTCATCAACGGTGAAGGAAAACACCGTGAGGAAACCGGCATGTCTGAGAACCAATACTTCGAAGACATGTGATTCATTAAATTGGACGCAATGGGCATCCATTAAATTGGACGCATTTGGACATCCATTATATGGCGAAGGAAAACATCGTGAGGAAACCGGAAAACATCATAAGGAAACCATATGTAACACTCCATTAAATTGGATTTATCAAAGCGAAAGTTCTAGGAAAATCATCTACTTTTACAATATTTGTAAATATGTGAGCACGATGTATCTATCACAGAATTGAGTGCATCGTCTTCACATATAATTAAATATTATGTTTATAAGAACTTGTAAAACATTTTAAAAGAGTAACGATGGAGTTTCTTGCCCATTCTTCTCCATACGAAAACTACCTTTTCGAATGGGCGATTAGAATCAATTCAATATTTCAATAAACACAACAACAACAAACATTTCAATTTGTAGTGGCACAGTACCAGTCACACAGACTACCACCGAGCCAGTTACCTGAGATACCACATACCAGCGAACCAGATACCACCGAACCAGATACCACTGAACCAGATACCACCGAAACAGTTACCTTACGTTTTTGACACTCTGCAAGAAACAGGAAACAATCGTCTTGAAAAAGACAAGCACGTTTGAGCACACTCCGATAAGAAATAAGATAGTAAACAACGATGCGGCACGGGCGTCATCACAACGCCGCGCCGCACACGTTTGGCGGTTCGCTTCGAAAGAAGCGGTTTGTAAGCGCATGCAGATCAAGCAGAAGCACCAGCACCCTCCTTGTCTTCACTGCACACCTCAGGACCTCGCCGATGGACACACGACGCTGATGACACACGCGTTTCGCGGATCGGCGGGAGCTCTTCACGCGACGACGGCACCTGGGGGAAAAGGAACGCGCTCGGCGCGCGACCCATATTTATGCCCTCGCACCGATTAGCGCCGTGTGCAAAACAGCGCCCCGCGCCCCGCGCGCGGCTCGTCCTACGGCGCGTCGCTATTGGTCAAGGCAAATGTAAAGAGTGAAACGCTAGACCTAAGTGTACTATTGTCAATGTATATAAAGTAGGGTGTTTATAAAATAAATCATTATTCATTTACAACTCCTCATCTGAGTATTATTTACCAGTACCTAACTACCACGGTGCCCTAACACTAAATTGGTGACCCCGCGAAACCGAACACGATCCAGAAGCCGAAGCCTGAGTTCCTGCAACATCGAACTCCTGCGAGATCCCAGTCGAATCTCTGAAGAAACATCACCATGAAGGCCGACGAGTTTAGCGATGCTCAGGGCACCACAGCAGAGAAGAGCGACGTGGCATCAATCTCACTTCCGGCCCGGCTACCACCATTTTGGCGCCAAAACCCACGCCTGTGGTTCGCGCAATTTGAAGCCGCCATTGCGGCCAGCAAGTTAGGTGAGGAGCACAAATTCAACCTCGTCGTCCCTCTACTCGGCAACAGCGACCTGGAACAAATCGGAGACATCATCTTACATCCTCCGACCACCGGCAAGTACAGCACGCTCAAAGACAGACTCATCTCAACGTACCAAGAGTCAGACCACCGGCAGTTACAGAAGCTACTCAGCGGACTCGAACTCGGCGATAACAAACCGAGCCAGCTGCTGCGTAAAATGCGAGACCTCAGTGGCAAGTTACTTTCGGATGAAGCTTTGAAGGTGATGTGGCTCGACCAGCTGCCCGCTCAAGTCCGCGCCGTTCTCTCCGTCAACGCAGAGTCATCGCTCGACGTGCAGGCCGCGATGGCGGACAGAATGATGGAGCATTTTGGGCCCGCCACAGTCGCCGCAGTTACCACAGCAAGCCCTTCATCAACAAGTCCAGCTGCTGCAGTCAATGAGATCAACGCAATAACAAGCCTACAAATCAGCATGCTTACGAAACAAATAGAGAAATTGTCACTCGAAGTCGCCGAACTCCGCAACCGTCAATATTCGTCGCATCGCCGTTCCCGCAAAAATTCTGCACATCGTAGCCGCTCACGCACACATTCAAGACAGCGTACTGATAACGCTCGCAAGCCCGGCGATCCCGACTGGCTGTGCCGTTACCACTACCGATTCGGAAACGGGGCACGAAGATGTGAATCACCGTGTTCCTTTGCAGCGAAGCGGGAAAACTAGAACGTACATCGATAGTGGCGGGCGTCGATGTAAACCAAACAAGCCGTCGCCTATGTGTGATCGACATCAACAATAGAGAAAGATTTCTTGTCGACACGGGAGCTGACATATCGGTATTAGCCGCTCGAAACCAGAAATATTCAAAACCGGCGGAGAATGCAGCCTACAAACTTTACGCGGCAAACGGAACAGAGATTCGTACCTACGGAGAGCGCACACTCGAGCTTAACCTAGGCTTACGAAGAAGTTTCAAGTGGACTTTCGTCGTCGCCAATGTGAAGACTTCGTTACTGGGTGCCGACTTCCTAGTACATCATAAACTGTTAGTCGACTTGCACCAAAGAAAACTCATCGACCGTGTAACCGAGCTCAGTGTAAACGCCGTCAAAGTAAACAGCAAAGAGGAATCAATCTACATTATCAATCGCGACCACACTCATCACGACCTGCTGAAGAAATATCCAGATGTACTTCGACCGATGACACTCAAAACTCCAGCCAAGCATGACGTCACTCATCACATCGAAACAACTGGGCCGCCGATCTACTCACGGCCGCGCCCTCTACCGCCCGACAAATTTATGGCGGCAAAACTTGAATTCGAGCGCATGATCGAGATGGGAATATGCAAGCCGTCAAACAGTCCGTGGGCGAGTCCACTTCACATTGTGAAAAAGAAAGACGGATCACTTCGAGTATGCGGCGATTACAGAAGACTCAACGCCGTCACCGTTCCCGACCGATACCCTATTCCACGAATTCAAGATTTTACTTACCAACTTCACGGCAAGAAAATATTCTCAAAACTCGACTTGAAAATGGCATACTTCTGGATTCCTATCTCAAAACAAGATGCTCAAAAAACAGCAATAATAACACCGTTTGGACTTTTCGAATTCACCTGCATGACGTTCGGCCTAAGAAACGCTGGGCAAACTTTTCAACGCTTCATGCATGAGGTTCTACGAGGACTAGATGAAAACGTATTTTGTTTCGTCGACGATCTGCTCGTACACTCGAAAAATAAGGAAGAACACCGCCGCCACTTAGAAATAGTACTCGAACGCCTGAATACCTACGGCGTCAGTCTAAACATCGACAAGTGCGAGTTTGACAAGGAAAACATCGAATTCCTCGGATACCAAGTCACATCAGAAGGAATCAAGCCCACTCAAGAACGAATACAAGCCATAGTAAACTATCCGAAACCACAAACAGTTCAAGAACTCAGAAGATTTTTAGGAATGATGAACTTCTACCGTAGCTGTTTACCACATCAAGCAGAGTACCAACATGAATTAAATAAATATCTTCACAACAGCAAGAAGAAAGACAAAACTCCGATACAATGGTCTCAAGTAGCAGAACAAGCCTTTGAGAAATGCCGACAAAGCATACTCGAGGCAACGACACTGACTCATCCGATACCTAACGCGCCGCTATGTTTATTTACCGACGCATCGAATACTAGCATTGGCGCCGTTCTACAACAAAAAGTGGACAACTTGTGGAAACCGCTGGCATTCTATTCAAAAACCATGAGTGAGACGCAGCGACGCTACAGCGTGTACGATCGCGAATTATTAGCAATGTATACCGCAGTGCAACACCTACGACGACTGATAGAGGGCAGTGACCTAACCATATTCACCGATCACAAACCACTAACTTACGCGCTGACAAGAACACCGAGTAGTAGCGATACACCACGAAGAGAACGCCAGCTACACTATATCAGTCAGTTCTGTGCTAAAATCCAATACATCCACGGTGATAAGAACGAAGCAGCGGACGCCTTATCACGCATCGAAGAAATCGACATGTCACACTCTACGATCGACTACAACCAACTTGCTCAAGATCAACAAAATGATGAAGAACTGAAGAGCTGCATGTCCAACCCAAATCTCAAGTTCGCGCCAATCACATTGCCCGGCGGTCAACGATCCATCAAGTGTGAAACATCAACCGGCAACGTTCGTCCATACCTACCAGCGACTTATCGTTTACCAGCATTCAAAGCGCAACACGAACTAAGTCATCCTGGTGTGCGAACAACAAGAAAAATAATGTCTACGAAGTTTTTCTGGCCAAGTATGAACAGAGAAGTTGGTTTGTGGGCGAAATCATGCATCGGCTGCCAGCGCGGGAAAGTGCAACGACACGTTATCAGTCCACTCGGCGAGTTTCAAAAAACGTCGCGGTTCGAACACATTCACGTTGACATCGTGGGACCACTGCCACCGTCTAACGACTACAGATACCTAGTAACAATGATCGACCGCTGCACAAAATGGCCGGAGGCAATACCTGTCCGTGACGTCACCGCCGACACTGTTGCTAAGGCGATTTACGAGGGATGGTTATCGCGATTTGGCTGCCCGTTACGTATAACAACGGATCAAGGAAGACAATTCGAATCGTCGTTATTCAACTCACTGATGAAGAAGTTTGGCATCACCAGGATTCGAACAACTGCATACCACCCGCAAGCAAATGGTCAGGTCGAACGCTGGCATCGAACGTTGAAGGCCGCGCTCATGGCGAGAGGCGCCGGCACACACTGGAGCGAGGAATTACCGACCGTGCTGCTTGGACTACGTTCAGCGCTTCGTGAAGACACACAAGTCAGCCCAGCCCTGATGACCTACGGATCGACACTGAGAATACCGTCAGATTTCTTCGCGCCTACACAGCCGAAAATTGAAGACGCAGAATTCGTCCGCCAGCTGACTGAAACGATGGCATCACTAGCGCCAAGCAGCAAGTCACGTGTCAACAACAGAAGCACGTTTGTATACAAGGACCTAGCGACATGTACTCATGTTTTCGTGCGCAATGATACCGTGCGAAGTCCATTGACCCCTCCTTACGACGGCCCGTTCAAGGTGATTCAACGTGAAAACAAACATTTCACCATACAGATGCCACTTCGAACAACAGTTGTCTCAATAGACAGACTTAAGCCAGCGCACCTACTCAACGAAGAAGAGTTTACCACTCCTACAACATGCGCGCAACAACAAGCACCGCGCACTGAGAGCTCAACTACGAGCGTTGAGCCGCGGTCACCAACCGGAAGCGCATCACGCGACACGTACGTCACTCGGTCCGGCCGCGCTGTCAAACACAACGTACGCTTCGCTTAGGGGGGAGTGATGTAGTGGCACAGTACCAGTCACACAGACTACCACCGAGCCAGTTACCTGAGATACCACATACCAGCGAACCAGATACCACCGAACCAGATACCACTGAACCAGATACCACCGAAACAGTTACCTTACGTTTTTGACACTCTGCAAGAAACAGGAAACAATCGTCTTGAAAAAGACAAGCACGTTTGAGCACACTCCGATAAGAAATAAGATAGTAAACAACGATGCGGCACGGGCGTCATCACAACGCCGCGCCGCACACGTTTGGCGGTTCGCTTCGAAAGAAGCGGTTTGTAAGCGCATGCAGATCAAGCAGAAGCACCAGCACCCTCCTTGTCTTCACTGCACACCTCAGGACCTCGCCGATGGACACACGACGCTGATGACACACGCGTTTCGCGGATCGGCGGGAGCTCTTCACGCGACGACGGCACCTGGGGGAAAAGGAACGCGCTCGGCGCGCGACCCATATTTATGCCCTCGCACCGATTAGCGCCGTGTGCAAAACAGCGCCCCGCGCCCCGCGCGCGGCTCGTCCTACGGCGCGTCGCTATTGGTCAAGGCAAATGTAAAGAGTGAAACGCTAGACCTAAGTGTACTATTGTCAATGTATATAAAGTAGGGTGTTTATAAAATAAATCATTATTCATTTACAACTCCTCATCTGAGTATTATTTACCAGTATCTAACTACCACGGTGCCCTAACACTAAAAATTTAATAAAAATAAAGGAGGGATGTAGTGTATGCGGAAACCATTGACAGGTCAGTCGTTTACCGGCCGTAGCCGACATCAGACGTCTCTGGATTTCGTTTATGCTACCTTACCTATGTATCTGTCAAAGTGTGTTTTATTAAGCATCCCAGTGAACATCACAGTTACTTGTTCACGGTCAAACGGCTGGATCAATTTTGATAACATTTTCTATGGAGGTAGCTGACACCCTGGATTAACATATAGGCTACTTTTTATTCCGATATTCCCACGGGACCGACACTTATGCGGGCGAAACCGCGGGGCACAGCTAGTAATAAATAATTGGTAAATTAACTGTAGGTACTAAACACCTCTGCCAACACCTGTGCAACGTGCGCTATGTTATTTAATTGCGTATCTTTCCTTAGCAGATCCCACACCACTGGAGGCTATAATTCCGGAGCTGATAGCCGGAGACTCCACGACGCATTGGCCGAGAGATCGACGCGTTTTGAGAGCGCTGTTGGAGCTGAGTAGAGCTGACTCCGTGCCTACTGAGGCTGAACGGGAGGATATTTTGGTGAGCGGGTTCTAGGTCTCCACGGACATCGACGAGGAATCCAGCACATGATTTTTAGGGTTCCGTACCCAAAGGGTAAAAACGGAACCCTATTACTAAGACTTCGCTGTCCGTCCGTCCGTCTGTCTGTCACCAGGCTGTATCTCAAGAACCGCGATAGCTAGACAGTTGAAATTTTCACAAATTATGTATTTCTGTTGCCACATACTAAAAACAAAATAAAATAAATATTTAAGGGGGCTCCCATACAACAAACGTGTTTTTTTCTGCGTTTTTGCCTTGTGGTACGGAACCCTTCGTGCTCGCACACGGCCAGTTTTTATGGAAAGATCAATAGTTGCTTGTGTTAAGAGCGTTTACGACGTACGGCATTTCATACAAACTGTCAAGCCCTTGATTTTCGAAATGAATGAAACGATTTTAATGAAACGTCATACGCATAAGCAGGATACAAAGGTCTAAAAAGTTAGTAGAGAACATTTTCGAAAAATAGTCTTACAGCCAAATTAGACCGATTTTAAATTTTCCATAGAAACAGAGATTTAGCTATCTTATCTTTTTTAGGGTTCCGTACGCAAAGGGTACAAACGGGACCCTATTACTAAGACTTCGCTGTCTGTCCGTTCGTCCGTCCGTCCGTCCGTCTGTCTGTCACCAGGCTGTATCTCAAGAACCGCGATAGCTAGACAGGTGAAATTTTCACAAATTATGTATTTCTGTTGCCGCTATTACAACAAATACTAAAAACAAAATAAAATAAATATTTAAGGGGGGCTCCCATACAACAAACGTGTTTTTGCCTTGTGGTACGGAACCCTTCGTGTGCGAGTCAGACTCGCACTTGGCCAGTTTTTAAATAAGATATTTCGAAAATGTTCTTAAGTAACTTTTTAGAGAAAAGACCATCCGCATTTCCTCTTAAATCGGAACTGGTTAAATCTGGGTGTACTTTTAACATCAATCTAAACTTTCGTTGAATACAGACATGATATTACATTATGGTGTATTTTATCTTGTAGTTATCATCAGACCAGCCTCTAGAAAGCGAGGACAACAAGGAAACTGCAGAGGAACTAGAAGACGCGGTGCCTTTAGACCCTAACGTGGTACATGAGCTGGCTACCAAGGGTGACGAGGAGGCGCTAGCTGCTTTGTTAAAGGTAAATTTATTATTATTTTTTTGTTAATTTTGTATTTTGTGTTTCACGAACTGTGTCCAAATAAACTTTTTTCTTGCTTTCTTTTTTAATGGCGGTTTTTTGAAAACCGTGAAGTAACAGATGAAATGGGTGGTAGTGGAGTGGTGCATATAGGTTTTGTCTTCCCTTAAAATTAGCTAGCTTTTGTCCGCGGCTTGGCCGCGCCCGCGTGTGTGGAACATCTAAACTATGTGTGTGCCAAATTTCATCCAAATCCGATGCGCTAATCCGGAATATAGTTGAATATACATCGAGACAAAGAGACAAAAATCTAACTTACTATATTTTATTATATGTGTAGATAAGTCTAGTCAGAAAAAAAGGTGTCAACGTCAACTCTTTTTTCTTTTTAGGGTTCCGTACCTAAAGGGTAAAATCGGGACCCTATTACTAAGACCACTGTCCGTCTGTCCGTCTGTCACCAGGCTGTATCTCATGAAACGTGATGGCTAGACAGTTGAAATTTTCACAGATGATGTAATTTTGTTGCCGCTATAACAAAAAATACTAAAAATAGAATAAAATAAATATTTAAGGGGGGCTCCCATACAACAAACGTGTTTTTTTCGGCGTTTTTGCCTTGTGGTACGGAACCCTTTCGACTCGCACTTGACTAGTTTTTTTCTCCTCTATCCTTAGGAATTCGGTAAAAGAAAATCCGTCCACTAAAGATCTTATATGCATAGTGTGCGTTTAATACAATATTTTTAAGTCTCTTTCATTTGATGCATGTGGAAGAGGTATTTTATTGTAATATTTTAAAGTTCAACAGAAAGAAAGATGAGTCTATTTTAGCCAGTCTGAAACCCGGTTAACTAATTGGGCCCTATTTCTTGTGTTATCATTATGTCTTTCACACGTCTAGTTATCTTATCTTTGGCTTCCTAAGACAAGATTAATAGTATATTTCATTACAAGTGCGGAAAGGCTGTCATTGCAAAGAGTTCCGACAAATGTCTACCCGAGCCGAGGCGCAGCCGAAGGCGAGGTTGACAGTCGGAACAAGTTGCAATGACGGTTCCGCAGGTGTACTGAACGACTATTTTTAATACAGTTGCGAAAAAATTAAGCAATTTAATTTAATAAAATAATAAATTCGTCGTATGTAGATAAGTAAGTAACGACTTTTTGACTTTTCCGGTAAAATGTTCTCCGAAGCATTTTGTGCAATTATACTGAGTTCCGGTGGTGTTAATTAAAAAAAAATTGGGTCGGAATTACTCATTTTGTGCAACAAACAACTAAACTCGCAAAGAAAATTTCTGGAAAATGGCGCCAACCGTAGAATATAAGCAGAGTTTTTTTTTCTTCACCCATTTTGGTAGGCAAAGGGAACTATCCATACAGCTTAGTCTTCAGTATATTTTTTTTAATCATATGAAATGAAAATGAAATTTAATGAGATTAAATGAAATGAAACCTAACCTAACTCATGGAATTAAATCATTAAATCTGATATTAAAATAAATTTGTAGTTTCTTTTTAGAAATATACGTATTTGTATGAATCACAAAAACTCTTTAGTAAAAACTTCATGGTTGGTTTTGACGTGACAACGTCTTAAATTAGGTTGCGGCTGGGAGTCACTTATGAAAAAGTGTAACGCTCGGTAACGTTACGATGAGTCACCGAACGAGAGAGAGGCCCGCCGAATGCCTTGCGTCTCTCTCCCACTCAACCGAGAAAAAGACGTTGTCACGTAAAATCTTCGCCCGTAAAACCGACTTTACAGGCAACCATTTTTTCTTTTTAATAGACATTATTTTGACAGTTGGGAAACCACCACTCTTTGAGCAACTGTATTAAAAAGATTTTTTTAATACAGTTGCTCAAAAAGTGGTGTATTGCAGGGACGTATAGCGTTCGGGATGTGGGCTATTACATACTAGTGCTTTTTTTTTACCTTTCCCGAACTCGTGCGTCTCTTTCTCAACTGTCAAAATAATGTCTATTAAAAAGAAAAACCAACCATGAAGTTTTTACTCAAGAGTTTTTGTGATTCATACAAATACGTATATTTCTAAAAAGAAGCTACTAATTTATTTCAATATCAGATTTAATGATTTAATTGAATGAGTTAGGTTAGGTTTCATTTCATTTCATCTCATTAAATTTCATTTTCATTTCATATTAATAAAAAACATATACTGAAGACTAAGCTGTATGGATAGTTCCCTTTGCCTACCAGAATGGGTGAAGAAAAAAAAACTCTGCTTATATTCTACGGTTGGCGCCATTTTCCAGAAAAAATGATTAGTTAGTTGAGTTTATTGTGTTTTTATTATTTTATTAAATTGCTTCATTTTTTCGCAACTGTATTAAAAATAGTCGTTCAGTACACCTGCGGAACCGTCATTGCAACTTGTTCCGACTGTCAACCCTCGCCTTCGGCTGCGCCTCGGGTCGGGTAAACATTTGTCGGTACTCTTTGCAATGACAGCCTTTCCGCACTTGTAATGAAATATACTATTGCAGAGGGTAATTTTTATGGTAATGTTTTACATGATTCCAGCGCTACCCAGTCCTGGTGGACGCTACGGACGCGACGGGCGGCACGGCGCTGCACGTGGCGGCGCGGGCGGGGCGCGCGCACGCCGCGGCCGTGCTGCTGCGGGCCGGCGCGCGCTCCGACGCGGACGGCTGGAGCCCGCTGCGCGCGGCGGCCTGGGCGGGACACACTGAGGTGAGACGATACAATACTAGACTAGCAGCGCCCCACGGTTTCACCCGCATAAGTGTGTAAAAAAATTCACCGACATTCTCAGGGTGAAAGAGTTTGGAAATGACCTCCCGCCCCATTCGATTTGATCCATACTTCCACTCCAGTTTGCTTATTTTCCTTTTGAAGATACTCTGAAATAAACCTATTTTTCGTTCTTTCTTTTCTTGTTTTAAATAATTTTTCTTTTTCAGGTGGTTGAAGTGGTACTGGAATTCGGCTGTGACGTGGATTGCGTGGACGCTGATAACAGGACGGCTTTGAGGTATGCTATAAATATGCGTGCACAGGATCATTTTTCTTTTTAATCATTTATTTTTGACAAACAAATCGCGAACGCAGATTACAAAAGTACCCTTCTTTCGTTACCAGAGCGGCCGCCTGGTCGGGCCACGAAGCCGTGGTGTCCCGCCTGCTGGCGGCCGGCGCCGACCCGGACCGCGCGGACGCCGAGGGCCGCACGCCGCTCATCGCGGCCGCCTACATGGGCCACGCCGACATCGTGCGCGCGCTGCTGGACGCGGGCGCGCAGATCGATCATGCTGATGATGATGGTGAGTTTCCAAACATTAAGAGCGTAGACGGGCTGCGCGAGAATTGAGAAATAGGTATTTAAAGAAACTATTGCCGTCTCTCTCTCTCTCTAGTCTCCCCCCGTAGAGTGCGATAGGGACAACTGCAGCTCAGAACGATTTTACCTAGAAAAAACCATGACCGATCGACGTTTCGTATTCGGGACTGTTTTCTCCTCGAAACCTAAGCCGATTAAAATATTTTTAGTATCAAAATTTAAAGGAAGAATAGATCTATGCCCCTATCATTTGTTTTTATCTTAAAAACTTTTCAATTTTCTTTGGTAGTCGTCTGATTACGTAGGTAAAAACGGGGCATTTTTTTAGGTTTTCGGAAAATCATATTTATTTTTGTAATAACTTTTTTGAAAAAAAAAATGACAGGGGCATGCCTTCAATAGACCTAGATTTTTATAAATAAAAATGATTACTCTAGAGGCATTATCCAGGAAGAGAATAGGGGAATACGTTTGTATGGAACAAATGCAGCCCGTCTACGCTCTTAAAAGCGGTGCTATTCTGTAAAAATCTCACCGTGAAAACTTAGGTGAAGTGAGCGTGGAGTGAGCTGTCAATAGTGTCAATTCCTAGCAAAAACAAACTCACTTCATCTAAGTTTTCACGGTGAGATTTTTACAGAATCGAACGGCGAATGACGGAATTTTAAATATTATATTTTTACTAACAGCGCCCCGCGCTGTCACCCGCATAAGTGTCGATCCAGTGCCGGATTAGCCCATAAGCAAATTAAGCAATTGCTTAGGGCATCACGTCTCGGGGGGCACCCTAAGGCAGAAACAGCACCGAAACAGTATTTGCTAGCACATGAATGGCAAGGCTGTTTATCAGCAAGATATTACAAGACCAAAAAGTCACTCTAGCTAGAGATTTATTTATTTATTTATTTATATATACTTTATTGTACACCACAAAAATACATAACATGAAAAAAGATACATTAACATTACAAAATATACAATGGGCGGCCTTATCGCTTTCTGCGATCTCTTCCAGGCAACCTTGGAATGGACAGTGATTTTCCTGGACATAAAATGGGGCTGTCGTTGGTACAAATATTATGTATACAATACACTAAGATAGATACACAGATATATACATATTCAAAATTATAGATACATAAATACATACATACTAAATTATATAAGCAACGAAAATAAAAGAAGACGGTAGATGATTGCAGTTAGGACAACAAGATTACAACGACAAGTAGTGCTCCTTCACGAGCTTTTTGAACACATGTAACGACTGCGCGCGTTTAATATCAACTGGCAATGCATTCCACAAACGAGCAGCCTGGACTATGTGGCTAGATGTGCGCCAATCTTTACAAATCGCTCGTCGATGTTTTGGAAAAATACGAGGCGACTAGTGGATAGGAGGGCCTACAGGCGTGGATTGCTTAGGGCATCAAGTAGTCTCAATCCGGCACTGCTGATATGTCAGTGAGTGATGTCAAAGTATTCCGTTTGTGTTTTGTTTTCACTTCTGTCGACACTCCCGGAGTGCCACTGTTTTTTTTTTTTGTAACCCTACGCTTTGCTATAGTTATGGCCGGGTAATGTGTGTAACAAAACGAAGAACAAACCTTTTATGGTAAAATACAATGAAACACATTTTTATCATGTTTCACGCTATCCACAAATATCACAATAACTCAGTCGGACCTACTAAAACTAAAATTAGGATTTCAAGAAATTATTTGTAAATTAAATTTTTTATTTTATCAAGTACCTGGTACTTGTTGACAGGCCTACGGCTGTCCTCCCATGCCTACTGTAATTTGGAAACATTGTAAAAGCCATTTATTTTAAAAAAGAGTAACCGTGGAATTTCTTGCCGGTTCTCCTCCATAGGAAACGACCAATTGGAACCGTGCCTCTAGCTTCTGACGTTTCATAAGTGCCCATGTAGGCTTATGTGAAATAAAACTATTTTAATTTTGATTTTGAATAAATCATTCTAAAGTTTTTATGCAAATTTTGACCAACTATGACTGAAATTCACTAGGTTATGAAATTTAAAAAGAAAAAAAAATAGGCGCATAGTGACACAAAGTTAGCACACTATATTTTACCAATAAAGAATCAGCTGTCGCAGAGCATATCACTAAACAGAACTACAAAAAGAGAGCCGCCCGAACAGGGACTTGAACCCTGGACCCTTGGATTAAAAGTCCAATGCTCTACCGACTGAGCTATCCGGGCTTGTACAAGTAATGTTGAAATAGCACACCACGCTTAAAACATTTTAATTTTTTGTTAGTTTTGGTTACAATTTAATGAGTCGGTTACCCGCGAGTTTATCCACTCCAATAGGCGATTATTTAGCGCCCGTGTAACATTACTATTTCTATGACCGCCGTAGAAACGGGTTCTGTCGACGGAAGAATAGACAAAATGACGGATTGTAGAAATATTTGTACGCATTCTACGCGTCTAAGCATGGCAATGTGTCATTTTGTCCATTCTTCCGTCGACAAAACGTGGTCATGCTACGCCTGCTGGTAGTCCGACAATTCGAAAAAATCGCACATTATGCTGAAATTGATGTTATTACATTTTTTTTTTGTTTTCGTCATAATATTAATTTAAATATCTTCATTTCGGAAAAAAATACCGACTGGGAGCTTTTCTGGCGTGCGCGTTCCGTGGGATCATTTCCGACCTCCACGCGTGCGTCGCGTGCAAAAGCTAGTTGAAACATATTTTCAACATTTATCTACAGGTCGCACAGCCCTCTCAGTAGCCTCACTCTGCGCCAGCGGCTGTGCCTGCGCAGCATTACTTCTAGAAAGGGGCGCGGACGTATCTCTCGCCGACCGGGACAACGCTACGCCGCTATTGGTCGCCGCCTTCGAGGGTCACACGTGAGTTGCATTTATATTGTGTTGATCGGATCAAGGACTGAAAGATGGAAAAATAAGGGTACTTATTTAATCAGGAAAAAGGGAGAGAGGGGCCTGTGGCTAAGTAATAACTGCCGCACAGGTCGATCGATCAGGTTAAGCTACGCTTGCCGCGGTTGGTCTGTGGATGGGTGACCATCTTTACATACCGAGACCCCTGCGTGCCTCGGAAAGCACGTTAAGCTGTTGGTCCCGGCTGTCATTCGTGGATCTTTGACAGTCGTTACGGGTCGTCAGAAGCCCGAAAGTCTGACAATCAATCTTACCAAGGGGTATCGTATTACCCATGTGGAGGTCAGATAGACAGTCGCTCCATGTAAAATACTGGTATTCAGGGAAGCTGAGCCCAACATAGTTGGGAAAAGGCTAGGCAGATGATTTAATCAGGAAAAATTCGAGTTATCTCGATATTTTGTCTCAGTATAAAAATATCCAGACCTCAATAGACCCTTTTTTGTGAAAACAAAATCTGCGCTCCAATTGGTAGTAGAGTTAACAACCAAACTTTTAAATTAAAATGATGTGTGACGGCCGGCATCTTCAACGCCACATGCGGCCTACGCATGCCACAAAGTCCTGCATCGCGCAAGCAGAGTTTACCACGCGACCAGCATATTTCGACATCAACCGTCGGGTACGCGTGTCCAATATAACTTAAGGGCAGGCCCAAAGGAAAATCTTCAATCTTAGATTAGATTTAAACAGTAGTAAATCATGTTCAAATTGGAAAAAAAGTATATGGCAGGAAACTTCATTATAAATGTGAGGGTCGACCCAGACGAAAACATGATACGATAAAATTTTCTCGATAGAAAACCATCACAAAGTTACCTCTAATTTTCAACTAATTTGGTTTGCATTCTATTTTGGTGCATATTACTGAACCACAAATTAGACAAATAATAACACTCATTATAACCTAGCGATGACCCAAGCGATTTTTTAAAATAATGTCTATTTTAAAAGATAATCGAATAAAAAGCATTTGGCGCTTACTACATTTTTAATCCGCGAGATACGCTGTCTTCCGTCTCGCGTGACACGAGCTTGAGGCATCAGTTTGTTTCACCAGTCAGTACCCCTCGCTCTGTTGAGACGGGAAGTCTATGACAATTTTCTCCGCGCCTAGCAACCATCATTATTATCGACATTTTGTTGAATAATAAATGGGAAACAAAAAACTACAATGAAAAAGCGAGAACTTAAACACTTGAAGACTAAAATGATTGCTAATTGCCGAAGTCGAAGGTTTGTATTTATATCAAGGTACTTATGCGTATAGTATACGCAAAATAAACAGATGATTTGACCGCTCGATATGATCGTTTATTGTTTTCGTGCGAAATTATATAATTTAGCTAGAATTTATTTTTGATAATATGTGAGTGTTGTCCACGCTTCCTCGCTAAAATTAGAAATACAAAAGAATTACAATATCCCTCCCTCTCGATCCGTCTCTTTCTTTGTTTGTTACTTTTTTACAACTAGTCGAGTGAGGTATTAAAACAAAGAATATAAGATTGTTCCAAAAACTCGCTTGTTTTAGGTATCAGTTCCCGGAAAAGGATATTAATCGAGTGATCGAGTTTGTTGATGGTTCTATCGGTAGTACCATTGAGGTCGAAAACAATTTTAAACCACCACCCTGAGGTACACCGGCAGAAGTATAACAACAAGAAGAACACGTCTGTTCTATGCATATACGTTGCCGGCGGCCATGGCCATACAGGTAACTACGAAGCGAGCGAAGCATGCCAAGCATGCCAAGCAGGATATCGAAATTGACGATATTGAACGCATTGCTTAAATCCAATAAGCAAAGAATCGTCAGATTTCCTCCCCATGCCTAAGCGTATGTCGTTAGTAACGTTCACTAGCGTACAGTAGCGGTGCTGTGACCAGGACGAAATCCGGATTGGAAAATATTCAGCAGACTATTCTTGCAAAGAAATGCACTAAGCTGATTGTGAACAAGGTGTTCAAGGACTTTGGGAGAGGAAAGGCAAGATGGAAGTAGGTCGGTATTCTGAAAAGGAAGCAAGATTAGATTTTTTGGGTAAAGCAGTGATTTTTGGCTCTTTCCACATCGGAAGGAAAGACACCATAGGTTAAAGAGTAGTTTAGGATGTAGCATAGAATAGGAAGGATTTCGTCGAGGACATCCCAGTATCATTTTCCAACTGACACAGTCACTACTAACTGCATTAGACGTGAATTTAACAACGCTCTTCATAACAATCAGAAAATTTACTAAAAATAAATGGGGGATGGTCCGGAGTTGGACCATTTGAAAGATAGTTTACTGTAGCTGCTTTTAAGGTCCCATTACAGTAGGGTGAAGATGAGAAGTGTTGATTCAGTAAATCAATAATATGTATCTAAGAATCGATTCTTGGCGTAATTTTAACTTCCATGGATTTATGAAATTTCCAGACTTTACCTACTTCTCTGTTTTCAAGTGATGTGTGGTTATGGCGGCGTTGGGAATCTCTACCGGTGGGTATTATTGTTATTGCAGCGATTGTGAGCATCCACAAGGACGGTTTGACGAAGAGGGCCGATACTTCAATTTTGTTTTAGTTTCAGCTTTCTTATGCATGATGCTTCTAATATCGTCGCAGATGCTTGATTTTTACTGCATGAATTGAGCGTGAACATCGTATAGCTGATTGTCTGTCAGCAGATTGACTTTTTCATCCATTGAATCGACACTGAATAAAGGACCCGACGACAAATAAATTCAAAAACAATAATTGTGATGATTATAAGATATTTCTTATCATTGTGTTTGATTTGCTTTTATACCTTTTGGATTTTTTATCACCTATTTTATCACTTCTAATTTTTTATGGTGGAATGGAGTATACAGAACTTTTATTTCTCAACATACAAACACAAAATAGGATTGCATTGTATATATTACACAAGTAAAGACATTCTTATCCCTGCACACATAGTATAACACAATAAAGGTACAGTCATGATAAAAGTACATTTTGCGAATTGATGATTTTGTGAAACCGAGAGCGTAGCGCATATTACTATTTTGTCCAAAGAAATTTAAAAATAGAATTTAAAAAAAGTCTTTGTTTTCAGGGTTCCGTAGTCAACAAGGAATCCTTATAGTTTCGCCCTGTCCGTCTGTCCGTCCGCAGCTAAGCTCAGAGACTCTTAGTACTAGATAGCGATAATTTGGCATGGATAGTCGCATTACTGGATGGCCGAGATGCGATACATCGGGTCTTCTTCACGATCCAACATAGTTTAGATAGGTGTGGGCACTGCAGTGGGTACTCGAACGAAAAGATTATTTGAATTTGAAGTAACTTTAATAAACTAGCGATTAACAACCGAAACGCACACGTGTGTCGGAAACTAACACGTGCGTTGGAATTGAGCGTTTGCCTAGAATGTCCGAGCTCGACGGTCGACTGTCGCAACACTCGGTCTCTCCACCAGTCCTCGCTGCATCCCGTCCACCGATGATCGTGTCCAAGAGGTAGGGCTCGCTTGCGTTTCCGATCACATGATTTTTCGTTTACCAATCAAATTGTTAGATGGCGCTGTTCGCTATACTGTGGCGCCATCTATCCGATACGACATATATATTAATCACGCCGAGAAAGTGGTAAAATAAAATTTTGAAAAAATAAAAAATGGTATCAGTCTACCCCGTGGTGTGGGGTATCATCGTATAGGTCTTTCAAAAATATTGCGGGTTTGTGGAAACAATTTTGCGATTCAGGGATCCGTTTGTAAAATATATAGCTTTAAAGTGCTAATTTTAGTTAGAGTCAGAAACAACCATTTAGCTGACAGGGGTTCCCCCCTGCCATCTAAATGGTTGTCTTTGGATATGTGAAAAAATTCATGGTAGTAATATATAATAACGAAATTAAAAGGAAAACTATCACGGCTAAGTAGGCTTTACAAGTTTACGAATAATAGTCGACCAACTTACATGTATGGGAGAACATGATCTTCAACTATAATGTTAAGTTTGTTCTTGGGTAAATTCATTTCTACTACGGAACTCATCATTGTGCGTGGTCCGACACGCACTTGGCCAATTTTTATCTGAGTATCCTGCATATACTACGCAAACGCACTGCACTTGAAGTTTAGTGTACAGAGTTTCGTTGTGCGCGTCGTCACGCCACCCGCGGTTGTTATTTGCACTAATACGGGGGTTGGGAGACGCGCGGGTGAAATCAGATTTTATCCTGTCATTGGGCCCACTCTTAAGTAACTTTTTAGACCTTTTTAATACAGTTGCTCAAAAAATGGTGTATTGCAGGGACGTATAGCGTTCGGGAAGTGGGCTATTACATACTAGTGCTTTTTTTTTACCTTCCCCGAACTCGTGCGTGTCTCTTTCCCAATTGTCAAAATAATGTCTATTAAAAAGAAAGTCAAAGTCAAAGTCAAATCATTTATTTCAAATAGGAACCAACCATGAAGTTTTTACTAAAGAGTTTTTGTGATTCATACAAATACGTATATTTCTAAAAAGAAGCTACTAATTTATGCCAATATCAGATTTAATTGAATGAGTTAGGTTAGGTTTCATTTCATTTTATCTCATTAAATTTAATTTTCATTTCATAACAATAAAAAAAATATACTGAAGACTAAGCTGTATGGATAGTTCCTTTTGCCTACCAAAATGGGTGAAGAAAAAAAAACTCTGCTTATATTCTACGGTTGGCGCCATTTTCCAGAAATTTTCTTTGCGGGTTTAGTTGTTTGTTGCTTAAAATGAGTAATTTCGACCCTATTTTTTTTAAATTAACACCACCGGAACTCAGTATAATTGCACAAAATGCTTCGGAGAACATTTTACCGGAAAAGTCAAAAAGTCGTTACATATCCACATACCTACCACTAATTTTTTGCGTGGAGAGAAGAGAAAAAAGCAATATTGTGTTTTTATTATTTTATTAAATTGCTTAATTTTTTCGCAACTGTATTAAAAATAGTCGTTCAGTACACCTGCGGAACCGTCATTGCAACTTGTTCCGACTGTCAACCCTCGCCTTCGGCTGCGCCTCGGCTCGGGTAGACATTTGTCGGAACTCTTTGCAATGACAGCCTTTCCGCACTTGTAATGAAATATACTATTGTATCCTCCAGCGTATGAAATTTCATTAAAATCCGTTCATTAATTTCGAAGAACAAGGGCTTGAAAGTTTGTATGAAACGCTGTTAATAAGCCACCTCCCCCAGCGAGATCTGCGAGCTGCTGCTGGAGGCGGAGGCGGACGTGGAGGCGGCGGACGCGGCGGGCCGCACGGCGCTGTGGGCCGCCGCGGCCGCCGGCCACGCGCCCGCAGTGCGCCTGCTGCTGTTCTGGGGCGCCACAGTCGACAACATGGACGCGGACGGCCGCACCGTGCTCAGCGTGGCGGCTGCGCAAGGTGACCTACACACACATATCTCATTTTTTTTTTCTGATAATAACCCACCGTAAGCGCTACCACCGAGTACAAGCAAGTATCCCACATTCTGCACCGACAACACACACCATCATCATAACAAACATACACACAATCACCATAACGCACTCACACTCAAAGACTACAATATGATGCTCACACTACACACACACACCACACACACACACCTCACACACACACACACACCCCCACATACACCCACACACACAATAGCAAATAATCCAATTGTTATAAGTAAACCGTTTTTTTCTCTGAGTTCTGCAATTATGGTCTTATGTTAACAAAAAAAAAATAACAAAAACACTTGTTCTCCTGCAATTCATTTGTGAAACCTAAATATGTATGGGCTTGTACCACTGCCCTTAACACAAGTTATTGCAAAACCTACCTGATTTGTTAACTAGCATAACTCAAGTGTACCTACAGATAACTACTATTTAAGTTAACATTGTTATGTGATTAAATAAATTATTATCTCCTTTATTTCATTAAATCACATATAAATTATATTTTTAAATATTAGAATATAAAAAATATAAAAACATTTAAAAATATAAAAAATAGTAGCCCACCGGTATCGGGAACAGGGTCCAAGCTACCGGCGGTCAGAGCTCCAGAGAGAGGAACCTCCTAACAATGCGGGCCGTGTCCAGAAGTACCGCTTTCTGAATCAAGCCCTTGATCCAGCTGCCCAACGAGAGCCTCTTTAGGTGTTGGTCGAGGCTCTTGGCTATTAGCCCATGTCCCAAATTATTATTATTATATCGCACTCCACTGCTGGACCACGACGAACTTAAAAAGTGGCTGGGACAGACTGGACGCGGAAGTCACCGCAGGACAAGGTGTTCTAGCGCAGCTCGGAAGAGGCCTATGTCCAGCAGAATAAACTAGAAGCATAAACAGTAATTCAACTTGTGGTGTCCAACCACTGCGCAAAATCCTTCTGTTCCAACCCAATCCTGGGGGTCTTCTCCGAAGTGGTTGATTTGATTGTCGTGTCGGCCGAATGTTCGGTCATTTTCTGATTCGAATATTGTTGTCCTACTACGAATTTAAAAAAAAAGGTAATAAAAAAAGGGTTAAGGGTTCTAAAAAGGTTCGGATTGGCACAGTTTGGTCGGGACCTATCTATACTAATATTATAAAGCTGCAGAGTTTGTTTGTTTGTTTGTTTGTTTGAACGCACTAATCTCTGGAACTACTGGTCCGATTTGAATGATTCTTTTAGTGTTGGGTAGTCCATTTATCGAGGAAGGCATATAACATCACGCTACGACCCTTAGGAGCCGCGCAGCGTGTGACACCGCGGGGAACAGCTAGTAGTCAATATAGGAAATGAAAGGTAGTAGAAAATGACCGAACATTCGGCCGATACGGTGGTTAACCGCTTCGGAGTAGACCCCCTGAGCCAATACAGATATCGTGTACGTACATTCTGCAAGTCAGCAGTTCACGCCACACATTTCCAACTCATAATAATTAGTTCAGTTCGCGTTGGGCTATCAAGTCAGCCAGACGTTCTCTTTACAGCCAACAAGGGCCGCGTCACTCACTTCATTTCCACACCCATCCATTAAGGGGCTCACAGGACCCAAACGCAAAAAAACGCAAGTTTTAGAAACAATAAAAGTATATGATCGAATAAACAGAAAACAAAATCAGAAAAATATATGATATTCTTCAGTATATGTATACAGGGTGAATTTTCCAAGTGGGCGTGGATGGCCAAATCCGAAACTATGAGGATTAGCGAAAAGTACTCAAAGGAGTCGCGGGCTCGATTTTGATGAAAACTAAAACTGCATCATTGGATTTTTGAAATATCAATATTTCTAGCCAGGAATCGAACCCTTTGATTTTGGAAAAAAACACACTATTATTACACCATTCGAAGTAATGACATGCGGGAAACTGCCCTGTATCGTTTTTAGTTTATTTTCTTTATCAACTGTAATTCTTCTGTGTTATATCTAGGTAACGTGGAAGTGGTCCGTCAGCTACTCGACCGAGGGTTAGATGAACATCACAGGGACAACTCCGGTTGGACACCATTACATTACGCCGCTTTTGAAGGTAAGACCTGACACAGCTATTTTTTTATATACAGTATATGGAAACCACATAATTATGACATTTGCTTACTTTGTAAAGTATTATATTATTTTTTCATTGTGAATGTGAAGACGATGTGGGTCATTTTACATAATATATTCGTCGAATCGTTGAGCTCCTTAAGTCTTGAGTTGAGCTGCACGATTTTTGACAAATGCGTGCACTGACTGGACAGGTCCTCTCAATCTGTGTGGTTCTTTCCTCAAAAGACCACCTCAGACATCGATCTACATGGTCTTCATATAACCTGACCAAGATTATGTCTGGACTTTAAAAGAGACTGTGACCTCTGAGTTTGTTTCGGCCTTTCTTCTCAGAGTAGTCAGGAAACGCCGACTTCATCTAGTTTTAAAAAAACATGATTGACGTGTAAAAGTGTTTGTACAAACCTACTTACAAAAATAAAAATCATTTCATTTATATAGGGTGAAATTCAAAACATGCGACAAATGGAAATGGAAGATTGTACTCATCATTATGACCAATTTTTACTATGGGACCAAAGCTAAGCTGCAATCGCGATTTTTGTTCGTATAACTCGTCAAGATGTAGGGAACAGCTTGTAGCGGTATCTACAACGCCACATACAATGCGTCGTACTGACGTCATTCAAAATCCTGCATCGCGCAAGCAGAGTTTACCGCGCAACTAGCATAGATACAACAGCCCGATATGAATCATTGGACAGTTGCCCGCCAGACACAACACCCGTCTGGTCGGAGGATCCTCCCTTTTCTATGGAGGTTGAGTGAACTTTACACCCTGTTCCTCATACCTCTATAAGCTGATCGCGATTTCAGGTTTGGTCCCATAGTAAAAGTTGTTCATAATGATGAGTACAATGACCTCTTAAGAGGTTGTTAATGTTTTACCAATAACCCTGTATAATCATTATTGTCCTGGGCATTGATTCCTAGGGTCGGTGCCTTAGTCAGACCAAGTATTATTTAGATTTTCCATAGGCTGGCCTCCTCTTACACTGGACTAAATAACTACTGACTACCGCTTAGCATGATTATCTTCTCATTCCCAGGTCACGTCGAAGTCTGCGAAGCCCTCCTCGAAGCCGGGGCGAAAGTCGACGAAGCCGACAACGATGGCAAAGGACCCCTAATGCTGGCGGCCCAGGAGGGACACGTCCGGCTGGTGGAGCTGCTCATCGAGCAGTGGGACGCGCGGGTGGAGCAACGGGCGCATGACGGCAAGACTGCCTTCAGGTACGGTCTTCATATGAACATAAACGTAAATCATGGTCATTATCAAGTTTTGGAAAAAACAAACTCAATGTAATATATGACAAAGTTCAAATTCCTTTGTAACTAAAATGTATTTAGGACCTTTTATCACAAAATAGTGACCCACCCCTGCTCCGCAAGGTTACGACTTGACGGAACATCGAAATTTTATTATTATATGTCATTTTAATATTCATGTATTATATACACAAGACATGAACGAAGACATGTGGCATCTGCCAACCCGCACTGGGCCCGCGTGGTGGATTACGGCCCGCTCCCTCTCACCGAGAGGAGGCCCGTGTCCCAGCCGTGGGAACATTATAGGGTGATTAAGTTATGTTATGTATGTTATACACATAAACCTTCCGGAAAAAAAATCTCTGAATGATGATCACAACTGCATCAAAACCCGTTGCGGAGTTCAAACGGACAACACGGTCACACAGCACGACTTTAATCTATACATATAATAAAACAGTAGAAAAACTGTGTCTGTACATTGAAAATATAAAAAAAAAAAAAATGGGGGGGGGGTTTAGAAACAGTAATAGGGTACGAATCCGAAAAAAAAATTCTGTCTGTTTGTCTGTTTGTTTGTACACGCTAATCTTCGGAACTACTGGAAGGATTTGAATGATTTTTGTTTTGTTGTATAGGTATTATGTCTGGGCAACATATAGGCTATAATTTATCTTGGAAACTTGAACACCTGATGCAGAACCGCAACAGACCAGCTAAACTATAAGAGATACAAAAATGGTACCATAGCAAAAATTGTTCCACGTGATGAGCATTTTCTGCCGAGAGAATAAATTTGAAGATCTGGAACACCTGATGTGGAACTCCAAGAGCCCAGCTACACCATAACATATATAGGAATGACGTCTTAGCAAAAGTTGTTCGGTCTGATGGGCATTTCCTGTTGACTTATAAAAAAACTGGCCAACACGAAGGGTTCCGTACCACAATGCAAAAACGCCGAAAAAAACACGTTTGTTGTATGGGAGCCCCCCTTAAATATTTATTTTATTTTGTTTTTAGTATTTGTTGTTATAGCGGCAACAGAAATACATCATCTGTGAAAATTTCAACTGTCTAGCTACCGCGGTTCTTGAGATACAGCCTGGTGACAGACGGCAAAAACGCCGAAAAAAACACGTTTTTTTGTACGGGAGCCCCCTTAAATATTTATTTTATTTTGTTTTTAGTATTTGTTGTTATAGCGGCAACAGAAATACACCATCTGTGAAAATTTCAACTGTCTAGCTACCGCGGTTCTTGAGATACAGCCTGGCGACAGACGGCAAAAACGCCAAAAAAACACGTTTTTTTGTACGGGAGCCCCCCTTAAATATTTATTTTATTTTGTTTTTAGTATTTGTTGTTATAGCGGCAACAGAAATACACCATCTGTGAAAATTTCATCTGTCTAGCTACCGCGGTTCTTGAGATACAGCCTGGCGACAGACAGACGGCAAAAACGCCGAATAAAACACGTTTTTTTGTATGGGAGCCCCCTTAAATATTTGTTTTATTTTGTTTTTAGTATTTGTTGTTATAGCGGCAACAGAAATACATCATCTGTGAAAATTTCAACTGTCTAACTACCGCGGTTCTTGAGATACAGCCTGGTGACAGACAGACGGCAAAAACGCCGAAAAAAACACGTTTGTCGTATGGGAGCCCCCTTAAATATTTATTTTATTTTGTTTTTAGTATTTGTTGTTATAGCGGCAACAGAAATACATCACCTGTGGAAATTTCAACTGTGTAGCTACCGCGGTTCTTGAGATACAGCCTGGCGAAAGAAAGACGGCAAAAACGCCGAAAAAAAACACGTTTTTTTGTACGGGAGCCCCCCTTAAATATTTATTTTATTTTGTTTTTAGTAATTGTTGTTATAGCGGCAACAGAAATACACCATCTGTGAAAATTTCAACTGTCTAGCTACCGCGGTTCTTGAGATACAGCCTGGCGACAGACAGACGGAAAAACGCCGAAAAAAACACGTTTTTTTGTACGGGAGCCCCCCTTAAATATTTATTTTATTTTGTTTTTAGTATTTGTTGTTATAGCGGCAACAGAAATACACCATCTGTGAAAATTTCAACTGTCTAGCTACCGCGGTTCTTGAGATACAGCCTGGCGACAGACAGACGGCAAAAACGCCGAAAAAACACGTTTTTTTGTACGGGAGCCCCCCTTAAATATTTATTTTATTTTGTTTTTAGTAATTGTGGCAATTGGGCAAGCAAATCTCATTCAGGAAAAACAGGAATTTTGAGGAAATAGACCGAAGGATAGCTATTACCTGGAAGAAATACTGGGCTTATAAAGAGATTTTCAAATCACAACTTCCGATCACACTGAAAAAGACAGTACTGGACTCTGCTATTTTGCCATGTCTCACTTATGGTTGCCAGACTTGGATATACGACAACAAGGCGAGAAACAAGATCCAAACCACACAGAGATCTATGGAGAGAAGCTGCCTAAGTATTAAAGTAAGCGATAGAGTGAGAAACACAGACATCCGCAACAGAACTGAAGTAAAAGATGCTCTCACTTTTTCGCTAAGCCTGAAGTGGAGGTGGGCAGGCCATGTTGCAAGGTATTCTGATGATCGGTGGACAATCAGGACAACTAAATGGCAAGGTCCACGAGGTACCAGGAACAGAGGCCGGCCGTGCGCACGATGGCAGGACGAGATTATTGCGAATGCAGGGCGGGACTGGCTAGCCACCGCGTCAGATAGAGAAAAGTGGAATTCTTTGGAGGAGGCTTTTACCCGAAGGGGGTCCACACACTAACTAATGTTATTTTATTTTAATCACAATTATTTCTTTTTTTATGCAGATTATCCAATTAATTTATTTGATTTAATTTAATTTGATGAACTTATTTTTATTTATTGATATTTGTAATTTTTTATTGTTTTTTGAAGTGTGGGGAATTAATAAAGCTTTATTATTATTATTATTTAGTAATTGTTGTTATAGTGGCAACAGAAATACACCATCTGTGAAAATTTCAACTGTCTAGCTACCGCGGTTCTTGAGATACGGCCTGGCGACAGACAGACGGCAAAAACGCCGAAAAAAACACGTTTTATTTGTATGGGAGCCCCCTTAAATATTTATTTTATTTTGTTTTTAGTATTTGTTGTTATAGCGGCAACAGAAATACATCATCTGTGAAAATTTCAACTGTCTAGCTACCGCGGTTCTTGAGATACAGCCTGGTGACAGACAGACGGACGGACGGACGGACGGACAGCGAAGTCTTAGTAATAGGGTTTTTACCCTTTGGGTACGGAACCCTAAAAATCGAAGATCAGAAACATCTGATGTGGAAATCAAAACTATCACTAATTTCACCTCCACGCGGTGAAGGCGGTAACAGTTTAGGACTGATTTTCGATGACGATGGTATATCATTGAAAATTTGACTCTACTGGCCAAAACTCCCTTTTTTTTTTAACGTGAAGAAATGCTCATGCGTTCTGCACTACCACGGGGAGATAGTACAGTTATGTGGGACTCTAACCCACTAAAACTCCACGGTGTCCTCCTCTGCCGCTTACAGCGGGAATATGGGCACGCGTTAGCACTCATCCGTGAACCCGCCGCGGCTGTCTGTCACCGGACCCTCCTCTGGGGAGTACTCCCCATCACTGGCGCACCAGAACACATAGCACGCCGTGACGACCCCAGGGACCAAACCAGCACATGGGCGCCAGACGACCCCGTGTATGGGCACCCTTGGTAGGGGAGCAGTCACTTAGATTTTAATTGATCAGGTATCTTCTTCACAATAAAACTATAACCATGCCTAGAAAAAGGTCAAATCTTTTCCAATGTTCCAAAGGAGCTAAAAGATTGCGGATCATAAGATCCCAAAAATCTACCGAAGAGCGTCAGGAGAGACTTGATGCTGTTCGAGAACATCAGGCTGCAACTCGCTCCGTGGAAACCTCTTCGGATCGCGAAGCGCGCCTGCATTCTCAGCGTATTTACGCATCTACATCCAGGTCTCTAGAGACCAGTGAAGAATATGATGCGCGACTGACCGCTGATCGTGAACGTCATGCATTGTCTCGCGAGTCGGAGACGTTCACGGATAGAGAATTGCGCTTGAGTTCTCAGCATATCTACGCATCTGCTTCTAGGTCTCTAGAGACAAGTGCGGAACGTGATGCGCGACTGTCCGCTGATCGTGAGCGACATGCATTGTCTCGCGAATCGGAAACGTTTACCGATACAGAATCACGCTTGAGTTCTCAGCGTATTCGCACATATACTAGGTAACAGGTCTTTTGAAACAAGTGATGAACTTGAGATTATCATACATTGTCCCGAACACGCACACAACAAAATACTCATAATCAGTTAGAAAGTGAGAAAGAAAGAATTGCTGGAGTACGGCATGAAGAGACAGATTAAGAAGAGCGCAACGAACGTTTGACTTCTGATCGACTTCGACATTCTCTGAACAGAATGTCGATATCATCTGAAGAATCGGATGTGTCTCAAGATATAGCCGTAGGGCATGGCGACCTTCCTTGGGTTGATAAGGAACGGAGTGCATTTACGTATACTCCTATGATTGACTACGCCACATATTCCGCCATCGGAGGTATGGTTCAAAATTGTAATTTTTGTGAAGCTGTTAAATGGCAAAAAGAAACAAACGGTATGTGTTGCTCAGGTGGGAAAGTACATATTGAAATATTACAAAATCCTCCAGAAATATTAAGATCACTGCTAATCGGTGACCATCCACAGTCAAAACATTTCTTGGATAACATACGTTCGTACAATAATGCCTTTCAAATGACATCTTTTGGTGCAGAACAGATTTCAGAAGGCCCATTTATGCCAACATTCAAAGTGCAAGGCCAAGTTTACCACCTTATTGGTTCATTATTGCCTGAAAATGACGTCTCGAATCGTCTCGCGCATCCCGTTGTTTTTCAGTCTCTGGGCTCTTAGAATTCGACATCAGACGTTTCAGATCTCCGATTTTTACGACCCCGTTGTCGCTGGCATAAGCAACAGGATCCGCGTACGAAGTCGCGGGCAGAAGCTAGTTTATAATATGTATAGATATAGATTCCAACTTTTATCCATTGGGTTTTTGTATAGATATTATAAATCCACCAACTTTTATCCATTGGTTTATTAATAATTGTTTGTACTAACAATTGAATCTCTCTTCAACAGACTAGCAGCTCTAGAAGGGCACGTAGAAACAGTAGCAGCCCTGTACTCCCGCGGCGCCGACGCCGACGCCCTGGACGCCGACCGCAGGAGCACCCTGTACGTGCTGGCGCTGGACAACCGGATGGCCATGGCGCGCTATTTCATCACGCAGTGCGGCGCGCAGGTCGACACTACTGATAACGAGGTAAGCTCGAGGGTTTTACACCTTCACATTTATTTATTTATTTATTTAATTATCCTCCTACTGGTACGCCTTACCAGGTGGAGCGAAAAATTACTTCATGTGCTGCTTTAATAATATAAGTCAATGGCTGCTTTCCATCCATCCACATTCACACACCCTGACTCTTACTCACCCACACTCTCACTCACCCTCCCTCTCACTGGCCCTCACCCACTCTCTCGCTCAATCTCACTCTCAGTCACCCTCACTCTCAATTATCCTCGCTCTCACTCTCACTGACCCTCACTGTCACTCACCCTCACCCTCACTGTCACTCACTCTCAATTATCCTCGCTCTCACTCTCACTGACCCTCACTGTCACTCACCCTCACTCTCAATTATCCTCGCTCTCACCCTCACTGACCCTCACTGTCACTCACCCTCACTGACCCTCACTGTCACTCACCCTCACTCTCAATTATCCTCGCTCTCACTCTCACTGACCCTCACCCTCACTGACCCTCACTGTCACTCACCCTCACTCTCAATTATCCTCGCTCTCACTCTCACTGACCCTCACCCTCACTGACCCTCACTGTCACTCACCCTCACTCTCAATTATCCTCGCTCTCACTCTCACTGACCCTCACCCTCACTGACCCTCACTGTCACTCACCCTCACTCTCAATTATCCTCGCTCTCACTCTCACTGACCCTCACTGTCACTCACCTTCACTCTCAATAACCCTCGCTCGCACTCTCACTGACCCTCATTCTCAATCACCCGCACTCTCACTCACACACTCGCCTGCCCGATAACGGCCCGTAACGACTGTCAAAGATCCACGAATGACAGCCAGAACCAACGGCTTAACGTGCTTTCCGAGACACGGCGGGGTCATGGTATGTGAAGATGGTCACCCATCCGCAGACCAACCGCGGCAAGCGTAGTTTAACCTGATCGATCGACCTGCGCGGCTGTTATTATTTAGCCACGGGCCCCTCAGGCTGATTATCTGTTGTTAAGTCTAAATTAGTAATTTAATTATTTTTGTTACAGGGTCGAACACCGTTACATGTGTCGGCGTGGCAGGGACACACGGATATGGTGAATCTACTCATCAAAATAGGTGAGTTCAATGTAGATTTGTCATTTACAACATAACACGGCCTGAAAAGGCCACTTTGGCAGAATCATAAACGGATAACATTATTAATCATAATGGCTGCTGCAGGAGCAGAAAACCTCAAACGGCGCAAATATAAAAAAAAATAAAAAATAAAATTCATTTAATTCAGGCAAGACCCATATTTACATACAATTAAAATATTACAATGCCACAGAATAAAATTTCTCTAAATAAAATGTCTGATTATACAAATAAAATAAATTAACGAACACAAATTAAAAAAGGTTATGGAATTAAAATAAAATGTCAATGCAATTAAAATAAGCGAAAATTAAAAGATTCAAATAACAACCATATTGGGAGCTATATGTTTGAGCCGTTTGGGGTTGAAACACTAGGGCCTTGGGGTCCGAGTGCTCATCAAATATATCGGGACATCGCCAAGCGGTTGGTTGACTCATCACGTGACCAGAGGGCTGGCCTATTTTTAGCCCAAAGAATAAGCATTGCCATCCAACGTGGTAATGCTGCCAGCCATTTGGGCACTTATGCCATTGACAGCGATGCGGACGAATTTTTTGATGCTCAATGAGCTCATCTTTTTCTTTTTTTATATACTTGTATATACTTTAAAATACGTATATTTTAGTGTTAAATTGTAAAATAGTAACAATATAATACTATATAATTATATTGGACAGTGAACTGTTAAGTTAATCGTATCAAATCCCATTGGCGAAGGATTTTCAGTTATTTTTTTTTCCCAATCTCTTTGATTATACCTACATAGTGCAGCGAAAAACACGGACTGTCTTCGCCATGTTATGATTCATAATGTTATCCTTTTATGATTCTGTCAAAGTGGCCTTTTTAGGCCCCCAGAATAGGTCTACAGATATCCAGCATTTTCCAGTGGAGCTGTAACAGTTTGTTGACACATTTTTCCGTCATAAAGATTGGTTATTAATTTGATACCATTCGTCAAAAGGTCAATTTATAAAAAAAGGTTCAAATTCAATTCGTAATCTCATCTCAGGGACAATCTACTTGTCAAAAATAATAATCGTTTATTTATAAAAACCCATACATTTACAATGAATAGCTTAACAATTAAAATAATTTTTTGATAGATTGAGAATTAGATTCTTCACTTTCTTTTTAACCGATGAAAAAAAAATGAAGGAGGTTCTCAAGTCGACGCGTATATATTTTTTTATTTTTTATTGGACATTGGTTGATAATAATGATTCATTAACCCTTCGAACGAGGATCCACGCGAGACATAACAGCTTTTTAATTGTTTCTGTAATTACGGCCTTCAACCAGTTAAGGGGGAAGCTCTAAGGTGGCCCGCGAAATTCAAATTTTCTTACGTTTTTTGCAATTTTCTGGTCAGTATTAAGTTGTACGTTGATTAAAATATGATTCGCGGTCGTAACAAATATGTATTTACAAAATTATAATCATTAAAGTCATCAACACAACTCTCTAAGACCATGTAATCCCCAAATGTCAAGATTTCATGAAATAGTCATTCTTGGGGATTACATGGTCTTAGAGAGTTGTGTTGATGACTTTAATGATTATAATTCTGTAAATACATATTTGTTACGGCCGCGAATCATATTTTAATCAACGTACAACTTAATACTGACCAGCAAATTGCAAAAAACCTAAAAAAAATTGAATTTCGCGGGCTACCCTGGCGCTTTTGCCTTAATGACAAATCGCAAGAAAATGCTCCATTCAATACGAATGCCCTTGTCACTTGGCCCTATCGTTTTGAGGATTTATGTTTTTATTCATGGTTTTGTAGCGGTATCTACAAAATCCTGCATCTCGCAAGCAGAGTTTACCGCGCAACTAGCATAGATACAACGGTCCGACATGAATCATCGGGCAGTTGCCCGCCAGACACAACACCCGTCTGGTCGGAGGATCCTCCCTTTTCTATGGAAGTTGAGTGAACTTTATACCCTGTTCCTCATACCTTTATAGTTTCATTGGACATTATGTAAAGTTTTATCATTATTGTACCTGTGGCCAGGCGGCGCGGCAGTGGACGGGCGCGACCGCTGCCTGCGCACGGCGCTGCACGCGGCGGCGTGGCGCGGGCGCACGCAGGTGCTGCGCACGCTGCTCAGGCACGGCGCCTCGCCCTCTGCGGTCTGCACGCAGGGCGCTACACCACTAGGTATGTACCTGTGGCCAGGCGGCGCGGGCGCACGCTGCTCAGGCACGGCGCCTCGCCCTCTGCGGTCTGCACGCAGGGCGCTACACCACTAGGTATGTACCTGTGGCCAGGCGGCGCGGGCGCACGCTGCTCAGGCACGGCGCCTCGCCCTCTGCGGTCTGCACGCAGGGCGCTACACCACTAGGTATGTACCTGTGGCCAGGCGGCGCGGGCGCACGCTGCTCAGGCACGGCGCCTCGCCCTCTGCGGTCTGCACGCAGGGCGCTACACCACTAGGTATGTACCTGTGGCCAGGCGGCGCGGGCGCACGCTGCTCAGGCACGGCGCCTCGCCCTCTGCGGTCTGCACGCAGGGCGCTACACCACTAGGTATGTACCTGTGGCCAGGCGGCGCGGGCGCACGCTGCTCAGGCACGGCGCCTCGCCCTCTGCGGTCTGCACGCAGGGCGCTACACCACTAGGTATGTACCTGTGGCCAGGCGGCGCGGGCGCACGCTGCTCAGGCACGGCGCCTCGCCCTCTGCGGTCTGCACGCAGGGCGCTACACCACTAGGTATGTACCTGTGGCCAGGCGGCGCGGGCGCACGCTGCTCAGGCACGGCGCCTCGCCCTCTGCGGTCTGCACGCAGGGCGCTACACCACTAGGTATGTACCTGTGGCCAGGCGGCGCGGGCGCACGCTGCTCAGGCACGGCGCCTCGCCCTCTGCGGTCTGCACGCAGGGCGCTACACCACTAGGTATGTACCTGTGGCCAGGCGGCGCGGGCGCACGCTGCTCAGGCACGGCGCCTCGCCCTCTGCGGTCTGCACGCAGGGCGCTACACCACTAGGTATGTACCTGTGGCCAGGCGGCGCGGGCGCACGCTGCTCAGGCACGGCGCCTCGCCCTCTGCGGTCTGCACGCAGGGCGCTACACCACTAGGTATGTACCTGTGGCCAGGCGGCGCGGGCGCACGCTGCTCAGGCACGGCGCCTCGCCCTCTGCGGTCTGCACGCAGGGCGCTACACCACTAGGTATGTACCTGTGGCCAGGCGGCGCGGGCGCACGCTGCTCAGGCACGGCGCCTCGCCCTCTGCGGTCTGCACGCAGGGCGCTACACCACTAGGTATGTACCTGTGGCCAGGCGGCGCGGGCGCACGCTGCTCAGGCACGGCGCCTCGCCCTCTGCGGTCTGCACGCAGGGCGCTACACCACTAGGTATGTACCTGTGGCCAGGCGGCGCGGGCGCACGCTGCTCAGGCACGGCGCCTCGCCCTCTGCGGTCTGCACGCAGGGCGCTACACCACTAGGTATGTACCTGTGGCCAGGCGGCGCGGGCGCACGCTGCTCAGGCACGGCGCCTCGCCCTCTGCGGTCTGCACGCAGGGCGCTACACCACTAGGTATGTACCTGTGGCCAGGCGGCGCGGGCGCACGCTGCTCAGGCACGGCGCCTCGCCCTCTGCGGTCTGCACGCAGGGCGCTACACCACTAGGTATGTACCTGTGGCCAGGCGGCGCGGGCGCACGCTGCTCAGGCACGGCGCCTCGCCCTCTGCGGTCTGCACGCAGGGCGCTACACCACTAGGTATGTACCTGTGGCCAGGCGGCGCGGGCGCACGCTGCTCAGGCACGGCGCCTCGCCCTCTGCGGTCTGCACGCAGGACAATATCAGACAATGAACCAATGACCCACGAGGTGCACTGATGATGAGATTTTTTTAAAGTAGGTGTTTAAATTAAAGCTAAGCCGTTCAAAAGCTATTGAAGTTTGATGCAACCCGCTGCCAAAGTAAAGAACATAGCACACATATCAACTCGGAAAGGGATCGTCACCGTATCGGACAAGCTCACGAATCGCGGTGCGGTGCGTTACGGCTCGTCGTCCCCGCGCTTACGTCTCTCCGTCCCCGCGCTTACGTTTCTCCGTACCCGAGGTCACGTCTCTCCGTACCCGAACTTACGTCTCTCCGTCCCCGCGCTTACGTCATTCCGTCCCCGTGCTTACGTCCCGAGCTTACGTCGCTCCGTCCCCGCTCTTACATCACGCAGCCCCTCGCTTACGTCTCTCCGTACCCGAGCTTACGTCTCTCCATACCCGAGCTTACGTCTCTTCGTCCACCCTTGCCCCTCTCACCCCTCCGGCCTGCCTGCTGCACCATCAACCAGCGGTCGGCGAGCCGTAAGCGCGGCGTCGCCTAGCCGTAGCCGAGTCGACGTATCGGAGCTTCTGATCCGCTTTGGTTACATGCTTATGTTAGGTTGACGCCTGTTTGACGTCGAGGTGAAAGGCGATACGGTGACGATCCCTTTCCGAGTTTATATGTGTGCTATGACCTCTAGCCAGTCGTGCAATATTCGCTGTGCACGCGATCTGCTCTGATTTCATACAAATTTCAATCATATTTGCGCGGTTTTTCGTAATACGAGTTACGTCGGCCGCGATTTCTGTCATTGTCGCATAGCTGTCAAACTACAAGTGAAATAAAGAGTTGGTAACATGTCCAAGCCAATGCACTTGCTAAGTGACGTTTATCCATTTTATCCAATAGGGATTCAGAGTTAATGATTACGGTTTTTATTGTTATCAGGTATCGCAGCTCAGGAAGGACATGAAGAATGTGTGCTGTGGCTGTTACAGCACGGAGCTGATCCCCAGCAGGCAGATCATTGTGGTTAGTAGAACAACTTAAATAAGAAAAAGAGAAGGTAGGCAAATAAGTTTATTTGCGCCTAATAAATATGACTCATAAAATCTATACAAATAAAAATGAAATACTGTTCATTGGTACACACATCACTTGAGAACGGCTGGACCGAATTGGCTTTATTTTTGGAGTTCCGTTCCGAGGATAGATATGATTCATAAGGTTATCCTTTTATGATTCTGCCAGTGGCCTTTTTAGGCCCCCTGATGCTCTGGACTGACAACTCATTTCAACTAAGGTGAAGGTGATTTTTTTGCAAAATACAGGCTGTTAGTGTAAACACCGTTATCCTTGAAACCAGTGGTTTGGTTTCACTTATAGAACGTAAATTCAATGAAAAAAAAAAACATTTTTTTTTTAAGTAAAATCTCCATTTTTCCTCAAAATTATTTCACCCTATACGCAAGGGCAAAGAGGACGGAGCGCGGGAACACGGCGCTTGATCAAACAAGCCGTAAGCAGCGCGTGCGACGGGGCGCGACCCCTCCCACACCGTCCACATCCCTTAGTCCATAGACTAATATATATAAACTGAGATAGACTGGCAACTGACATTTTCGGTTTTTGTTAGCGATCAGCGCCATCTGGACGGCACGCAGGTAGGTGCGTATACGTCGATATATATAGGTACCTACGTAATTACGTATGAATTGCGTTTTTATAATTTCGCTCAATAGATATTTAAACAGTGTATTGACCTATGCATATTTCTATGAAACATTCATAAAAATATACATAGATCAAAACACGTTTTAAGTATATCTAAATAGTACAGTCTATGCTGGAATTTCGGTATTTCTGGAATATACGGAGGATCTATTATAGCTCCTGGAATTTCGGTATTTCTGGAATATATGGAGGATCTATTATAGCTCAACTCAACGTAATAACACAAAAACACCAAAAATTACAAGAAAAATGCGCACGAGCATGCAAACACACCGGTGGAAAATTTCTTGTGACGTTTAGACTCAGTGTTGCTAGCGTTTTGTATTACTAAACTACCCTTAAGATTCTATCATCGTAAAAATATCACAATTAATACAACATTATAATCAAATGTTTTAAAAAACAATTATACTCGATTGTAAGTGCATAAATTTTTGTGCAACTGGACTAATTAAAGAAAAATAGCAAAATTAACAATTAGTGTAAATTACCAAATATTTTACGCAAAAAAAATGGTTGCCTGTAAAGTCGGTTTTACGGGCGAAGATTTTACGTGACAACGTCTTTTTCTCGGTAGAATATTTATTGATATGAATATAATTAAATTGCACAATAGGAACAAGGAATTGAATGATAGTTGAGTGGGAGAGAGACGCAAGGCATTCGGCGGGCCTCTCTCTCGTTCGGTGACTCATCGTAACGTTACCGAGCGTTACACTTTTTCATAAGTGACTCCCAGCCGCAACCTAATTTAAGACGTTGTCACGTCAAAAAAGTGGTAACACTGCAATAAAAAGTTCTATGTATCACAGATAGATGGCACTTTCCGCAATAAAAAAAATATGTTCTAAGTTACCAGGGCATGCCTTAGTCCGTCCCAGGGGGTGGTAACTCCTATACATTTTAATTTCTCAGTATTCAGCGCCATCTATCTACCAGGACACCAGTTAAAAATGATCAGTGTTGTCAGCGTAAATCCATTAGGAAATTGGTAGTATATTTTAGTAGAACTGTAACCATATAATTTTGACGTGACAACGTCTTAAATTAGGTTGCGGCTGGGAGTCACTTATGAAAAAGTGTAACGCTCGGTAACGTTACGATGAGTCACCGAACGAGAGAGAGGCCCGCAAAGACGTTGTCACGTAAAATCTTTGCCCGTAAAACCGACTTTACAGGCAACCATTTTTTTTTTTATTTTTGATGTATTGTGAGTAAGTTATTATTTTTTGTATATTTTTTTATGTTTGTAAAAGTTCCCGGATCATAATAATTTATTCATATTTTGTTCATATTGATCAAAAATAAACTTTTAGTAGAATTTATAACACAAGATAGGGCCACACGATATTGACATTTCATTGCAAAAAAAAATGTCGGCGGTTGCGCACAGGCAATTTTGTAATTATTTCGTTTGCTTTCCGATTTAAGTGTAATTTACGTCGAGTTTGTTACTCAGTATTTGCTAAAAATCTTGGAAGATACCCATTCCCATTTCCTATTGTGTCTCTTCTTTCTAAATCACGTTGAGTTGAGCCCCCTGTGTTTTACCGTGATCGAACAGAATGCGGACCATATTATTTAAGTGTTTTGTGTTTAAATACAATGTCTCAAAACAAGTGTTGCTGCCCGGCTGCCTAGTCATCAAAGATGACGGTAAATATATATGTTCTTTTTATACCCTTATATGTATATAATGTATTTGCACATAGGTAACTAAAAATATTATTGAAGGGTTCGTCTTGATATATTTTGTTGAACCATTTACATAGGGCTTTATGTGAAAAAACCATTTAGTGTGGGAGGCCCATTAACAGTTTAAGGATTTAGATGGAATTATGCCAACAATCTATGTTGTTATTAACAATGTATTTACTGTGTAAACATTTAGTAGATAAACAAGAGTCAGTAGGTCGTCTTAGGGGCGGAGTATCCATCACCTGGACCCTGCAGGGTAATTGCGTAACACAATGAAACCCTTTGCTACTGATAGTAGCAATCATGCTATGGCAGCTTGGAACATACGTCAATTTCGGTTTACACAAGCGCCGTCTTCTGGACGCGTAGCAGAACTAAAAATACTGTGATACAATATTAAAATATATAATGATGATACTGGGAGATGGTGTGTGCAACAGAGTTCTGAAAGGAGTTTTTTTTTCATTTCAATAATGGGAATTTGTTATTGTTGCATTGGTAACACTTAAATTTAAATGTCTGTCAGCGCGAGTGCCAGTTTCGGATTTTGCTTTTGCAATTTGCAATAAAATTAAATTCTGGTTGTTTCGCTAGTGAGCATAAGCACTGTTTATAGTTTGGACCCATAATTATTATTGTGAATAGTGAACTGAACATTGACTGCATTTCCATCATGTCTCAAAACTCTTGTTGTGTACCTGGATGTCTAGTGACTAGGAAAGAAAAGTGCTGATTCTCAGCCTAAATGATTTTGATTCTAATATGTTAGTAAATGTTTAATTTGAATGTATTTCTGTGTTTTTATAAGAATAAACAGTTTTTTCATCTTTAATATTCTGAGTTACGTTTCATTCCTTTAAGTACATATTCCTATTGCAGGTAAAAATCTGGAATTTTTACATTGTCGTATATATTATTGTTTACTACTACTTAGTGTTTTTAATAATTATGCAATTGTTAAAAAAACACTAATAAGTAGTAAACAATAATTTATACGACAATGTAAAAATTCCAACACAATAATAATATAATAAAGCTCCATCTACCATCTATATCCGTGACTATTAATAGAGCTCCATCTACCATCTTTAGCCGTAACTATAGGTAATAGTTTTGGTTACGCGTACGCTAGGGGTGGCGAATTGTGCTGTCAACACAAAATGAAGAGAGCTTCCTGTCTATTATACAGCATCATATTGTAGTCTTTGGTAGCAATGGGTTTCATTTTGACAGTTCAACAACATTCATTGTGGATTTACGTTGTTGAGCATACACATCTTTCGAACATTTGGAGCAATGGATTAGCAATATGCTTCAAAATGATTCAAATTGAGAGCAATAGTGTGTTACGCAATTAGGGTGCTGTTTCTCATGCTGGCTTCGCACAGTTGCAATCTACCAGACCCGCGACGTTCCCGGTCGATTGTCCCATCTTTCATATATGTTACAGTCATAGTGATTAAATAGCTATTATATATAATGACTGGTCATTATATTTAAAGTACTTAACCTAACCAAACCGAACCTCGGGGTGCCCTTCGCTCGCTCTTGCATCCTATGTCGACGTAGCCCCGCTTCGCGGGGCTCCTTTTTCTGTGTAAAGGGTTTAAAGTAACCTAACCAAACCGAACCTCGGGGAGCCCTTTGCCCGCTCTAGCATCCTATGTCGACGTAGCCCCGCTTCGCTAATGTAATTAATTCTGTGTCAATTATCACTTTATCTAAATTAATTAGGTATTTATAAATAATGGCTAGATAATATATATAATATCCGAATTTATTACTTTGGCTGTAACATATACACCATATCCTGATAATTATGAACATGAAACAGGTCCAGTCGTTCTCAAGTGATAATCTTACATACATGTGGCAATTGATTTAAATAATAAATGGGATAATAATATAAATATTTATGTTTGTATTTCAGGTATTCCTTTACATTGTTTTCCAGATCCAAAAATCAATCTTGAAAGATACTTGACATGGGTTTCAACTATTGGTGGTCTACATCTGCAGGATAAGAAGTATGTTTACAACAATCTACGAGTATGTCGTAAACATTTCAAATTAGTTTACCTCTACCCAAACCACCAGCTTTGTAAATTAGCAATTCCAGAACTACAACTATCAGGTAAATTTTTATATAATTCCCGTCACAGATATTTTAATTAATAATGAATTATTATATGAATTTTGCGGAGATTTTTTTTTTAACAGATTGCAAGAAAAATGGCCCATATCTGTAAAAAAAAAATCTCTGAAAATTTGACTAAGTACTCTGCCCCTAAGAATACTAAAGCTGGAAGATCGACCGAGACTTAAATTCCGTACCCAAAGGGTAAAAACGGAACCCTATTTCTAAGACTTCGCTGTCTGTCCGTCCGTCCGTCTGTCTGTCACCAGGCTGTATCTCAAGAACCGCGGTAGCCAGACAGTTGAAATTTTCACAAATTATATATTTCTGTTGCCGCTATAACAACAAATACTAAAAACAAAAAAAAAGTAATTTAAAAAAATTAAACCGACTTCAAAAAGAAATTAACTCAAAATTATGAAATAAGTTTTATTTCGGAAGTCGGTGTCTTGGGATCTGTATTTAAGCTTTAGATTTTTGGTACCGACTTCCGAAATAAAACTTATTTCATAATTTTGAGTTAATTTCTTTTTGAAGTTGGTTTAATTTTTTTAAATTACATTTTATTTCGTAATTTTTATTGTTGCACTAGAATTTGACCAAGGTTTTGAGAAGTTTTCCCTTTGACACTACACCCGTAGCTCGTATTAATAAGCCAGGCCGTCACACTTTCACGTCTTAGTCCATATCTTGAAAATTACTGAATCGATTTTGATGAAACTTGCACTGTTCCCTAAGTTGAAGTAAATGTAAGCCAATAAAAAAATAATGGTCACGATCCGATTAATAGTTACGGAGATATGCGTGGACAAACATACATACATACATACGTCTATAAAATTTTGTATATTTGTTTGGAAGCTCTAATAGATTGTCATATGTGAATATAATGCAATTCCAATAATATTACATACATACGTGTCGAATTGATAACCTCCTTCTTTTTGAAGTCGGTAATAAAATAAATATTTAAGGGGGGGCTCCCATACAACAAACGCGATTTTTTTGCCCTTTTTTGCTCTAATGGCAACAGGTAGGCACTTGAAATATTCACAAAATACTCAGTTGTATTTTTACTTTAATAATAAAATTAAAATAAAATAATTATTTAAGGGGGGCTCCCATACAACAAACGTGTTTTTTCAGCGGTTTTGCCTTGTGGTAAGGAACCCTTCGTGTGCGAGTCCGACTCGCACTTGGCCAGTTTTTTACAAGATATACCTCTGCCAGGTGCTCTGAGGAATTTTTTAGCAGTGTATAGTAACAGATATAATTATTTTAATGGCCATATCCTCTGAACCATAAAGCCTATACCGAAATGGTTTAGGTACTTGACTAAATGTGAACAATCTTGTTACGTCTTTTTATCTAAATACAGTTTATTTATTTGGGACACTAATAGTTATTACAATGTTGTCACTGAACTCCTAAACGGCTGCATCGACTGTGATGAAACTTTTAGTGGGTCCCTGGATGGTTTAGATTCACAATTGGATCACACTGCCATCGTTTATTATAACATAAATGATGATTACAGGTCACAGAATAGAAAATACATTGTGAAGACACCACATTTATGTTTTTAGGGTTCCGTACCCAAAGGGTAAAAACGGAACCCTATTTAATAATAATAAATAATAATAATAATATTCCACAACTATCACACAACGCCGTCTAGTCTCAAGCTAAGCAGAGCTTGTGTTATGAGTACTAGACAACTGATAAACATACTTATATATTTCTAAATACATACATATATAGATAAATTACACCCAGACACAGAACAAATGATCATGCTCATCACACAAACATTTGTCCTGGGTGGGAATCGAACCCACGACCTCCGGCATAGCAGTCATAGTCACTGACCACTAGACCAACAGGCCAGTCAAATTACTATTACTAAGACTTAGCTGTCTGTCCGTCCGTCCGTCCGTCCGTCTGTCTGTCACCGGGCTGTATCTCAAGAACCGCGATAGCTAGACAGTTGAAATTTTCACAAATGATGTATTTCTGTTGCCGCTATAACAACAAATACTGAAAACAAAATAAAATAAATATTTAAGGGGGCTCCCATACAACAAACGCGATTTTTTTGCACTTTTTTGCTCGATATCAATAATGGCAACAGGTAGGCACTTGAAATATTCACAAAATACTCATTTGTATTTCTACTTTAATAATAAATGAGTAATAAAATTAAAATAAAATAAATGTTTAAGGGGGGCTCCCATACAACAAACGTGTTTTTTTCGGCGTTTTTTCCTTGTGGTACGGAACTCTTCGTGTGCGAGTCCGACTCGCACTTGGCCAGTTTTTATGAATTTCAAGATAAGTTTCACATTTTTAAGTCTTAATGAATTCCACATAATTATTACTTACAGCTCAAGAACGAGAAGGAGCACCTGAAAACCTTCCATCAACATCTGCATCGCAGTATCAACTAGTACTGGATGTAGATACACAAATGGAGCATCAAGTGACCTCTGAAAATCTGCCTCTATACATGGATGTAGACTATTGGAATATTATTGGAACAACATGGAATACCTGAAAATCCAATACTTTAAGCGTTGATCCAGTCCCAGTAACCAGACCTTGGTTACATCAAACTAGCATGGGTAAGATCTAGCTTAATACTTATTGGCATAGTAACTTATAGGGGGACTAGTAATTAGTGTCCAATCCATAGATATAAGAAAGAAGGAGATATGCCCGGTAGTCGAAAATGTATGTGGCTAGATTGGCCCCACCACCGCGCCACTACTACACCATGTAGTTCAGTAAATTTAAGCAATATATAAGAAGAAGTTGTTTGAAGAACAAGTAGAAGTTGAAGTAGTAGTAGAAGTTGTTTGTTATCGTTAGTTTAGGGTCAAATGTATTTCATTACATATTTTTATGGTTCCGTACCCAAAGGGTAAAAACGGGACCCTATTACTAAGACTCCCGTGTCCGTCTGTCTGTCTATCTGTCACCAGGCTGTATCTCATGAACCGTGATAGATAGACAGTTGAAATTTTCACAGATGATGTAGGAATTTCTGTTGCCGCTATAAGAGCAAATACTAAAAACCGGGCAAGAGCGAGTCGGACTCGCGCACCGAGGGTTCCGTACCATCATATGTTTTTAAATTTTCACCGGCGAGCTACTTACTAGATCTCGTTCAAACCAATTTTCGGTGGAAGTTTACATGATAATGTATGTACATCATATATTTTTTTTAGTTTTATCATTCTCTTATTTTGGAAGTTACGGGGGGACACACATTTTACCACTTTGGAAGTGTCTCTCGCGCAAACTATTCAGTTTAGAAAAAAATTACATTTGGAACCTCAATATCATTTTTGAAGACCTATCCATAGATACCCCACACGTATTGGTTTGATGAAAAAAAAAATTTTGAGTTTCAGTTCTAAGTATGGGGAACCCCCATAATTTATTGTTTTTTTCTACTTTTTTGTAAAAATCTTAATGCGGTTCACAGAATACATCTACTTACCAAGTTTCAACAGTGTAGTTCTTATAGTTTCGGAAAAAAGTGGCTGTGACATACGGACGGACGGACAGACAGACATGACGAATCCATAAGTGTTCCGTTTTTGCCATTTGGCTACGGAACCCTAAAAACAGAATAAAATAAATATTTAAGGGGGGCTCCCATACAACAAATGTGTTTTTTTCAGCGTTTTTGCCTTGTGGTACGGAACCCTTCGTGTGCGAGTCTGACTCGCACTTGACCAGTTTTGTTTTAAACATGCCATTATACTACATTTTCATAGGCAGCACCAGAATTTTGGGTAGCAACTGGTTTTTGATTATTTTATAAGTAAATTAAATAGTTCATTATTATAATTTCAGAGTTTACCAGACTGCCTGGAATCAAAACCCAAGAAACATTGCAAAAATACAAAACAAATTCAGCCTTGCAACATGAGAAGGATGACCCCTAAAAGGATTTCAAAGACAATTTCTTCAAAGACGCTTTCCAGATTGTTGCTAGAACCTTAAAAGATGAGAACGCAAATTTGTTTTTGCTTAAGCAAGTAAAGCAAGCTGGGAAAAGACATGTTGTGAGAGGAAGAAGATTTACAATGGAAGAAAAAGTTTTGTCTTTAGCTCTATATAAGCCTTCTCCTAAAGCCTATAGGATTATGAGTAACTTTTGTATTTTACCCAGCAGAAGAACTTTGCAGAATATGTTATACAAAGTGAAACTGGGTCCTGGTTTCAATCAAAGGATTTTTAATTATTTGAAAGAGATTGTCGCAAAAATGCCGCAGATACAGAGACACTGTTCATTGGTGTTTGATGAAATGCCCCATCATGTTCTTACAACAAAACGAGAGAATCTATTGCAGGCTTTGTGGATGATGGTGACCAAAAAGAAGATAAGTTTTGTGACCATGTTTTGGTGTTCATGACAAGAGATATATTCAAGGCATACAAGCAACCGGTTTATTACAGTTATTCAGCCGGTACAACCAAAACATTGGCTTTAAAAAAAACAAATTATCAGTGTTATCAAAAAACTACAAGAAGCTAGTCTAAAAGTTGTAGCCACTATTTGTGACCAAGGTACAACAAACGTTGCTGCAATTAACAGTCTAGTTACAGACACCAAATTCACCTATTTAAGAAGAGATACAGAGTATAGAGAAGGATTCTTCGAAGTGAATGAAGAAAAAATTTATTTCTTGCATGATCCTCCACATCTGTTGAAGTGCATTAGAAATAATTTGCTTTGCAAAAACTTAAATTATTTGATGGACGGCAAAGCTCAAACAGCAAAATGGAGCCATATCCAAAAATTATTTGAGAGGCCGCCTAACTACAAAGGCTCTAAAATACTACCAAAATTAACATCTCATACCAAAAATGTGGGTTAAGCACTGTGCACAAATATTCAGCCATTCTGTTGGGGCAGCCTTAGGATTTATGGCAGGTATGTATTGTATCAATATTCTTACCATAATTTAATTGTGAAAGTAAATTTCTTATTAGATGATATTTTAGAGATAGTCTAGTATAAAAATGGACGCCCACTCACTTTCTTTTTAATGTATTATAATAACGATTTTGAACAACCAACCAATAATGGTAATGATTAAAAATGGAATAATTTCTTAATTTTCAGAGATGAAGAATGCACTCAAACTGCAGTTATAGTGTTATTCTTCAACAAATTATTCGATAGTGGAAGTTACGAAGTTGTGCCGGGAAAACCCCATAAATCCGCTGTCAAAGCTAATTCAGCACATCATGAGCTCTGGAGTGCCAGTCTGCCTGTCTTAAAATCAATGAAATTTGATAGTCTAAGAAATGTGCTATCATTGACAGGCTGGGTAAAAACGATTGAAGAAAATATTAGAAAATTGGTCAAATTCCTTCACGAAAAAGGTATGAAAGCCATATTGTTATGTTTGTGGTTTTGCTGGATCTCTGAAACGGTTAAGCGGATTCTTATCATCTTTTGTATGACTTCTTAAGAATTAGTTTTGCAATAAAAAACAATAATAATGCACCGTTCAAAGGTTATTTAGTTAAATATAAAAACACTCCAAAAGGTCCTAATACTTTGAATAAGAGCTCTAAAGACTGACAGCTTCAAACGGTATGTTGTAGCTTGTAACTGCCTTCAAATATATGTGAAGTTTCATTAGTATCCTGTTAGTAATTATCAAATGATGATGATATTCAGTTCTCCACGTTCACGGCCACAATGCGCGCGGAGTTATTTGGCCACCGATAAACCTGTATGTGTATATACAACATTAGTTTTTGTTTATACTAAATCCGAAAAGGGGTCATTGTACTCATCAGTTTGAACAACTTTTTCTATGGGACAAACCTTGAAATCGCGAAAAAAAAAACTGCTATTCCATACATTTGTGTTCACTTAAATCGACAAAATGTATGGAACAGCTGTTTTTTTTAATATATTCTTGATAATATATCCTTTAGTTTTAATATACACATACAGGTTTATCGGTGGCCAAATAATTCCGCGCGCATTGTGGCCGTGAACGTGGAGAACTGAATTTCATCATCATTTGATAATTACTAACAGGATACTAATGAAACTTCACATACATTTGAAGGCAGTTACAAGCTACAACATACCGTTTGAAGCAGTAAGTGTTTAGAGCTCTTATTCAAAGTATTAGGACCTATTGGAGTGTTTTTATATTTAACTAAATAACCTTTGGACGGTGCATTATTTTTGTTTTTTATTGCAAAACTAATTCTTAAGAAGTCTTATACAAAAGATGATAAGAATCCGCTTAACCATTTCAAAGATCCAGCAAAACCCAAACATTACTCCAGCAGGATCTCGAATAACTTTGCAGCCGAAGAAAGAACAAATACAAAATAAGTTGCTGCATTTACCTCGTTTAGACAACTAATTATACAGGGCGTCCCACGGCTATGCCACATGGAGGGAAAGTACCTTGAATATTGTAGATAGAACATTTTACTGAAAGAAGACATTATTTTAATTTAAAATATATTTAAATGGCATTCATAAATTTTTAAATAATTACATGGTTGAACCGGGAATCGAACCCGCTACACGAGAAAAAAATTACCCTGCACGCGCAGCATGACCACCGTAGAAACGGGTTTTGTCGACGGAAGAATAGACAAAATGACAGATTGTAGAAATATTTGTACGCATTCTACGCGTCTAAGCATGGCAATGTGCCATTTTGTCTATTCTTCCGTCGACAAAACGTCGTCATGCTACGCGTGGTTTAGCTTTATCATACCGATCGAAAGGCTTCATCATAAGGATTATTTTTTGCTAAATAACTTAGTGTCAGAAATAAAAGGAAGACCATGAATTTTAACATTTGATGTGAAATTTTGTTCAGAAAAATGAAAAGCTGACATTGCCGTAAGGACATACAACGGACAATATCATAAGTACCTATTACTAATAAATGTACCCACTTGTTTACAAGAACCAGTATGAAACTGTCCACGAGCTACAAACAGAACTTAGACGTATTATTCTAAACTAGCTTCTGCCCGCGACTTCGTCCGCGTGAAATTTCACCCTCTTAGGGGTGGAATTTCGAAAAACCCTTTCTCAGTGGATACCTACTCTTCACAAAGAACACACCCTCCAAATTTCATGTCTCTAGGAGCAGCGGTTTAGACTGTGCGTTGATATATCAACAATCAGTCAGTCAGTCAGTTTACCATTTTATATATATAGATAGATAGTCGATATCCGTGCTTATACTTAAGCTGATCTGTTGCGGTTCTGCATCAGGTGTTCCATTTTCCAAAATAAATTATAGCCGTTAGTATGTTGCCCAGACTTAGTACCTATACAACAAAAAACTTTTCTTCCCGTAATTCCGCAGTGGATCCCAAGGGTACACTGAATTAACAATAATATTGCAAATAACTTTGAAAAAAAAATCTTTATAAACTAAAGCTGTACCCGTGGCTTTGCCCACGTATCGCATAAGTATTATTTTAATAATAGTTAGTGATAGTTTGCTGATTTACAGAAACACTCAAAAGATGCGTCTCATACTGTACTGTAGCTTAGATCCCTCAAAAACTATTTGGCTTAGTAAACTCAAAATAAGAAAGTTATGTAGTTAATTTACTGGTAAGAGACGTCAGGTTAATAAGAAAATTAGGAGACGTCGAATAACAGAAGTGTTATACTTTACTGTAACACTTCTGTGTAAACAACGTTCGTTGTTTTTCCCTCGGTCTTATTCAAAATGTAAGTACAACGAATCAGGACTGGTGACGCGGGAGCAAGCGACGTACAGTTGTCCGTGTGAGATGCAGCTCGTCCTGAGGTCGACACCCGCAGCCTTCAGTGTCTGCCCCTGCGACTTATTTATTGTCATGGCGAAGCACACGCTCACAGGAAACTGCACGCGCTTGAATTGAAAGGGTAATTGTGGCCGGGTGTCACCATTGCCAGGATCGCCCAGAGGACACGGTGGAGGTCTGCCCCGCTTGGGCGGAGTACTGCCGAGTCCTCGTAGAGGCGACCGGCAGCGGCGGGAACCTCTCGCGTCCGGCCCTGGTGCAAGCTATGGTCCGGGGCGAGAGGGAGTGGGAGGCATTCACCTCCTTCTGCGAAGCAGTCATGCTAGCGAAGGAGGTGGCGGGATGGCTCAGGGAGAGAACCTCCCATCTCAGCCGCCGCGGGAGACGTAGGCGCGGGCCTACGGGCGGAGAGTAATGGGTAGCTCACCGTCCGATCAGGACCTAGCCCGTGCCGGACGGCGCGTACGTGTTCCACGCGCGCCTCAAAGAGATGTCAGCATCGAGGGCCGAAGCCTGCCGGGTCAGCGGGATTGTCCGAAAGGGTTACCGCTGGCCCCGAACATAAAGGGCTAAGGAAGGAACACGGGTGGGTTTTAGTCAGTAAGAGTCTGACAGTCCCTTCCGCTCCACCCAGAGCGGGAGGGGTCATTTGATGATTTCCCATCCGAAAAAAATAGAAAAAAAAAGGGTAATTGTGGGGAATCAGTGGTATACGTGGTATAAAGACTGTCTCGCCGACACCACAACCCATTAGAATTTCCGCCTCAATGATATTTCTCTGCAGCGAGACGACTTTGAGCCGGGTCCCATTGCACAGTTTCGGCGGAGTGAGATTCCGAAGAAGCATAATTGGGACACCGACCTTTAGCTTAATGGTGTGCGCTGGTAGTCCACTTGCACTGAGGGAATTGAAAAATTCTACGGGGTAATGTGTGGCGTCATCTTGGTCGACAACAGTGTTTATTGAAGTAGTAGATCACTTCATTTCCCTCAATTTCCGCGAGAATGCATTCATTGATCGCTGAAGGTTGGTCGTTTCTGGGTGTTAAAATGACTCGTTCACACACCCAAGAATTATCTTGGTGCGGTATCCTATTGATGTCCCCGTACCAGGCGAATCAAATCTTCTAAGGTGGATACCACTCTCCCAAGTATCTCAGGTAGAACCACCTGGCCACCGTCTACTGGTAGCGTTCCCTCACCCAATTTTAAGAAAAGATCAGAAAATTCTTGGGCGTGTACATTCCCGCCAAGCTGTGCTCTCATATTCATCGTTAAACGCAACCTATGAATATGTGGCCATAAGAAAGAGCATTTCAACGAAGCATTCACCTCATCAGCCCTAGTTCCTTGCGCCACCACAGGCAGCGTTTGTCGGAAATCGCCGCTTAACAGAACTGTAACGCCACCCATCATTTGCTGGTTCCTGCGGATGTCCTACGAAGTCCTGTTTATCGCTTCTACTGCTTTTCTGTTCGCCATAGTGCATTCATCCCACACGATTAAGGCGAAAGCGCCAGGGTAGCCCGCGAAATTCAATTTTTTTTAGGTTTTTTGCAATTTGCTGGTCAGTATTAAGTAGTACGTTAATAAAAATATGATTCGCGGTCGTAACAAATACGTATTTACAGAATTATAATCATTAAAGTTATCAACACAACTCTCTAAGACCATGTAATCCCCAAGAATGACTATTTCATGAAATCTTGACATTTGGGGATTACATGGTCTTAGAGAGTTGTGTTGATGACTTTAATGATTATAATTCTGTAAATACATATTTGTTACGACCGCGAATCATATTTTAATCAACATACAACTTAATACTGACCAGCAAATTGCAAAAAACGTAAGAAAATTTGAATTTCGCGGGCCACCTTAGAGCTTCCCCCTTAAAGAGCAATCTTTAAGCACGCGCCCTTTGTCACTGTTGCGTGACACTCCACAAACAACTAATGCGCTTGGTAAGATATAACTTAGAACCAAAAGCTTGACTTGACTTTATGATAGTGTAGCTTGTTGTACCACCAATCATTGACGTGATCTATTGACGTGTAAAAGTGTTTGTACAAACCTACTTACAGAAATAAATATCATTTATCATTTATCAATCTGTTTATTAATATTGGTGTGAAACTCCCTATACAATTAGATAGGACATGTAAAGTTCTGAGATTTCATAACAGTATCGTTCCTAATGCACATAAAAAATGCAAAAACTGAAAAAAAGAATTTTACGATTTTTTAAAACAATAACAGTTTTTTTTTTTAATACGGGATTTGAACTCGCACCACTTAGTGCGGTAAACGGTCGCCTGACATTACCGCTAAATTCCCTGTTGACATATTGTTGAAATAGCTGTTCCCTTGCAATTTATAATATTACTGCTCCGCTCCTTTATAAAAATAGCGTGATTGTTATGTTTCCAGGGTTAAATTTTTATTAACTAAATAAATAACATGTCATTTTGGGCATTCAATTATTTTGTTCATTCAATTTCGAACCAAAACCTTTTAAAATCAATATTGCTTACCTCCCATAACATACGGCGTGATAATATGTAGCCTAAAGCCTTCCTTGGTTTACAAAGAACATTTTTGCTGAATTTCAATTCAATCTGTTCAGTAGTTTTGGCGTGAAGCCTTACCATACACACAGACAAACAGACAAAAATTCTAAAAAGTCTCTTTTTGTCATCAGTTACGTTTTTCTAACAAAAGCCACTTATTTTTTCTCGAAAATTCTCAATGTACAGTTTTTCTTTCGTTACTGTTTTATTATATGTATAGATATCCACCACAACAAGATCAAAAAATCGACAGGGAGCGAAATAATCAAAAGAGTGCGACTTTGTATTCAACAGTATGGGACTCATTTTGAGCATTTTTTGATAAATTGATTATTTTTGTATTAAAAATGTTAAAATTCATGGTCTTCCTTTTATTTCTGACACTAAGTTATTTAGCAACAAATAATCCTTATGATGGACTTTCGATCGGTATGATAATTTTTTTTATCTCGTGTAGCGGGTTTGATTCCTGGTTCAACCATGTAATTATTTAAAAATCTATGAATGCAGTTTAAATTGTTTTTTAAATTAAAATAATGTCTCCATCTACAATATTCAAGGTACTTTCCCTCCATGTGGCATAGCCGTGGGACGGCCTGTATAGCTAATATTTATTTCAATATTCCCATTAAAAAAGAAAATGTCTGGCTGCGGTAACATTACCCCAGCAGGAAATGTTTTTGTGAAATAACTAAACACTATGTGAAACAAAAAAATGCGCGCAACAATTAAGTTAAGACTTAATTTTGATATTTTTACAAACTTTTATTTAGTATTTAATAATTAATTAGGTATAAGTTGTTATTTGTTTACTTTATTATTTTAATTTACAGAAATATATTTAATTTGAGGTATGTAATGTTTTGTTTTACCCAATAAATATGAACATCTAAAATTGGTATAATTGTTTTATTATCCTCGAAACAACAAGTTTAGTGTAATAAATATTTAGCTTTACCGAGTAGAATAATGTAGAATGGTTGGAAATTTTGCTGTAGTTAAACTAAACCTAAAAATATATCAAAACCAAATTTTAATTTTTTGGGTTTAGATTTCCTACAACAAAATTCTTAACCATTCTACATTATTCTACTCGGTACAATATCGCACACCCAGAACAACACTGCACTAAGTCTAAATAGCTCATTTTTCAGAATCGACGAAAAACCGTTATCTCATATTGATTATGACAGTTATTGCGAATGTCCTGCACATTGCATGTAAAGAATCAAATGCAGGACATTCGCAATAACTATCACAATCAATATGAGATAGCGGTTTTTCGTCGATTCTGAAAAATGAGCTATTTAGACTAGTGCAGTGTTGTTCTGGGTGTGCGATATAGCTTTATAGCTGTGTGTATACGTACAATACGTAGGTGTAGTATGTGTGTTTCTGTGAGTATGTGTGTTTGTGTGTGTAATAGTGTGTGTCCTGGTAACTAGATGGCGCTGCCTAAGAAATTCTTAAGTTGCCAGTCTATCTCTAGTATTGTAATAGTAGTCTATGGTGACACATGTCGAACGGTGTCTCTGTCGAACTGAACGAACGGTGGGCGCTCGCCGCTCGGCGCACCGCGCCCCGCGCACCCCGCGCGCCGCTGCTGCCTCTGCGCGTCGTCGCCTCCCGCGCCGTGCCGTATGCGTGTGTGTGTAGTCCTTGGTCACGCACACATGCAAGGCGTCAACAATTATTCACAAGTTTGCAAGGATTAAAAAAAAAACCGTTTTGTAGGTGAATCTTTAATATCTTTAATTGAAATACCTATTAAACTTGCCAGTCTTACCAAGGGGTATTGTATTACCCAGTTACTGGGTTGTGGAGGTCAGATAGGCAGTCACTATGTAAAATATTGGTATTCAGCCAGTAGTGGGCGTAGCGGCCCTAGGGCGGTGCGAGCCGTGCGACGGCACCAACTGTATATGCATTTATCATAGGAACATGATATAGAGGGGTGCCATGTTTAAGATTTTGCACCACCTAAAAAAAATTCTAGGGCCGCCGCTGTATACAGCTGCATCCGGTTGGACTGGAAGCCAACCCCAACATAGTCGGGAAAAGCTAGGCGTCGATAGTCCGTGGATGGATGGTGACCATCTTTAGGTACATACCAAGACCCTTCCGTGCCTCGAAAAGCCGTACGTTAAGCCGTTGGTCCCGGCTGTCATCCGTTGATCTTTGACAGTCGTTAAGGGTCGTCAGAAGCCCGAAAGTCTGGCAACCAGTTTCACCAAGAGGTTTCGTATTACCCAGTAACTGAATTGTGGAGGTCAGATAGGAAGTCCCTCCATGTAAAATACTGGTATTCAGCTGCATCCAGTTAGACTGGAAGCCAACCCTAACATAGTTGGGAAAAGGCTTTGGGCTAAGGTTGGGAAAAAGATGATGACTTACCTATAAATCTAACAAAACATAGCATCACGTCTGAATTCCCTGAAGGGGTAGGCAGGTAGTGTACACCTCTTACCCATCGTCACAGGCCACGTGTAGGTACCTATACTATTGGAACATTATCTTGTTTCATGTTTTTTTAGCTTAGAATATAATAGCTTAGCTTAGTTGCTGAAATAAGCTGCTGTGGTAAACAGATGCACAAAGTATGGGATCATTTTTACAATTTTGGTACGGAACCCTAAAAGCAAAAGTAGGTATGAGTGATTCATACTGAGACGCTTAGATAAAGGTTTTTTGTGTTATATTAGGCGCCTAAAATACGGTTGCCTACTTCAAGTAAAAAAGGGTATCAAAACAATAATATGATTTTAAAATAATTATGATAAAACGTTCATAAACAAATCGTTAAGCTAATGTTTTGCCATAGGCGTATAATATTGTAGTAAAACAGCCACGAATGATATCTTTTTATCGTTAATTACATTTATCGCTTATTATCTACAATCTTATAACGTGAGTACCGGTTGAGTCAACAACGAATATAGTTAGTTTCCCTGTGTGTCATCAGTACAGTATCACTCGTGCTTAGCATACGTACTCGTATGTGCTAGATAAAAATATTTTTGGTGAATATTTTTTTCGTCGCCTACCCCATCGTGTGGGGTATCGTTGAATAGGTCTTCTAAAATGCTAAAATTATTTTTCGATTTAATGCTCCATTTATGAAATATTTAACATTAAAGTGCAAATTTTTGTTCCAGTAGGGCGCCCCCCTCTAAAAGCTCTGAAAAGTCAGCTGAAAAATCTGGAAAAATTCTCGATGATAGTGCATTTCATGAACTTTAAAGGAAAACTATAGCAGTTAAGATAACTTTATTAGTTTAGCAGTAATAGTCGTTGAACTTGGATGTTGGATAATTTTGTACCAAATACAAAATCCTTAGCATTAATCCTTTAAAGTGACTAAGATGAAGTAATTGCTTGTTTATAACGGGTAAAGACTTGCATTGAAGAACAAAATATGAAATAAAAAAACCATAATAAATTATCATAAGTTTCACAATACTGCCGTTAGATGGCGCTGTACCAACAGGTTACGTTTTCATTCGAGTATATTCGAGTGATCGACATCCCCGCACTTCTTAGAAATGATAATTCAAATTTAAAGTCGATTTTTGTTATTATAACCATTAACTCCTAATATCTTTACCATTACTTATATTCAGAATAAAGAACAACAGAATCGTATTATATTGTGATAGCGGGCTACTACGGAAACCTACACTGTGCGTGGCCCGACACGCACTTGGCCGGTTTTTTATAATACAGACCTTCTATAGCGCCGGGCGTTATGAAAATTTTGGGTCAATTTTGACCAGTTTTCTTTGTTACATACCTACAAATTTGTACGGAACCCTCGGTGCGCGAGTCCGACATGCACTTGACCGGTTTCTTTTGGAGTCCTTACCTGTTTGTGTGGTCTATTGTGCCTCGCTTATCAAAATTTTAATTAATTTTAATATACGCTTTAATAATACGATTTTTTTCTACATTATTGATCCATTCTACCTGCATCTAAAAATCTATAGGTAGATACTACCTGTAAATTAATAAAGTTGGTCTTCTTAATGCTGGTTCACTGGGTACAGGTCATGATAACTTGATTGGCGCACTCGACAGGCATTGTTTTGACGTTATGGCCATCAACGAGACTTGGTTGCGACCGGGCGAGGAGGGGCGCGCTCCGGTGGTGCCGGGCTACCGTCTGCGTCACACGCCGCGGCCTGCGCGTGTGCGCTCGGGTCGTGGTGGGGGCGTCGGCTTTTATCTGCGGCGGGGGCTTAGCGCGCGAACTTGGACTAGCGCGGTCGATCCCAGGTTCGAATCGGTCGAACAAATGTGGCTAACGCTGTCAATGAACGGCAAAAAAATTGCTGTAGGTACAGCGTACAGGCCGCCATGGCTTGACCTTGTTCTTTTCCTGGATGCTATAACGGATTCGCTGAGCTCACTCGGAAACTGTGACCATTACATATTGCTGGGTGATTTTAATGTGAATTTGCTGGACACAGGCTGCATAAAAACAAAAAAAACTAACGAATTTCTGAATAGCCTCAGTCTTACTCAATTAGTTACCTCTCCTACTCATTTCACAGCCTCCAGTGAAACTCTCATCGATCTCCTGTGCACCGACCTAAGAGCAAGATACACGTCAGTGGAATCTTTTGGTTCAGTTAACGGTCATTCTATCATAATAGCGGAATTTCACGTAAAACGTGACAAGTTTAAACCATACTTAGTAAAATTTAGGCCACTTAAAAATGTTTGCATGGATACCTTTAATATGGACTTGTTGCTTTTATGTCTTGAAAGTATTTCCTCGTTTGACAATGTAAATGACATGGTGCATGTATTTAACTCCCGCATAATTTCACTGTTCGATGTTCACGCGCCAATCAAAACATGTACTGTTAGGGAAAAGTCTTATCCGTGGATAACTGATACGATTAAACTCATGATGCGTTTACGGGACGATGCATTAAATTGGTTCAGGAAAACGAAATCCGATTCTAAAAAAGAATACTACAAAGAGTTAAAGTCCCTTGTGTTAAGTTCTCTGTACAACGAAAAAGTTGCTTTTTTCAAGCATAGTATAAATAATAGAATAAGGAACCCTAAACTATTATGGAAAAACCTCAAATCCACTTTATCACCCTATAAACCCAGACAAGACCTTCCGTCGCATTTTACAGATCCAAATTTAATTAATAATACTTTTTTGATAGTTCCCGGTAACCCCGTTGCAAGCACGACACTTATGACTTATTTTGAAAACCATAAGCATGGTGAAGCAATTTTCACAATCAATCCTGTGGAACAGAACGACATATCTCGTATTATATCCAACCTCAAAAGTAACGCCGAAGGTTATGATAATATTACCCTTGATATGTTAAACATGGTTCTGCCATACGCACTCAGTACTGTAACTGACATTATAAATTGCTCAATAGTGACGTCAACGTTCCCTGACCAATGGAAAATTGCTTCAGTTAGGCCCTTACCAAAAAATGACAATCCAACTGAAGTAAAAGACCTTCGCCCTATTAGCATTTTACCGTGTCTGTCTAAAGTGTTAGAGAAAGTCGTCAGCCACCAATTAACGCATTTTCTGGAACAAAATAACGTGTTACCGGACTTACAGTCTGGTTTCAGAAAACAGCGCAGTACTGCCACTGCCTTACTGGATGTGACTGATAATCTTCTATCAGCCCAAGATAAGGGAATGTGTTCATTGCTGGTCTTGCTGGATTTTTCCCGGGCATTTGACGCAATAAATATTCCGTTATTACTGTCAAAGCTCAATTATTACGGATTTGACCCCAGCGCTACGCAATGGTTCCGCAGCTACCTTAGTGATAGAAAACAACTTGTGGATCTACGTTTGGGTGATGGTACTGCTCTAACATCGACTATTGCTTCCATTGAGAGAGGGGTTCCGCAGGGATCTATATTAGGCCCAATTATTTTTATTTTATACTGTGCAGATATAATTAAATGCCTCCAGAGATGCAAGTACCATATATACGCTGATGACGTCCAACTATATATATCTTTTAGTCCAGAGGAATACGATAGTGCCATTAAAGATCTAAACGACGACCTTCGTAGAATCGCTGCCTGGTCTGAGGAGAATTGCCTGTCGCTAAACCCAACCAAAACAAAATACATGGTATTTGGCACAAGGCAGCAACTAGCTAAATTACCCGCAACATTTCACCTGGAGCTAATGGGCGAACCAATTGACAGAGTCTATGAGGCGCGGAATCTTGGTCTTATTATGGACAAAGACCTTCGTTTCGAAAAACATATAGCCGACTCGGTAAGAAATTGCTTTTATCGCCTGAAAGTTCTGTACAAGATTAGGCCGTATTTGTCCGAAACACTGCGGGAGCAGCTAGTTGAAACCCTGGTTTTGTCTAGGCTAAACTACGCTGATACAGTCTACGGTCCGCGCCTATTAGCTCGCACAGATCGGCTCATTCAAAGGGTCCAAAACGCGTGTGCTCGGTTTTGCTATAAAATTCCTCCCAGAAGTCACGTGACTCCCTTTTTAAACAATCACTTCACATTAAAAATGAAATCGAGGCGCAAATTACACTTGGCGTGCCTTCTGTTTGGTGTAGTTAAATACCAGAAGCCGGACTACCTGTACGACAAGTTGAGTTGGATAGCCAGTAGACGTGAATGTGAGAGAAGGCAATGCTCGCAACAACTCTCGACCCAGTCGCATAGAACAGCCGCTTTTAGAGGTAGCTTCCGTTACGCGGCTTCGAAAATATGGAATAATCTACCACCACCGATTAGACAAATTAACACCATACACGCTTTTAGACGACGCTTACGGCAGTACCTCATAGAAGAGCAAAGGAAGCTAGATTTGGTCACACTGAATGTCTCAATTATATGATGTATGTACCTACCCACTTGAGTTATGTGTCAGTGTTTCGGTCGATGAGTGTTGCACGGAAATGTAAATAACTTGTTATAATAATAAACAGTTCCATTGCTGGGAATTGTTCTTGCTCATGCTCACGCTCGGGTTGGTTAGCTGGCCGGTGTCCCCTGTATCCTCAGCCCAGTGGTTGTGGTTACGTCATCCGCGGCACTGCTGCGTCCCATTCGCAGGTGCGAGACCTGTAAAATGCAAAACAAACAAGTGTTATAAACGTTATATCACCTACCTTTCAACTTATGCATCGCTGAACCATGTTTGCTTGTCAACTTACCCATTGTTTCCTGGCCTATTTGCACGCGAATGAGACGTACGATGTCAGGATGGCGCCATTTTTCACCCATCCTTGACCAAGAGCTGGCAGTGGGCGAACCTCTGTGCAGATTGGGATTTGACATCCATGAGGCTGTAGAAGGAAGACGGAAAATTAAAAGTGGGTGGTTTATTTTCACATTTTCACAAACTAGTTTGTTATTCTATTATCGACTAGCGCTTACCTTTCATCCTTCTATGTTTCGTTTATTTGTGCATATTTTCTTCACTTCGATTTCCACTATCGCCAAAAATATTTTAGCTAACTTATTTGAAGACGTTATATCCTTCGTATTTGGTTAATCTTAATGCAATCAACAGCAAATACAAGTTCAAAGCACACACAAGAATTCAAACTGTCCGAAAATAGTCCGCCGCGCTCGGCTGCTTGCAGCGTATTGTGCGATGACATTACAGTGCACGGATTAATAAATTATGATGACAATGTGTTGGAGCATGGTCGTTTAAATAAAAACAGGTTTTTTTGTTCTGGCTCGTTTCGTAGAATTTCTTTATTTGCAGAAGGTCTATCATGCGGCCATCTTACTTATTTATTTATCATTACCTATTTATTTTTTCTTCTGTCTATATTTGCAATATTGCTCAATATCACACTTTTTTATACATAATATACCTACCTATTCGTTATTGTTTTTATGTGTCACAAATTTATTTTTATTTATTTATTTAATTATGCATACACACATCACGATGAATATAAAACTGATTTGCATCCAAAGACTACAATATGATGCTGTATAATTTGCATCCGTCACCTCACACACCAGGTCCAGTTGAAAACCAGCGTCAGGCACTAGTTGTCTGGCATTTTTGCTGAACTGGACCTTTTTGGCGCAGCCGTGAGGCACACATTCTTCCTAATTTTATATATCGGAATTTGCACTTTTTATTATTTTTTAATATCTTTTTTTGTTTTTAACTGATGTATGTACGATTACTGTACTATTTGGTGTATTGTGTGTCTTTTAGTCTGTGCTAAATAAATGTATTTTCTTTCTTTCTTTCTTTCTTAAATATTATCTACACACATCAACACTGTCTAGGGATATTTTGGATTTACTCAAAATTTATTAATAATAACATACAACATGTATATATTCTTATAAAGCCCATTTATCAGACTACACTCCAGAATAAAAGAAAACTATTTTTTTGCGTAAACAAATTTTTATTCAAATAAAGAAAAAACTTGAAATAATGGTAAAACTAACAATGAATGTGTTTCTCAAGAAAAAGTGAAAAATAAGGAAAAATTAATCTGTTTTAACAGTTATGTGAAACATCAGTAGTCAGTAAAACCACCCATGACGGTATTAACGGTCCTGCAACGGTTTTTCATGCTTTGGATTAAGTTATCCAAGTCTTGCTGCGGTATATTGTCCCAGGTCCGACTAAGATGCAAAAAAGTTGCTCTTCCCTTGCAATGTTTGCAGGGAAATTCCTCAAAGCCCTTCTTTTGAGCATGTCCCACGCGTGTTCTATGGGGTTTAGGTCAGGCGATTGAGCGGGCTAGCCTAAGACCGATACGTCGTGCTCCTATAACCAGCTCGTCACCACTCTCGCTGTGTGCGGACGGGCGTTATCGTGCATGAGCGTGAATTCTTGGCCCATTTGTAGTCGATGGGGGTAGATTATTGGTACTAGCACCTCGTTACGGTATTTTTCAGCCGTCATGGTGTTTCTGATCCAAACGAGGTCTATTCTTCCACCAACACGAATTCCCGCCCAAACCATAATTGTCCCGCCGTGGTATGAATGGACTTCCTGAGGATGTTGCAGACGGCTCTCACGACCAGGAACTCGCCAAACGTACTCTACGTGTATCGGGATGGAAACCGAACCGGGACTCATCGGTAAACAGCACTACAGACCACTGGTTATCTTCCCAGAGCAAATTTTCACGAGCCCACTCTAGTCGTCGTCCACGATCGTAGTGCTGGAGTACGAAGCGGTCTGCGAGCATGAAGGTTAGCTTCATGCAGCCTTCTCCTCACAGTTTGGTCACTCACAAGCAACTGGTGGTCTGACTGGAGCCTCTGAACCAACTGCATGGCCGTAACATTTGGTTGTCTTCTCGCGGCAACTTGCAAAAATCGGTCTTGTCGTTGAGTGGTTATGCGCGTCCCGCCTGGGTGTCTTTCAGCCACTTCACCAGTAGCACGATAACGTGACCATAACCTTGATATCACGTTTTGTCTTGTTCCAATCTCCTCAGCAATACTCCGTTGAGTAGCCCCAGCTTGGAGCATGCCTACTGCCCTTAACATTTCCTCTCTGGTTAAATGGCGCCGCTACATGCACACAATACCATTAATTCGAAATTAACCGATAACCTGTTGTAAAACTTAAATTTGACAGAAAAAAATAGCCAAAAACTACTGTACGTAAATGAAACCTTCGGACTTTGCTACCATTATGCCGCGTAAATCTTTTGTTTTTAATTTATTTTTTCAAATTCAAATTTAGAATCGTTAAAAAAGGTTTACAAAATAATAAGCTTTCTTCAAAAGAATTTAAAACTGGACAGTATTTTTTGAGTTTAAGAACTTTATACAAAATATCCCTAGACGGTGTTGATGTGTGTATATTATAGACAATATTATAACTTTGCATACAAGGTACTTAATCAATCTGTGTCATGCAATAAAACAACAAAATATTTTTTTTAAATAGATATATTTTTACTAAAATGATATTGTTATAAGTAATTTAGACACGTGCAGATAAAAATGTTTGCATGTGCAAAAATTGTACTTATTAAACTCAAACCTATGTACAATTAGCAAATCGGTTTGGTATTGTTTGTCCGAAGATTATATACCATAATCATCATATTCCCGAATTTCATTTGCCCGAATGTTTTTTTTTATTTTTTTATTATCTATTATAAATTTAGGGGCTTTTGGTCACAACACGACCATGCCAGCCCCATCATAACCTAATTCAATAAAAGCTTTACACTATGCAGATTTCAAAACCTTATATACTATTTTATAGAGTAAGATAGCTGCATTCGAGACAGGCTCTGATAATATGCTTTGAACAAAACCAACATCTATCAAATTAACTTTGAAGGTATTGCCCTAAAAGACATATGACATACTTTTAATTGCCCGAAACTTAGATACCATAAGATACGAGTGCCATACGTATTGTTTTACATATTTTTAAATGCCATAATAATGATTAGACATAATATTTAAACACCATAATGATTATTAGACATAATATTTAAATGCCATAATAATTATTACCTAACGTCCAACCTAACTGAAATGGCACCTAACCAAAACCTTAAAATATTCTATGCATGGTCGAGGGTGGGCTTGGTCGACGGAGCCTACTTCTGGGTGGATTATGAAAAAATAACCACGAAGGGGATGGCGGGGTCGAGCGAGCGAAGCGAGCCAATTTATTTTGACCGCTTAGAATATAACTACCCACCATTATATATATATATATTTTTACCTTTTACCTTAATTTATAAAATATTGCGTTCTTAGTTGTCAATCTACGAGTATAATTTGCACTACTAAGTATATTGATGACTACTCATATTCCTGTATGTAAACTTTTAGTTCGCGGAACTCGGATAAATAAAACAGCGGATACCTTGATAGTATTTTATTCGTATTGGGTCTTGGCGTGATATCAATACTCAAACTAAAAAAAAAACATTCATTCGTTAACCTTATAAGTGATCGACGGAAACTCGATTCAGGAATGTGACTTAAAATACCAACGCCATCTAGTTACAAAAAAAGAACAAAATTTCTTCAAACATACTGTTGTTGAACAAAACTTGAATTCGAACATACCGCCCACCAAGGACAATAAGATATGTCCTTCATTACACAAAACCGCCCACCATGAGGTCAGGGGCTCAAACTAGAATAACAATAAATTACATGTGCAACGACAAGTGATGACGTGAAAAAAAAAGAAATTACATTATTTTATGGAACGTAGAGACGCCAGCACATCAACCTACTACAATCTGTCAAATTTCTTTAATAGATTTTCAACTTTATCGCTAGAGCATAAGGTTCAAAGTTGATTAGGAAAATTTTACAGTTTCGGGTAGCTTGATATGCTGGCGTCCCTTTTTCTTGGCATAAAAAATCTTACAATACTTTGTGGACTGTGTAAACCTATCTAATGGGAATTTAAAAAATAGCTTAACCTAAAGTTAACGTATACTACATGGTTTACCTTACTTTGCGATTGGCAAAATGCACAATTTTGACGTAGGTCGTTTGATCGAGGATCCATTACACTTGGTCCCTACTCGAGTAAACTTATCCAAACCAGGGTGCTTGTCTACGACCTTGGCCAAAAGCCAACGGGCAGGAGGTAAGATATCCTCCATGACTAAAACTACATCTCCGATACTTGGTACTGGAATATTTTTAGTCTATTTATAATTTTGTAACAAATTAACCAAGTACTCATCTGACCGTCGCCTCCAAAAATCTTACAACATGCGTTGTGTAACCTGCCAACGTCTCAAGTTGCTGATGTTAGAATTCTCATAATTACGTTTAGGCACTGCTATCAGAGGCTCACCTATCAGGAAATGACCTGGTGTTTAAAGGAATGGGATCTATGGAATTGTCAGGCAACACTGATAATGGTCTTGAATTAAGGCACGCTTCTACCTGGGACAATGTGTTGATATTTCTTCGAACGTAAGTGTAGAATTACCTATTTTTAGGAATTACCCGTTTTAGGTGGCTGTTATTACCTAACCACTCTCTAATTTCTATTGCCACGGAAGATTTTTCCGCAGCGACTAAATGCCGAAGCTCTTTGGAAGCACCGACAAAATGAGTTCCATTGTCGCTCCAAATGTCACTGACAAAACCTCGCCGAGCCACAAATCTATATATATAAAATGATAAACTGACTGATTGTTGATATATCAACGCACAGTCTAAACCGCTGCTCCTAGAGACATGAAATTTGGAGGGTGTGTTCTTTGTGAAGAGTAGATATCCACTAAGAAAGGGTTTTTCGAAATTCCACCCCTAAGAGGGTGAAATGTCACGCGGACGAAGTCGCGGGCAGAAGCTAGTCTTTTTATAAACCACCCAGAAGTAGGAGCCCCGCGTAGCGGGGCTCCGTCGACCAAGCCCACCCTCGACCATGCATAGAATATTTTAAGGTTTTGGTTAGGTGCCATTTCAGTTAGGTTGGACGTTAGGTAATGAAACCTTACGACGTCAAATCACTGATGGCTTCTAAATGAATAGCCTTGGTCACCATGCATACAAAGAAACAAATATACCCTTTGTATGATCGGTGGCCTCGACCTTTTGACGTACGTATGCTGATAGGACCAGCAAAATCCACGCCACTATTTAGGAATGGTCTTGCTGGAATGACTCTACTAGACGGTAACTGACCCATAAGTGGGGTTTGAAAAGATGCCGAGTACCGCCTGCACTTTACACATTTGTGTACGTGAGCTTTAAGCTTTTTTTTGGCGGAAAGGATCCAATACTTAGTACGCAGTTGGCTCAACATTAGTGTTGGTCCTCCATGTAACGTCCTCTTATGGGCTTCATCAATCACTAGATTGGTGAAGCGACTGTTAGGTGGTAGGATGATGGGATGTTTGACAGCCTCGTCTAATTTAGCATTTTGAATGCGTATACTGACACGGAGAATGCCTTCATCATCGATGACTGGACAAAGACTTTAACCCTTTGAACGCCATTGTCACATATACGTGACAAGCAAGCGCGTGCCCGTGCCTTGTATTTGTGACAAAAAATGCAGTGCACTTTAGCACGAAATAAACAATTAAATCATTACTTTTGTGTGTTTTTATTTGTATACCTTAAATATTTAAAATTGTGGCTTGGCGTGGAGGGCACGCGCGTGCGTTTATGCTCTGGCGTTCAAAAGGTTAAGCTTGCTTTTCGCTTTAACGCTTCCTGTTTTTCTCATGTCCTTCATTTCTTCGGAAAACTCTTGATTCTGAACAAGTTTTATACACGTTTTTGTTGCTTCTTGTATTTCTTCCTTTGTTAGGTACCTTTCCAATCCCCTCTTACCATGTGATTGTCTCTTCCAACTCAAAATTCTTTTGCAGTACGCTATATCCCGAACTAATCTTTGTAATGATGAATACCTTGTCCAGTAAAAGATCCTCCTGAAGAGGTTTAGTTACAATGTGAACCTTGATTGATCTTTGCACCGTGTTGGTCATAACTGACGTTGCTCTTGTATATTCTATCGTTTCATCATGAAGCCATGAGGGTCCTTGACTCCATAGTGAGTTGCATACAAGTTCTTGTGGTGTTAGACGTCTGGATGCTAAATCTGCAGGTTATGCGTAGATTGGACATGAGTCCAATGTGAGTTGTCGACGTGAGAGAGAATAGTAGACACTCTGTTTCCAACGAAAGTAGTCCATGACTGGGATGTTTACTGAGCCATGCCAAAACCACTGACGAGTCAATCCAGGTGTGTATTTGAAGGGGTGCTATTCTCATTACTTCAGCGACTTCGGAAATGAGTTCAGAAAGCAATACGGGCAGTATTGCTTTCTGAACTCATTTCCGTCAGCTCCAAACGCGGAATAGACTGCTGCTTGACTGGTGCAATCTTAGTTCGAGAGGTGATTAAACTAACATGAATAGTTTTGTGGGCATCGATGACTCTATTATACACCACGGCGGCATAAGCAGCAATCGACGCGTCGCAATATCCATGTAACTCTACCAATAGATCGTCGGATTTTATTATAACCCATCTGGGGATGCTGAACTTGTTCGTCTCTACAAGGCTTTGACAGTAAGTTTTCCATTCTGATAAAGTTCCGGAGTTAATTCTTCCTCCCATTCCAGGCCAGCAAGCCAAAGCTTTTGAATGAAGATCTTGGAGGTAACAATGCAAGGTGCCACCCAGCCAAGCGGATCGAGCAGGCGTGCGATGTCGGTTATTACCTTTCTCTTGGTGATTGGGGTCTGCTGTGAATCAAGTTGCTCTGAATATTTAAATTCATCACTCTCACGATCCCACGAAATTCCTAAAATTTTATAACTGATTCCAACTTAATATCCTTTCCTTGTTCCTCTTCCTCTTTCTGTCTTACTTTTTTACCGTATGTTCTTGAATTCTCTTGTTTAATTCATCGCAGCTGCTAAGCCATTTCTGTAGTTGAAATTGACCTTCGGTAAGTAACTTTGTTAATTTTTCTATGTATGTGTAAACCTTTTTCAACTGTCTGACATCCTGTCATTAAATCATCTACGTAAAACTATTTTTTTATGATTTCAGATATTTCAGGATGGTCTGCGCCTGCATCAACTGCCACCTGCTGTAAAGATTTCACTGCGATGTATGGAGCCGCTGCTGTACCAAACGTAACTCTTACTAATTTGTATTCTTTTATTTCAGATTCTGGATCATCGCGCCACACTACTCGCTGAAACTGCACGTTCAGGAGAAACCTTCACCTATCTGTACATTTTCATGATGTCAGCACAGAGACTTATGGGATGCATTCTCCATTTCATAATGATGTGACGTAAAGGAGGTTGCAACATGGGACAAACCATGAGATCGTCGTTCAGAGACATTCCATTTAACCCTTTCATTGAAAAGTCGAACACTATTCGAACCTTGGTTGTAGATTTATCTTCACGTATCACGGCGTGATGTGGCAGATAAACTGCTAGAAGCTGCTGTACTCATATTACGCTCATCACCAGGCTCCATATGACCAAGGTCGATGTATTCTTGGAACACTTCTGAGTATCAAGCTTTAATTGTCGGATTCCTCTTGAATTTATTTTCAAGAAGATGAAATCTTTTTATTGCGAGGTTTTTTGAACTCCCATATTGACACTGCGGATCTTGATTGCGAAAGGGAAGATTAACCACATAGCGACCTACCTCATCACGGCACGTAGTTTGTACATAAATATCCTCACATCGCTGCTCTTCGTCAGAAAGGATCATCTTATCAGGGAAAGTAGACTCTATTTCCCAGAACCGTCGTAAAAGGGCGATGTCACCAGCAGATCTGAGCTGCTGTGAATGACGTTATAGCGACCAAAACCGCTGCGACATCCGCTGCCGCTTATGAACGGTGAAACCTCGGCATCAAATCACGCCACATCAAATCAAACCACAAATAATTATACCAAGTTTCATAAAAATTGAAATGTGTATTGATCTAAGGCGGAGGACACTGATTCCTGTAACACAGGTTCGCCTAGCACAGGAGTCAGGGGTTTCACATGTATGGTTGTAATATTTTTATGTCAATAAAGATTATTATTATTATTTATTATTATTATCGTAATCGAACCAGTAGTTTTTGCGTGATGCCTGAACAAACAGACAGACAGACAAAAATTTTTTAAATCACATTTTTGGGTTCGGTGTCGGTCTAGTAACACTTATGCCTTTTATTTTTTTGATATTTTCAATGTACAGAATTTTCACTTCTACAGATTTATTATAAGTATAGATATGAAATTTATGCCTAAAGATGATTCTGACTTACAAAATTATGAGTTTTGAATGTATGATAAATGAGTGTATGCCAAACGATTTTCTGCGAAATGAAGCTTATGCTATATGCTGTTACGCAAAATAATACATAAAAAGTTCTGCTATAAAGGGGGGACCCTGTTTTCACGGCTGTTTATAGTTTATCATACCAATTGCAATATAGTACATACAAATATTACAATAATACTGCTCTTGAATAAGAACGCAGAACTGGGTTCCGGACAGTCTCCACTTTGTGGGATTGTTTTGAAGTAAGTCTCTGTGCGTGTAAACTCCCGTCTTGCTGCAACAAGTCTGCTAACAGCAACGAAGCCAGCTGCCGGCATTGTCCTTCCACGACTTAACTGCCAGGCACCAACTGGATACATAGATCATGTTTAATTTCTATAAAAATGATGTATAGACTGTGGTAATATTATGTATTTTGGAGTAAGTTAGTATATGAGACAGGTTAGAAAGTGGCGCCGGTGACAAAAAAATTAAAGGGATTCGTTTGTCTTGGTATGAGGAGCGATGAAACGCATGGATGGAAAGGGACAGGAAGATCAAAGAAAATTTTGATAAATTGTGTAAGGAAATATATGAAAGAAAAAGGGGTTAATGATAGCGTGGCGGTTTACAGTGGACAGTGGAAGAATAAAAAATTATTGCGCCAATAACATGGGACAAGGGTGTAGCGGTCCCTGCACACTCTCCGTCCGCATACCGGCCCATCGTGCTGCTCGACGAGGTCGGCAAGCTCTTTGAAAGAGTGATTGCGGGCCGACGAGTCGGGCACCTCGTGAGGACGGGGCCGGATCTTGCGGACAGCCAGTTTGGCTTCCGCAACGGGCGCTCGACGGTGGACGCTATCATGCGCGTGACGACGGGGGACGCGGTGGGGTGGGGTCGTCGTGGCGGTGTCCCTCGACATCGCCAACGCGTTTAACACCCTGCCCTGGAGCTGCATTGTGGAGGCACTCCGATATCACCGGGTGCCGACCTACCTCCGTCGAATAGTCGAGGCGTATTTGACGGACAGAGCCGTCATCTACCCTGGTCGCGACAGGGAGTGGAACCGGCGAGAGATGTCGTGCGGTGTCCCGCAGGGATCGGTTCTGGGGCCGTTCCTGTAGGACATCGTTTACGACTGGGTGCTGCGGGCTGACCTCTCCTTATGGTGTCAGCGTGGTTTGCTACGCTGACGAAACGCTGGTCTTGGCGCAGTGAAGGTTGCAACAGACGGCGGCCGACGCGATGACACGCGGGGTTGCCATAGTCGTGGAGAGGATCCGGCAGTTGGGTCTCGAGGTGGCATTGTACAAGTCCGAGGCCATGTCGTTTCATGGGCCCCGGAACACGCCACCATCGGGATCCCAACTAATGGTAGGAGGGGTTCACATCGGTGTCGAGACAATGATGAAATACCTGGGTCTCGTTCTCGACAACTTGTGGAACTTCGTCGAGCACTTCCGACGTTTGGCGCCCAAACTTTAACGGGCCGGGGCCGCCTTCAAGCGGCTCTTGCCCAACCTGAGTCCCCTCAGGTTGGGCAAGAGCCCCGCGTAAAGCCTCCGGCAGCAGGCGTTTGGCCCTCCTAACGCCTCCTGCCGGAGGCTTTACGCGGGGGTCGTGCGGTCCATGGCCTTATACGGGGCCCCGGTGTGGGCGCGTTCACTGCGGCGGCGAGCCGCACACTACCTGAACGCGCCCCAGAAGGTGGTAGCCGTAAGGCTTATCCGGGGCTACCGCACGATCTAGGGCGAGGCAGCAAGCCTCCTTGCCGGACTGCCGCCATGGGATCTGGAGGCGATAGTCCTCGCGCGCCTATATGAGTGGCGCGCGGAGGCACTAAGCCGCCGAGGGGAAACTCCTCTTCCGCGGCAAATTGCGGCGGAGCGGACGGATCTCCGGCGCGGTCTCATGGCGACATGGAAAGAGCGACTGTCGCAACCCAGCGCAGGGCACGCCACGATAGCGGGGATAAGACCCCTCTTTGAGGAGTGGCTAGAGAGGCGCCACGGCGCCCTCACCTACCGCCTGACGCAGGTCCTCACCGGACACGGATGTTTCGGGAGGTTCCTGCACATCATCAGGCGGGAGGAAACGCCCGGGTTTTACCATTGCCAGGATCGCTCAGAGGACACGATGGAGCACACGGTGGAGGTCTGCCCCGCTTAAGCGGAGCACCGCCGTGTCCTCTTAGAGGCGATCGGCAGCGGCGGCGACCTCTCGTGTCTGGCTCTGGTGCAAGCCATGGTCCGGAGCGAGAGGGAGTGGCAGGCAGTCACCTCCTTTTGCGAAGCAGTTATGCTAGCGAAGGAGGTGGCGGGACGGATGAGGGAGAGAGCTCCTCGTCCCAGCCGCCGCGGGAGACGCTCCGAGCGTCGGGAGTCACGGGACGACTCCGGCCACCGTAGGTGCGGGCCTGCGGGCGGAGAGTAATGGGTAGCTCACCGTCCGATCAGGACCAGGCCCGTGCCGGACGGCGCGTACGTGTTCCACGCGCGCCTCAAAGAGATGTCAGCAGAGAAGGGGTTCCTCAGGGCTGAAGCCTGCCGGGTCAGCGGGATTGTCCGAAAGGGTTACCGCTTGTCCGGACCATAAAGGGCTAAGGAAGGAACTCTAGTGGGTTTTAGTTAGTAAGAGTCTGACACGCCCTTCCGCTCCACCCAGAGCGGAAGGGGTCATTTGATGATTTCTCATCAACAAAAAAAAAGGGTGTAGCGGTACCTACTAACGCCACATGCGAACTAAGCGTCATACTGATGTCATACTAAATCCTGCATCTCTCCAGCAGAGTTTACCGCGCAACTAGTATAATTACAAAGACCCGAAATGAATCATCGGGAAGTTGCCCGCCAGACACAACACCCGTCTGGTTGGAAGATCCTCCCTTTTCTATGGGGGATGAGTGAACTTACCTTGTTCCTCATACCTCTGGTGACCCCGAACATGAACGTCAGCGCAGCCTTCGTGCAAATACTTCAGCGTGACGTCATCATCATCACTCCCGCAAGCTTTAGGAAGATGATAGTGAATAACGTAACGTTTACGTTATGAATTTCATGCTACACTTGCAGGTGTCCTCAGTATTCAGTAAAAAAGCTATGTTTTAAATAAAAATAAAGAAGGTTTACGAAATACTTACTTTGTCTATTGTCGGTGCCATTATTTTTACAACTGTACGCTATCGCATATCCACGGTAGTCAGTCGCCAAAATGTAGATTTCCTCTTGCTCTAGAATAATTAAATGAAGAATTAGGATACTTTGATTTTTAATTGAGCTGTGGAACAAAAAGCCAGCTTATTGTAAGGTAAGTAAGTAATAAGAAGTATTACCTTCAGAGTCAGCCATCTCAAGAGTAAATTTTCCACTGTCAGCCGTAGTTAATCGGGCTACTCCTTCCGTTTTTATTGCTTCTTCACCAATTACTTCGATGGAATTTACATTTATGTAACCTTCATCGAATGACAATTTGGAACCAATACAACTACTTTCTCCGACTGCGTCGTATCTTTGGATCTGATACCAGGTACCGTTTGCGAACTGTAAAAAGACACTTTGATGAATGAGCAGAAGTATGGAGAAGACGACATTCTACAGCGAATAATTTGGAATAATCAGATGATAAAGGCGTATGTAAATATTAAACCGGAAAAAGGATGCCATATTATTCACTTATGTTATCTTAAAAGTTTGTTGCCATGGCTGAAATGAAAACCCCATGTAAATATACAAAAAACGAACTCGGTTTTGAATGGTCTAACGTTACGTTTATTTTGGATAACAGTAAACCACCTTGAATTACATCGCACAGAATGTGTTATATTTTACCAGAAATCACACTGTTGGAACATTTTACGCACAAAAAAATAAAGGAGCTACTACCAATTTTATTTCACCTCCTCAATCCAGTTACTGGGTGGGTGATTCGTTACCCTTGGTCTGGTTGTCAGACTTTTCTATGTAGGTAATATCTATGGTCTATGGGCTTCTGGGACCTAAAACACCTTCATAAAGGTTACAGAATTATAAGTGTTACATATTTAATTGATAACAGAATCAAATATGTGTGTTTCAATATCGCGAGCCGCAGGCGAGCGCGATAAGGAAGCCGAGCGTCTAATGTTCAATGCACACGCGTTTCATACGACGTTATTCAACACACTCGTGAGGAAAAAAACAGACTACCTAATGAGGGATTTTCCTTTTGACGTGACAACGTCTTAAATTAGGTTGCGGCTGGGAGTCACTTATGAAAAAGTGTAACGCTCGGTAACGTTACGATGAGTCACCGAACGAACAAAATATATTTCTATAGTTAAAATTTGTGCAATTCTTATTTTCATTCAATTCCTTGTTCCTATTGTGCAATTTAATTATATTCATATCAATAAATATTCTACCGAGAAAAAGACGTTGTCACGTAAAATCTTCGCCCGTAAAACCGACTTTACAGGCAACCATTTTTTTTTTTTTTTAACTCTTCCCTAGTCGCTGGATAGATGGCGCTGACCTTGGTAAGTTACTGCAAGGAAAGGAACTTCACATCATTTTTTGAATACTTCACTTGGATGTAATTTTGAGATCGTAAAACGAAAGCAAACGAAAGTGTCAGTCAACGAGCGTATGTGACGTGACGCAATGTTTTTTTTCCAAGCGTTTTGGCTTTGGCACCTAGTAACATAGTCCAGCGCCATCTATAGAGTTCTTGAAAACAATTTTTTTTTAATACTCAAAAAGAAAACCTCTCATTGTGTTGTTAAATATTAACTTGTATGGAAAATGGCGCGCTGGTTTTGTTTTTCCGCGCGCCGCTCTAGCCAGCATAGCGATGCACGCGCAAGTGTAAATAAAAGCACTGACCACAGAGCATGTAGGCACTGACAACAGACCGCTATACTTATAAAAAAAAAAAGGAAAAAGAAACTAAAAATAAAACAATTTGTAGTTTAGTTAGTATGGAATTAGAAAGTACTATTGGCCTGTAGAAATATACATTAGTTCAGTGAGAATCCGCAATAATAGAACGCCATTCAGGGAGGATCAGTAATACAACTTGTTTTAAGTTAGTATAATAATTGTAAAATGAAATAGTCATTCGGTGGGATTAATACTGACCAGCAAATTGCAAAAAACGTAAAAAAAATGAATTTCGCGGGCTACCCTGGCGCTTTCGCCTTAAGGTAAAATATTAGTTCATTTTGGGACCAAGGACAAAAAAAAAATAAAAAAAAAGTGAAATATGGTCAGCGGATTTCTTTTGGCATGAAGTCTCTTTGATGAGATTAAAAAAGCGCGCATCTCCGACTAGTAAATAGTTATCTGTGGCGTTAATGCACGAGTGGATTAACATAAAGAAAAAGCACGCGTTTTTAATACACTGCATTATGGACCTAAAAGCGGTTTAATAAGAGCCACTTTACGAGCAAGTGTGTTGAAAAAACACTTAAGTATATCGGTTACAGTTTGAGTCCCTGGCCTTCTGATTACCCGTAATGACTGTCAAAAAATTACTAATGACAGTCAGGTACTCGAAGGAGGCGCGATATGTTGTAATGGATGACCAACCCATTCACGAACCGATAGAAGCAAGCGTAGCCTAACCTTGGATCGATCCCGTGCAGCTGTTATTATTTAGCGACGGACGACCCAAGAGAAAAAACTAAGTACCTAACTACTTATTCTTATTTACGACGTCTCCGTCTTAAAAATAAAGTGAGCGATACTTCCTGAATTGATCAAAGTGTGTACTTAGGATACAAAGTGAGTGAAAAGAAAACAAAAAAAATCTTACAACAGACAGGTTGATGTTGGCCACTCCAGAAATACTTGTGTCGCACTGACCAGGGATTATGACCTTGGGTCCATTTTGTGGTAAGTAGTGCCAGCAAGCTGCATCAGTCTGACTTGTTTCCTGGTAATAATCTTCTCTGAGACCTTGAGTGGCAGTGATGACGTTATGTAGGACGTTGTTCGCTTCTACACTCAGTGGATTGTTACTTCTGCTCAGTTTCCAACTGCCAACTGTGAACATAGTTTGTAAAATTAGCTATTTCAAAGTCATACTCGTATTCGTATTTTTTGGTACCCACACAAATGCGATCTTGTTTACCTAGTCGTCTGTTTCCCTCTATATTAGTGCAGGAGTACACAAGAGCATAGTTGTCATAGTCGGTTGCAAGCACGTAGAGATTCTGACTTCTGGGCTCTGCAATATAAGAATTTATTGGAATTATTGTATAAAACAATTTTATTACGGCCTAATTTTCAATAGTCGGATAATTTTTATGTGAGAAATAAATATTTCGGTTTGACAGCTTTTGTATAGAAAATATGTCAAATTCATTCTTTAGTTAAAAGTTATTGAAGAGACAGCCCTTATTTTTGTAACTTAATAATAATTTTCTTTTTATTCCCGTTTCTGGTTAGCACTATTATTTATTAATTTTAAATAAAAAGTAGTGATAATAATAAATAAAATAAAATACAGTAATAGTTAGTATATTGATATAGAGATTAAACAACTTACCACCAGCAATAGTAAAAGTAACTTGTAGTACTCCAGATTGGCCAGGGACTGCAGTAGCTGTTCCTAACATCGTACTTAAAGTCTCATCGATAACTTCGCTGTTCTCAACAGTGACACTACCGGTGGCTCCGCCTGCGTATTGAGCACGGCTACACTGACCAGTCTGTGTTGGTTGTGGGTATCTGGCGACTTCGTACCATGTTCCAAGATACTAGCAACAGATACAAAATATTAAAAGGATCATGTAAGTAATGTCAAAATATTTTCACAACCAGCTCACTGTTGTCCCACTGTGCCGCACAAACTTCCCTCCATCATTTCCACCGGTCACGAATTTACGATTGATTAAATAGTCTAGGTACCTACATATTTGATAACTACAACTAAAATTAAGATTAACGATTAAATTCAGGTTTTTTTTTATTATTAGGTAGTTACTGCGAATATTAAAACACGAACATTTTGAATGCCAATAATTTTTCACCTGTTTACAATTTATTCTAAAAAGGAAAAATTGAATCTACTTAATAAAAATCTAAAATTCTTTCACTCTCAGACTACGCACAGCTGTGTCAAGAACCATACAATTTTGCACAACGGTTCCTATATACTAAAGAAGACTTTAAAAAAAACATCCCCTAAATGGGTTAAATAGCTTACCCTATTTGGATAATCCCATCACGCACACGACTTGTAAGTAAGTAAACAAAATGTTATAGGCTCTCTAATCGTTGTTTCGTAAAATATAAGCACTTAAAAATAGGACGCTTGTGTCGCAGTCCATTGCCCTCCAGCTTCCTTGGGAACAAACCCTTCATTCGGTTTCTAGAACGACAATTACCTAACAAATTGACAAGCGCGGGTAACCTGCTGTGATTGGTTGAATGAATTATCAACAGCTGATTGTATTGTGAACTTACTCTAGTAACGTCGAAGTCAGCAACGCCAGTTATGGATGTATCGCAGGGTCCGGGCAACTCGATAATTGGTTGGAGTGTTTCGAACTTGGGGTAGTAGAAGCAGGCTGCATCAGTCTGACTTGTTTCCTGGTAATACTCTTCTCCGAGATCTTGAGCGGCAGTGATGACCTTATCTAGAACTTTGTTCGCTTCTACACTCAGTGGATTCTTGCTTCTGCTCAGTTTCCAACTGCCAACTGTGAAGATAGTTTGTAAAATTAGCTATTTCAAAGTCATATTCGTATTTTTTCGTACCCACATCAAAGCGTTTGTATTGTTTGTACCAAAAATACGAATTTAGATTTATAATGAGTAGGTTTACCTTGTCGTCTGTTTCCCTCTATATTAGTGCAGGAGTACACAAGAGCATAGTTGTCATAGTCGGTTGCAAGCACGTAGAGATTCTGACTTCTGGGCTCTGCAATATAAGAATTTATTGGAATTATTGTATAAAACAATTTTATTACGGCCTGATTTTCAATAGTCGGATAATTTTTATGCGAGGAATAAATATTTCGTGACAGCTTTTGTATAGAAAATATGTCAAATTCATTCTTTAGTTAAAAGTTATTGAAGAGACAGCCCTTATTTTTGTTACTTAATAATAATTTTCTTTTTATTCCCATTTCTGGTTATTGGTCCGTTTCTGGTTTGGTTTCTTGGTTGGTTGGTGGTTAATTTTTAAAGAACAGAATTTATATCTTGCGACTCATTTTTTTTTTCTAACACAGACGACTTACTTATAATTATAAGAAACAATTCCATAATATCGATGTCTGCTCTTTCTGCTGGTAGGTAGATTCAAAAATATTGTACTCAAAACACTTAAAGGTAATAGTTTTGTTGTAAATATTGCACTAGAATTAGACCAAGGGTTTGAGATGTTTTCCCTTTGACACTGCACCCGTAGCTCGTACCTATCAATAAGCCAGGCCGTCACACTTACACGTATTAGTCCTTATCTTGAAAATTACTGAATCGATTTTGATGAAACTTGCACTGTTCCCTAAGTTGAAGTAAATCTTAGCCAATAAAAAGAAATGGTCACGATCCGATTAAAAGTTGCGGACAAATGCATGGACAAACATACATCTATAAAATTTTGTATATTTGTTTGGAAGCCCTAATAGATTGTCATGTAAATATAATGCAGTTCCAATAATATTACCTACATACATACGTGTCGAATTGAAAACCTCCTTTTTTTTTTCGTCGGTAATAAAATACAGTAGTGTGGTAATAGTTAGTATATTATTATAGAGATTAAACAACTTACCACCAGCAATAGTAAAGGTAACTTGTAGTACTCCAGATTGGCCAGGGACTGCAGTAGCTGTTCCTAACATTGTACTCAACGTCTCATCGATAACTTCGCTGTTCTCAACAGTGATATTACCGGTGGCTCCGCCTGCGTATTGAGCACGGCTACACTGTCCAGTCTGTGTTGGTTGTGGGTATCTGGCAACTTCGTACCATATGCCAAGAAACTGGGATCAGAAAAAATAATGTTAGAAGAACCGAGTAATTTAAAATTAAAATTACATTTAGGTATAAGATGTTTCTAATCATCAAAACGATTAAATTACATTTATGCGAACCTACTCTGATCGCGTTGAAGTTATAAACTCAAAAAACATTTATATACTATCGGACATGGATTTTTTGTGGCCTAGTACGGACAAAAAGTTAACAATATTTAAAAAATAATCGATAATGTTTGAAAACCCACCACAGCTTTCGTTACTTGGCAAAGGTTTGTCGAAAATATTTCAATTTAAAAGATTATTATTTTGATTCTAAGTTTTCAAGAAGGAGATGATAACTGGGACATGCTTATTGTAAGAATTTATATAATTTCACTAGTATTTTTAGAATATCAAAACTGCTGTATTTAAATAATAATTCATTTATCAATTAGACATCAGAGGTACATGGGTTAGTTACAAAACGCTTATAAACTATGTTAGTAAAATTCATGTTCACCCTATCTAAGGCAAGTGTTAATAATCTATAAAATTTTATGGAGGATTTGTTATTTTTTTTTTTATAATAATTTGAAAACTGTTAATTTTTGGTTTGAACATTTAATGAATACAGACAGAAATATTCATTATTTTCATTTAATATATAATTCAAATAGCGTCTACATCCTTCGGGTACTCTTCTTTCACCAGCAGATATCAAACAGGTCTTCCATCCAATGCTATGTGTTTTGAAGGAAACATAATAGAGCTGTTTTTTTTAAACAAAACAGTTATTATGTTATGAAAAACACATAGCATTGGAGCAATGTGCTTGCTGTTGAGTTTTGAAGACTTCTATGAATGACACTTGAAAGTGACAGCTGTGACCAAGGATCGGCACGGGTTTTGCCAGGTAACGAAGAGACATTAGAGGTATGTTTATTCTGATTATTACAGCATTAGAGGGCCAAATTCTTAGAGTGCTTCTTCACCCAATGCTATGTGTTTTTCATAATATAATAACTGTTTATTTTAATGCAAAACAGCTCTATTTTGTGACCTCAAAGCTACGTAATACGTTAAAGCTTACTGTCATGACGGTAACATTTTGCCTCAAGCTTTAACTGTTTTCGGATCAGTAAAAAATACTGATTTGAACGTTAGGCTTATATGGAACTGTTTAAAACAGTTCAGATCAATGTTTTTTAGGGTTCCGTAGTTCCTATAAGGAACCCTTATAGTCTGTCTGTATGTCTGTCCGAGGTTTTGCTAAGAGACCGTTAGTACTAGAAAGCTGTAATTTTGTATGTATTTTTTTATATGGGATCTCCCTATATAATATGTACCTACCTATATGTGAAGTGGGGATGAATATTTTTTTCGTCGTCTACCCCATTGTGTGGGGTATCGTTGAATAGGTCGTCTAAAATGACTTGTGGATTGCTAAAATTATTTTTCGATTTAATGCTCCATTTACGAAATATTAAACTTTAAAGTGCAAATTTTGTTCCCGTAGGGCGTCCCCCCCCTCTAAAAGCTAATCTGATGGCTTGAAAAATCTGAAAAAATTCACGATGATAGTGCATTTCATGAACTTTATAGGAAAATTATAGCGGTTAAGATAACTTTATTAGTTTAACAGTAATAGTCGTTGAACTTGGGTGTTGGATAATTTTGTACCAAATACAATATCCTTAGCATTAATCCTATATATTGACTAAGATGAAGTAGGTAGTTGCTTGTTTATGACGGCTGAAGACTTGCATTAAAAAAACGCCAATGTTAAAAAGTTAATGGTTTAAAGATAATGTTGACCAACGGTTCATGGGCCCATCGACAGTTGGTAAACCGTTACAGTTTTCAATTTGCTCGCTCTTTAATATTCTCAAACTTTTATGCACAAATAAGTCTACAACATCACTGCATGAATACTCAAAAGAAAACGTAACTTACACCCATGTGTAAGTTACGTTTTCGTTTTCTTGCGTGCACGCTGCGCTCGGTCTTTCATTCTATAGGTATTCTTCTAACTTTCAAACTTTTCTGTATCATGTCGACAAAGAAACTCCTATTTCCGTAAGAATATTCAAACTAAATTAACAACCGAGAATTCCGAGAATGGGTGCAAAATTCTTGCCTGGCTCGCTCTTGTATCCTACATTCTTGCTTTTATGAATAGAGTACTTATTATTAATGCGTAATAATGTAAAATAATACAAAAAAATGCTTAAATGATAAAATAATGTTTTGTCGGTACCTATTTGTTTTTTCTTTTTTTTGCAAAATGTTGTTACAAATGCAGCAAGATTTGATGAATCTACTGAAGTTAGGGGACTTCAATTTGAGAAAACGGACATCAAACAATATTATAGTCGTCTGCTGCAAATAGAAGATCAAGACAAGAAAGAAAGAGTTTTAGTCTGTTTGTTTCTGTCTGTTTCAGTCTGTCTGGTTTTGTTTGACATTATGGACTGCAAGGTCTGCAAATTTGTCAAGCAGGATTAACTAAGACATTAGGACTTCGTTGGAACCCTGCACTGTGCACATGATAACTTCACATATGTATCAAAAATTGAATCATCAAGCACCAATATCATTAAAAGAATCATGCTATCAGACATGTCTAAAATATTTGACCCATTAGGATGGATCGTGCATGTAACAACAAAATTGAAGATTTTATTTCAAGAAACGTGGTTATCTAATCTTCAATGCGATGAACAAGTACCAGATAAAATCAGCAAGGAATTAATAAAATATACACGTTTGAGTTAGCATGTTAGTAGTTGCATAACATCGATCGACTCATTCGCCGCGGCGATAATTTTATTAGTTTTTGGACATTTGTGCTTTATTTTTACCTACTATCAATACACAAGTCGAACATTTACCTAACAGTTTATAATTTAAATATACCTTACGGTACTCCATTTCTTCTCCTAAAATTGTTTGTTGGAAAATCATTATACATAACACGTTTGCTATAAACTTCAGTAACCATAATGTTCAAAAATTCAAAATTTATCTTTACTTCTAAAAGTATTCTGTCATAATGTCGTGTAGGTAAACTAGGTACATACCTACTATAATAATTGAATCTCCTAATTTTGCATGAAATAAAGTCATAAGTATAAGTAGTGTCATAAGTATTGTAAGTAAGTACCTACATACCTAATATATATGTTATTGCGAATTGTTATTCATTTTATTAAAAGACATGTTGCGACTTGCGCCGACCCCAAATAAATTGGGATAAGGGCAATGATTTCAAAAGTAAGGATACGCCCGTCTGAACATTTTACATAGAAGTTCTTCGTTCGAAGTTCGAAGTTCGCGCGCACCGCTGTCAACTGAGTCGCGTTGGCCCTAAAACCGTCATTTTAGGGCCAGCGCGTTAGTGCCATTTAGTTGCACCGTGAGCCCGGTCCTTACGCTAGTAATATATATTATGTCAATGGATAAGGGCAGGAGAATGATGATGATGATGATATGTGTTATTGCGAATGTTCAGTTATAATAAAATTATTGTTAGTCCTAAAACATTTGCTAAAAATTAGGTTTTAGTGACAGAAACGAATCGCTGTAAATCCGACTCTACGCAGTCTTGTCTGCCCTAGCCCTAGAGTGTAATTTAGAATCGCGTAGGCGCGTAGGGGCGGGGCGGCCCGCGGGCTGAGGAGTAGGAGGTTGCGGGGGAGCGAAAGCCGTCTGCGACGATTAGCAGGCGTGGGTCGCTGGAGACCCGGAGCGCCGGAGCCGTGACAGATACCATGTCTGCTGCATGTTGCATGCTCGCTTGCATGCTGCATGCTTGCTGCATGCTTGCTTGCATGCTGTATGCTTGCCTGCATGCTTGTAATACAAATTAGTTAAAAACATTATTAGGATAAATAAACATTAAATAATTTGAATAAAGGACTTATAAATTTTATTGAAATGGTTTTAAGTCTTTTGTATACGAGTACATGTAATATTTATGACAAACAAATTTTAGGGATTTGTATTTTATCGCATGTGATATCATTCGGACAAATGATGATTAGGACAAAAAAAAATTTGGCACTTTAGATTATGGATCCGTACATTTTTTTTTGAACAGCAAAATATCAGAAAAAGAGTTTCAGAAAAAAATCTTATTATAATTTCAAATGTTTAGCCCTAACCTCCTTACAAACTGCGGATGTATCTACCTAACCTCTCCGATTTTTTTCAAGAAAGATCCAGGAGCTCCTAATGCATTTCAATGATTGTTAGTTACGTGAGCTCAATTTCGTTTGAAAACTGTTTGAATTTTGTGTCATTATCATCTGCATAGCCTATTTGCTAACTTTGCTAATGTTGAGGTCGGCACCGAGTCTAACCGGATGCAGCTAAATAAAATATAAGATCTATCTGATCTCTAAAATCCAGTTACTGGGTAATAATACGATAACTCCTTCGTAAGAGTGTAAGACTGGTTGTCAGACTTTCGAGCTTCTTCGACAACCCGTAACGACTTTTTGAATTTTGAGTAACGGTCATTAATAAAATAATAAACAAAACTTACACGTGTCCCATCAAAATCTGTTACTACGGCTACATTGACATCGCATTGTCCAGCCTGTATGACTGCAGTCTGTCCCACACACACACTTATTAGACCAAGGAGACTAAAAACTACTATAATCAACTTCGACATCTTACGATCAGTACGTCCCGTCGCGACACAATAAATTTTTATTTTATTTTCGTTAATATAAACAAAATCTTATCTACCATTTTTTTTATCGTTTCTTCGTATTTACCGATTGATAAATAGTTCCTCATTACTGATATGATTGAAACTATCTATGGCATAGGTTTTAATAGCGATGTGAAGTACATTTTGGTGTGTATTTTTTTACGGATTACCTACAATCTCACATTATGGAAGCCTCAACATTCGTTTTACTTATTAAATAAGTACTTTTAAGGGGACTACATGACCTAAAGCGCGGTCGCTGTCGGACTGCATAGAAAAGAAAGAGAAGCCCGATGACACAACGCTGGTAATTTATTGCAAACAAAACATCTAGGTATTGTTTGGACAAAAAAATTAAAACACTAGTGCTTTAGTATGTTGCTTGTAGAATAACCTGACAAAAAATCTGAATTATTGTATGGTTATTGTTTGGTGATCCACCAACCCGCACTGGGCCCGCGTGGTGGATTACGGCCCACTCCCTCTCACTGAGAGGAGGCCTGTGTCCCAGCAGTGGGAACATTATAGGCTGATTGTGTGTGTGTGTATGGTTTTTATTGTAAAAAGAAAGTTTTTAGAGGTATCTTCTTTTTTTTTCAATCGTATCAAATTATTTGTATTATGTTTTCAAGACACTATCTAACTAGCATATTATATCCTGAAGAATATCATATTTTTTTCTGATTTTGTTTACTGTAGTCGATCATATTATACTTTTAGGCAATAGAAAACTTGCGTTTTTTGCGTTTAGGTCCTGTAGTTCCCCTAAGAAAGAGTGCAGCTTTATGTAGTGGTGGTGGTATGGTAAAACTTCGAAAATGTACCATGTTCCTATCGAACCTAACCCAACCTCTCCCCCCCCCTCCGGCGCAAGACGATCGCCCGGGCAAAGACAAAAAAGTACGACCTGTCGATATATTTATATTGCATAATATGCAGTTGCTTACACGGATTAATCGGAGATAACACAGACTAGCTGTGCCCGCGACTTCGTCCGCGTGGACTTAGATCTATCTCAGCCTGAAATAAAACGCAATGTAGGTACCTAACTTTAGTTTGTCTGTTCGTATGTCATGTATGACTAAAGAAATTATCGGATTGTACACAGATTAGATAAATTAAATAGTTTTAAATATATGTCATGTAACAGATATGCACCGATGTATGTGACAAGGATCTGTCGAGCGTGACGTGATATAAGTAGATGACCGCTCGCGTTATAAAAATGTTACCCAGTGCACACGGAATGGGCTCTGTCGCGTTCGACAATGTCACTGTGCTTGCTCTCTTGCCCTGCTGAGGTAACGAGTGTGTAAAGATGATAAATAATAACAATCAGTAATTTAGTTTGACAACTTTTAAAGTAAAAAAGAAAGAAAGTAGATTCGTAGATCTTTGGATAGTCGTTACGGTTAGTCGGATACCCAAAAGTCTGACAACAAGGGTATCGTGTTACTCAGTAACTGGGCTGTGAAGATCAGATAGGCAGTCGCTATTTAGCTGCATCCGGTTAGACTAGAACCCGACCCCAGCATAGTTGGGAAAAGGCCAGGCAGATTAATTAATTTACACTTTGGTTTTTTTTTTACACGAATGTTGTTGAAAGAATAAGTCATAGCGATTCTATTAGAACACTACGGCGAACACCATTTTGTAAAAAACGTATTACGATAGTAGGTATTACGAATTTATGCTTTGTATGAAATGTTAAAAAAGTGTTTTTTTTTCACTATGATAACTTTGCTTCCTGTTATTTGTCCTAAAATTGTATGACGAATGTGTAAAAATACGTATGAAAGCAATTTGTGATTTGTCCACATTCAATTTTAGGTGCAGTTAACGATCCTGTTTTAATCATTAACAAGTTTGCAAAGATTAAAAAATATACCCGTTTTGCCGGTGAATCTTTAATAGGATCTCTAGGAGTAGCGCGGCGGATAAGACTGTGCGTTGATATAATCAGTTAGTCAGGACTTTGAATTTTATATAGGTCTAAGTATAAATACCATGTTTCGAGTTAATCGGACCGCGTGTTAAAATTCTTCAATACTAATTTTGACACACCCCAATCCTCCTTTAGGGGGTAGTTTAGAAAAACAAAAAAACCAAACTTCATAATTTACCTTGATCAGTATGCCTGCCAAGTTTCAAGTTTATTAACTCAAGGAATAAGATTGTTCATACAAACTTTCATTCCCTATTTAACTCCCTTAGGGGGTGAATTTCGAAAAATCCTTATTACTTGTCTACATTATAAAGGGAACCTCTGTGCAAAATTTCAGCTCAATGAGTCAGTCAATCAGTCAGTCAGGACTTTTCTTTTTATTTTTATAGAAAATAGATAGATAGATATTTGACAGATTGTAGTAGCTTGATGTTCTGGCGTCTGTACCTAATAGGAACTTAATTTTAGCATACCTAATTTATAGTAGATGCTAATGGAAATAAACTAGTAAGTATGTATGTACATTAATTTACATAACTAGTAAATTTCTGAAATTACTTGCAAAATTTACTTTATTTTGCGCGCACTTTAAACCTAAACCTTAGTAAATTGGTTGCTCTTCACACGGCCAAAGCTCTTTCGAGGGGCAAGTACCCTTTCAAACAGCGTTTATAGAGAAGTATTATAATTTGATAGATTTTTTGCCTGTTGTCTCGGAAATTTTTCAACAACGCTCTTAGTGCGATCCTTCTTATGATATCACACACTGCCAGACGGGCAGTCGAATTATTGAGTTCAGCATGTGCACAGATAATGTACCCCACCCCGATCAGGTGCCTTCTCACATGATGAACCCTGAACGCGGACCCCCAGGTAGCACTCCCCGCCAGGCAAGATCACTTGGCCTGGTTGGAAGATTCTTCCATTTCAATGGAGTGTTACCTACACGTTCTGTAAACTAGACATCATTGTTTTCTGACAACCTCGCGGACGAAGTCGCTCCTTTTTACCACATTCTGTTTTTAAAAACCTCTTAGTTCAAGGACATAGGATACTTTTATACGGATTCATTACGTAGTTCCTGTAATGTGAATGAAACAGGGCAAAATTAATAAAACTAAAAATCCAATTATTATTTTAACTTTAATTAATGATAATATATTTTCATTAAAAATACAAATAAATAACACACGTAAAAAAAAGTTTACGTGGTCGTTAAAAATAGCACTTATTAAATCTAAGCCTAGAGTTTTGTTCAGTGATTGTTTATTATTTACCAGACTAATTGTAATACAGTACAAACAAATATCAGAATAATACTGCTCTTGAACAAGAATGCTGAACTGGGCTCTGGACATTCTTCGCCTTGTGAGATTAGTTTGAAGTATGGTTCATAAAGCTCAGGTCGCTCCTCTATCACGTCTGTAATAGCATTGTCGCCAGCTTCCGTCATTGTCCTTCCACGACTCAACTGCCAGGCACCAACTGAGCAAAAAGATGAAAACGTTTTATTTCCATGTTAGCGCGGAGAGCAATAAATGAGTGGACTGTATCTTAGGCAATGGTTTAATGCCGTTCCTCTTTGAGACATTATATAATCAAAGGCCGCTCCTATTTATTACAATATTAACTTTCCCGGACAAACAATAAGCTAATTTTAAGAGAGGAGGTCGCGGTGGATTCTGTGGAAGCGAGTGGTCGTCGCGTCGTCGGCAGTGTCGCCGCCGCGCCGCGTCTCAACTCGCCGATGACGCGCTGATCACGCTGCCTACGCATGCAGACCGCGTGCAACGCGCTGTGTTGGGTTCGATTCCCAACAATAGGTTTTATTACATTACAAGCCGTGCCTGATGGGATTCGGCAAAAATGTCGGTCTTCTATACAAACTTTCATCCCCTATTCAACCCCTTTAGAGGATGACTTTCAAAAATCCTTCTTTAGTGCTCACTTTCGTTGCATAAACTCAAGCTTAGCTTAGACCCACTTGGGTTTAGGCTCAGTGTTGTCTGTCACTGAATGAATTTAATATGTTAATTAAGTAGGTAGATGATTGATTGATGTTGATGATTGTCAAATCTGTATCTGTTTTACTGTCATCGACTTCCAGTCTAACCGGATGCAGCTGAATACCAGTATTTGACATGGAGTGACTGCCTATCTGACCTCCACAACCCAGTCACTGGTTAATACGATACCCCTTGGTAAGTAGGTATTCTCTAACTGAACAGACAGCAGTGCTGCTGGGGAGTATTTTGCTCCCCCCCCCAGCGAAAGCACTAGGAAGTGGTGAAGGGCGGGCGTTTTGGGGGCCTGTCTTTTGTAATTTTGTTGTGTTATGTTCGAAAAGTGCTGATTCTCAGTCTAGTTTGAATAAATGACTTTCGATTTTGATTTTAAGACTTGTTGTCAGACATTCGGACTTGTGACTACCCGTACCGACTGTCAAAGATCCACGAATGACTGTCGGGACCAACGGCTTAACGTGCTTTCCGAGGCACGGAGGGGTCTCGGTATGTAAAATTGGTCACCCATACACAGACCAACCGCGGCAAGTAACATAACCTCATCGATCGACCTGTGGCGCTGTTATTAGCCACGAGCCCCTCATCTCTTCCCCTGTATCTGTTTTAATGTGTGTACAGACGCCAGCACATCAAGCTACTACAATCTGTCAAACTTTAATATATTTTCAACTTTATCGCTAAAACATAAGGATCAAAGTTGATTGGGAAAATTTGACAGTTACGGGTAGCGTGATGTGCTGGCGTCTGTACACAAATAATAAAATATAATTTAAACAAATTATTCATAGGCAACTGCATTAATTTTAGGGCATAGTAATAATTAATTCGTTCAAAAATAAGAGGAATTAACGAAATACCTTGTCTTTGATTGATATTAATATTTTTGCAGCTGTAGGCTAGTGCGTATCCATCGTAGTCAGTCGCCAAAATGTAGATTGTTGTCTCCGTCCTTTCTTCGTCTATAATAATAAGTTGAGATAGATTGATTAATTGTTCTATTTATCCAGTTCACTTTACCCATCCAAACCCATAATCTTTGTTTCCATATCCTGCAATAGTCCTACACCAACCGGTGGTTGTCCTTGGGTGCACTTGCATAGTTCGAACAGGGATAATCGTCGGTTGGTGCGTTACATTACATTTAAAAACGTCAGACGAGTTAGCGTCGGTTCCTCGTACGCAGGCTCCAAAGGTCCGGGACCACAGGGTCCCGAGTAATGTCAAATTGAGATAACAAACGATTGTAGAAAGATATTTTTCAATCGCCAGATTACCTTTGTCTGAGGTATAAAAATTGCTGTTTAACTCCAGATTACCTTTGTCTGAGGTATAAAAATATGTAATGTAGAAAATATGTAAAAGTTATCCGACGATTGAAAAATCAGCATTTAGACATTTCTATCGATAAACGTTACAACGAAATCAGTCTAGCTTATTAAAATATATGTTATTTACCTTCAGAATCACCCATTACTAAAGAAAATATTCCTCTTCCATCATTTGAACTGAGTTGGCCTGATCCTTTTGTAGTCAATAAATCTTCATCAACGACTTCGAAGGAAAGTACTTCAATGGCTCTCGTATTTCCATCGAATGACAATCTGGTACCAACACAGGAACTGTCCCCAACTGCGTCGTATCTTTTGATCTGATACCAGGAATTGTTTGCGAACTGCAAAAAGAAACATTGACGAGAATGAGCATATAGTCTTACGCGAGCATAAGCAACGCGTCAAATTAAATTTTATGTCCAATTTTAACAGTGCAAATTGTCGCGTCTCTCATTGTCTAGTTAGAGGCACCGGCAACACGCGTGATGTTTGTCGACAGACTTTGCAAGACCTCGCTCAACATCTCATTTCTAAGTGCTTGGCCAGGCTGGCAGCGCGGGGCGGGCGACATCGTTGAAGTGTTTCTAAGATTCATCGATGTTAGTGCATACACAGAAATACAGAAAGTGAGAATAGAAATCCAAATATTATCTTACTCTTGCCACGTTGAAGGACTCCACTGCAGGAATATCGTCGTCGCACTGACCAGGGATTATGACTCTGTCCCCAGTTTGAACTGGGTAGTGGAAACAAGCTTGATCACTGTGACTTGTGTCCTGGTAATATTCTTGTCTGAGACCTTGTGTTGTACTGATGACCTCATTTATGACGTTAATAGCGTTTCCGCTCAGTGCTGTGTTTCGACTTAGTTTCCAACTGCCAACTGTGAAGGTAGTTTGTCAAATTAGCTCTTTCAAAGACACATTGGATGGGTTCAGGGGCGTACCTATAGAAAATGGCGCGCCTTCGTGAACTATCATAATATGAAAAATCAGATAAGTACACTAAATAAAACAATCATAAATTTTACTAACAAAACGTTAATATTTATTTTCTTTTTTATAACGAAGGTAAGTCCGTAAAACCTTTGCATTTACATCTGCATCTTCCTGGCCTTCTGCGACGCAAACATATCGATGTTTTTTTCGAAATTCGAAACACTGAGCAAAGCTAGGTCGCATAAATAAAAACCTTTCTTGAGGTCTACATAATTAGAATATTATTTAAAAAAAATGGTTTACCTCGTCGTGTGTTCGAAGCAGGTATATCAGAGCACGAGTAGATAAGTGCAAAGCCGGTGTAGTCAGTTGCGAGTACGTGGTAATCAGAATAAGGTGTGGCTGCAAAAAAAAACAGTTTTTCAAATGTAGGTAGGTCTTTATTTATATACACAAAACACTACCACTATCTTGTTCAATGTAAAAATAAGGTTGGGTATATTTGTTGTCCCTTCTTCTAAGTATTAAATAGTTAAAGTAAAGCCAAAGTCATTAATAAAGATTTCCGCTGTAGTTTTCATAATATTTTCCTACATATTTTTTGGGAGTATGCAACTTACGCGTCGATTGTCGACGCGTAAGTTGTAGTCCCAAAAGCAAGATTTGAGCTGCAAAGTATAAAAATATACTTCGTGGTAACACAAAATGTGGACTGCGATTTATAATACAACTTACTGTGATCAGTATAAGTAACTCTTAAGGTCCCAGAACCATCACTTGCTGTTACTTCAGCTATTCCTCTTATCTCAGACAAAGATTCATTGAAAATTTGGCTGATCACAATAGAGAAGGTACCACTGGCAGCTCCATTCTCGAATTCAGCAATGTTACACTGCCCCGTTTGTTCTGGTTGTGGGTATCTGGCGACTTCGAACCATTCTCCAATGATCTGGTATTAGAAATAAATAATTTAAATAATAAGGTCGGATCTCTATTTTATTTTCAACATTTTAAATAGCATTAATGTGGACTTACATTTTCAATGTTGAAGTTAGCAATGCCGGTTATGGACGTATCGCAGGGTCCGGGCAACTCGATATATGGTGGGGGTTCTTCGAACACTGGATAGTGGAAGCACGCTGCATCAGTCTGACTTGTGTCCTGGTAATATCCTTGTCTGAGACCCTGCGTGGTACTTATGACGGCATTTATGACGGTATCAGCCTGCGGGCTTAGTTGTGTCGTTCTACTTAGTTTCCAACTGCCAACTGATAAGATAGTTTGTCAAAATTAGCCCTCTCAAAGTAAAATAGAGACTTTTTGGAAGCTACTTAAAAAAAAACAGTTCTACCTCGTCGTCTTTCTCCATTCTCGATAGTAACGCAGCTGTATATAAGAGCGTAGTTGGCGTAGTCGGTTGCGAGTACGAAGTACTTTGTAGTTCTGGTCTCTACAATTAAACAAAACATTGTTTAGTTAGTAAAAAAATAAGCACCCACCTATCTAATTAAAGTACAAATAATGACGAGTGAGTCATCATCATCTGCCTAGCCTTTTCCCAACTATGTTGGGGTCGGCTTCCATTCTAACCGGATGCAGCTGAATACCAGAATGACGAGTGAGTATGTCACACTAATATTATAAAGGCGAAAGTTTGTGAGTGTGTTTGTATGTTTGTTACTTCTTCACGCAAAAACTACTGAACAGTTTTGGATGAAATTTGGCACACAGATAGATTTATAACCAGGATTAACACATAGGACTTTTTATCCCGATATTCCTACGGGATCGATACATATGCGGATGAAACCGCGGTGAGCTGCTAGTTTTCATAATTTTCTTAATAAGAAATTACGTTCCGTTTTGGCACTTGTTTATTAGGTGTCTACCCAAAATATTTTAAGATTTTTTTGGTTTTTTCTTTAGTCCAGTGATATAAGATTGAACAACTTACCGTCATCTACATTGAATGTAACTTCTATTTGTCCGTCATTTCCTGTTACTGTAGCTTCTCCTGATATCTTATCCAGGGCCTCATCGGAAACTTGACTGTTTACAACAGTGAAGATACCGCTATTAGGAGCTGCCGTGAATTCAGCCCGATTACACTGACCACTCTGTCTTGGTTGTGGGTATCTTGCGACTTCGTACCATGTTCCAAGATACTGGCAAAAAAAATTAAAAGTATGTAGTACCACCTACTGTAATTTTAAAACTTTTAAAATGGAGAATAATTAAAATAAGGAATCCAACATTTGATTTATTGATGTTAGAGCGAAAACAGACGATGCGATACTGCAATTATTTCGCTGCATTTAGTGCTAAAATGTGGGGCAACGTTGAAACTATACTAAGGTGTTACGTATTAGCGCCTAGTTTGAATAGAGTGAACATGCATTGGTGTCGGCAGGCGTCGCGGCGCACCGTATGACATGTCAATGCAATTCACATATGGATCACGATGCGATGCAGCAGCACCGCTCAAGAACCACGACGCAGTCGTATCATCATCGCGTGGCTTCGCTTTTACAAAGACAAAAAACAAACCGAGATGTGTAAAGAGTCACACAATCATGTCGTTTTTAGTTTCATTTCTTCTTAGCCTGTCGATGGCAATCTAAATGGACTCGACCCAGAATTCGGCTACCTGTGTGGCGTCATCACCAGCATCCATCAGTTCCTGTAACGTGCAGCTGACAGAACACGATATTAAGTATCCTATCGTTTGTGGAACAACACCACATTTACTCTCCAAGGCGGAGTCGTCTATCCACGTGAACAGGTTTTCCTTGCTTCGGCCAGTCTGGGTCCGGAGTCTGTTTAAAGACTTATAGGTTACCCAAGGTAACTCATGTCCAGGTTTCACTTGTTAGTACCTACTTATGTAATTTTTCGTAAGCCTTTCACGTTTAAACTTTGTATACAGGGGGCTTTACGTCATTAAAAAGTAGTGGTGTGCTGCACATTGTCAAAAAGGTCAAACAAAGGGCAACTTACATCAAGGACGTTGAAGTTAGGAACTCCGGTAATCGATTCATCGCAGGGTCCGGGCAACTCGATACTTAGTGGGACTTGATCAAACACTGGGTAATAGAAGCACTCTGCGTGGTCTTGTCCCGTTTTTCGATAGTATTTCTCGTGGAGGTCGATGTTTTTGCTAACAAGTTCATTAATAGCATTATTAGCTGCTTCGGACAGTCCAGCGCGGGACTTACTCAGTTTCCAACTGTAGACTGCACAAAAGAGGAGTTGTGTAAGGTTTTATGATACAGAAGCGTTTTGATATAAAGGGAAAAAATAATGTATAAAATGAGGGGTTATAATTACGTTGTTTTCTATCGCCGTCGAGATTCCGACAGCTGTACGCTAGCGCATACTCGGTGTAATCGGTGTCCAAAATGTAGACGTTGTCGAATGGAACTGCAACAAAAAACTCATGATGTATTTGAATTGATTTTTGAATAGGATTGAATTTCTTAAAAGGCAATTCATGATATCATCGATATTGCAAACATCGGTATTGAAAGAAAGATAATTATAATACATTTAAGTATTTAGCATAGAATAAAAGACACACAATACACCAGATACATACATTAGATAAAAACAAATGAAAAGTGTAAGTCCGATGTAAGAAATTAGCTAGAAAGTGCCTCACGACTGCGCTAAATAGACCAAGTTTCAACAAAAAGGCCAGACAGTGGCTGACGCTGGTTTTTTAAGTGGACCTGATGTGTGGACCTGTGTATTGCGTAGTAGGGAAGGGTGTTTGAGGTCAGTCCATGTTTAATATTACTTATTAAGTTACGCCTGAACAATAGTTTGACTTTCTGTCCGCATTTTATCAGAGTCAACGTGTTTATAGCCTTAATAATGACAAATAATAATAAAAATAAGTCAATTTCCAAAACAAGAGAATCCTTGCAAAAAAAGGATATCTACCTATATAGGGTGACTGGTAATTAGTGACCGATACTTAAACACGTGATTTTACTCATCATTATGAACAACTTTTACTATGGGACCAAACCTGAAATCGCGAAAAAAAAATCAGCTGTTCCCTACATTTATGTTCGCTTAACCCGTCAAAATGTAGGGAACAGCTGATTTTTTTTTCGCGATTTCAGGTTTGGTCCCATAGTAAAAGTTGTTCATAATGATGAGTAAAATCACGTGTTTAAGTATCGGTCACTAATTACCAGTCACCCTATATACAGGGTGACTCGGGACGAAACTTTAAAAATGGATTTTAACGTTAAAACAAAATAGTTCCTTGCAAACAAGGGCACTTAATCGATAATAATAATACAATAAACACATTAGGGTCCTTTTTGGTAACAAACTATATTATTTCAATGTTAAAATGCCTATTAAAGTTACCTCCCGATTCACCCCTGCATCCCTAATCACCCCTTTTGACGGTACTTCTTTCTTAGTAGGTACGCGAGCCAAATCCCACTTGTAAGGTGTTTTCAATGCTGGCACTTACCTCCATCTACGTTGATACTGATGACACCTCTGCCATCAGAAGACAAGGAAGCCTGTGTAACTGTTCTCAACTTTTCCTCGTCGATCACACTTGTTTGGACAACATCGAAGCTATTACCACCATTCAGGGCATATTCGGTAGCCGTGCATTCACCATTCTGTAGCGCAGATGGGAATCGAGACACTTCGTGCCATATTCCAGAGAACTAAAAATATTAATATTATTGGTAAGGAACACACATCATTGTGCTGGCCCAGTGGCAATGGCTCCGACTTACGTTGTAGGTCGTGGGTTCGAACCCATGCAGGCACTTTACATTGTGTATTATGTAATAATTTCATCACCTCTCAAAACGGTGAAGGAAAACATCGTGAGGGAACCGGCATGTCCAATCATGTCATGGCATGTGTGACATCTACCAACCCGCACTGGGCCCGCGCCCCTCTCGAAGAGAGGAGGCCGGTGTCTCAGCAGTGGGAACATTACCAGATTATGCTTATGCTACACATTATGTAACCAAATCTACATGATGACTCTATTTTACTGTAAACAATGCAAAAGCAATAAAGGGATCATCATCAACGTGTACCATTCACCCTAAGCGCTATCTATACTAATAATAAAGCTGAATAGTTTCTTTATCTGTTTGAACGCGCTAATCTCTGAAACTACCAGTCAGATTTGAAAAGATTTTTGGCTCTTTAGGCTATAACATCATGCTAGGAACCGAGCAAAAAGAAAAAAAGTAAAAAAAAGTAATTTAAAAAAATTAAACCGACTTCAAAAAGAAATTAACTCAAAATTATGAAATAACTTTAATTTCGGAAGTCGGTGTCTTAGGATCTGTATTTTAGTTTTATGCCACCGACTTCCGAAATTAAAGTTATTTCATAATTTTGAGTTAATTTCTTTTTGAAGTCGGTTTAATTTTTTTAAATTACTTTTTATTTCGTAATTTTTAGTTTTTGCACTAGTATTTGACCAAGGTTTTGAGATGTTTTCCCTTTGACACTACACCCGTAGCTCTTATCAATAAGCCAGGCCGTCACACTTACACGTATTAGTCCATATCTTGAAAATTACTGAATCGATCTTGATGAAACTTGCATTGTTCCCTAAGTTGAAGAAAATGTAAGTCAATAAAAAAAAAATGGTCACGATCCGATTAATAGTTCCAGAGATATGCGTGGACAAACATACATACATACATACATACATACGTCTATGAAATTTTGTATATTTGTTTGGAAGCCCTAATAGATCATCATATGTGAATATAATGCAAATCCAATAATATTACATACATACGTATCGAATTGATAACCTCCTTTTTTTGAAGTCGGTAAAAAGGAAACGAATTAATAGCGCGGGCTGGCGATGAGATACGATGGGGTGGGTCGAGGAATAAAAAAAAATTATTCACGTGGACGAAGTCGCAGGTAGAAGCTAGAAGTTTAATAAAAAGCCAGAAGGTGCACATAGTGCGGTAGCATTGACTTTTGAGCTCTCGACGTTTCATAAACTCTTCTGCAAAAAAGCAGGAGAATAAGTCAAATTAAAAAGACCTATAAACGAGGCTAAGAGAGATCGAGATATGAATATGAGAAGATATCGAGAAATGTTACAAGAGCAACTCCTAAACAAGATAAACTACACATTACATAACATCACGCCTGATAAACCGCAAGATATACAACATTATTATCAATGTGATTAACGATGTTCAGATACATGGTTGGTGTACTGACCGCGTCTGCATTAAAGTTGGCGACAACTGGCACTTCAGCGTCCGGAATACATTGGCCTCTCAATATTACGTCTCCACCATTGTTATTAGGGTAATAGAAGCAGGCTTCTTCGGTGTGGTCTCTCGGGACGTAGTACTGCTGGCTTAGCACTTGCACGCTGTCAATAATAGTGTTGATAGCGGTCACAGCTGGTTCTGGTATAGTAGGTTCCTTACCCAACTTCCAACTGTTAACTGTAAAACAAATTAACTCATTATTTTATTACTGTCCTATATTCCCTACTTACTCAATGTTCCCTTTCCGATTTCTAATCGGCTTATTAGTCACTTTTAAATAATATAATTTTTTCTCTAAGCGCCTCGTACGAATTAGCGTATTTTGAGTATAGAAAAAAGGACAGGGGACCTAAAAAGGCCACTTTGGCAGTATCATAAAAGGATAACATTATGAATGTGTATAAGTATTTTAATCTATAAAAAAATATAAAATAAAATATATAAGGCGAAGACAGTCCGTGTTTTCCTTTTTTTCGCTGCACTACGTAGGTATATCAGAGATTGGGATTGGATTGATTGGTATTTTAGCACAGACAAAAAAAAATAACTTAAAAATCCTTCACCAATGGGATTTGATACGATTAACTCAACAGTTAACTGTCCATTATGATTCATAATGTTATCCTTTTATGATTCTGCCAAACTGGTCTTTTTAGGCCCACTGTACGCCCGTTTTGGGCATAGCATTCATTTTTATTACAAATAAAATATTTAGATAAGTTAGCCGCATGCTGTTTGCCGATGGACTAAAGTTTTATTGTAAACTATCAATAATTTACCTTCTCTGTATTCATCATCGATGTTTCGGCAAGAATACACAAATGAATATGTTTCATAATCCGTGGCCAGGACCCAATATTTTGTTGTAATAGCTTTAACAGAAAATAAGAAATATAATGAAATGTGTCATCTCCTAGTTGAAATAATTTATTATGACGAATTTGTATTACAGGTCAAATGATCTCAACTACAAGCTAATTGAAAAATAATGTATATTTACCAATACCACTGCTGCCAGTTAGTGTCACATCAAATTTAGCAGACCCATCAGTAGTGGTTGGAATGGCAGATCCCGTTGCATTTTGTAGAAGTTGATCCACTACTTGGGTATTTTTCACATCAAGTGTTCCATCGGAATTGGCGGTATAAGTAGCGGTGTTGCAAGTACCACTTTGGAAGTTTGTCGGATAGGATTCAACGTCAAACCAAGTGCCTGCGTACTGAATGATAAGGATTCATTATTACTTATTTTATTTCCCATGGATAAAGTAATAAACGATATTTACAAATAAATTTTATCTTTAAAACAACTTTTTTTTATATCCCATAACTCTAGGGTTTTATTCTTCACGTAAAAATAATACAAAAAGTTCTTTAACCCTTAGTATGCCGGAACTTAGATCCACGCGAGACACAATGGCTTTTTAATTGTTTCTGTAATTACGGCATTCAACCGGTTAATATGTGGTCTAAAAATTCATAGTTTCGAAGATATCATGTATCTAAGTTTCATTGATAAATACGAGTAATTCATTTTAATTCAAACCAATCATTCATATTTAAAGCAATGCGACGTTGTCATATTTCAGGTAAGGGTGTTTTGAATTAATAATCGTGACTTTGTCGAATTATTTTGTATGAAAAATGTAAAACAAAAAAAAATATATAATTGAAAAATAATTCATATGCCAGCTGATTCTTTGACATGGTCTCATTCATACCCTAGAGTTATGGGATATAAAAAAACACCTTTATAAATAAAACCAAGTCGGGTTAGTTACATAACTCAAGAACGGCTGGGCCAATTTTTACGATTTGTTGGATTTGTCTTCGCCCCGAATAGCAGAATAAGTATTAAAACAAAAAAAAACACATATAAATTAAGAGAATTTTTCAAAGTGATTCAAGAAAGTGAAAGTAGCAAGTGATTTCATTTAGCATAATTATGATGATTAACTTACCAAATTAGCTTGAAAATTTTGAAGAACGGGGATATTCTCGTCACATTGACCGCGGAACCTAACGGGAGTGTATCCGTCAGGCTCAGGAAAGTAGAAACAGGCATCAGGGGAGCGGTCCACTTGGTAGTAGTAAGGTTGGTGCAGGACTTCGATGTCATTTATGATTTGATTTATTCTGTTGGTTGCGTCTTGGCTCAAGGTATTAGAACGACTAAGTTTCCAACTGGTTACTAAACAAAAAACATAACATAAAACAATTAAGAACATAATATACAAGAGTTTCATAACTTAATAAGGTGAGAGAAATAAAAATAATTTTAGTGAAATAAATAGTTAAGTACAGTCAACAGCAAAAGTAGATGATCAAAATCAGAAATTCAATAGGAGTCAAAACTGATCACGAATATATGGCAGCTGTACTAGTAGTAAATGTTTGGTATAATTTACAGTCATATACTTTTGAATCACTTGACGCCACACAGTTCTGATGCGAACTCCGTTCATTAGTATCATTAGTATTGAATTTCTGATTTTGACTACTTTTGCTGTTGACTGTACAATATAATTGTGCAAGGTATGTGGGATTTTTATTTGTCATACTTGAATCATTTTATTTACCTCTTCTTTGGTCATCTCCTAAGTTGGCACAGCCGTAGGCTAGTGAGAATGAGTCGTAATCAGTTTCGAGTATGTAGATTACATATTCCTGATCTCCTATAAATATAGAAATAATTAATTTAATACGCATGTCAACGTCACAATCTCAAGTTTAAAGACTTGAATTGTATTAGAATATCTGCAGAGAAGGCAATCAAATTGATGTCGTACCTAATAAATAAATACTAACAAGCAATTAAATCGTGATAAATCGGTAGCTGACCACAAAAAAAGTTTAAAAGAACTACGGAGAAATGATAAAATATTGTTCAAGACAAGTATTTAGTCATTTCTCTGTAGCTCTTTTCAACTTTATTTGTCTCGTGATACAAAATTAGCTTGTGGTGATACACAGCGAGATTGTATCCAAACGTATGAAACTTACCTAAATTGAAAGTAAGCCGTCCGCTTCCATCGGTGCTAGAAATAGTAGCAGTTCCAGAAATAGATGCCAGTTGTTCATTCACAACCTGGGAGTTGGTGAAGCTGAGTATGTTACTGGCTTGCTGGGTGTATCGAGCTAAGTTACATGTGCCACTTTGGTATTGGGATCCATAGCTCTCAATGAGACGCCACTCGCCAGCATACTGTAAAATAATATTAAAATGTCAACTTATTCAAAATTTAAAAAGTGATGAATACAGTTTCGTTGCGTGGTAATTTTAAAATTGACTCTGAGGCAGTTTGTCAAGTCAGTAATTCTGCACATATTTTCAACTTATTGTCAAAATTTATCATGACTTTTAATTGAAGAATATCAATATCTGTCGCTAAGTTAACTTTTGAATCCTGCTTGTATGTAATGTAATTAACGTAAAATTCTAATATTTTACAAGTAATAAAATCTTAACTCTTACCCTCGAAATGTCGAAATTGGGCATTCCTCCAATGCTAGAGTCACATTGTCCTGGAAGGACGACATTGTCACCGGGTGTAATGTCAGGTAAATGGAAGCAGGCAGTGTCCGTCTGCTGAATGTTCTCGTAGTAATCGTTCCTCAGAACATCTACCTTCGCAATGGTTTCGTCGATGGCCGCGTTGCCCGCGTCTGACAGTTGTCTGGTTTTGCTTAGTTTCCAACTCCACACTAGAACAGTTTGTTGCATTGAGTGGCGTTAATATTCAATCAGATCTGTGTCACACAATGTAAAAGTAACGTTAATTTCAACTGACCTCCTCTATAATCTTCGTCGATGTTCATACAACTGTAAACCAACGCATAGTCGGTGTAGTCCGTGCTCAGAATCCAGTAAGGTATTGATTGAGCTGGAAAATGATAAAACGGGTTTGATTATTCTAAATTACTTCACTATATACAAAAGATTATTTGCTTGATGTGAATGAGGCTCACCTTCTCCGTTAACCCAAATGTTAATTACCAATTTTCCACTAAGGTCATTATCGCTGGCGAATGTGACGTGACCGTCGGTTGTTGATTCAGTGAGGTCAAGTACACTGAATGAATCTAGGCGCATGCTGTTCGTACCATTAACAGTGAACTGTTGGCTGATGCACTGCCCATCTTGGTTAGCCTTAGGATATCCTGCAATTTCGTGCCATGTACCTTGGAACTGAAAGGCAAAAGTATTTGTTTAAAAGTGCTCTTATAAATTGTTTACAGAATTATTGTAATAGTAATGCGTTCAATTAAATTAATCTCACATCATTCATGTTAAAGTTAGGCACTGCCGCAATACTCTCATCGCATTGACCAGGAAACACTACTGGCACGCCGGGTTGGGGCTCAGGGAAGTAGAAACAGCTTTCGGGGGTTTGATCACGTTCTAAGAAGTATCTCTGGTCCAAAGCACGAATATTGCTCATAACTCGGTCAATTTCTATTTTAGCATCAGACGTTAACTCTTTCGCTCTACTCAATTTCCAACTGGCGACTAAAATTAAACGGAAAAAGTCGTTTTAAAGACTGCTATAACAAAATGGTTGAATGATTCGTCGATATTTAAAACGTGGCAGAAATCTTACCGTTCATATAGTCTTCATCTTGGTTTGTACAAGAATAAACAAATGCGTAGGACACGTAGTCAGTAGCTAGCACCCAGTAATCAGAAGCAGCTGAAAAGTTATAAAGAGCAGATGAAATTAGTGTCCGCATATTTATTTTTACACTTCCGATTTTATTTATTTTGAAATCCTTACCGTCTGGGTTTTGTCCATCGAATGTTACTTTTAGCTTTGCGCTTCCATCCGTTGATGCTACAGTAGCAAGCCCTTTTATAACGCCTAGTGTCTGGTCAACAACGTGGGTATTGTAAACAGAAACGGTGTTGTCGAGTGCAGTGTAACGGGCATTGGGGCACTCGCCATCTTGGAAGACCGCAGGATATGATTCGATGTCATGCCATAAGCCCATATACTGTTAATATAATTCAGTTGAAATTAATCATTTTATCTAACACGACAGTGCAGTGGTCATAGAAATACGTAGACGCCGAGAATGGAAAAATATTTATTTGTGTTATGTATGTGGGTGGGAATGGTAGGGCAAATAAAGTTCAGCATTCAACTAATTAAAACTTATTCAAAAATATAAAACAAAAAAAGATAAAATGAAAACTTAGCTCATTCATTAATTGCTTCATTTTGTTTGTTTTCGTTAGAACATAATAAAAATATATAAAGCTTCCATTTCACTTATTTCCCACAAGTAAAAGCAAAACTGAGTGTACCATGGTTATGCCCCGATGCTGAACCATAATATATTCTGATCTTGTTTCGCTATTATTTAGGTTATATAGGTACCAAGCAATGGTCAATTAAAAGTGTGTATCATGCTGATTGTACAATACGACGTGACGTGTACGTGTTTTATACGAGATAAAACTTTTGTGTAAGTTGCACACTAACCTGTTCTACATCAAAGTCGGGAACGACGGGGATATTCTCGTCACATTGACCGCGGAACCTAACGGGAGTGTATCTGTCAGGCTCAGGAAAGTAGAAACAGGCATCAGGGGAGCGGTCCACTTGGTAGTAGTAAGGTTGGTGCAGGACTTCGATGTCATTCATGATTTGATTTATTCTGTTGGTTGCGTCTTGGCTCAAGGTATTAGAACGACTAAGTTTCCAACTGGTTACTAAACAAAAAACATAATAATATAAAAAGATTAACAACATATAGAAGAATTCTTGACCATAACAATGAGACAGAAGTATAAACAATTTTAGGAAAACAAATAGTAGTAGTTTTAATAGAGATACGCTGGTTTGATTTTTGCTTAGTGGTACTTGAAACATTTTATTTACCTCTTCTTTGGTTATTTTCTAAGTTGGCACAGCCGTAGGCTAGTGCGAATGAGTCGTAATCAGTTTCGAGTATGTAGATTACATATTCCTGGTTTCCTGTGAGAAATACAAATAATTTAGTTAATCACACTCAAGGATACAAACATGAAAATTCAGTAGCTCATGTCAACGTCACAACCTCAAATTTGACGACTTGAGATAAGATGTTAAGATGTTCTGCAGTGTCTAGTAACTTGTTTATGGCGTTCAATTAATTGATGTCGCGCCTTTAATTGAATACTAAAAATCAACAAAATCATGCTAAATCAGTAATTGACAAGAAATAAAGTTTAAAAGAGCAACGGAGATAATTACTAAATATTGTTGTCTTGTGTTACAAAATAAGCGTCTGACACACAGCGAGATTTATCCAAACGTATGAAACTTACCTAAATTGAAAGTAAGCCGTCCGCTTCCATCGGTGCTAGAAATAGTAGCAGTTCCAGAAATAGATGCCAGTTGTTCATTCACAACCTGGGAGTTGGTGAAGCTGAGTATGTTACTGGCTTGCTGGGTGTATCGAGCTAAGTTACATGTGCCACTTTGGTATTGGGATCCATAGCTCTCAATGAGACGCCACTCGCCAGCATACTGTTAAATAATATTAAAATGTCAACTTATTCAAAATTTAAAAAGTGATGAATATAGTTTCGTTGCGTGGTAATTTTAAAATTGACTCTGAGGCAGTTTGTCAAGTCAGTAATTCTGCACATATTTTCAACTTATTGTCAAAATTTATCATGACTTTTAATTGAAGAATATCAATATCTGTGGCTAAGTTAACTTTTGACTCCTGCTTGTATGTAATGTAATTAACGTAAAATTCTAATATTTTACAAGTAATAAAATCTTAACTCTTACCCTCGAAATGTCGAAATTGGCCATTCCTCCAATGCTAGAGTCACATTGTCCTGGAAGAACGACATTGTCACCGGGTGTAATGTCAGGTAAATGGAAGCAGGCAGTGTCCGTCTGCTGAATGTTCTCGTAGTAATCGTTCCTCAGAACATCTACCTTCGCAATGGTTTCGTCGATGGCCGCGTTGCCCACGTCTGACAGTTGTCTGGTTTTGCTTAGTTTCCAACTCCACACTAGAACAGTTTGTTGCATTGAGTGGCGTTAAGGGGCTTACATGACCGAAAGCGTGGTCACTGTCGGACTGCATAGAAAAGAAAGAGAAGTGCGATGACACAACGCTGGTAATTTATTGCAAAATATGAAGCAATTATTTAATTACAAAAAATCTATTGTTTGGACTAAAAAAAACAGCAATGCTTTAATTTTTTATTTTATTTTTTGTATGTGGCTTGTAGAATAATCTGACAAAAAATCAGAATGATTGTATGTATATTAGTATGGTTTTTATTGTAAAAAGAAAGTTTTTAGAGGTATCTTCATGATTTTCTTCTATCGTATCAAATTAGTTGTATTATGTTTTCATCACACTATCAACCTAGCATATATCCTAAAGAATAATTATCATATATAGGGTGACTGGTAATTAGTGACCGATACTTAAACACGTGATTTTACTCATCATTATGAACAACTTTTACTATGGGACCAAACCTGAAATCGCGAAAAAAAAATCAGCTGCTCCCTACATTTTGACGAGTTAGACGAACATAAATGTAGGGAACAGCTGATTTTTTTTTCGCGATTTCAGGTTTGGTCCCATAGTAAAAGTTGTTCATAATGATGAGTAAAATCACGTGTTTAAGTATCGGTCACTAATTACCAGTCACCCTATATATTTCTGATTTTGTTTACTGTAGTCGATCATATATTTTTATTGTTTCTAAAACTTGCGTTAAAAAAGCAAAAAGATCTTCGTCACACAATGCAAAAGGAACGTTGATTTCAACTGACCTCCTCTATAATCTTCGTCGATGTTGACACAACTGTAAACCAACGCATAGTCGATGTAGTCCGTGCTCAGAATCCAGTAAGGTATTGATTGAGCTGGTAAATGATAAACGTGTTTGATTATTATTAATTACTTCACAATAAACAAAAATATTATTTTCTTGAAGTGAATGACGCTCACCTTCTCCGTTAACCCAAATGTTAATTTCCAATTTTCCACTAAGGTCATTATCGCTGTTGAATGTGACGTGACCGTCGGTTGTTGATTCAGTGAGGTCAAGTACACTGAATGAATCCAGGCGCATGCTGTTCGTACCATTAACAGTGAACTGTTGGCTGATGCACTGCCCATCTTGGTTAGCCTTAGGATATCCTGCAATTTCGTGCCATGTACCTTGGAACTGAAAGGTAAATGCATTTGTTTGACAAGGGCCCATAAAAATAGTGAGCAGAATGAATAAAATAGTCGTGCGTTAAATTAAATTAATCTCACGTTATTCATGTTAAAGTTAGGCACTGCCGCAATACTCTCATCGCATTGACCAGGAAACACTACTGGCACGCCGGGTTGGGGCTCAGGGAAGTAGAAACAGCTTTCGGGGGTGTGATCACGTATTATAAAGTACCTCTGGTCCAAAACACGAATATTGCTCATCACTTTATCGATTTCGGTTCTAGCTTCAGACGTTAACTCTCTCGTCTTACTCAGTTTCCAGCTTGTAACTGAGAAGTAATAAATTAATCGCTTACATATTGTTTATTGCAAACATAAAACCACAATTCATTATCTTATTTAAACGGTTTTTCAATACTTAAATTACCAACGTACCTTGCACGTACTCATCGTCAATGGATCGACAAGAATACACAAGTGCATATGAATCATAATCTGTTGCCAATACCCAATATTTTGCGGTAACTGTAAAAAAAAATTTGATGTAGGTATACTGTGTAACAAATTATTTAAAGCGAGTGAGCGAACTGTACGTTCTGCGTTCTTACCAGAAGTACCTCCTACATTGAATGTCACAGTTAGTTTTGCGCTTCCGTCTGTACTGGGTTCCTGCACCGCAGTACCCCTTATAGAAAAGAGAGCTTGATTGATGACTTGTGTGTTATAAACATCGACGTCGATACTTGACTCAGGGTGTTCACTGTAGGTGGCAGTGTTGCATTTACCATTTTGGAAGTCCTCGGGGTACGACTCGATGTCATACCATATGCCCAAGTACTGTCAAAGCAATGTTAAATCGAATGTTAGAATATTTTGACAATAAAATGAACCTTTACAGTCTTATTACAAAACGAGATCTAATTTTAGACCTAGCCTAAACCTTCGAGCCAGTTACTCTATTTTGAACTTTATTCCGATAAACGTGAAGTTCTTAATGCAAAATTTACAACTTAGACTCGGGTTTGACGTCAGTTTTTGTAAAAAGAACTTTAGCTTCGTCGGATTATAGTTTGAAATTTAAAAATGGCTGGATGGTTTAAATCTGGTTCTAAAGATAAATCTTGTTTTGTAATAAGGCCGTTAATTAGACTCGAAATTGAATTCAAAATAGTTTGTGCTCACCCTTGCAGGTTGGAAATTGGTCACTACTGGTATGTTTTGGTCGCATTGACCTCTGAATCTGACACTAGAACTCGGGTCGGGTGTAGGGAGGTAGAAACAACCTGTGTCGCTGCGGTTTATGAGGTAGTAGAAACGGTTGTTTAACACCTGGATTTTGTCAATATTTTGATTTATGTTGTTGATCGCATTTTGGCTCAGAGTATTGTCACGGCTCATTTTCCAGCTGTAAACTAAATTTCATGTATTAGAAATAAGGCAGGTATTTATGATGGGTCCGTCACCTGGTTGTCCAGGTGCTACTTTCATGGCTACATGCTAGTTAACTACGGTCCAGAATTTATGGCTAGGTAGAGTCGTGATTTTAAAACATAAATAATAATATAATAAATTTAAGAGTTTCGGATATGATAACTAAATCCATCATGATCCTAAATAACTTAAACTTCTGTAAGGTAAGAGTACATAATTATATTATATTACCTACGTTAAGTTTACATAGTATGCGAGGTGTATCAGAATAAACGAAGGTCCTGAAAGTAGTTTGTTCATAATTGATTACTGAATCGATTTCAGTAACTTTTATCATAGGTATTTTTTTTTTAAATTATATACTTTGCCATACTGACCGCTGATTGAACCAAAGAAAATTAAATCTTATTTTAAGGCACTAAGATTCAATTTTAAATGCATAAAGTAATGCTAGGGTTAACACGATTTTCTTAATAACGATCGAATAAAAGTGAATAGGTTGCAAAAAAATTTGAACATCGTATGGATAAACATGTATGAATGATGCATGATCAGTATCTACCTCTCCTTTGATTCGTATCGGGCAAGTTGACACAACTGTAGCTAAGTGAGTACGAGTCATAATCTGTGTCAAGTATTATTACATTGAAGAGTTCGCCGCCTGAAAAGAAATAGACAATTACCTTAAATATCTGTTTAAACATTCAAGTAAGAAAAAAGAGAAAGAAAAAAAGAAAAAGAAAAAAAAAATATTTGGGACACAGGAAATACAAATACCTTGTAAAAAAAGAAGCATCTACACACACCTATGATTTTAAATATCAATGTTAAATTAGAATGTATAGAAAAGTCGTAGCTCCTAATTCGACGATCCGTCGCACTGCGTACATAGTAATTTAATAAACTTACCGAAATTGAAAGTTAGTTGTCCACTTCCGTCGGTGCTAGATACAGTAGCAGTTCCAGAAATAGATGCCAGTTGTTCATTTACAACCTGAGAGTTGGTGACACCGAGTATGTTACTTCCTTGCTGTGTGTAACGATCTACGTTACATGTGCCGTCTTGGAAATCAGACCCATAGCTTTCAATGAGACGCCAACGGCCAGCGTACTGCAAATATAATTATTTATTGTTAGAAATCAAGAAAAGCAGACCGCAAACCGTAGCGACAAAGCCGCCCAATCGCAATGATGGACCGCAGTGACACTATTTCTATGTAACCCTATGAAACCGCTTCCGTAGATGGCGATATGGATGCCTGCCAATGGTGTTGATTTAAGAGTGACTTTTCGAACAATTGTTACCCAGCGACATTTACTAAACAAAGTGGAGCAACTAAACTCAGAGTTTAGTTGTTCCACTATGTTTAGTAACAAAGTGGACATTTACTAAACAAAGTAGAGAAACTTTTCTCAGAGTTTCGTTGTTCCACTATGTTTAGTAACAAAGTGGACATTTACTAAACAAAGTAGAGCAACTTTACTCAGAGTTTAGTTGTTCCACTATGTTTAGTAACAAAGTGGACATTTACTAAACAAAATGGAGCAACTTTACTCAGAGTTTAGTTGTTCCACTATGTTTAGTAACAAAGTGGACATTTACTAAACAAAGTAGAGCAACTTTACTCAGAGTTTAGTTGTTCCACTATGTTTAGTAACAAAGTGGACATTTACTAAACAAAGTGGAGCAACTTTACTCAGAGTTTAGTTGTTCCACTTTGGTTAGTGAATGTTTTTGTTGGGTAGTGAGTTTTTAATTTGCTAGAGGAAAATGACAGCTGCGATTGATCTTTTTTGTCATGTTCACAGTGTTTATTACTACGCAGCTGTTATTATAATCTAGAAAATAAATCATAAAATAAAAAGAAATCAGAGTCATTTCAATTGCGTAACACATTATCAATCGGACTCGGTTTCATTTTGACAGTTCAACAACATTCATTGCGTTATTTACGTGTTGAGCAGACAAATTTTTCGAACTCACGAAGCAATGGATTAGCAATTTGCTTCAAAACGATTCAGATTCCGATTGATAGTGTGTTTCGCAACTAGGGTGCTGATCAGAGTGTATTTCAATTAATTGATACCTAATGCTGCGGTTTGGTCCAGTTTGGTATTTCATTGAACCAAACTAATAATAAACCTGAAGAGTTTGTTTGAACGCGCTAATCTCTGGAACTACCAGCCGCATTTATAATTGAAAATTGGGCTATCAAATGCAAAAATTATAAAATTCTTGAGGAGGGCTATAGGCTATAACATAGCATAACTATAGCATAACATCATGCTATGGCCCTCAGAAACTGAGCAAAAAGGAAAATAGTCCGAAACACTAAGCAAAAACGAAGTAATAGTGCGAGCAGGTGATGCGAAGCGACGGGGTGGTTCGAGGAACAAGAAATTTCACGCGGACGAAGTCACGGGAAGAAGCTAGTAACTCATAACGGTGATTATTATTCTAGTTTAGTCCTAGACGTGTTCATAATATTTTCTTAACTAGAACTAAGATACATCTTACCTTTTCAATGTCGAAGTTTGGTATTCCTGCAATACTAGAGTTGCATTGACCAGGAAGAATTACGGGTTCACCGGGTACAAGTTCTGGTAAGAAGAAGCAAGCCTCATCTGAATGGTCAATCTTCTCGAAGTAATTGTCTTGCAATACAACGTTGTTTGCCATAGCGCTGTTTATAGCCGTATTGGCTGCTGGCGACAACTCTCTTGTTTTACTGAGTTTCCAACTCCAAACTAAAAGAAATATTGTTATTTTATTTCTAGTTTTAAAATAAGGTAGGTACTAGTTAGATAGACCTCGTGGCCGGTCACCTAACCGCTGCAGGTCAGATCAAGTAACCGGTCATTGGACTGTCTGTTACGACCGCTCTGAGAGAAGCTGAGAACCGAACGAAGTGGAAGAACATCACGCATAAAGCTACGAATGGTTTTTCAGGGACACGACCTTCAGTAATCAACTACCCGACCAAGAAGAAGAATACGGTAGGTATCTATATAATCAAGTAAAATGTTACCTGCTCTAAAATCAGTACCGATGTTTTCGCAAGCGTATGCAAACGCAAAGTCGTTGTAATCCGTGGCTAGGACCCAGAATGGTATATTTTTAGCTGAAACAATAAAATAAATCCATTTTACTTATTCGGTAACAAGTAGGAACCTTTTTACCAGTACAAACATTACGGGCTGCGTGCATTACGCAAGACATTTACATATTCTCAAAAAAAAAATGTTCAATGAACTCCTCGTACCTTGCCCATTGGTATCAGTAATGGTTATCGTGAGTTTTCCACTGTTGTCAGTAGCGCTGCTCCGAGTTACAACTCCGTTGAGTTGTCCTTGAAACTGGTCTGTGACTGAAGAAGACACCAGATAGAGACGTGAGTTGTCCACGAAATTGAACTGGTGATTGACACATTGTCCTGTCTGTTCAGCTTTAGGATATGATTCAATATCGTACCATGTACCTTCGAACTGTAATATAAATAGATAAGCCATTTTTCCGACTTCAAGAAAGCTAAATACTATAAAAAACAAAACCTCAGTTTTGTTTTTTTACTCTTCTCGGTTCATTGAGCACAAAGTTCAAATAAAAGTGGAACTAGTTCTACTTTTATTTGAACTTTTAAAAGACGACTTACGTCTGCAAAGTTGAAATTCTGGACTACTCCGACAGTCTCGTCACATTGTCCAGGGAACACCACAGGTACATTGTCTTGAGGTTCAGGGAAGTAGAAACAGCCTGTTTCAGTCTGGTCTACCTTCTTGTAGTATCGGTCATCGAGGTACGGTGTGATACTCATTACCGCGTTGATAGCCAATTCAGAGCTCGGCAGCAGCTGTTTTGTTTTACTAAGTTTCCAACTACCCACTGCGGAAATTAAACTTAATTGAGTACCTATTGTTCAACGATAAGTATTAGATTATGGTTTGTTAATTTATTTGATAGGTCAGTTTAAAAAAAAATAGATTCAAATAAAACCGCAATCGGAATATTTTAAGAAGGTCGGTACTTTAAAAATACTGTATTCTTAAATACCTACCTTGCATTTCATTTTCATCTAAATTCTGGCATGTGTATACAAAAGCGTAATTTAAATAATCCGTGTCCAATATCCAGTAATCAGATGATACAGTCTCTGAAAAAAAAACAAAAGTTTAGTAAAGAATTGTCAAAAATCACTGGAAACGAGCATTATATCCTTCAAGAACTTTGTATGAATGCAAAACTTACGATCAGATCCAGGAACAGGAAAGGTGACAACTAGTTTAGCTGAACCATCGGGTGCAGGAACTGCTACAGCCTTCACAGTTTCCAACATCTGATCGTTCACTTGAGAGTTAATCACAGCGACATTGCCATCCACTAATTCGTAAAACGCATTGCTGCAGGTCCCATCTTGGAAGAGTGATGGGTACATTTCAATATTGTGCCATGTGCCCATAAACTAAAAAAGTAAATGACATAGTAGGCATTTTTATAAAAAAAAGGCAAAATAATCGTTGTTTTTGACGTCTGACGCCTTAAATTGATCACATTAATTTCGGGAATTTTAACAATTTTTTTTATCAATTCTTGGTTTGACCTTGCTTGGAAAATTACAATTGGCGCGTCTCAAAACACTATAGACTTTCAATATCGGATTGCCTACTTCATTATTGATGCAATTATGTAGCAGATTGCAGCAGGCAAATTCGGCATCATCATCTGCCTAGCCTTTTCGCAACTATGTTGGGGTCGGCTTCCAGTCTAACCGGATGCAGTGGAATAACAGAATGACGAGTGAGTAAGACTGGTTGTGAGAATTTCGGGCTTCAGACGACCCGTAACGACTGTCAAAGATTTACGAATGATAGCTGGGACCAACGGCTTAACGTGCTTTTCGAGGCACGGAGAGGTCTTGATATGTAGAGATGGTCACCCATCCACGGGCAAATTCGACATCATTATTAATAATATTTCGGGCGTTAGTGTCAATAACTTACTCTGTCTGCTTCAAAGATTGGCATTGCCTGAACGTTAACGGATTCACATTGACCTCTAAAAATTACAGGTTCGTCTGTCGGTTCAGGATAGAAGAAGCAGCCTGCGTCGCTCTGGTCAGTTGGTTGGTAATAAACGGAGTTGAGATCTAAGTAGGACCTTATTGCGTCGTTGACTGCTGTTTCAGAGCTAGACGATAATTGTCGTGTCCTGCTGAGAATCCAACTGTACACTGGAGACAAAATATATTGAGATTAGACGATAGCAAAACAAAACAAAAACAAAACAAAAGAACAAAACAAAAGAACAAAAGTTGTTGTTTATGATGTTAGTCCTGCAAGGTTGTCAACGTTTTAGCAATAACCCTGTATAGGATTAACATCCCAGAAGGTACTGATCATTTTGTTTTGTAGCACCTACCTCGTCGTTGGGTTGTACCGATGTTTTCACATGTGTATGCAATGGCGTAGTTGTCGTAGTCGCTCCTAAGAATCCATAATTCCCGTGGTGTAGAAGCTATAAAAAATTAATATCAATATTTAAGCTTGGGAAGGGTAGACATATTACGTATATGTATAGATATCTATACTAATAATAAAGCTAAAGAGTTTGTTTATTTGTTTGAACGCTCTGATCTCTGGATCTACCGGCTAGATTTTCTTGAGGAAGGTTATAATATATATAACATCATGCTATGACCCTTAGGAGCCGAGCAAAAAGAAAAAAAGTCATTAAGGACGCTAAGCGAAAACGAATTGATAGCGCGGGCAGGCGATGCGATGCGACGGGGTGGGTCGGGGCATTATTTTAGTAAATGGGTAGGTAATCTTCTTCATCGTTCTCCCTTTAAAATTTAACTGTTCGATGTTTTAGAACATTTGGTTACATCGAAACCACCATTTTGTTGGACAATTTGGGATAAAAATAAAAAGTTGGCGGCCAGGAACGAATTACATTTTATTTGAATCGTCGCAGTAGTAGAAACATTTATTTGTATGGATCCGTCTTTCGATCCGCCTCCAAATATACCGTTAATTATAATTTAACTCCGAATCCAAATTGTTCTCGACTTTGACGCCTTAGTAAAAAATATTGAGTTATATGTGTCGCTAATAAAAATATCCAAATAATAGAATAGGAAAAGAAAGGGAAGGGAAGGGATTAGAATAGGTGATGTCCTTTCAAAAATGTTTGTTTGTTGCAAATGCCCTATGAGAAACAATTTAATGCATAGAAACAAAAACAAAATTAATGAAAAAGAATACTCACGTTCTCCTGGAATGTTTAACACCACAGATAATTTCGCATCAGTACTGCTGACTGTCGCATAGCCATCAATCGTGAGTACCTTCTGGTCTACCACCTGACTGTTAAGTATGTTCACAACTCCATCACCCCGAGTGTACTCCGCCCTGACACAGGCGCCATTCCCATTGGGAGTTTCGTAGCTTGAAATTTGATGCCAGAGACCTAAAAACTAAATGTAAAGACAAGTTAGTCAAGGATTGGATTGGGTCTATAACCTTTCCAGGAATACGGGTTGGGCTGTCTGTACGTACGAGTATATCTTTATTTATATATCTATATATATCTTTATTATATATATATCTTTATAATACTTACTCTGTCTACTTCAAAATTTTGAACAACGGCCAAATTATCGTCACACTGTCCTGGGAAAATAATGGGTTCTCCTGGTTCAATAACTGGTAGAACATAGCAGGTATCTTCGCTATGGTCAATAGTTCTCAGGGCAGAAAGTTCGATGCCAAATGTGGTAAAAATTGTTGTGCTAATGTATGCGAGGGCCATTAAAGGAGGGGTCACTGGTTGGTTTATAAGCACCCATATGTGAACTGTGGACAAAAAAAATGGAATTAGATTTATACAGTTACGAATGTCAAACTAAACATGACTGACTTTATGGCACAATAATTTAGAAAAAAAAAAAATAGGAAAAATCTTGATGATGTTCTGCCATAACGACAAAGGTGTTGGTGGATTATTTTATAGCTAAAGCTAGATTAAAATATACTCACGCTTCCTTTCAGCAGCCGATATGTTTTCACACGAGAAAGTAATGGCAAACGTTGCATAATCTGTTTCTCGCACCCAAAAGTTAATGGCTGAAAAAAATATTTAAAAACGTATTACAGAAGGTCAAGCATTGGTTGAACTTGCACAATCATTCAAAAGTTTATATTGTTGTGTATAATGAAATCAAAATACAAAGTAATTTATTCAAACTAGCTTGAGAATTAGCACTTTTCGTAACACACACACAGTTCGTAATGCTTTACGAACTTTCTGCCGGTTGCTCAGGCAATAATAATAGAGCTGTTTTGCATTAAAACAAAACAGTTATTATGTTATGGAAAACACATAGCATTGGGTTGAAGAAGCAGTCTAATAATTCTACCTTTAAAGCGAGAAAACAAGTGGTATATATATCAGAGTACGTACCTTTCTCTAAATTACCTGTGGTGTGATCTTTCAGTTTGGCAGAAATGGTGACAGCTGTGCTGTCACTTCCAAGTGTCATTCATAGAAGTCTTCAAAACTCAACAGCAAGCAAATTGCTCCAATGCTATGTGTTTTCCATAACATAATAACTGTTTTGTTTTAATGCAAAACAGCTCTATTATGTAACTTTCAAACACATAGCATTGGGTTGAAGACCTGTTTGATATCTGCTGGTGAAAGAATACCCGAAGGATGTAGACGCTATGTGAATTATATATTAAAATAACATTAATGAATATTTCTGGATGTATTCATTAAATGTTCAAACCAAAAATTAAGATCTTTCAATCTATTATTCTAAAAAATTCTAAAATTAACAAATCTATAAAATGTTATAGATTATTAACAAATGTATTTGCCTTGCTTGCCAAGGGTGAACATGAAATATAAGGCCATAATGGTAATTTAAATCAATGAGATTTAAACTGAATTAAAATAATAATCTCATTACTAAGGGATAATTGAATCACTCATTTCCTTAATTAATCAAAAGTACCAATATTTTTGCACCTCAACTTTTATAAAGATGTGGGAAAACAAACTCAATGTCTTACATAATAAAGTTAAAATTCCATTGAAACTGAAATTTATTTAGGACCTTTTATATTACTACGGTTAATAGATTAACCCTCGCATGTAAATGAAGTATAAGTCTCTTTATTTATCAATTAAATTGACTTAACATATGATTCATTTACCCAAACATATATAGATAGTTTCAATAAGAATTAAAAATTCTCATAATTATGATAAACCCTCATCCCCCTTCACAGAGAGGAGACCTTTGTTCCATCAGTGGGAACATTATAGGCTGATCATTCTAAATACTCTTGAGAGATAGCCCTCTCTTTTACTACTTTACAGAAGTAATCATTCTGTAAGCCTAGTGGTTCTTTCAGTTTAATTTTATCTGATGAACTAATCACCAGTCAGCCTCCCGAAGGCTACCACAGACCTCTTCTTCTAACTTCATGAGGCTCCTTTATCTTAGTTTGTTTATAAATCTTTTGAGCAAGCTTTATAGACACACCTGTTATTGTAAACCAAAATCAACAAAGATTATGGTAGCTTTTAGGTAAACTCTTTGTGTCTTTGAGCCAAACCTTGGGCGCACTGTTTATTACTTACCCTACTTTTAACATCTCTTGCATGCTGACAATTTGTGTTGCACATATTGTACTCGTGTTTGAGCAAATCAATGATTGTCTTATTCAACACTTAAAAGTTGTGAGATATCTTACAATATTAGGGTATGTAAATCTCTGCTAATCAAGGGGTAAGCAGTGGTTTAGCTAAAAACAATGATTTTTTAGACTTTCTAAATGGACAAAAAACTGTCTAGATGTCATGCAATCTACACTATGACATTCACCTCTGAATACAAGCTTTATAAATGATTATTGTGGATCTCCACTACATATTAGCAAGTTCCTTGCTCCTCTACCAACCACTGCCCCTCCCAACCTGACTGCTTCCCCCCCCTAAACTTTCCAAGCTAGGAGTTGCAACTTGTCAGGTCCAAGAGGTTTTTACATAGATCTTGTAAGGGTACTGGCTTTCTGAGACCTCTCGTCTCCAAATACGAGAGCCAGGCACACTGGGTCCAGTATGGGGCGATTTCTAAATAGTACGTCCCTGCCCCATTTTCGAGTTCAGATGACTGAGCACTCGGTTTTAAATTGGGTGAAGAGAAACATACAGGTTCTCAATGTTGTCACTTCTTAACTGAAGGCATCGCAGAAGCTTGCCAAGCCATAATTTGAGTCCCCTGTGATGTACTGTCGCACAGCGGCTGACTTATTTGACGCGAAAAGGTCTACATCGGGGACGCCCCACTTTGAAACATGGCCTCCGAGGCCTGGGGCCTGGAGCAACAGGAGCCAATCCGGCTGGTCTGTTCTTAGATAAGCGGTCGGCTAAGCCGTTATAACACCTTTAAACTCCCCGGGAGATAAACCGCTGACAGAGTGATTCTAGTGTTCAGCTAATCTGCTAACTTCGTCATTTTGTAGGTTAGGTTCAGGATCACTAGGGATGTATGTACCCTTGTACATCCTAAGTTTGCGACAACTTTGTCGGATTGAGCTAGAATATGTGCACTCTGAAGACTGGCTCTTTGGCTTGCTTATTACTGCGTATATGGCAAACATCTCTCAACTTAGAGTGCCATTTTTTTTCCTGGTTTGGTCAAGTTCCTGGCAAGAGTAGGGTAGAACAGAATATTCTTTGTTATGTACACCATACGAACTACAGACATAAGTGTAGAATATTATACATAGGGTGACCCAATGGGCGGTCTTATCACTAAAAGCGATATTTTAAAGACCGGCAGACGGCATGTGTGGACAGGAAGTGGGTTACCCGTATATAAAGGAACTGAGTTGTGGTCTATCAATAGCCTCTGGCCACCACATTAACTCTTGACAAACCAGTGGAGCAACCATTTTTTCATTTGCCTTGCTCTGCTCTTTTTTTTTTTTTTTTGTTGAGGACAATCCATCAATCAGTTTATTTGTGACAAGCTTGTGTGCTTGTGACAAGCTTTCCCTTACAAGGATAGCAAAATTTGGGTGTTAATAAGCTTTGAACTTGTCTCAGAGAACAAAATCTCTTTATTAGAAGCATTGATATTATTATCTTCCTTTCTACCTAGCCTGCAGGCAGGGCCTTGTGATTAGGCCTACATATTCTAACACCTGATTGAGATTTAGAATTGACTTTGGAAATTCATTTGTCACCCAAGCTTTGTTATGACCCACCGTCTCCGAGACAGCTTTTGCTAGTGGGCCAGCAAAGAATTATCTAAACTCATCATCATCTGCCTAGCCTTTTCCCAACCATGTTGGGGTCGGCTTCCAGTCTAACCGGATGCAGCTGAATACCAGTATTTTACATGGAGCGACTGCCTATCTGACCTCCACAACCCAATTACTGGGTAATATGATCTGATAAAATTATCTAAACCAAATAAACAAAATATTGCAGTTTACATTATTACATGCAAATACCACAGGTTTGCAAATTCTCTGCCACTTACTTGGCTAATGCTGCAATTGTCCAGGGAACTGAAGAAAAGCTAAATGGGTGTGCTGTCAATTCCCATATTTTCTTGGTTCTAAAAGACTCTCCGGAGTCGTTCGTGTAATCAGCATGATACCCTCCAATTAATACATAATTACTTCCGTTTGACTTTTTAGTAATACCGGAGTGTAAACAATAGGCTATTTGATTATAATATCATAATCTTAGAAATTATCCTATCTAAAGATACTTATCTCAAAATATAATTGTTTTGAATATAAATCTTTGCCAGATTTTAACTTCCTGTTATGATTTTCAGTATGAATCAGAAACATGTTTGCCGTCTTTAATTCCCAAGCTTTTACATGGTTATTTAGACAGCCTGAATCTTGTCTCTAGTATGAATCTTGGCCTAGTTATTTTTGGTATGATCCTCATTTATCATGTTTTTAAAATAAAATAACTATGTTCTTATATTAAACAGCTTTTATTTGCTCCACTGCAAATATAATAAATATCTATATGACCCTCTGATGAATGCCAAGAAGATCCTGATGGTCCTGCCTGACCATAACTATACAATTTACTTAATTATTACAAAACAGCAAAAACTGTACAGTATAGCATAATAAGTTATAATGTTGTTTAAATATTTAACATTTCTTATTAGATAAAGAACTTATGTAATTTTTTATTATTCATCTTAATGTTCTAATTGCAAATTAGACTTAGAGGTGTTGAACTTCTTTAATGTAAGTAACAACACATGAGAGCAATGAACTATTGTAAGTACATTCCTGGATAGGAGTGTTCAGACTACTTCCAAAAGGGACCGTAGGGTAAAATCTTAGTGGGTATGTTGCTGCTCAAATAACAAGTGTCTGTAGACCTACTTTAGCAGTTAGCACTTTTTGCTCTCGACTCACGTTAGAGATCCAAGCCACACCTCCCTCCGCGGGGGCTAAAGTCTTTAGTTTTGTTTAGTGGCATAAGTACTCACTCTACTTGCAATTCAGTGTGTGAAACACATGGGATAGGTGAGCATACATGTACTTATAATGGATTGCTTTTCATGATGGGGTGTCATAGAAAAGAACCTGCTTGAGTAATTTTAGCTCAAGACATTCAGTATTTGCTTTAGGAATTACTACCTAATCATCATATTTTTACACTGAAATCCCTTTCCATAAGTTGTAATATTCTTTAAACACGAAAGGGTTGTTTGTAAAACAACACTGCACTTCTGTCTGAAGTGATACTAGCAAGAAACAGAAATTTGTTGATAGTATTTTTGAGTAAGGTTAGTGATATAATGTCATAATAACAGATATTCAGCACTTACTTGGCTTATTGGCTACTCATTCAATTATAAATGCGTAGGTCCGACTTACAGGAAATCGTCTCGATCTCTTTGCCCTGTCGTTCGGCGGTAGGAAAAAGGGGTGCCTCAATCCTCCGAGGATGAAGAGGGTTTTTCCCCGCTATTGCGCTTAGGAGAATCGTGGCGCTCAGGGTCGCTAAACACGGTTCCTCAAAGTAACCGGTGACCACGAATCTAATTTGAACTTCCGATCTCCCTTTCGTCATTTCGGTGACTAACGATCAGCGCACCACTATATATCACTTACCACAATCACTATTATTTACTTTCTATAAAGTTTTACTTGAAACTTTACAAATTTTCTATGAAAATTAACGAGAGAAAAATTTTCCCGTACGTTGGCGGCAAAATTTTTAGACGCTATGAATGACACTTGGAAGTGACAGCACAGCTGTCTATTCTATTCTATTTTTAATTATGGCAAGTAAAGCCGATGTCGACTATTCTGCCAATGTCGAAAGTGAATTGGAAAAGCAAGTGTGCATTAAGTATAAAAAAAAAAAGGTTAAATATGATATAGTTGAACTTTGTAGATCTTGTGGGATTAGTATTGGACTGAAACAAACAAAAATATAAAATTACATATTATAATACTAGAATTGTTAGAACATTAAAATAAACGTATACCACATCCAAACATATATACAATAGAATATCTATGGCAATAAATTATAATTTTATATTATTGTGGCGGATGAATATCATCAGCGCCACAAGCAATTCTGAAGAGGGATATGTTAAAAGAGAGGGGAAATTAATAGGAAGAGGGATCTTAAATTTGGGGAGACGGCTATACAAATCTAGAGGTGGGATGTTGTTAGAGCATTCGAAAAATATGTGATCCAGGGTGCCCTCCTCCAACCCGCACTCGCAGATAGAGGAGTCACGAACATGGATCTTGTGTAAAAAAACGGGAGTGCAACAAAAACCTAGGCGGATTCTACAAAGAACTGAAATAATAGTTTTCGATACTTTTTTGTGACCGAAAAACCACGGTTTTGGTTTGATGGTCGGTTGCACTGCATAAAAAAAACTACCTTTCTTTTTGCTGGACATATTCCACTGCTCTTGCCAGGAACACTGCAGGTTCAGTCTTGGAAGGGACAGTAGGTCGTAACCCTGGTAAGAATTGTGCGTGAGATCTGATGATGAAGATGAACATGCATCTTTAGCCAATGCATCAACACATTCGTTACCCTTAATGCCACAATGGCTAGGTATCCAAACTAACTGAACATCCTTTTCAATATTAGCGCAGGTCATAAGAGAATTTTTAATTTTTAAAATAAGGGAACTATGCAATTTGCTTTTAAACGGATTTTGGACTAAAGCTTGCAAACAAGTAAGGGAATCTGTAAAAATTACGGCTTTCTCAATATTATGGTGTGACTCTATAAAAAGACAAGCTTCCAATATAGCCACGCACTCACCAGTGAATACAGAAGATTCCTTAGGGCCTCTAAACTGTAGGATAATTTTGGAGCTTTGGTAATAAACCGCAGCGCCAGTGTGATTATGATCGGTTAGTTTCGAAGCATCCGTGAAGAATAATTGGAACCCATTCCATCGCTCGCCCACCACCGCATTGAAGGCCAAATTCGCTGACGGAGATTTTTTGGATATACCAATATCAAAGACAATTTTTGGGATATAACATAAAACTTGATAAGGAAAATTAAAAAGGGGTAATCTGGGAAACTGAACGATCGGGTATGCTAAATTGAGAATTAGTCGAAAGGATTTTATGATTAAGGGTATTTCTTTATTTTTCCAGTAATTTGAGCTTCTGCATATGGCATCTAACTCGATCAGTCTTCCTATGAGAGGATGGGAGGATCTACTTATTAGTCTAGACACAAAACGGGAGGACAGATATTGCCGCCTAAGGGCCAGAGGAGGATCAGCACATTCGACCTGCAACGCGTTAACAGGAGAGGACTTCATACAACCTGAGATGATTCGAAGGCATTTCGACTGAACTCTATCCAGCCCAGCCAAAGCACCCCTGTTGCAAGGGATTAGAAGATAAGTTCCATAGTCTAAAACACTACGAACCAAGGCATTATAAACCAATTTCATGGTGTATGGGTGAGCACCCCACCAAACACCCGCAAGGACCTTTAAAATTGAAATAATCCTTTCACACTTTTTGATCAGATGATTTATGTGATGTTTGCCAGTTAATTTTGAATCCAAAATGACGCCTAAAAATTTTACTTTTTTAACTATAGGAATATTGTGGCCTAAAATGTTCACTGAAATATGAGGAATAATCCTTTTGCGAGAGAAAATTACTACCGAACTTTTGGGGGCAGATAACGACAGCCCATGGTTTAAAAGCCACTGGTTCAAAGAGTCCAGAGAGAGACATAAAGATGACGCAGCGTCAACAATGGAAGGATCCGTCACATATAAAGCAATGTCATCGGCATATTGTAGTATCTGACAATTGTTGTTTAGACAGGACCTAATATCAGCCGTATACAAATTGTACAGTATGGGACTGAGGACAAAGCCTTGCGGGAGTCCTCTCCATGTCTGCCTTGTATCGAACTCCTCACCCTGGACTCTCAGAACCAATGAGCGGGACAACAGAAGTTCGCATATACATTGTATCATCTTAGCCGGAAGACTCAGCTGTTGCAGTTTTTGCCTGAGTACGGGAAGAAGTACATTGTCATATGCAGATGAGATGTCAAGGAAAGCGGCAACAACGGATTCATTCTTAGAGTAGGCTAAGCGGATATCCGCAACTAAAATACTAATACTATCCATTGTGCTTAGTCCTTTCCTAAAACCAAATTGATGATTCGGCAGTAGGTCTCTCGATTCGACTATCCACTCCAGGCGATTTTTAATAAGGTGTTCCAGTAATTTGGCTAGGACTGAAGATAGAGCAATAATAGAGGCCTAAGGCCATTCGGATCATCTGCATGTTTGCCTGGTTTCAATAAGGGAATAATAATTTGAAACTTCCACTGATCTGGAACCCAACCATGACTATAACAGAAATTTAAAATATTTAAAAAATAGATTTTGGCCTTTTCACCAGAATGGGTTATGAAAGAATAGGGCACGCCATCAATACCAGGCGCTGAGTCCCGGACTTGTTTGAGTACCACATTCAGTTCGTCCAAAGTAAATGGCGCATCAAACGGATCCTCTGATGCGTTACACAGGGGCGCGTTTTGAAATTCTGATAAGAGTGGAACATAGGATGGTGCTATTTTGTCAAAAAAATGTTCAGCGGTTTCCCTAGCAATCGGTGAAGAGATAGATGGGGAACACCCACGTCTAAACCTGTTGATATTTTTCCAGACGACTGAAACTGGAGTAGAGGGTGATAGAGAGGAGCAAAACTTAACCCAACCCGTACGTTTCTTCTTGCGAAGAAAACGTTTGGTTCTGGCATTGATATGACAGTATGCCAACAGATTTTCAGTGGTCATATCTGTATTGTAGCACACCTCTGCTTCGTCCCTATCCCTTATTGCCGAAGTGCATTCTGGGTCCCACCATGGGGGTGAAGGAATTTTATTACGAGCACTGTTTTTTAAAGGAAAGCAGGAATCTGCACTGGAGGTAATAGCTGTTACAAAACCCTCATAACAGCTCTTGGCATGGCAGTGACCAGAAGGATCTGATAAATTTGAATTTAAATTTGGAAGAACATCAATTTTATCCTCCAATAATGATACAAATTTTGACCAATCCGGTTTGGACAGGTTATATTTCAGAAGTGGAGGGGAAGTTTTTTCTAAATAAGACTTATTAACCAAAGATATGACTATAGGGTAGTGATCACTACCATGCGACAAGGTTGTACATTCCCAGTGAGTCGATGCTGCTAACTCAACCGAACAAAATGTAAGATCTACACAGCTCTTTTGCTGTCCTGTAAGAGATCGTCGCGTTGAACAACCGTTATTTAAAATGCAGAGGTTCAAGTCATCCAAAACATCAACCAGAGCTACACCAAAGGCATCACAGCGTTCAGACCCCCATCTGTAATGGTGGCAGTTAAAGTCGCCCATGACCAGTATCGGACCATGAACATTAGCAAAAATATCTCTGAGAATAGTTAAGAAATTATGGTGAGGATGCGCAATATAAATTGAAAACACTGTGATGCCCTCAACCCTCCCTGCGGCAATGCTCATATCACCCATAAGTGAAGGCAACGTAAAGGGCAAAAGTGGGACCCGATTATTGACTAAGAGAGCTGACCCTCCATAGCCATCTGATCGGTCACATCTAAGAATGTTGAAATGTGGCATACGGAAGCTAAGATTTGGAGTAAGCCAAGTCTCAGCTATGGAACAAGCCAATGGCTTGTATTTATTTAAAAGGAATATGAGTTCGTGCTTTTTATGCCACACGCTCCTCACATTCCACTGAAGAAATACTTGGCGAGACGCCATTTCTAAAATCTAAAAGGAGAGTTATAAGTTGGTCGGCAACGTTGGACGGTGATTGAGTATTAGAAGTAGAAGAAGAAATAACAATAGGTAAAAGTTTTACAAGTAGTTCGATTATAGAAGAAGTACTATTATTGAAAGAGCCATTATTAAAATTGAGAGCGCAGCCATTAGGCTGTGAAGGTTGGGGGGAACTAGTTATCTGCTGATGAGCACCTTTGTCATATGATGGGGAAAGGGGGGCATGGGTTTTAGGCTTTAGGGTTACTGTCTTGCGATAAGACTGAGATATTGGAGTTTTAGTGATGTTAGCATAGTTGCGGGAAGCTGTTGGAATTAATTTGCTAGCCTCAGCATAAGGCATGGATTTTTCAGCCATAACAGTCTTAATGGCTTTCTGTCTACCATGCTCGGGGCATGACCTGCTATTAGCGAAGTGATTACCCGAGCACAGAATACAGAAGGCCTCGCCCTCAGAAATGTTGCAACCATCACCTGGGTGATCGTGGCCACATTTGCTGCAGCGTGGTTTTGATCTGCATACATTAGCCACATGTCCAAATCTACAACACTTGCGACACTGTATAGTGGGAAATATGTACTGCTCTACAGGAAGGGATGTGTAACAGCAGAAGATCCTTTGGGGTAAGACTTGTCCATCAAATGTGATCACACAAGTTTCGGTAGGTTTCCACACATTATCACCGTCTTTCTGAGTTTTTCTATTAATTCTGCGGACTTTAAGTATTTGCCCACATCCTGAAGGCACAGATAGCAAATCTATAGCCTCGTCTTCTGAAATATCAGAGGGAACTCCTGTTACTACGCCCATCCTTGTGATGTTGAATGTCGGAATAGAGGCGGTATAACTGTACTTCGGTATCAAAGAATTAACTAAGAAAGAGTTGGCATCCTGAGGGGAAGCAAACTCTACAGACACACGGTTTCTACCAACCCTATTAACACCACCACGAACTATGTTCGCAATGTTGTTACTTATTAAAAATTTACCAAAATTAACTGGATGTAATGTGGTGCCTGAGTTGGGTTGGGTCTCTATACGGGAGACGTGGACAATGTACGGGGCCTTATCCATTGCCGAATATTTGACACGTCCAATTTGGCTTTTCTTTTGTTTGTTTGGGGGGGTAGGAGACAAAATATCTTCGTTACCGGGACGTTTACGGGAAGATTGGTTGGATTGGGATACATCCATCTCTGAAACACTACAGACAACATCCGCGAATTGCGATAGTGGATTCGGGGAAAAAGGAAATGAAGGACTTGGAACGTCAGGAGGATCAGGATCGGGGGGTTTGTTTATATCCATCTTGGATAAAACGAAATTAAAATATGACAATCACAATACAAACCTGTTAATTAACGAACACAACGACAACACACTTAACAATAACAAGTCACAAAAATGTCAACAATCACTAAAAAAAACAAGGCAGATTCTAATCACACGTGCTAACCAAGAACACCGTGGCGAGAATCACAGCACAGCTGTCACCATTTCTGCCAAACTGAAAGATCACACCACAGGTAATTTAGAGAAAGGTACGTACTCTGATATATATACCACTTGTTTTCTCGCTTTAAAGGTAGAATTATTAGACTGCTTCTTCAACCCAATGCTATGTGTTTGAAAGTTACATAATATGAATAATTTGTCGAGGTTGCTAGCTAACCACTTAATGAAATACAACTCTAAAACATTACAGTAACGAGGAGTAAATGAAACTAAAATTAAAATAAATTGGCATGATCAATTATACAGTCAAATAAAATAAACAATTTAATGAACTCATGTAACCTTGCCAGTTAAGAATGCGATTTAAGGTCTAATGGAATTTAAACAAGAGTTTTTGGATATGAAAATTTAATACTGGCGTTCTGTATTTTCTACCTACCGTCGTGGGAATAAAGCGTGGGTTGATGCGATAAGAATAGGAACGTCAATGACCTCTACTGTCAAATGTTGATTGAAAACTACGGATTGCAAAGAAAATTGCAAAATTGCATTGCAAAGGAGTTTGGAGCAAAGAAATAAACCACGTCAAAAGAATTGAAAATGAATACAGTTTTTATCCCGTGGGAATATCGGGATAAAAAAATAATCCTATGTGTTAATCCAGGAAATGGTCTATCTATGTGCCAATTTTCATCAAATCTGTTCACCGGTTTACGCGTGATTGAGTAACAAACATCCAAACATCTTAACAAACTTTCACATTTAAGTATAATATTATAGTGAGATAGTAGGATACAGTTAACAGAATGCCTATTTTAATTATTTTCAATAGCAGATGGTGAAATAAAATATTAAATGCCTACATTAATCCATGTTTTATTATGTAGGGGAAAGCAGCAGTGATGATGATGGTGATGACGACAACGATAACCACAATGATGCAGACATGAGCGGAATTGAATAACTAAATTCTGATTAATAATTTTTCGTTCATAATTCGTAAATAAATGTTATTTAAAAAATATCTTGCTTTGCTCACCCTACTCAATTTATTCAATTTGACAACTGTGACGTCACAACATGGCGCTAAGTCGATCCTATTCTTATTTGAAACGCATTGTATGTAAGTTAATACTATAAGGTAGGTATTACCTATTGATACTTACGATCTTGGAACGACGATATGGTGAGCTGAAGTCTAGCAGTATCGCCGTCTTGTGACACCGTACCCTTTGCTTCTTCGAAGAAATTATTATTGACGGAAGAATGGTACACCTCAAGGCCATTACCATTCGTCAGTTCAAATGCGGAACAGTCTCCTTGTTGGTTCGGGTTGTCTGTCCGGGCATACTCGTACCATTTACCTAAGAACTAAAAAGAGACAATAATAGAATTATATCGCATCGACTCATGCTAATAATTATGCTTTCGATGTTTTATCAGAATCTGGACTCTGTAACAGAATTTCTCATTCCAATACTTTGGGTCTTGAAGCTTTTCTAAGGCTTCTTTATGCAGTTTGTCTATAAGCAAGCACAGTAACTACATAGCAGAGTCGCTTTTCTTGACTATCTGTGTGATCACAATGGATTTTGATGTGGTTTTCATCATCAATGAAAAAGGCTTCTGTGTAGGTATAATTAATGATTATTTTACATATCCACTCACATGTCCCGCACCGCGGTTACGTCATCTACGTAAGTGTGGCTCTAATTTACGTAGTTTTAATTATTTTAGGGATAAAAATTACCAATATTAAAAATTACAGAAATCGATTCAGTAAATGATTCTGAACAAACTACTTTCATAATGTGCATCAGTAAATGATACTGAACAAACTACTTTCTGTAATTATTATCATTGGTAATTTTTATCCTAAAATAATTAAGATTAAAATAAGAGATTTTTTTAAAGATTTATTTTTAGGTAGATACCTATAATTATATATATTATCTACTTAATAATAAATCTTAAATTCACTGGCAAAAAACGCACAGCTTAATCCACTAGTCTAGTCTAAATTTTACCCAAGAGTTCCAAATAACGTAGGTGAGCACTGAGCACGGATTTTTGAACATTCTTCCCTAAAAGGGGGTAAAGGGATGAAAGTTTGAATGGTTTCGTTATTTTTGCCAATAGGTAATCTCATCAGGCGCAGGGCTTGAATAGCACAGAAATTACTATATTTTGACATAACACCTAAATCAGTAGATAGCACCCGTGTCAAGCAAGGGCGGGTCGCTTAATTTAAAAAGAATATTCGCCTTTTGCAGAAAATAATGTGCTCGTATCACGTGACCCGTGCTGTATTACAAAGCGTTGCCATGGTAAAATGTTGATTGTTCCCTCATTGTAATTTAGATAAATAGAACATAGTACAGCACAGCTGCACCTTGATGCGGATTACTCACTCGTTCCATTATTTTGTAAAACTATAAGTTATCTTTAAAAAAAATCTGTTGTTTCATACATTTTGGTCAAGTAGGTATTGAAATTTTGTATGAAACAGCAGATTTTTTTTTCGTGATTTCAGAGTTGGTCCCATAGTGAAAGTTGTTCATAATCATAGGTAGAACACCCTGTAAAAATTTGGAACCGGTAAAAAAAATAATCTTGTACCTATACAGGGTCAAATTAAATTAGCTAGCGAAACTTTGCAGACGTGACGGGTATCTATACAACGTTATTTTTAGTATATGCGAAACCTGAATATTGTTTGTTCAGAATAAGTAACTGAATCGATTCCAATAATTTTTACCTTATATTATATTTTGTCCCAAAAATATTTAAAAAAGGTTAAAAGTTGGACACCGAGCGACACTACGTAGGTTATCCAATTTCCGCGCCGAAATGAGCGCAAGACGGCGCGGCGCGGGTAAGCATGTTTTTGTACGGACAAACAGACCGTAAGCGTCAGCTCACACCGAGACGCGACGCGACGCGCAGTTTTCAAAATAGAAATACAATTACAGACCTTATCAACTACACAAAAAGGTACACGATTCAGTGAGCTACGCAGCGATGCGCCGCGCGTCGCAGCGCGGCGTAGCTCAACGTAGTGAACCCTGCATTGTGTACCTTTTAATGTAGTAGATAAGGTCTGTAATTGTATTTCTATTTTGAAAACTGCGCGTCGCGTCGCGTCTCGGTGTGAACTGACCCTAACTTAACAAGCTTATAACTTTGTGATTTTTCATGATACAGTTTTGAAATTTTGGACATAGATTATAATATAAATATATAAAAATACTAGGCACGTGTTTCGGGTTTCGCTACTAAAAATAATATTCTATACAGGGATAATGGTAAAACATGAACAACCTCTCAAGAGGTTATTGTACTCATCATTATGAACAACTTTTACTATAAATAAAATAAAAAATAAAATAAAATAAAATTCATTTACTTAATTTACACTAATTTGCATGTCCATATGAGGTTAGTATTATGGAACTTAAAAACTATGTTAGTAAAACTAATTATAATGATGATAATAGATATATGGGACCAATCCTGAAATAGCGAAAAAAAAAAACAGCTGTTCCCTAAATTTTGACGAGTTGAATAAATGTAGGGAACAGCTGATTTTTTTTTTGCGATTTCAGGTTGGCTTTCTTATCATCAATTGCTTTAATCACTTATATTGTCGTTACACCAACGTATCATAAGATAGAAATGCCGCTAATTGATACGTGCAAACAATATGGGATTAGGAATTGTTCGTCTACAAAATGCGACCTAATTTATTTATATAGGTACAGTGCACGAATTCGAGTTGATATATTTTGTTTCCTTTTTTTTTCAAGGGCTAGCGTATTTTATTCAAACCAAACGATATTTTAAGACCACCGTACAGTCACGAGCACTAATATGTCAACACTTGCCAACTTTCAATTGCGATTTGTTCACGAAATAACGAATGCAAAGTTGGAATACGACACTTTACATATACTTATAGGTTTGGAAATACTATGTTCGTAATAACATAAAATTTCATTCAAAAATAAAGGAGAAAAACGCCTTTGAATAAAGCCAAGTGTATACATACTTATGCTCGTGACTGTACAAGGACAGATTAATCTGAAGAAAGACAAAGCTGTTCCAGATCGATCAAAAGTTTCATACACAAACCTATCTACTACCAGAACTTAATGATTTTAATCACGTTTCTAGTAAATATTAAACCTTTCCTGCAGAAAAAAAATCTGGAAGGATTCTTAACTATCAAGCTTTGTAACAAAATTTTAGAATGTACCTACCTACTAATTACTTAAGAATTTCAGTCAAAAAAAGTCATCTGAAGACCCGCAACCACTGACCTCTATCATACACTTGAATCCATAAAGGATTTCATTATGAATCAAAATATGGCGAAGACAGTCCGTGTTTTTCTTTTTTTCACTGCACTAGGTAGGTAAAATCAAAGAGTTTGGGATTGGATTTGAATTGGATTGATTGGTATTACAGCACAGACTAAAAAAAAAAACTGAAAATCCTTCACCAATGGCATTTGAAACGATTAACTTAACAGTTAACTGTCCATTATAATTCATAATGTTTTCCTTTTATGATTTTGTCAAAGTGGCCTTTTTAGGCCCCCAGGTCAGTGCCCGTAACGAAAAAGTTTAAAATCTAGTCGCAATCTCATCTCAGCGACAATCAATGTCAAAAATGTAGGTAAATTGTAGGTATTTTTGACAGATTGAGACTAAGGTCAGACTGTGGGCGGTCTTAAAATTACGGGAATTACCCCTCTATTATTGGTTTTTAGATCCGGTTATTAGTAGACCAGTAAACTGAACTACTTACTTGTTGAATATTAAAATCTTGCTGTAAAGGAAAATCGGTACACTGCCCATCCTGTATCACTTGCCCCACACACGCACTAAATAGTCCAACGAGACTAAAAACTAATACAATTATTACTTTCGACATTATGGGATCATGGTTATGTCCCGGCACATCACAATTGGCATACTAATCAAATAATCGTTTATCTGTTAATTTATATAAAATCTTATCAAAGTTACATTTATCGTTTCTTTAATCTTAAAAATCGTATCGTTCAATATTATTATGACGTGTTTAGAGTAAACAGATTGTTGTGAGTAATCCGGACTTACTGTGATTTTCAATTATTATTATTTACTAGCTGCGCCCTGCGGTTTTACCCTCGTAAATATCGATCCCGTGGGAATATCGGGATAAAAAGTAGCCTATATGTTAGTCCAGGGTGTCAGCTACCTCCTTACCAAATTTTAGCAAAATTGGTCCAGCCGTTTGAGCGTGAAGAAGTAACAAACATATAAACACACCCCCATACACACACCCCCACTCAAACACACACACTCACAAACTTTCGCCTTTATTATCAGTGTGATTATTATGAGCCTGTTATGTCCCACTGCAGGGCAAAGGTCTCCCTTCCGTCTTTCTACTTTTTCCTGTCTCCTGCTTCATCTGGCCAATTCTTCAGATAGACGTCCAATTCGTCACGCCATCTCTTTCTGGGCCTACCGAGTCGCCGATTCCTGTTATTCGGAATCCAGTCAGTGACTACTTTTGCCCAATTCTGTTACGACATGCGGCAGATGTGGCCTGCCCAATTCCACTTCAGTTTGGCGGCTGTGTTGCCCACGTCTGCAATTTGTGTTTTGGAACGAAGTATAGGTACTGTTCCGAATGCGGTCTGTGACTTTGACTCCAAGAATACTTGGTTCCATTGCTCGCTGGCAGACCCCGAGTGCGGACTTTTGACGTTTCGTTAACGACCATGTCTGCGCTCCGTAGGTGAGGGTGGGAAGGATGCACATGTCCATGAGTTTACTTTTTAAGGAAAGTGGAGGTGATCCTTTCATTAGGTGTTTCATCGACCAATACATTTTCAATGATATGTGCTAATAAATATTATGTAGAGCAGTGGTGACTGGTATCGGCCCCGACTTACGAGTTGTAGGTTGTGAGTTCCAACCCAGTCAAGCACTTTACTTTGTGTATTAAATTTCATCTTCACTGCTCTCAAAACAGTGAAGGAAAACATCGTGAGGAAGTATCGGCATGTCTGAGAACCAAAAATTCTAAGACATGTGACATCCACCAATGCGCACTGAGCTTGCGTAGTGGATTATGGCCCACTCCCTCTCATAGAGAGGAGGCCCGTGAGTGTCCCAGCAGTGGGAACATAATAGGCTGATTTAGCTAAATATTATGTACAATTAAATTCTGAAAAGACCGAATTAACAGTTTTAATGAGATTTTTTGAGTCAAAGTCATTTATTCAATAACAATAATGCGTGTGTGTGTGTATGTAATGTGTGTGCTTTCTAAAAGGTTCCGCTACAACGTATTAGCGATCTAAGTGTATTTTCGTGTGTGATTACTATCTATTTGTTTGTACGTACCATACTAATCTGTAAATATGAGTAGCGAAGGGTCAATTTTTGTAATAGGTAAGCCGAAGTTATGATTATATTATTTGTTTACAGAATACTGGTTACGTATTATAATAATATTTACAGTTACACTTGAAGTATCAATGTGTTCAATGGCACTGGACTAATATTCATAATTTAATAGAGAAAATAAACATTGTCGTGTTGCCAACCAAACGTTCTGTTTATTGCGAGAGTTTTTTCATAGTTATGTGTAAACTTTAACAGTACCTAAATACCTGGACCTATTTAAATATTTTTTTTTGTATAAAAGGGTATACTCTCGAGGTGGTCCCATTGTCATCAAGTTGGAATCTGATGAGAGGATCCCATGGAAATCGATGGAAACCCTTATATTCTATAGGCAAACCTATAGCGATTTGATATTTTTTTAAAGTAACTTGAGCATTTGCTCTCGGAAATCGTCATTTCGTAAAGTGGAGCTGATGATGAAGACCACAGATGGCCATCGGAACTACTCAATGATAAATATTTCACGGGTTGCGATTCGATTACTTTAATATGGTTGCTAAGCAATATAAGCTCTTCTCAATGCGTATGGTGAGTGGTTAACGTCCCAGCATTGGGAAAAGAAATATTTTGTAACATGTGATGAGCAGTTGACATTAAGGTTTGAAAGGGTATGCTCTCGAGGTGGTCCCATTGGCACTAAGTCAGAATCTGATGAAGGGATCCCATGAAAATCGAGGAAAATCCTATATAGCATGTAGTTTTATATGAATTTGTGTGGGGTAGGTACAACTAAAAAGTGAAAAATAAAAAATTTTTTACAAAAAAAAAAAAACAACCGACTTCCAAACCAAACAAATAAAAAAGTTTGATTTATTAAATCTTTAAACTTGATAATATTTTTCGTACACTACGTTGAAAATTATCCAGTCTTAAGAGGTATCGTATGACCCAGTAACTGAGTTGTGGAGGTCAGGGTCATCCAACAGGGGGCCTAAAAGGTCACTTTGGCAGAATCATAAAAGGATAACATTATGAATTATAATGGACAGTTAACTGTTAAGTTAATCCTATCAAATCCCATTGGTGAAGGATTTTTCAGTTATTTTTTTGTCTGTGCTAAAATACCAATCAATCCAATCCAAATCCAATCTCTTTGATTATAACTACGTATTGCAGCGAAAAAAAGAAAAACACGGACTGTCTTCGCCATAATAGGATTCGTAATGTTATCCTTTTATGATTCTGCCGTAAAATACTGCAAATAATGCAGCTGAATACCAGTATTTTACAGTCGCTCCATGTAAAATACTGGTATTCAGCTGCATCCGGTTAGATTGGAAGGCGACCCCAATATAGTTGGGAAAAGGCTAGGGAGAATATAATGACGTTGGAAATTATTAAAACAATTAATGAGATTCCACATAAATATAATACATACCAACGTTGATGAATTAATCAAAACCAGTTTGCAATTTTTCTAACTTATTTTTTTCATATTATTGACGTAGCTGAACCATTTAAGTAGCACAAAAAAAAAATCGTAAACATAATCGAGTTACGCAACGGAATGGTCCTCTAAATCCGTCTAGAAGCATCGCGGGGTGCTGTTGGAAGCGTTCAATTGGACTCGTCCAAATTGTAATCACTCTCATCCTTTAAACTTTCCACGATGTCGAGTGTACATGAATTGGAACGTGATTTGCCCATCAACCGCTATTCTTACGAAAATTATGTAATGTGTTTGTTGTGATGGAAAATATGATTCATTGGTGTTGGTAATTAGCTTTTGTGGTCAGTTTGACAGTGTTGTTTGGATGTTTATATAGCATTTTAGGATGCACTGGAGCGGTTTTGATTTCAGAACGAGATGACCCGGTGAACTTCGTACCACGTGAGATCGACTGGCAATTTCCATAAAGAATATCGATTTTTTCGGGTGTTCCTTTGGGTGGTTCCTATTTTTTTTTTATTCAAAACCACCCTAGTATAAAGGCAAATAAAACAAAAAAAGGTTAACCAAATCGGTCGAGCCATTTTAGAATTTTTGCGAGACTAACGCATGGCAATTGATTTATATATAGAGGGTCTCTCTGGAAGTATGGATCAAATCGAATAAGGGCGTGGGCAAGGTCATTTCCAAACTTTTTAACCCTGAGAATGTCGGTGAATTTTTTTACTGTTCAAAAGTTATGACCAATTTAATAATTTTTAGATAGCCCTGATAGTTTTTTTAATCATTTTTTTTTCTTTGAGCACTATGCGAAGGGATTGAAAAAAAAACTTAAATTGGTCATAACTTTTGAATAGTAAAAAAATTCACCGACATTCTCAGGGTTAAAAAGTTTGGAAATGACCTTGCCCACACCCCTATTCGATTTGATCTATACTTCCAGGGACACCATGTATAGATATTAATCGATAAACATTCAAGTTCTTAGCTAGAGCAAGATCTTAGCCTTTGTTCTGTTTCGACTAAGTGATGCTGAAGACCATGATGCAACTACCTATCGTCTATTATTATTACTTGCCTGTATTGTCCCACAGCAGGACAATGACCTTCCTAACACTCTTTCCACTTTTCCACATCGAGAGCTACTCAGGACCTGTACTAGAGTAGTCCAAGTCACCCCTTCGTCTAGAATTGTCGTGATTTCGCTTTTAAATTAGAGAGACCATTTGGTCCTGAGTTTAACCATAATTGAGCACTTACTGACTTGGCTGCAGAATCGCTTTATTAGGCTATAGTCATACTAAAGTGACTGTGGCTGTGCTATGTGTGTTGCAAAATACACAAGCAATAATAAAGTTGTTAACATTATCAAATACCGTGGTTTTGATACCATACATAATCACTGATGCACCTCGCCCAAGCTTGGAGGTCTACTCCGTTAGCACGTAATCCGTTTTTCGACCGTTAGCACGTAATCCGTTTTTCGTCGTTTCGTCCAAAATTACGGGTGACCCCTACTCCGTATTACCTACGGATATAAAATTAGTTTGGGGCCCGACATAAGAATAAATGGCACTACGATTTGACAGTTGTCCCTCCCAATGTGCTTTTGTCCGTGCGAAAAAAATCAACATCGGGTGTAGGATTCATTCCAAAGTTTTAAACTAGGTACTTTCAGACGGGACCGTAGTCGTTTTAGATCTATCTACGTCAATTTAATACAATCTAACATTTTATATTAGCAGTCCAACTAATTCTTATTTTGTAGGAAGACCAACAAAGGGATAGTTTAATCATGGGTCTGCAAAATGATTATTTAATTCCACAGAGAAACAACATCGCAATTACAACAAAGGGCTGATTTTACCAAAGTCATATCTATTACTCGTGGAATAAAATGGACGTCTGACAGTTCAAATATGGAAAAACTGTCAAAAATTCAAAATTTATTCTCAGGATAAGACTTATTCTAGGTATAAAAGTTTTGTGGAATGCGCCCTCAGTCGACGTATATTGAGTATATAGCTTTCTTTATCAAGGAAAAAAGTCATAATAAACGCAACCGCTGTTAATTGACTAATTCTCAGAACGGTAATTGAATTCTTAGTAAGTTGAGGTACGGCAGAGGCACAGGAGCGGCGGAGGTGGAAGTCAGGGTGTTGGGTGTTGTGGCGCTGCCTGCCTGTGCCTGGGAGAGGCTATGCTCCGCAGTGGACTGCGATAGGCTGAGTTGATTGAAGTAGACGTACAAACGCCAGCACATCACGCTACCCGAAACTGTCAAATTTTCCCAATCAACTTTGAACCTTATGCTTTAGAAATAAAGTTGAAAATATATCAAAGAAATTTGACAAATTGTAGTAGCTTGATGTGCTGGCTTCTGTATAATGGGAAAAACCAGGCAAAACTGTCTAATTTGCTTCGAAAAGCAATTTAATTATTACTAGCTTTTGTTAGCGGCTTCGCTCGCGTGGATATCGGCAATTAGCCCACGGGAACGAACTACTGGGACAAAAAGCCTATGTGTTAATACAGGTTATAAAGTATATGTGTGCTAAATTTCATCCAAATCTGTTCAGTCGTTTTTGCGTGATTGAGTAACGAACATACAAACTTTCCTAATATAGATAATATTGATGAAACACAACATCTTAGGGAATATCAATCAAGATTCCGTGCGTCGTCCAGATCCATTGCTTACGTCCTGTCGTCTCCGTGTGTATGGCGCCTTAAACTGGCTAGTAACAAGACTTGTTATTGAGGCATAAAGTATGAGCATGAGCAGCAATGAAAGTAAATGAAGTACTGACGCCAACACATCAAACTACCCGAAACTGTCAAATTATACCAGTCAACTTTAACCCTTGTTTTAGCGATAAAGTTGAAAATCTATTAAATCAATTTGACAGATTGTAGTAGCTTGATGTGCTGGCGTCTGTACATCAATACAAAGGAAGGATAGAAAAAAAGTAATTTAAAAAAATTAAACCAACTTCAAAAAAAAAAAACTCAAAATTATGAAATACTTTTAATTTCGGAAGTGGGTGTCTTTGGGACCTGTATTTTATAGTTTTTTGTTAAGGTGGTTTAATTTTTTTTTAAATTACTTTTTTATTTCGTAATTTTTAGTTTTTGCACTAGAATTTGACCAAGGTTTTGAGATGTTTTCCCTTTGACACTACACCCGTAGCTCGTTTCAATAAGTCAGGCTGTCACACTAACACGTATTAGTCCATATCTTGAAAATTACTGAATCGATTTTGATGAAACTTGCACTGTTCCCTAAGTTGAAGTAAATGTAAGCCATAAAATAAATGGTCACGATCCGATTAATAGTTGCGGAGAAATGCGTGGACAAACATACATACATACATACGTCTATAAAATTTTGTATATTTGTTTGGAAGCCCTAATAGATTGTTATAATTATGTGAATATAATGCAATTCCATAATATTACATACATACGTGTCGAATTGATAACCTCCTTTTTTTTGAAGTCGGTAATTATAAATAAAGTATCATTACCTAACTAATTAAAAATGGGGTTATTGGCTAAGTATCAACTTTAGTATAATTTGTAGGTACTGCACTAGCAATTATCGTACCTATACATGGTGTGGAAAAATCAGTGGTGTGACAAACGAGAAAAAAATCCTGTTTGTCATACTGGTGTGATAACCTGGTGTGACTACGAGTCGGCAAAGGTATTAACAGCCGCATGGGTGGATCGCTGATCGTGGATCGACCATACATAGTTGGGAAAAGGCTAGGCAGATACCTAATTAAAATTTGTAGGTACATTTTAATTGAAATCTGACTAGAGAGACTACCAAAATACTGTTCCATAAAAATTCTATTATCCACATACCAACATGGTTTGGATTTACAAGCATTTGATAATAGCAGTTATTTGCATGACTGTTTCGAGTTGTTTTTATTGATTTCATTTTTTATTTGGTATCCACAAAATTCACCTTTGTGTTGCCACTACAATAGCCTGAATGCAGCTTGCAATTAGTTTTGCCTTTATGGTCACTTTCCGCTCTATTTATTATGAACATCATAATTGGTTATGGATGATCTGCGGCCCTTTGTCATGACATGTTTTTGTGGGAAACCTCTCAATGTGGCAACGACCTAATCTATATGTATTTCAAATCTTGACAGGAGATAGTTGATAATGAATGACAATCAGAATTTTTTTTTTTGAGTCCTTCACGAGCGAAAAAAAATGTTTGCCTCCTTTCTGCAACTGTTTCTGTTGTTAAACTCTTCTTAGTATAAAATTGTGTAGATAATTTAATGGAGATTAGGTCTGTAATTTTCAAAAATTGGTTTAATGCAGTAGACACGAAAAAAACATCAATATATTTCTACAAAAAAATCTCGTCAATCAAGTGTGAAACCTGAAAACATTGTAGCCTGCGAAAAAATCAATTAATTGAGTAATTTTTTTTAAATATATTTGTTTCACCTATAGGAGGAACCCTATTGAAAATGACTTCTTTTAATGACTAATCTTCGCCATTCAACAGTTTAATGGCGCGATCATAGAATCTTATATCGACAAATTCCTTTCGATGTCTTGAAAACTACGGTGGACCTATCTTTTGGGATAGGTATCCCATAAATCGTTCCTTCTTGAAAATTAGGCTTTGGCAAAGGATTTTTTTATCCATGAACTTACTACAGTATAACAGATGTGAGTGTCCTTACGATATGAAATCCTAAGTTCCAATAGGATTAATGAGTATTAATTTTTTTTTTCATCACAGACATGGAGATTTGTAGAATACCCAATTTTCGTGAAATCTTTACATAGTCATTAATCATGACTAGCCATATTTATCTAGTTAATTGAAGAACTTGATGTGTTCATCCTCACTGTATCTCTAGTAGGTATGTGTAAAATATTTTCGGCAAACAATGGTTTACCATGCATCACAGACATTTTAGATAACATCATGAATTCCTTCCATCACCAAGATAATTTTATTGATAGCTGAAACAAAAGTTCGTGTATTTTTTGTGTAGGGCACAGTTCTTTTGAGTGATGCAATATTTTTTTTATCAACATTTGCACAAAATGACTCCCTCATACACATGGGCACGACTGTCACATTATCTACTCAGAATCTCGAATTCTTTTATTGATAACAATTATTGACAATATTATTGGATAATATAGTTACGAGCTCTATAGATATTGTGATAAAAAGATTTCGATAGAATTAACTCTAGGGCCTATGTGGATGTCATCTTTTTTCCATCTCAAATAACTATATTTAAAAAAGTCGTTTGTCCACACGGATGGATTTTGATGCAGTTTCTACCACCATTAGTGTAATGAATTGTGAGATATTCAGTTATCTGAAACTTCTTAACACAACTGAAGGTATGTTTTATGATGTTCTACTATTTATTTATTTAATACTTCAAGCACATAAATGTACAGAGGCGGACTTGATGTCATAGGCATTTTCTACCAGTCAACCTTTGGGTGATGCAGAGACAAACAGTGGTAGGTGCAATTACTATCGTTGATCAATAGCATCCTTGACTAGGCTGCGAAGAAATTAAGATGTTTGAACTTTTACTAAATTTCATTACCCGTGTCATTTACAAAAACTGTTATCACCAACAAAATAAAATAAATTTTGGATATTATGTATATATCTGTGTATCTATTTTAGTATATTGTATAAATAATATTTGCACCAACGACAGCCCCATTTTATGTCCAGGAAGATCACTGTCCATTCCAAGGTTGCCTGGAAGAGATCGCAGAAAGCTATAAGGCCGCCCATTTTAAATTTGGTAGTGTTTGATCTATTATTCTTTCAGTTATATTTTTGTGGTGTACAATAAAGTATATATAAATAAATAAATAAAATGTCTTAGGCATCTTAAAGCAAGAAAATTACGAAGCTTCTACAATGCAATCACAACGTAGGTACAAGGAAAGCACATTCAAACGCATAGCGCCCGATGTCTCTAGAAGATTGACCGCTTCATCCTCTTCATTCGCAATTCTGTAAATTAAATAATCCTGAGATACGAATTGTGTCTGTCCATGACCTCTGTAGCTCTGGGTATATAAGGATGCGTCTGTACCCACAGCTGCCAGTTTATCTCTGACTACCGTCCAAGCACGAGAGGCGTGAACGACTTAATTTTTTTACCAAACATATATTAGTAACATCCAAAATGTTTAGATTTTTGATTATCACTTTTGTTGCTGTGGCGATGGCCGATACTCATGATGGAGCCTGCCCAGAGGTCAAGCCGGTTGAAAATTTCAACCTTACAGCTGTGAGTATAGATTTTTTATCAATGTTGTTCAGGTTCACTAAGTTATAATATATGAAAGTGTATCTGAATGATATTATTCCGTAGATTTGATAATAGAAAGAAGAAGAATTCATTAATTGATAATAAATGCGCAATCTTCACTTATTGTTTAAAAAGAATCACAGAAATGATTTAAGTATCATTTTCAGTTTCGATGACTTAACCTTCATATTTCCTCTGCTTCTTTAAGGTGTTTGCGGTTGGTAACTTTACCTTATAACAAAAAATTGAATTTACGTACTTATACATTTTACTTAAAAAAGCATAGCGATCCGATTTTCGATAGGATTAGCTAAATAGGTATTATCTGCTTCATTAAATTTTGTATGATCGTGATGAGCATTCTCTGTGATTGTTTTTTTAACTCCCTTATTATCAATTATACCGTATTTTACAGAATATTTTATTTTATTACTTATATTTTCCGTAAAAGTAGGAAATTTGAAAAAAATTACAAAGTTTTTACAGTTAGCGACACCCCTTTAACGTTTTTGTTTCCCTGTCTCGTTATCGCCATATACAAATAACTTTTAACAAAAACTTGTCACCGCTATCATTAGATACTATGGGGAAGGGAGTGTCCAAGCTCCAAATTAGAGGCGTGGTTCAGTTCTTTATCAATTTTTTTTAACATGACAGTTAAATGTTTAATCTATATACTAATACTAATAATGGAGAGTTTGTTTGTTAGAACGCGCTAGTCTCTGGAACTGCCAGTCGGATTTGAAAGATTCTTTTTGCATGTTATAGCCCAATTCTTAAGGAAGGCTATAGGCTATTTTACATCACGCTAGGTCCCTCAGGAGCTGAGCAAAAAGAGAAACAGAAAGAACGCTAAGCGAAAACGTGGTAACAGCGCGGACGGGCGATGTGATGGGACGGGGTGGGTCGGGGAACAAGAAATTTCACACGGACTAAGTCGCAGGCAGAAGTTAGTAAAGTGTGTGGTGTTAAGCTGATAAAAGTCGTGGCCGTGGTCATAAATCGGTTGTTTTATATCGCCTCTTTGCTTCAATAACGTGATAAGTCCAACAAATAACACATTATTGAAGCAAAGAGGCGATATGTATTTTAAGTATCGACTTTATCAGTAAAAGCTTATTTATGTTCTCATTTCCTAATTTGGTAATGCGTTATTGTTTGAGTTGATCGATGTAATCTATATCATTCTTAATGTATCTTTCAGTGGGTTATTTTGTATATTTCTTCCTGACTAAGACGTTCTATGTTTGAAAACTTTGTAGGCTCGATTTTTTAACATTTTTTTTATCTTAAGTATATTTCTCTGTTTGTCTCTGCATCACTCAAAGGTTGCTTGGTAGAAAATGTCTATGACACTCTCTCAACTCCGCCTGTGTACATTTGTGTGCTGAGAATATTAAATAAACAGATTTTGTGCATTGGGGCATCATCTGTCTCACCGGTCATGCCATCTCCATTGTTATATGGTACGAAAACCATAGACATTCTATAGAATACTCCACCCGTGTAAGGACATCCAGTAGAACTTTTATCCATCATCTTTTTATTTTCCTAACCGTCTCCGTTACAATAAAAAAGTGGAGTAAGAGGGGCTCGTGGCTTGATAATAACAGCCGCATGCGTCGACCTAAGGTTAAGCTACGCTTGCTGCGGTCGATTCCTGGATGGGTGACCACCGATAACATATGGAGACACCTCCGTGCCACAGAAATCACGTCCCGGCTGTCATTCGTAGATCTTTGGCAGTCAAGTCAGCAAGTCTGACAACCAGTCTGATCAAGGGGTATCGTGTTACCCAGTAACTAGGTTATAGAGGTCAGATAGGCAGTCACTCCATGTAAAAAACTGGTATTCAGCTGCATCCGGTTGAGCTATAAGCCGACCCAGCATACATAGTTGGGAAATGGCTAGGCAGATTGATTTAAAGAGGAGCATTCTGGACACTATCCACAGTTTATATTAAGTTTTTACCGAAAAGTGTGATAACCTATAACGATGTTTCGTCTGTTGATAATTCGATATTATTATGAAGCTTTAGTTAGACTGATAAGGGCAACATACATATTTCTCGCAAAGATACACTGTCTCTTCTAATGAAAATAGGTCAAAAGGCCAATAATAATTCTTCTCGACGACAAACAAATGTCAAAAACTTGTCAAAATGTCGGGAAATTAGAGGCATTTTTGACAGATTGAGACTGAGATCAGGGGGCCTAAAAAGGCCACTTTTGCAGAATCATAAAAGGAATTCATCAAATCATTATAAATCATAATAGACAGTTAAATGTTAAGTTAATCGTATCAAATCCCATTGGTGAAGGATTTTTCAGTTATTTTTTTTTGTCTGTGCTTAAATACCAATCCAAATCCAATCCCAATCTCTTGCAACGAAAAAAAGCAAAATACGTTTATGATTCTGCCAAAGTGGCCTTTTTAGGCCCCCAGACTGTGAAAGTTCATAAAATTATGAGAGTTGCCTTGCTTGATGGAGATACAATACAATACGCAAATAGAGTAGCGTCTTTATCTAGGGAAACATCACGTAGGGACAAAAGACTAGGGGACAATGTCTGTCGCTGTACAGCACATAAAGCGGACGTTGTAATGGCGTATGGAGTTTTAGAACGAACCGATAGACAGATGATTACGTAATCAGCCCACTGCTGCCCACGTTCCCACTGCTGGGACACAGGCCTTCTTTCGGTAAAAGGTAGTGGGCCGAAATGTACCACGCGGGCACAGTGGGGGTTGGTAGATGTCACTTGTCTTGGACTTTTAGTTCTTGGACATGCTGGTTTCCTCACGATGTTTTCTTTCACCGTTTTAAAATAATTTACACGAAGTAAAGTGCCTGTCTGGGTTCGAACCAACTACCTACAACTCGTAAGTCGTGGCAATAGCCACTGGGCCACTACTGCTTGCAGGTACAGAGGTGATTAACAGAGACGAATCTAAACATAATCTAATATATAGAATTCTCATTCTCGTGTCACAGTGTTTGTAACAAAACTCCTCTTATGAAATTTTGTGTGTATATTCAGTAGGTCTGAGAATAGGACGTAAACTATACGAGTATAAATTCTTTTTTTGCAAAACAACGTTTGCAGGGTCAGCTATTATATAAACTTATTCTAAAACTCCATGTGCCATTTAACTGCCGCATATCCTTGTGGAATTTTATAGCTTTACCGTTTCTTTTAAAACGTCTTCATCAACAATAGGGAATATGTACCGGAAATTGGTAATAGCATCAGCTACCAAACGAAAAATAAGCTTCGTTTGTTTTTCAGATGACGATATTTCAAAGAAAGAGGTTTTTACAGCTGAGACATAATATAATATACAAAATATGTACGAACGATATGTACAGTCAACAAAGGAGATGAGTATACAGGAGCGTCGGATATAGTTGAAGTTTACTAAGAAACCGATGGATGTTCTGGACTGAAATTTAATTTAATAAATGAGCTTTTTGTTTTCTATTAATAAAATTAAAAAAATCTTAGTAAACTTCAACTATATCCGACGCTCCTGTATACTTATCTCCTTTGTTGACTGTACTATGTATGAACGTTTTAGAAGTGGTTGTGCAAAAAACAAGCGTAAAAGGTTGTTTCGTAAATCTATTGAGTCATTTCAACCATCATTAAGGCCTAGAATTAGATTCGAAATAAGTAAGCAAAAAGAGCCTCTGAAATCAGCAGAACAGCGAAACAACAAACAAGTCACAGACTAGATAAATAACCTCTCACACTTGTAAGAGGTTATTTTGTAAATTTATTTAGTCATTTCAACCATCATTAAACAAACAGGGCTTAAAATTAGATACTTTTCAAATCAGCAGAGGGTGAACAGCGGAACAACAAACACGTCACAGAATAGATACAAGATCAAGGCCGAACCAATTTGACCTTAATCCATTAAACTATAAAACCTTGCTGATTCACACACAATAAACTAATTTGCCGATAAACGGTGATCAATTAGGTAGTTAGATACGGTGCGTCTGCGCAGACCGCGGAATTGAATGATTCGAGCTGACCTGGCGGCACAAAGTTGGTGAACGAAGCGTGAAGGACGAATGAAGTTTATAACATAGTTTCTGGTATTGTAAACTTGCATTTTAAAATGTGTGTGTCTAAACTTCCATACTAATGAGTAAGGTCGTTGGTGTTCTCGGTATAAAGGAAATAACCTTACACGGTGTTGTGTTCTTTCTCTCATATTCAGATTTCATTTGTCAGAGTCTGACTGCCCTAACCTTCGATTCTTGGCATTTTCCAGTACTTAATTATCTTGTAGAGGTCAGTAGATACTCACTTAATGCAAAACAATCTGACTACACCTGGGAAAAGGCAGCTGATGTTTTTTCATTTATATTAATTTTGAAGGTTATTTTAAAATTAATTTTATGGTATTTGTCCCATTGTAGAGCAAAGATCATAAAGAGAATACATGAGCATTGATCACGACGATTGAATAATACTGGACTTAGTTACCTAAATTAAATTCTTCATTTCAGTACCAAGGCGTTTGGTACGAAATCTCCAAGCTGCCCATCGCTTCCGAAGGCAAGGGCGCATGCGGCCAGGCTGAATACACTTTGAATGGCGAAGTGGTCACCGTCAAGAACTCCCATATCATCGAGGGAGAAAAGAAGTTCATTGAAGGAACTGCCAAGTACGCTACAGATGCCAACGCAGCAGCCAAGTTTGTCGTCTCTTTCAAATTCGGAGGTGAGTTCAAGTTATAATATGGACCATTTAGAACAAGGACTGGATATTCTCCCTTCTGGAAAGTTTTTGGCGGGTCCTGAATCCTGTTCCAAAGAACGATATGTGGACTTCTGGATTTCGTAATAATAGGAAAAATCCCTTATTTTAGTCTTCATCATCACCATTTCAGACAAAAGACTTGAATACAAGAACTTGCATCCAACGGATTAAAATAAAATCTCTGACTGGAATAATCTTAATCACGTTTAATCTACCTTTACAAGCTTATCCTAACAACATATTTAGAAACGTATTTGTAGAGATAGTGATGATTTTCACTATGATTTTCAATTACCTATCTACTTGGATAAAAAATATAATGGATTTTTTATGTTTAGAACAGTTCCTATATATCTTTCCTATCATTCGTTATGATTTATAAACCGTCTTTAAATACTATATTGAAATCAAACCATGACCTCTTTTATCTTGAGGAGTATCGTTTAATAGAGATCCCGATTTTTTTCATAGATTTCGTCTCCGAATCACCCCTGCTGATCCTCGCCACCGACTTCAATACCTACTCCATTGCCTACAACTGCAAATACAACGAGAAGACCAAGACTCACAATGGTAAGTACACTTTTAACGACCATTTCTTTCTTTTCCTTGATTTTAGAAAGAGATGCGACTATCTTAGGGATACCAATGAGGTTGAAGTCTTCTTTCCAGCTTCTGTCATCCTGACCTGCCTGATTGGCTTGACTGTGAAGCCTTGAAATTAGTTGTCACTATGTAGATCAAGGGCTAAATGTATCTTATCATCAACAAAATCTACCTACATAGATAGTCATTCGTTTTCTTTAGCTTGTAACTATGCATGAGCTGATATAGTAACTGGTTTATGTCTTGATGGTGTTACGCTTTTACTTTTTGCGTCTGTCTTCATAATTATTTTTATCATCATCTTATAGAGTCCACTGTTGGACATAGGTCTCTCCAATAATCTCCGTATTTGTGGTAGTTGGAATAAAATTGCTATATTATAGGGCTGAATCAATTTGTTTTAAAGAGTACGTTACTATTTATTTCTCGTACTGTGCAATCAAACGTTTAGAACTTTCATATGACACGTAATCTACCAATAATCTATTTATCTCGTTGTTTATCAAAATTATCGTGGACACGATAAAGAAATACTGATTTTTTCCGACGCACATTGCCATACATGCTGAAAATAGATTGATAATAAAATTAATCGTGCATTTAAAAGTAAACATTCAGATATTTCTAGATGAAAATTTTAAGACCGCGATTTTTTTAAAGCCAGAAAGTCAGTAATGATATATAAATTAATATAGTTAATACTGAACACTGAATTACCTATTTCCACAAAATAGACGGAAATGTCTTATTTAGATTTGGGGCACAAGACGTAAAATTAACATGACATAAAATTTTATTTACGGCTATCAAGGGCAAATGAACAAGTGACGACATTTAAATAATTTGATGTACTATAATACGCATTCGTACATATGAAATTAGCTGCGCACGGGAAGCTGGTACCAAGCAAGAAAGTATAGAAGCTTTAACCCTTAGTATGCCGGAACGCAGATCCACGCGAGACACAATGGCTTTTTAATTGTTTCTGTAATTACGGCATTCAACCGGTTAATGGCAATTTATAATGATTATGTAACAGTTACTGCACCTCCTATTTCGATTTGTCGCAAGTTTTCAATTTCATCCTGTATACCACAAATATGTTGGAAATGATCTTCGACGTTGCACTGTACACAAAGCAAGTGTAGTGTTCGGAATACAAGTTGGGATTTTATGGATGGGTCTTCCCCGTGTCCTTGATATACATTTATATGTCATACATCCTTTACTTTAATCTAGTTCTTCCGTTGCTGTCGGGTGTACTATGTTATTTTGCCATTTTGTTTTCAACTACTGGTAAAAAATGTCTCTATTCGAGTAGCAGAGCTTATATGCCAAAGGTCACCCTTAGAATTCGTGAATCGAAATCCGCTTTGGAATTCCAGATATTTTAGCAATCTTACACACAATCTCATTATCTTTTTCTAATTACAGAGCAAGCCTGGATCCTGTCTCGCAGCAAGACTTTGGAGGGTGAAGCCAAGACCTTTGTCGACAACTTCTTGAAGGAGAACTCCAAAATCATCGACTCCACCAAGCTGGTCCAAACCGACTTCTCCGAGGCAGCTTGCAAGTTCACCAGCTCCAGTGTCATGACTGGACAGACCGCCAAGCCCTAAATATTGAACCCTAGAAGAATAAATTAAGCACGTAAGACCGTGATATCCTGATCTTATTTTTGATACCTATGTTATTGGTGTAGCATTTGGAACTCTATTTTGTGTGTAGTAGATCGTAATATGTATTGTAGTTTCATCTTATGTATATGTCGGAGGTTCTCGTGCAGGTATGTGTTATTTAGCATTGGTGTCAAAAATGAGGCTACTTTAACATAGTTTTGTTGATGTCAAATTGTAGAGAACTTGAAAAAGTGACGCAAATTTCTCGAATATTTTAGTTTCTTCGAAAATTATTTCGAACTAGAATCAACATAAGTTGGTATTTTATGATCTGACGTCAACTATAGTCTCAGTTTTAACAGTATTATGAAAACCATGTAATGTTTTAAGTTATATTTTTCACATTTTCTAACTTTTTCGTTCCTAATAATGTATATAGAAAAGCTATCTAATATCTTTTATAATAACATTAAGTCTATGAATATTTGGCGTAAGACTAGTGTGTATCTACCAAAACGTTATTAGTGAAATGTTAATGAAGAACTATTTGGGAATAATTTATTATGTTGTTGAAATCATTTTGCTGATCAAACACAAAGAAATATAGGTACTCCGTATATAAACTATTGTAAGTGTGTGTTAGCGAACCCTAATAAAATTATAATTATAACACAAACGATAATGTCCAACCTTCATCTTATAAATACCTAACATATAATACTGATTGTAATTGGTCTAACGTTTGTGATAAAATAGTTAAGCACTTACTATGTTTAGTCTAGGACTATTTATTGGATAATAAACTTTTCTATACAATAATTTGTAAGTTGTTTTATAAATATTATCACTTCATCATTATCATCTCCGAATGACGCCTATTTCGGAACGTAGACCTACCCTAAGCGTCGCCAAATATAATTTGCCACCCTCAAAATATTTTGAGCGCTTAAACAATCAATCGCTTCAGGCAGGCTTTCGTTTCAGGCGCAATCGCTTTCTAAGGCGGCCATTATATTATACGGTCAATCTGACTGACAGCATTTGATTGATCTTTGATCACGGACTGAAGCAACACTGAAGCGATGCCTAGAAGATAAGTCTCGACCATCTTTAGTCCAAAATCTGGCTGGAGAAAGCATGCGTTAAGTTAAAGCATGCATAGGCAAAAACTAAATAGTTGAGTTTGGGGTATTCTCGGGTCGGCTTCCAGTCTAACCGGATGCAGCTAAATATCAGTATTTTATATAGAGCGACTGCTTATCTGACCTCCACTACCCAGTTACTGGGTTATATTGGTAAGATTGGTTGTCAGACTTTCGGGCTTCTGACTACCCCTAACGACTATAAAAGATCTACGAATGACAGCCGGGACCAACGGCTTAAAGTGCTTTCCGATATGATGATGGTCACTCATCCATGAAACGACCTCGGCAAGCTTAGCTTAACCTTTGATTGACCCATGTGACCGTTATTATTTAGCCACGAGCCCCCGATGATTTGCTTCTATGGTTCATTAATTTAGTTTATCACGACTCTGTCATGAATCAGAGCCGAAGAATTTAATCTGTTGTATTGTGATATCTAGATAAGCTCTGTATTATGGCGTTCAGGATATTAATTCTTTGTTTAAGGTGATGGATTAATAATAACAACTTTTATCTCTGTAATTATTTATAACTTACTAGCTGACAGGCGTTGTCTTGTTTCCTAGAACTCGATCGCAGCGTCACCTACCGGGTCCAATTGTGAATCACTCAAACACACACAAAATATTTCATAAAAATCAGTCCAGCTGTTTAGGTGGGGTTCAGTGACATACATATACACGTTAAGAAAAAAAAAACGAATTATATTTAAAAAAAATTGGGGTTACCTCTAACTCTGATATTATGTGGTTTAATCATGGGATATTATATTATAATAAATACATTTATATTTTTTTTCTAATAAAGTTAAGAGCTGCATAGCCTTTCTTCCGAAGCGGTTAATCTGGGCTTTCTGAGAGGAGTCTTGGCTTGAAAATCAGCAGAACCAAAACCGAATATACCTATGTTCTGCGATTTCGGCGGTCTCTCCAGTTCTGGAGCCATAGCGCTTGATGGCGCACTTCTCCCAGTCTGCTCCGACTTTCGGCATCTCACTTCACTCGTGCAAAGCGATGGCGAAGTAGATCGGACGGTTAAGCACAGAATTAACACTGGATGGATGAAATGGCGGCAGGTTACGGGAACAATCTGTGTCATTACATTAAAAAATAGCTCTAAACTGCAGTAATTTTAACAATATTATAGAATAACTGTCGTTATTTTGCCTTTATTTTTCTAATGCTATAATCAAAATCGAAAGTCATTTATTCAAACTAGGTTGAGAATCAGCACTTTTCGAACGTCAAAATTACAAAAGACAGTCCCCCAAAACGCCCGCCCTTCACCACTTCCTAGTGCTTTCGCTGGGGAGAAGAAGTGGCGCAACAAACTCCCCAGCAGCACAGCTGTCTGTTCAGTTAGAAAATACTTGATTGTTTACAATACTAGGTATGCAAAGTAATTAACATTACAGGACAGGATAATAAATAGAGTGTAAGTAGGTATTATTGGGATTTCCCCATAGAAATTTCTCAGTTATAGCCAAGTTTTGAACCCAGTTAAGCCCTTTTTACTATAATCTGAATACAGGATACAGAACGAAAAGAATACCAATACTATTCCAAAAAAGTTTTTTTAATCACAGTCTATTACAAGATCGTGCCGGTTTTCACCAGAAATTGCTGGTAAAGAAGTCAGTTTCAAATTTTTTCGTATAAGCACAACTCGTGTCTGAAAAATCCTTGAAAACAAATTTATTTATTAAAACTTTATGCACAAGTAAAAGAAATACTGTACAAAGGCGGACTTAATGCCTGAGGCATTTTCTACCAGTCAACCTTAGGGTGGTGCAGAGACAAAACATGGCAGGTGCAACATACGGGATATATAGCTAGGAAATGACTACTTATAAAATACAAGAATAAATACTAATACATAGATAGATAGATACATACATACATATAAACAAAATGAACTGTGATACTATTCCAAAAAAGTTTTTTTAATCACAGTCTATTACAAGATCGTGCCGGTTTTCACCAGAAATTGCTGGTAAAGAAGTCAGTTTCAAATTTTTTCGTATAAGCACAACTCGTGTCTGAAAAATCCTTGAAAACAAATGACTGCCTGTGTTCAGCTAAGTCAGTGTATTTAGATATCTTGTCTTCAACTTTCTTAAGTAGTTCACCTTGCAGCTTTTCCTTGCTACGAGTCAGCACCCATGTGAATACTGAAAATGTAGAAAAGTAAACATTATACACTTCATATGGTCTTTGATGAGCAAAATATGAAATTTGAGGGGCTAGGCAAGTGGCAATCGCTTTCAAAGCGTTTGGTATGTCTGCAGCGCTATTCAACGGCAGCGGCGGCGGCGGCGGGTATGAATCATAGCTGCGCCCCGCGGTTTCACCAGCATAAGTCTCGATCCCGTAGGAATATCGGGATAAAATAGCCTATATATAATCCAGGGAGTCACCTACCTTCATACAAAATTTTATCAAAATTGGTCCAGCCGTTTTAGCGTGAAGAAGTAACAAACATATAAACACACCCCTACACACTCACTAACTTTCGCCGTTATAATATTAGTGTGAATAGTTTGAAATAAGATTAGCAAGACAAGTGCCTGCTGTGACATACCGTAGTGCATCCTAATCTTCTCCTTGAGCCACCTGCAAGTGTAAGCGATGGCATAGCCGTCGTAGTCAGTCGACAGGATGAAAAATGGGAACTGGAGTACATTATCTGAAAATATATTTTAAAGGTTTAATGCGGGATGGTGATTAAAATAATTCCACTATTCAAAAGACCACAATCACATGTTACACACCACGGGTTATTCGCCGTGTGCAGGCACGGTTTGTCAGTGTTGTGTGGATCACTATGGAAGCTTGTACACGGACAGTGTTTTTTCTACGACGCGGTTTATACGCCGTACCGTAACGAAACCGTGCTGTGTACAAAGGGCCCAATAATATAAGGGTAGTAATAGGATTAAAGATACCTTGCTCTAGGCAACCCGCGCCACTGAGCCTGTAGCTTTAAAATCGTCCCAAAAAACTTAAATCCGATCCAGCCTGTCCCTTGCGGCCCTCGCCCCAGCAAAACGTCCTAAACCGAGGTCCGTACCAGACTGTGGGTGCCCTTAGCCTGTAGTCGGTTCGGTTATTAGTCCTTTGCCCTCGCTGGAGGCTTAAGCCTGGTTAAACAGCCGTCAACTTCTTAGGTTGATCTGTGAGGTGCCATACAGAAAAAAAAAGCGTTGAAGATAGATACCCACCACCAGCCTCATGGCTCATAATAAACACGGCATTCTTCCCAGCATCGAAGGTAGGGTCTACCCTAGCCTGGTACATCTTCTGGGTCCTGTTGCCCTGGTCTACTTGCACATAGGTCTCCTTGTACATATAGCCCAGATTATCTTCTTGGAATTCAATAGTGGAGCAGTCGTAGATTTCCCGGCCATCGCTGGCGTAGCTGGCTACGTTGTACCATAGACCTGAAAACTGTAAGGGGGGGTGTTTGTAGAGAAAATGACAAAAGAATTAGATAATACTTCAAAAAATAATCCTTCAGGCTGAATTTCGCTCATGGCGGTCAACCTCAGTGGAGACTAGCTTTATGCAGGAGTTACTCGTATTATAGTACACAAGTGTGTGCGCAGACGATGAAGGTGAGGGAAGAAAGAGTTTACCTCTCTTTCTTCCCTCACTCTCATAATAGGATGGGACGGCAATTCGACACGACAGGAGAGAGATCAGGCGTAGGACCTCTGCTTTCCAAGCCACGCGGGGGTATCACACCGCCAAATTCCAAGCTCCAGGCTGTTACTAAGGAATTCCTAAAATCCCTAGATAATGCTAAAATGTGTACTAGTAGAAAAGAAAAAAAAATAGTGTTGTTTTTGAAGAAAAGAATTAGGTAAGTACCAACTGAAACTATATAAAATTAAAACTTATAAAGACCTAGAAAAAGGGATCGACTGAAAGGAAACTGGCTTGACTTTTTAAGAGACACGTATAATTTGTAAAAAAAAAACAGTATACTTTTTTTACTCAAATGCCTTATTGCCTGCCTTGGGACCGTAAATTTGATCTATTTTGCCGTTCATTGTGTGACCGTCAGGCTTGCTCTGCTAATCTAATTAATTTACAAATACCGTTTATAAAGTAAAAACGAAAAGTACCGTAGATCTTAATCAGTGATGTATAAATCAATATATTTCCATAAATGATTGATATCGTGTTGAAAACATAATATTATATCAATCTTTCTCAAAAGTATGCCGACAGAAGTTATACAAATTGTATTTATAATTAGATTTTTACTAACTTCAAGGATTGTAATTAAATTGGTTAACGTTCAAAGAAACCGTCGTCGTTTGCAATCGAGAAATCAAATAAAGATAAAAAGATTAAATCTATTACCCATTAACCTAATATTGATTCGAGGAACGGAAATAGTGTTGCTGACCAAACAATTCACAACGAGAAAAACAAAATAAAAACCACGGGTCGAATCTCACTAGATGAAATTGGTCGCTTGGATGTACGCTCGATGTACCAATTAACATTAACAATTATTGATATCCAAATTAAAACAACAATTAAAGTTAAAAGTAGATTGATTAACTTCCATTATTCTGCATAATTTGCTATATTATATATAAGATAAACAAAAAAAAAACAGACAAACAAAACTCACCTTAGTGGGATCAAAATTTTCTTGCAGCTTAACATCAGGGCATTCTCCTGGCAAGGTATACTCAGCTCCAAAAGCTCCTGCCAAACACAGGGAGAGTACTAAAAGTAACATTTTAAAACAACTGGTCTGTCCGAGAATGAGACAACGAGTGAGCTCTCCCATCCTACACGGTAATTATTCAATGTGCTGACCCCAGACATAAAGACGTTTTATACTAAAATAGACGTAAATTGGCCACGTTTTGCGATCTGATGTGGACTTCCTTTCGTCTGATTTATACGTTTCGTGGTAAGTTTTTGCGTTGCAGGATGGGATGTGTTAATGTACGCTTGTTGAACGTAATTGGGGCAAGTCAGGTAGTCTAAAGTGGGCTTACACCTGCTGAAGTTATTTTCCTGATGATTTGTTAGTATGTTAGAAGAAGCTGTGAAATAAAGCGCGTTTCTATAATTCTTTAAACTTCAAGTTGACGTTCATACTGTTTGCAACTTTGTAACCATTTTATGTAATTACTTTTTATACAGTACCTACTTCAATATTTATATTCAAATGGTAACATCCTTGGAATTCATTCACTTCATAATTATAGGAGGTTGAAAAACAACCGGATTGTTTTTTCAAGTTCATATAATTTTCTTCTTCAGTCTATCATAAAATGAATTAATTATACATTTATAACAGTGTCGAGCAGTCCTTACCTATTCCTTCTCCTCTCTCGCCAGTCTTCTTTCAGTTCTATCGTTGTGGTCAGGAAGAGAGCGTGCACCTGTGTCTGCGCACACACTTGTGCATTATAATATCTCCCGCGCCGAAGGCTAGGAAGGCCGAAATTTGGTCTGGAGAACTTATTATCATGGTCAAAACATTAGCTAATTATTATGATTTGTAACCAAGTTTTCTGCCTTGGATGCGCCAACCAAAGTATCGCTCGATCTTTGGGCAGAAAAAAATAAAAATGTAACTCTCAAATTCTTGCAATATTATGTACACACCTTTACAATAATGGGGTCAAACCCACATTAACACTTTTAATTCAACAGATTACACGTTCGCAGAACAGAGATCTAATAAAGAAAACAAATTGTAGCTTTTCTAAGAAGTGTTTTTCAAAACTAGTTGTGATAAGTAAGTGCTTATTTATTTGCGCTTAGTAAGTATACTGGGGGAAAGAATAAGATCTTTGCACAGAAAATGAAATTACGAAGAAAAAAAAAATTGTTTTTATGAATTTACGTACATGTAATTCGGAACTAGGATGATCGAAATGGTTATGTAATGAGACTAGGTAGGTATATACATTTCGGGTGAATATTTTAATAGCTACATAGTATACGATATTGCGATCTATGCTAAGATCCATGATGTACAATTTACAGGAGCAAGGTATATTTTAGACTAGCTTTTTCCCGCGGCTTCGCCAGCGTGGATGTTGGAAATTATACCACGGAAACGTACTACCATGTAACCTACATATGTGTATCTAGTTCATAAGCTATCTGTAAGGATACAAGGCAAAAGGAGTATGTAACGTTCATAGCAGGTGACATTCTGTAGTTTCTAATTACCCCCATGGGTAGAAGGCATGAGTTTGTGTATGAATGTATGTAAATATTTTTTTTTAATAATTTCTCAGTAATCACAAGTAAATACCGTATCGCTTTAAGAAGTCTTATATCTTCTTAGAAATTAAATGTTTACACCGCTTGAACGTGTGTGATAACCCCAAGATTGATTTATTAAAACAAAAACATTATTAGTTAAATCATTACTGTTTGTATCTTCATACAGATTGATCGACAGTAAAGTTATAATGTTTAAATTCTTAATAATTTCGTTATTTATTAGTGTTTGTAGTGTCTATGGGTATTTCACTTTGCCGGGAAAATGCCCTGAGACTGTGCAGCTTCAGGAAGAGTTCCGATTAGCCGATGTGAGTAATTTATTTTAACAAACAAAATAATACTTCAATTCTGAAAATTGCCACGGTACGGTAGTTGAAGTTTTTTTTTGTACTGATGCGCAGTGACACACCTTACACTATGTTAACATATTCGTTAATTCTGAGAATGGTATCTAAAAACACGTACACACTCAATGTGCAACCACGCGATACACAATGTTGCAAAAATCTATGTTTATAACATTAAGCATAACCAGCCTATAATGTTCCCACTGCTGGGACACAGGTCTCATCTAGGTGAGAGGTAGTGGGCCGTAATCCACTACGCGGGTTGGTAAATGTCACACGTCTTAGAATATTTGGTTCTAGGAAATGCCGGTTTCCTCAGGATGTTTTCCTTCACCGTGTTGAGAGCAGTGGTGATGAAATAATTTACACATAGTAAAGCGCCTGTCTGGATTCGAACCCACGACCTACAAATCGTAAGTCGCGGCCGTAACTACTGGGCCATCACTGCTTTCAACTCTTTGTAATCCACACAGCCAGTGCTTACTGACTGGCAACTTGTCAACACACCAAGCCTTCGTACGCAAGGGATTTTATAACGCGACGATATTTATTCCTGTACTCCGAAAGTTGAAAATCTATCAGTGTACTTTTTGGACTCGCTGGGATAAGTTCTGAGAGCCTAAAAAGGCCACTTTGGCAGAATCATAAAAGGATAACATTATGAATCATAATATGGCGAAGACAGTCAGTGTTTTTCTTTTTTTCGCTGCACTACGTAGGTATAATCAAAGAGATTGGGATTGGATTGATTGGTTTTTTAATACAGACAAAAAAAAAAAACTGGAAAATCCTTCACCAATGGGATTTGATACGATTAACCTAACAGTTAACTGTCCATTATGATTCATAATGTTATCCTTTTATGATTCTGTTAAAGTGGCCTTTTTAGTCCCCCTGGTGGATTCTCAATGCTCAGCTCAATACCGAGAGTTGAAAATATAGAGCGAGAAAAAAATGTTCGCGTTAAAACCTCGTGTGTAGGAGGGCTAAAAGTAACACCGCAACACGTAGTCCTGCCAGCGCAATGTGTGTCACACAGATACATGTTGCTGGAAAAGTGCAAACATTTTGATGATAATCATAATGTAGATCAACATTTGTACAAGTCATGTGTAGCGCCATCTACACCGCCACGTGTGAACTACGCATTATACTGACGCCAAGCAAAATCCTGCATCGCGCAAGCAGAGTTTACGCGCAACTAGCATATTTACAACGTCCTGACATCAATCGTCGGTACATCAAGCCCGGTTAAGCAAACGACAACCTCAGGTCGAGATGCCATTCCCAAAAAAAAAAAATCAATCGTCGGTATGGTGTATATAATATGCTAGTCACCAGACACAACACCCGTCTGGTCGGGGGATCCTCCCTTTTCTATGGAGGATGAGTGAACTTTACACCGTATTTGCACCGCATTGCATAGACCAGCACTTTTCCGTCGCCTTGCACAATTATAGTGTAACACGACATTACACAATCAGCGTTCATAGTCAGCTGTACTCATTTATACATCATTCATAAAGCATTTGTTTCCTGGTTGTTAAATATATTCAATAATCTATGGCTATCCGTGACCTATCATTTCAAGCTAACATCCCAGGTGTGTGCGACCCATTCAGCTGCGCTCCATCTTTTTGATCCTTCGAGCCGGATAGTCATATCCGGCTCGAAGGACCAAAAGGATGGATGGATGGAAAAGGATGGATTTGCAGCAGGCACGCGGTAATCGTAGTTTTTTGTGCTGCTTTTTCCGTTATCAGGGATGTTTGTGAACCCTGATCAAGGAGCGCTGAAGAACAGCGCTCCAGCCACAGCATTGATCAAAGTGATGGATCCCATCTAACTTTACGAGCGCTTTTTGATCAGGGTTCACAAACATCCCATAAGTTACGTGGTAGTTAGTTAAAACTATTCAATAAACCATCATGTTTTGCTATCCGTGACTTATATCGCAGCTGCATGCGCATACAACATTTATTGCAATAATCTTTATATTTTGCCGACAGTTCTTCAGTAAATGGTACCAAGCCTACCACTACTCCAGCGACGGCCAGCAGCAGAACAACTGCTCGGTCATAGAGCTGCAGACCAGGCCCACTGGCATCTACCTGAATCAGTCTAGGGTAGACCGTGGCCTGTTTCACCGGTACAGCATCGCGAAGCTGGGCATACCGATCAGGATTGAGGATGGCGCGAGATTAGATGTTACGTTTAGGTTTGATGATGCGCCTAGGAGATGTAAGTATTGATCTGTAGAACAAGTAAATGCTTCGATGATTTATTAGATTAGTGTTATTCAGATAATTAGCTGATGCGTGTGTATCAAATAGCTTGAAGATGAATTTAATCTGTCCTGTCATTGAAGCAGTTCAGTGTGGGAACCGTCACAACATGCTGTTAGAACTAAATAAATAAATTCTTGAATGCCGTAAAACAGGTTTTAGAAAAATGTGTGGCACTGGCTTCAGAGCTAGGTTCGAGTACCAGTATTTCAGGAGCCAGTGACTTCTTCCATTTAGGTTGCAATTAATCACGTTTTATGCAGCAAAAGGTGCTAAAATTACTTAAAATTAAGCTAAATTAAGTAAACATTTAATTTAAGATCTAAAAATAGAATTATAAAATGAAATATAATTAAAGCAAGTTAAATTATCTCATCAAATCCAAAAGACTAAATTATAATAAAACAAATTGAAAATAATATTAATATTAGAGATCAAGATAAAATAAAATAAAATTAGAACAAAATAAATTACAATAAAGCCATACCATAATCAGCCTATAATGTTCCCACTGCTGGGACACAGGCCTCCTCTCAATGAGAGGGAGTGGGCCGTAATCCACCACGCCGGCCCAGTGCGGGTTGGTGGATGTCACATGTCTTCGAATTTTTGGTTCTAGGACATGCCGGTTTCCTCACGATGTTTTCCTTCACCGTTTTGAGAGCAGTGGTGATGAAATAATTTACACAAAGTAAAGCGCCTGTCTGGGTTCGAACCTACGACCTACAACTCGTAAGTCGTGTCCGTGACCACTGGGCCACCACTGCTCGCTATATATAATAAAGCCATAAAAAATATTAATACAACTCGGTTAAGCAAAGATGAAATAATAAAAATTTTTAAATGCAGTAGTTTTTACTGTGAAATTGAGCAGCCACTTCAATTGGCGACTGTCATACGTCCGGTGCATCCTGGCCAGCCCCGCCGTCAGCTTGCACACTAGCTATTATTTTAATCACATAATTCATGCGGTACTTACGGTAGAAAAACTGTGAAATATGTAACTGGTACTCATACTGGCATTCAGCTGTCTCCGGCTAGACTGGAGCCGACCCCAACATCTTTAGGAAAAGAATAGCCAGATTGATTCATACTCCGCACGATTTCTTCTCTGCTCCTTGTATGCCAGTTCCATTATAATATTTAGGAATGGTCTATCTACATATGTTCTATGTTATGGGTTTGGTTTCCGCACTTAGTCCTTCAGTGGACCATTGTGCGTAGGAATGGTCTTTATCTAAACTAATATTTTATAGAGAAACGATTTGATTTGTTGTATGTTTCTTTGGTACGCTTTTACGCTAAAACGGTCCAACGGATTGGGATGAAATTTGGCACATGGGTAGACCATGACCTGGATTAGGACATAGAATACTTTTAATCTCGATATTCGTACGGAATCGACACTTATGCGGGTGAAAGCGCGAGGCGCACGCAGCTAGTATATAATATATTCTATGTTGGTTTTAAGATATCTTTTTTTTTTGCAGTGATGAAGAGGAAATATCCTTTCCACGTTCTGGCTACCAACTACAATTATTACGCGACTGTTTACACTTGCGAGTACAGTGCGCTTATCGACAAACATTTTAGTAAGTAACCAATTGCGAAACTTGATATTACTTGTATTCAGTTGATAATTATTTGGAGCCTTGAAAAGTCGTAATTAGGTTCAAAGATTTTTTTTCTAAATGCATTGACCTAAGCTCAAAACGCTAGTTGAAATTTACAGATTCAGATCAGATCTGTTGCTTACAATAAACTGCGAAGAAAAAAATAGTTAAGTAGGTATCTACCTTTCAAGCGATGTCAGCACTAACTGACGGGTCCGCTAGGACCGATGCCTGCCAGAGTCCCGGGTTGTTCGAAAGAGATACCGTGGCCCCTGGCACTGGCAACTGAAGGAACACGGGTGGGTTTTAATCAGTAAAAGTCTGACACGCCCTCCCGCTCCGCCCAGAGCGGGAAAAGTTATTTGTTAATTTCACAATAAAAAAAAAAGGTTCGCTAATGAGACACAATTGATTTTCTATTGTATCGTATTACATAGCATACGCACGGAGCTTGACGGGTTAAGATAGTTTTTTGTGGATCTAATATGCATTATCATTTGATCCAAGCTATAAAGTCCTTCAGACCGAATTTCGACCATGGCGACTAATCTTAGTGGAGACTAGCCATAGGCGTGGGAGATATTATAGTGCACAAGTGTGGGCGCAGACACAGGTGCACTTTCTCTTTCCTCACTCTCATTGTCTGATGGAACGGCAATTCGACACGACCGGGGAGAGATCAGACGCAGGGCTGAACGTACTTTCCGAGACACCATCCCGCGGGATAAGTTCAAGCGGCCTCAGTTAACTAAAGAGCCGGGGGTGGCTCTTTAGTCAACTTATATCACCGCTAACTTCCAAACTCCGGGCTGAAGCTCCAAAACAAAAATAACACCTATGAAACATCTTTCCAGTTTACGTATGGATCTTATCAAGAAACCAAATCCTGAACGACGTGTCCAAAGAACTGGCCATCAGATCGCTGTCCCGAATCGGAGTGGATCCAAAGCAGTTGGTCAAAAATGACTGGTCCAAGTGTTCTCCTAAGTACTTCGAAGATAAGCAGGCTGAACCGCTGACTTTTAGAAACCCTGTGGTTATGCATTAGGGAGTAAGTACTTACACGCTTAATAAATGAAAATAATCGTAAAAAGTGTGATTTTTTTATTTTGTATTCCTAACTAATATTCTAAATGAGAAAGTATGTTTGTTTGTTATCTTTTCACACCTAAACCGATCATCCTGAAATTTTGCATATACGTTGTCAGGTGTACAGAAACGGACATGGGGTACATAACATCCCGAAAAAAAGTGCTGTTCCCGAGGAAAACAACACGTTTGATAATAGATGGCGCCACGTGACTTTCGATTAAAAAACAGGACAACGTCTGTCGGGTCAGAGCTAGTTTATTATATTTACAGATCGCACTTGACTTTGATTTGTTAAGTAACGTTAGCGGTCCATACTAGGAACTTAACTTCGAGTAACTTTTTTTTTTTTTTTTTATTAGCCTGTTCGAGTAACTTATTTGGAAAAAAATAAGGTTTGTTTCAAATGCTAACTTACATAGCAGAGACTAATTGAGATCTATGAGTCTTGCTCCTTGTGGTTTTAAAACCCAGCTAGTTGGGGTACAACCAGTTAGGTTTTTGTGCTAAAACCGTGACTGAACACAGTATTTAATCTGTTTATATTATCTTATTTTAATCGAGAACCTCCTTATATGTCATCTAAGGGAACCCCCTTACTCAGGGCCAGTACGCACACCAATAAATAAAAACCTTAATCAGCGATTGTGCTAGGATTTGGATTAGCAGTCTCGATTAAAATAAGATAATATAAACAGATTAAATACTGTGTACAGTCACGAGCATAAGTGTACACTTGGCTTTATTCAAAGACGATTTTCTCCTTTAGTTTTGAAGGTTTATGTAAAGTGTCGTATTTCAACGTTTCATTCGCCATTTCACGAAAAACATGCAATTGAAAGTTGCCAAGTGTTAACATATTAGTGCTCGTGACTGTACATATAGTTGCACAGTTTAGTCATTTAATTATACTTAACTTGATTAGAAAGTCTCCATGATTGATTACCCTGATCTAATGAAATACTTATCGGCGATAGTAGGTATGTTCTTTTTTTTGCAAGAAATACTAAAATTATCTTTAGAAATATTAAAAACAAAATCTATTTAAATGTTATCATTAACATTCTTATCAGAATCTATTTTAGTCGATGGAATAATCCTATTAGAAATAATCGGCAATAGGCTTATGCCTATTGCCGATTATTTCTATATGCATATTATTATGCAAATACGGGGTGTAATAAGACCCATCGCGAAGCCGTCATCAAGGCATGATGTTCGTCAAACTAAGCTATGTCCAGACTTGTATCATTTTAGTGAACCCTCTGTCGTGTAGCATCGACATTTGTATCATTGTCGCTAATTTGGACGCAAAATGTCACGCGATCACGCCACGCGCCGTAGCTGATACACCCCGATCCGTATGTAACCGCGTATGTGATACATTTCGTATCGGATACGTGTATCGTTATCGGCAGTAATAGACGTACTATGGACGCATTTTGATACTGTGTCACGATACACCTATGTCATTTGATACATGATACACCGCGTTCCTCATCGAGACGGTTTTTTCCCGATCATCAAAGGGGCTACGCGTTGCTGACACGCTGACAAGATACAGAATTTTTTGGCTTAATCGGTGAGCAATAGCATAGTGATACGATGCGGTCGAAATGGGCGTCCATACTTAGGATACGAATACACGAACGCCTGATTTTGAACTTCAAAATGATTCTAGTGTGGACCCCGCTTAACGCACGCAAAATACTGTGCTTATGGGTGCATGCAACGGTAAGTACAGAGGTCGTGAGAGTATTTAAAGTTAAGTTATAACATTTAAAACTTGTTGTCGTGAAAAAACGTAATAAAAAAAAAAAACTTTGAACGTCAATATCTCCGTCCTTGTGTTAAAACAAATGATCATATTATCGGGAAGAATAAGTGACACTCGACTTTGTTAAGGGTATTTTAACACCTGAAGGCCAAATACCGTATTAAAATTTTTGACAAACTAGTCGCAATGTCATCTTAGCGACAATCAATGTCAAAAACTTGTCAAAAATGTAGAGAAATTAGAGGTATTTTTGTCAGATTGAGACCTCAGTCTCAATCAGACTGTGAACGTATCTATAATTACTAGAATTGAGGCAAATTCCCGTAAGTAAAAAATCTAGTCGCAATCTCATCTCAGCGACAACCAATGTCAAAAACTTGTCAAAATTGTAGTGAAATTTGAGTTATTTTTGACAGATTGAGACTGACATCAGACTGTGAATTGAAAATTACGAGAACTGCCCTTCTGTTATCTGTGTTGTTGAAACATGAGACACGGTTTGTAGTCCACAACAGTGTCTCATGTTTCTAAAGCCATACTCAATCACTTCGTGCCAATTGAGCCTTCCTTTTAGGAATTTCATGCATCTCTAACTTCTAAACATCAATAATACATTTCTTTGTTCCAACATTTATTCCTGCTCATCCTCATTGTAGTTGACAGCTTCAACATGCGCCGTCCAGTGCGCCTGGCATCTGATAGAACTTTGATTCACCTTCTCCAAATATATGGCGCTCACTGCAGGTAAGGAGTTTATCTCGTAGTATGCTCTATTCAGTAACTCGTCAGCTAGGGTCGGCTGTCGAGACAGGATCCAGGCCGAAACTGAAAAAAATAAATACTTAATACATTATATTTATAAAATACTATATTTTGGTGAATTATTTTAGAAGTATGTATATCAGTAGCGTAGGGTCAATTTTTGTAAGAGGTAAGCCGGAATATGTAGATATCTTTAAAATTATTATATTATAGACACAGGGTACACTCTTTCTCATTGTCCAATGGGACGGCAATCCGACACGACCGGAGAGACATCAGGGGGCCTAAAAAGGCCACTTTGGCTGAATCCTAAAAGGATAACATTATGAATCATAACATGGCGAAGACAGTCCGTGTTTTTCTTTCTTTATTGGACTAATTATAATGGACAGTTAACTGTTAAGTGAATCGTATCAAATCCCATTGGTGAAGGATTTTTCAGTTATTATGTCTGTGCTAAAATACTAATCAATCCAATCCCAATCTCTTTGATTGTACATAACTATGTAGGTAGTGCAGCGAAAAAAAGAAAAACACGGACTGTCTTCGCCATATTATGATTCATAATGTTATCCTTTTATGATTCTGCCAAAGTGGCCTTTTTAGGCCCCCAAGTGCTTTCCGAAACATTACACCACTAACTTCCATACCCCGAGCTGTTAATAGATATCCGTGGGGCTGTTACTAAGAAATTCCTACTTTTAAACACGCTTTTATTAGGTCGACCTTTAGGTAACTAACTATGTAATGGAATCTAAGGTTACTAATTTAACCATCTTCCAAGGGTCGTAGCGTAATGAAAATTGGCAGCTGTATGTAGTTCTGATGACTATACAATAATATGGTACTGTCGAACTGATCTGATGATGGAGCCGGAAGATAAGAACTGGAACTTACTAGTGTTTTTTAAACTATTCCACAATCTCAATAGGTAGTAGAGTTTGTAGACTAACACTGATATGTTGATAACAGAAGTTATAAAGTAATTATGTTACTGACTATATTTCAGTCCTAGAGCTTCGGTAGTTTTACAGCCATACACGATTGCGTAGTTCCTGTAATCTGTTGATATCACTGTCAACGGGATACCGACTGGATCTGAAAAACACGATTTAAAAGATTTTACTTATACCTATCGCTCTTGGCAAAAACTCATCAACTGCCAAGCCTTTTCCCAACTACATAATATGTTGGGGTCGACCCCCGGCGTAGGTAAGAGATGGAACACCGAGGTGGTTTTTTGTCAGTAAGAGTCTGACAGACCCCGCCGCCCACCACAGGGCGGCAGACATCCAAGAGGATTTTCCACCCCGGAAACAAAAAAAAAAAGAGGATTCCAGTCTAACCGGATGCAGCTGAGTACCAGTTTACATGGAGTGACTGCCTATCTGACCTCCACAACCCAGTTACTGGGTAATACGAAAAAAAAAACACAGAAATAAAAATTGTTCTAATACCTACATCCCGCGTGGTGGATTACGGCCCACTCCCTCTCACCGAGAGGAGGCCGTTGTCCCAACAGTTAACATTATATACTGATTATGCTATTGTCAGACTTTCGGGCTTCTGACTACCCGTAATGACTGTCAAAGATACACGAATGACAGCCGGGACCAACGGCTTAACGTGCTTTCCGAGGCACGGAGGGGTCTCGGTATGTAAAGATGGACACCCATCCACAGACCAACCGCGGCAAGCGTAGCTTATTTAGCCACGGGCCCCTCGTACATAATAAATAGTACATAATAAACAGTATTCTATTCTAGAATAAGTATGGGTTATACTATCTATATAAAGACTCACCAATATTACTCTCCTGTATAACAAACACAGCCTCATCTCCTGGCACATACGTGGTATTCAGATGCAGCACGAATCGTATGCCTTGCCTCACGTAGACATGCTCGATCTCCACACGTCGTCTGCAGTACTGGATACGTTTGTACGCACAGTCTCCAGACTGCTCGTACCAGATCGGAAAGCGCTCAATTTCATACCATTGGCCTAAGAACTGGAAACAGAAGGATTTGTTGAGTATGTAAGTAAAGGCTAGGCGCGTTTTACCGGTCGATAATATCGGATGCGTTATTGCGATAATGCGTCCCGATTCCTTTTTTTTTTTTTTTTTTTTGCCAGAAACTGCGTTTTTTTGTCCGATATTTCTAACGTGTGCGTGTAACCATAAAGGCCCGCACTACACGTTACTACGTTTTTAACGCAGGTGTGTGTAAGATCGTTGGCGTCCTAATAAAAAATGTTCTAAGAACTCTCGGAATATCGCAGGACGGAGGAACGCAAGCGTCCTATATACAGGGTCCTATAGTAAAAGTTGTTCATAATGACGAGTACAATGACCTCTTAAGAGGTTGTTGGTGTTTTTCCAATAACCCTATATGTATATTGCGTCGTTATTATCGCAGCTGTGTGTAACTTCGTGGCTGTCATAATTAAAAATGTCCCAAAGGGATAAGTTACTTATTAAATACCGATCTCATAGGACCTGGCAACCAATAGGAGAATAGTTTGTTTTGCAGAGGGATGGTAATTAACGAAATGTGAATGAAAACATTTCGAGGAAACCGGAATGTCCTATTATTATAAAAACTTTTTAACAAAAAAGAAAAACCGACTTCCAAAAAAAACACTACAAAGTGAAAAATAACTTTAGTTTCGGAAGTCGGTGTCTTTGGATCTGTATTTTAGTTTTTTGCCACCGACTTCCGAAACTAAAGTTATTTTTCACTTTGTAGTGTTTTTTTTGGAAGTCGGTTTTTCTTTTTTGTTAAAAAGTTTTTATTTCCCGCTTTTTAGTGGGTCTGTTTATAATTTATCTAAGTTACAAAAGCCTAATGTCAAATTGCTCATCGCCTTTACCAAAATATTGCTTTTCCCGATGCAGGGAAATTCATTGTTGAGAGTTCTCCTGGTATTTCACCATCAGCTCCATTTCACCATTCGCATTGTGATGAGCATAACTTGCTTAGCAACCATAATAAAGTAATCGAATCGCAACCCATGAAATACTTATTATTGAGTAGTTCCGGTGGCCATCTGTGGTCTTCATCATCAGTTCCACTTCACCAAATAGTGCTTTTCGAGAGCAAATGCACGAGTTACTATAAAAAATACCCAAATCGCTATAGGTGTGCCTATAATATTTGAAGAGTTCCTTCGATTTCTCCAGGATCCCATCATCAGATCCTGACCTGATGACAATGGGATCACCTGGAAAGTATACCCTTTCAAACAAAAAAATATTTTTTGAAATCAGTCCAGCCATCTTCGAGTAATCGGGGAACATACATAAAAAAAAAATTAAAAAAAAAAAGGTTCCGACGAATTGAGAACCTCCTCCTTTTTGAAGTCGGTTAAAAAAGATCAAAAACATGTGACATTACCAACCTGTAAAGGACTATGGGCCATGGACGTAATATATAGTCTATATTTTTTATATATTCCATCATAGACCTCATCTATCGCTTACCATCAGGCGTGATCGGGGTCAAGAGCGGGCCCATTTAGTAATAAAAAAAAAAAAAATATATATATATTACGTCCATGCTATGGGCTCGCTTTGTGACCATCTGACAGAAAAGAGGTCTGAATCCCAACAGCGGAAACATTATAATTGTCTAAACACACTATGCCGAAGGTACGAAGCTCGGCATGATTACGCCTGCAATGCTATTTGAATTACTGACGACGCGCCATGTTTGACGTATACGCGTGCGTCAAGTAAACGTGAAACAACCCGCCCTTAATCTCTGAAGTTCGGGAAACAAAACACAGTCATATTACACACAAATACATAGCCTCCACGTCCTCTTACCCTGACAGGCGCTTTACTTTGTGTAAATTATTTCATCACCACTGCTCTCAAAACGGTGAAGGAAAACATCGTGAGGAAACCGGCATGTCCTAGAACCAAAAATTCGAAGACATGTGACATCTACCAACCCGCACTGGACCCGCGTGGTGGATTACGGCCCACTCCCTCTCACAGAGAGGAGGCCTGTGTCCCAGGAGTGGGAACGTTATAGGCTGATTATGTACATAGCCTCACCTCTTCCAAATCAAAAAATTGCATAGTCTTTACAGCAGCACAGGTCCCAAACTTCAGCACCTGTCCACCACACAGCACCCCACACGTCACCACTAAGATATTAACCAAAAACAATTGCCTACACATATTTACTATTTACTGAGTTTGATCTTAGTGAGTCGTTTCGTGATCTGTGATCTTACTGGGTCAGATTAGATTGCTGCCTATCTTTATCTCGCAGGGACGCTGATATCAGAAATGGTGGCAGGAAAGTTATCTTTGTTAATGACATGGTTTTCACTGGAGTTCTATTTGATTGTAATGTGGAATAAAGAATTTTCATACACGTTGTGAAGTTATATCCAACAAAGAAGTAAAGTCGGTTAACACTTTAGTTTTTAACTGAACATTAAGGGGTTTATTGAGTCTTTGGTCAACTGGACCCTCTCGAACTGGACCCGCGGGTCCAGTTTATAAACTTTCCTCAAGGTGCAGCAATGATTATTTAGTGACTGTTTAACCAAACATTCTAACGATTAAGTTTTTTTTTTTTTACTTTAAGCAACGTTTATAGATAAAGGGGTTAGTCTATCAAACAACTTAGCGGTGTCTACAATGCCACATGCGAACAACGCGTCATACTGACGTCACGCAAAATCCTGCATCTCGCAAGTAGAGTTTACATATACAACGGCCCGACATGAATCATCGGGCAGTGGCCCGCCAGACACGACACCCATCTGGTCAGAGGTTCCTCCCTTTTCTATGGAGGATGAGTGAACTTTTCACCCTGTTCCTCTTACCTCTATAAACCTTAACAGACATTAAAATGATACACTCCTAAACAACGTACAGTCAACAGCAAAGGTAGATGATCAAAATCAGAAATTCAATAGGAGTCAAAACTGATCACGAATATATGGCAGCTGTACTAGTAGTAAATGTTTGGTTTAATTTACAATCACATACTTTTGAATCACTTCGACGCCACACAGTTCTGACGCAAACTCCGTTCATTAGTATTGAATTTCTGATTTTGATCATCTAGGTACTTTTGCTGTTGACTGTTCCTACGTAGGTATACGAACAGGGTGACAGGGACACCGACGCACGCGCAAACTGCAACCATAAATTCAGCACAATCATAATTCTAGACCTAGCGTAGAAAGTTACCGCCTGTTTAAAAAAAAAATCTGCTGTTTCATAGAAAAGTGCAATACCTATGCGGTCAAAACGTACTGAAAAGTGCAATACCTATGCGGTCAAAACGTACTGAAAAGTGCAATACCTATGCGGTCAAAACGTACTGAAAAGTGCAATACCTATGCGGTCAAAACGTACTGAAAAGTGCAATACCTATGCGGTCAAAACGTACTGAAAAGTGCAATACCTATGCGGTCACAACGTACTGAAGAGTGCAATACCTATGCGGTCAAAACGTACTGAAAAGTGCAATACCTATGCGGTCAAAACGTACTGAAAAGTGCAATACCTATGCGGTCAAAACGTACTGAAAAGTGCAATACCTATGCGGTCAAAACGTACTGAACAGCATTTTTTTTTTGAAGCGAAAACTAGTTTAAGCTCGTTGGGCATTTTTTGAGATGAGAAAAAACCATTGAACTCGCGCCACTGTTACCGTAAGCGACACCGCGCGTGTTTTGTTTATAAGACGATCAAAAAAATACCCGCTTCGGATGTGTTCCGCTGTCCTCGGGATGTACTCGGTTTTAATGTATATCCGATATGTCAGTGAGTGATGGCAAAGTACCTAGTCTGTTTGTGTTTGTTTTTGCATGCTGTGTCTATCGCATCATATTGTACACTATGCTTGTATATTGCTTGTATTTTTTAAGGATAAACAGTGTAACAATTGTAGATAGGCCAATAAATAAATAAATAAATTCTGTCGGCACTCCCGGAGTGCCACTGTTTTTTTTATTGATAACCGACGATAAATTTCAACGCAGGAGGTTTCAGAATCATGTACTATCCATGGTACCAGGTTTTGCGTCGATGTCCTTGCCACCTCGTAGGTACAGACGCCAGCACATCAAGCTACTACAATCTATCAAATTTCTTTGATAGATTTTCAACTTTATCGCTATCATCATCTATCATCTATCAAAGAAATTGGACAGTTTGTTTGATTGAACTGAGGTTCACGGTTGATGACCGTGTCTACCGACTACTGAGGTTATAACTTCAATTTACATTTTGATAAGTTTATAGATTAGTGCAATTACTTGCTACAGAAACTGTCAGTTCCTACTGTAATTATGAATCACACTGCTGCCCCAATAGATGCAAGCGTTATCCGAATAATAGGGAAAAAAGTTTAAATAATGGAGCAAACAGTCTAAACATAGACAAATACTCAACAAAAGATGACCTTAATCGATTTTTTTTAACAGTTTAATAGCACGTGCTAACAAAAACTGATCCATTCAAATAAGAGGAAGTAAACTTCCTATTTTACGTATAATAGATATCATTACAAACAAATTGTTACCTTTTTAGGGTTCCGTACCTGAAAATAAAAAAAGGGAACCCGTATAGGATCACTTTGTTGTCCGTATGTCTGTCTATCTGTCAAGACCCTTTATCTCGGGAACGCGTAAGTTTAAATTAAAACCAAATACTCAAGTCTACAGTCCCTTAGAGCTGTGAAAAAACGAAACTTCTAAGTTAACGTAAACGAAAGATACGGCCGTTCATGCCGCAAAAAACCAAATATTATAGGGTACTTCCCGTTGACCTAGAATCCTGAAATTTGGCAAGAAGCAAGGTCATGTAGCACAAGTGAAGGAAAAAATCCGAAAACAGAAAAATTTGAAGTTACATTTATAAAAAAATCCCCGTGATAAACTATTTTACATATTTGTACGAAAGCCTCTCGGTGCGCGAGTCCGACTAGCACTTGACCGTTTTTTTAGAATGAAATTAACCATGCGTTTAGTGGTTTAGAATAAAATTAACCATGCGTTTAGTGGTTTAGAATAAAATTAACCATGCGTTTAGTGGTTTAGAATAAAATTAACCATGCGTTTAGTGGTTTAGAATAAAATTAACCATGCGTTTAGTGGTTTAGAATAAAATTAACCATGCGTTTAGTGGTTTAGAATAAAATTAACCATGCGTTTAGTGGTTTAGAATAAAATTAACCATGCGTTTAGTGGTTGAGGCGGGAACTGAAACAGATCATTCTGGACTGTAACTGTTTTTTTATCAAGCACGAAGTAATCGTTGTTTAAGAAGAAAGAAGATAAGTACAGAAAGTACGTTTAAAAGAACAAGTTGGGGAAATATGCGCCACACATCCACGCAAAACGGCCCTCGATTAGCAAACTGCTGTGACTTTATGCAAAACAGAGCCACAGCGCTAGTTTTCAGCGACAACCAGCGCAGCGTTGACACGATGACGTCAACCGGTGTAGCGTTGACATGATGACGTCAGCTGGTGCAGCGTAAAATGAGATACAAAAAATAAACTAAATACACAATACAAGTTCTAAATGTTTATATAAATATAATATTAAAATGGAAACATCCAAGAATCTATCCCGAAAATAAAGAATTCACAGCACTTCCTAGTGCTTTCGCTGGGAAGAATTAATTATTTTTTGCTGCCGGTGATTAGAGCGAAGTATTAAAACTACAATAACAACGGAAGTTTCCCTATTTACTATTACTAGCTTACATACCAAATTTCAGCTTTCTAGGACTTCAGGAAGAACCTTAAGAATATTGATGATCATAAGTAAGTCAGTGACGAAATCGGGGTATTTTAGATATCAATAAAATCTAAAGTATAAGAGCTATGCAATTGAAACTTTATAGGTTTAATAAGTCAACCACTGACATCATATCCCGAAAATTTTGTTTATCTGGTAAAATCCAAACCCAAGTTAAGAAGGTTCAAAAATACGACGAAGTGCTTCGAGAAAAGGTAGGTAGTGCCCTTGCGCTTCGCTTGGCTCGTCTTGGTGGGGGCACTCCCGTGCCCCCAGATTTTTGCTAATATTTTGTAATTACTATTTCAGAGACAGAAATGAAAGATTGTTACGTACTAAGTAAATGAATACTTTACTAATTGGGTTTATCTTGTTCATGATATTCCTGAAAAATTTTAAAGTTTAAAGTTTCTGAAAAATATATCCATTTTTTTTTCTTCAAAAATTGTACTGGCATTTGATTGGGTTCCGAACTTTTGGTCTGTGAGACCGTGCGCATTATAAGTGTCACGGAATTTGGCGCGAACTTAAGAAGGTTAAATGTTACTTCTAGGCGAGTATGCACCATCGTCGACCGTATCATCGCGACTTAATTTCAGTGAAGATGGTAGACAATCGCTAGTACGCCGAATAATGTGAATTATAGGTTAGTATCTAAGTTTAAGGTTTAAACCCGTATTAAGGCTGTATGCATAAATAAATAAAATAAAAATAAATACCTACTTACCTATACATTTTTTATTGAAGTTAGGTGTATCATCACTGTAACGGTTATAATAAATCCACACCTTAACACAAAACCCTCAAGTCTACACAACAAACCTCCCCGGAACTCTAAACTGAAGCCAACAAAAACTATTCTCTTTATAAGACGTAACTTTTTGCGTCAGGTTTCAGTTGCATGCCAGCATCGGCAGCCTGTGTTTGTCACAATGTTGGTCCAATGTGTTGTGTTGGCTGTCCTTGCCTTAAATGTGGAAAGTGCCATGATGAATATGAGCTGTCCTGTGGTGACCCCGAGAGAATTGGACTGGAAAGCGGTAAGTCCAGTGAAATTTTGGAATATTTTGGATTTAATGGTGGAACTAGTAGATACTTCCTCATTGGTTGGTTTTGTCAGTCTATTTCCGGTATCTGCTTAGTTATTCACAACCACTCGATACGCTTCCGTGCCGTATCGAACATCAATCAAGGTTATCGTAGGATTCGTCTAAGTGCTATTCACAAGACCAAAACCCGAAAATTTTGTCAGTTTACGGGCTGATTTTTCCATCGCGACATAACTTTTATTCGAGGAATAAAATTGACGTTTGACAGTTTTTGTATGAAACAACTGTCAAAATTTCAAAATTATTCCTCGAATAAAGTTATCAGACGATCGAAAAATCAACCCTAAATCAAAAAGAGGACCGCTATTCTTTCAACAGCTGTCTGCTGTCAGAGCAAGGCAAAACAGGTTATTGAAAATTTTCGATACGATAGCCTGTCGGATGGTTGTGAATGGCTATGCTGTTCTGGGTTAAAGTAGGTACCGTTAGACCGTCAAATTTTTCACGGTGAGTTTTTTACAGAATTGATCGGCCAGTCCTAGGGACTGACACTATTGACAGCTCACTTCACGCTCATTTCACCTAAGTTTTAATTTAAGTCATAGAAATAAAACTAAAAGATTCGGCTTTATTCCGTGACTGTGATAATGATGAAATTGGGCAGTGGGTCCAGTCGACCTATTCAAAATGTGATAGGGTTGAGTGATCCTGTGGGTCCAGTTTGACCAAAGACTCAGATTTTTACAGAATAGACTGGCAGAATTTGTATGAAATTATCTTCCACGGTAATTTAATCGTAGGTGGTGAAACAGGCTCATAAAGGTACGCACACGTATCAAATCGGAATGGGATTGCCGTATCGCCTTTCGCCTCGTCGTCAAACAGGCGTCAACCTAACGTAAGCACGTAACCAAAGCGGATCAGAAGCTCCGATACGTTCACTCGGCTACGGCTAGGCGACGACGCTGCGTTCACAGCTCGCCGACCGCTGGTTGATGGTGCAGCAGGCAGGCCGGAGGGGTGAGAGGAGCAAGGGTGGACGAGGAGACGTAAGTTCCGATACGGAGAGTCGTAACGCACCGCACCGCGGTTCGTGAGTTTGCCCCGAGGCGAGGCGATTACGTTACGATTCCGATTGGTATGCGTTGCAGTAGGGAGTTTCATACAAAGAATACTGAACGGGTCGAGTTGATACGGTTCCGATCCCTTTCCGGTTTGATACCTTTCGACCCACCTTTTATGACCGATAATACTCACAGCAATTTTCTAACACCACAGCTCGACGGCGTCTGGTACCTAACAGCGGCAGCGACGGAAGACATGGTGGTACAAGGTGACTGTGCCACCGTCAACTTTGACCACGAGAACACAACAGATGTATCCATCAGCTGGATCACTAATCATACTGTGACATTCTACAATGGATCCGTAGCTCTGATCCCGGATCCGAAAAGCAACAATACTGGGGATCTGTTGCTGGTTTCATATGATGGTAAGGTATTGAATCAAAATCTTATAGTTCAGTCAACAAATGACCCAAAAGCGTCAGCAGGAAGCTAAGCGATTCCTTCAGAAACTTGTTCAGGGCGTAAGGAATGAACATACATAAAGGTCCTGACGTGACGTCTAGAAGGTTCCCCCCAAAATATAATAAACCACATTTTTTGTACTTGTTTCTGGTGGTTGTGGGAGGTGACACCATTTAATGATTTATATACTAGAGAAATATATAGTACTAGCTGCGCCCCGCGGTTTCACCCGCGTACATGTCGATATCGGGATAAAAAGGCTTATATGTTAATCCAGGGTGTCAGCTACCTCCATACAAAATGTTATCAAAATTGGTCCAGCCGTTTGAGCGTGAAAAAGTAACAAACATATAAACACACACACCCCCACACACACAAACTTTCGCCTTTATAATATTAGTGTGATCATGTAGATGAGGCACTTAATATTTTGCCTTCATTACCGTATCGTCTTGGCCTGCCGCGATGGCGTCGGGCGTTTAGTGAAACCCAATCGGGGGTTCTCTTAGCCCAATTGTCATCTGACACGCGGCAGACATGTCCGGCCCAGTCCCACTTCGGCTTTCTGGGTAACGTCTGTTATCTTGGTTTTGGCGCGCAGTATTGTTATGGCGGGACGAGCTTGACTCCTACCGTAAGGACTGGCCGGATTCGCAAAATACAGAATTGTGTGGAAAAGGGAGGACTTTGCTCAATAGTGGGACAATACAGGCTAGTTAGCAGAAGCGAAGGGTCAATTTTTGTAAGAGGTAAGCCGGAGTAGATATCTTAAATATGATTATATCGTCGACCGTAGGTTCAATTAAGGTAAGGGACAAAATACGATTTTTCAGGAGAGGCCGACAAAGTTTTTTTTCGGACTAAATCGCCTATAACTTTTTTTGTTATTAACCTTTTTCGGATCTGATTTCACACATCATCTTGTATTTTAGTGCTCTATCTACCTGTGTACATTTATTTAAATAAGTTAGCTATTTAAGAAAATAGACGTCCCTTACACCAACGTATTTTGTTAGTAATGTCCCTTACTGACCAAGTATCTTGTAGTCCTGTGAACCTGTCCCTTACTTGTTTGAATCTAAAAATCAGTAGGGTAAGGGACATTTTTTTTAAGCTAGAATTTTTTCATATACACCATTCGAAAGAGCGCAAAATTCTGAACAAAACTGTATACTCAACTCATTTTGGGTATTTTGTCCTTTACCTTTTTTTTTTTTTTTTTTTTTGCGGATGGGAAATCATCAAATGACCCCTCCCGCTCTGGGTGGAGCGGAAGGGAGTGTCAGACTCTTACTGACTAAAACCAAAACCGTGTTCCTTCCTTAGCCCTTTATGTTCCGGGCCAGCGGTAACCCTTTCGGACAATCCCGCTGACCCGGCAGGCTTCGGCCCTATGGGGCCCCTCCTCGATGCTAACATCTCTTTGAGGCGCGCGTGGAACACGTACGCGCCGTCCGGCACGGGCCTGGTCCTGATCGGACGGTGGCTACCCGTCCTTTACCTCAATTGAACCTACGGTCGACGATATTATTTGTCTATAGAATACTGACTGTGCCATTTTTCAAAGGGAAGCCGATACGAATCGAGTTGTATGGAACCTTCGCCACTGTTATTTAGGTTAGATTAGATTATCCGTATCAATAATCTCATGCATCCTTCTCATGCCTTTATACCAATTTATTTAGGGTCGGCGCAACATGTCTTCTTGTTCAATACTTCTCTTTTAGTCGTCATTTCAGTAGTCGCCTCCTTTCTAGCCATTTATGATTTTTCACATAGTTTATCCAACATTTCTTTGGTCTTCCACAAATCTTATAACCTTTCCACATTCATACTCAAAACTCATTACAAATTGTCTTAAAATCTTATTACAAATGATTAACAAAGAAAACAGTGAAATTATGTAAACATTGTCTTTTACAAACACATCAACTATTTACACTTCCGCGCTAATTTCCACAACTTACTACTAAGTGAATTATCAGCTATACAGAATTAACACTTGTCAATAGCTTGGTCACCTGTTAAGAACCTAAGTAAATTATAACTAAATCCACCTTTTAAAGAATGATGGGTATTTTTGTATGGAGCCTGGCCGATGACCAATATAGTTCTAATGCATGTCAACATATTGCTTATAACCGGCAAATACTTGGTATGTAAAAATGGTCACCCATCCAGGGACCAACCACGGCAAGCAGCCTTCTGCCCATAATAAAAATTGATGCTTATGATATAAATTTTCATTTTATGTTTATGTGGTTTTTATTGGACATACCGGCCAAAGCGCCCATCATTCTTTCCTACAGCCCTTTAAAACATGTCCCGGAATTAACGCACAACACCAAATACCCCAATTAGAATATTATGTTATAATCATAATAAATTCACTGAATTTTTACTATCACACTAATATTATAAAGGAGAAAGTTTGTGAGTGTGTGAGGGGGTGTGTTTAAATGTTTGTTACTTCTTCACGCTCAAACGGCTGGACCAATTTTGATAAAATTTTGTATGCAGGTAGCTGACACCCTGGATTAACATATGTTAATCCAGGGTGTCAAAAGTAGCCTATATAGGCTACTTTTTATTCAAATTTTCCCACGGGATCGACATTTACGCGGCTGAAACCGCGGGGCGCAGCTAATTATGTATAAAACATTGTTTATATTTATTAAATTAGTTATACTGATGGGGGAGAAAATTGTGGTCACATTACAAATCTATACGCACACGTATTTAAAGTCTTCGTCCATTTTCGTTTGTTTAGATTGTACAGCGAAAATGTGACTGTAATTTACGTAGTTTTATTTATTTTGGGATAAAAAATTACCTATATTAAAAATGACAGAAATCGATCCAGTAAACGATACTGAACAAACTACTTTCTGAATCTGCATTAATTCAGTTACACATTGTAGTTGCTGAAAAAGATATATTCATTGTACTACTCAATAACAATGCTCGTCAAAGTTTAATTTAGTTTTTGAATCCCTGTTTTCATTCCATATTAGTAATTTGTGATTAGTCACCTAATTATTATTTACCAGCAGCGCCCCGCGGTTTCACCCGCATAAGTGTCGATCCTGTGGGAATATCGGGATAAAAACTATGCTATGTCCTTTCCCGGGACTCAAACTATCTCTATAAGAAATTTCATTTAAATCGTTTCAGCGGTTTAAGCGTGAAGAGGTAACAGACAGACAGACACACTTTCGCATTTATAATATTAAGTATGGATTTGCTTACGGCTGATTTTTCAATAGTTGGACAACTTTTATCTTAAAAATAAATCTGACAGTTTGACATATTTTTTTACACAAAAGCTGTCAATCCACAATATTTATTCCTCAGATAAAAGATATCTTAAAAATTATTGAAAAATTAGACCTTACACAATAAAAAGCTTTAAAATCTCGGTATAATTGTTATCGGAAATCGAAAATACGTGTGAATGGCTAAATAATAGGATGAACAGTACCTAATTGGATCTAACCAATTGGATTAATTCATTTCGCAGGCAGGAATCGACCTTAATTTTGACAACGTTAACAGGCCTATTGTATTGCTTTACGTATCAACTTCACTATCCTGCAATGTTCTGACTGAGAGCGCAACCTAAGAATAAAACTTATTATCCATACTAATTATTATAAATTCGAAAGTGTGTCTGTCTGTTACCTTTTTGGATGAAATTTGATACAGAGGTAGTTTGAGTCCCGGGAAAGGACATAGGATAGTTTTTATCCCGAAATTCCCACGGGATTGACACTTATGCGGGTTAAACTGCGGGGCGTTGCTAGTAGGGTATAATAGTCACATCCCACACCGTTATAGCGTAACTCGTCATACTAACGTCACGCAAAATCCTGCATCTCGCAAGCACAGTTTACCGCGCAACTAGCATAGATATAACGGCCCGATATGAATCATCGGGCAGTTGCCCGCCAGACGCAACACCCGTCTGGTCGGCGGATCCTCTCTTTTCTATAGAGTATGAGTGAACTTAACACCCTGTTCCTCGTACGTCTATACCGTAAAAACTGCTTACTTTGCCACTTTTTCATGTGTCAAAAAGTTTGATTCGCTTTATAAAAATATAATTATATGAAAACATAATGAGCAACCTACTCCTAAACGTAGTAAATTTCATGGAAATTTAAAGCCGAGAAAGATAAACAGATCAAGTATCTTGACTTGGCTCGCGAGGTTGTCGACATGTGGGATGTGGACTCAGCAATCATTGTGCCGATAGTCGTGACAGCCAATGGTTTAATAGCCAAGAGCCTCGACCAACACCTAAGGAGGCTCTCGTTGGGCAGCTGGATCAAGGGCTTGATTCAGAAAGCGGTACTTCTGGACACGGCCCGCATTGTTAGGAGGTTCCTCTCTCTGGAGCCCTGACCGCCGGTAGCTTGGACCCTGTTCCCGATACCGGTGGGCTACTATTTTTTATATTTTTAAATGTTTTTATATTTTTTATATTCTAATATTTAAAAATATAATTTATATGTGTTATTTAATGAAATAATGGAAATTTATATTATTACCAAATATCAATTTTATGTTTGTAAATTAAAATATTATAAGCTTAAAAACAAATATGCCAAAGTCAGCTGTCACTTCTAGTAAATTTGCCAGATGTAAATAAAAATGAAATTTTTGGAGTTTATCAGGTTAAAAAGTAATATATTTGCACCATCGACTTACATATTACTAGCGTAATTTGCACTCTTCCTATATCCCGTAAAAAATCCCGGAATTTTAATTCCTAAAATTAGAATCATTTGACACAGTAGCTAATGTCTTCTGGTAACCCATGCTTGTCAGTAAAACATCTGCTTTACAATTATTCACAGATGAAAAGACTGAAACCTACTCATTCCTGGATGTAAACTACGACCACTACGCGGTCGTCTTCGCTTGCTACAACAATGATGATGGAAACAGCAGTACTTGTGAGTATTCAGCTTTATTTTTTACCAGCAGCGCTAAAGATCTTGTCTTTAATTTTTTTTTACTATTTGGTATCACAAGTAAACATGCTACGGGTCATGCGACGATAATATCGCCGCGATTCTCTCGCTCGTGGAGACGGCCCCTTAGAGAAAACCAAGGGCTTGTATGGATTCCTTTCTTGTACTATTTATATGGTTGAGCTGGACGGTGCCGATCCACGCGTCATGTTCGTGAACGGGCGCCGTCAGTTGAGACTGGTCATCTCCTAACTGCCAAGGCTTATTTTAAATCTTATGTCTTGAATTGTTTCTTCATTTGTGTCTTTTTTACATTGTTCTCACATATAGAAGCAACAAGAATAATGTACCCAGGATTTTGTGATATCTTGATTTATAAGAGTGTCCATGGAGTTTCTTGCCCGTTCTTCTCCATAGAGATCTACGCTTTGGAATGGGCATCAGACAGACTATTTAATTTTGACAATTCAAAAGTACCTGTACAAGGTTTAATTGAACTAATGCTTTGAGTTTTTTTTGAGTATATGGAACTCAATGAATGCACGATTCTCCAGGAGGAGAATCGTGCATTCATTTTACGTGACGTCAGTATGACGCGTTGTTCACATGTGGCGTTGTTGTAGATAATGCTACAAATGTCTTGGAATTTTTGGTTCTAGGACATTCTCACGAATTCTCCGGATCTCTCATGATGTTTTCCGTTTTGAGCGTAGAGCAGAGCAGCGGTGGCCCAGTGATAACGACCGCAACTTATGAGTTGTAGGTCGTGGGTTCGAACTTAAGCAGTTACTTTACATTGTGTATTTTTTTTATGTTCTCAAAACGGTGGAGGAAAACATCGAAAAATTCTAACTAACGTTGAATTAACTCATCATGACAAAGACGGTTTCGGGCAGTACCTAGCTAAAGGAAGCGCCAAAACTGTTTGGTCCTTATGATCGCCACAGGGGTCAAGAAGGCGACACAAAAAATAGCAGCTATTGCTACAGTCTACCACCATTAGTTGTTTCGAGACGCGTGATAAATTGGATTGCACGCTGTTTGCTGGCACGCATAAATTACACGTGATTCTACTTAACACTGTTTCAAGGTGTCTATCGCTTTTAGTGGTGATGACCTATGTTTGCATGCAAATCCATATACTATCTATAATATAAAAATGAATCGCTGAAAGTGTTGCTAAGCGCAAATCTCGAGAACAGCTGAACCTATTTCGCTAATTCTTTTTTTAGAATATTCCTTGATATACGAGGATGGTTCTTACGCAGAGAAGAATTTAATATATCTATGGGAGTAGGGTTGAAGTAGGGTAGGAGTAGTGTAGGAGTAGGTTAGGAGTAGGGTAGGAGTAGGGTAGGGGTAGGTTAGAAGTAGGGTAGGAGTAGGGTAGGAGTTGGGTAGGAGTAGGGTAGGAGTAGGGTAGGAGTAGGGTAGGAGTAGGGTAGGAGTAGGGTAGGATTAGTGTAGGAGTAGGGTAGGAGTAGGGTAAGAGTAGTGTAGGAGTAGGGTAAGACTAGGGTAGGAGTAGTGTAGGACTAGGGTAGGAGTAGGGTAGGGGTAGGGTAGGAGTAGGGTAGGAGTAGGGTAGGAGTAGGGTAGGAGTAGGGTAGGAGTAGGGTAGGATTAGTGTAGGAGTAGGGTAGGAGTAGGGTAGGAGTAGTGTAGGAGTAGGGTAAGATTAGGGTAGGAGTAGTGTAGGAGTAGGGTAGGAGTAGGGTAGGGGTAGGACACCACCCAAACTAGAAATAATTTATATGGCAAAACAATGTTTGCCGGGTCAGCTAGTAATATTATAAATTCGAAAGTACCTCTGTCTGTCTGTCCCTTTTCACGCCTAAACCACTACACGGATTTCGATAAAATTTGGCAGAGAGATAGATTGCATCCCGGTGAAGGACAGGATAGTTTTTATCTCGATATTCCCACGGGATCGACACTTATGCGGGTGAAACCGCGGGGCGCTGCTAATAAACATGAGATCGACACTTATGCGGGTGAAACCGTGGGGCGCTGCTAATAAATATTATAATTAGGTATTACCACTATTACTCTGAGTTAAGGTCAAACTAGAATGGAAATGGGGAAAACCTCAGGTAATCCAGTCGCACAGTCAAAAGTGAAAAATGTCAATTACATTAAGTTTTTGCTGCAAACGGTAGTGACGGTAATTTGCCGGTTAGCTGGAGGCCGGGCGCGGTCGCACGGAAACTTGACCGATCCGAATACCTTTCAATGACTTGCTCATTTACGAGAACTTTTGCAAAGGTTCCGTAGATAGTATTACTATTTTATTGAACAATTAATTCTAGGACTTTTTATTATTTGATTTGAAACCTGACATTTAAAAATAAACTAGCTTTTGTCCTAATAAATATTGGTCCTTGGCAGAGAGAGGTGGCTTTGTTACCGTAGACATATGGATGGTATTAAAAGCGAAAAAGTGGCTTCAATACCAACTGTTTACTGCAGCTGCCATATGTCATGCCACCAACGCAATACAATTCAAAATCGGTTGAACGGACTGTAAAAAAGGTTTATTTAAATGTCTAATCTTATTTCAAATGAAGTATAGGTGAGTCCAAAATATTTTGTATACATTGCTTTTGGAACGAAGTTCCTTATCGCATCGCACGTTATACAAAAATTACTTGTATCGGGCCGTGGGGTCCGAGTGCTCATCAGCTCTCAGTCTTTTTAAAGAAATTTCGAAACGGCTGGTTGACACTTCCCGTGACCTAAGGACTGGCTTTTACTTTGGCCAGAGGCTAAGCATCGCCATACAATGTGGTAATGCCGCCAGTCACTTGGGTACATTACCAGTCGACAGCGATGCGGATGAATTTTTCGACGCTATTTTTTATTTTCTGTATAGTTTTAGTTAAGTGATTTAATTTTGTTATTTTTAGATTTGGTTTAAAGTAAAATTGTAAAACTACTTATTAAACTTGTATTTATATTCGTACGACGATATAAATTATATATCTAGAAATAAATGTCCAGTATAAGCTGACTTCTCATTGTTTTTTTTTGTTTTGTTTTGTTTTTTTTTGTTGTGCGAAAAGCCTTATACAACGCGAGGTTAAAACTGGAAATGTACCTATAGCTTCAGGGGCTTACGTCCTGTAAGCCCCTTAAGCTATAGGTAGGTTAGGTACATTATTTTCGAAATATCTTATTTAAAAAAAGTTAACTGGTAATCTCTGTTTCTATGGAAACTTTAAAATCGGTCTAATTTGGCTGTAACACTATTTTTCGAAAATGTTCTTTTAGACTTTAGTATCCTGCTTATGCGTATGAAGTTTCATTAAAATCGGTTCATTCATTTCGAAAAACAAGGGCTTGAAAGTTTGTATGAAATGCCGTACGGCGTAAACGCTCTTATATGTTGTCGTGAACACTATTTTTGGTCTTGCTCTCATTCGCCAAGCGAATGGAACTTCGGTTAGTGTTTCACACCTCTCGACTGTTTTTTTTATAATTTCTAGCTTCTGCCGCGACTTCGTCCGCGTAAATTTCTTGTTCCCCGACCACCTCGTCACATCCCATCGCCTGCCCGCGCTATTGCTTCGTATTTGTTTAGAGTTCCGCCTTACCTTTTCTTTTTTTTGGGTCCTAAGAGTGCTAGTGTGATGTTAAATAGCCTAAAATCTTCCTCAAGCGTAGGACTGTCAAATGCAAAACTAACTCCGTTACGCGCTAATATCCGGCTCGAAGGACCAAAAGATGTTGGGGTTTTCTCGTCGTTGACGGATACCCCGGTAGTTGTTGTAGGTAGCAAGTTAAGTTACACCAAACCACGGATAATTTTAATAGGTAATTTATTTGTGGAAACAGTTTAAAGCGATCGCTTAGTTATCTGAGCCACACTTAATATATGGTTATTAGGTGCTTATCGACCCGCACATTAGCGCGTAACGGAGTTTTAGTGACGAATGACTCGACTGATTTGTCATTAAGGTACGTGCAAACGTACTTTTGCTGCATAAGCATTATTGGCTCGTACCAGCGCTTTCAAAGAATGAAACAAAGCAGCTTCAGCTCTGCAGCTTTATTATTAGTACTGTCTCTACAGATCCACTGAACCCTTCTTTAACACGTGTCTGACATCTAATCTAAACTTTTTTTGCGCATCTCATTACCAATAGACTTTCAAACCTCTTTATCTAAATAATTACTTTTATTTGGACTACTGATTATTTTAATTAAACGTGTGGCTGCCGTAACTTTGATTGGCTTCCGACATTCGTGGTTAATTTCATAGAATCAGTTATGGTCGAAATAGATTTTTTAGATTATCAAGAAATACTTAATGGCGTACTTAATCTAATCGTTCATCTAATTTGTGCCGCTGTTTATATCGAATTTGGTAGCTATTAGTTAAATCGCAGTGCAGTATCTAAAAGATGGTGAAAGATAGTTAAAAGAGCTCCTTGATTAGGATTGCTTATGGAAAGCACTATACAGGGTTAAATTAAATTAGGTTGCAAAACTCTGCAGATAATATTAAGGGTATTGATATCTGAACACGTTAAAAAAATAAAAAAAAATAAAGGAGATTTATTAAATTTGTATGGGAAGTGGTCTATGAACCAATAGCGATACTGTAGTGGTATTTCTGTAGGGATACCTCGACTATATCCTTGTGCAAAGGGGCATCAAAATCTAACCCGACAGTTTTGAGAAAATAATACTTTAGAATTCACATTTCTTGCTACATTTTTTAGGTTTTTCTGCTGGACAAAGTCACTTGCCACCTCGAAAGTACCGAATTTCAGTTTTTTTTTCGTTTTTAACCGACTTCCAAAAATGGAGTAGGTACTCAGTTCGTCGGAATCTTTTGTTTATATTTATGTTCACTGATTACTCGAAGACGGCTGGACTGATTTAGAAAATTCTTTTTTTTTGTTTGAAAGGGTACTTATCGTATGTTCTGTGTTGTGGAGGTCAGATAGGCAGTCGCTCCATGTAAAATTCTAGTATTCAGCTGCATCCGGTTAGACTGGAAGTCGACCCCAACATTGCCCCTTGGTAAGACTGGTTGTCAGACTTTCGGGCTTCTGACTACCCGTAACGACTGTCAAAGATACACGAATGACAGCCGGGACCAACGGCTTAACGTGCTTTCCGAGGCACGGAGGGGTATCGGTATGTAAAGATGGTCACCCATCCACAGACCAACCGCAGAAAGCGTAGCTTAACCTGATCGATCGACCTGTGCGGCTGTTATGTTTTAGCCACGGACCCCTTCCTGCCGTACTTCTTGTGTATGCACATTTACTTAATGACCATCCGCTCGACAACCCTTTATAAACAAGATATAATACTGGTAAAGAAAATCATTCACTCAATGCTTTATAAGTCTTCAAATGCCTATTTCCCTCTTTTCAGATGAAATATGGAAGCTAACGCGCACACCGCATCTAAAAGACACAGACGCTGTCAAGTTGGACCAGGCCATTGCCAACTACAGTCTTCAGGACACACAGTTCTTCACTTTCAACAACACAGAATACACTTGCAGGGTTAACAGTGGGCATCAGCTGGATACTTCTGCCCTTGTGATGACGTCAGCAGCTGCGCTTGCGCTATTCAGGCGGTTTTATTAATGTGACGTTTGAATGAGTTTTGATTTTGGAATGTGCCGATAAAAATGTGATTATTTTGTGATATCAGATTACTTAGTTGATTTAAAAACGTGTACTCGTTGTACTTACATGCTTTTATTTTTACGAATCATGTCCGTATAGATAGGGTATAGGTACTTAAAATGAGTTCCGTTATCGCATTTTTGTTCTTTGCGGGACTTTTTTTTTCTGGTGTAGGTGTTTTTTTTTTTCGCCTGTAAATAAGTCTATCTGAAAAACTGAAACAAGCTCTTGAATCTCGTGTAACACGTAGATATTAATCCATACTAATATTATAAATGCGAAAGTGTGTCTGTCGGTCTGTTACCTCTTCACGCTTAAACCGCAGAACCGATTTAGATGAAATTTGGTATAGAGATAGTCTGAGTTCCGGGAAAGGACATAGGGTAGTTTTTATCCCGATATTCCCACGGGATCGACACTTTTGCGGGTGAAACCGCGGGGCGCTGCTGGTAGTTGTATACATTTAAATTGTTTTTGCTTTACGGCTATCTAAGGAAGATCCTCATTTTCCACTATGTGTTTCTGTCACTATAAAAATATTTTGCCACTTTCCGTGCTAAGATGATGTTTACTGATTTACTGAAATAGTGATTATCTATTTATGTACTTAAATAAACTGTTGAGGTATTAATTTATTTTAAGTGTAAGAATTAAACTATTTTGTTTGAAGAAAGTATTTTAATGACGACCTTAAGAAAGTGGCTGGGATAGACTGGATCATAGATTATAAACTAGAGAAGGTGGGGGAGTTATAGCGCAGCCTGGGAGAGGCCTGTGTCCAGCAGTGGACTGCAATAGGCTGAGTTGATTGATTGAAGTACTTTAATAAATAACTTTCATCTGCACTGACTCTGAAATTCACCCACAGTCGATAATTAAAAGAGGTCCTGGGCAGGGCTCGGAAACCGGTTGGAATTCTTAACCGGTTACGGTCATTGACCCCAAACCGAAATCGATTTAGGTTAAGGTCTGCACTTTACCGGTATATGCAAGAAACCGGTTTTTCATGAATTTTGGTTTTTGATAGTGGAAATTAACCGGTTAAAACCAAGTTTGAACCCCCCCCCGGCCCCCGCCACTCTCGCGAGCACGGTCTGAACGTTGCGATAATTTAGTTAAGTACAAAATTTTATTACGGAATTACCGAGTAACTGGTTAATTTGGGTGTCGAAACCGTTTGTGCTTAAGTAACCGGTAACCTTTATCATTTGGGTTTCATAAGAACAGTTCACTTGTTTAACCGGTTAATGAAGGAACAATATATTTACCGGTACTGAATCGAAATTAACCGCTCTTTTTAAACCGGTTCAGAGCCCTGGTCCTGGGTCCTGCACCCTAATTGCGTAACACACTCTGAATCATTTTGAAGCAAATTGTTAATGCTTTATAAGTTCGAAAAATTTGTCTGCTCAGCACATAAATAACGCAATGACTGTTGTTGAACTGTCAAAATGAAACCGATTCCGATTGATAATGTGTTACGCAATTAGGGTGCAGTTCCCAGGTGTCGATTGTGATTGGGTTTGTCCAAAAGGACTTTGTCGGTAGCAATGTGGAGTCTGGATGTGTGCCCGCTTCACGGCGATAGACTCACCCCAAAACTGGGAATTAAATGTAGGTGTACTTACTAATAATATAACATCTCTGCTGGTGTGCAAAAAATGTACTTAATTATTACACATGTACTGCCATCTGTTGGAAGTTCTTAGCATTACAATGAAGGTGACTTTGCAATTTTACACTCAGTCCAACACGCGCAGGTACCTATAAATTGCACTTTGTCGGACTATTCGTTACAGTATGACAACATAGATGGCGCTGTAATAAAAATATTGGTCGTGGAAAATTGTTTAATTTCATGGGTCCCTGGTAGCCAAATGAACAATAAGTATTGATATTTATAGAATTAGGTATTCCTTAATAGTTTTAGAGGTCATCCTCGTACGGGTCTCCCTATGATCGCTATGTTACATCAGATGCATATCATAATCAGCCTATAATGTTCCCACTGCTGGGACACAGGCCTTTTCTCTTCGAGGGAGTGGGCTGTAATCTACCACGCGGGCCCAGTGCGGGGTGGTATCTATCAGATGCATGGCCTGGTATAATAATGGTGATTACGGAATCACCAATTCACCTTTCCTGGCAAAACGGATATTAGTCATCGCAGTTTTATATTAGCAAGCAAAGGGCTTCTACTGACTTTGACGTTATTCGTAAGCCGCTCTTTTTTGTACAGTCAGCAAATTGACATCCTACGTCAATTGGCCGTATTATAGCCATTTCATACAATTGTGATTTGAATATACTGACAATTTAAGTTCAATTGATTGGAGGAGTTTGTGGTTAAGTTAACAGCCGCACGGTTCTATCGATCTGGTTAAGTTACGCTTGCCGCGGTTGGTCCGTGGCTGGGTGACCATCTTTTCATACCAAGACCCCTTGCGGGTCTCGGAAAGCACGTTAAGCTGTTGGTCCCGGCTGTCATTCGTAGATCTTTGACAGTCGTTACGGGTCGTCAGAAGCCCGAAAGTCTGACAACCAGTAAATACCAAGAGGTGTAGTATTACTCGGTAACTGGATTGTGAAGGTCAGATAGGCAGTCGCTCCATGTAAAATACTGGTATCTAGCTGCATCCGGTTAGACTGGAAGCCGATCCCAATATAGTTGGGAAAAGGGAAGGGAGGGGGGTTGGGGGATAGTTGGGAAGTATATATAAATAATAATAATAAAAGGATAGACAGATGATGAGGCAGATGATGACCATAAAGTCAATTGGTTTGATAGTGAATTTTCCGACCAATGTCCAGTGGTGTAACTTTTCAAAATGAGGACCATATTATTTCTTGAAAATTCACGCACTCAAACTATAGCCATATGCATATAATAAAGCTGTAAGCTGAACTTGGAAACATCTCAAATATTATGTTTATTGGGATGGAAACCCATTTTTCCCAAACACAATCTTTCGATTAAAAAGCTTCATACCAGCATAATCTAAGTAAATTCTTGGCTTCAAACGGTTTGCTTGAACTTTATTACTCTCAAAGTTTAGGAGTTACAGGCTCGTTGACTTTTATAGCAGTTTTTACACAACCGCTGAAGCGATTGGCTTAGGGAGCCTGCAGATACGAATCTGTTTGTCGATATGTACATTTCTTATCTTTAAACTCTTTTGGGCGAGTTCTGTGGGAATTATCGTTGAGCTGGTGGATAATACAGTCAATAGTGAACGTGTATGATGGTTGGGATTTTTGAAGTGTCTTCTTAGTCTTCTTTAGGCGCGTTGGTCATTTTTTGAGATGGGAAAAAACAATTGAACTCGCGCCGCTGTTACCGTAACCGACAACGCTTCGCATGTGTTCTTCAACTGTCCTCGGGATGTACTCGGTTTTAATGTATATCCGATATGTCAGTGAGTGATGGCAAAGTATTCTGTTTGTGTTTTGTTTTCACTTCTGTCGGCACTCCCGGAGTGCCACTGTTTTTTTTTTTGTTAAATACAACCTTTACCATCATCATCGTGAAAAAGTGAAAAACCGAAGGCTAGTTTAATTTTTGATTAAAGCTCATGATAGCATAATCAGCCTATAATATTCCCACTGCTGGGACACAGGCCTCCTCTCTGTGAGAGGGAGTGGGCCGCAATCCACAACTCGGGCACAGTGCCGATTGGTGGATGTGACATATCTTCGCATTTATTGTTCTAGGACATGCCGGTATCATGATAAGGTTACTGAAATGCAAATAAATTGTGTTCCAAATATAGTACGATTTCCAAGTTTTTCAGGACCGCGAAAGGGGGAAATTGTAGTTTGGGCGCTAGGACCAAACTATTTCGTAACAGAACCGTTAACTGCTTAAATTAACGTTATCAGGATATTTCGAAGTCTTACCTGAAAATTACATAATCTCTTCTAAGAAATCGAACGTCTCCTAATAATATTAGTATGTACACACCTTTACAAATTGGCAGCAAAGTTACATTTTGTAGCTCACAAACCCAGACACACTTACCCACACTCTTATCACAACGCTCTAAGGTTTATTTCAGGAGTAAGTCAGTTTTGCAGCAGTATTATAGGGGGTGTTACGTGTTCAAGGGTTGATTACCGTAATGCCTGAAGGTAAGACGGTGAAACGTTAAGGATTGGTATTCTTTCTTCCTTCACCGAACTGGTACTTCTAGTGGCGGTGAACTTAAGTGAGTATCAGTTTAGTGCCGTTTCTGTGATTATACGGCTTTCTTATCTTTTATGTTGAAGGAAAATGATTTTAGTGAGGAGAATGATGTGATAATGATTTAGGGGATAACACGACTTTACAAGATGGAGAATTTTAGTTGTAATTTTTGTTGCTGCAGTGTCTTTCTTTAAAAAATGAAATATAAAGGACGGCACGGCACGGTTGGCGCAGTGGTTAAGCGATTGACTGCTGCGCTGCGTGTCGCGGGTTCGATTCCCGCACGGAACAAATATTTGTATGACCTACAAGTAGTTGTTCCGGGTCTGGCTGTTTGTGTATGTGAGTTTAAATGTTTGTAAACGCACCCACAATACAGGAGAAATTCCTAGTGTGGGGCAACGTTTAATAAAAAAAAAAAGAAATACAAAAAAAAAAAATTATGATGTTTGATGACTGTTAAGAGCTATTCTAGTTCAGCTATAGAACATTCAGAATGCAATTAAAGTTTGTTTAGCAGTAAGTAAACAGCAGTTTGAGTTAACTCAAAGTACAATAATATTATAGTCAAGTATACATTTTTCCGGGTCAGCGGGATTTTCCGAAAGGGTTACCGCTGGCCCGGAACATAAAGGGCTAAGGAAGGAACACGGGTGGGTTTTAGTCAGTAAGAGGCTGACACTCCCTTCCGCTTCACCCAGAGCGGGAAGGGTCATTTGATGATTTCCCATCCGAAAAAAAAAAGAAAAAGGTACAGTTTTTTTTTCGCGCTTTACTTGCGGTAACCAAATGTACAAACACGCTGTGAATGTGTGCGCGAAGACGAGTAGCGTCAGCACATAACAGACGCTTCCGATTTCACCATTGTTTCAGACGGTACCGAGAGCATCTTTGCTTACACACACATTTACAGCTCGATTGTACATTTTGGTAACCACAAGTAAAGCACGCGCCGCTTCGTAAGATAAAATACTATAGTCAAGGGAGTGTCCCTACAATGGTTTTCACATGCTTCAAGGCCGAAATAGCATCAATTTTATATAGACCTAAAACTGAAATCCAACACTAAAAATGATAACAAAGCCGAATGCAAAACAAGATCCATCAAAAATTCAGGCATGGCGTGTGGCTGTGTATACCGTTATTGTGTTGTTATTTAATTTTCGTGGTGTACTCTCTATGGAGTTGTACCTAGTGACGTGGCTGGCGGAAACGACTGGATTCATGTACAGTCCACAAAAGAGATTGGTTATAAGCTAGGAATTTATCATCTTTGCTCTACGTAGGCACATTATCCCATCAAATCATTAGCCGGGTAATAGCAGTCTGGTCGCTTTAATTAACCAATGAATCAGCTATCTTGCGATGACCGTCACTACAACTAGCCTCAGGGTTGTCTTACCCTTGATTTGTGGTCCCGTCAATTTCAAACAATTGAAACAATTAGAATGATGCGATGATTTAAACTCTTTTAACGTGTTTAGTGATTTTTATTGCAAGGGGACCTTAATTTGTAGGTACAGACTTTTCCCAATCAACTTTGAACCTTATGAAAGCATAAGGTTCTAAGTTGATTGGGAAAATTTTACAGTTTCGGGTTTCTACAATATGTTTGAAAATCTATTAAAGTTTGACAGATTGTAGTAGCTTTATGTGCTGGCGTCTGTACATAATACGTAACTTTTTAAGCTTAAGGCTCACTCAGTAACAAATGTCAAAGATTTGGTTTTCGAAAAATGAGTTGTAGTTAGTTACCAGGTCATCTATCTATTTTGTTGACAGTACCTACATTTCTACATGTCCATGTTTGGTATAGCTCGGATTTATTAAAGGGAAACGGAAGCTAATATAGCTAGGGGTGGGTTTTTCGTCAGTGACATGTTTTTCATATTTTAAATCAAATAAACTGTAAAAAACCGAGGCTTCTATGGCTTACTATTTTAGAGCTGTAGCTACTGTTTTAGCTCCAGTCCGGATACCCCAATGTAGGACAGCATATTCACATAATCAGCCTATAATCATATAATGTTCCCACTGCTGGGCCACAGGCTCCTCTCAGTGGGAGGGAGTGAGCCGTAATACACCACGCGGGCCCAGTGCGGCTTGGTAGATGCCACTAGACTTTGAAATTTTGATTCTAGAACATGTTGATGATGAAACATGATGTTTTCCTTGACCGTTTTGAGAACAATGGTGATGAAATAATTTACACCAAGTAAAGCGCCTGTCTGGGTTCGAACTTACGACCTACAGCTCGTCAGTCAGGGCCGTTACCACCGAGCCAATACTGCTGTTCATGTAGGACAACGACCCAGTGTAATTAAGCTCTCAGACGCCTTAAGTACCTACACATAAGAAATTACATTACATAGTTAGGTACTTAACAGTTTTCTTGCACGGGCTTGTGGCTAAGTAATAACAGCCGCACGGGTCGATTGATCAAGTTAAGCTACGCTTGCCGCGGTTGGTCCGTGGATGGGTGACCATCTTTACATATCAATACCTCTCCGTACCTCGGAAAGCACGTCAAGCCGTTGGTCCCGGCTGTCATTCGTGGATCTTTGACAGTCGTTACGGGTCGTCAGAAGCCCGAAAGTCGAAAGTCTGTCTGTCCGTCTGTCACCTGGCTGTATCTCATGAACCGTGATAGCTAGAAAAAACTCACAGATGATCTATAACAACAAATACTAAAAGCAGAATAAAATAAATATTTAAGGGGGCTCCTACACAACAAACGTGTTTTTTTCGGCGTTTTTGCCTTGTGGTACGGAACCCTTCGTGTGCGAGTCCGACTCGCTCTTGGCCAGGTTTTTTACAATTCCCAAGTATGTTCCTTAAATGTACTCATTGGCTATCAAAACTTCAATAATAATCTACATCCTCTATATTCGTAAAACTCCATACATTTAAATTAAAAACTTATGAGTGCAGTGTGCGAATAATGAACAATGACAAAGTCCGGGATGCAAACGGATAAATATTCAGTGTTTAGTGTCAAACCAATTGGCAGAATGTCATGCAATACGATGGTTGGATTTCATGCTGGATTTGTACTACGCTGACGTGATGGCATGTTACTGCTTGTTGTTATTTATGCTTGGCCAAATGTTGGCGGTTTTTGGCGTTGACAGAATATTTTTACGGGGACTGAACAAAGCATTTATTTCAATACCATTAACAGGCACTTTTGAATTGTCAAGAAGTCGATCAGTCAGAAAATATGAAGCTAGTGGCAACTAGCTTCAAAAAAATCAGCTGTTTCCTCGAGTTATACGAACATAAATGTATGTTCGTATAACTCGACAAAATGTAGGAAACAGCTGATTTTTAGGGTTCCGTTGCCAAATGGCAAAAAACGGAACCCTTATGGATTCGTCATGTCTGTCTGTCTGTCCGTCCGTATGTCACAGCCACTTTTTTCCGAAACTATAAGAGCTACACTGTTGAAACTTGGTAAGTAGATGTATTCTGTGAACCGCATTAAGATTTTCACAAAAAAAATAGAAAAAAAACAATAAATTATGGGGGTTCCCCATACTTAGAACTGAATCTCAAAATTTTTTTTTTCATCAAACCTTTACGTGTGGGGTATCTATGGATAGGTCTTCAAAAATGATAATGAGGTTTCTAATATCATTTTTTTCTAAACTGAATAGTTTGCGCGAGAGACATTTGGTGGTAAACCACTATCCATTCACCTTAAGTAATCTTGCTGCGCACTAACAGGGTCATGTGCTGACTAGTTTAAGCATAGCCTATAACTATGTATGTGTACATTGTGCAATAAATAAATAAATAAAATGTGTCCCCCCCCCCTGTAACTTCTAAAATAAGAGAATGATGAACCTAAAAAAAAATATATGATGTACATTATCATGTAAACTTCCACCGAAAATTGGTTTCAACGAGATCTAGTAAGTAGCTCGCCGGTGAAAATTGAAAAACATATGATGGTACGGAACCCTCGGTGCGCGAGTCCGACTCGCTCTTGCCCGGTTTTTTTTCTCGATTTCAGGTTTGGTCCCACAGTAAAAGTTGTTCATAGTGATGAGTACAATTACCTCATTTTGTTAATGTTTTGTATATCGTTTTTTAAAGTTGTTTGCCCAAAATTAAGGGACGCGGATACCGTTCGCTGACGCAGCCAGCAGGTCCTCACATGTGCAGGTGTCAGGGCATGCGGTATAAAATGGGAGATGAGCCATTTTCGGTAGAGAGACGCCGCATACACACCGGAGGGAGGTCTGAGCCTTCCATGAACCCCCACTTGTGGAAGTTGTCCTTACTGCGGCCTACTTGGGTACGAAGTGGGCCATGTATATTTTTTTCATGTTATATTTGCTATCGACACGCGAAGAAGAAGATTTGTCGTAAAATCAAAATATTTTATGTTACATAAACCTACATGGGCACTTATGAAACGTCAGAAGCTGGGTGCATGGTTTCAACTAGTCGTTTCCTTTGGATAAGAATCGGCAAGAAACTCCATGGTCACTCTTTTAAAAATAATTGGCTTTTACAATATTTTCAAAGTACAGTGTTAATAGGTATGGGAGGACAGTGTAGGCCTAATCAATAAGTACCAGGTACTTAAGGCGAAAGCGCCAGGGTAGCCCGCGAAATTCAATTTTTTTTAGGTTTTTTGCAATTTGCTGGTCAGTATTAAGTTGTACGTTGATTAAAATATGATTCGCGGCCGTAACAAATATGTATTTACAGAATTATAATCATTAAAGTCATCAACACAACTCTCTAAGACCATGTAATCCCCAAGAATGACTATTTCATGAAATCTTGACATTTGGGGATTACATGGTCTTAGAGAGTTGTGTTGATGACTTTAATGATTATAATTCTGTAAATACATATTTATTACGACCGCGAATCATATTTTAATCAACGTACAACTTAATACTGACCAGCTAATTGCAAAAAACGTAAGAAAATTTGAATTTCGCGGGCCACCTTAGGGCTTCCCCCTTAATACAATAGAAAATGGTCTACAAATATACAAGGCCTACAACGCTCTCACATTCACAAAATATAAAATAATCGATCAAACCTACACTAATATTTTAGAGAGGAAAGATTTTGTTTGTTTGTTTGAATTTGACGGCACGGTTGGCGCAGTGGTTAAGCGATTGACTGCTGCGCTGCGTGTCGCGGGTTCGATTCCCGCACGGAACAAATATTTGTATGACCTGCAAGTAGTTGTTCCGGGTCTGGCTATTTGTGTATGTGAGTTTAAATGTTTGTAAACGCACCCACAATACAGGAGAAATTTCTAGGGATAGGCAAAGCTTTAAAAAAAAATAAATTGAATAGGCTCCGAAAATACTGGACCGATATAAAAAATTATTTCACCATTAGAATCCTACGTTATCCCTGATGAACATAGGTATAGAATATTAAAAAAAAAGTTAGGCATCCGTATGAAAACTTCGATAATGTAACCCAAGGTGTGAAAAAAATACCAAAAAAAAAATCCTTATATCGCGTACGCTGCGGAAACTATTAACAATAGAGCAAAGTGATGTACTACAGTTTTATAGAGGATATCAATATTTACAAAAAAGTCTACCATATGTCTAACTATTACAGTTACGTCACAATAACTACTTTTCCATGTTAAAATATGCAATAGTAACGCCGAAAAATCCTTATATCTTATTTTTGTTAAGGGGGAAGCTCTAAGGTGGCCCGCGAAATTCAAATTTTCTTACGTTTTTTGCAATTTGCTGGTCAGTATTAAGTTGTACGTTGATTAAAATATGATTCGCGGTCGTAACAAAGAATGACTATTTCATGAAATCTTGACATTTGGGGATTACATGGTCTTAGAGAGTTGTGTTGATGACTTTAATTATTATAATTCTGTAAATACATATTTGTTACGGCCGCGAATCATATTTTAATCAATGTACAACTTAATACTGACCAGCAAATTGCAAAAAACCTAAAAAAAATTGAATTTCGCGGGCTACCCTGGCGCTTTCGCCTTAAATACGAATATCTACCCGTGCGAAGCCGGGGCGCGCCGCTATCTTATGTATGTTTGTATCGCGATAGTTTGTCTATCAAAACGGGTTGTAATAAAATTAGTGCCATATATCGATTGTTGTTTGGAAATCTTTATGAGTGGCCTTGTGTGAGACAGTGAGTGACACATTCTTATTGTTTTATATGATTGATGTCATAGAAAGTATGTTCTATGACATCAATCAAATATTACTCATTCGTTTATGACAATAATCAATTAATATTAACCATCCATATTCATCATCTGCCTAGCCTTTTCCCAACTATGTTGGGGTTAGCTTCCAGTCTAACCGGATGCAGCTGAGTACCAGTATTTTACATGGAGCGACTGCCTATCTGACCTTCACAACCCAGTTACTGGGTAATACGAAACCCCTTGGTAAAACTGGTTGTTACACTTTCGGGCTTCTGACGACCCGTAACGACTGTCAAAGATCCACGAATGACAGCCGGGACTTGCATTTCGAGGCACGGAGGGTCTTGTTATGTAAAGATGGTCACCCATCCACGGTCCTGATCGATCTGCCCGTGGGGCTGTTATTACTTAGCCGTAAAGCCCCTCAACAATCCATATTAACAATCCATGTATAGGATTCAAAAAGTAAGCGAGCCGGTAAAATAACTAGCGAATCTAATCAAGGTGACGTGACTCACATCACCGACCACGAAAGCATTATGCCAATTTTGGCACCATATCAATATTCAGAGCTTAAGAGGCTTACAGGACCTAAACACAAAAAACTAAAGTTTTAGAAACAATAAAAGTATATGATCGACTACAGTAAACAAAATCAGAAAAATATATGATATTCTTCAGGATATAATTATAATAGGTAGTGTGTTGAAAACATAATACAACTAATTTGATACAATAGAAAAAAATCATGAAGATTCCTCTAAAACCTTCTTTTTACAATAAAAACCATACAATATACAAACAATCATTCTAATTTTTTGTCAGATTATTCTACAAGCAACATAGTAAAATACTAGGTTTTTTATTAATTTTGTAATTCAAACAGATTTTTTGTAATTAAATAATTGCTTAATAACTTGCAATAAATTACCAGCGTTGTGTCATCGCGCTTCTCTATCTTTTCTATGCAGTCCGACAGTGACCGCGCTTTAGGTCATGTAAGCCCCTTAAGGCGAAAGCGCCAGGGTAGCCCGCGAAATTCAATTTTTTTTACGTTTTTTGCTATTTGCTGGTCAGTATTAAGTTGTATGTTGATTAAAATATGATTCGCGGCCGTAACAAATATGTATTAATAGAATTGTAACCATTAAAGTCATCAACACAACTCTCTAAGACCATGTAATCCCCAAGAATGACTATTTCATGAAATCTTGACATTTGGGGATTACATGGTCTTAGAGAGTTGTGTTGATGACTTTAGTGATTATAATTCTGTAAATACATATTTGTTACGAGCGCGAATCATATTTTAATCAACATACAACTTAATACTGACCAGCAAATTGCAAAAAAACGTAAGAAAATTTGAATTTCGCGGGCCACCTTAGCGCTTCCCCCTTAATCAAAATCTCAATTCAGAAATTGGGTCCAAGTCAGTAAAAAAGCGAACATAATAAGCGAAAGTCACATACATCTTACATTGTATAAAACTTCTATTTCACGGCATCAGCAGTAGGAACGTGTACGTTACCTACAAATCATAATAAAACTGCAAGGAACCCATAACTCGGGCATCGATTGCGATGAGCATGTTCCGGGGTCCAAATCGGCCCCCAGGGACCTCCTATCGGCTGAACGTGCTGTGTTGCTGAAATTAAATTCGCCAATCGATAACCCTGGTATAGTAGGTAGGTGTGCTTGTACTCTTAATTTTGGCGAATAACTGGAATCTTGTTGGGTATGAATAGTAGTGCCAAAATTGACAGAAGGGATTTTTGCTGTACGGTCAGCAACTCATCTAACCCTAATGCAGGTTTCTAAATGACGGTCATATATATTATAGACACCATTATTTAAACATAGGGTCAAATTCAATCAGCTAGCGAAACTGCGGAAGTGATGGGCATTGACATTTAATCACGATAAAATTAAAATAAAAAAAATATTTCATGGATATTTTTTGGGGGTCGACGGCCGCTGGCTGAGCAGTGGTGGCCCAGTGGTCACGGACACGACTTACGAGTCATCACCACTGCTCTCAAAACGGTGAAGGAAAACATCGTGAGGAAACCGGCATGTCGTCCACCAACCCGCACTGGGCCCGCGTGGTGGATTAAAGCCCACTCCCTCTCATTGAGAGGAGGCCTGTGTCCCAGCAGTGGGAATATTATAGGCTGATTATGATTATGGGCCGCTGCTGGTAGTGTTGTTATTTGAAGTATGAGTTGAGAAACTCAGTTTTCTTTTTTTTGTTTTATCGTGTTTAGATGTTGCTATTTATCACGTCTGTGAAATTTACACAAAAAAAAAACGGATATTAAAATTTCAAGTGTCTTCACAAATTGCGGCCCATGATGCAACAAAGAAAAACATCATCATCTGCCTAGCCGTTTCCCGACTATGTTGGGGTCGGCTTCCAGTCTATCCGGATGCAGCTGAATACCAGTATTTTACATGGAGCGACTGCCTATCTGATATCCACAACCCAGTTACTGGGTTATGAAGCAACAAAGAAAATCATTAAATTATTATTTTATTCTTCTATCATGTTTAGAAATCGATACTCATATTGTCTGCGGAGTTTCGGTACCTAGGTAATATTATTTTACTGTAACCAATTATTATCTTTTCCTATTTCAGATTATATGATGAAACTGTAGTAAGTTTCAATCTCATTAGCAGTTTTATCAATCTCGAGAAACGTAGGTAGGATGGAAAAGCTGTTTAATTTGATTATATTTTTTAATTTGGATTGGATTGTACCTCGTAGGAAAAAAAAATGGAGCAAGAAAACACAGTAAAAGATAAGTCTACACCATTGTGTTTTATCAACTACATTTTCCCAATTAAATTATTCCCTATAAAGAGCTAAATAAACTACCTAATATCCTCCCCCAAATGAGTGAGGCCGATAATTCTATTATTCTGGCTCATTGTCGAGATTTTTCTTTGTCTCTAAAGAAAAATGGTGACCATTGTGACGTAATGGAGGCCTGGCGAGGCCAAACAAGGCATTTAAGCTATTGTACTACAGAATTCTTTAGAAGACATCATTTCAAGTTATTTAGAGCATGCCTATTGCCTAGGTTCTTCGTTGTATCGTTTGAAAGGAATATTTTTTCAAAGTGGTCTTTTGGGGCGCGTATAAAAACTTGTTTATTAAAAAATATCTTTCTAAGAAAGTTTTAGCTATTTTATATTCATTTTTTTTGACAAATAATTGTTTAGTTTTTGCTAATAGCATAAACAGCCCATAATGTGGGAACTGCTGGGATACATGCCTCCTCTCTTCGAGAGGGAGTGGGCGGTAATCTACCACGCGGGCCGATTGTGGGTTAGTAGATATCACAATACGTCTTCGAATGTTTGATTCTAGGTTTTCTCACGATGTTTTCCTTCACCGTTTTTTGAGAGACATAGCATAATTTTATTATTAACACAAAAGTAAAGCACCCGCCTGTCTGGGTTCGACCCCGCGATCTAAAACTCGTAAGTCCCTGTTACCACTGGACCACCACTCTGCTCTCTTTTGGTAATAACTTAGATTTATTTAATTTAGCGAAATGTCGCTGCTGTCGTGCTAGTAAATTAGCTAGCAATCATTCAATAGAGTGATTGAGGCCCCTACGTTCTGGGCATCGATCAAACTGTTCCTCAACCAATATCAATCGGACTTTTAACTCTTTAATGCGGACCTGAACGTGATATTTATACTAACAACTAGCTTTTGCCCCGGGCTTGCCGCATGGATGTCGGAAAATATGACTCGGGAACGTACTAAAGGGATTAAAAGTACTTATCCTGTACTAATCCAGGTTGTGCAACATCCAACTGTGAGCCAAATTTCATCCAAATCCGTTCAGTCAGTTTTGCGTGATTGAATAATAAACATCCAAACACAAACTTTCTTTGACATTCTTTATAATACACACATTATTATGTGTGTATTATAAAGTTATATTAAATATTAAAGGTTATCAAAATGACCTATGTCTTGGATTTTTTGGTGGCGGATCCTGTATTAACAAAAACAAATGCCTAAACTTCAAGTCGTCCAGGGCACCTTTGGCAGTCAACCCTTCGACTACCTTGCTGAGTGCTGACTGAAACAACCATCCAAACATAAACATTCTTTGTCTTTCTTTATAATACACATAATTATATTATGTGTGTATGTCTAAAAATATGTGTGTTGTGTTATGTGTGTATGTGTAAAGTTTGTGTTTGGATGTTTATTAGTCAATCACGCAAAACTGGCTGAACGGATTTGGGTACAATTGCTCTTAATGTTAAGATTTAAACTTTGAGAGCAATACTTCTCCATTGTCGAATCGGCATGAAATTTAAAAGTAGTCTTGGTAATAATGTAGTTGTTCCAGTCAACAAAGTAGTCGAAGGGTTGACTGCCAAAGGTGCCCTGGACGACTTGATGTTTATGAGTTTGTTTTTGTTAATACAGGATCCGCCAACAAAAAATCCAAGACATAGGTCATTTTGACAACCTAGACAGTTGTTCAATTTGTTTTTAAATAGGTATCTTATTAATACTTTGCTGGATTTTTCATACAAACACATGGCCACATGACATAAAATTAATTTTATTTTTTATTTTATCATGTTTAGACATCGATACGCATCGTGTCAACGGAGATTAGCTAGCTAATCAAAAATAACCCTTTATGTTACGTTAGCTACTAACAAGAACACATAGAAATCGTCTCCAAGCTTCACACTATTATTCTTTATCATTCTATTGTACATAGGTACGGGTTTATCCAATTCTATTAGATTATCCGTTGTTCTAGCACTAAGTATCTAATAAATAAACGTCTCACTCGGTTCCCATGTAATTTGCTTTCTCTTAAATACAATGTGTTAGCTTAGGTGTTTGCGTCCAAGCTTCATGGCCATTTTGATCTGGGAAATACATACGATTTCACAAAGTTACACAGCACAGTGCATATTTTTCCCATGGGATTTTGTGTTAAATTTTTACGCATCAAATCCTAGGTTCAGATAATAATTTTTTTGTCTTCCTTTATTTATTAACCGCCTTTGTGGTCTTGTGGTAAGACCACCTGTCTCAGACTATGAGGTCCCGAGGAAACCGGCTTTTCAAAAAACAAAGAAATCGAAGACATGGTGACATATCCGCCAACCCGCACTGGGCCCGTTTGGTGGATTATGGCCCACTCCCCTCACAGAGAGGAGGCCTGTGTCCCAGCAGTGGGAACATTATAGGGTAATTATGTTGATTTCTAGAATTATCAGCACTGTCACACTCTATGACAAAACAAAGTAATCAAATACCAAAGATTATTCCCACCACAATCTCTTCACATTCAAACTTCAAACGAATCAATATTAATTACAGGTAAAAGCCTTTGTATTTTTTTATTTTATTCGTGTCCCAGTTGTCAGTACAAACACTAGGTTCACTGAAAAAGGATTAAATCGATCCAATTCTGCCTGATCCTTATTGTTTGCTGCGGATTTTTCGACGGTCAATGTTCGAAATGGTGAATTTTTGACGCAGTCAGGCGATTGTTTCCGCAACTTGCTTTGTATTTTATTTTATTTTAATGCGATTGGTAATTTTTTGGGTTCCGTGCGTCCGAATAAAAAAAAACGGAACTCTAAATGATAAATATTTTTTTTTGTAAGTAGGTTTGTGAAGGCCGCAGGAACCCGTTGGATGCGAGAAGCACAGAACCGGCCGAAGTGGAGGTGCTTGGGGGAGGCCTATGTCCAGCAGTGGACGTCTTTCGGCTCAAATGATGATGATGATGATGAAGTAGATTTGCACAAACACTTTTACACGTCAATCATATTTTAAAAAACTGAATTTCAATTATGAAACTAGGTGCGCAAACTTAGTTATTAATTGATAGTTTCACGTGCAAATAGATATTTTTTTAATTGTCAATGAATCAAGTTTGGGCAACTAGTTTCGTAATGTAAATTAGCCTTTCTAAGATCACTCGTGTGTCTATCTGTCACAGCCATTTTGCTCCAAATGTTTTTAACCGATTGAGTTGAAATTTGGTACACAATTATGAATTTCTGTGACCCAAACATGGACGTGTTACGAAAAATAAATAAATTTTGAATACGGGGGCGTATTCAAAATTTATTTATTTTCACTTGTTGGAGGCAAAAAAGAGAAAAAAGAATAATGATGTATTTTAGCTTTGTTTTTAAGATGAGCAATACATTGTTCTATTAGAACTAACTAACCAAGAGGTAACTTCCGAATTAGTTGACTATCGGTCGATCTGCACCCTAATTGCGAAACACACTATCGATCACAATCCGAATCACTTTGAAGGATATTGCCAATCCATTGCTATACTGCATTGCTTATACGTTACAAAAATTTGTCTGCCCAACAACGTAAATAACGCAATGAAAGTTGTTGAACTGTCAAAGTCAAAAGTGTTGGTGAACTGTGAAAGTCATTGCTACTGATAGTGTGTTACGCAATTGCGTGAATGTGAATTTACGAAAGGAGATAACAGAAGACTAATTTCCGTAATTGAAAACGTTAAAAATGTAGTCGCAACCTCATCTCAGCGACAATCAATGTCAAAAATGCCTATTTAAAAAATAGTATTTTGATTGAGTCTTAGATCAGACTGTGAACGTTCCAAAAATTACGAGAATTGCCCTCAGATTGTTGAACTCAACACAAAGTTGAAAGTCCTCATATGACTCTCATTATACTGGCAGCAATTTATAATCGTCTATTTGAAACAAAAAACAAATACAATCAAAGAAAAGAATGTCAAACAATGCTCTTTATAACAGAACAAAGCAATGCTGCTTGGTTGCTCAAAGTATATGTGGCAGTGGGTAGTAGTTTCGAAAAATCTTCTTCTGAATTTATTCGAGTTATTCCGTTCTGATCCCCCCTCCTCGATCCCCTGCTTGTTCGTCTTCTGTTTTAATCTCTGTCTTATCCACTATAAACTTTCACATTTAAACATTCCGGTCTTTTTCCTTTGTTTTTGATTCTCGAGGAGTACCTAAGTTCAGGTAAGTTGTACTAGAAAATGAGTTCTACATTCTGAACAAATCCTCCATGTCATCTCAATAGAATACATACACTCGTACGCTCCGAGTCACAGGTTACTCAAACAAACACTATTGTACTAGTAATAGTACGCCATTATTTTCCATGCTCCTACTACTTCGTTCTTTGTCCATGCAAACGCGTGACTGATTCCATACTGACTCCGTGTACGCTTTGAAACGAAGTTCACCGAGCCAGTGGCCACCCAGAAACTATGGCACAAAATAAAAGCAGCAATTTTTTTTTGCGAAAATCCTTTTGTGTAAAGAGCCGCTTTTTTGGCGGCGCGATGTGAACTAGTCCGGATTGGTGCGGAACTACGGCACTACGGAATTCGACATCTGAAATGAATGTTTTTTATGGTTTAGGTATTAGTAGGGTGTGTGGAACTTACTCTGATATTATTTAAATGTGATCATGTGGTAGTATCGTCGCTCGCATGACTAAAAGTCCTATCTCATTTTTTTGCCGATTTGAGTCAGGACAACTACACTCTTCCATTCGTGATTCTTTACATTTTGTTGCCTTTCAAAATGGTTATATTTTGAGATAGCATAGATGTAACACGCGGTGAAAAATTAAAAAAAAGAATCACGAATAGAAAAATGAAGTTGTCCCAATTCAAATCAGCCAAAAAATGAGAAAAATGAGATACGAATTTTAGTCATGTACCTACGTGTGTGAGGTGGTGTGATGTGATGTGTGTGTGTGGTGTATGATTTGTGTGTGTGTATAAATGTGTGTGGTGTGTGTGTCTGTCTATGTTGAACGCTTAACGTTTATACTTTGGAAGCATTTGATGTGTAGGGAGAATTCTGTGAACCTAGATAGGTAGATCATTTTCAACTGAGTAATGACAGGTATTCGAAAAACAATCAGCGATAAAAAAAATTGCGATATTAACGTCAGACGTCTAGTTTCCTGACAGGGTCCTTTATATTGTATTGTTTGCACGATTACCTAGATGGTATAATTAGCATAAAGCATATTAAGCATAATCAGCGATCCCACTGCTGGGACACAGGCCTCATCTCCGTGAGTGGGAATGGGCCATAATCCACCACGCGGGCTTAGTACGGGTGACCGGAGTCATATGTCTTCGATTTTTTCATTCTAGGACATGCCGATTTCCTCACGAAATTTTTTCTTCACCGTTTTGCGAGCAGTGGTGATGAAATTAAATACATAAAGTAAATTGGCATGCCTGAGTTCGAACTTAGGACCTTACAACTCGTTCGATGGGCCCGCTATCATTGGGCCACTGCAGCTACTAATAGTAATGATGATAATTATTATGTAATAAACAGAAGAAGTTTGTTTGTTACCTTTTCACGCCTAGACCACTGAACCGATCATCCTGAAATTTTGCATATTGCATATAAATTTTGCCTTACCTACCTACCTTTCATCCCGAAAAAAAAAAGTGCTGTTCCCGAGGAAAACAACAATAACGTTATTATGATAATAGATTGGGCAACACTGCCCGAGTGACATGTCAAAATTTTGTTCCTTATTTTAAAATTAGTTTTATTTAATTTTTAAGTGTAATTAAGGTGTATTATTATATCCAAATGTAAAATAACTGTACAAATACTCGGGATTATTGTTTTTCCTGCAAAACCACAAAGTTAAATACAGTGTTTGGTTGCCCACCGTTACCGGTAACCTCTCACGAACAGCTGATGTTCGACCTGCGGATTTAAACGGGGAGTATTGTTTACTTTTATTCTCTCTAATTTAGCACACAATCGTCACATAGACTGTAACAGATTCATTGAGTCGTAATTGTTGTTTGATTTGGTCCAATGCACTGGGTCTAGTCACTTTGTTTACATAGTTACTTTGTGAAATATCAAAATAGGTACTATTATTCTATTAGTGTTTCGATACTGTGATAGAAACGTAACAACAATAACGTTGTCTATCGTTAGTTTCAATTGTAATCTTTATGCATAACTAGGTTTTTTTTATTTATTTTATTTATTTTTTTATCTAGGCATCCTACCCACTTATGTAAAAATAAAAACATAAGACAATAGAATCAATGTAACTTTGTACGTTATCTAATCATATTAGTTGCATTTTAATTAGATTCAGCAGCCTACCTCATTACTCAATTAAGCTATACTAACTTCTCCCATTTTTTTCCTTTCATTTCTAGCTTTCCCTTTTGTTTTTCTGTCTAAGTAGTTCTCACCGTTCTTTTCATCTTACTTTCAGTACTCATTCCTGAAACCATGCCTGTGATGACCCGTAAGGCTGCTGCTCAGGAGGTGGAGCTTAGATTGAGAACGTCCCTTCACGAACTTGAGGCTTCAGAGAGAAAATGTCAAGCGCTGTTAGAGGAGAGAGAGGAAAGTGAGAAGGAAGTAGAGAAAGTCATACTTAAAAACACAAGCCTAAAAAAGGAACTAGTAGACTTACATCTTCTATACCTCAATGTTGTCGAGGAACGGGATCAACTAAGGGTTGTCACAGATGGCTTCAACAACTGCAGTAATTTGTACGAGGAGGCTTTGTATAAGATTAGGGACCTGGAGGATGAATTAATCCACGCAAATGTTAAAATTCTAAAATTACAAAAGGACAAGGAACATACTCAGATCAAAGAAACTGACCATTTGTATAATGAATTGTTAAACAAAAATTGTAACCTACATTCCATAACAACAATAGACCTAACTGAGGATTCCTTACTGAAACATAACTATAGTCATAAAATGAGTCAAAATAAAATAAAAAAATATGCAAGACTGAATAAAATCATTAAAAAATGTAATAAATACAAGAAACAGCAAAAATATTATTCCAAAAATATTCAATTACGGAAAGAACGTGTTATTCTTATTAATAAGTTGAACAACTATCAAATTAAATTAGAAGATAGTATAAATATTTATGAAATAGACACTCAACGCTTACAAACTGAAATTCAAGTTCTTGATGACTCACTAAAGTCTCTTTATAATAAATATGTGTGCTCTCGCCACCAAATTAAGGAACACATCCTTGCTACAAACGAGCTGGTAGACAGTGTGGACTTGCTGACTCTCAGCAACACTCGGTGTAGTTGTCAGAGGGGATCCAACCTTGATGGTCTCCAGCCTGAGGCAACGGAGGACCCGTCCCAAGTTGTGAGTGCTCTGGAGTGTATCCCCATCCAAGATATACCTGATACTGTGCAAGAACTATCTCAAGCAGTACAGTCAGCAGCTAGTAGTGTTTCCTCTTGTAGTAGTCAAGTATGTTATCAGTCAGTTATGTTTTCAGATAGTATAGGAAGAGGTTTAGGGAAATTAGTTAGTAACAACTTTAGTTTTACTACACAAAACTATTGTTTACCTGGGACATCCTTCAAAGAAATAATGACATCAATTACAGGAAATCAATATGATTCTTATACCAACATTACTGTATTTGTAGGTAATAGTTCACATGTCAAAAAAGAAGATATCACTGACACTGTTTCTGAGCTTTTAAAGATAAATTGTAATAAAATTATTTTGTGTGCTTTTCCATATTTTGAGAGGTTATCAAATAGAAAAAACAATTATATACATATGCTTAATAAGCACATGCATTTCTTAGTAGGTCACTACAGTGACAAACTTATATTTTTTGACATCAACAGTTTTGTTGATAAGTTGAAATCGACAAGGAATACAGTGTATCTGCCCATTAGGTTTAGACACAAAATAGCGAGGCTATTAGCTTATATAAACTCAGACATAAGTAGTATGTCGAAGTCATGTACTATAATTAACACCGCAATTATTAGTAATAATTCTAATGTACAGGTGGTCACCCGAAATAACTGTAGCACTAATGCTATAACTATTTACAATAAATGTACGAAGGAGGATCCATGTGTCACTTTGGCAAATTCTAGTTCTAATGTGGGGTCCACAAGTCGTGGGATTGGGTTATCATTGCCTGGTGATGACATGGGAGTCTCGGGGCTCACTCTGGATGTTGATTTAAACTAGTTAGTAAGACAACAGAAGATACCAGTAACAATATTGTTATTCCTACCAACAACAATGTGCCTTCTTGCTCTCAAATAGTAAAGTGTAAAAAAGGGTCTAAGCAGAATTCCTTGAAATTATTTCATCAAAATATTCAAGGTTTTTCATCCAAACAATTAGAAATTGAACTATTTTTAGAAAAAACCATGTTTGAAATTATTTGTTTAACTGAACATTGGTTGAAAGATTATGAAATGCTAATTAATTATGAAAATTATAGTGTGGGCAGTTGTTTTAACCGAAAATCTATGCTGCGTGGGGGTTCATTAATCTTAGTAAAAAATTCTATTAAATCTAAGACTCGTAAAGATATAGTTGATCTTTCGGTGGAACATAACATTGAACTGTCCTGTGTTGAGCTAGATAAGCATATTATAGTGTGCGTTTACAGACCCCCTAATTATCAAAACTACTCCATATTTGAGTCAGTAATGGAAGATGTTCTAGCAAAACTTGGAACTGGTAAAAAATCGCTAATTATCTGTGGTGACTTCAATATTAATATCTTAGAGAATAGTTCAAATAGCAGTCGATTATTAAGTCTCTTTAAATCATTCAATTTGTCAAATGTGTTTTCAGAACCAACTCGCATAACTATAAATTCTGCTACATGTATCGATAATGTTTTTTGTTGCTGCGACTACTTAGATAAAGCCATTGTAAACTATCTCCCTTCTGATCATAGCGGTCAAACCGTTGTGTTCAAGTCCAATACACTGTTACAAAAAATTCAGATAAAAACTAGACAAATAACACCAAGCAATCTAAATAGATTTAATAATAACTTAATTAGTAAGTTAGGTGTACCAGGCCATATTAAAAACAATGTGAATGAATTATATGAGGAGTTCTTTTCGATAGTGCGCTCCGAGTTCAATAACACTTTAAAGATGAAAACTAAAACTATTTGCCCAAATTTTTTGTTTAGTGACTGGGCAACTAAGGGTATTAGGAAAAGTAGAGAGAAATTGTTTGAGCTGTATGGCTTTAAGCCTTATATTAACTCCGAAACTTTTAATAAATACGTTGCTACCTACTCTAAAACTTTTAGAAATACCTGCAAGGTAGCTAAAGCCTTGCATATTAGCAAAAAGATTAAATCAGCCGATAATAAAATAAAGACGGTCTGGAAAATTATAAATGATGAAACTAACCGAAATAAAAGACATAATAGTGATTTCGCACTAGAGACTTCGCGTGGTCTCATAAGCACTAACAAAGATGTTGCTCAAGAATTTGTAAATTTCTTTACCAGTATCCCACATAAAACTACTGAAATCTTAAATTCCTCGCCTTTACGTTCTATTGATTTATTAAAAGCAAACGTTCCATCCTGCCAGATTGAATTTAAGTTCAAGCATATAAACCCTGAAATAGTAATAAAAGCTTTCAAGCAAATCAAGATCAAATTAACCGAAGATATATGGGGAATGTCTATCAAAGTATGTACCTCCATTATTGAGACTATAGCGCCGTACTTAGCATTAATATTTAATTTGTGTGTGGATCAAGGAGTCTTCCCTGATCTAATGAAATACAGTAAGGTAATACCACTTTTCAAATCGGGGGACAGTAAAGATACCAATAATTATAGACCCGTATCCGTGTTACCAGTTTTCAGCAAGGTATATGAAAAGGTGATGCTGAACCAAATGCTCAATCATTTTAACACCAATAAAATATTACACGACCAACAATACGGTTTCACCAAGAGACGTTGTACGACTGATGCCGGTGTCACCTTATTAAAACACATATTTACGGCTTGGGAAGAGTCCCAAGACGCCATAGGGATTTTTTGTGACCTCTCCAAAGCTTTTGATTGCGTCGAACACGAAACCTTACTATTAAAACTTGAGCATTACGGACTGGGTAAACTTGCGCTCAGTTTAGTAAAATCTTATTTAAATGATAGACAACAGCAGGTTCAAATAAATGGTGTCAATTCACTCGGTTTAAAAGTAAAAATGGGTGTACCACAAGGCTCGATATTAGGTCCTTTCCTCTTTTTAGTATATATTAATGATGACCACAAATGGTGTTATTTGCTGACGATACCTCCTTGATTTTTTAAATAGACGTGCATCAAATCTTGACGACGTAAATAACGCCCTACTGCAGATCCAAAATTGGTTCACTGCTAATAATTTAGTATTAAATGGGAAAAAAACGAAGTACATAAGATTTTCTTTACCAAATGTCAAAAGTAGTAATTGTGAAATAGTATTGAATCAAGAGAAACTAGAATTCGTAGATTAAACTGTTATCCTGGGGATCACGCTCGACTCAAGGCTTCAATGGGGTCCTCATTTAACATCCCTTGCAGGACGGCTAAGTTCAGCAGCATATGCTGTGAGAAAAATCCGTCAATTTACTGATATTGATACCGCGAGACTGGTCTATTTTAGTTACTTTCATAGTATCATGTCGTACGGTATTTTACTATGGGGACGGGCTGCAGACATCGAGTCTATTTTTATTCTGCAGAAAAGAGCTATCAGAGCCATATACAACCTCCGCAGGCGTGACTCTCTAAGGGAACTGTTTAAAGATATTAACATCATGACGGTACCTTGTCAATATATCTATGAAAATATCATGTACATACGTAAGGAAAAATCTACATCTTTTTAGTAAAAGAGGTGAAAGACACAATTATATCACTAGAAATAGGGACCAATTAGTTCAACCAGGTTTCAGGCTGGCTAAAGTAGACTCGTCTTTCATGGGCTACTGTTTAAAATGTTACAATAAAATACCTGTCGACATACTTCAACTGAATGAAACGAAATTTAAATCTTGTATAAAACGCACACTATGCAGCCAGGCATATTATAAATTGGGGGACTATATCGCCGATGAAAGTGCTTGGCTAAACGCTGGTCCTGCTCCATAAGGACGCACAAATAAATTGATTAGCATTGGAAAATACTGTTGAAGCTGCTGAAGATTTTAAAATACACTTTTTGCATTATATAAATTCAATCTCCTAGTATTGTATAATTGCATAGCACATGTGTGAGTACTATGTACATACTATAAAGCTTCCATTTACTGGGTACGCCTTTCATTGACTTGAATGTGCCCTGGCGGCTGAGAGTATGTCATGCTCACTTAAATGTCTCGCTGATGGTGGCACGTGTGTTGGATCATTTAGCTCCCTATAAAATGGTTGAGCTGAATGGTGCTAATACATGCGTCATGTTCGTGAACGGGCGCCGTCAGTAGGGACTGGTCATCTCTTTGCTGCCATGGCTTATTTTAATTTAATTTAATATTTGAATTGTTTTTTTTCATTACGGACGCTTTTAACGTTCTGCATCGTTCTCACATGCATAATTTTTAACATGAATGATGTAAACAAGACTTTGTAACCATATTATTTTGATTTAAAAGAGTGTCCATGGAGTTTCTTGTCCGTTCTTCTCCATAGGTACCTACGCTTTGGAATGGGCAACTAGCTTCACCTTTCTGACTGACCGACCCCTTGACAATTCAAAAGTGCCTGTAATTGGTTTAATTGAAATATATGCTTTGAGTTTGAGTTTGATGGCGCCACGTGTCTTTCGAATCAAAAACAGGACAACGTCGGTCGGCGCACCTAGTTATCTATACAGTATTGTGACTCGGCCCTATTCTAGAAATTATTACCGGCAGCCGCGCGGTACGTAAACACGCGTTATGGGGCAGCCCTTTTGCGTGTCTTAAAGTAAATAATTATTATATTTTTTACATAAAAATATTAAATTCGTTGTGAATGAAATAGGAAGAGTTCAATAAAAATACATGTTGTGTTTTTTAACCGAAATAGGACGTTCTCAATTCGAATGTTTTTTTTTTGATTAGTAGATTTAATAAGAAATTTATTGACCATACAACGTGGTAATGCCGCCAGTCTCTTGGGTACATTACCAGTCGACAGCGATGCGGATGAGTTTTTCGACGCTATTTTCTAGTTTCTGTATAGTTTTAGTTATGTTAGAATTTAATTTTGTTATTTTTACCTGTTATTGACCATACTAATATTATAAATTCGAAAGTAACTCTGTCTGTCTGTATGTTACATTTTCACGCCTAAACTACTGAACGGATTTCGATAAAATTTGGCAAGGAGATAGATGGCATCCTAGGGAAGGACATAGGCTACTTTTTGTCTCGGTAGCACGTTCCCGTGGGATAATTTCCGACTTCCACGCGGGCGAAGCCGCCGGCAGAAGCTAGTAGTCTATAATATAAGTAAAAGACTATATTGAGGACAAAAAGGCTTGGGATTGAGCTGCTCCAATAGGTTTAGAATGTTGTTTTTATTTTTCTAATTTACACTTTAATAATTTTCTTTTTTTAAGTATCTATTTACTTAAATAATGACATGTACATTTACTGTATAAAGTATTATATGATTTTAATTATTGTGAATGTGAGGACTATGTGGGTAATTTTTTTTTGTTTTTTTCTCTCTTCGTTTTAATCATGATCTGGCAGTTTGAGTAGTTTATGCGGCCTACCCAAATGTCCTGTCTTTGGTATTGTTCGTCGAATCGTTGAGCTCCTTAAGTTCTGAGTTGAGCTGCACGGTTACTGACAAATGCGTGCACTGACTGGACAGGTCCGCTCAATCTGTGTGGTTCTTTCCTCAAAAGACCATTTCAGACACTAATCTACATGGTCCTCAAAGATTATGTCCGGATTTTTTTATATACACATTGACATTGATGAATTTTATTTAGACAATGATATGAATATTTACTTTGTAAGTAATTTATATTATTATTTTTTTTATTTAATTATTGTGAATGTGAGGACTATGTGGGTCATTTCTTTTTTTCCTTCTTTGTTTTAATCATGATCTGGCAGTTTGAGTAGTTTATGCGGCCTACCCAAATGTCCTGTCTTTGGTATTGTTCGTCGAATCGTTGAGCTCCTCAAGTTCTGAGTTGAGCTGCACGATTTTTGACAAATGCGTGCACTGATTGGACAGGTCCGCTCAATCTGTGTGGTTCTTTCCTCAAAAGACCATTTCAGACACCAATCTACATGGTCTTCACACGATCTGACCAAGATTTTGTCTGGACTTTAAAAGAGACTGTGACTTCTGAGTTTGTTTCGGCCTTTCTTCTCAGAATAGTCAGTTAGGAAACGCCGACCTCATCTAGTTTAAAAAAAATATGATTGACGTGTAAAAGTGTTTGTACAAACCTACTTACAGAAATAAAAATCATTTAATCATTTAATCATTGCCCTTTGCCATATTAGGCAAGTACTTGTAGTTATTTCAATGAATATTTGTCACAACTCGCACGCTTACTGCACTCTTCACGCTCGCTGCTTTCACGCTGCTTTCTTCACGCTCAAACAGCTGGGCCAATTTTGATAAAATTTTAAGAAGTAGCTGACATCCTGGATTAACATATAGGCTTTTTATCCCGATATTCCCACGGGATCAACATTTACGCGGGTGAAACCGCGGGGCGCAGCTAGTAATAAGTAAGTAGTACCTATTTTGGTGGGTGTTTTGACAGTGAAACTACTTAATAATTAACACGGGTTTATTCAATAACCGCAAGATGTGCCGGCCTGAGGGGCGGTGACAGCTGGGCACACAAACTTAACTAAATACTTAAAACTAACTTAATACTAATTAAGAAGGGCGCCAGGAGGGTTTTAGACAGATGGCGGTAGGAGCATGGAACCCTTCCAGTCCTCAGTACTGCCGGCTGCTGGCGTGAGTCTTCGCCACGGAACGGTAAACAAGATAGTGACGGATATATGAGAAATTGTACTTACGGTTTAGCTGCGCGCTTGGGGAAATTTGCACAAGAATTCTCCAATAATTAAAGGGCGTGTCGGTATGCTGGAACAATTGACACAATATGTAAACCCAATAAGAACATTCCCGAATGGATCAACACGATTATTAGGTAATTCATAATGCAACTCACCCCTTCCTGGTCTAAGATATTCACATAAGCAAACAAAATAGATTTCCCGAATTTATTTCTGGTCACAATATTTATTATTTTGACATGGCGGTATCTCAAGAACATTCGCATATAAAGTGACACACGTCTGTTTCTGACTAGTCTTAGCGCTGCTCTGTCACCTTCAAACTCACCGTCGCCTTTTTAACTATTTCTTAATGTAGATAAATGATCTTTTAAATAATTGTAAATACAAAAAGACGATCCTGACGACGGCCGGGTTTGAACGTGCGACACATGACTTGGCAGTCCACAAGCAAAGCTTGTGTACTATCCGTACAATAACATTTTATTTAAAATTTAGGAATGGGTCATCTCTCGTCAAATGACGTCATTACAAGGGGTTTATCAAAGAGCTAACTGCAACGAACGATTCTCGACATAAACATGACAAAAACTCCTGTTACAAGAAAAACTTACAGTCTGTTTTAAACGCGATGCTCTTGTCATTTTGCTATCGACCAGTTTTTCTGTTATCCAACAATATATCGCAGTATATTTCCAATACACTAGGTTTTTCCGGGACAAGTTATTAAAAGGAGCGACGCGTGGGGACTACTTCCCACGCGTCGCTCCGGGCCGAGGTAATGACAAGTTTCCCGTGATAAACCGGGTAAACCTAGCTTACCGCGTAAACTTGCTTTATAAAGTAGAGCCGATAGCTGTTTATAAAATAAATGTTAGTTGCGATCTGGCTGTTTTGCTTATATAATGAAAAAGAGATATAAAGGGATTTTTGTTTTTATTTTGGCATAAATCTTCGAGCTGAATTCTATGCCTTTTTCTACGCGTATTTGTTTTTGAAAACCACATGGGTATTGCTTTCCTTTGTTTATAATTATAAAATCACGTCACGGTTTTTCGAGTGTCATGTCTTTTGTTATTCGAAGGAGTCGGAGTGTTTGTGACATCGACAATGATTGTGAGTGTGACATCTACCAACCCGCACTGGGCGCACATGGTAAAAATAAATAAATGTAACGAATATAATTTATTTATGTACAGTCACGAGCAATAATATGTCAACACTTGGCAACTTTCAATTGCGATTTTTTCACGAAATAACGAATGCAACGTTGAATTACGACACTTTACATAAACCTATGGGTTCGAAAATACTATGTTCGTAATAATATCAAATTTCATTCAAAAATAAAGGAGTAAATCGCCTTTGAATAAAGCCAAGTGTATACATACTTATGCTCGTGACTGTACCTACTGAATTATTCATAATTATCATTAAAAAATTAAAAAAAACGTCAAAAATTCATGATGTGGGAAAACTCAAATCATGTAGAACAACGATATAAGTTAATAAATAAACTAGACAAAGACGAGACCCATAATTAATTTGGAATTAAATGAAACTTTCCAAATACACAAAAAAGGCATATTTAATGTAATTTGACAGCAGGCACGATTAATCTTCAAAGTAGATACGATTAAGCGACACCAGGTAATAGAAAAACTTCCGGACTGCCCCTTGTAAAAATGACAGATTATTGGTCATATAACATCGACCAGTTGCGTAGTGATCATGTGGAACAACAACTCAAATCGTCCAGTTAAATTGTTACTTAATAAACTCAATAATAATAGACTGGACAAAGACGTCCGAGGAATAGTTCAACCTTTCAACATTATGCTCTCTGTATTCTTCACTTCAAAATACAAGATTAGGAATGGTTATATCACTCCGTGTGAGAAGAAGTATCACATATTACTGTTCCTTACTATTTCATTTTTCAATGTTTTTTGTATGTGTCACCAGTCCAAGGATGAGCCCTATTATTTGGCGAAATCGCATAAAACTGCTATAATGCTTGCAATTGTTTGGTGTTTTACCACTTTAACTTTCGCCGGCTACATTTTGCTCACCATTTATAACATTGTTCATAGCCGAAGCAACGTTTCCCTTATATTGAAGCTCCAAGACATTAATAGGAGCATTGACATTAGCAAAAGTGTCCGCAGTTATATTGTTTGGAAATGGATCTCACTTATTACTGTAGTCGGAATTTTTAATTTACCTTCAATTTATTTTTATATCTCAAAGGGATCAATTAAATTTGTTGAGGCTACCGTCGATGTACTAATTATACAATATGATCTTAATTTAATTTATGGTATCTGCCTCACAAGACTATTGACAACTTATCTGAAACAATGGATTAAGGACATACTAACAATAAAAAATGAAGAACAAAATGATGAATACTGTAACAAGATTTTTAAGACGTATCAAAATATTTTAGAAGCATACAAACTGTATACAAAATGTTTCCGAGTATTAGTAAGTATTAGTAAGTCGGTACTTGCTTACATTGCAACTGTTACATTTTGTATTTCACTTCTCACTGACTCGTGCACATTCCCTTCTTTTTTAGGTATTATTCCGAACATACAGCTCGTTTATTCGTGTTCTATGTTCTGTGCAGGGACACTTAATGCATTTGCAAGAGTCGTCGCCCGCAGTGAGTATATGCATAATGTATCCCAGAAATTTTGTAAACTTTTCTTGGATATTTTTAAACTAGCTTCAACATCCATATCATGATATTAAAAATCTGGAGAATGAGTTATCTATGTTCTTTCTATTACTCTGAGTGTTTTTTTTAAATAGGTACTTCGAACATTTTTTCTTTGTCATTTTTTATTCTGTGACTTCTCTAGCAAGATCCCATCATGTTTTACTTTTCTATTGAATGGTATATCATTTGTAGGACTAAATTCTGCATTTGTACTGCCTCAGCCTTAATTTTCTTCGTGATATTAAAATATCATTTTTTAAAACTGAAACAGCTTAAGCAGCGATTCGATTATTTGACGAGAATTGAGAGTGAAATTTCAAGCACGTGTGTTTAGTCACATTTAGTTATATGAGAGAGAAGAAAGATATAACTCTCTCTGTCTCTCACTCTAAATCTCTCGTTTACTTTATTTCTGAAGAAGCTTCTCTTGTTTTATCATCGTTTACGATGCCGCACGCCCAATAAAATTTTATTTTCATTTAGGTACTATGTAGATTGTAGATTGTGCTACTAAATTTTTTGTATCTGATTCCATTACCCAATGTTAGCTTTATTTTATTCAATGAATAAAGTGAAGTTACTGTTCCATTTCAGAGCACAGCTAGCTCTTAATATTTTGCTATTTGCTGCTTTCAGTATCCTCCACCTTCAACCGTCACTTTAATCATATGGAGTGTAAAAAAATTGTCACTTGTAATTATCACTTGTTGGCATTGTGAGAAGTTTTATATTGGTGTGGAGGAAGCCGTGTCCGCATGTATGCAGCGGGTGATGGATACAAACTGTCCAAGTAAGAACAACACAATTCTGACTGTAATATCTTAATTATATTATTGTTACCCACCTTTCAGAATCAATATCGAAATCAGGGGAATTGTTTTTTATTGTAACTTACCCTCTCTCTTATCTTTTCTTAATTTTCTTACAGAAAGTGTCAGACATCTGTGCAAGCGCGTGCTACAAGTTAACCGGACCTTCAGTAAGATGACAGCGTGTGGACTGTTTACTGTAGACGCCACTCTACCGATACCTCTGATTGGACTCTTAGCTAATTACGTTATTGTATTGTTGCAGTTTGCTTTCCTGTGAAAATTATTTCTTCATTATATCTTCAATTGCAACGATTTTATTTATTTATTAAATTAAGGTTCACCAACAGTTGTAACAGATATTACACAGATAGGAACATACAAGTGCTTATGTCTTAGATCTTACTGCACAACCAATGACAGGCAAACACCACATGCACTAGCACAATGCGCTTTGAATTATTTTAATTTTAAAGATATAATATACTTAAATGTACTTACATTCTAGATAATTATATTAGATACTAACTATTCCTACAACGTCGACATTGAGTCTGCGTGGAGGTCAACCAGGTCGCTGCGTTCGTTTATAAGTTTGCACATGCGGGGTATAGGCGAATTAGCACCAGACACCGTACGGCGAAGAGGTGGATTTTATGTACAATTTATATTCAATAGATAAAAATAAAAGTATCCTTCCAGAACCTAAGCCTTTTATTTAACTTGACAGCATACATATTTATACTATTCAATAGGTACCTAGTTAAACAGACATTTCTGATTTTGTCATCATAAAAATAACAGAAAAGTTTTCATTTGACACTGAAAAATTAAGTAGATAATCATGCAAAATAACTCAAATCATCCGGTTGAATTGTTACTCAATAACAGACTGGACAAAGTAGTCTGAAGAATAGTTTAACCTTTCAATTTGTGATTGTGTGACGGACGCGTAATTCCGTTTCCGTGTCCAACTGGCGACACCGGTCTCGCGAAATCTACACGCTTTTGTATTAGTACGGAATTCTACTAGCCCGTATTTATCAATTCGCGTGTTGTTTGGTTTCCGCACTTAGTCCTTCAGTGGACCATTGTGCGTGCCACAGTTGTTAAAATATAATAATGATGATAACGACACAAAACCTACCTTCTCCGATATATATTTTATACGATAGAACTAATGATTTCTAATGATCGTTTAAGTCACTAACTTTTGAAGCACAACATATTGACTTTTTAAGACAAAATATTCATCCACGAAGCCACGAAGGCCTTCTAACCTAACCCATCCGAGTCGGAATTATATATATATTAAACGATATACCTAATGATTTTCGATTAAATAAACGTTATAGGTATCCAATAACGTTATACGAAATGAGTTTTAGAGCATATACATGTTATATGTAAATAAATTATATCAACAGTTGGTATATCTCAGGTTTATTATATCTTGTGAACGTTATTGAAATGAAAATATACCAAATAACTTTCTATGATATGAGACGCAACCAGGTTGAACTATTCTTTAGACTTCTTTGTCCTGTCTGTTATTGAGTAACAATTCAACCGGACGATTTGAGTTATTTTGCATGATTACTGATCTACTTCATATTTCAGTGTCAATTTTTATGATGACCAAATCAGAAATGTCTGTTTAATTAGGTACCTATTGATCGAATCGATGTTGAACATTAATAGTATAAACATGTATGTTGCGAATCGAACTCGTTACAGTGCAGCATATCACCTTCTTTCGGAACATTAATTGTATTCTAAATTCTAGTAGGTCTGTCAGGTTTGACATCTGGTTGATTTCACTTTTGGATTTTGCGATTGAATGTGAAAATAAACTGTGGTAACCTACCAGCGCGTTTTAGTTATATTATATTGTAGTCTTTGGTTACGATCAGTAATATTTTGGTCCTTCTCCCACGTACCATGGTCTATAACACACGTTCTAAAAATCGAAATAGTGAACCACCACCAGGAGCTTCGAATGGAGTCGCCGGCCCTAGCGGAAATGACAATGGAAGCACAGCCCACCCGTCGGAGGCCCACCAAGCGCCGCCCGTCAATATTAATAGTAGCATGCCCCCGATAGCTGATGAACCTAACTCAAAGTCTGTATATTTCCCCCACCTATTAGAGGCCCACCAAGCACCGCATGTCCATGACGACAGCAGTGTGCCCTCAGGTAGCCGTGACTCCCCTCCACAACACCCACACGACACACCTAAGTCGGTCACCACACGATCGTCTACACGATCCTCGAATACCATAAAAGCGAGAAAACTCGCCGCTGAAGCACTACATGCACGTCAGCTTTGCGACATCACAGCCCGACAACACAACCAACAAGCCGATATGGCAGCCCAACAAGCCGAACTTGAACGTAAAGCGGCTAACCTACACTTTCAGGCTGAACTTGCCGCTATCGACGCAGAAAGCGTAAGAGGTAGCGTAAGTAGAGGCAGTGTAAGAGGCAACGATCATAATAATGACCACGCTAGTGCGCGAACAGACAACATCAGTCGTTGGCTTAACGATGTACAACGAAACATCGTCCCAAAAACCACGACGGGAGGTAAAGTACTTCCCGCCACATCAAATACAGCACGCCATCAAGCTTACACAATGGCATACAACGAAATGCTCGACGTTCCTTCTGGTTCAGGCCCAGGTCGATACGTACACCCCACTATATTCCACGTACCAATGCCACGCACCGTGAGACCTACGCGCCTAATCAAAATCCAACTGACGTTTCCCCAATTAAAATATCTAATAATTTCCAGCCACCTGATGGAGCTACCGTCAGCGGCGGACACAACGATCTTCTCGGTATTTTTGAAGCAATAGCTAACAAGCCTAAGAAGTCTGACATCAAACTGCCAGTATTTGACCGAAAATCTGCCACGGATTGGCTTGGTTTCAAGCGCATTTTTATCGATACACAGGCATCATTTACTACAGTGGAAAATTTAGCCCGCATTAGTTCATCCTTACGTGGCGCCGCTCGTGAAGCTGTTTACATCCTACTGGTGTCAGCGAATGACCCTATGGAGGTTATAGACGCCTTCGAGATGCGTTTTGGTCGTCCCGAAAAAATTGTGATGCAGGAGATCAACGCTGTACGAGCTTTACCTAAAGTTGGTGCAGAAGGTAAAGATTTGGTTAATTTTACTTGCCGTGTGAAACACTGCATTGGCATAATGAGACTACTGGACCAGTTCGACTATCTGCATTCTCCCGAAATTTTTAATTAATTAATGACCAAGTTATCCCCAATCATTCGCGCAAAGTGGTATGAGTTTGCGGCTAGTCATACTGGCAAACGCATGAGCAAGTTGGAAATGCTTTCTGACTTCCTATCTCGTGAGGTTGAGCTCCAAACAAAGTTTGGAATTCAGGATTTCTATTCCTCGACGGCTTCAATTCAGTTACCTATCGAGAGGGGCACGCATTCGGATCTAAGCCTACCCGATGAGAAATCTTCCAATTCTGTTGTAAATAAAACTGTAAATAAATGTATTTTTTGCTCGAAATTGCATAATGTAAACAAATGTGACAAATTTTTGGCATTGACAGTGAATGAAAGATGGCAATTTATAAAAAAAAAATAAAGTTTGTCATAGATGTTTGGAAAATAGGTCACATAGGTTTAATTTTTGCAAAGTAAAATCTCCGTGCAGCGTTGGGGGCTGTACCTACAAACATCATAGCCTACTACATAACTTAGATAATGATCAAAACATGCTAGCTCACGCCGATCTAGAGGACGCCTCGGACTCTGAGCTTGAGGCAGCGCCAAAGCCATCTACTGATGTCGAAGACGAAAAACCTGAACCTGACAACTGCGATGTCGAAGTATCGGCTCATGCTACCGCTATTCGCCCTTCGTCGAGTGTAAGTAGACCTAAATCTCGACCACTCCTCAAAGTTGTCTCAGTTCAAGTAACTGGTCCCCAGGGTACTGTGGAGACTCACGCACTTTTAGATGATGGCTGTACAACCACATTCATAGACTCCGAAATTACAAAGCGTATAGGTGTCGAAGGACCGAGTAAACGAGTACATATAGATTGTGTAGGAGGCTTGTCACATGATTGCGATATTCAGTACGTTGATTTTATAATTAAAGGGCGTGACTGTACCGACTCTTACCATATACATAGTGCACGCTCGTTAAAAAATTTAGGTATAAATTACCGAGCTTCTGTAAATAGGGAAGATATTTGTAAATATTCGTATTTATCTGATTTAGGAGACATTTTGTGTTGTGAAGAAGTACAACCTATGCTAATTATTGGTGTAGATAATTGGAAGTTGACCGTAGCTGATTCTATTCGTGCTGGCAAAGATCACCAACCAGTTGCAATTCACACTGCTCTTGGTTGGGTTTTATATGGTTTCGTGTCAAGTAGAACATCGAAAGTTGACTTTCTTCATCATGCCAACATATCCGAAACGCCAGATGACCATTTTTCTATTGAAACCGCAATCAAAGACTACTACAAATTAGACTCTATTGGCATAATAAGGAAAGATCACCGCGGCAATTCCGATACACTTGCATTAAAAATTTTGAAAGACACTGTACATAGACTATCCGATGGTCATTTTGAAGCCGGTCTCCTCTGGCGGTCCGATATTAAAGATGTACCGAACAATTTTAAATTAGCCCTTTCTAGATTCTTATCTCTCGAAAAGAAAATGCAGTCAGATGTATAATATGCCAATATGTATAGACAGAATATTAAAGCAATGTTAGATAAGAAATACGCTGAAGAATGCACGGCCTTTCCGATTGGTATCACATGGTATCTCCCACATTTTGGCGTTACTCATGCCCATAAACCTGGTAAGTTGAGAGTCGTACACGACGCAGCCGCGAAGTTTAAAGGAATCAGTGTTAATTCTCTCCTCCTGCCAGGTCCTGACTTATTACAGCCATTACTGGCGATCTTGATGAGATTTAGGGAAAACGCTATAGCACTTACGGCGGACATACGCGAAATGTTCCCACAGGTTCGAATCCGACCAGCAGATCGCGATGCGCAGCGCTTTCTCTGGCGCAATGACCCCGCGGACACATTAAAGCTGTATCGTATGTCATCCATGATGTTTGACGCCTGTTCGAGCCCGTGTACCGCCCTTTATGTAAAGAACCTTAACGCGATGGAATGCAAACTTAAATACCCCGATGCCGCGCATGCAACCATACACGATGTGTACATGGATGACTATATTGGCTCACTAGAGAGTGTAGACCAAGCTGCGCGACTGGCCCGAGACATCGTACATCTCAACCACCAGGCGGGTTTTGACATGCGCGACTAGGTCTCGAACGACCCAAGAGCTCTTTCTTTATTAGTACCTGAATCGATATCCCAGAAATTTAACGATGTAATGTTAGGTAACGATGACAACGTTTCGAGGGTGCTCGGTCTGAACTGGCAACCTAGGAATGACGTCATGGGTTTCAGTCTCAATTTGGAGTCTAAATCGCCAGCTCAGCTAAGTAAACGTGACGCGTTGTCCCACTTAATGCGAATTTATGATCCTTTGGGTATTTTAGGCCCACTCGTTTCTAGAGGACGCGTCATGTTCCAATCAATTTGGCGAAAAGGTTTATCATGGGACGATGAACTCGATCAAGGAGACCAAGGCCTTTGGAGTGAGTGGCTCCGGGATGTGCAACTTGCTTCGCGGTTGTGCCTGCCGCGATGTTATGGTCTGGGATCACCCAGTGTCGTTCACCGCGAGCTTCACCTGTTTTGTGATGCCAGTGAATTGGCATACGCTGCAGTGGCATACTGGAGATATGTCTATGCAGACGGAACAGTGAAGCTTGCTCTCATCGGTAGCAAAAGTAGAGTCACACCATTGAAACCCGCATCCATTCCACGCCTCGAGTTGCAGGCGGCTTTAGTGGCCGTTCGGTTCGCATCATTCATTCACGACTCACATCAGCACAAACCAAGTAAGCGTATATTTTGGTGCGATTCGCTTAACGTCTTGAGTTGGTTGCGTAGTGATGCACGATCATTCAAACCATTCGTAGCACATCGAATCGGCGAGATTCTCGAAACAACAAATGTAAAGGAATGGAGATGGATTCCGACCGCGGAAAATGTGGCAGACGACGCGACACGCCATAAACGCGCTGTATTCAATCAAGAATCTCGCTGGATTACAGGTCCAAAATTTCTACTCGAATCAGAACAACAATGGCCATCATCACCATATATAAATACAGCCATTACTTTGGAAATAAAACCATCCGCTCAGAATCATTGTCATCTCATTTCCTCACATCATTTCCCGACACCATTGACTGTTGACCCAGAAAGACTGAGCTCATGGGGAAGACTATTGAGAGCTACGGCGAGAGCCCATAAATTTTTGCACATATTGAAAATCAAAGACAGTTCAAACGAAATAACCGCAGAAGATCTACGTGTGGCTGAATCACATATTCTGAAGAAAAGTCAACTCGACTCCTTCCCTGATGCAATCATCTACCTCTCTGAGAAAAGGTCATTACACCGAAAAAGCCGATTATTCAATCTGATCCCCTACATAGATAATGAGAATTTACTGAGATTGGGCGGAAGAATCAACCGAATGCAAGATATTGGCGACGGGATGAAGAGTCCTATAATTTTAGATTCCAAACACCCTGCTGTCCAGCTTTTGATTGCCCATTATCACGAGAAGTCGGCCCATGCTAATTCCGAGACAGTAGTTAACGAAATGCGACAAACTTATTGGATCATCAATTTGCGAAGCGCAGTTCGAAAAGTCGCCCACAACTGTCAACTGTGTCGGCTGAAGCGCGCTCAACCATTCACACCGTCTACTGGAGACCTCCCACCAGCCCGTCTAGCCCATCATCGTAGACCGTTCACTTTCGTTGGCTTGGACTACTTCGGTCCAGTTCAGATCACAATTGGGCGAAGGAAAGAGAAACGCTATGTAGCATTGCATACCTGCCTTGTTATACGAGCAGTTCATCTAGAAGTTGTACATAGTTTGTCAACCGACGCGGCCATCATGAGTTAGCGCCGTTTCATTGCGCGCCGTGGAACGCCAAGTGAAATATGGTCCGATAACGGAACAGCTTTTGTGGGTGCCAATAGGACGCTAAAGGAGCTTTACGGAGCGGCAATTAACCGTTTTGCAACAGATGAGAAGGTCTCATGGCGATTCATTCCCCCTTAAGCCCCATTCATGGGTGGAGCGTGGGAGCGAATGGTAAGATCAATCAAAACAGCACTCAAGACCACCCTAAGAGAGCGCTCCCCCTCAGATGAAGTTCTACAGACCTTTCTACTAGAGTCAGAGAATTTAGTGAATACGCGTCCACTGACACACGTTCCAGTTGATCCAGACTGTGAGGAAGCTTTGACACCAATGCATTTTATACTGGGATCGTCCTCAGGGAGACCTATTCCAGCTACGTTGACGGATCGGGATATCATCGGACGAGACGGTTGGCGCAGAGCCGTAAGACTCACGGATCATTTTTGGTCTCGATGGATGCGAGAATATCTTCCGACTTTAGTGCCTCGACGCGGCGGTGGATCATCTCCAATTATAAAAGAGGGCGACTTGGTTATTGTGGCAGATGGACAGTTACCCAGGGGATCTAGGCCGAGAGGTAGAGTGATTAAGATATACACAGGCCCAGACGGAGTAGCAAGAGTGGCGGATGTACGAACAGGTGCTGGCCCTCTCAGGAGACCACTTAATAAGTTATTGCCCCAGGAGCTCTAGGCTAGACTAAAAAAAAAAAAATGTGGAGTATGTTGCGAATCGAACTCGTTACAGTGCAGCTTATCACCTTCTTTCGGAACATTAATTGTATTCTAAATTCTAGTAGGTCTGTCAGGTTTGACATCTGGTTGATTTCACTTTTGGATTTTGCGACTAAATGTGAAAATAAACTGTGGTAACCTACCAGCGCGTTTTAGTTATATTATATTGTAGTCTTTGGTTACGATCAGTAATAATGTATGCTGTCAAATTACTTATATCTAAGGCTTAGGTTCTGGAAGGATGCTTTTTATTTGTATCTATTGAAAAGAAGTAGGATCTTTACACCTTTTAATGATGATAGTTGAGTGATACGCCAGAATACGTAATAATAGATTTTATTGATGATGAGATTAATTGAATGATAATGAGTGCACGCGATTTGAATCACATTCGTGTACTAAAGTGTAGACCGCGCGTAGCAAGTAAAGTGCTGACACAATGATGTCAAATTTGTACGTGCTTGCACTGTACATGCTCCGAGGCCCGATAAGATGTGAATGAGATAAAGGCTAATGATTTACAAGATGATAATTAACAATTGGGCTTACAAACTTAAATAAACTAAGCTGAAGGTATTTCATTGAATTGAGTTCGAACGGACGGTGAAGACCCTCTGTTGGTGGTGGCGATGGTAGGGCGACCCGCAGCGGTGGCGGCGGGAGCTACATAGCTCACGCTAGCCTCGGCCTGTTCTGTTGTGGGAGGTGCGGGCGCTGGACGCGGCTGGCGCGCTCTCACGCGTCGCCATGCATACAAGATGGCGCAAACCACGATAACCCCAGCTAAGGCGTAGATGGCGACATAATGGTGAATGTCATGGAATGTCACTCCATCCGCCAGTTCCTGATTTATTTTCATCTCTTTGATTGCTGTTCAATCGCCTTTATGTCTTCCCGTTGCTCGGGGATATCATCTGTCTCATTCAGTGGAGTGATGAGAGGTGTAGACAGATTAATGATATGGTTTATTGGTGGAATCTATATGTTCATGACATCGATCTTCGTTTTAATTAGTTAAGATGGGCGTGCCTCAAGGCTCAATTCTTGGCCCTTTCCTATTTCTAGTTTATATTAATGACCTTCCTTACATGATGGCTAACTTGTCGGATATCATTTTATTCGCGGATGACACTTCCCTTATTTTTCAAATAGATAGAAAAGATACGGATGTCTTACATGTTAACGAGAGTCTGGCTGTTCTTTCGAAATGGTTTGCAGCTAATAATCTTTTACTTAATGCGAACAAAACTAAATGTCTTAAGTTCTCATTACCAAATGTACCTCAAGTGGGTTTGAATTTAGAACTTGATGGCAAAAAACTAGACGCTGTTACGGAAACTGTATTTCTAGGAATTACTTTAGATTCAAAATTACAATGGGGCGCACACATTAGAGCTCTCTCAGGTAGATTAAGTTCAGCTGCATATGCAGTAAGAAAAATAAGGCAGTTGACAGATATAGCCACAGCTAGGTTAGTATACTTTGCTTATTTCCACAGCATTATGTCTTATGGTGTTCTGCTGTGGGGATCGGCAGCTGACGTAGATTCAATTTTCATTTTACAAAAGAGGGCAATCCGCGCAATCTATCAAATGGGTCCTCGCGAGTCTCTTAGAAACAAATTCACAGAAATTGATATACTAACTCTGCCTTCTCTTTATATTTTAGAAAGTATTTTGTATGTTCGCAAAAACTTAGGACTCTTCAAAATAAGAAACGATTTCCACAATATAAATACACGTAGTAAAAATGAAATTGTGTTACCTAAATTTAGATTAACTAAAACTAGCAAGTCATTTCTTGTAAACGGCGTCCGTTTTTATAACAAGTTGCCAAAGTCGGTTACAGAACTTAGCGATGGAAAATTCAAAACTTTCATCAAACGTGTCCTTATCAAAAAAGCATATTATAAGATTAAAGACTATGTTGCAGACAAGGTAGTTTGGCAATAATTCCTTCTGCACATGTGGCTTCCCTGGCTACTCATTAACGGCTTAACTATTTAAATGTCTATTAACTGCTCTCAAATTACGATGTTCATTTTTTATTTACTTTACTTTATTTACTTTTTTGACATAATCTATTACTTGACATTATATACAGAAAATTCAAATTTATTTTCCATCTCTTTATTAGTGGTTGTAATGGGAATCATATCACTAGGTTTTATTAGGTTTTTATTTTTTATTTATCCTTTTGATAGATTCTTATTTTGTAAATGTGAGGACTTTGTAGGCCTTGTAGACTTTAGATCTGTAGACCATTTTTTATTTTATCAAGTACCTGATACTTGTTGACAGGCCTACGCTATCCTCCCATACCTACTGTAATTTGAAAATATTGTAAAAGCCAATTATTTTTAAAAAGAGTAACCGTGGAGTTTCTTGCCGGTTCTTCTCCATAGGAAACGACCAATTGGAACCGTGCACCTAGCTTCTGACGTTTCATAAGTGCCCATGTAGGCTTATGTGAAATAAAATATTTTGATTTTGATTTTGAATTGAGTTTGATAAAGATTTGTGTGCGTAGATCATAAACATTCTGTCTTTAATGATGCAACCCTCCCTGCTCCCAGTGTAATGACACCTGTTTTGCTGAGTTGTTCGTTCGTAATGCCGTCATCGCATATGACTCGCACACTGCATTGTCCACAACAAAAGTATAGGTAGGAATTAAATAAATTCAATTCAGTCCAGTAATCTCGACATTCTTTTGTTTCAGTCTGACATTAGAGGCTTGGTGTTTTAGACATAGGTTGGTGTCTGACGTCATCTGATAGACGGGCCTTTTCAGTGGACAAATGTACTCGTCGGTATCGTAAGGAACGCATCTTTGTAAATCGTTTATAGACACCGGAATGTAAGAGTCTTTGTGTATGTTGATAGCCAGGTAGTTTGCTACAGGCACTATGTTGACCAAGCTTTCATTGGCTTGTTGTGGAATCGGTATGAGATGACTCGCGTTCCAACCGTATGTATGAAGATACTGTATAGATAATATTACCGTGCTAATGCTTAGCGACTGTTTAACCATACATTTGACGTTTTGCACGAGTCTCTTAACTTTAAGCAACGGTAATAGGTAGGTTGACTGGTAGCAAATGTCTATGGTATTAAGTCCGCCTCTGTGCATTTATGTGTTTGAAGTACTAAATAAATAAATCACACTAATATTATAACGGCGAACGTTTGTGAGTGTGTGTGGGTTTATATGTTTGTTACTTCTTCACGCTCAAACGACTGGACCAATTTTGATAAAATTTTCTATGGAAGTAGCTGACATCCTGGATTAACATATAGGCTTTTTATCCCGATATTCCCACGGGATCGACATTTACGCGGGTGAAACCGCGGGGCGCAGCTAGTAATAAATAAAGGGGTTTATCAAAGAGCTAACTGCAACGAACGATTCTCGACATAAACATGACAAAAACTCCTGATAAAAGAAAAACTTACAGTCGGTTTTAAACGCGATGCTCTTGTCATTTTGCTATCGACCAGTTTTCCTGGTATCCAACAATATATCGCAGTATATTTCCAATACACTAGGTTTTTCCGGGACAAGTTATTAAAAGTTGTAGTCCCCACGCGTCGCTCCGGGCCGAGGTAATGACAAGTTTCCCGTGATAAACCGGGTAAACCTAGTTTACCGCGTAAACTTGCTTTATAAAGTAGAGCCGATAGCTGTTTATAAAATAAATGTTAGTTGCGATCTGGCTGTTTTGTTTATATAATGAAAAAGAGATATAAAGGGATTTTTGTTTTTATTTTGGCATAAAACGGACTGTAATGTAATGTAAGCCATAGACGCTACGATTCACCGGAGAGGTTGGCGTCAAACTTTATGGCGGCGCTGATGTGCGCTGCTCGCTGCGTAGTACCCCACAATTCACCCCCGCTGACCCATGAATTTGTTTCTGCGCAGCGACTAAACTCATGTTGCAAGCCACAAAGTTTGAATAGGGCTGTAGCGGTATCTACAACGCCACATGCAAACAACGCGTCATACTGACATCACTCAAAAATCCTGCATCTCGCAAGCAGAGGTTACAGATACAACGGCCCGACATGAATCATAGGGCAGTTGCCCGCCAGACACAACACCCGTCTGGACGGAGGATCCTCCCTTTTCCATAGAGTATGAGTGAACTTTACACCCTGTTCCTCATACCTCTATAGGGCTGTACATGTCATATGGTTCAAGAATTACACAAGACGGTCTTTTCTAATACACGCTCCGGTCGACCACACACCACATCTGCACAGGTAGACCTTTGCAGTGGACCGTAGTGTGCATGGCCACTATAGGTTAATTTTGGACTAGTTAAAGTGTATGGTACGAAGGCCTCGCCGCCATTCCCTGAGCTAACGTGTGTGGTGATCGATGCTCGGTTGTTTTATGTACACCAACTTCGAGCGGGAATTGTATGCCTTTTTCTACGCGTATTCGTTTTTGAAAACCACATAGGTATAAACAAAGGAAAGCTCCTTTGTTTATTATTATAAAATCACGTCACGGTTTTTCGAGTGTCATGTCGATGCGATTAAACCACTGACCTCTATTATACCTTGTATAATAGAGATACCAGATGGCCAATTCTCGTAATTTAATACGTTCAAAATCTAATCGCAGTCTCGTCTCGGCGACAAACAAATGTCAAAAACTTGTCAAAATGTAGGGAAATTTGAGGTATTTTTGACAGACAGACTGAGATCAGACTGTGAACGTTCTTAAAATTACGAGAATTGCCCCTCAGTTCAGTGGATTAAACATATTTTTTTATTGCTTTTTCTTTTGTTATTCGAAGGAGTCGGAGTGTTTGTGACATCGACAATGATTGTGATTGTGACATCTACTAACCCGCACTGGGCGCACATGGTAAAAATAAATAAATGTAACGAATATAATTTATTTATGCACCTACTGAATTAGTCATAATTATCATTAAAAAATAAAAAAAACGTCAAAAATTCATGATGTGGGAAAACTCAAATCATGTAGAACAACGATATAATAATAATAATTATTATTTAATAAAATAAAAACGTTTACAAAAGGTGTACATTAATCCAAGAGTAGAAAATTTTCCATAAAATTATAGTGCCTAAAAATAAACTAAAACTAAAATATATTTTTTTAAACAGGTGCAAGTAGTGATGGTACGGAATTAGAGTGTTAGGTAGCGACCCGCCTGAATTAGGTTTATTCAAACCTGTGTTTCAGGTCATCACTTTACATTTCAATTAAATTGGAGCGTTAATTTTTAAATAAAACTGATATAAAAAATAATTAGTTAACAATTCTGAGAAAAAGCACATTGATACATTATTACCTAATACTAAGTCTATGTAAACATACAAAAGTAAATACTTACAAGGGAATCAAATTATGATCATGACAAAATTTCTAGAAGTTTTTCTGTGTCTGTGTGATTGAGTAACGCTAAGTATTCTGATAACATTGTGCTACATTTTTTATAGCTTACACTATAGAAGCTGAGTAACTTGTTAAGTCTATTATACAGGAAAGGTCCTAAGAACACATAAAAACGATTAGCAAACGCATGTCTGGTCTGGGGCCAAGTCTTTCCTTCTCTTGTCGGAGGGTACTGGGTCAAAAGGAAGTGCAGAGTGCTGATGTTGTACTATGCTTAGAATAAATAATTGCCTTACTGTTAGTACATTATACGCTATGTAGAGTTGGTGGGTAGGAAATCTAAAAGGGCGAAAGGTAGCAACTTTTAGAATTGCTCTTTGGGCGCGCTCTAGAGGGAGTAAAATTGTTTTTGCAGCACCCCCCCAGGAAGTTATGCAATAGGTAAGTATGGATTGACACAAAGCTAAATAAACCTGTTTAATTAATTTATAGTCGGCTATGTTCCGTAGGTTCTTAAAAACATATATTAATTTGCGCACTCTGGTACAAAGTAAATCGATATGTTTACGGAAATTTAGATTGGAGTCAATAGTGACACCTAGGTATTTCAAATGGTCGGCCTTAGCCAAAGTGCGGCAAGAACATGCAGTGTCAGCGGCAGCGTACGTGCTACAATTGTGTGCGTAAATGTTCAGATTAGTAAGCGGTATGTTAGTATTTCTCATTGTAAATAAAATGTATTTTGTTTTATCTGCATTTAATGTTAGGAGATTATTATGGAGCCAATTAGAGACAATGTTAAAACCATTTTGAGCATATTCATAGACTTCAGATCTTGATTTAGCTGAGAACAATAGGGCAGTGTCATCCGCATAAGACATTATGACTCCATTTTGGAGTGGCAGGCTGCACAGTTCATTTATGTAGATTAAAAATAATGCGGGGCCCAAAATGCTGCCTTGTGGAATTCCAAAACAACTATTTTTAAGTTCAGAACTTGTACACTGACCTATTTTTACGCATTGGTGACGTTCGCTGAGATAATCCGCAAATAGTAGATGTTGTGTTCCTCTTATCCCAAGTCTTTCAAGCTTGTGCAAAAGTAAAGTACATGAAATAGTGTCGAAGGCCTTGGCAAGGTCCAGAAAGATCCCAATTGTGTGCATACCATAATCAAGATCGGTTGTAATATAATTAGTTAATTTGTGTACTGCTTGGCTAGTTGATCTTTTGGGCCTAAAACCAAATTGATTATCTGAAAGTAGTCTGTTATCTTCCAAATATCTTATCAAACTACTGTTAATAATTTTTTTCGAAAATTTTTGAGAGGCCTGTTAGCACTGAAATGGGTCTGTAGTTATTCACACAGTTTTTGTCTCCAGACTTGAATACAGGTGTGACCACAGCTTTTTTTAGCAATTTGGGGAATATTCCTTGAGATAAACATAGCTGAAAAATGTGGGTTAATGGAGGGGCAAGTAGGTATCTAAATCTTTTAAGTATATGATTAGGTATGTTATCCCACCCAGTAGCACATGCATCCTTTAAACCGTCTATTAATCTTACTACTTCGTTAACGTCGGTATCTAATAAAACAAAACAATTTACTGTACGTGTACAGGATGCCGTAGTAGAGTTTTGAGGGGAAAAATTGATAGAATGTAAAGATTTTTCAGCCAAGTTTTTTCCAACATTAGCAAAAAAATTGTTTACTTTATTCACTGCATCTGAGGGTTTTATCTCTGTACATAATAAATCAAGCGGAGGTTCGGGATTTTTTGATCTAAATGTGTTCGTTTTTATAAATTTCCAAACAAGTTTAGTATTTTTCCCCGCCTTCTGTAATTCATTTTTATCGTACTGATTTTTGAGTTTTCTCAAAAGATTATTACAGAAGTTACGATACCTTTTATAAGTAACAGAAAGTATGTCGTTATCAGGTGCCTGTTTCAATTTTAGGTGAAGATTGTCTCTATGTCTTATACAACGAACGAGGCCGGGTGTAAACCAGGGTTTAATACAACTATACTTTCTGGGCAATGTTTTGGTAAATGTGTTTTTCCGTATTGCAAATTGTAGCGAACTTATGAAATACTTTAAAGAAATATTTGCATCGTTTGAATTATAAACAGGGTCAAAATTAATACCGCGTATGTCATTTTCGAGGTTCGTCATATTCACTTTAGTGTAGCTACGCATGCAGTTTATTCTAGGTGTACTTATTTGTAATGTTAGTAAAACAGCTTGATGATCGGTAAGCGAAGAATTAGTAACCAATGTTATGGATGGATTGTTCGATTTTAGAATGATATGGTCTAAGCATGAGCCGCTCCGATTCGTGGGGTGATGGTGAGCTGGTAATAGTCCATGAAATGAGCAAATATTCAGATAATTATGTACATGGGTATCGGTTTTCCCGGAAACAATGTTAATGTTAATATCGCCCACAAGTATTATGTTTTTAAAAGATGAAATGTTTTTTAAGTTTGTGTCAAGTGATTCTAAAAATCTGTCCATATTTTGAGAAGGAGGCCTATAAATAGCCATGACTACTGTATCGGGAAAAAGTTTAATTATTAAGCAATTACTATCTTGGGATACCGGTTCTTCTTTAATTGTACGTAGATTATTTTTTATATAAACTACTAATCCATCGTTTTGGTTAATGTTTCTCTCAGTTTTGTATGAATAATAACCGTCAAGAGATGGTAAGTTGACTGTCTGTTTTGACAACCAACATTCTGTCAGGACAATAACATCACAGCATAAGTCAAGGTTCTGTAATAGCACTTCAAACCCGGTCATGTTTCGATTTATGCTGCGAATATTCTGTGTAAGCAGAGTTAACGTTTTGTCACCAGAAGGGACGAGATGTTTACAGTCCTCAACATTACAAATTTTAGATTCTGATACAGAAAAACTATCCAAATCACAAATTAGCTGATTTGTCATGATCGTTATAAACTAAATGGAAATACAAATAGAAGATTAACTACCTGTTTATGTGCTTACTAAATAAATATTCGGTAGCGCTCTTAGGCGCCTTCATAGTCTATTGAGTTAATATAGTTCATCTCTGCATATTTGCGTGCCGGGCAACTAATATCTCCAGTTTGATGGTCACATTTCCTCTTAAAGCGTTTGCATGTCGCACATTGAGGCGGAGAAGATTTGCTGCTGCATTCCTTGAAGGAGTGTCCAGACTCTCCACAGTGGTTGCAAGTAGGACTAGTTTCTCGGCAAAACTTGGCTGCGTGTCCAAACTGCTGGCAATTGAAGCACCTGGTGACGATCGTGAAATCTCTCACGGGGCATGATGTCCAATTAATAAAAATTTGGCTTTGGTTTATTATAATTTTACGTATGCTAGCGGGTAGTTCCAAAATGTAGTTACACGTAGGAAGGTCTTTCTTACCCGATTTATGACTCAATTGGATACTTTCAAGGAAGGACTCACGGGTCATATTCGGCAACTTGTCTGAGAGGTTTTGCTCGTAAATACAGTCCAATACCTCCTTCTAGGTAAGAGATACGGGGACACCAATGTCAGCGACCCTCGGCCGGCGTTTAGTCGGTTCTTCTATTGTAAGGCCTGATGATACTAATTTTTCCGATTTCTTAAGTTTGTCAATATCGCCTTTGTTTTCGGTGCTAATCAGAACGCCCCCATTTTTCACTTTTTTCAGGCCACGGACATGAAGCTTAAGTTGTTCGGGGGAGATTATCTTTTGGACAAGTGACTTGGTGTCGTCACTTGTTTGGGTCTTATCGTTGGGATAGATGGCGACTGATCTCAAGTTTGCAGGACGGACGAAGTTATCGGATCCTTTCTTCACCATGCTAGCATACGAAGAATTTTCCGAGGGGCTCAACTTAGTTTCTACGACCTCTTTGAATTGCTGTAATGAGTCCAAAACGTTCTGGTGAACCTGAAGGTGCTGGATTGTGGTATGGGCCAGAATCGTTTTCTGCTTCAGCGATTGGTATAATATGGCCATCTGAGAAGTCCCACTTGAGACCCTCCTGCAAAGAGTGGAGACACGAAGCTTCTGGTCCGCATTCATTTTTCCTTCACCAACAATACTGCAAACTTCGTTTAATAGGGCATCAATAGATCCTAACCACTTCTGGATCTCCGGCGTACTGATGACTTCACACGGCAATTCATTCTCCGCGGGTGCTGGTGGATTTGGGTCGCTCGGGGGTAATGGTTCGGTGGGCGTCGGCGGGGGACTTCTCGGTAGTATATATATATATAAGTAAGTAATAGTAATAAGTATATATAGATATAAGTTAATAAATAAACTAGACAAAGACGAGACACCTAATTAATTTGGAATTAAATGAAACTTTCCAAATACACAAAAAGGGCATATTTAATGTAATTTGACAGCAGGCACGATTAATCTTCAATCTAGGTACCATCAAGCTACACTAATAGAAAAGTTTCTAGACTGCCCCTTGTAAAAATGGCAGATTATTGTTCATATAACATCGACCAGTTGCGTAGTAATCATGTGGAACAACAACTCAAATCGTCCAGTTAAATTGTTACTTAATAAACTAAATAATAATAGACTGGACAAAGACGTCCGAAGAATAGTTCAACCTTTCAACATTATGCTCTCTGTATTCTTCACTTCAAAATACAAGATTAGAAATAGTTATATAACTCCGTGTGAGAAGAAGTATCACATATTACTGTTCCTTACTATTTCATTTTTCAATGTTTTTTGTATGTGTCACCAGTCCAAGGATGAGCCCTATTATTTGGCGAAATCGCATAAAACTGCTATAATGCTTACAATTGTTTGGTGTTTTACCACTTTAACTTTCGCCGGCTACATTTTGCTCACCATTTATAACATTGTTCATAGCCGAAGCAACGTTTCCCTTATATTGAAGCTCCAAGACATTAATAGGAGCATTGACATTAGCAAAAGTGTCCGCAGTTATATTGTTTGGAACTGGATCTCACTTATTACTGTAGTTGGAATTTTTAATTTACCGACAATTTATTTTTATATCTCAAAGGGGTCAATTAAATTTGTTGAGGCTACCGTCGATGTACTAAATACACAATATGATCTTAATTTAATTTATGGTATCTGCCTCACAAGACTATTGACAACTTATCTGAAACAATGGATTAAGGACATACTAACTATAAAAAATGAAGAACAAAATGATGAATACTGTAACAAGATTTTTAAGACGTATCAAAATATTTTAGAAGCATACAAACTGTATACAAAATGTTTCCGAGTATTAGTAAGTCGGTACTTGCTTACATTGCAACTGTTACATTATACATATTTCACTTCTCACTGACTCGTGCACATTCCCTTCTTTTTTAGGTATTATTCCGAACATACAGCTCGTTTATTCGTGTTCTATGTTCTGTGCAGGGACACTTAATGAATTTGCAAGAGTCGTCGCCCAAAGTGAGTACGAGTATAATTATGCTATATGTATCCCACAAATTTTGTAAACTTTTCTTGGATATTTTTTAACCAGCTTCAACATCCATATTATCATGATATTAAAAATCTGGAGAATGAATTATATATCTATGTTCTTTCTATTACTCTGAGTGTTTTTTTAAATACGTACTTCGACCATGTTTTCTTTGTCATTTTTTATTCTGTGACTTCTCTAGCAAGATCCCACTATGTTTTACTTTTCTATTGAATGGTATATCATTTGTAGGACTAAATTCTGCATTTGTACTGCCTCAGTCTTAATTTTCTTCATTATATTAAAATATCATTTTTTAAACTGAAACAGCTTAAGCAGCGATTCGATAATTGGACGAGAATTGAGAGTGAAATTTCAAGCACCTGTGTTTAGTCACATTTAGTTATATGAGAGAGAAGAAAGATATAACTCTCTCTGTCTCTCACTCTAAATCTCTCGTTTACTTTATTTCTGAAGAAGCTTCTCTTGTTTTATCATCGTTTACGATGCCGCACGCCCAATTTTATTTTCATTTAGGTACTATGTAGATTGTAGATTGTGCTACTCAATTTTTGGTATCTGATTCCATTACTCAATGTTAGCTTTATTTTATTCAATGAATAAAGTGAAGTTACTGTTCCATTTCAGAGCACAGCTATCTCTCAATATTTTGCTATTTGCTGCTTTCAGTATCCTCCACCTTCAACCGTCACTTTAATCATATGGACTGTAAAAAAATTGTCACTTGTAATTATCACTTGTTGGCATTGTGAGAAGTTGTATATTGGTGTGGAGGAAGCCGAGTCCGCATGTATGCAGCGGGTGATGGATACAAACTGTCCAAGTAAGAACAACACAATTCTGACTGTAATATCTTAATTACATTATTGTTACCCACCTTTCAGAATCAATATCGAAATCAGGGGAATTGTTTTTTTATTGTAACTTACCCTCTCTCTTATCTTTTCTTAATTTTCTTACAGAAAGTGTCAGGCATTTGTGCAAGCGCGTGCTACAAGCTAACCGGACCTTCAGTAAGATGACAGCGTGTGGACTGTTTACTGTAGACGCCACTCTACCGATACCTCTGATTGGACTCTTAGCTAGTTACGTTATTGTATTGTTGCAGTTTGCTTTCCTGTGAAAATTATTATTTCTTCATTATATCTTTAATTGCAACGATTTTATTTATTTATTTAATTAAGGTTCACCAACAGTTGTAACAGATATTACACAGATAGGAACATACAAGTGCTTATGTCTTAGATCTTACTGCACAACCAATTACAGGCAAACACCACATGCACTTGCACAATGCGCTCTGAATTATTTTAATTTTAAAGATATAATATACTTAAATGTACTAACATTCTAGATAATTATATTAGATACTAACTATTCCTGACAACAAACGTCGACATTGAGTCTGCGTGGAGGTCAACCAGGTCGCTGCGTTCGTTTATAAGTTTGATGTGCAAACTTATAAACAAACGCAGCGACAGCGGGGTATAGGCGAATTAGCACCAGACACCGTACGGCGAAGACGTGGATTTTATGTACAATTTATATTCAATAGATAAAAATAAAAGTATCCTTCCAGAACCTAAGCCTTTTATTTAACTTGACAGCATACATATTTATACTATTCAATAGGTACCTAGTTAAACAGACATTTCTGATTTTGTCATCATAAAAATAACAGAAAAGTTTTCATTTGACACTGAAAAATGAAGTAGATCAGTAATCATGCAAAATAACTCAAATCATCCGGTAGAATTGTTACTTAATAACAGAGTGGACAAAGTAGTCTGAAGAATAGTTTAACCTTTCAATTTGCGATTGTGTGACAGACGCGTAATTCCGTTTCCGTGTCCAACTGGCGACACCGGTCTCGCGAAATCTACACGCTTTTGTGCACCTTAAAAGCGTGTGGATTTCGCGAGACCGGTGTCGCCAGTTGGACACGGAAAGGGAAATACGCGTGACGGACTTGTTCACACACGTTGACGTACTTCTGTGCGTCATCGAACAGAGTTGTTGTGGGGCGAGTGCGTGGGGACAAACCCTTTATAACTGAACGTACTCGTTTGTGCTGGGAGTGAGTTGGTCTTCAGACTCGACTCCTTACAGAGCACTAGCTCCCGACAAACCTCTCGATTTACTAAGTTTAGCCTAATACCTGTATTCTAAATACGCTATAATTGGGTGGCTCTGTCACTATACGAACAGCAATCGATCCTACGATTTTTTCGTAATTACTTTGTTACTGTACATAATTATTTTACTGTGTATCTAGTTGTGTCATGTACCTACAGTGTGCGATTTGCTAGTGTGATTAATTGTTCATGAAATTATAATCTGATTTGAACTGCAACCCGTTTTTCTATTGCCCAATAAACAACACATAGGTCTCAAACTCAAACTCAAACTCAAATCATTTATTTCAATTAAACCTTGTACAGGCACTTTTGAATTGTCAAAATTAAATAGTCTGTCAGTTAGTCAGAAAGTTGAAGCTAGTTGCCCATTCCAAAGCGTAGATCTCTATGGAGAAGAACGGGCAAGAAACTCCATGGACACTCTTTTAAATCAAGATATTACAAAATCCTGGGTACATAATTCTTGTTGCTTCTATATGTGAGAACAATGCAAAAAATACAGAAATGAAGAAACAATTCAAGACATAAGATTAAAAATAAGCCTTGGCAGTTAAGAGATGACCAGTCCCAACCGACGGCGCCCGTTCACGAACATGACGCGTGGATCAGCACCATCCAGCTCAACCATTTTGTAGAGAACCGAATGATCCAACACACGCGCCACCATCGGTGAGACATTTAAGTGAGCATGACACGTTCTCAACTGCCATGCTCTTTCAAGTCAACATCAAAAAATCATAATAAACGGAAACATGGTTCTTACATTTACAAAATTAAAAAAAATGCTTCTAAATTATACAAAACTACAGTTTGCAATTTATTTAAGAGGTAAATAGAATTTTATTACCTACCAAACAGGAAGAGATATTTAATATTGAAGTATTCAACAATTAAAACTCGATTGAATAAATTAAAAAAGTTATGTTCGTAATGTCAGAAACACAAAAAAAGAAAAAGGGAAGCACCTCTTCCAAATATTGAACCCACCCTACGCCCACAGTAGTTCTATGTTCTATGTTATGGGTTTGGTTTCCGCACTTAGTCCTTCAGTGGACCATTGTGCATGCCACAGTAGTTAAAATATGCCGGATGATAACGACACAAAACCTACCTTCTCCGATATATATTTTATACGATTGAACTAATGATTTCTAATGATCGTTTAAGTCACTAACTTTTGAAGCACAACATATTGACTTTTTAAGACAAAATATTCATCCACGAAGCCAAGAAGGCCTTCTAACCTAACCCATCCGAGTCGGAATTATATATATTAAACGATATACCTAATGATTTTCGATAAAAATAAACGTTATAGGTATCCAATAACGTTATACGAAATGAGTTTTAGAGCTTATAAATGTTATATGTAAATAAATTATATCAACAGTTGGTATATCTCAGGTTTATTATATCTTGTGAATGTTATTGAAATGAAAATATACCAAATAACTTTCTATGATATGAGACGCAACCAGGTTGAACCTATTCTTTAGACTTCTTTGTCCTGTCTGTTATTGAGTAACAATTCAACCGGACGATTTGAGTTATTTTGCATGATTACTGATCTACTTAATTTTTCATGTCAATTTTTATGACGACCAAATCAGAAATGTCTGTTTAATTAAGTACCTATTGATCGAATCGATGTTGAACATTAATAGTATAAACATGTATGCTGTCAAATTACTTATATCTAAGGCTTAGGTTCTGGAAGGATGCTTCTTATTTGTATCTATTGAAAAGAAGTAGGATCTTTACACCTTTTAATGATGATAGTTGAGTGATACGCCAGAATACGTAATAATAGATTTTATTGATGTTGAGATTAATTGAATGATAATGAGTGCACGCGATTTGAATCACATTCGTGTACTAAAGTGTAGACCGCGCGTAGCAAGTAAAGTGCTGACACAATGATGTCAAATTTGTACGTGCTTGCACTGTACATGCTCCGGGGCCCGATAAGATGTGAATGAGATAAAGGTTAATGATTTATAAGATGATAATTAACAATTGGGCTTACAAACTTAAATAAACTAAGCTTAAGGTATTTCATTGAATTGAGTTCGAACGGACGGTGAAGACCCTCTGTTGGTGGTGGCGATGGTAGGGCGACCCGCAGCGGTGGCGGCGGGAGCTACATAGCTCACGCTAGCCTCGGCCTGTTCTGTTGTGGGAGGTGCGGGCGCTGGACGCGGCTGGCGCGCTCTCACGCGTCGCCATGCATACAAGATGGCGCAAACCACGATAACCCCAGCTAAGGCGTAGATGGCGACATAATGGTGAATGTCATGGAATGTCACTCCATCCGCCAGTTCCTGATTTATTTTCATCTCTTTGATTGCTTTTCAATCGCCTTTATGTCTTCCCGTTGCTCGGGGATATCATCTGTCTCATTCAGTGGAGTGATGAGAGGTGTAGACAGATTAATGATATGGTTTATTGGTAGAATCTCTATGTTCATGACATCGATCTTCGTTTTAATTGAGTTTGATAAAGATTTGTGTGCGTAGATCGTAAACATTCTGTCTTTAATGATGCAACCCTCCCTGCTCCCAGTGTAATGACACCTGTTTTGCTGAGTTGTTCGTTCGTAATGCCGTCATCGCATATGACTCGCACACTGCATTGTCCACAGCAAAAGTATAAATAGGAATTAAATAAATTCAATTCAGTCCAGTAATCTCGACATTCTTTTGTTTCAGTCTGACATTAGAGGCTTGGTGTTTTAGACATAGGTTGGTGTCTGACGTCATCTGATAGATGGGCCTTTTCAGTGGACAAATGTACTCGTCGGTATCGTAAGGAACGCATCTTTGTAAATCGTTTATAGACACCGGAATGTAAGAGTCTTTGTGTATGTTGATAGCCAGGTAGTTTGCTACAGGCACTATGTTGACCAAGCTTTCATTGGCTTGTTGTGGAATCGGTATGAGATTGTATAGCTCATAGTCTTCCCTGCTTACAAGAGGAATTCTAACTTCAAAAATCAGGTATTCCATGGTTGCTCTCGCTTTCACTTTCATTAGGTGATATATATATCTTCCCCAAGTCAGTCTGAATATTATTAATCGGTAAGGCTTCCTCCTCCCATCCATCCATCCTTTGAGATCTGTCCGGTTATAATATTCATTTCGTTTCTCAGCTGTTCCGGTGTTACCAAGTGAAAGTTGAACTTCTCATAGAAAATGTTGGCCACTGTATCAACCAACGTCTCCTGGATTTCTTTGAGATTGGTCATGATGTTATTGGTTATGAGCGTTGATAATGTAAATTTTGCTTTGTTGTCTGTGTGTTGGATTTCCTTTGAAACATGCGTGACATTACTTCGTGTTTCATCTTCACGTGACGTAGACGGTGACGTATTCATTTTTTTTTTTATTTATTATAAGGACTTTTACACATTGTGCATATCAGTCCCATTATACCCTAACCACATCTGACTGCCAATAGCTTATTACACTAAAATTATAAATATTACAATTTACGTCAATGTCATTAATTCAAACAGACACTTTTCTACCTTAGAATTGGGTTGACTAAGAATCACATTGAATATACCAACATCCAGTCTGTTTAGTTCAAAGGCAGCAAAGACATGTCCTCCTAGACTCAAATCGGAGACATTCCAGTAGTAAATGATATAGATCCTCACGGACGCCACAATCTTCGCATTTTGGTGTGATGAGGAAGACCTCATCATAAAATTAAATTTATTGCATGGTATGTGTCCAGATCTGAGTCTGTGAGCTGTAACAATCAGTTTTCTATTTAAGCTAGTATTTGCGCACCAGGGGATACGAAAGGGCTGACACTGGATGGTTTTGTACCATATTCCCTTTTCTAATGAGCGCTTATTGAAATACTCCTTCCAACTCTCAAAACATACTTGTTTGTACTTAGGCAAAATCTCTGAATAATCTGGTACAATATTTATTTGTTTACCAGAGGTAGCAGCAAATTTAGCTTATGTGTCAGCCTCTTCATTACCCCTTAAGCCAGTATGAGAAGGAACCCATTGCAATTTCAGAAGCACACCTTGTTCTGTAAGTTCATCCATCTTACATAGGATAACATAAGCTATCGATGCACCTCTGCCACCAGAGGCGCAACGAGCTATGTGTTGTAGTGAGCTTTTGCTGTCGGTCAAAATAACCACCTTCCTGTGTGCACCAGCATTACGAACATAAGACAATGCTTCCGAAATCGCACCAAGTTCCATGGTCATAATACAAACGTTTTTATCAATTTTAAAACAGTTATCATGACGAGACATAGGTGTATTCGGTACATAAAATGCTGCTCCTTGACCGTTCACATTCTTAGAACCATCCGTAAATATAGGAAACCAGTCCTTATATTTTAAATGTAACTCATCAATAATTAATTGATTGATTTAATGAGCTATTTTTATAGGACTTTTTCGATTTTGTAACACAATCTAAGTATGATTCAACTAATTCATTCACATTAAAGTTAGTAACCCACATCCCCACCCCCTCCATCCCTATCCCTAATGATGATAGTTGAGTGATACGCAAGAATACGTAATAATAGATTTTATTGATGATGGGATTAGTTGAATGATAATAATGAGTGCACGCGATTTGAATGACATTCGTGTACTAAAGTGTAGTAGACCGCGCGTAGCAAGTAAAGTGCTGACACAATGATGTCAAATTTGTACGTGCTTGCACTGTACAAATATAAATTGTACATAAAATCATTGCAATTGAAGATATAATGAAGAAATAATTAATTTCACAGGAAAGCAAACTCCAACAGTACAATAATGTAATTAGCTAAGAGACCCAGCAGAGGTAACGGTAGAGTGGCGTCTACAGTAAACAGTCCACACGCTGTCATCTTACTGAAGGTCCGGTTAGCTTGTAGCACGCGCTTGCACAAATGTCTGACACTTTCTGTAAGAAAATTAAAAGATGAGAGAGAGAGAGGGTAAGTTACAATAAAAAAACAATTCCCCTGATTTCGATATTGATTCTGAAAGGTGGGTAAAAATAATTTAGATATTACAGTCGAAATTATTGTTGGTCTTACCTGGACAGTTTGTATCCATCACCCGCTGTATACACGCAGACTCGGCTTCCTCCACACAAATATACAACTTCTCACATTGCCAACAAGTGATATATACAAGTAATAATCTTCTTACATTCCATAAGACGATAAAGACGGTCGGAGGTGGAGGCCACTGAAATCAGCAAGCAGCAAAATATTAAGAGCTGGCTGTGCTCTGAAATGGAACAGTATCTTCATCGTGGAAACTTAAAATTAAATTGACATTGAGTAACTGAGTCAGATACCAAAAATTGAGTAGCACACTCTACATAGAACCTTAATGAAATTAGGATTGCGCGTGCGGTACTGTACATGATGAAAAAACAAGAGAAGCTACTACAAAAATAAAGTAGACGAGAGATTTAGTGTGACAGACAGAGAGAGTTATATCTTTCTTCTCTCTCATTTATCTAAATGTGCCTGAACGTGACACGTGCTTGAAATTTCACTCTTAATTCTCGTCCAATAATGCTGCTGCTGCTGCTTAAGAAGTTTCATGCTTAAATAGAAATTTTACTATAATGAAGGAAATTAAGGCTGAGGCAGTACAAATGCAGCATTTAGTCTTATAAATGAAAATTATATCATTTAATGTAAAAGCTAAACGTAATGGGATAGATCTCAATAGCAGAAGCTAGAGAAGTCACAGAATAAAAACTGGCCAAGTGCGAGTCGCACTCACACACGAAGGGTTCCGTACCACAAGGCAAGAGCGCCGAAAAAAACACGTTTGTTGTATGGAAGCCCCCTTAAATATTTATTTTATTCTGTTTTTAGTAATTGTTGTTATATCGGCAACAGAAATACATATTCTGTGAAAACAACTGTCTAGCTATCACGGTTCATGAGATACAACCTGGTGACAGACGGACAGTGGAGTCTTAGTAATAGGGGTCCTGTTTTTACCCTTTGGGTACGAAACCGTAAAAATGAAAATGACAATGAAAAAATGTTCGAAGCATTTAAAAAAACTACTCAAAGTAATAAAAAGAATATGGATAATTCATTCTCCAGATTTTTAACATCATGATATGGATGTTGAAGTTGTTTGAAAAATATCCACGAAAAGTTAACAAAATTCCTGGGCATTACCTGTTACCAAATGAAAACTTATGATACATTATGCTTATACTCACTTGGGGCGACGACGATTGCAAATGCATTAAGTATGCCTGCACAGAACATAGAACACAAATAAACGAGTTGCATGTTCGGTATAATACCTAAAAAAGAAGTGGGAAGTGAAATATGTATATTATATAACAATTATTGCAATGTAAGCAATTACCGACTTACTAATACTCGGAAACATTTTGTATACAGTTTGTATGCTTCTATAATATTTTGATACGTCTTAAAAAACTTGTTACAGTATTCATCATTCTGTTCTTCATTATTTATTGCTAGTATGTTTTTAATCCACACTTTCAGATTCGTTTTCAACAGTGTTGTGAGGCAGATACCATAAATTAAATTAAGATTATATTGTGTAGTTAGTACATCGCGGGAAACTAGTAAACAATTAACCGACCCCTTAAAGATGTACAAAAAAATATTCGGTAAATTAAAAACTCCGACTACAGCAATAAGTGAGATCCAGTTCCAAACAATATAGCTGCGGACACTTTTGCTAATGTCAATGCTCCTATTAATGTCTTGGAGCTTCAATATAAGGGAAACGTTGCTACGGCTATGAACGATGTTGCAAATGATGAGCAAAATGCAGTCGACGAAAGATAAAGTGTTATGAAACCAATGGATTGTAAGCGTTATACCAGCTTTATCCGATTTCGCTAAATTGTAGGGCAAATCGTTGGACTGGTGATACATGATATAAAACACATTGAAAAATGAAAAAGTACAGAGCAGTAATATGTGATACTTCTTCTCACACGGAGTGATATAACTATTTCTAATCTTGTATTTTGAAGTAAAGAATAAAGAGAGCATAATGTTGAAAGGTTGAAATATTCTTCGGACGTCTTTGTCCAGTCTATTATTATTTAGTTTATTGAGTAACAATTTAACTGGACGAATGGAGTTGTTGTTCCACATGATTACAACGCAACTGTTCGATGCTATACTAGCAATAATCCGTAATTTTTCTATGTGCTAGTCCGAAAGTTTTTCTATTGGTCTTGATCGTATCTAAGTTGAAAATAATAAATCGTGTTTGCTGTCAAATTTGATAAAAGGGAATGACAAATTCACCAATCAGTAAAATAAAAAAGGAATTACTCAAATATGCACTTAGATAAACTAGGTTACTAGGGCTATTTTTAAATTTTGGTGCAGGGTAACACGACAATTATTCGACAGCTGAATTCCCAATTTAAAATTTGGTATCTTGATGGTGGAACCTTGGGAAGCGATGTAGAAACTGTTTTAAAATACCTACAATTCTTAAAAAATGAACTCCATTCCCAATGGAATGGAGTTGGGGTGGATGAGATCAAGGCCAATGCCTTGATCTCATCCTTTCGAAATGTAAACTATACTTAGCGGACAGTACGTAGATACTGACAGACATCTGATACTTAAAACTTTATGGTTATTACCCGTACAGCCACGAGCACTAATATGTCAACACTTGGCAACTTTCAATTGCGATTTTTTCATGAAATGACGAATGCAACGTTGAAATACGACATTTTACATAAACCTATGGGTTTGAAATACTGTTTGTAATAACAAAAATTTTAATTAAAAAATAAAGGAGAAAATTGCCTTTGAATAAAGCCAAGTGTTTACATACTTATGCTCGTGACAGTACATGTATCCAACGCCATTTGTGCCAGTTAATGTGGGGTACTAAAGTTTAGAATTAAGAGCCTATACTACCTCAAATGGCTTAGCATGATCCTCCGTTATGTCGAAGATACCGCAGCATTAATTTTGAAATAAATATATGCTAAAGTTGAGGATTAATGTTAAGTACTATGTTAGAAGAAAACACGTTTCCATAAAATTTTCTCGATAGAAACAAAATCCAAAGTTACCTCCAAACCGAACAATAAACCGCTGGTATTCAAGAAATACTTCAAATTAGATCATGAAACTTTGCATACTAACTGAACTAACTATAAAGCAGCTTTTGAATTACCTTTATTTTCACCGTAAAAAGCAAATACCTAAACTATTGGCGCTGCCATCCGCCCAGCACCGCACTCTGCCTCGTTCTCACACAGTCCGCGAGCAGTATCCTGCGAGCGAGATAAAGAATCAATTTTAGCTGAGGTAGTATAATAGGCTCTTAAGGAGAAATATCAGCCTGGTAAAATATTTCATCCGCCTAATTTGTGGTACCCATTTCAATTCCTCCTTACTTCAGTACATCTCCTTTAACATCCCACTAGCCATTAGACACACACTTCGCCCTCGCTGACGTCCTCTATTCAAAATACCTCAAACCGGTACCATAGTTACTTTACTCTTTGCTGGTACCATAACCCTTAAGATCAGCCCATTGTTACTAGCCCTCACCCATATCAACAATATTCTGTTAAATGACGAGTCCTCAGATGTCTTCGTGAGTACTGAACTGAGATTCCTGAACACTGCTACTCGATACCTGGAGTCCATTGCCACTCCATCTTCTTGGAATAAAAAAGTAACTTGTTATTAATAATTCTATTCCAATTTACCCTAATTCTAACTTTGTCTAATTTTATCTTATTTTATCAAATACTAACTTTTTTATTTTTTATTGTTTAGCCTATACTGTCCCACTGCTGGGCAAAGGCCTCCCCCAAGTCCTTCCAGGAACTCTTTTCCTGCGCCACCTCGAACCAACCCTCGCGGTACGCGTCCAGGTCATCTCGCCACCGCTTTCTGGGTCGACCTCGGCGGCGCCGTCCATCTTCAGGCACCCATTGTGTGGAAACTTTTATCTAATTTTGACCAATTTTGTTTCATTTAATTTAATTTCATGTTTCCAGTTTTATTAAGAGATACAACCTAATTTTATGATTGTATGACATTTGTGTAATTAGTAATATTGACTAATAACTTGTATGTGTGGTGCAAACTGTTAATAAATTAGGGCCAAAACAGCAATAACGGATTAACATTATGGCAGAATGCATGTTAATTTAGAACTACCTTTCCGAAACAATTGTTTTTTTTATCTCTTTAAGAACGGGAAAGGAATTCTAAAATCTTGGAGACGAAGAGAGGTTTTTTCAATAGTTTTGATTGCTGGAGCTTGGAAAGTTTATTATTTACTAGCAGCGCCCCGCAGATTCACCCACATAAGTGTCGATCCCGTGGGAATATTGGGATAAAAACTATCATATGTCCTTTCCCGGGACTCAAACTATCTCTTTATCAAATTTCATCTACCTAAATCGGTTCAGCGGTTTAAAAGTCAAGAGGTATCAGACAGGCAGACTCACTTTCGCATTTATATTATCAATGAAATTATTCGACGCAAAAGGAGTATGTAAGGATCGTGGTTCTGCCTGCCCCCATTGAAAGAAAGCGTGAGTTTTTGGTATATGTATGTATGTTAAGGTATTCATTTTAAATTTATTAACCACGTAACTCTTAGTAATAGGTATGTAATTTTAATTACTTACAACATTAATTAAGCCTTTTAACGATTATATTGTTTACTTTCATAAGGTAAAGTGTTCAGTAACCCTTATCGGACTTGGCGAGAACGATCTTGGTAAACAAGATGGCGCCTAAACACACAACACGTGAAGTAGTGTGGCTATCAATGTGATATAATTACGTGTTAATGGATTTTAGTTGTGTATGTGCTTGGCCAGAATGCAAACGCGGATGCGGGGCGGGCAACGCGCGGCGCACCTAAACATAAGAACTTCATTTGAGCGTCCATAGTGGGCACGCGGGCGCGGTGAGCATATCCTCGCCTCGATTCACTGCACTGAGAAATGAATCAGGAAAATCCCAGCCTCCACATTAATTCATTTTGATATGTCGTACCTACTTAACCGAGACTATGGATGCCTGGGGACTCGGTTGCCAGAATTCAGATCCACCCGACACTCCATCTTTCCAAATACGGTGGGATAAGCCGCTCTGCACAGTAGTACAGAACAATTTACTTGACACGTCTGCTACTACTGCGAAGCGAGCTCACCTGCTGGCTGTGAGCGAGTGGGAGTCGGGTCTTTGGCTTCATGCACTACCGTCGTCGAACTTAGGCACTTCGTCCGACGACACTACTTTCTGGGTCGCTGCTTCTCTGCGACTTGTACCTCCTCGTTGTTGTTCTCATAGCTCTCACTGTGGCAAACTTGTCAACAGGCTCGGACACCATAACCTGTCTTACAGCGGAAGTGGTAAAAAAAATCCAAAACCATTTTCCCAACCTGGGAATCGAACCCACGACCCCACACTCAACAGCCGTGCGCGCTTGCGACCAATGTATCGTGACCGATGATGTAACTGTGGAGTCGTTGGAGTACCTAAAATAAATAAATAACTGAGGAAATAGACAGAGATAAAAACAAAAAAATGGTTATTCAGTTAGTGTTTCTACTATATTTCGAAAAATCACTAATAATAAATCGCTATTCATTTTTCAATGCTCACACAAAGTTAAACAATTAAGAGCGTGTGAAAATAAATATTTAATATTTATTTTCACACGAAGTGATATACCTAATTATATTATTGTACGTATGTATTAATGTACCTACAAATTAATTGTCATTAGAAAACTGTTATTGTAGTAATTAAATTTTTTGTAATTTATATGACCGGCTCGCCAGCACACAGATATAAACCCTGAGAGGTTTTCGTTGTGTGGCTTAAACCAAATTAACATCTGATTTTGTATTTTGACTACAGTGAATATTATATTAAAAGGTTAACTATTCTTCAGACTTCATTCATCGTCCGGTTGAATTGTTACTCGATGACAGACTGGCTGTTATTGATTAACAATTCAACCGGACGATTTGAGTTATTTTGCATGATTACTGATCTACTTTATTTTTCAGTGTCAAATGAAAACTTTTCTGTTATTTTTATGACGACCAAATCAGAAATGTCTGTTTAATTAGGTACATATTGATCGAGTCGGAGTTGAACATTAATAGTATAAATATGTAACATGCTGTCAAATTACATAAAAGGCTTAGGTTCTGGAAGGATACTTTTTATTTTTAACTATTGAATATAAATTCTACATAAAATCGTTGCAATTGAAGATATAATGAAGAAACAATTAATTTCACAGGAAAGCAAACTCCAACAGTACAATAATGTAATTAGCTAAGAGACCCAGCAGAGGTATCGGTAGAGTGGCGTCTACAGTAAACAGTCCACACGCTGTCATCTTACTGAAGGTCCGGTTAGCTTGTAGCACGCGCTTGCACAGATGTCTGACACTTTCTGTAAGAAAATTAAAACATGAGAGAGAGAGAGGGTAAGTTACAATAAAAAAACAATTCCCCTGATTTCGATATTGATTCTGAAAGGTGGGTAAAAATAATTTAGATATTACAGTCGAAATTGTTGTTGGTCTCACTTGGACAGTTTGTATCCATCACCCGCTGTATACACGCAGACTCGGCTTCCTCCACACAAATATACAACTTCTCACATTGCCAACAAGTGATAAATATAAGTAATAATCTTTTTACATTCATTATGATGACAATGACGGTCGGAAGTGGAGGCCTCTGAAATCAGCAAGCAGCAAAACATTAAGAGCTGTCTGTGCACTGAAATGGAACAGTATCTTCATCGTGGAAACTTATTCATTCAATAAAATTAAATTGACATTGAGTAACTGAGTCAGATACCAAAAATTGAGAAGCACAATCTACATATAACCTTTAATGAAATTAGGATTGCGCGTGCGGTACTGTACATCATGATAGAAAAAGAGAAGCTTCATAAAAAATAAAGTAGACGAGAGATTTAGTGTGAGAGACAGAGAGAGTTATATCTTTCTTCTGTCATTTATCTAAATGTGCCTGAACGTGATACGTGCTTGAAATTTCACTCTTAATTCTCATCCAATAATTATCGAATTGCTGCTTAAGATGTTTCATGCTTAAATAGAAATTTTAATATAATGAAGGAAATTAAGGCTGAGGCAGTACAAATGCAGCATTTAGTCTTATAAATGATAATAATAACATTTAATATAAAAGCAAAACGTAATGGGATAGATCTCAATAGCAATAGCTAGAGAAGTCACAGAATGAAAACTGGCCAAGTGCGAGTCGGACTCACACACGAAGTGTTCCGTACCACAAGGCAAAAACGCCGAAAAAAACACGTTTGTTGTGTATGGGAGCCCCCTTAAATATTTATTTTATTCTGTTTTTAGTATTTGTTGTTATATCGGCAACAGAAACACATCATCTGTGAAAATTTCGACTGTCTAGCTATCACGATTCATGTGATACAACCTGGTGACAGACGGACTGTGGAGTCTTAGTAATAGGGTCCTGTTTCTACCCTTTGGTTACGGAACCGTAAAAATGAAAATGACAAAGAAAAAATTTTCGAAGCATTTAAAAAACCACTCAAAGTAATAAAAAGAATATGGATAATTCATTCTCAAGATTTTTAACATCATGATATGGATGTTGAAGTTGGTAGAAAAATATCCAAGAAAAGTTAACAAAATTCCTGATTTACCTGTTACCAAATGAAAACTTAGGATACATTATGCATATAGGTACTCACTTTGGGCGACGACTCCTGCAAATGCATTAAGTATGCCTGCACAGAACATAGCACACAAATAAATGAGTTGCATGTTCGGTATAATACCTAAAAAGAAGTGGGAAATGAAATATGTATATTATATAACAATTATTGCAATGTAAGTAATTACCGACTTACTAATACTCGGAAACATTTTGTATACAGTTTGTATGCTTCTAAAATATTTTGATAAGTCTTAAAAAACTTGTTACAGTATTCATTATTCTGTTCTTCATTATTTATTGTTAGTATGTCCTTAATCCATTCTTTCATATACGTTGTCAACAGTGTTGTGAGACAGACACCATAAATTAAATTAAGATTATATTGTGTAGTTAGTACATCCCGGGAAACTACTAAAAAATTAACCGACCCCTTTGAGACGTACAAACAAATAGTCGGTAAATTAAAAACTCCGACTACAGCAATAAGTGAGATCCAGTTCCGAACAATATAACTGCGAACACTTTTGCTAATGTCAATGCTCCTATTAATTTCTTGGAGCTTCAATATAAGGGAAACGTGACTACGGCTATGAACAATGTTGCAAATGATGAGAAAAATGCAGTCGACGAAAGATAAAGTGTTATAAAACCAAAGGATTGTAAGCGTTATACCAGCTTTATCCGATTTCGCTAAATTATAGGGCAAATCGTTGGACTGGTGATACATGATACAAAACACATTGAAAAATGAAAAAGTACAGAGCAGTAATATGTGATACTTCTTCTCACATGGAGTGATATAACTATTCCTAATCTTGTATTTTGAAGTAAAGAATACAGAGAGCATAATGTTGAAAGGTTGAAATATTCTTCGGACGTCTTTGTCCAGTCTATTATTATTTAGTTTATTGAGTAACAATTTAACTGGACGAATGGAGTTGTTGTTCCACATGATTACAACGCAACTGTTCGATGTTATACTAGCAATAATCCGTAATTTTTCTATGTGCTAGTCCGAAAGTTTTTCTATTAGCGGGTCTTGATCGTATCTAAGTTGAAAATAATAAATCGTGTTTGCTGTCAAATTTGATAAAAGGGAATGAAAAATTCACCAATCAGTAAAATAAAAAAGGAATTACTCAAATATGCACTTAGATAAACTAGGTTACTATTTTTAACTTTTGGTGCAGGGTAACAAGACAATTATTCGACAGCTAAATTCCAAATTTAACATTTGGTATCTTGATGATGGAACCTTGGGAAGCGATGTAGAAACTGTTTTAAAATACCTACAATTCTTAAAAAATTAACTCCATTCCATTGGCCTTGATCTCAACCTTTCGAAATGTAAACTATACTTAGCAGACAGTACGTAGATACTGACAGATATCTGATACTTATACTGATATCACACTGATATAATAATAATATTCCACAACTATCACACAACGCCGTCTAGTCTCAAGCTAAGCAGAGCTTGTGTTATGAGTACTAGACAACTGATAAACATACTTATATATTTCTAAATACATACATATATAGATAAATTACACCCAGACACAGAACAAATGATCATGCTCATCACACAAACATTTGTCCTGGGTGGGAATCGAACCCACGACCTCCGGCATAGCAGTCATAGTCACTGACCACTAGACCAACAGGCAAGTCAAATATACTGATAACAGCGCAATCTGGAACCCTCATGAAAAAGTGTATACACTGGTCATCGAAAAGATTCAGAAGTCTTTTGTCCGCTACCGGTACTTACTTAAAACTTTATGGTTATTACCCGTAGAGTCACGAGCACTAATATGTCAACACTTGGCAACTTTCAATTGCGATTTTTTCGTGAAAAGACGAATGCAACGTTGAAATAAGACATTTTTCATAAACCTTTGGGTTTGAAAAAATTGTGTTCGTAATAACATACAATTTTATTAAAAATAAAGGAGAAAATTGCCTTTGAAAAAAGCCAAGTGTATACATACTTATGCTCGTGACTGTACATGTATCCAACGCCATTTGTGCCAGCTAAGGTGTGGTACTAAAGTTTAGAGCCTATACTACCTCAAATTTTATATTTTTTTATATTTAGAGGTCTAATTGTGTGCTTTGTTTAAGCATAAGAAACATGTAATCTATAAAAAAAATAAAAAAAAATGGCTTAGCATGATCCTCCGTTATGTCGAAGATACCGCAGCATTAATTTTGAAATAAATATATGCTAAAGTTGAGGATTAATATTAAGTACTATGTTAGACGAAAACACGTTTCCATAAAATTTTCTCGATTGAAAAAAAATCCAAAGTTACCTCCAAACCGAACAATAAACCGCTGGTATTCAAGAAATACTTCAAATTAGATCATGAAACTTTGCACACTAACTGAACTAACTATAAAGCAGGTCTTATGTTATTTAGTTTTTTTGAATTACCTTTATTTTCACCGTAAAAAGCAAATACCTAAACTATTGGCGCTGCCATCCGCCCAGCATCGCACTCTGCCTCGTTCTCACACAGTCCGCGAGCAGTATCGTGCGAGCGAGATAAAGAATCAATTTTAGCTGAGGTAGTATAATAGGCTCTTAAGGAGAAATATCAGCCTGGTAAAATATTTCATCCGCCTAATTTGTGGTACCCATTTCAATTCCTCCTTACTTCAGTACATCTCCTTTATCATCCCACTAGCCATTAGACACACACTTCGCCCTCGCCGACGTCCTCTATTCAAAATACTTCAAACTGGTACCATAGTTACTTTACTCTTTACTGGTACCATAACCCAACCGCTCACATGAGTACGTCCGAGATTCTGCCTCGTGTGCACATTCACTTTTTGCGCATGTCCAGATCTGGACATTGAAAAAACTGTGACAGCAAGCACGTTCCACGCCTCAGTATTTTATTTTTCGTAATTTTGTCTATGGGATTATTGCTTGCGTTCCAGGTTCTTTAGTCGAGTTGTTAAATATAGTACATCGGTGCCAAAAACCGTGAGTGTTTACCGGCATTACGAAATAAGTTATCTGTAGTTGAAAATCATTAAAAAAACAAATGACGCATGTGTAATTCGATACTCGCGTGATGTTAATGTTATTGTTTATCAAAACTTTAGAACAAAAATGGTATGTATTATATGTCATTCGATTCAGTATGAATAGGGCTATTTTTTAGGTAAATAAAAAAATAGGGTCATCGCTTTCGATTTTGAAATAAAATTATTTTAATTTTTAATTTTCGTAATGTAAACAAACATTAAAAATAAATGATTATTTTAAAAAAATCTAAGTCTCTTAAAGTTACGAAACAAGTTTTATAATCTACCCTGGTCTATCCAATTAAAGAAACAGCCATTAGTTTAACAGCGGTCCATAGAATTTTTTTCTGTAAGAGTCGTGTATGAGTGGCGAGGGCGCCCCGCGGCGCATCGAAAAAAATGTACTGGAACAAATAACATAATGATGACGTAACCTTGGGACGAAGGACATTTGGGTAGGCCGCATAAACTACTCAAACTGCCAGATCATGACTAAAACTAAGAAGGAAAAAAAGAAATGGCAGTCTGGCAGTTTGAGTAATTTATGTGGCCTACCCAAATGTCCTTTCTTTGGTATTGTTCGTCGAATCGTTGAGCTCCTTAAGTCTTGAGTTGAGCTGCACGATTTTTGACAAATGCGTGCACTGACTGGACAGGTCCTCTCAATCTGTGTGGTTCTTTCCTCAAAAGACCACCTCAGACATCGATCTACATGGTCTTCATATAACCTGACCAAGATTATGTCTGGACTTTAAAAGAGACTGTGACCTCTGAGTTTGTTTCGGCCTTTCTTCTCAGAGTAGTCAGATAGGAAACGCCGACTTCATCTAGTTTAAAAAAAAAAAACATGATTGACGTGTAAAAGTGTTTGTACAAACCTACTTACAAAAAATAAAATCATTTCATCATTTCATTTCAACCACCTATTTTATTGAACCTTGTTGTAGGAACAACAAATTTGTGTTTGTTCCTAGTATTTATGTTATGGATATCACTGTATTTTTTATACAGATTAATATTTTTATGTGCATACAAAAGATTATCATAAATGTACTGAGAAGGCACAGTCATTATATTAATCTCTTTAAATTTATCTCTGAGGGAGTGTCTGGGACTTAATTTATAAATGGAACGAATTGCCCTTTTTTGTAAAATAAAAATTGTCTGAATATCGGCGGCATTTCCCCACAACAGAATACCGTACGACATCACACTATGAAAATAACTAAAGTATACTAAACGGGCTGTCTCTAAATCAGTCAAATCACGAATTTTCCTAACGGCGTCTGCTGCAGAGCTAAGCTTTTTTGACAATTTATCTATATGGGGGCCCCATTGAAGCTTGGCATCCAACGTTATGCCTAAGAATACTGTGGTATCTTCGGGTTTCAACTCTTCATCCTTAATGAGAACACCAGTTTCTACTTGTCTAACGTGGGGTATCGTAAACTTAATACATTTCGTTTTTTGTAATTAGTAATATTGACTAATAACTTGTATGTGTGGTGCAAACTGTTAATATAAGTTGGCTATTAATAAATTAGGGCCAAAACAGCAATAACGGATTAACATTATGGCAGAATGCATGTTAATTTAGAACTACCTTTCCGAAACAATTGTTTTTTTTATCTCTTTAAGAACGGGAAAGGAATTCTAAAATCTTGGAGACGAAGAGAGGTTTTTTCAATAGTTTTGATTGCTGGAGCTTGGAAAGTTTATTATTTTATTATTTACTAGCAGCGCCCCGCAGATTCACCCACATAAGTGTCGGTCCCGTGGGAATATTGGGATAAAAACTATCTTATGTCCTTTCCCGGGACTCAAACTATCTCTTAATCAAATTTCATCTAAATCGGTTCAGCGGTTTAAAAGTCAAGAGGTATCAGACAGGCAGACTCACTTTCGCATTTATATTATCAATGAAATTATTCGACGCAAAAGGAGTATGTAAGGATCGTGGTAGGAGGCGTTCTGTGGTTTCTGCCTGCCCCCATTGAAAGAAAGCGTGAGTTTTTGGTATATGTATGTACGATAAGGTATTAATTTTAAATTTATTAACCACGTAACTCTTAATAATAGGTATGCAATTTTAATTACTTACAACATTAATTAAGCCTTTTAACGATTATATTGTTTACTTTCTTATGGTAAAGTGTTCAGTAACCCTTATCGGACTTGGCGAGAACGATCTTGGTAAACAAGATGGCGCCTAAACACACAACACGTGAAGTAGTGTGGCTATCAATGTGATATAATTACGTGTTAATGGATTTTAGTTGTGTATGTGCTTGGCCAGAATGCAAACGCGGATGCGGGGCGGGCAACGCGCGGCGCACCTAAACATAAGAACTTCATTTGAGCGTCCATAGTGGGCACGCGGGCGCGGTGAGCATATCCTCGCCTCGATTCACTGCACTGAGAAATGAATCAGGAAAATCCCAGCCTCCACATTGATTCATTTTGATATGTCGTACCTACTTAACCGAGACTATGGATGCCTGGGGACTCGGTTGCCAGAATTCAGATCCACCCGACACTCCATCTTTCCAAATACGTTGGGATAAGCCGCTCTGCACAGTAGTACAGAACAATTTACTTGACACGTCTGCTACTACTGCGAAGCGAGCTCACCTGCTGGCTATGAGCGAGTGGGAGTCGGGTCTTTGGCTTCATGCACTACCGTCGTCGAACTTAGGCACTTCGTCCGACGACACTACTTTCCGGGTCGCTGCTTCTCTGCGACTTGTAGCTCCTTGTTGTTGTTCTCATTGCTCTCACTGTGGCAAACTTGTCAACAGGCTCGGACACCATGACCTGTCTTACAGCGGAAGTGGTAAAAAAAATCCAAAACCCTTTTCCCAACCTGGGAATCGAACCCAGGACCCCAAACTCAGCAGCTGTGCGCGCTTGCGACCAGTGTATCGTGACCGATGATGTAACTGTGGAGTCGTTGGAGTACGTAAAATAAATAAATAACTGAGGAAATAGACAGAGATAAAAACAAAAAAATGGTTATTCAGTTAGTGTTTCTACTATATTTCGAAAAATCACTAATAATAAATCGCTATTCATTTTTCAATGCTCACACAAAGTTAAACAATTAAGAGCAGCAATAATTAATATTTATTTTCACACGACGTGATATACCTAATTATATTATTGTACGTATGTATTAATGTACCTACAAATTAATTGTCATTAGAAAACTGTAATTGTAGTAATTAAATTTTTTGTAATTTATATGACCGGCTCGCCAGCACACAGATATAAACCCTGAGAGGTTTTCGTTGTGTGGCTTAAACCAAATTAACATCTGATTTTGTATTTTGACTACAGTGAATATTATATTGAAAGGTTGAACTATTCTTCAGACTTCTTTGTTCAGTCTGTTATTGAGTAACAATTCAACCGGACTATTTGAGTTATTTTGCATGATTACTGATCTACTTCATTTTTCAGTGTCAAATGAAAACTTTTCTGTTATTTTTATGACGACCAAATCAGAAATGTCTGTTTAATTAGGTACGTATTGATCGAATCGGAGTTGAACATTATTAGTATAAATATGTATGCTGTCAAATTACATATAAGGCTTAGGTTCTGGAAGGATACTTTTTATTTTTAACTATTGAATATAAATTGTACATAAAATCGTTGCAATTGAATATACAACGTGTAACGGAAAGGGGGTATTCCTATCCCTACATGTTCGGAAGTTAAGAGAATTTTTAATACATTGATACCAGAAACCGAACTTTTCAAATTGAAATAAACACATCACTAGCACTAAGTCAGCTGATCGGTGTCAGCGAACTATTTGTAACCAAAATAAACCTCTCTCCTGTTATTTCTGAATAAAAGATTCCGCATGTTTATTTTTTGTTTACAAAATATTATTACTGAGTATTCCTAAACTTTGATTATGTTTGTGAACTAGCTACAATACAATTAATTGGTCTAGGTATCAAAATTTAACGACATAATATTTCGATACCTGCTTGCATTGTGACGTATCATTTACACACTTGTTGGTTTTTTACGTAGTTGTCCTTTTGTAGAAGATTACTTTGTAGATAATTATTATCTAGATACTTAATAATATTAGACCCACCACCCACTTTACCATCGTACCTACAACACAGTATCTACCTAATTCAAAAACAATATTCCGGTGAATTTCCTAACGTTGTTATACCTAACCATTTATTTTGGTGGCCATAAGGATGAACGATGTTTTGCTTTAAATCGATGTTTTATTCGATTCACAGATTGAATCCCGTGCTCTTGAATCGATCTTCTAAAAATTAATTCAAAAATCGTAATCATAAAATTTTTAAACAACATTTAATACACCTTTATTTTGTGACATATTTACAGTTGCCAGTCAGGTAGGTACGTCTAAACTTTTAATAAATAATAATTGATAACCTTTCCGGCGTAATTCCATGACTTTCATCCAGATGGTACAGATGTAGTCGGTTAAAATCACAATGACTAATACAGAATACGACGCCGAGCGAATAATTTATAAAATACAGCTATGTCATTCGAAATGAGAACTTCTATTAAACCGTCAAATGTTACAATCTTCGCTTAGTGATAACATAAACAATGCGGACAAGTTAAAAAGTGTCGACTTATTTATGTAATTGATCTTGTTTGAAATAGATAAACCTACCTATTCGCTGTTCATGATTGTCAGCACAATAGATAGATACTTTGGGCAAATATGAACTTAAATTATTATGAGCCCCTAACATAATAACTTTTACGAGAATCGATTCACCTTACTATTGAATCGATTTGCTTGAAGATCGCATTAAAACGAATTGTTTCGAAAAATCGTCAGCTCGTACCATTGAATTGATCATAAAAATCGAATCCTTACATGCATCCTACCAGGAATTAATTGCTTAAGAGCCTATACTACCTCAGCTAAAATTCACTCTTTATCTCGCTCGCACGATACTGCTCGCGGACTGTGTGAAAGCGAGACAGAGTGCGGTGCTGGGCGGGAGGCAGCGCCAATAGTTTAGGTATTTGCTTTTTACGGTGAAAATAAAGGTAATTAAAAAAAACTAACTAACATAAGACCTGCTTTATAGTTAGTTCAGTTAGTATGCAAAGTTTCATGATCTAATTTGAAGTATTTTTTTAATACCAGCGGTTTATTGTTCGGTTTGGAGGTAACTTTGGATTTTTTTTCTATAGAGAAAATTTTATGGAAACGTGTTTTCGTTTAACACAAGACCTTACATTAATCCTCAACTTTAGCGTATATTTATTTCAAAATTAATGCTGCAGTATTTTCGACATAACGGAGGATCATGCTAAGCCATTTGAGGTAGTATAGGCTCTTAATACACATTTTTATTTGCCATTAGAACTTAATAGAAAAAGGATTTAGAACAAGAATTTATGTCCAACTGAACCCAAAACATCATTTCAATTCACTTCTTCGGGACTTATTCTTCTCCTGGTACAAATAAAATCACAGTGGGTTCCGTTCATAATTTTTAAATTAAGGTTTTTTTTTCAATAATAAGACGATAACTATTAACAACAAGTTAATAGTTTTTTTTATTACAAAATAATAGCAAGCACGCATAATTGTTTTCTGTCGAACCAACCGAAAGAATTATCGGAAGTTCACGGTCTGTCGGTGCTGTTTGAGCGATACATGGGTTTTATTGGTATGAGCACATTTAGTCTTTATTATAATTCAGATGAAGTCATTACAAAATGTCGCAAAACTGCATCTAACTGTGGAAAGAAATTAATAAAAGTACTAGGGCCGCATCATGAGTAAGGAATTGTTATTGTCGAATTGAAAATCGTTTGCTCACAGAACCCTGATTACGTCGTTACACACACAATGTAAGCATCATTGTGTATGGTTAGGGTCTTAGGGTACGTGAACCAATTGCAGTATTTGCAGTCCGTGTAGTTTCAATTACTCCTGGTAAATACAACTTCTAATTCAGACTTCTATCGAGATAACGCAGCCCCATAATATTATGAGCTTTGGATTGAAATGAATGATTTTCCGGTTGTGGGAATGTTCTAACGAGATAAGGCGGCCCCGGAATGCAAGGGCAACTGAACGAACAGGGTGGTTTTTTTAGTCAGTAAAAGTCTTTTCAATTTTTAATTTGAATTACGTAATTAGTTTGCTCCGGTGTGTTAGATTTACATAAAAGTTTAACGGAGTTTAGTTGAAATTATTATTAGGCTGTAATCTTGAATTCTTGAACAATATTTTTTAATAGTAGTGGACATCTAATAGGACAGTTACCCTATAGGTATCTAAATTTAACGAAATAATATTTAGGTACCAGGATAGCAGGGGATAGGAATTTATTTAGCGTTATTGTTTGTTTTGCTCGTCAGTCGACGTCTGTTCTGTCTATTGCACTCGTTTCTACGCGCATCAGTTCAGTACGGCTACACCTTGGAATTGACTTTTTTTTGTTGTGTTTGCAAAATGTCGTTAAGTAATAGCGAATATTACGAAATGATGTTGTGTGTCGGAGCAGAACATGGCAATTTGCGAGCTGCCCGAGAACTGTACCGTCGCCGTTTTATTGAGGGTAGACCAGATGCTGAGGGTCGACAGCTGCCTTCGCTGGCATGTTTTAGTCGGATGGTACATCGTCTGCACCAAACTGGGTCATTCCACGCGCCTGCTTCAGAGGGTCGCCCGAGTACTACCGATCCAGGATTTGAAGAAGCCGTATTGGAGCATTTTGAAGCCAATCCACGCACTAGCACACGTCGAGCTGCATTTGCGCTGGGTGCCTCTAACCATATGCAGGTATGGCGAGTGCTGAGCAATGACGGTCAGCACCCCTACCACTTCCGTCGCACCCAGGAGCTGATACCCGCAGATTTTTTGCCTCGCGTGGCTTTCTGCGAGTGGTACCGAAACCAGATAGAAGCTTCGCCAGATTTTGGTTCAAAAGTACTATGGACCGATGAGGCATCCTTCACGAGAGCAGGAATAAGCAACATCCACAACGAACATGTTTGGTCTCACACGAACCCGCATGCTTCGACAGAGTCGTCTTTCCAACACCAATGGCGACTGAACGTGTGGGCAGGTATAATTGGAGACGTCGTCGTAGGACCAGTTTTCTTGCCGCAAAGCTTAAACGGCCAAAATTATTTAAGCTTCCTGAGGAACGAATTAGACGATGTCCTCACAGTGCTGCCAGTGTTATGTTAATCTCGTGATGGGGAATAATTTAATTTTTCAACACGACGGTGCACCGGCTCACTTTGCGCGAGATGTGCGCCATTATTTAGATGCGCGTGTTAGGAAATAACCATATAAACTATCTATAGGTATATATTATTATGTAGGTATATTACCCAAAATAAAGCTTTGAATATCAGAATGGTTACTAGTTATTTAATGTGTGTAGAAGTACCCATGAATATGGTATGTGTGTAGGGAAAGTATTTTATGAAATAAAGCACAGAAAGACAAGACCAGATGTTTATTTCAATTTAGGCTTGTCAGTAATCAGAAAGCTAGTCGTCCGTTCGAGATCTAAGTCAGCATGGAGAAGAACGGACAAGAAACTCCATGGAATCAGTATTATAGTATTCTATCAACACATTTATTACATTGTCATACATTATCGTTATTTTAAAAACAATTAATTCTATCTCTTGGACAATGGTCCAAGGAACTCAGAATAATAGCATAATAACAGTAGCTAGGAATATTCCATTATACACCTTAAAACATTAGCAATATTGGCCATATTATAACAATACAGAACAACATAGTTATCAGCAATCAATGATTTCAAAAGTAAGGATACGCCCGTCTGAACATTTTACATAGAAGTTCTTCGTTCGAAGTTCGAAGTTCGCGCGCACCACTGTCAACTGAGTCGCGTTGGCCCTAAAACCGTCATTTTAGGGCCAGCGCGTTGGTGCCATTTAGTCGCGCCGTTAGCCCGGTCCTTACGCTAGTAATATATATGTCAATGTCAGCATTATTCAAGATAATAATATCAATTAACTTACATGACATCTGGTCGATCTATTTCACATAATAACGGCACTAGTTATCAACTGAATATCTAGCAAATAACAACTGATTTGATAGTCATTACAATCCTTTTTATATCCTTTAAACCAACGTCTTATAAGTCAAACATCTACCGCCATTTTGAACCAATCACAGATCATCATATATTTTGGCTTAATATCTTCTAACACAGGTAATAATAAATAAATCTTATTAAGTGAAACCATTTTAAAACATTATAAAGTAATTACGCAATTTAATAAGAGTTAATTCGTATTTCTTAGCTTTCATTAAAAAGAATATCAACTGACAGTATTGTGCCGATCGTTTGAAACAGCTTATTATATTAAATTAGCAATATAAAATCTAAGATATACTACAAGTATAATCAAATATTACATACTCATTTATAGTAATAACATTTAAGTGATTTTGAAAAGTTATGACTATTGTTTTGTTGTAAACACAGTATCTAGTCAAATTAGGTATACTTCTATGTTGGTCTCAATCTTCGTAAATGTGAGAAATGCCATTTGCCAACAAACACTGTTCTAATATTATAATTAAATAAAATGTTAAATCTAACACGCGCTTTCCTCAGTGGGTTGGGCGTGGTAGTAGGAGCGTGGCTTGGCCTCCGCGATCCCCAGACCTAACCCCGTTAGACTTTTTGTGGGGGTACATTAAAAATCTAGTGTACGCAGTGCAGTGTGATACAGTAGACCAAATGAAAGTGCGGATTGAGGCCGCTTTCAGGACAATAACACCAGATATGCTAAGCAATGTTCAGTTGTCCATGAACAAACGAGCGGCCTTGTGCATACAATACCAAGTTCAACACATCGAACCCCATCTTTAAAAATGTAAGTCAATTTACTAAATTAAACAAAGCTTTAAGATTTTACTGTTTACTCGGTAATAACTTAATAAGTAATAATAAGGGATGAAACTAGTTAACCTACCTAAACTTCGTTTCGATTTTTTACGTAAATTTTGTTATCTCAGTTTTTACGTGCAATTTCAGGCTTGATATTAACGAGTAAACTGAAAATCAATAATTACGCATTAATTTTTACATCACGGTGAAGTAGGTATGTATGGAGTAACACGCGCGCGCGCGCCATCGCTACGGCGCGGCGCGGCGGCGGCGTCGCCCAAGGGGGGCGGCGCGCGCGCGCAATCGCTTTGTCGGCGCCGCTCAAAGGGGGCGGTGCACGGCGGCATGTTTTATTTCGTCAGTTCGCGCCGACAAAGGCGGTAGGTTACCACAGTACTAGGCGCACAGAATTACGGAAGAGATTTATCGTGATATTGGCAAGTAACGTGGAAAGTCATTGACCTAAATAGTGCGGTGACATGTTTGTTATGATTTGAATTTAAGAAACCTAGGATACCGAACATTTGGTATCAATTCTTAGAGTATTTTATTTTGAGTTGAAACTGTGGTATAGTGATTCTATACCATTCAAAGAAGCCGTCTGTTTTGGATGATTACGGGGTTTAAGTTACACGTTGTATAATGAAGAAATAATTAATTTCACAGGAAAGCAAACTCCAACAGTACAATAATGTAATTAGATAGGAGTCCCGTCAGAGGTATCAGTAGAGTGGCGTCTACATTAAACAGTCCACACGCTGTCATCTTACTGAAGGTCCGGTTAGCTTGTAGCACGCGCTTGCACAAATGCCTGACACTTTCTGTAAGAAAATTAAAAAAGATGAGAGAGAGAGAGAGGGTAAGTTACAATATAAAAACAATTCCCCAGATTACGATATTGATTCTGAAAGGTGGGTAAAAATAATTTAGATATTACAGTCGAAATTGTTGTTGTTCTTACTTGGACAGTTTGTATCCATCACCCGCTGCATACACGCAGACTCGGCTTCCTCCACACAAATATACAACTTCTCACATTGCCAACAAGTGATAAATATAAGTAATAATCTTTTTACATTCAGCATGATGATAATGACGGTCGGAGGTGGAGACCACTGAAATCAGCAAGCAGCAAAATATTAAGAGCTGGCTGTGCTCTGAAATGAAACAGTATCTTCATCGTGGAAAACTTATTCATTCAATAAAATTAAATTGACATTGAGTAACTGAGTCAGATACCAAAAATTGAGTAGCACACTCTACATAGAACTTTAATGAAATTAGGATTGCGCGTGCAGTAGGTACCTACCGTACATGATGAAAAAACAAGAGAAGCTTTTACAAAAATAAAATAGACGAGAGATTTAGTGTGAGAGACAGAGAGAGTTATATCTTTCTTCTGTCTCATTTATCTAAATGTGCCTGAACGTGACACGTGCTTGAAATTTCACTCTTAATTCTCGTCCAGTAATGCTGCTGCTTAAGAAGTTTCATGCTTAAATAGAAATTTTAATATAATGAAGGAAATTATAATTTCCTTCATTATATTAAAATTTCTATTTGAATTTCTATTTAAATTTCTAATGCTGCATTTGTACTGCCTCAGCCTTATAAAGCATTTAGTCTTATAAATCATATCATTTAATATAAAAGCAAAACGTAATGGGATAGATCTCAAAAGCAGGAGCTAGAGAAGTCACAGAATAAAAACTGGCCAAGTGCGAGTCGGACAAACACACGAAGGGTTCCGTACCACAAGGCAAAAACGCCGAAAAAAACACGTTTGTTGTATGAGAGCCCCCTTAAATATTTATTTTATTCTGTTTTTAGTATTTGTTGTTATATCGGCAACAGAAATACATCATCTGTGAAAATTTCAACTGTCTAGCTATCACGGTTCATGAGATACAACCTGTTGACAGACGGACTGCGGAGTCTTAGTAATAGATTCCTGTTTCTACCCCAAAGGGTAGAAACAGGAACCGTGAAAATGACAAAGAAAAAATTCCTGGGCATTACCTGTTACCAAATGAAAACTTATGATACATTATGCATATACTCACGTGGGGCGACGACGCTTGCAAATGCATTAAGTATGTCTGCACAGTACATAGAACACAAATAAACAAGCTGCATGTTCGGTATAATACCTAAAAAAGAAGTGGGAAGTGAAATATGTATATTATATAACAATTATTGCAATGTAAGCAATTACCGACTTACTAATACTCGGAAACATTTTGTATACAGTTTGTATGCTTCTAAAATATTTTGATACGTCTTAAAAAACTTGTTACAGTATTCATCATTCTGTTCTTCATTATTTATTGCTAGTATGTTCTTAATCCACACTTTCAGATTCCTTTTCAACAGTGTTGTGAGGCAGATACCATAAATAAAATTAAGATTATATTGTGTATCTAGTACATCGCGCGAAACTATAAAAAAATTAACCGACCCCTTTGAGACGCACAAAAAAACAGTCGGTAAATTAAAAACTCCGACTACAGCAATAAGTGAGATCCAGTTCCAAACAATATAACTGCGAACACTTTTGCTAATGTCAATGCTCCTATTAATGTCTTGGAGCTTCAATATAAGGGAAACGTTGCTACGGCTATGAACAATGTTGCAAATGATGAGCAAAATGCAGTCGACAAAAGATAAAGTGTTATGAATCCAAATGATTGTAAGCGTTATACCAGCTTTATCCGATTTCGTTAAATTGTAGTTCAAATCGATGAACTGGTGATACATGTAAAACACATTGAAAAATGAAAAAGTACAGAGCAGTAATATGTGATACTTCTTCTCACACGGAGTGATATAACTATTTCTAATCTTGTATTTTGAACTAAAGAATAAAGAGAGCATAATGTTGAAAGGTTGAAATATTCTTCGGACGTCTTTGTCCAGTCTATTATTATTTAGTTTATTAAGTAACAATTTAACTGGACGATTTGAGTTGTTGTTCCACATGATTACTACGCAACTGTTCGATGTTATATGAACAATAATCTGTCATTTTTACAAGGGGCAGTCCGGAAGTTTTTCTATTACCTGGTGTCGCCTAATCGTATCTACTTTGAAGATTAATCATGTCTGCTGTCAAATTAGACAAAAGGATAAGGGAATGACTAATTCATCAATCGGTAAAATAAAAAAAGGAATTACTCAAATATACACATATATAAACTTGGTAACTGTTTTTGACTTTTGGTGCACTGTTACACGATAATAATTATTCGACAGATAAATTAAAAATTTAATTACAAATATCAATGATTTCAAAAGTAAGGATACGCCCGTCTGAACATTTTACATAGAAGTTCTTCGTTCGAAGTTTGAAGTTCGCGCGCACCACTGTCAACTGAGTCGCGTTGGCCCTAAAACCGTCATTTTAGGGCCAGCGCGTTGGTGCCATTTAGTCGCGCCGTTAGCCCGGTCCTTACGCTAGTAATATATATGTCAATGACAAATATAATATCTACGTTGAAGATGCATCGTGCCTGCAGTCAAATTACATTAAATATGCCTTTTTTGTGTATTTGAAAACCAACGTCTTTTATTTAATTCAAAATTAATTATGGGTCTCGTCTTTGTCTAGTTTATTCATTAAATTATATTATTGTTATAAAAATGATGATTTGAGTTTTCCCTTCATAATTTTTTGACGTTTTTTTTATTTTATAATGATTGTTATGACTAATTCAGTACATAAATAAATTATATTTTGGTGTTTACTAGAAACTTTAAGTCACCTCATTTATTTTTCACTTTCAATGGAAAGAAAATTAAGACAGTTACTAAGTTTTTCTTTTTTTTCCAATTTTTAAAAGTTTTTCGAACACCATCCGTTTCTAACAAGGGTTTGAGCTGTCAACTGTCAATTGATCTAGTAAAGTACCGCCGAGTGCGTCGCGAGTGCGTTCGGGATGCATCGGTTGACGAGGGCATGGGATGAACGTGCCCCGATCGTGATTTGAATTTTGAATTCACTTGAAAAGTGATTTCGTTCGGGCACATATCCAATTTGTGATGCACTTACCTTCCTAATTTGGGTAGGCACGCGTGGGTGAGTTAATGTAATATGTGTCACGTACGTGTGTATTCGCCACCTTATATTTTTACCTTACATTTATACCTTCGATAATTATTTACTTACTGCCATCGCCAGCCTCAGGAAACAGAGCGCTCACCACCTCCTCCACCAGCTGGGGGCGCGCCAGGTGCGGAGTTTATTCGGAGTTGACAGAGCTTCGACCTGGTCAGTTGTCCTTGTGAAAAGAGAGCGAGAATGAGACGTGCTGGCTTATTTATGCACTACTAGCTTCCGCCCGCGACTTCGTCCGCGTGAAATTTCACCCTCCCCCCATTCACCGTCTTAGGGGTGGAATTTCGAAAAATCCTTTCTTAGCGGATGCCTACGTCATAACATCTACCTGCATGCCAAATTTCAGTCCGATCCCTCTAGTGGTTTGGGCTGTGCGTTGTTAGATCACTATGTCAGTCAGTCACGTTTGAGTTTTATATATTTAGATTTCCCGTCATGGCGTCTTGGAGGCGTTTGGCAGTGGCGAGGGCACGCCGACAGTGTTGCCAGCGTCTTAGCGGGCCAGTATAGATGTAACAAAGCATTACTGTTTGCATTTAAAATTGAGTCTTTTTCCCTTTACATAAGATTTAATTTTCTTTGCCTCATTCGGCGGTCAGTATGGCAAAATACATAATTTTTGAAAAAAAATACCTGTAAAATTTACAGAATTCGATTCAGAAGTTAATTATGAATAAACTAATTTCAGGACTTGCGTTTACACCTTGTAATAGTCTTACCATTTTAACAAAACAGTAAACATCATTAGAATTATTTAAACCAATATCTAATGATGTTTTCGGATCCAGACCCCACATCACCCTCCATGAAGCGCCAGCTATGAGTGTGCGGAGAAAAGACCGTTACATAATCAGCCTATAATGTTCCCACTGCTGGGACACAGCTCTTCGAGAAAGAATGGACTTCAATCCACCACGCGGGCCAGTGTGAGATGATAGATATCACATGTGTTCAAATTTCTTGTTCTAGGACATGCCGGTTACCACACGAAATTATCCTTCACCGTTTTAAGAGCTGTGGTGATGAATTAATTTACGCACAGTAAGGAGCCTGTCTGGGAGTCGCGATCATTGCTGCAAAAAACCGTTATCGAAGCAATTTTATAAACACTTTAAAATATTCACATAGTTGAATGTCCCACAAATGGCACAGCTGATGAACAACTGATATTTCTTCATTAACTCACAACTCTATAATTGAAAATAACACAAATAAATTGAAAACACTTCAAATTGCCAGTTGCCGCTGTCACCGCACGGTTGATCAATGCGTAAAACACAAACGTGAACAATTAAGTTTAAAATCATCCTCATTAACATAATCAGATAAAGCTCTGTTCTGTGATATGTATGTATACATATAATAAAAAGCGTCGATATTGGTGCATTATGTACAGGTGAATATACAGAAGTTTTGATTTAAAAATAAATTTATGGGGCCAAGGTATGGTCAAATCGATTGTCGAGGCGGGGGGCTCAGTAGCCGTGGCTTGGTCACCCACGGTGAAGCGAAGAGGAACCTGAGGAGGGGCCGCTCGTCAGGGCTTTTGCCGGTAAGCCGACGACGTAGCGGCCAACAAGTTGGTTGCGGTGCCGCTTGGGCGACATCGCAACTGAGGCGGGCCGCGATGTCGTATGGGAGGCATCTTGACACTTATTTTCTGTTTGTTTGTTACGCTTTCATGCTAAAACGGCTGAACGGATTTGGGTGAGATTTAGCACATGATCTGGACAGGCATAGGATAGGTTTTATCCCGATATTCGGGGATCGAGACTTATGCGGGCGAAACCGCGGGGCGGAGCTAGTCTAATGACTAAAGTAAACTAGGCTAATATATATCTAATGATATCAAATATTTATTTTAAATATTAAACTTAATCGGAATAATAATAACAAGGATTTCTACATAATGCCATTAAAATTTAACCTTTTAATTTAAATTTTATTTAATTTTATTTATTTTTAAGTAACGGTGGAGTTTCTTGCCCATTCTTCTCCATACGAAAACTACCTTTTCGAATGGGCGACTAGAATCATTTCTATTTAGTTTTTTTTTTTTTGACGTTCAAAAGTGCCTTTAATGTGCCTATTTGAAATAAATGATTTGACTTTGACTTTGACTTTGACTTTGAACCATTTGATAGATTCTTACTTTGTAAATGTGAGGACTTTGTAGGCCTTGTAGATATTAGATCTGTAGACCATTTTTTATTTTATCAAGTACCTGGTACTTGTTGACAGGCCTACGCTGTCCTCCCATGTAATTTGAAAACATTGTAAAAGCCAATTTATTTTTAAAAAGAGTAACCGTGGAGTTTCTTGCCGGCTCTTTTCCATAGGAAACGACCAATTGGAACCGTGCACCTAGCTTCTGACGTTTCATAAGTGCCCATGTAGGTTTATGTGAAATAAAATATATTGATGTTGATTTTGATCTATAGGTATTATTTCTCGAACCTCGACGCATGAGCTCAATAATGCTTATGCATGTACCTATAATGCTTCCAATATATGGAAGTGAAACTTCTGCCAAAGCTCCCAATACCGGCCAGGTCCCGCATAATCAGATTACCAGCTCGCAGATGACGCCGAACGATTCCGATTTGCATGCGTAATGCAGCTAAGTGCACTTTCAGTCGCCGACATTCTGTACTCATTATCAGAAATTCGATTACCCGTTAGGTGTGAATGGAGAATTTTATTTGCTTCTATGAATATTTTTATGTGGAAAAGGGATTTTTGGATTATTGGAATGGTTCATTTGTTTGTGTTGAATCTCATGATCCTTCGTGTTTTCATTCCTAGCAATTAACGGGCATCTGTCTACTCATAAGAATTAGATAATGCGAAATTTTTTCTTGTTTTATAAGATCTTTTCAAAGGTTGAGTAGCAAAGTTTATGCTATGTGTGCAGCTATGTCGGTCACTCTATGTGCTTGGCCAGACTGGCAGAGCAGGCGCGGAGCGGGCGCGGCGCGGCGTACTCAAACATAAGAACTTCGTTTGAGTGATTAATGAGTTAGATGGCGATTTAAATACTGATAATATTGAATGTTTTCGATTTACGAGTATCAAAATGATTCATGGCCGCATTCCATGATTGAATATTTAAAATTGATTCCCGCGCTGACATTGACATGTTCCGATTTGACATTTTGCGGTTAAAGTTCGGAAACGCGGTTGTTAAATTGAATTTATGTTTTTGAAATTGATTGCAATTAAAACCCTTTTCAATGATTTATTATTGTTTGTTGGTTTCCTTATTATAGTTAAATTATTTTGTAATCAATTAGGTACCTAATTATGATAAATTGTCGATGAGAATGCAGGTTTATTTCAGTAATAGTAGTTAAACGATTTTTGATCGTTACTCAATGCATTCGATGTATCGTAACTTAGCCACACTTCACACCATTTTACTAAAATAGAAACCCGAAACGTTCGGATACATTCACACACATGACACCAAAGTTGCCAGCCCATAAAAATACTCCAACAACAGCGCGGTAATAATAAAATCAGTGTAACAGACCGTTTAAAAAACATAATTTAAAAAAAAATGCAATTCATTCCATCGCGAGTCTGATCCCCCATCCTTGAAGGGTCATTACGCCACGAACGTGTGGATAATGTCTTCCACAGTGCTTTGAGTGCTTTGGAACGATCGTTCAACAAAACGGTAACAGCAGTTAAATTTCGTTCCAGTTTTTACTGCGGTATCTTAAGCGTGTGTCGGCTTAATGATCGGACTGTTTAGAGAGCGTAACTTTCGTAGACAGAGTAGTCTATAGACTCATGGTATCCGTGTCACCAAAAGGGACAAAAAGTCCGTCAATCTAAACCTATAAAACTCAAAGGTGACTGACTGACATAGTGATTTATCAACGCACAGCCCAAACCACTGGAGGGATCGGGCTGAAATTTGGCATGCAGGTAGATGTTATGACGTAGGCATCCGATAAGAAAGGATTTTTCGAAATTCCACCCCTAAGAGGGCGAACGGGGGGAGGGTCAAATTTCACGCGGACGAAGTCGCGGGCGGAAGCTAGTTATTTTATATATTCCTTCATAAATGTCAAAGTTTTTGTGCACATTAATGTGCTTAGCCGACATGCAGTAAGGGACAGAAATATTCTTACTCTGTCTCTTCTTTGCTAGTGACGTTAATATATTTCTCTTTTTCTTGTGCGAATGAAAAAGATGATATGCAGCAGTCTATAGTTTACTCTGTCTACGGTAACTTCAGCGTTGTATTAAGTGGTTATAGGACAGACGCCAGCAAATCAAGCTACTACAATCTGTCAAATTTTTTGAATAGATTTTCAAGTTTATCGCCGAAGCATAAGGTTCAAAGTTGATTGGGAAAATTTGTCAGTTTCGGGTAGCCTCATGTGTTGGCGTCTGTACATAGTGATGACGAAAGAGGCTGTGACCACAGAGCATGTAACACTTGCTGTGAAGGATATCAGTAGCCCAATTGCGTCACACACTCACAATCTCTTTCAGTTACAATTTAATAATATTCAGTGCAAAATAGACTTGCTTAAAAATGTATATCAAACTAGCTTCTGCCCGCGACTTCTGTCCGCGTGAAATTTCTTGTTCCCCCGGCCCACCCCGTCGCATCGCATCGCTTACCCGCGCTTTTACTTTACTTTCGCTTAGCGTTCGTTGTGACTTGTTTTGTTTTTGTTAGGCAATTCTAAAAGTCGTAGTTTGATTTTAAATAGCGTATAGACTTCTTTGAGAATTAGGCTATCAAATGCAAAAATATTTGTATGGAGGTAGCTGACACCCCGGATTAACATATAGGCTACTTTTTATCCCAATATTCCCACGGGATCAACATTTACGCGGGTGAAACCGCAGGGCGCAGCAAGTACAGAATAAACCTACAGAGAATTCAGTCACACATAATATACGAGTATGTAGATACAAAGGAAAACCGTAACTTTATCCTCCCATAAGGGAAAATAGCCTTTACAATACGATGTTCGTAAACTCTTAGCAGAAAGGGGGGACCATCTAAAACAGTAATAATTAACCAGCTCGAGCCACTTAATGACACAGCCAAGTACAAAACTTCACTTTCAGAACTTGTAGGCGTTAAAATAACGCTCCACCTAATGGGGCTTTTTACTAGGGCTGCAAGAAGTTAAAATAATAAAATTGGATAGCATAAAAAATTAGGAAAACTGAGATTTTGATTTAAACTTTTATTTGACACAAGTCATGCCCGAAGGGGTTTCTTAACGGCAAAAATAACTGTCATACTTTAAAGAACCCATTTAGAGGATGAATTGCAGTGTATCTAGCGGTTGAGTCTGTGCATTGTCGACCAATGAAAGAATATATGATATTATTTTTCAATCACACTAATATTATAAAGGCGAAAGTGTGAGTGTGGGGGTGTATTTATATGTTTATTACTTCTTCGCGCTCAAACGGCTGGACCAATTTTGATAAAATTTTGTATGGAGGTATCTGACACCCTGGATATTCCCACGGGATCGACATTTACGCGGGTGAAACCGCGGGGCGCAGCTAGTTATATTAATAAAACAAAGTTGGGTTAGTTACACCTATGGTTACACCATTTAGAACTCAAGAACGGCAGGACTAATTTTTGTGTTATTTAATTTATTGGATCTGTCTCCACCCCGAATAGCAGAATAACTATTAAAACACAGGAAAAATACACGAAAAAAAATTATGAAGATAATTCATTTTCAACTGCATTTAATTCAGCTAATAAGTTAACACAACATTTATTGATTCTGAGACGGTACGAAGTTTGCAGGGTCAGCTTGTAAAATATGAAAGTCAATCACATGGCAAGGCAATATGAGTAGAAAGATATAGAATATAATGGTCAAAATCAAACTGTAGTATCCGTGAACTGTAGTTAAAATAATCAAAATGTAACTTTCGAGACATCGCCAAACGGTTGGTCGACTCTTCACGTGATCAGAGGGCTGGCCAATTTTTTGCCCAAAGAATCAGCATTGCCATGCAACGTGGCAATGCTGCCAGCTTTTTGGGCACTTTTCCTATAGACAGCGAGACGGACGAATTTATTTTTGATGCCCTTTGATTATTTCCCCACCTTTTTATATAAGTACTTGTACATATTCTATTATTATTTTAAGAAAATTATAAATAAATAAACGAAAATATTACTGATATATAACTAGTTTTTCACGAAACAATCAAGCGATCAGTCTCAACTTACATCTATTTAAGCTTCCAGTCTAACCGGATGCCGCTTCGTTCCAGTATTTTACATGGAACGACTGCCTATCTGACCTCCACAACCCAGTTTCTATATGGTAGGTCTCGTAATAGTCTCGAATAAGGACCTCAAATCATAAATACAAACCCAAAACGCTACAATACTTTTCTGTCTCAAATCTGAGAGTGGTCGATTTAAAAATAAAATATTCAAACCCAAGGTGCAGAGTGGGGCAGCCCTGCCTTGGGGACGATTCTCGGAGGGGCGCAAACAAAATAACGTTAATGCATATTCAAATCTGTACTTGCCTTTTTTATTATTAAACATACAGGGAAATTTTAAAGGTTACAGGGCTTTAGTTCGAGGGTCCCTTTTAACTCAGATTTTAGCTAGGGGGCGCTTTCACCCTCCATGTGTAATATTTTAGATGCTGAGATAAATTTTGACTGGTAAATTGAGTTTACTAGGGGATGTGGGTTAACCTGATGTGTGGCGGTGATACTGTAGTTTATGAAGGCAGTTTGATTTTTGAAGAATGTGAAGTTTTTCGAGTACTAAATTGTATTTATAGGTACCTACAGTATTTAGTATTTGGTTCCCTGCAAGTAATATTCTTCTCGTCTACACGATGAGAAGAAGAATAAGCAAGTAATAGGCAACATTTTCTCTTCTTTAATCACACTCATATTGTGAGGGTGTGTGTGTGTTTATTTGTTTGTTACTTCTTCACGCTCAAACGGCAGGACCAATTTTGGTCAAATTTTCGACAAGGATCGACATTTACGCGGGTGAAACCGCGGGGCGCAGCTAGTTATAGGTTACAAAAGTATGATAAGGTTTACAAGAAGAAAAATAAGTTGCAAAGTCCAAAAGTTATTGCAATAACAGGGCTTATTCACGTAATAAAACACGTTCCAAATCTAGTCGCAATCTCATCTCAGGGAAAAACAATGTAAAAAACCCCATACAATTTTTGACAGATTGAGACTAAGGTTAGAATCAAGCATCTTTTGGGCAAGCTCGTTCCCTTATAGACCTCATCCATCGCTTTCCATCAGGCGTAATCGTGGTCAAGGGCAGGCCCATACAAATAGAAAAAAAAAAAAAGAAATATGAACGATCTTAAAAATACGGAAATTGCTCCTCTAATCTATTACCCAGCTTTGTGTGTGTTCCTGAAATTTATTTGTTCAACTACGCTTTGTTGACGATGAAAACCAACAATGAGGCCAGGCTAACCACATTGTAGGTTTTAAAAAAAATCTCACTGTGAAAACGTAGGTGAAGTGAGCTTGTTCACCTCTAAAAATCTGATTTTAGTGTCAATCTGTCAAAAATACCTCTAATTTCCCTACATTTTAACAAGTTTTGACTTTGATTGTCGCTGAGATAAGATTGAGACTAGATTTTGAACGTTTTTAATTACTATATTAAATTGGCGTTCTGATGTTAAGGATTGCCACTTTTGACAGCTCGTATTGTATAACGGGCTTGCGTCCGCAACACGTCCGAGCGCGTATTAACGTATTTCAAGATTCACTTCACCTAAGTTTTCTTGGTGAGGTTTTTACAGAATAGACGCGCTGTTCTAGCTGCCGACAACAAAAGAACCAACACTAATAAATAAAGATATTACAACACATTACCAATACCACAAGTTCCTAGTGGCGAAGGTTCCATACAACTCGATTCCTACCAGCTTCCCTTTGAAAAATGACACAGTCAGTATTCTATAGACAAATAATTTAATCATATTATAGATATCTACTCCGGCTTACCTCTTACAAAAATTCACTCTTCGCTACTGCAACTTCCCCCTAGGTATTGAACAAGCTGTAGGAATAGAAGACGAGCTAGTTCCCATTGAAGTCACGCGCAGCCATTGTACGGACGTAAATAATGACGGGAAGCTTTTCATTTATGAGCAGTATGCTCATTGCCCAGGAGACCGTTTAGCGCAAGATGTGGCGGTGGAGATCGACGAAGCTAGATGTAATTTGGGATAAAAGCAAATAGAAATGGTTTAACCATATATTTTTGTAGATCTTTTTTTTATTGCTGAACGAATGGGGGCGCTCTTGACCTCGATCACGCCTGACTTTTCATCATCATCTGCCTGGCCTTTTCCTTTGTTGGGGTCGGCTTCCAGTCTAACCGGATGCAGCTGAATAGCAGTATTTTATATGGAGCGACTGCCTATCTGACCTCCACAACCCAGTTACTGGGTAATACGATACCCCTTGGTAAGACTGGTTGTCAGATTTTCGGACTTCTGACGACCCGTAACGACTGTTAAAAATCCACGAATGACAGCCGGGACCAACGGCTTAACGTGCTTTCCGAGGCACGGAGGGGTCACGGTATGTAAAGACGGTCACCCATCCCCCATCCACAGACCAACCGCGGCAAGCGTAGCTTAACCTGATCGATCGACCTGTGCGGCTGTTATAATTTAGCCACGGGCCTTAGTACTTCTCTTCTCTTTACTGTTAAATGTATGTAATGATAAAATTAGGATCTGAAATTCGTATTTTACCTTTATTGTTTTCTAGTTTAGTCTAAGAAACTATGTAAATTCTAAATAGACCAAATAAAAATAAATATTCAACCCTACCTTTACCCGACGACGTAGAAACTTTAAGCAATGTTCACTTTTAACGATTTTAAAGTATTAAGCCGGCCAGGGGGGAGGGTATTAGCACATTTTAGAAAGCGTTTTACCTCTAGTCTCATTTTCAATGCAAATCCATTGAGCTTTTGGCCAGTTTTCAGCTAGTTTCCACCCATGGACAATGTGATCAAAAAAGTTTTGCAACGCTAGTAAAATTATTTACCTACCTACTTGGTAGGTACAGGTAGCGAAGGGTCAATTTTTGTAAGAGGTAAGTCGGAGTAGATAAAAATAAAATAAATAAATGTTTTTTTCAGTATTAAAATTGGTATAGATTACATAAAGTCTTAGAAATAATTTACAAAGGTATAATGTTAGATATCTTTAATATGATTATATTATTTGTCTATAGAATACCTACTGACTGTGCCATTTTTCAAAGGGAAGCTGGTAGGAATCGAGTTGTATGGAACCTTCGCCACTGTGATAGGTACAGCATATTTTTTCTCTGAAGTAGGCTACTTCGGTTCCGTGAGATAAATAGAGACAGTCTTGGTATTATTCAAGAGACACAAGTCTATTCTTGCATCATGTCTTTGAACTGCTTAGCTTACTGAGCGAATATTTTTAACTTAAGGCGCGTTGGGCATTTTTTGAGATGGGAAAAATCTAATGAACTCGCGCCACTGTTACCGTAACCGACACCGCTTCGGATGTGTGAAGTGGAGTGCCACTTTTGTTTTTTATCAAAGTCACAGTAAAAAATACAAACAGTTCAAAGACCGAAAAGTGACAAAATGCGAATGGGACCAACTGCGAACGCGGCACGAACAGCTGTCCTCGGGATGTACTCGGTTTTAATATACCTATACCCGATATGTTAGTGAGTGATGGGAATTATTCTGTTTGTGTTTTGTTTTCACTTCTGTCGGCACTCCTGGAGTGCCAGTTTTGTTTTTTACCAAAGTCACAGTAAAAAATACAAACAGTGCAAAGACCGAAAAGTGACAAAATGCGAATGGGACCAACTGCGAACGCGGTACGAAGTGCGAATAACCCAAAAAATCGTGAGTAAACCCGTAGTAGTTTGAGAGGTCATCACTGCTCGTTTCATCATCATTCATCGATCATCACAAACCATTTCATCTTCAACTTAGTTTCCCAATTATTTCCAAGACTTAAACGAAACCACTGTTTCGTCCTGTCATAATCCCAAAGAGGACACATGAAAGCGGTTTCCCTCCGTAAGACGATATCGCGATGTATTATTATAGGCCAGAACCCATAACAGATAGGTATACAATAGCCGTAGTTACACTACCGGGACCCACCCTTGTGCTATAGAATAGATTCAGACAGATGCGACAGTTTTGACGTGATCTCTCAAGCTCCACTAACGAGATACAAATGATTTCCTATTGTATCGTATTACATAGGATACAATGGGCCTTATAAGAAGGCTTAAAGTCACCCGAAGGGCAATGGAGAGGGCTATGCTTGGAGTTTCCCTGCGTGATCGAATCAGGAATGAGGAGATCCGCAGGAGAACCAAGGTAACCGACATAGCCCGAAGAACTGCCAAACTTAAGTGGCAGTGGGCAGGGCACATTGCTCGCAGAACAGATGGCCGATGGGGCCGAAAGGTTCTGGAGTGGCGACCGCGTACTGGAAGACGTAGCGTTGGAAGGCCTTCCACAAGGTGGACCGACGACCTTGTGAAGGCCGCAGGAACCCGTTGGATGCGAGAAGCACAGAACCGGTCGAAGTGGAAGTGCTTGGGGGAGGCCTATGTCCAGCAGTGGACGTCTTTCGGCTGAAATGATGATGATGACATAGGATACGCGCGGATCTTGACGGTTAAGGTATTGTTGTGTTTTTATGTATTTACAGAATTAAAATCAATAGACGGTTGAGTTTCTTCCTAGAGAGAGAACACTGGTGGGTATAGATACTATACGTACGTACGTACGTATACCTCTGCCTAACACTTCCGTGATTACAGGCGTGATAAAGAAAAAAAAGACCGGTCAAGTGCGAGTCGGACTCCCGCACCGAGGGTTCTGTACTTTGTAGGTAACTACAAATTTACGGTTTTCGGATTTTTTCCTTTAGGTACTTGTTCTTCATGACATTGCTTCTTGCCAAACATGATTCTAGGTCAACGGAAAGTACCCTATAGGTTTTGATTCCCTCGCGAGTGTCAAAATATCATCGACCGTAGGTTCAATCGAGGTAAGGGACAAAATATCCAAAATGAGTTGAGTATACAGTTTTGTTCAGAATTGTGCGCTCTTTCGAATGGTGTATATGAAAAAATTCTAGCTTAAAAAAATGTCCCTTACCCTACTGATTTTTGGATTCAAATTTCGAATCAGCCCCATAACAACAATGTATCTGAAAAACTATGCAATATAGCAACTTGAAATGGTGTAATTACCGCCGCCAATCCACTTCACTTAAGGTAAGGGTCTTCCCAATCAACGAATTATTCTTCATACATTTTTTCAACAAGACCTTTACACAATTTTTTCATTATAGATTGGATCCAACGTAGAGATCAATTTAATGTAAGGGACAGGACTACAAGATACTTGGTCAGTAAGGGACATTACTAACAAAACACGTTGGTGTAAGGGACGTCTATTTTCTTAAATACCTAACTTATTTCAATAAGTAAGGTATTTAAGAAAATATGTGTATAATGTAGGTAGATAGAGCACTAAAATACAAGATTATGTGTGAAATCAGATCCGAAAAAGGTTAATAACAAAAAAAGTTATAGGCGATTTAGTCCGAAAAAAAACTTTGTCGGCCTCTCCTGAAAAATCGTATTTTGTCCCTTACCTCAATTAAACCTACGGTCGACGATATGTGGCATAAACGGAACATAACACGCCCGTAAAAAATCAAACTTCTAAGTCAAACGCAATCAAAAGATAATTGCGTTCCTCAAGCTTCTTTTATTTCAGGAAAAGAATTAGGGTTCCGCACAGAACAATTGAAACCCATGAAATTCAATTTGTTTTCCGACATGGACGCGAACTAAGTCGCGGGTACAACTAGTTAAAAATAAAAATTAACCAGCAGTTTGCCAGCGACTTCGTTCGCCTATGAATTATGGGGGGCTTGTTTCTTGTTTTCATTGTAAAGAGAACGTCTGTGGAAAATTTTTTAGATTTCTAGGTCCAAGGGTTTGGACTGAATGTCGGTGAATCAGCCAATGAGTACTTTTATTTTACACTAGCTGCGCCCCGCGGTTTCACCCGCATAAGTTTCGATCCCGTGGGAATATCGGGATAAAAAGTAGCCTATATGTTTATCCTTGGTGTATCCTCCTTATATTCCGATATTCCCATGGGATCGATATTTACGCGGGTGAAACCACGGGGCGCAGCTAGTAATACATAATTGTCCTCCTGTTGCTACGACACTTTGCTAGCGACGGTTTTCGGGGGCCCATTATTGAGTGTGCAAGTAACCCCCTGCCATTTTATCTGTGTCTTTATATAAAACATTGGTCAGGCAGGGGCTATAGACCTTCCATAGTCCTCAATAACCAGTTCACTTTAGCCACCCAAACCCAGAATCCAATATTTTTGTTTATATCCTGCAATAGTCCTACACCAACCGGGGGTTGTCCTTGGGTGCACTTGCATAGTGCGAACTGCTGATAATCGTCGGTTGGTGCCTCATTCCATTAAAAGTGTCAAACGGGCCTTTGCGAGTTGGCTTCGGCCCCCCGTACGCCTTCCAAAGGTCCGGGACCCCAGCCTCGATATCAAAAGACATAAAATATAATACATAATATTGCAGTCATACCAGGTCAACACCCAGAGAAAGGTAACCAGGTAATCTACCTTAGTCAGGATAGCCGACCCCGATATAATTATGGTAAGTTCTTTATGAAACACAAAAACTGAATACATATCCCACTTCCTACTATCCTACTAATATTATAAATGCGAAAGTTTGTCAGAATGGATGGACGGATGTTTGTTACCCTTTCCCGCAAAAACTACTGAACGGATTTGAATGAAATTTTGCACACAGATAGTTTATAACCTGGATTAACACAAAGGGCTATTTTTAAGCCGCTGGCATAAGTAAGTTGTTAAATAAATACCCCACACAACCATACACCACACCGAGTTCCATAACCAAATCTTAGATGTGTGCACATTTTTCACACTTCAAGACTTTCTTGCTTCGGAGAGCACGTAAACCCATCTCGATTCGATCACTTAGCCTCAGGCGAAAACTTCAAAGCTAATATTCTCAGACATTGAAGCCGTTTACCTTCTTTTATGTAAACACGTGGAGATATTTATTTTTATTTTCACGTTTTTAGAAACGCCTTTTAAAATAATAACCTTCTTTGTTTTTGATCATCATCATCATAATTTTAGCTAAAAGACGTCCATTGTTGTAGGTTGTACAACTACAATAAATACGTATAGGTATATGTACAAATTATAATAGCTTCATTTATTTAGTTAATTTAATTAATAATTTTGCCTGTTTTTTTAGCGAATTGTTTTGGAAAATCCCGACCATCTGTAATGTGTTTGTTCTAAAAAAAAAAAAAAAATTATTTATCTGCGGTTCATTTAATTTTATTTACATCGGCCTCTTCTAAGCGTCGCCACATTGATCGGTCCTGCGCATATAACAGATTTCTGCTAACTACACCAGCGGTGCTATTCTGTAAATATACAGTGAAAACTTAGGTGAAGTGAGCGTGGAGTGAGCTGTCAATAGTGTCAATTCCTATAGCAAAAACAAACTCACTTCACCTAAGATTTCACGGTGAGATTTTTACGCAATCGACCGGGTGGTCATCGTTCCACCTTGTGGGAGGAAAACCCACGTTACGCCTTCCAGTACGAGGCTTTTTGACGGTGGAGTGAAAATGAATGAATGTTGTGGGTGGTGACTTCGAACCCTGCAAGGCGTTTTACTTTGTGTAAATAATTGTATCACCATGCTTTCAAAACGGTGAAAAAAAAAACGTGGGAATCTCCTAATACCAATACTTCGAACACCCTATTTGCGTAACACACTCTCAATCTCAATCTGAATAACTTTGAAGCATATTGCTAATCCATTGCTTCATATCGTCGACCGTAGGTTCAATTGAGGTAAGGGACAAAATACGATTTTTCAGGAGAGGCCGACAAAGTTTTTTTTCGGACTAAATCGCCTATAACTTTTTTTGTTATTAACCTTTTTCGGATCTGATTTCACACATAATCTTGTATTTTAGTGCTCTATCTACCTGTGTAACATTTATTTAAATAAGTTAGCTATTTAAGAAAATAGACGTCCCTTACACCTACGTATTTTGTTAGTAATGTCCCTTACATTAAATTGATCTCTACGTTGGATCCAATCTATAATGAAAAAATAGTGTAAAGGTTTGTTGAAAAAATGTATAAAGAATAATTCGTTGATTGGGAAGACCCTTACCTTATGTGAAGTGGATTGGCGGCGGTAATTACACCATTTCAAGTTGCTATATTGCATAGTTTTTCAGATACATTGTTGTTATGGGGCTGATTCGAAATTTGAATCCAAAAATCAGTAGGGTAAGGGACATTTTTTTTAAGCTAGAATTTTTTCATATACACCATTCGAAAGAGCGCAAAATTCTGAACAAAACTGCATACTCAACTCATTTTGCGTATTTTGTCCCTTACATCAATTGAACCTACGACAATATTCATTACGTGATTTACGTTGTGGAACAAACACGTTTTTTGAACATATTATGTTCAAAAAACGTGTTTGTTCCACAACGTAAATCACGTAATGAATATTGTTGAACTGTCAAAATGAAACCCATTGCTACTTATAGTGTGTTACGTAATTACCCCGCCGCACTGGGCCCGCGTTGTACCCCACTCCCTCTTGAAGAGAGAAGGCCTGTGTCCCAGCAGTGGGGACATAATGGGCTGATTATTAAAAACGGATGGTTTCCCTATAGTCGTATTTTCAGTCGTCGCGACGAATAGATTTATAAAACTTCCCACAGCCAAACTGTCCTTTCTGCTACCCAAACTACTCTATGCCCATTACACAAGGGACGTCCTCGCACACTTTTGAGGAGAAGGGAACTTGAAATACAACCAGCGTTTATCTGTTATGACCCGTGCAATCTGTACGGTGGTTGTTACTGTAATCTATGGCTATTGCACTGGGATGGCCACCTTTATTCGTATTAGCCATGGGAAAAAAAAACTAGAAGGTCAAGTGAGAGAGGAAAGATTTGCACAGTGTCTTGTTTTTTCAGTTGGGGTATTATGAGTTGCAGTGTTTGGCAGGGGGGCTCACGGCTAAATAATAACAGCCATCTGGGTCGATATTCAATTGCCGAGGTTGGTCCGTGGATGGGTGACCAGCCATTATCGTATCCTCCGTGCCTCGGAAAAGGATCTAGTCTAGTAGATCTGAGTCTTACGGGTCATAAGCCCGAAATTCTGACAACCAGTCCTTACCATGGAGTATCGTGTTACCCAGTAACTGGGTTGTGGAGGTCAGATAGGCAGTCGGTTCATGTAAAGTTCTGGTATTCAGCTGCAGCTGGTTAGACTGGAAGCCGAAGTTGGGAAACAGCTGGGCAGATGATGAGTGTTTGGCGGGAATATTTCTCGGCGATTGAAAACTAGGCAATTGAATTTATTAAGTATCGGTAATCTTTGATAAATCATTGAACTTTTTGTTTTGAGCTTATTTTTCCCTTGATGTTTTAATGGAAAAATAAATTTAAACAGAAAAGGTCAATCATAATAATACAAATAATATACCTGGTACGCTCATTTAATTAAAAGCAGCTCGCCCTCCAAAGGCCCGGTATCCCAAGGTCAAATACACTCCTAATAATATCTTTGTCATCATTTTTAGGGTTCCGTACCCAAAGGCTAAAAACGGGACCCCATTGCTAAGGCTCCACTGTCCGTCTGTCACCAGGCTGTATCTCATAAACCGCGATAGCTACACAACTGATGTATTTCTGTTGCCGCCATAACAACAAATACTAAAAACAGAATAAAATAAATATTTAAGGTGGGCTCCCATACAAAAACGTGTTTTTTTCGGCGTTTTTGCCTTGTGGCACAGACCTCTTCGTGTGCGTGTGAGTCCGACTCGCACTTGGCCAGTTTTTATAGATAGGTGCGTCTAGAAAACAAATATTTCAATTAATTACTCCGCTCAGAAGGGAATCGTAATGCCACTGTGTCCTATTCAATCGGCCTAAATGTCAAACGGCATTCTAAATTGGACAATGTCCGTCCGAATATCACGGATTTAAGCTCCGTCATTTTGCTCCGTAATTTCTGCAATGTTTCCATTGGTAGACTGTATTTTGTACACTGTGGCATAGCGTGGGTCTTCTGTAAAACTCTCTATTGTGTCAAGGCTGGCTATATCATTTTACTGCTGAAGTTGACTTTTATTTGGGTAAGGACGTAAGTGATTGCTTTTTTCTTCCTTACTCTTTGTTTTTGTGATATAAGTCTCTAAAAATCTAATCAGTCTTTGGTTTTACGAGAATATTAATTCCAAATGTCAATGGCAAATGCATTATCTCTCAGAGGTCTGGGGGCCTAAAAAGGCCACTTTGGCAGAATCATTATGGAAAGTTATCTGTTAAGTTAATCGTATCAAATCCCATTGGTGAAGCATTTTTCAGTTTTTTTTTTTTGTCTGTGCTTAAAATAACAATCAATCCAATCCCAATCTCTTTGATTATACCTACGTTTTGCAACGAAAAAAAGAAAAAGACGGACTGTCTTCGCCATATTATGATTCATAATGTTATCCTTTTATGATTCTCCAAAGTGGCCTTTTTAGGTCCCCTGTTTGTTTGTTTCTGAGAAAAACTATTTTTTTGCTATGATATTAAATTTTTCATCTTTCAAAATGTTTGATCATTTGTAAGAATAACGATTATATCGTTATTTAGTTCTGTGGTATCTTCTTACCCGCATGGGAAGTCAAAAAAAAACCTCTAATTTCCCTACATTTTTGACAATTTTGACATTGATTGTCGCTGAGGTGAGATTGCGACTAGATTTTGAACGTTTTTAATTACGGAAATTGGCTTTCAAAGTCAAAGTCAAAGTCAAATCATTTATTTCAAATAGGCACATTATAGGCACTTTTGAACGTCAACTTCAGCAATAAGGTCACTGTATGTTTTTCTATAGCGTCCCCTCCCAAATTTTTTGTTTTTATTTTTATAACAAGACAATAAATTAATAGGGGTGCGTCCGTCTTTCATCCCCGTCGCGGACATAAAGCTTTACTTAAACATAACCGATTGCCTCCCCACCCCTATTTTGCATAATGATTTTTCTTAAAATTAGTGCGTTACAGCAAATGGAAAAACCAAGGGGAGAGAAAAATGACGTAATTAGGCAGACATCTTGATTTCGTCCGTTTGTGCGTTCCTATCTCTGTAATGGCAGTTTTTTAAACAGCAGCCATTTCGAGAGGCTTAGAAGGATGTTAATCTTCTCAGACACGAATCTGTAAGGATTCTTTTGCGGTAATCTTTGGCTTACTGTATTATTCAAAAGCATTAGGGTGACTTGTCAGTCAGCTTTGGAAAAGCCATTTGATGCCATCAAATATGTTGTAAATCGCATCACACTAATATTATAAAGGCGAAAGTTTGTGATGGGGTGAGTGTGTGTGTGTGGGGGTGTGTTTATATGTTTGTTACTTCTTCACGCTCAAACCGCTGGACCAATTTTGATAAAATTTTGTATGGAGGTAGCTGACACCCTGGATTAACATTTTAACATGTAGGCTACTTTTTATCCCGATATTCCCACGGGATCGACACTTAAGCAGGTGAAACCGCGGGGCGCAGCTAGTTAATAATATTTAAAACAGTGAAGGAGACTACATTGCAAGATTCGAAAATTATGTTACATTTTTCTTTAAAAAAAGTCATTTCTTTCATTTTTTTTTTAATGCAACGAATTGTTACGAGACCAGAATCCTAATTGTGTAACAAACTATCAATCTTAATCTGAATCATTTTGAAGGATTTTCCTAATCCATTGCTTGATAATAATATGTTCGAAAAAATCTGCTCAACAACGTAAATAACGAAATAAATGTTGTTGAACTGTTAAAATGAAAGCGATTGCTACTGATAGTGTGTTACGCAATTACCCCGCTGTCTGCATGGCAGAAGCCACCGTCTAAAATAACATGAAAATTCTAGAAATGAACTTAAACATATCCTTTTTTCTTTTTCCGTGGGGAAATTCTCATGCATAGCCTCCGTCTGGGAAGAACGGAGGGTTATGTAGGACTCCTACGGACTAAAACCCCACTGTTCCTTCTAGTACCATGAGTTGGGGGCCCGGGAGATACTTGTACATTCGCTTCACTCGCGACTGGTATCACCCCGCCATGCCTAGCGGACCCCATCACCAAATGCGGCCGATCCCACGACAGCACATCCTCCCATAAAGGCGTACATACTGCAGACCACCTCTTTGAGACAAAAATACCCTATGACACGAATGGTCCTACACCGTATTTCGCCTCTAGCATAAGCTAAATATTCCACCAAAATTATCCTACCTAATTTTCAAAATCTGTCATAGTAGCTTCGTTCCCACCCACATTATCTAACTAGCAGATAATCAGCTGCCAGGCTTCCATGCTGCTTCGCTGCCACGCTGCCATTCCCCGATGACTACGACCGAACAACTGTACAGCTGTATAGTATCGGAATATTGTATAATTTGCGCGGCGCTCAGCGTAGCGCTGTGTGCGCTGCACTGAACATCCATTTGAATAATGCTGTTGCGTTTATGTGAAATATTGGGATTTGGGAAGTGGGGTAGTAGATTATAAGCTATAGATAGGCTATAGTGGCAGTGGGCAGGGCACATTGCTCGCAGAACAGATGACCGATGGGACCGAAAGGTACTGGAGTGGCCACCGCGTACCGGAAGACGTAGCGTTGGAAGGCCTCCCACAAGGTGGATCGACGACCTTGTGAAGGCCGCAGGATCCCGTTGGATGCGAGAAGCACAGAACCGGTCGAAGTGGAGGTGCTTGGGGGAGGCCTATGGCCAGCAGTGGACGTCTTTCGGCTGAAATAATGATAGGCTATAAATATTTATCGGCTCAATGTTTGTACTTACTTGGAGTGGTTTCAAGACGGTCATAGCGCGCTGGAATCAAACAGACAGTAAAATTCTCAGGCCAGATTGCGCCTTGATTGGTTAAAATACGACTGTTGAGGCCACGGCATAGCATGTGAGCATTTTTTTAATTTTGCGTGGATGTGACGCATATTTTCCCCAAATTGTTTTTTTTGTGTTTGTGTTCTCTCTCTGCGTCATGTTTAGCGCAAATAAAAGTACTTTCTTTCTTCTTCTCGTCTTTCTAGTTCTCTTATTCCTAGGTTGGAGAAACTGTTACTTAATTTTACTATCAGGAATTTTCCAGTAGCAGTCTGGACTATGAATGCAGGCGTAATTGAATTGAATATTATGTTTACAATGATACGTACTAAAGTTAGATCTTTATTCATCATCTGCCTAGCCTTTTCCCATGGGGTCGGCTGTCTAACCGGATGCAGCTGAGTACCAGTATTTTATATGGAGCGACTGCATATCTGACCTCCACAACCCAGTGACTGGGTAATATGATACCCCTTGTTATGACTGGTTGTCAGACTTTCTGACTTCCGACCCGTACGACTGTCATCCTTGAATTACAGCCGGGACCAACGGTTTGACGTGCTTTTCGAGGAACGGAGGGGTCTTGTTATGTAAAGATGGTCACCCATCCACGGACCAACCGCGGCAAGCGTAGCTTAACCTGATCAATCGCACCGTGCGGCTGTTATTACTTAGCCACAAGCCCCTCATCTTAATGTACCAAATAATTTCCAAGAAAATACTCTTTTCCAACCACCCTTTTCAAACACATTGTATCGCATCCGCACCGCTTGCAGTGTACAACAGCGGACTAAAGTCTCGCTGTGCAAGTTTATGACATAAACAAGTAACATCTGCTTTGTCTTATTGAGTTTGGAACTCAATATTGAGTCTCAATAGTAAATACGTACCTACAAATCAAATTTGAAGTTGCGCGGATGGCTGTACGTCGGCACAGATCAAAATTGACGAACATATGGGCACATTTTTGTGATATGAGGTGCATTTTCTGTGTGTTCGGTAAATATTTCACCCTTTTCCAATCTATGACTGTCGTATAACCTTCAAGTTATTCTCTTAGGGGAGTAAAACCTCAACCTTTAGCAAATAATGTCCTCAGTATCAACAATCTGTTTACATTCACTGCTAGACCTTAAGTTGCAATTGTTTGAGAACACCTACTGACAATTGGTACCTATTCTATTCTATTTTTAATTATGGCAAGTAAAGCCGCTGTCGACTATTCTGCCAATGTCAAAAGTGACTTGGAAAAGCAAGTGTGCATTATATGTAATAATAAAAAAAGGAATAAAGAAAAAGATAATAATAATTATGTGTAAATATGATACAGTTGAACTTTGTAGATCTTGTGGGGTTAGTACTGGACTGAAACAAACAAAAAGATAAAATTACTTAATATAACACCTATTAGAATTGTTAGAACATTAAAATATACGTATACCACATCCAAACATATAGAATATTTAAGGAAACAAATTATAATTTTATATTATTGTGGCGGATGAATATCATCAGCGCCACAAGCAATTCTGAGGAGGGATACGACAATTGGTACCATTATTTTATTTGTGCAGCTGTCAGTGTCATCCCACTGATACTAGGTATTGACCAAGCAAACATTTACAATCATAATCGAGATTTTAGTCATATTTTTATGTTAATTCTTTTACTCTTAAACGTCAATGTTTTATTTTAATTATTGTTCGTGCGTGACGTGCTCGCGCCTCAAGCTATTTATGGACTAGTCTAGGAAAAAAAAGGAAAAAACAACATTGAGATTCTGATTAAGTTTCTGTTTTGCTATTTTATTTAAAACCCCATAAAATAGTAATGTTTTGACAACTAAAATAGGTACTAGTTTTGAAATTATATAAAATAATCAATAGAATTAGCATATAAAATATTATTAAAATCTCGTTTATGATTGTAAATGTGTGCTTGGTTAATCCCTAGTATCAGGTGGGATGACACTGACAGTTCACTCCACGTCACTTCACCTATGTTTTCACGGTGAGATAGTTAGAGAATCGCACTGCAGTATACAAAACTTACAAAAATCTTGCCAAAAAGGTAAACAAAGCGGAAAAAGGGGAGGTTGGCGCAGTGGTTAAGCGATTGACTGCTGCGCTGCGTGTCGCGGGTTCGATTCCCGCACGGAACAGATAATTGTATGACGTACAAGTAGTTGTTCCGGGTCTAGCTGATGTTTGTGTATGTGAGATTAAATGTTTGTAAACGCACACACAATGCAGGAGAAATTCCTAGTGCAGGGCAACGTAAAAAAAAAAAGTTAACAATACATTGTCTTTAAATAACATCAATACATGTATGATGGTACATGTTATAAACACAACTTTTTACAATACTTGTCGAAAACAAGTATCACAATATATGGGAAAACGCGGGGTTAGCAAAACCAACTCAATTTTCAGAATTTCCAATCCCATAAATAAAAACACTCAAAGGCCATCCCGCACTCCAATATCTTATGGACCCAAAATGATGACCTGACCTTTACTGTTCTCGATGGTCTGAGCTACGCCAAAGTTGCTCAAGGCGTTAGGTCAGGCTAGGTCATTAGGCCAGCACCAGCTTTTAGCCGCTCAGAACTGGCTAGAAAAGGGAATTGTAATAAAGTTTATTAAACGGCTTTTAAGAGGCTTCGGTTTAGCTGTGGGTGAAAGTTCAGCTGGATTCATTATAGATGTGCAGTATATTGTTAAAAGCATTTACGTAATTAAGCGTTCGAGGAAGGAATTTTTAAGTTTTGGGTTTGTTCTGTTTCCAAGTAGATACAACTACTTTCCAAGTGCCTTCAAATCCTGGTAAGATGTTTCTTTCAATGTTAAAGATGTTTATAGGGAAACAGATGGATTTCTATGTCGCATTTTTACGAATGTTTAGTAACAACGTCACCTGTCGGATAATTTAAGTAATCTTGGGTTAGTATAGTATGCGTTATCAAGTTACCGTGTCCGGAATATGTAGTATCGTATCGATTGGCTTCAGATGTGCCGATTAATCGAGTTACAGCGTGTCGGTTCAGTTGAGTGCCCCGGCTTTGAGTTATGTCGGTCTATGCTGGCTTAAATCATATCATAAGCATCGAGATAATGAGTGTGGTAGTCCTTAGATATGCGGTTATGGATTGATTTGAGTTTGCAGGTATCTTGAGGTTAAATGGACTATGCTTCTATTGATATTCATAAACAAAATGGAACAGTTGCACAAGTGTTCCAATTTTCTACGTATGTCATACAGTCCTTATTTTCGAACTATTAGGATTTATGCACGCACGGAACAGGGTGAAGTGGCGGTGCTTTGGGGAGGCTTATGTCTAGCAGTGAACGTTTTTCAGCTGAAATGATGAGGATTCATGACACAAAAATAGAGTGCGATGATCCAGTCTTTGGAATTCTCGCAGGGGAAAGTTATGTCTTGGGAGATAGAAGGAAAGAAGAAGAAAATGAAAAAAGTGACGCAAACATGTTTTTCGGTGGACTATTTGGACATAGAATAGTATTCACGAAACTAAGAACATGTGTTGCGCTGACCCCAAGTAACATGGGACCAAGGGCAGAAAGATGGCGGCGACCTCTCGCGCCCGGCCCTGGTGCAAGCCATGGTCCGGGGCGAGAGGGAGTGGGAGGCAGTCACCTCCTTCTGCGAAGCAGTCATGCTAGCGAAGGAGGTGGCGGGACGGCTCAGGGAGAGAGCCTCCCGTCCCAGCCGCCGCGGGAGACGCTCCGGGCGTCGGGAGCCGCGCGACGACTCCCGGCCACCGTAGGCGCGGGCCTGCGGTCGGAGAGTAATGGGTAGCTCACCGTCCGACCAGGACCAGGCCCGTGCCGGACGGCGCGTACGTGTTCCACGCGCGCCTCAAAGAGATGTCAGCATCGAGGAGGGGCCCCATAGGGCCGAAGCCTGCCGGGTCAGCGGGATTGTCCGAAAGGGTTACCGCTGGCCCGGAACATAAAGGGCTAAGGAAGGAACACGGGTGGGTTTTAGTCAGTAAGAGTCTGACACTCCCTTCCGCTCCACCCAGAGCGGGAGGGGTCATTTGCTGATTTCCCATACGGAAAAAAAAAAAAAAAAAAAAAAAGGACAGAAAGATGAAGAAGGTCCAAAATTAATTATGAAATCAAATCTAAAGACACAATTATTGGCTACTACAGACAGCTGTTATAGTGGAAAAAAACCGGTTAAGTGCGAGTCGGACTCGCGCACCGAGGATTCCGTACAAAATCACGGGATTTTTTTTTGTAATGTAACTACCGGTTTTCGGATTTTTTCCGTGTTTTGTGCTATATGACATTGCTTTTTGCCAAATTTCATGATCCTAGGTCAACGGGAAGTACCCTATAGGTTTTGATTGCGGAACCTAAACGCCTGTATCTTTTGATTGCGTCGACTTAGAAGTTTCATTTTTTCATTCCTTTAAGGGATTGCAGTAGGTACTTGATACTAATTTCAACTTGATAACTCCACGCGTCCCTGATAAAAAAGGTCTTGACCGACGGACAGACGGACAACAAAGTGATTTTATAAGGATTCCGTTTTTCCTTTTGAGGTACGGAACCCTAAAAATTACAGTCTTAAAAATCACCTGAAGGATATTGTTTTCTTGTGCAGCCAATCTACCGAAAACGAATATAATATCTAATATCGTATCTCAACAAAAGCTAGTTACAACACAAACAACCACAAAGAGGGTATTCTTAAAGCAATTTCCAACCGATACCGCTTAGCGCGTTTCGGTTTAATCTATTTTTAAGCTATAACTACACGGTCAAAAGGAAGCCTTTACCCGGTAGTCCGGATAATCAGGGGGAATCGGGGGAAGACGGAGGAACTCGGGCAACCCGGGGTATTCCGAGTACCATCCACTTCAAAGAAATCTTTCAAAGGGCGAAACTGAAAATAATATGAATTTTCTTGGAAAAACGCAGACCGATGTACAAACGCTAAGTAAGTAAATTAAGTTATAGTTTGTTGTTATTATTGTTTGTGTAGCGGAACTATTTCCATGGACGTTTGAGTCTGGGTTTGTTTTCAGTTTTTCCAAATAGTATAATATTGTCTTTAATACAAGATTTACACTTGCCAACGTATTTGGTTGCTTCATCTGAATCTTCAATTTGGGTTAAAGGGGCTTTTTTTTTCGGGATATCATCAAATAACCCCTCCCGCTCTGGGTGGAGCGGAAGGGAGTGTCAGACTCTTACTGACTAAAACCCACCCGTGTTCTTTCGTTCGCTCTTTATGTTCCGGGCAGCGGTAATTTAACCCTTTCGGACAATCTCGCTTCGGCCCCTCTTCCTCGATGCTGACATCTCTTTGAGGCGCGCGTGGAACACGTACGCGCCGTCCGGCACGGGCCTGGTCCTGATCGGACGGTGAGCTACCCATTATTCTCCGCCCGCGCCTACGGTGGCCGGGAGTCGTCCCATGGCTGATCACCCAAAAACGGCAGAAGCGCGGTCACTGTCGGACTGCAAAGAAATGAAAGACAAGCGCGATGACACAACGCTGGTAATTTATTGCAAAATATGAAGCAATTATTTTATTACAAAAAATCTATTGTCTGGACTAAAAAAATAAAACATTAGTATTTTATTGTGTTGCTCGATAATCTGACAAAAAATCAGAATGATTGTATGTATATTAGTATGGTTTTTATTGTAAAAAGAAAGTTTTTAGAGGTATTTTCATGATTTTTTTTCTTTTCACCTCTGATTTTGCAGCTCTGTCTAAATCTCAGTGATCTTTATTCTCATTCTAAAAGGTTGCTGTTGGGTTGGTGCCACTGATAAGTCTGTCAAAACCATTGTAAACTTTATTGTCTTTACAATAAGGTTGATGTTAGGTTGCTATTGTCAGAGGCAAAAGATTATTTTTATGAGCACTAGAACCCTCAAAAAATGCCGATTTAAACCGCTGTCAACAGAGGCCTTGTATACATACAAATTTGATAACTATTAATGAAAATATAAAAACATAGGGACACAGTATATATCCTTCATATTCAGCATATGAAAAATCTTTAAATTTGGTCCAATATTGAAGAAGGAAATAGGCGAGAGCCAAACCACGAATTATGACTTTTTACTTAGGCTTTTTCAAAAGTCTCTCCGACCGCATTTCCTCCCATCCGCGCACCAACATCGTCAAGCAGAGCTTTACCTCTCGCCTGATCCTCGAGTGAGCGTTTCATACTATATGATATTTCTAGCATAACATAACTCTATGATTGGCAAAGTTGGCAGTGAGGAGAGACAGTTGATATTAATATAGTGCCAATAAACCATGCTTGAGATAGTTTGTGCCAGTTTAAAGTGGGCCAAATAATAACAGTTTGAAATAATTATTAGACGTGTAGCTGTGAAGTTTGTGGTATGGCGGATTAGGGTTAATAATTTGGGGTATAAAATGGATTTTGATTGTTTTTTTAAGTAATAAGAGGTGTCAGGGTTCATGTGTATGATTTAAATGCCTTATTGAATAACTTTATGAATGAACTGTGTGAATAATATGGTTAGAAAGGGATGACGATAATGGGATGATGGGGTTGGCTACTGAGATGACGACTAATAGAGAAGTATGGAAGAAAAAAACATGTCTCCAAATAAATTGAGATCAGGGTGAGCCTTGATCACAAAGTAAAGTTATTAAAAAAAAGTAAAGTTATTGAGTCATCATCATTCTCCAATGATGATGACTGAAATGGTTAGAAAGGGGTAACTACTGAGATGACGACTAATAGAGAAGAACGGAAGAAAAAATTTTTAGATACCTACTGGTCTATATTGTGATTTCAGGGAGCCATTTCACCGACGTCTGTTACCGTGATTTGGTTATGACTAGCCAATTGGCGTGTGGCGTTATCGATTAGCAGTATGTGAGCTGATATAATATTCTCTAGAAATTACGAAACAAAACTTGAAATCCCTCCCCTGTAAAGACGCCATTTTGTTCTTTAGAGACTTTACTCAGGAATAATCGTAAATAATAATTATGTAAGTATATATTTAAGATTAAAAAAAAAAAAAAAAAACATCTTGATAGATTCATAATAAATTATAATTCTTACTTATTTATTTATAGACACCAACCTATACGTATATAATATAATACATCTAAAGAGTTGTTTGTTTTTTTGTTTGAGCGCGCTAGCTTCTAGAACTATCTGTAGGATTTTGAAAAAATAACATTTGCATTTAATAGCCCAATCCTTTACGTTATATGCGAAACCTGAATATAGTTTGTTCAGAATAAGTAACTGAATCGATTCCAATAATTTTTACCCCATGTTATATTTTGTCCCAAAAATATTTAAAAAAGGTTAAAAGTTGGACACCGAGCGACACTAAGTAGGTTATCCAATCTCCGCGCTGAACGGTTAGGTACCTAGGTACCTACTATTATCAATGAGCGCAAGAAGGCGCGGCGGACAATTAAGTAACTTAACAAGCTTATAACTTTGTGATTTTTCATGATACAGTTTTGAAAGTTTGTAAGTACATAGATTCTTTACATAAAAATTACGTGTTTCGTATGTACTAAAAATAAAGTTGTATACGTATAGGTTGGTGTCGATAAATAAATAAGTAAGAATTATAATTTATTATTAATCTATCATGATGTTTGTTTTTTTTTTTTAAATCTTAAATGTATACTTACCGAATTATTATTTACTACGATTGTTCCTGAGTAAAGTCTCTAAAGAACCAAATGGCTTCTTTACAGGGGAGGGATTTCAAGTTTTGTTTCGTAATTTCTAGAGAATTATATCAGCTCACGCTCACATACTGCTAATCGATAACGCCACACGCCAATTGGCTAGTCATAACCAAATTACGGTAACAGACGTCGGTGAAATGGCTCCCTGAAATCACAATATAGACAGTATCTTACATCACTGAATACACCAATACTCACTTTATACACAAACATTTGAATACAAATACACAAAATCAACACTCCATCGCAACTTTTACATACAATCCAAACTTTCGGGACCGTATGTAAATTCGGGCAATTTTTTTCCCGACATAAAAAAAGCAAAGTGACCCATACATCCACGATACGAGGGTATCGTACGTGGGATAGTCCGGGTGCTAAGCAGTAAATTGTCCAATGGGAGGCCCCGTACGTGTTTGCACAGCCCTCGCTAAAATGGATTATGCGCGGTATAAAAATGGAGATAACTGGACACGTGCTTAACTCACATTATTGTACAATTAGCGATCATTTTTCGCTTTGAATAACAAAATTTATAAAAGAGTGGAGTTTGGTAATGTTTTTTCATGTTTTACGCATGCTTGTGGCTAATTAATAACAGCCGCACGGGTCGATAAGCTTGCCGCGGTTGGTCCGTGGATGGATGACCGTCTTTACATTCCAAGACTCTTCCGTGCCTCGGAAAGCACGTTAAGCCGTTGGTCCCGGCTATGATACGGGTCCTTTGACAGTCGTAACGGGTCGTCAGAAGCCCGAAAGTCTGACACCCAGTCTTACCAATGGGTTTCGTATTACCCAGTAACTGGGTTGTGGAGGTCAGATAGGCAGTCGCTCCATGTAAAATACTGGTACTCAGCTGCATCCGGTTAGCCTGGAAGCCGACCACAACATAGTTGGGAAAAGGCTAGACCGATGATGATGTTTTACACATGTTTTCCCTTAGCGGGTTGTAAACTTGGTAGCATTATGAGTTGGTACACTGGTCAGGATGCAGTACACTCCGTTCACCGTTATTCTACTTCTGACCTTATTGTAACAACAATAAAGATCACAATGATTTTGACAAACCTGTCAGTGGCAGCAACTCAATAGAAACCATATTATAATGACAATAAAGATCACTGTAACGTTGACAATGATGCAAAATCAGTACAATAACTGTGAAAGGACTGTATACACGATAAACCATATTAAAATACGAAACGATAAATGTTATGAATTAGTTACTAATTTATATCCTTCGAAAACTTTTCAGTTACCGCGTACATACTCCGCCTATAATGTTCCCACTGCTGGGACACAGGCCTCCTCTCTGTGAGAGGGAGTGGGCCGTAATCTACCACGCGTGCCCAGTGCGGGTTGTTAGATGTCACATGTCTTCGAATTTTTGGTTCTAGGACATGCCGGTTTCCTCACGATGTTTTCCTTCACCGTTTTGAGAGCAGTGGTGATGATATAATTTACACAAAGTAAAGCGCCTGATTGGGTTCGAACCTACGACCTACAACTCGTAAGTCGCGGCCGTGACCACTGGGCTACCACTGCTCCAGTTACCGCGTGTATTAATTAAAACAAACTAAAATATAGTAAAAAAACAGGCTTTTACTTAAGGCAAAAGTCTCCGACAGCAGCTATATTTGATCTTCACCAAATGATCTTTGACGGCACGGTTGGCGCAGTGGTAAAGCGATTGACTGCTGCGCTGCGTGTCGCGGTTTCGATTCCCGCACGGAACAAATATTTGTATGACCTACAAGTAGTTGTTCCGGGTCTGGCTGTTTGTGTATGCGAGTTTAAATGTTTGGAAACGCACCCACAATACAGGAGAAATTCCTAGTGTGGGGCACCTTTTTTTTAAGAAAAAAAAAATTAAGTTGAAGTTAGTAAACACACAACACACAAAATGAACATTTCTAACACCTGTATTTACGTTTTACCCGACACACTTCACACCCCTACGCCACAATATTTCCCACATTAAAACTAAGAACTTCAAAGACGTCTGCAGCCGACATCCGCTAACTATACTAAACTAAACTCTAACTACTTTTAATTGTTCACGAAAATAGCTATCACCGGATATTGCCTCCGTATTTCACACACACACTCGGTAAACTTATGAGGACTTGGCTTCAAGTGCAGCGCAAGACTTGGAGAAAATTGAAAACATGAGTGTTCGGAATTTGTAGAATTTCAAACACAAGTGTTTTCGGTACGATTTTGTCATATTATTGAGTTCATTTGTGAAGTTACCTACAGTACTAAGGTCATGTATCGCGACATGGGCTTCACGTTGCGATGGTATGGAGGTTAAGGGATCCGCTTCTCGAGAATAAGGTTGCATATTCGAATCTGACAAAACTAATGGTGACATTTTAAATTTCATAATGTGGGTTGGATGTTTAAGGCGCTACGCTTGTTCTGGGGGCCTAAAAAGGCCACTTTGGCAGAATCATAAAATGATAACATAATGGACAGTTAACCGTTAAGTTAATCGTATCAAATCCCATTGGTGAAACATTTTTCAGTTAAGTATTTTTTTTTGTCTGTGCTAAAATACCAGTCAAGCCAATCCAAATCCAATCCCAATCTCTTTGATTATACCTACGTAGTGCAGCGAAAAAAAGAAAAACTCGGACTATCTTCGCCGTAATTACGGTTTATAATGTTATCCTTTTATGATTCTCCAAAGTGGCCACATTTCTGCAAAAATCTTCAATTCATATAAACAAAATTGAACTGTATGTTTGTAATATCCAAAATAACCGCTTTTTACTAAATGCATATGAAAGTAAGCGGTAATTTATATCTTTTTTTTTGTCAGGGAGAAACCTAGGTCGGGGAGTATGGGATTTTTACCTCACTAAAACCACCCCGGTGATCACTATCAGCACATAGGGGTGGTTCCGGTTCCTCTTAAAAGAACCCCCTGTGCAATGCCTATATGGCACATCTCAACCAAACATTTGTTAAATGTTTGTCTGTCTGTTTCTGCCGGCTAATCTTTGAAAAGGCTGGATCGATTTTGAAGAGACTTTCACTGTCAGATAGCTGATATTATACTTAGTTTACTTTCCGACATCCACGCGGGCTGAGCGGTGGGCAGAAGGTAGTCGAATATTTAATTAATTTTTAGTAATTGTTTCAGGTCGGCTTTGTTGCTTTACAAATAGTGCCGAATCAAATGTGAATGACCCGAATAACTGTGTAGCACGTTTTAGATCAACACTTGCATAGAGAGTATGTTGGTTACTTTCTTACTCAATCAAAGACTCGGTTCCTATAAACAAAAACGAATCGTTTTGCTTACAAAATATGGTAGCATTTTTTATAGCCCAACTGGCCATATAAATAGATTTACTTGTAAGCTAATTTTACCTGGGATAGCTACTTCCATATGGGGGTCTACTAACTATTGTTTCATTAATGGCAAAGATACAAGAATCTTAATTTTAACCAATAATGGTCTGTAAATTATAGGAATGGGCTATTAGACATCATTGGCTGATGGTCATGGTAAAAAGTCGCGACGAAACCCGAGCTTATCTGACTGGAATCGCCAACACACAGTGTGAAAGCAACAATCCTAAATGGCAATTAAGTATAAGCATACACATAATAAGCCTTTAATGTTTCCACAGCTGGGACACTGGCCTCCTCTCTTGGAAAGGCTGTAATCTACCAAGCGGGCCCAGTGCGGGATTTTTAGCCCGTATATCATAAGGCCCAAAGTAAGAGTATAGGACTCTGAAAGGCAAAATCGCTTTTCGTTTCAAAAGCAAAACATCTATCGTGTTCAGTTTCATATCAACACAACTAAAGTCGTTTACGTGAAACCATTGAGAGCTAAAATCTAAGCGTGAAATAGAAATATGAAACTAGTTCAGAAATCTCTATAGACTCTGAAATTGAATCGCTAGTGAACCAGCACTCGAACGCATGAGCATGTGTAGGTTTTTTTTTTTTACCTGTTTTAAGAAATCACACTAATATTTTAAAGGCGAAAGTTTGTGAGTGTGTGTGTTTTTATATGTTTGTTACTTCTTCACGCTCAAATGGCGGGACCAATTTTGATAAAATTTGATATGGAGGTAGCTGACACCCTGGATTAATATATAGGCTACTTTTTATCCCGATATACCCACGGGATCGAAACTTATGCGGGTGAAACCGCGGGGCGCAGCTAGTATGACTGTATGACTATAAAGGTGACTGGGACAGGCTGGATGACGAAGGCGGAGGACAGTGTTGTGACGCAGCCTGGGAGAGGCCTATGTCCAGCAGCGGACTGCGATAGGCTGACTTGATATGGCTAAGGAATTTGGGAAGCTATTTGTGGGATTGTGGTGACAAAATAGCTAAAACTATGAATTATTGTCTCACACAAGGATTCGTCCTGTGATTTTCTTACGCGCAGAAACGACCGAACCTGCACCCTAATTGCATAATAAACTATCAATCACAAATTGAATCATTTTAATGGTTATTGCTAATCCATTATTTCATAGGTTCGAAAAATTCGACTGTCCAGTGTCCTACCATTTGACATCAGGCAGTTCCAACCTCTACAATCCGCTTCCATCATCAGCTTAGCTCGATGGTGCCATATTATTGCATTGTCACTGAATTTTATGCCAAGTTTCAGCTCAATCGGATGGGGTATCAAGGATCGGCAATTTTGAGAAAAATAATATTGAACCCCTCATGAGCAAGTCTCCAGATTCTCAACTCACCAGATTCGCAACTGAACTGTATCGTTATTGGTCCGTAGACCAATTTTGCCCAGTCTCCTCTGATATGGATTACTTATAAGTTAAATAAAAGCTTTTAAATAAACTAAAGCAGCAAAAACATAGACACTATGCGCAAACCAAACTTCCCTTGAGACTTAAGAAAGAAAGAAAATACCTTTCTAAAAATAATTGTGGTGACACATACCTACATACAATATTCTTCGATCCTTCGGGATTATGAAAGTGGTTATGTTTTGTTTTAGATATCCACTTTCTAGGGGTTGTGGTTACGAAATAACAGACGCACAGGTTAATCGATCAGGTAAAGCTACTCATACCGCGGTTGGTCCGTAAATGGGTGATCATTATACTTACCAAGACCCCTTCGTGCGTCGGAAAGCACGTTAAGCTGTTGGTCCCGGCTGTCATTGGATTTTTCAGTCGACTCGTCAGAATCCCGAAAGTCTGACAACCAGTCTTACCACGTGTTATCGTATTACCCAGTAACTGGGTTGTGGAGGTCAGACATGCAGTTGCTTTATGTAAAATACTGGTATTCAGCTGCTTCCGGCTACACTTTAAGCCGACTCCAACATAGTTGGGAAAAGGCTAGGTAGATAATGATATCCACTTTAGAAACAAATCAAAACAAAAAAAAACATCAAATGACCCCTCCCGCTCTGGGTGGAGCGGAAGGGAGTGTGAGACTCTTACTGACTAAAACCCACCCGTGTTCTTTCCTCAGCCCTTTATGTTCCGGGGCAGCGGTAACCCTTTCGGACAATCCCGCTGACCTGACAGGCTTCGGCCCTAACGGGGCCCCTTCTCTGATGCTGACATCTCTTTGAGGAGCGCGTGGAACACGTACTGGTCCTGATCGGACTGTGAGCTACCATTACACTCCGTCCGCAGGCCCGCGCCTACGGTGGCCGAGAGTCGTCACGCGGCTTTCGACGCCCAGAGCGTCTCCCGCGGGCCTCTGTATGTCTTAGGAAAAAAAATTCGAAGACATGTGACATCTACCAACCCGCACTGGGCCGCTTGGCCGGCGTGGTCGCGTGATTACGACCCATTCCCTCTCACAGAGAGAAGACCTGTATCCCAGCAGTGGTAATTATAGACTGATCATGCTTATGCTGTTACCAACTGAAAAATTATTTCAACCGTGGTTTTACTCAAACGCCCTTTATTAAAAAAAAACAAAACGCTCATACATTCACGAGCTCACCTGCGATGTTTGCAGATGAAGTTTACATGTAGCTCCGTTAAAACCTGCCCCGCCCCATATACGAGTAGGTGCAGGTCATAAATAAAACACGTGCACGTTATTTTCAGTGGCGATACTGTAAATCATAGGTGGACACGGTGCGATGCGTTGGACATAGAGCTTAGAAACCATAGAGTTAATGCAATAATAAGTTCTCAAGCGCTAAGGAAACGGACTTGTTGTCATCAAGCAAGCAATAGGTAATAACAGCAAAGAGATTTGTGAATTAGTACCCCTAAATTTTTCCAATAGAAGGCGAGCCGATTTCCATCAACTTTGACGGAGACTCGGAGTGCCACTGAGAAATTTCAGATGGAGAAACCCATTAAAACTTTGACAACGTTCAACAACGATGGTTTTACGGAAATTTCTCAAGAACTAGAAAATTCCAATCTTCATCTTCCAGAACTTCTATAGAATGTAGTCACGCAGCTTAATTTTTCACTGCTTCTTGCGTGACAGAATTTGCTTTACTGACTCAACAGCCGGTCGATTCTGTAAAAATCTCACCGTGAAAACTTAGGGGAAGTGAGTTTGTTTTTGCTAGGAATTGACACTATTGACAGCTCACTCCACGCTCACTTCACCTAAGTTTTCACGGTGAGATTTTTACAGAATAGCACCGCAGTATTTATTGCGTTGTAATGTTAGTAACACAGAATGACATTCAGATCTTTTCTAAGTTTCAGTGCAGTACTAACCCCAGAAGACCAACTAAGTATATCATCGAAGATTTTTATCGTCCAACCTATTTTTTTTATTTACAACAATTGCTTTTCCAATTCTCTTTAGAGATTCGCAGAATGGTCGACATCGGCTTTGTTTGCCATCGTTTAAAAACATAGAATTCTCTACATGTCAGACCGAATTAAAAATATGTCACTGACAGACTTTGGCAATAAATTAAATAAAAATATTTATATTACACATAATAATATGGCCAGGCCATTAAAAAGGTTTTTGAATGATGTAAACTTGACATTGGTCAAAGGAGTTTGCTATTTTGATCTTTGATAACAAGTAATTAAATTAGAGTTTTCTGTACAACCAGTCTGCTCAGTGCTCAGCTTCAAAAGGAGTTATGTGTCCCCACTTGATTAAGGAAAGAATTTGAATACTTATACGATGATATAAAGACTAGACTATAATATAGGTAGTGGTGCTTTTACTTTCGGATACCGAGTGGGGCTGCTAAGACCTTTACAAGCCAATACAAAGCTTGTTATGGTAAATACCCTAACTAATATTATAAATGCGAAAGTAAGTTTGTTACATTTTCACGGCTAAATCACTGAACCGATCATCCTGAAATTTTGCATATACGTTGTCAGATGTACAGAAACGCACATCCCGAAAAAAAGTGCTGTTCCCGAGGAAAACAGCAATAACGTTATTATGATAATAGATGGCGCCACGTGTCTTTTGAATCAAAAACAGGACAACGTCTGTCGGGTCAGCTAGTTTCAAATAAACCAATTACAGGCACTTTTGAACTGTCAAGGGGCCGGTCAGAAAGGTGAAGCTAGTTGCCCATTCCAAAGTGTAGTAGGGACCTATAGAACGAGCAAGAAACTCCACGGAAGGACCTCCACTCCAACTGAAGGTTTTTACCATTTCAGCACCCCAGTTGCGTAACACACTTACAATCCCAAGGATTTTGAAGAAAATTCATATATAATTATTTGCTTCATAGCTATGTTTAAAAAATCGTCTGATCGACAATCGAGTAATTAACACAATAAGTTTTGCTGAATTATCAAGATGAAAGGCATTGCCATTGGAATTTGGAAGTGGATTACACAAGTACCCCAGGTAAACAAACAGTCACATGACAAAGAAGAATTTATTTCCAACTGACATTTCTATTTATTTGAGCAGTCTGTGGTAGAACCTATCCACTGTAGCACTGTGTAATAGACTGTGTTTCTAATGCCTTTTGATTTATTGCATTGATAACTACGAGTACCCACCTACTTGTTGGTACTTCTAATCATACATTTTGCTCTATCGGTTGGGGTATCGTGTAAATATTTGATTAATTCCAGCACACACAGTGCTGGAATTAATCAAACATTTACACGATGTTGCATATTGTTATAGAAACCCTAAAATATTTCTAGAAAATAGAAGAAACCTACCAACCAACCGGTTTTTATGAAATACTAGCTTTTGCCAGCGACTTCGTCTACGATCCAGATTGAAAAGTAGTCCTTGTCTTTCTCCGGATCAGGGTCTACTCATGTGCCAGATTTCGTCCAAATCCGTTAAGCCGTTTTAGCGTAAAAGCATAACAAACAATCAAACTTACTTTCGCATTTATAATACTAGCTGCACCCACGGTTTCATCCTCATAAGTTTCGAACCCGTGGGAATATCGGGATAAAAGGACAAAGTATCCTATGTGTTAATCCAGGGTGTCAGCTACCTCCATACCAAATTTAATCAAGATTGGTCCAGCCGTGAAGAAGTAACAAACATACAAACTCACTCACTTTTTTGACTGTATAATATTATTCTGATTAGTTAGGATTCCACGTACAACATCGATTGAAAAGCACCTAAGCTGTATTGGTAACTATGGTAATAATATTCAAACAGCTTTTGAAATTAAAGGTAACTTATTCATTGCTAAATGCATTAAAACTCGCTTCTTACTATTTATATTACAAGGCGAGAATTATATTTAAATTTAGGCAAGTGACTAAGAATATAAACCGATTATTTTAAACATTCTTCACGCCTAAACCACTGAACCGTTCATCCTGAAATTTTGCATATACGTTGTCAGGTGTACAGAAACGGACTTAGGGTACCTTTCATCCCGAAAAAAAAGTACTGTTCCCGAAGAAAACAATAATAACGTTATTATGATAATAGATGGCGCCACGTGTCTTTCGAATCAAACTATCGTATAGATATTGTGAGCCTATCAGTTGAGCGTACGGTTGAAATTGCCTGTGTAGAATTGGAGCACTCTATTGTATTAAGTGTGTATAGACCCCCTTCAGGATTGTATGACTGCTTTGAAAAGGTAATGGATGAAGTGTTACACAGGATTTGTAACTCAAACAAGTCCGTTATCATTTGCGGTGATTTTAATGTCAATTTATTAGAAAGCTCAGGTTCTTGTAGTAAAATTTTAAGTCTGTTTCAGTCCTACAATCTTCTAAACCTATTTTTGGAGCCCACAAGAATAACCCCTACTAGTGCCACATGCCTAGATAATATATATACAGATATTATACCAAGCCACAAAGAAATTATAACTTTACTAGATTCTGATCATTGCGGGCAAAGGATTACTATTCAAAATCAAAACAAAAAAGTGGCTAAAAAGGATATCACTGTTAACCCCAAAACTGCAAGTCGCTTGGAGGCTTTTAAAGTTAAACTCATTGATAAATTACCAGTTTTGTCTATTCATGCTGATCCTAATCATCTTTATGATAATTTTTTTAATGTATACTGTAAACAATTTGATTCCACCTTTATTCCCAAGACTATTTCGGTTAATAGTAATGCATCGTTCAGTGATTGGGCTACCATTGGTATTCATAAAAGTAGAACACGGCTTTATGAACTGTACAATGAAAGGACTTATATTAACACTGATGAATTTAATTTGTATGTTAGAAATTATTCAAAATTATTTAAAAAAGTTTGTTATATGGCCAAGTCACGTTATTTGAGTTCAAGGATTAAAAACAGCAGTAATGTAATAAAAACGACTTGGAATATTATTAATAGTGAAACGGGAAGATCTAGTAACCGAAATACTGACTACAGCCTGTCTATTAATGACAACATAATAAAATCAGACACACAAGTCGCTGAGGCATTTGAAAATTTCTTTTCAGATATTCCCGTTTCAACTACTAAATCACTAAACTCATCACCTTCTGTTGCTGAGTCTTTGCTTAAAGAAAATGTTAATGGTTGCAATTCAGAATTTCATTTTGAATATATTACCTGTAGAGATATAATTAAAACCTTTCACACTTTAAATGTAAAAAAGACTGCAGATCTGTGGGGTAATTCTGTAGAAGTAGCCAAGTCTATTATTGACATTGTAGCGCCTACTCTAGCTATTATCTTTAATAGTTGTATTGACAATGGGGAGTTTCCTGACCTTATGAAAAATAGTAAAATAATACCTTTGTTTAAATCAGGTAGTACATCAGACCCCACAAATTATAGACCTATTTCTGTACTACCTACCTTTAGTAAAATTTTTGAGAAATTAATTTTAGACCAAATGCAAAGATTTTTTAATAAACATAAATTATTACATAGCAAACAGTTTGGTTTTACAAGGGGTCGTTCAACTACTGATGCCGGCGTTGAACTATTAGGACATATTTATAATGCATGGGAAGATAAATGCGATGCCTTGGGCATCTTTTGTGATTTGTCCAAGGCATTCGATTGCGTTCTTCACGAAACGTTAATCAGGAAACTCCGCCACTACGGGATCCGAAACACTGCTCTGGATCTTCTTATTTCATACTTGAGTAAAAGGATTCAGAGCGTTGACGTTAATGGAAAAAGATCACCCGGATCTATAGTAACAATGGGAGTCCCACAGGGCTCAATTCTTGGTCCTTTCTTGTTTCTCATTTATATTAATGACTTGCCGTACCTCATAAAGGATCATCATGATATAGTGTTGTTTGCAGATGACACTTCTCTTTTGTTTAAACTTAAACGTCAGCAGTTGGTTACTGACGATGTAAATAGCGCGATCTCGAAAGTAGTCCACTGGTTCAATGTTAATAATTTGCTTCTAAACGAGAAGAAAACCAAATGCATTAAGTTTACGCTACCCCACGTAAGGCAGGTGAAAACTAATGTGTTGATAAAGGGCGAGGAATTGAATCCTGAAGACAACACAGTATTCTTGGGCATAACTTTGGATGCTAAGCTTCAGTGGGGTCCACATATAGATAAATTGTCAAAAAAGCTAAGTTCTGCAGCATACGCTGTTAGAAAAATTCGAAATTTAACTGATATAGAGACTGCCCGTTTAGTGTACTTTAGCTATTTTCATAGTGTAATGTCGTACGGCATTCTATTGTGGGGAAATGCCGCCGATATTCAGACTATCTTTGTTTTGCAGAAGCGAGCTGTTCGATCAATTTATAAATTAAGTCCGAGACACTCTCTCAGAGACAAATTTAAAGAGATTAATGTAATGACTGTGCCTTCTCAGTACATTTATGAAAATCTTTTATATGCCCATAAAAATATAAAATTGTTTAAAAAATACAGTGATATCCATAATATAAATACTAGAAACAAACACAAATATGTTGTACCTACAACCAGGCTCAAGAAAATAGGTGGCTCGTTCAGATGCCAATGTATACGCTTTTACAATAAACTACCAAGCCACGTTCAAGATCTAAGCCTTAATAAATTCAAATCTTTCATTAAACGTAAGTTGTGCCAGAAAGCCTTTTATACCGTTAAAGATTATATTGAGGACAAAAAGGCTTGGGATTGAGCTGCTTCCAATTTCTGCATTTTGAATGATTTTTTTCTTTTTTATATACACATTGACATTGATGAATATTTTTTTTTTTAAACAATGACATTTGCTTACTTTGTAAAGTATTATATTATTTTTTCATTGTGAATGTGAAGACGATGTGGGTCATTTTACATACTTATATATATTTTTTTTTATTATTCTCTCTGTTCTGTTTTTTTTTCTCATGGTCTGGCAGTTTGAGTAATTTATGTGGCCTACCCAAATGTCCTTTCTTTGGTATTGTTCATCGAATCGTTGAGCTCCTTAAGTCTTGAGTTGAGCTGCACGATTTTTGACAAATGCGTGCACTGACTGGACAGGTCTTCTCAATCTGTGTGGTTCTTTCCTCAAAAGACCACCTCAGACATCGATCTACATGGTCTTCATATAACCTGACCAAGATTATGTCTGGACTTTAAAAGAGACTGTGACCTCTGAGTTTGTTTCGGCCTTTCTTCTCAGAGTAGTCAGATAGGAAACGCCGACTTCATCTAGTTATAAAAAACATGACTGACGTGTAAAAGTGTTTGTACAAACCTACTTACAAAAAAATAAAATCAATCATCATAAACATAGGACGTCTGTCGGGTCAGCTAGTATACATATAAATACAATAACAAGGACACTTTAAGTGTCGAAGTACTCGTCAGCATCGCTGTCATCCGGGAACGTGCAAAGAAGATTGGCAGCATTGCCACGTTGAATGGCAATGCTCATTCTTTGGCCAAAGAACGATACTTATTAACAGCAAATAATTATCCAGGCAACTAATAACTTAATGTTATTTTTTATCAAGATGTTAGTGTAAACAATTGTTGGTGAACCAAATAAATAAATAAATAAAGGGCGACTAACTATTTGCTACTAAAAAAAGAACTTTGCAGCGATTAAATATTTTAGCAATAATTATATTAGATGAGCTTCAAAATGCAAGGAATTATAAAAACTAAATAATGGCTACTACTTTAAGGTAGCGAACATATTAAACATTTGAAATCATAGGCGAGGTACTATAAATTATGACATGGCGACTAATATTATCAGTGAGATAACAAACATTGTATTATAGGCAACTATAGGCATCTCTGAAAACTATACAATGCAAGAGCGAGCGAAGCGAGCTCGAGACTTGGGGCACCCCGACTCGGACAGGTTAGGTTTGAAGGGGATCTCCTTCGTTTAGGTTCCTTTAAACCCTGTAGACAGAAATAGAAGCCCCGTCGACTACGTCTTATTATTATTAAAGACAATTAGTTAACTTTATACCTCATTATATTATTTAAGAATGCCCCTTTTCTACTTTTTATCCGCCGTCAAGTTGTCGCCTTACATTAAATTCAGTGGCCACACCAAAAAATCACTGCCAATTTAATTTCAAACGAAGCTTACAACTGAAAATAAAGCTGCTACTTTATACTTAAAATGCTTCTTCACTGTATCTGCCAACCTATTATTTTTGCTACCCATTTTAATTATTTTTAAAACCCCAAATCAGATTAGTTTGTCGCCGCGTTACCATGGTTACCAGTTACAAGTTACCATGTTAACTTAATTATGCTGTAGACTAAGATTGATGGTAGGTAACTTGTTTTCAATAAGTCCATGATAATATTGGACATGAAAAGCATATCTATGGTCGTATCTATAATTAGGTTTCCAGGACAGCAAAACAAAAATTAAAAAACATTTTTGCCAATATTTATTATTAAAACAATGAAATTGAACTGTTTTTTTTAACATATTTAGGGTAACCATTTCTACCATTCATGTTTAATAATCAAACTAATCATAACCTCAAATACAATGTTAAATTATTATTATTTTTTTCGCTTAAATTAGACTTTTTTAAATGGCTGAAATAATCTACTTTATGATAGAATGCGAACTTACATAATATACATATTACATACATATATTCATAACATACATACATACACATATACATATATTCATATGACTTAATGCTGACAATTTTTACCGACTTCAAAAAAAAGGAGGTTATCAATTCGATACGTATGTATGTAATATTATTAGAATTGCATTATATTCACATATGATGATCTATTAGGGCTTCCAAACAAATATACAAAATTTCATAGACGTATGTATGTATGTATGTATGTTTGTCCACGCATATCTCCGGAACTATTAATCGGATCGTGACCATTTTTTTTTTATTGGCTTACATTTTCTTCAACTTAGGGAACAGTGCAAGTTTCATCAAGATCGATTTAGTAATTGTCAAGATATGGACTAATACGTGTAAGTGTGACGGCCTGGCTTATTGATAAGAGCTACGGGTGTAGTGTCAAAGGGAAAACATCTCAAAACCTTGGTCAAATACTAGTGCAAAAACTAAAAATTACGAAATAAAAAGTAATTTAAAAAAATTAAACCGACTTCAAAAAGAAATTAACTTAAAATTATGAAATAACTTTAATTTCGGAAGTCGGTGGCATAAAACTAAAATACAGATCCCAAGACACCGACTTCCGAAATTAAAGTTATTTCATAATTTTGAGTTAATTTCTTTTTGAAGTCGGTTTAATTTTTTTAAATTACTTTTTTTATGTAACATATTTCATAGAATTGTAACTGAAAGATCGTGAGTGTGTGACGCAATTGGGCTGCTGATATCCTTCACAGCAAGTGTTACATGCTCTGTGGTCACAGCCTCTTTCGTCAACACTATGTACAGACGCAAACACATCAAGCTACCCGAAACTGTAAAATTTTCCCAATCAACTTTGAACCTTATGCTTCGGCGATAAACTTGAAAATCTATTCAAGAAATTTGACAGATTGTAGTAGCTTGATGTGCTGGGGTCTGTCCTATAACCACTTAATACAACGCTGATGTAAAGTTACCGTAAACAGAGTAAACTATAGAAAAAAATCTACACCTTTTTAGTAAGATAAGTGACAGGCATAATTTTAACACTAGAAATAGGGACAAATTAGATCACCCGCGTTTCGGATTGTCTAAAGTAAAAACTTCTTTTTTGGGTTACTGTGTAAAATGTTATAATAAAATACCACTCGATATTCTTCAATTAAATGAGAAGAAATTTAAAAGATGCATTAAACGCACACTATGTAGACAAGCATATTACAAGTTGGATAATATAATAATATATAATATAATATTCCACAACTATCACACAACGCCGTCTAGTCTCAAGCTAAGCAGAGCTTGTGTTATGAGTACTTAGACAACTGATAAACATACTTATATATTTCTAAATACATACATATATAGATAAATTACACCCAGACACAGAACAAAATGATCATGCTCATCACACAAACATTTGTCCTGGGTGGGAATCGAACCCACGACGATTATTATATTGTAGATAAAAATGCTTGGCTTAATGCTGGTCCTGCTCCACAGACACTTGGACTCACTAGTTAAAATTTCAATATTTGGAAGAGGTGCTTCCCTTTTTCTTTTTAAGTGTTTCTGACATTACGATCATAACTTTTCTTTTTTTAATTTATTCAATCAAGTTTTAAGTGAATACTTGTTGGAGCTGCTGAAGATTGTAAGTCTATCTTTGTAGTTAATTTCAATATTTGGAAGAGGTGCTTCCCTTTTTCTTTTTTTTGTGTTTCTGTCATTACGAACATAACTTTTTTAATTTATTCAATCAAGTTTTAAGTGTTGAATACTTCAATATTAACTGTTTGGTAGGTAATAAAATTCTATTTACCTCTTATATAAATTGCAAACTGTAGTTTTGTATAATTTAGAAGCATTTTTTTTTTTAATTTTGTGAATGTAAGAACCATGTTTCCGTTTATTATGATTTTTTGATGTTGACTTGAAAGAGCATGGCAGTTGAGAACGTGTCATGCTCACTTAAATGTCTCACCGATGGTGGCGCGTGTGTTGGATCATTCGGTTCCCTACAAAATGATTGAGCTGGATGGTGCTAATCCACGCGTCATGTTCGTGAACGGGCGCCGTCGGTTGAGACTGGTCATCTCTTAACTGCCATGGCTTATTTTTAATCTTATGTCTTGAATTGTTTCTTCATTTCTGTCTTTTTTACATTGTTCTCACATATAGAAGCAACAAGAATAATGTACCCAGGATTTTGTAATATCTTGATTTAAAAGAGTGTCCATGTAGTTTCTTGCCCGTTCTTCTCCATAGAGATCTACGCTTTGGAATGGGCAACTAGCTTCAACTTTCTGACTAACTGACAGACTATTTAATTTTGACAATTCAAAAGTGCCTGTACAAGGTTTAATTGAAATAAATGATTTGAGTTTGAGACTGCTGCATATCTTCTTATTCATTCGCACAAGAAAAAGAGAAATATATTAACGTCACTAGCAAAGAAAAGAGACGGAGTAAGAATATTTCTGTCCCTTACTGCGTGTCGGCTAAGCACATTAATGTGCACAACAAGTTTGACGTTTATGAAGGAATATATAAAATAATACACCGCGATTAAACGGAAAATAAGATATTTTTCTTGCATAATTCAATAATAGTACATTTGCGCAACTGTGAAAATGGTAAGGTGCAGTATAATAAGCTGTTAAAACTGATAGTATGATCATCGAAACTTGTACAGCCTTATTGTAAATACAACTTTATATCCGCAATTAAATAACTACCTCGATACGGGAGTTTCATTGAAGATACTTGAAGCCCCAACATCTGGCGACCAGGACAGACCTGTAATTTTGGCGAAAAACAAGTTCGATCATTGCTACCACGCGCTGCCGGTGTAACTATTGTGCCGCAGCTACTTATCATCCATATCAACCTCAAACCTGGGTTCCTTGGAGGTGTACCAGCCATTGCAGCCACCGCCGGTCAACGAGCAGCATCAGCATCGTACCGCAGCCTCGGCCAATGCAGCTAAGTGCCCATTTTTCCTTGTGAATTCCCTATTACCTAATCACCCTTACCTTTTTATCCTTAATAAATCTATCCAATACCTATTTAAAATAGCTTTTAAAAGTGCATTAGTGTCTGTAGTCATTGTAGTGACTTAAAATAATCACATCAATACACCATAGGCAGGTCATTAGTACCTAAATTAACGTTATCTATTGGTAAACGTTTTTACTGTCCATACGAATATACCTAATAGTAGGCTATTTCTTATGATATTATCATTATTTCTATCCGTGTTTCACAACAGGCTTATAGCTGTACTATAAGCATATATTTCACCCACCTCGCCGAACATTCCAGGCCGATCTCTTCGTGTAACGCAAAGCCGCGCGTCGGGCCGCCTGCCGTGTCACCGTGTGATCGGAGCGGAGCCCTACCCACAGCTGCGCCGCGCGCCAGGCCGGCCTCAGGTGACGCTAGGCGAGGAGCGTGAGCTAAGTTTTTACTTAGCTAAGTTTATACTCGAAGGAGTCGGAGTGTTTGTGACATAATAATAATTTTTAATAATAATTTTATTTAATACACAAAAATAAGTTACAGACGAGAAAATACATAAAATGTAGTTGTTATAGTACAATTTGATTACAACTAGTAGGCATAAGAGTAAAAACAGATACTACTTAACTGTGCTGTAACCACAAGGTCTGTACATGAATTGGGTGAGCCCTGCCTCTTAAACTAGGGTGACCTGTATCTTAAGAGACAGTGATCAGCTATAAGGAATCTTATAAAATACACAAAACTTGTGAAGTGTGTCAGTTTGCCATGTTTGTGTTTGTTCAATATCTTACTTTGTATATATTATTATGTATCTTACTTATATTAGTATGTATTTTTTCTTAAACATGTATTTTAGGTAAACAGGAGAAGAAGGGAATGCAACTCAAAAATGTAGGAGAGTGTGTGTGAATGTATGTAACTGTAACTGCACACCCATGTGTATGTGGAGAGTATGGGTGAGCGTAATTATGAGTGTGCAGCGAGAAATAGTTATTGTTATTAAGCAATGTATGTAAGTAAAGACTCGGTTTGTAAATAGTCTTGTTGAAGTAGCCATTCAGTCACCTTTGACTTAACTTGATATCTGTTGAGGTCACGTATGTTGAGGTCTTTGTGAGCTTTTTTGTAAATATAGGCGCTGAGTGTGTTGTACTGGTGTCTGGCGAACGATGTTTTATGCTGTGTGCCTGGGGGAATGTTGGTACGTTTTTTGGGATCAGAGGGAGGGACGAAAGCGTGTCTTTTTAGTACCGATCGGAGCACATATAGCTGACGGACAGTAGGTAAGGACCTTACATTCCGAGTACAATTGTGTTGTAGGATAGCGGTAAGGGCTACGCAGCATTACCTTTAATACAGCTCTCTGTGCTCTTTCAACTCTGACAAAACCGGTTTTAGTTGCGCCACCCCATACCGTGATACAATACCCTATTACAGACTGACACAGAGCATAGAAGATCATTTTAAGAGTGTCAGGGTCAGCCGACTCTCTAAGAGACTTAAAAATGGGAATCATTCTGATAGTCCTGGAGGTCAAGGCACTAAGCTGCTTATCCCACCGTAACCCTGCATCTATCAGCACACCAAGATATTTTACTTTCTCAGTTCTTGTAAGAATTCGACATTGACACGGAGATGATAGCCGTGAGCAGGTGTGAGCAATTATCGAGAATGTTTGGGCTGGTGCAGTGTTCTGGCGAATAGAGAAAGGCATAAAGGACGTCTTGTCAAAGTTGAGCGTTAGCAAGTTTAGGTTGAGCCATTTTATTACTTCAGTAAGTGCTGATTCTGCACTATTTTTAACGCTATCCCACGTTGGCCCATCAACTATAATAACGGTGTCATCAGCATATGCAAATATTTTGGCATTAGGCAGGGTCATTCTACACAAGTCATTTACATAGATTTGGAATAAAATGGGACCCAGGATGCTTCCCTGTGGCACCAAGTAAGAGATGAGTTCCTCATCACTAATGAGGTTACCTATTTTAGTAATCTGAGTCCGATTGGTTAGGTAATCCTTAAAGATTTGAAGAGCGATGCCTCTTATACCAATCTGTTCCAATTTTGTGAAAAGTGAGGGAACAGACACTGTGTCGAATGCCTTCGAAAGGTCTAGGAATATTCCAAGACATTTTTTTTTATTGTCCAGGTTCCCAGAACCTAACTGCGTCAAGTCAAGGACTGTATCTTCGGTTGAGACTCCAGCACGAAAGCCATATTGGTTTTTGGCTATGATCTGGTACTTGTCCAAGAAGTTATTCAGACGGCGACTAAGAATCCTTTCACGTATCTTGGACAAAGCTGTCAGAACCGAGATGGGTCTATAGTTGTTGACACAGCCTCTGTTCCCCGCCTTATAAATTGGATGTATAATAGCTCTTTTGAGTGCATCAGGAAAGACACCCTTTTGTAAACAGCCTTTGAAAATATGCGTCAAAGGCTGTGTTAATGTCTGACGGCACATTTTCAATAATAAGGGCGATACACCATCCCAACCCAATGCACAGTCATTGCGTAATTGTAGGATTAAGGACTCCACTTCGGTTTCATCAACCTCCAGTAGCGCCATGGAATTGGCGGGGGAGAGGGGGTTGTCTCTGATTTTCGGAAGTTCACTGCAAGGCTGGCTAGAGGAGATGTGGGACTGAGGTGTGATGTTGGCGGCCATCCCTTTCCCTACATTAGTGAAGAATTGGCACACTTCATTTATGGAGGATTTAGGATTGTCGGATATTTTTAGAAGCTCAACAGGGCTATTTTTACTTTTACCTGTGTTAGTAATTTCTTTAATCGTTTTCCAGAGGGCTTTTGGATTATTTTTAGCTTTATCAAGTTCATTTTTTTCGTAGGCAATCTTTAGCTTTCGTAATAGGGCATTACAAAAATTACGATAGCGCGTGTACGTAGTTTTGAGTATAATATTATTTGGTTCTTTTTTAGATCTCGCGTGCAACTTGTCTCGATTTAAAATACACTTCAGAAGTCCAGGGGTAATCCATGGTTTAATAGTTCTTTTTTTCCTCGGGATTATTGTTTGCTTCGTATGTTTAGCGATGACAGACGTTAAGATTGTTATGAAAGTGTTCATAGATGTGTTAGGGTCGTTTATACCATAAACGACTGTAAAGTCCAAGTTTTCCAGCTCTAACCTAATTGCAGCGTAATTCAATGAAGTAGAAATGTGCCCAGTTTCACGTTTGGGATTGGTGATAGCAATACTAAGGAGGAGGGGTTTATGATCCGTGATATGAGAATCCAGAACTAATGTGGTGATGGCTAAGTTAGTTTTCACGAAAGCATGATCAATACAATTTTCAAGCCTAGTAGGAAACAAATGAGTTGGCAGGAGCCCGTGAGAAGTGTTAAGTATTAGATAGTCGACGCTTCGGTCATTACTACTATTCTGTTTTATATCTATATTTAAGTCGCCAATGAGGGCGATGTTCTGCCATGAAGAAAGTTTGCTGTAAACAGTATTTAGACTTTCTAAAAACTTATCAAAACTATCTTTAGTATTATATGATGGGGAGCGATAGACAAGAACAATAGCCATTTTTTTGTCTATTTGACAAACCAGGCAGTTGCCACCCAAAAAGCTAGGTTCCCAGACAGAGACCTGCAGACCCTGCTTTGTGTATATGACTATTCCATCGTTCTGGTTGGAATTTGTTTTCGTGAAATAAGATTGAAAACCCTGCAATACAGGTAAATTAGAAACCTTACTGAGCCAGCATTCGGTCAGGATTATGACATCAAGTGAGATTTTTGTTAAGTGCAACAGAACTTGCAGTTGGTCAAAATTTTTGTTTATACTACGTATATTTAAGTGTATGAAATTTAAGTTGCTGTCGGTATTGTTTACAAATTTTGGGCAGTCCTCTGGACTGCAGGTGAAAGAGTTACCTACGTTAAGCGAGTCTAGTTCGCTGTTAATATTATTTATGATAGCCATTTGAACAGAGCAGAAATTACAAGTCGTAACATAGTTGTGTGAATCTTGAATGGGGCTGTTATATGGATGGGCTCAAAATTGGAGAAACATTGCTTAAATATAATTAATAGAAATATGGGGTGATTGTGTAGAAATGAGTTGTGTAAGGGATATTCGTACAAGGTGCATGAGAGTGAGTGTATGTAAATTATACAAGTTTGCCTATAACTAAAGACGGATTTAAAACAATCATTAAGTAGTACGGATAGTCACATAGTTACGTTTTTGACATCCAGGAGACATTTTTCCGTGTTAACCAATATTTGCTTTGCACCTTCAATTTTTCTCAGGAAGATGTTGCCGTTTGATATCCAGCAAAACTTGAAATCATTGTCTTTGGCAAACTGCCGTGCCAAGTAGAAGAGCTTTTTGGTGTTGGAGGGAAGTTGTTCCGCGATGTATACGGGCTGGCGTGCTCCTGGAATACCGATGAGCGCAGTATTTACTTTATTATCCTTTCCCTTGTCCTTATTGTACGAACGGACGGCTGATAGCAGGGTCTCTTTTTTTTGAACGGTAGAAAATTCCGCTATAATCGGTCGAGGGGTGACGGGGGTGGAGGATGATTTCCCAGGTAGGCGATAGATATCCCGGATCTCAGATTCTGTTATTTGTAACCCCACGGCTTTACCGAGATTGCAGACAGTTTTAACAAGACTGCCACTGGATTCCGAATCCGATTGTGATATGTTCCGGATCTCGATACCAGATGACCTTGATTTTTGTTGCAAGTCCTGAATTTTCCTTTCCAAATTTTCTATATGATGTCTTTGTTCTTGACGGACTTTCTTAAGATCCTCGATTTCCTTTTTGAATTCTTCAAATTGAAGATTCATGAAAGTCATCGATTTCACAAGCTCTTCATTAGATTTGCGTATTTCTGTATTTGAAACTTGTATCTGGGTATTTTGAGATTTTATTTCACCAATTTCAGTCGTGAGTTTGGTCATAGCCGCCGTCTGATCCGCAATCAGCTTAGAGATCGTGGTATTCTGTTCTTCCTTCCACTCATAAAGCGTATCCCGGAGTTCTTGCGGAGATGGAAAGGCATCCCTTTGCGGCGAAATGTCGTCCGCAGGTCGGGGACGTTTATAATATCTACTCATATTTACATTTTCGCTCATAATGATTGCCGAGCTGATATCTGGTTCCGATTGAGTTACGATTGGGATCGGGTTAGTTGTCCGAGTTATGGGAGTTTTGGGCGGGGTGCGCGGGGTGGACATGCTTCTAGTTGAGTTACAGAATAATAGTAGCCACAGTAATATTAAAATACTCAACCAGGAATCACAAGTCTAGCGAACGGCACGCTTAGTTGTTTTGAGCGACGGCGTAGCCGATGCGATGCTCGTAGCCGACCCGTAGCAGATGGTCGTAGCAGCGTAGCAGTGACGTTAGCCGCACGTAGCGGATCGCTATGTAGAGACCGCTCGCTGGCACTTGCTTGAGTGGCGCGTAGGCAGAACGCTCGGCTCGACCCACACCACCGGGCACGAGTTCGAATCCGACGAATCACAGATACACTTCCAAAACCGATTTAGTGTTACACTTCCAAACTTATTTGCATCTTTCTCTAAGACCGCCCAGTGGGCGTCAACCACAGGTAAGGAATCGGTAAGTGAGACAAGGAATCAAAATTTACTCAAGTAACCAATCACTGAAGTTAGGGACGGATAGCACCGAGGACAACCGACACACGTCCACACCGTTAAGCTTCCGAAAGCCGAAATGATTGTGATTGAGAAAAGCCGACAATGATTGTGATTGAGACATCTACCAACCCGCACTGGGCGCACATGGTAAAAATAAATAAATGTAACGAATATAATTTATTTATGTACCTTCTGAATTAGTCATAATTATCATTAGAAAATAAAAAAACGTCAAAAATTCATTATATGGGAAAACTCAAATCATTATAGAACAATGATATTTATATCATTGTTCCACATGATTTGAGTTTATAGTAATATAAATTAAGTTATAGATAACAAATAAACTAGACATACACGAGACCCTTAATTAATTTTGAATTAAATAAAACTTTTCAAATACACAAAAAAGGCATATTTAATGTAATTTGACAGCAGGCACGATTAATCTTCAATCTACGTACCCTCAAGCGACACTAATAGAAAAACTTCCAGACTGCCCCTTGTAAAAATGACAGATTATTGTTCATATAACATCGAACAGTTGCGTAGTAATCATGTGGAACAACAACTCCATTCGTCCAGTTAAATTGTTACTCAATAAACTAAATAATAATAGACTGGACAAAGACGTCCGAAGAATATTTCAACCTTTCAACATTATGCTCTCTTTATTCTTTACTTCAAAATACAAGATTAGAAATAGTTATATCACTCCGTGTGAGAAGAAGTATCACATATTACTGCTCTGTACTTTTTCTTTTTTCAATGTGTTTTGTATCATGTATCACCAGTCCAACGATTTGAACTACAATTTAACGAAATCGGATAAAGCTGGTATAACGCTTACAATCCTTTGGATTCTTAACACTTTATCTTTCGTCGACTGCATTTTGCTCATCATTTGCAACATTGTTCATAGCCGTAGCAACGTTTCCCTTATATTGAAGCTCCAAGACATTAATAGGAGCATTGACATTAGCAAAAGTGTCCGCAGTTATATTGTTCGGAACTGGATCTCACTTATTGCTGTAGTCGGAGTTTTTAATTTACCGACTATTTTTTTGTACGTCTTAAAGGGGTCGGTTAATTTTTTTATAGTTTCCCGCGATGTACTAACTACACAATATAATCTTAATTTAATTTATGGTATCTGCCTCACAACACTGTTGAAAACGAATCTGAAAGTGTGGATTAAGAACATACTAGCAATAAATAATGAAGAACAGAATGATGAATACTGTAACAAGTTTTTTAAGACGTATCAAAATATTTTAGAAGCATACAAACTGTATACAAAATGTTTCCGAGTATTAGTAAGTCGGTAATTGCTTACATTGCAATAATTGTTATATAATATACATATTTCATTTCCCACTTCTTTTTTAGGTATTATACCGAACATGCAACTCGTTTATTTGTGTTCTATGTTCTGTGCAGGCATACTTAATGCATTTGCAAGCATCGTCGCCCCAAGTGAGTATATGCATAATGTATCATAAGTTTTCATGTGGTAACAGGAATTTTTTCTTTGTCATTTTCATTTTTACGGTTCCGTACCCAAAGGGTAGAAACAGGAATCTATTACTAAGACTCCACAGTCCGTCTGTCACCAGGTTGTATCTCATGAACATACAACAAAAGGCTCCCATACAACAAACGTGTTTTTTTCGGCGTTTTTGCCTTGTGGTACGGAACCCTTCGTAAGTTTGTCCGACTCGCACTTGGCCAGTTTTTGACTTCTCTAGCTCCTGCTTTTGAGATCTATCCCATTACGTTTTGCTTTTATATTAAATTATATGATTTATAAGACTAAATGCTGCATTTGTACTGCCTCAGCCTTAATTTCCTTCATTATATTAAAATTTCTATTTAAGCATGAAACTTCTTAAGCAGCAGCAGCAGCATTATTGGACGAGAATCAAGAGTGAAATTTCAAGCACGTGTCACGTTCAGGCACATTTAGATAAATGAGACAGAAGAAAGATATAACTCTCTCTGTCTCTCACACTAAATCTCTCGTCTACTTTATTTTTGTAGAAGCTTCTCTTGTTTTTTCATCATGTACGGTAGGTACTGCACGCGCAATCCTAATTTCATTAAGGTTCTATGTAGAGTGTGCTACTCAATTTTTGGTATCTGACTCAGTTACTCAATGTCAATTTAATTTTATTGAATGAATAAGTTTTCCACGATGAAGAACTGTTCCATTTCAGAGCACAGCCAGCTATTAATATTTTGCTGCTTGCTGATTTCAGTGGCCTCCACCTCCGACCATCTTTATCGTCTTCTGGAATGTAAAAAGATTATTACTTGTATTTATCACTTGTTGGCAATGTGAGAAGTTGTATATTTGTGTGGAGGAAGCCGAGTCTGCGTGTATACAGCGGTTGATGGATACAAACTGTCCAAGTAAGAACAACAACAATTTCGACTGTAATATCTAAATTATTTTTACCCACCTTTCAGAATCAATATCGAAATCAGAGGAATTGTTTTTTTATTGTAACTTACCCTCTCTCTCTCTCATCTTTTAATTTTCTTACAGAAAGTGTCAGACATTTGTGCAAGCGCGTGCTACAAGCTAACCGGACCTTGAGTAAGATGACAGCGTGTGGACTGTTTACTGTAGACGCAACTCTACTGATACCTCTGACGGGACTCCTATCTAATTACATTATTGTACTGTTGGAGTTTGCTTTCCTGTGAAATTAATTATTTCTTCACTAGCTTCTGCCCGCGACTTCGTACGCGGATCCTGTTGCTTATGCCAGCGACAACGGGGTCGTCAAAATCGAAGATCTGAAACGATCAGACGTCGAATTCTAAGAGCCCGCGGACGGGAAAACAGCGTGATGCGCGAGACGATTCGAGACGTTTCAGATCTTTCATTTTTGTAAGTCAACAGGAAATGCCCATCAGACTAAACAACTTTTGCTAAGACGTCATTCCTATATGTTATAGTGTCGCTGGGCTTTGGAGTTCCACAACAGGTGTTCCAGATCTTAAAATTTATTCTCACAGCAGAAAATGCTCTTCACGTGGAATATTTTTTGCTATGGCACCATTTTTATATCTCTTATACTTTAGCTAATCTGTTGCGGTTCTGCATCAGGTGTTCCATTTTCCAAAATAAATTAGTGATAGTTTGTTGATTTACAGAAACACTCAAAAGATGCGTCTCATACTGTACTATAGCTTAGATCCCTCAAAAACTATTTGGCTTAGTAAACTCAAAATTTGAAAGTTATGTAGATAATTTAATGGTAAGAGACAGGTTAATAAGGAAATTTAGGAGACGTCGAATAACAGAAGTGTTATAATTTACTGTAACACTTCTGTGTAAACAACGTTCGTTGTTTTTCCCTCGGTCTCATTCAATATGTAAATACAGCGAGTCAGGACTGGTGACGCGGGAGCAAGCGACGTACAGTTGTCCGTGTGAGATGCTGCTCGTCCTGAGGTCGACACCCGTAGCCTTCAGTGTCTGCCCCTGTGACTTATTTATTGTCATTGCGAAGCACACGCTCACAGGAAACTGCACGCGCTTGAATTGAAAGGGGTAATTGTGGCCGGGTGTCACCATTGCCAGGATCGCCTAGGAGACACGATGGAGCACACGGTGGAGGTCTGCCCCGCTTGGGCGGAGCACCGCCGTGTCCTCGTAGAGGCGATCGGCAGCGGCGGCGACCTCTCGCGTCCGGCCCTGGTGCAAGCCATGGTCCGGGGCGAGAGGGAGTGGGTGGCAGTCACCTCCTTCTGCGAAGCAGTCATGCTAGCGAAGGAGGTGGCGGGACGGATGAGGGAGAGAGCCTCCCGTCCCAGCCGCCGCGGGAGACGCTCCGGGCGTCAGGAGCCACGGGACGACTCCCGGCCACCGTAGGCGCGGGCCTGCGGGCGGAGAGTAATGGGTAGCTCACCGTCCGATCAGGACCAGGCCCGTGCCGGACGGCGCGTACGTGTTCCACGCGCGCCTCAAAGAAATGTCAGCATCGAGGAGGGGCCCCATAGGGTCGAAGCCTGCCGGGTCAGCGGGATTGTCCGAAATGGTTACCGCTGGCCCGGAACATAAAGGGCTAAGGAAGGAACACGGGTGGGTTTTAGTCAGTAAGAGTCTGACACTCCCTTCCGCTCCACCCAGAGCAGGAGGGGTCATTTGATGACTTCCCATCCGAAAAAAAAAGGGGTAATTGTGGGGAATCGGTGGTATACGTGGTATAAACACTGTCTCGCCGACACCACAACCCGTTATAATTTCCGCCTCAATGATATTTCTCTGCAGCGAGACGACTTTGAGCCGGGTCCCATTGCACAGTTTCGGCGGAGTGAGATTCCGAAGAAGCATAATTGGGACACCGACCTTTAGCTTAATGGTGTGCGCTGGTAGTTCACTTGCACTGAGGAAATTGAGAAATTCTACGGGGTAATGTGTAGCGTCATCTTGGTCGACAACAGTGTTTATTGAAGTGTAGATCACTTCATTTCCCTCAATTTCCGCGAGAATGCATTCATTGATCGCTGAAGGTTGGTCGTTTCTGGGTGTTAAAATGGCTCGTTCACACACCCAAGAATTATCTTGGTGCGGTATCCTATTGATGTCCCCGTACACCAGGTGTATCAAATCTTCTAAGGTGGACACCACTCTCCCAAGTATCTCAGGTATAACCACCTGGCCACAGTCTACTGGTAGCGTTCCCTCACCCAATTTTAAGAGAACATCAGAAAATTCTTGGGCGTGTACATTCCCGCCAAGCTGTGCTCTCATATTCATCGTTAAGCGCAACCTATGAATATGTGGCCATAAGAAAGAGCATTTCAACAAAGCATGCCCCTCATCAGCCCTAGTTCCTCGCGTCACCACAGGCAGCGTTTGTCGGAAATCGCCGCTTAACAGAACTGTAACGCCACCCATCATTTGCTGGTTCCTGCGGATGTCCTGCAAAGTCCTGTTTACCGCTTCTACTGCTTTTCTGTTCACCATAGTGCATTCATCCCACACGATTATACAGCAATCTTTAAGCACGCGCCCTTTGTCGCTGTTGCTGTTGCGTTTGGAGTGTCAACTCCACAAACAACAAATGTGCTTGGTAAGATATAACTTAGAACCAAAAGTTTGACTTGACTTTATGATAGTGTAGTTTGTTGTACCACCAATCAATCTGTTTAGTAACATTGGTGTGAAACTCCCCAAACAATTAGATAGGACATGTATAGTTCTCAGATTTCATAACAGTATCGTTCCTAATGCACATAAAAAATGCAAAAACTAAAAAAAAAAAGAATTTTACGATTTAAAAAAAATTATAATACGGGATTTGAACTCGCACCATTTAGTGTGGTAAACGGTCGCCTGACCATACCGCTAAATTTCCTGTTGACATATTGTTGAAATAGCTGTTCCCTTGCAATTTATAATATTACTGCCTCGCTCCTTTATAAAAATAGCGTGACTGTTATGTTTCCAGGGTTAAATTTTTATTAACTAAATAAATAAAATGTCATTTTGGGCATTCAATTATTTTGTGCATTCAATTACGAACCAAAACCTTTTAAAATCAATATTGCTCACCTCCCAAAACATACGGCGTGATAATATGTAGCCTAAAGCCTTCCTTGGTTTACAAAGAATATTTTTGCTGAATTTCAATTCAATCTATCCAGTAGTTTTGGCGTGAAGCCTTACCATACACACAGACAAACAGACAAACAGACAAACAGACAAAAATTCTAAAAAGTCACTTTTTGTCATCAGTTACGTTTTTCTAACAAAAGCCACTTATTTTTTCTCGAAAATTCGCAATGTACAGTTTTTCATTCGTTACTGTTTTATTATATGTATAGATTATACAACGTGTAACTTAAACCATGTAATCATCCAAAACAGACGGCTTCTTTTAATGGTATAGAATCACTATACCACAGTTTCAACTCAAAATAAAATAGGTACTCTAAGAATTGATACCAAATTTTCGGTATCCCTAGGTTTCTTAAATTCAAATCATAACAAACATGTCACCGCACTATTTAGGTCAATGACTTTCCACGTTACTTGCCAATATCACGATAAATCTCTTCCGTAATTCTGTGCGCCTAGTACTGTAGGTAGTAACCTACCGCCTTTGTCGGCGCGAACTGACGAAATAAAACATGCCGCCGAGCGCCGCCCCCTTTGAGCGGCGCCGACAAAGCGATTGCGCGCGCGCGCCGCCCCCCTTGGGCGACGCCGCCGCCGCGCCGTAGCGATGGCGCGCGCGCGCGCGTTACTCCATACATACCTACTTTACCGTGATTTAAAAATTAATGCGTAATTATTGATTTTCAGTTTACTCGTTAATATCAAGCCTGAAATTGCACGTAAAAACTGAGATAACAAAATTTACGTAAAAAATCGAAACAAAGTTTAGGTAGGTTAACTAGTTTCATCCCTTATTATTACTTATTAAGTTATTACCGAGTAAACAGTAAAATCTTAAAGCTTTGTTTAATTTAGTAAATTGACTTACATTTTTAAAGATGGGGTTCGATGTGTTGACCTTGGTATTGTATGCACAAGGCCGCTCGTTTGTTCATGGACAACTGAACATTGCGTAGCATATCTGGTGTTATTGTCCTGAAAGCGGCCTCAATCCGCACTTTCATTTGGTCTACTGTATTGTATCACACTGCACTGCGTACACTAGATTTTTAATGTACCCCCACAAAAAGTCTAACGGGGTTAGGTCTGGGGATCGCGAAGGCCAAGCCACGCTCCTACTACCACGCCCAACCCACTGAGGAAAGCGCGTGTTAGACATAACATTTTATTTAATTATAATATTAGAATATCACATTTACGAAGATTGAGACCAACATAGAAGTATACCTAATTTGACTAGATACTGTGTTTACAACAAAACAATAGTCATAACTTTTCAAAATCACTTAAATGTTATTACTATAAATGATTATGTAATATTTGATTATACTTGTAGTATATCTTAGATTTTATATTGCTAATTTAATATAATAAGCTGTTTCAAACGATCGGCACAATACTGTCAGTTGATATTGATATTCTTTTTAATGATAGCTAAGAAATACGAATTAACTCTTATTAAATTGCGTAATTACTTTATAATGTTTTAAAATGGTTTCACTTAATAAGATTTATTTATTATTACCTGTGTTAGAAGATATTAAGCCAAAATATATGATGATCTGTGATTGGTTCAAAATGGCGGTAGATGTTTGACTTATAAGACGTTGGTTTAAAGGTGCCTTGCCGATAGCGGTAACTATAGACCCATTTCACTAGCCACCGTGATTTCAAAGGTATTTGACAGCATGCTTAATGCACAATTAAATAGTTGTATTACTATTCATGATAACCAGTTCGGATTCAGAGCTGGTTTATCTACAGAGAGTGCGGTGTTGTGTCTTAAGCATGCTGTGACGTACTATGCCAGACGACAGACGCCTATTTATGCTTGCTTCCTGGACTTGTCCAAAGCATTTGATCTGGTTTCCTATGATGTGTTGTGGAGTAAGTTGGAGCGAGTAAATTTACCCTCAGAACTTGTCAACATTTTAAAGTTTTGGTACGGAAACCAGATCAACACTGTACGATGGGCTGGGGCGTTTTCTCGTCCTTACGGGTTGGAGTGTGGGGTGAGGCAGGGTGGATTGAGCTCACCAACGCTTTTCAACCTCTATGTGAACGAGTTGATTGGCGAGCTCAGCAGTACCAGGCTCGGATGTTTTATAGACGGTACCTGCGTCAATAATATCAGTTACGCGGACGACATGGTACTGCTGAGCGCGTCAGTCTGCGGCTTGAGAAAACTGGTTGCTCAATGTGAGACGTATGCTAAAGGTCATGGCTTGGCATACAACGTTAAGAAGTCGGAGGTCATGGTCTTTGAGGCTGGGGGTAAAAGTCCTGATGCGGTACCGCCTGTATTACTTTATGGTACACCATTGCAGAGAGTGTACAGGTTTAAGTATCTTGGTCATATATTGACTCCCAGCTTCAAAGACGATGACGACATTGAACGGGAGCGGAGAGCGTTGTCGGTTAGAGCGAACATGCTGGCACGCAGGTTTGCACGTTGCTCACTTCCTGTAAAAATCACGCTCTTTCGAGCCTACTGTACTACTTTTTACACGTGCAGCTTGTGGGCTAGTTATACGCGAAGATCGTACAGCGCTCTTCGCGTTCAATATAACAACGCGTTTAGGATACTGGTGGGGCTGCCCCGTTTCTGTAGTGCGTCAGGGATGTTCGCGGATGCGCATGTAGATTGCTTTTACGCAACAATGCGTAAAAGGTGCGCTTCCCTGGTGCGCAGGGTGTGGGGCAGCTCCAACAGTGTCTTAAACATGGTTGCGAGTCGCCTAGACTGTGTTTACGTGGGTCACTGTTGTGCCGTCTCTCATGGGATGTCGCAACGGTGACCACCGTTACTTCGTAAATTTTTTGTTTAGTGTCTGTGCTTACTAACATACCTAGTCATAAGTTTTACTAACAATATTGTTTGTTTTTGAGTCTGAGTTACTCTAATAAAGAAAAATTCTATTCTATTCTATTCTATAAAAAGGATTGTAATGACTATCAAATCAGATGTTATTTGCTAGATATTCAGTTGATAACTAGTGCCGTTATTATGTGAAATAGATCGACCAGATGTCATGTAAGTTAATTGATATTATTATCTTGATTATTGCTGACATTGACATATATATTACTAGCGTAAGGACCGGGCTAACGGCGTGACTAAATGGCACCAACGCGCTGGCCCTAAAATGACGGTTTTAGGGCCAACGCGACTCAGTTGACAGTGGTGCGCGCGAACTTCGAACTTCGAACGAAGAACTTCTATGTAAAATGTTCAGACGGGCGTATCCTAGGACCGGGCTAACGGCGCGACTAAATGGCACCAACGCGCTGGCCCTAAAATGACGGTTTTAGGGCCAACGCGACTCAGTTGACAGTGGTGCGCGCGAACATCGAACGAAGAACTTCTATGTAAAATGTTCAGACGGGCGTATCCTTACTTTTGAAATCATTGATTGCTGATAACTATGTTGTTCTGTATTGTTATAATATGGCCAATATTGCTAATGTTTTAAGGTGTATAATGGAATATTCCTAGCTACTGTTATTATGCTATTATTCTGAGTTCCTTGGACCATTGTCGAAGAGATAGAATTAATTGTTTTTAAAATAACGATAATGTATGACAATGTAATAAATGTGTTGATAGAATACTATAATACTGATTCCATGGAGTTTCTTGTCCGTTCTTCTCCATGCTGACTTAGATCTCGAACGGACGACTAGCTTTCTGATTACTGACAAGCCTAAATTGAAATAAACATCTGGTCTTGTCTTTCTGTGCTTTATTTCATAAAATACTTTCCCTACACACATACCATATTCATGGGTAGGTACTTCTACACACATTAAATAACTAGTAACCATTCTGATATTCAGAGCTTTATTTTGGGTAATATAACTACATAATAATATATACCTATAGATAGTTTATATGGTTATTTCCTAACACGCGCATCTAAATAATGGCGCACATCTCGCGCAAAGTGAGCCGGTGCACCGTCGTGTTGAAAAATTTAATTATTCCCCATCACGAGATTAACATAACACTGGCAGCACTGTGAGGACATCGTCTAATTCGTTCCTCAGGAAGCTTAAATAATTTTGGCCGTTTAAGCTTTGCGGCAAGAAAACTGGTCCTACGACGACGTCTCCAATTATACCTGCCCACACGTTCAGTCGCCATTGGTGTTGGAATGACGACTCTGTCGAAGCATGCGGGTTCGTGTGAGACCAAACATGTTCGTTGTGGATGTTGCTTATTCCTGCTCTCGTGAAGGATGCCTCATCGGTCCATAGTACTTTTGAACCAAAATCTGGCGAAGCTTCTATCTGGTTTCGGTACCACTCGCAGAAAGCCACGCGAGGCAAAAAATCTGCGGGTATCAGCTCCTGGGTGCGACGGAAGTGGTAGGGGTGCTGACCGTCATTGCTCAGCACTCGCCATACCTGCATATGGTTAGAGGCACCCAGCGCTAATGCAGCTCGACGTGTGCTAGTGCGTGGATTGGCTTCAAAATGCTCCAATACGGCTTCTTCAAATTCTGGATCGGTAGTACTCGGGCGACCCTCTAAAGCAGGTGCGTGGAATGACCCAGTTTGGTGCAGACGATGTTCCATCCAACTAAAACATCAGCTGTCGACGCTCAGCATCTGGTCTACCCTCAATAAAACGGCGACGGTACAGTTCTCGGGCAGCTCGCAAATTGCCATGTTCTGCTCCGACACACAACATCATTTCGTAATATTCGCTATTACTTAACGACATTTTGCAAACACAACAAAAAAAAGTCAATTCCAAGGTGTAGCCGTACTGAACTGATGCGCGTAGAAACGAGTGCAATAGACACAGAACAGACGTCGACTGACGAGCAAAACAAACAATAACGCTAAATAAATTCCTATCCCCTGCTATCCTGGTACCTAAATATTATTTCGTTAAATTTAGATACCTATAGGGTAACTGTCCTATTAGATGTCCACTACTTATAAAAAATATTGTTCAAGAATTCAAGATTACAGCCTAATAATAATTTCAACTAAACTCCGTTAAACTTTTCTGTAAATCTAACACACCGGAGCAAACTAATTACGTAATTCAAATTCAAAATTGAAAAGACTTTTACTGACTAAAAAAAACACCCTGTTCGTTCAGTTGCCCTTGCATTCCGGGGCCGCCTTATCTCGTTAGAACATTCCCACAACCGGAAAATCATTCATTTCAATCCAAAGATCATAATATTATGGGGCTGCGTTATCTCGATAGAAGTCTGAATTAGAAGTTGTATTTACCAGGAGTAATTGAAACTACACGGACTGCAAATACTGCAATTGGTTCACGTACCCTAAGACCCAAACATACACAATGATGCTTACATTGTGTGTGTAACGACGTAATCAGGGTTCTGTGAGCAAACGATTTTCAATTCGACAATAACAATTCCTTACTCATGATGCGGCCCTAGTACTTTTATTAATTTCTTTCCACAGTTAGATGCAGTTTTGCGACATTTTGTAATGACTTCATCTGAATTATAATAAAGACTAAATGTGCTCAAACCAATAAAACCCATGTATCGCTCAAACAGCACCGACAGACCGTGAACTTCCGATAATTCTTTCGGTTGGTTCGACAGAAAACAATTATTACAAGAAGTGAATTGAAATGATGTTTTGGGTTCAGTTGGACATAAATTCTTGTTCTAAATCCTTTTTCTATTAAGTTCTAATGGCAAATAAAAATGTGTATTAAGCAATTAATTCCTGGTACGATGCATGTAAGGATTCGATTTTTATGATCAATTCAATGGTACGAGCTGACGATTTTTCGAAACAATTCGTTTTAATGCGATCTTCAAGCAAATCGATGCAATAGTAAGGTGAATCGATTCTCGTAAAAGTTATTATGTTAGGGGCTCATAATAATTTAAGTTCATATTTGCCCAAGTTAAAGGGGAAAATTTATAAGTCCGTGATAAGGCCTGTCGTACTGTATGGGTCTGAATGCTGGGCCGTGAAGAAGACGGATGAAAAAAGATTGCATGCAGCGGAAATGAGAATGTTGAGATGGATGTGTGGAGTGACGAGAATGGATAAAGTAAGAAATGAGTATATATGAGGAAGTTTGAAAGTGGCGCCAGTGGCAGAAAAGTTGAAAGGAAATCGTTTGTCTTGGTATGGGCATGTGATGAGAAGGGACGAAACGCATGTGACTAAAAGAGTGATGGATGGAGAGGGAGAGGAAGGCCGAAGAAAAGATGGATGGATTGTGTGAGGAATGAAATGAAAGAGAAGGGAGTGAATGATAGCGTGACGGTTGACAGGGGCGAATGGAAGAAGAAAACGTGTTGCGCCGACCCCAAGTAAACATGGGATAAGGGCAGGAAGATGATGATATTTGCCCAAAGTATCTATTGTGCTGACAATCATGAACATGATCATGAATGTTTGAAATAGATAAACCTACCTATTCGCATAGGTAGGTTTATCTATTTCAAACAAAATCAATTACATACATAAGTCGACACTTTTTAACTTGTCCGCATTGTTTATGTTATCACTAAGCGAAGATTGTAACATTTGACGGTTTTATAGAAGTTCTCATTTCGAATGACATAGCTGTATTTTATAAATTAATCGCTCGGCGTCGTATTCTGTATTAGTCATTGTGATTTTAACCGACGAACCGACATCTGTACCATCTGGATGAAAGTCATGGAATTACGCCGGAAAGGTTATCAATTATTATTTATTAAAAGTTTAGACGTACCTACCTGACTGGCAACTGTAAATATGTCACAAAATAAAGGTGTATTAAATGTTGTTTAAAAATTTTATGATTACGATTTTTGAATTAATTTTTAGAAGATCGATTCAAGAGCACGGGATTCAATCTGTGAATCGAATAAAACATCGATTTAAAGCAAAACATCGTTCATCCTTATGGCCACCAAAATAAATGGTTAGGTATAACAACGTTAGGAAATTCACCGGAATATTGTTTTTGAATTAGGTACTGTGTTGTAGGTACGATGGTAAGGTGGGTGGTGGGTCTAAGATTATTAAGTATCTAGATAATAATTATCTACAAAGTAATCTTCTACAAAAGGACAACTACGTAAAAAACCAACAAGTGTGTAAATGATACGTCACAATGCAAGCAGGTATCGAAATATTATGTCGTTAAATTTTGATACCTAGACCAATTAATTGTATTGTAGCTAGTTCACAAACATAAAGTTTAGGAATACTCAGTAATAATATTTTGTAAACAAAAAATAAACATGCGGAACCTTTTATTCAGAAATACCAGGAGAGAGGTTTATTTTGCTTACAAATAGTTCGCTGACACCGATCAGCTGACTTAGTGCTAGTGATGTGTTTATTTCAATTTGAAAAGTTCGGTTTCTGGTATCAATGTATTAAAAATTCTCATAACTTCCGAACATGTAGGGATAGGATTAAAAAACCCTTACAATATCGTTTGATATCATCCACAGAAGCCGTCCGTCTCTGATGAATACCCCCTTTCCGTTACACGTTGTATATTCAATTGCAACGATGTTATGTACAATTTATATTCAATAGTTAAAAATAAAAAGTATCCTTCCAGAACCTAAGCCTTTTATGTAATTTGACTGCATACATATTTATACTATTAATGTTCAACTCCGATTCGATCAATACGTACCTAATTAAACAGACATTTCTGATTTGGTCGTCATAAAAATAACAGAAAAGTTTTCATTTGACACTGAAAAATGAAGTAGATCAGTAATCATGCAAAATAACTCGAATCGTCCGGTTGAATTGTTACTCAATAACAGACTGAACAAAGAAGTCTGAAGAATAGTTCAACCTTTCAATATAATATTCACTGTAGTCAAAATACAAAATCAGATGTTAATTTGGTTTAAGCCACACAACGAAAACCTCTCAGGGTTTATATCTGTGTGCTGGCGAGCCGGTCATATAAATTACAAAAAATTTAATTACTACAATTACAGTTTTCTAATGACAATTAATTTGTAGGTATGTACATTAATACATACGTACAATAATATAATTAGATATATCACGTCGTGTGAAAATAAATATTAAATATTGCTGCTCTTAATTGTTTAACTTTGTGTGAGCATTGAAAAATGAATAGCGATTTATTATTAGTGATTTTTCGAAATATAGTAGAAACACTAACTGAATAACCATTTTTTTGTTTTTATCTCTGTCTATTTCCTCAGTTATTTATTTATTTTAGGTACTCCAACGACTCCACAGTTACATCATCGGTCACGATACATTGGTCGCAAGCGCGCACGGCTGTTGAGTGTGGGGTCCTGGGTTCGATTCCCAGGTTGGGAAAAGTGTTTTGGATTTTTTTTACCACTTCCGCTGTAAGACAGGTCATGGTGTCCGAGCCTGTTGACAAGTTTGCCACAGTGAGAGCTATGAGAACAACAACAAGGAGCTACAAGTCGCAGAGAAGCAGCGACCCAGAAAGTAGTGTCGTCAGACGAAGTGCCTAAGTTCGACGACGGTAGTACATGAAGCCAAAGACCCGACTCCCACTCGCTCACAGCCAGCAGGCGAGCTCACTCCAGAGTAGTAGCAGACGTGTCAAGTAAATTGTTCTGTACTACTGTGCAGAGCGGCTTATCCCACCGTATTTGGGAAGATGGAGTGTCGGGTGGATCTGAATTCTGGCAACCAAGTCCCCAGGCATCTATAGTATCGGTTAAGCAAGTACAGCACATCAAAATACAACAGTGTGGAGGCTGGGATTTTCCTGATTAATTTCTCAGTGCCGTTAAACGAGGTGAGGATATGTTCACCGCGCCCGCGTGCCCACTATGGACGCTCAAATGACGTTCTTATATTTGAGTACGCCGCTCCGCGCCCGCCCCGCATCTGCGTTTGCATTCTGGCCAAGCACTTAAACAACAAAAATCCATTAACACATAATTATATCACATTGATAGCCACACTACTTCACGTGTTGTGTGTTTAGGCGCCATCTTGTTTACCAAGATCGTTCCCGCCAAGTCCGATAAGGGTTACTGAACACTTTACCTTATGAAAGTAAACAATATAATTGTTAAAAGGCTTAATTAATGTTTTAAGTAATTAAAATTGCATACCTATTACTAAGAGTTACGTGGTTAATAAATTTAAAATTAATACCTTAACATACATACATAATACCAAAAACTCACGCTTTCTTTCAATCGGGGCAGGCAGAAACCACAGAACGCCTCCTACCACGATCTTTACATACTCATTTTGCGTCAAATAATTTAATATATTAATTCCGATCCAGCCTATCCCTTGCTGCCCTCTCCCAGCGATGCTCTAAGCTGAGGTCCGAACCCCACAGGGAGTGCCCTTAGCGTGTAGTCGCATAGTTTTTAAGTTTTTTAAGCCCTGTCTGGAGGCCTTAATTTATTGAGGCATCCACGGGAAGTCCGGTTAAGCAGACGACAACCTCCTTTGTTGAACTGCGAGATGCCATTAAAAAAAAACCTAATTATATCATATGCCCCTGGATTTGATGATGAAAAGGATCAAAGAAACAAATACGATTTTCTAAATGTCATTAGCAAGGAAGGAGTACAAATATTTAATGATTTTGGTTTCGACAAGCTTATTGATACTGACGGGGAAAAAAGGTGGCGACATTTGATTACGTATTGAAGTCGTTCGATGAATATTATGCACCCTAGAAATCTACAGGCATTAAGATAGCGCAGTGGTGGCCCAGTGGTAACGGCCGCGACTTACGAGTTGTAGGTCGTAGGTTCGAACCCAGACAGGCGCTTTACTTTGTGTAAATTATTTCATCACCACTGCTCTCAAAACGGTGAAGGAAAACATCGTGAGGAAACCGGCATGTCCTAGAACCAAAAATTCGAAGACGTGGCATCTGCCAACCCGCACTGGGCCCGCGTGGTGGATTACGGCCCACTCCCTCTCACCTAGAGGAGGCCTGTGTCCTAGCAGTGGGAACATTATAGGCTGATTATGATGATGATGATGATGATTAAGATAGCAATAACGAGATGGATTAGCGTTGGGAGGCCTCCCACAAGGTGGACCGACGACCTTGTAAAGGCCGCAGGAAACCGGTGGATCCGAGAACCGAGATCCACAGAACCGGTCGAATTGGAGGTGCTTGGGGGAGGCCTGTGTCCAACAGTGGACGTCTTCCTGCTGAAATGATGATGATGATTATCCACTCACGTGGCCCGCTCCCCGCGTGACGTCATATGGAATGTCCTCGAAAATAAATAAACATATTTTGTCGGCGCGCGACGGGGCACCTAGAATACTTAGCTGTTGTTTTAACCTTCCTGGCACATCCCCACCGAAACATAGCTTTTCGGGTATGTTGTATGACGCTGTGGCCATGTTTGCATACAGTTGCAAACTGTATCGCAAAATATGGTAAGTTATGAAAACAATCATGACATGCCATGTACCATGTTGATTATAATAAATAATGTAAGAATAATGTACATTTTTAAGGGAAAGTTATTTATTGTTTGTAAATTTAAAGCAACTTTAAAAAAATATAACAAAGATAGGCTTTTAGAACGGAACGAATTTAAAAAGAATCAGTCATTTAAACCTTACGGCCATATTAATCAGAATTCGACAAAGAACCTACAATATTCATTAACCTATCTATCTATACACGCCGTTTTCCCTTTTATTGCTTACAAAATAAGAACTAGATTCAATCGTATAAATTATATCCCTTGCCATTAATTGAGTAAATTAATTTCAACTTTACAAACGAACAAATAAGATCAATATTTGAATACGTAAACGCAACCCTTTACTGTTTACGGCCCTTTTTTCAAAAACCATAGCTCTAACCTGGTATCGAGTAAAATTTTATTCAGTCGCTCGAACCATTAATAATTGAATAACTTTGAACCAAGAACCCGTTAGAATCTCAGAAGGAAACCTATAAAATTTACCTCAAGCTTAACTTTTAGTGCTTTTAGGTAATAATTGATACGATGGACCGCCGTAAACCGGTCTGAACCGGTTATGGGCGGTTGAAGCCAGACCAATCAAGTGTCTACTAGAATTCCTAAGACAATCGATGTTTATAGAGTGCATATAGTGGAAGGAATGAACATGAGACTAAAAGATACATCTCGATTTCTAGTTCAGGTGTCAAGGTGTCTGAAATAGCCTTACAAAGCAGCTTCTTTGGAAATAATTGGCTAGTAAACGTAAGTTTTTTATTTATTGCTGAATATTCTCTTTTCCGCTCGTGACCTTGATCACGTCTGATGGAAAGCGATGGATGAGGTCTATGATGGAACAAGCGTGCCATGAACATGCCTAAAGCAATGGAACTCCGACGCATCGACGAAACACAGCAGGCTGCTTGGCGCCGGCAAGCAGGTGTTAGCCCTGCCACCGTCGAAAGTTAATGTTCTTTTATGTTTAATGTTTTTAGGTACTACACTCTCTTAAAGTATGTCCCTCGTTTTACCTAACAAACTGTATAAACAGACAATAAAAAACATTGGCACTCCGGGAGTGCCGACAGAAGTGAAAACAAAACACAAACAGAATACTTTGCCATCACTCATTGACATATCGGATTAACATTAAAGCCAAGTACATCCCGAGGACAGCCGAATACATCCGAAGTGGGTATTTTTTAAATCGTCTTATAAACAAAACACGCGCGGTTTCGCTTACGGTAACAGGTGGCACGAGTTCAATGGTTTTTTCATATCTCAAAACATAAAAAAAGAAACCGCCTAAAGAAGCCTAAAGAAGTTTTAAAATTAATAAAAGTTTCATTTAATAAAATAAAACAAATAATAAGAGTACCTATATACTTACATACCTATACATACAAATAAACATACATACTTCTAAAATAAATACTTTATACAAATGAATATTATTCTATCATCATCATCATCATCATTTCAGCCGAAAGACGTCCACTGCTGCACATAGGCCTCCCCCAAGCACTTCCACTTCGACCGGTTCTGTGCTTCTCGCATCCAACGGGTTCCTGCGGTCTTCACAAGGTCGTCGGTCCACCTTGTTGGAGGCCTTCCAACGCTACGTCTTCCGGTACGCGGTCGCCACTCCAGAACCTTTCGGCCCCATCGGCCATCTGTTCTGCGAGCAATGTGCCCTGCCCATTGCCACTTAAGTTTGGCAATTCTTCGGGCTATGTCGGTTACCTTGGTTCTCCTGCGGATCTCCTCATTCCTGATTCGATCACGCAGGGAAACTCCAAGCATAGCCCTCTCCATTGCCCTTTGGGTGACTTTTAGCCTTCTTATAAGGCCCATTGTGAGCGACCACGTTTCAGTGCCATAAGTCATCACTGGCAACACGCACTGGTCAAAGATTTTCGTCTTGAGACACTGCGGTATGTGGGACGAGAAGATATTGCGTAGCTTCCCGAACGCTGCCCAGCCATTCTATGTTACATGATAAAATAATAGGTAGTCAGGTCCAATTCAAAAGAAATATTGAGTAATCAATCAATTGTATCTTTAATCATTTGTCACGTTTGACTTCAAATTAAGTGAAAAAAATATTTTTTCTGTTTCAAATCATAGCCTATGATTCAAATTTTCTTTTGTTTATCCACACGTCTCATCAATTACCTATGCCACGTCCCGACATCATTATGATTAAGTATGTATGGTATATTTTTGAGTTGATTGACTAGAGATAATATTTTAACACAAAAGAAAATTGTTAAAAAAACATAATTATACAGAGTGTAAAAGATACATCACATAACCGTCAACCACACATTCTGTAGGATCAAACTAAGCAATATTGCAAAAAAATAATTGCTGGGAAACGACTTTTAATTTTGTCATGAAAATTAGCTGTTTACGGTAGTGCGCAATGTAACGCACGCAATACATTGTGCTTATATGTGCATGAAACGGTACAGGGGTCGTGGGGGTATTTAAAATGTGTTATAACATTAAAAACTTGTTTTCGTAAAAAAAAGGTCAGTAAAAGTTGTAATTTTGACCTTCAGTATCTCCGTAGCCAGAAGGTTCCAGGTATAGTTCAGTACAAAAAAAATGTCCACAATGACGGGGAGTACAAGTGCCTCTCGGCTTTGTTAAGTGTCTTTTTACACACGTTACGTTTTGCCCTAAGGCAGGGTCGCCATGAAATTTTGAGGGTCATAGGGTATTTAGATCAGACAACCAACTCGATCGAAAGTACTTTAATCTGTGCTAATAAAGGAATATTATTATAATGTGCATTAAAGTAAAGTGCTTACTTAGCTTAAACCTATACTTATGTTCTAAAGGAGCGTACTTACTACGTTATGCACTGTTAGGGAGTATACATACACTTCAATTTGACCATATACATTGTACATAAATCATTGAGAATTTGTCCTCAAAAGGAATTTTACAGATAAGTAAACTGTAGCAGTACAATAATGTACTCAGTCATGAGCCCTATCAGAGGTATCGGTAGAGTGGCGTCTACAGTAAACAGTCCACACGCTGTCATCTTATTGAAGGTCCGGTTAGCTTGTAGCACGCGCTTGCACAGATGTTTCACACTCTCTGAAAAGAAAAATGTAAAGTTCCTAGGGTAAATCCTGAATAAATCATTAAAGTTTTACAAAGTAAACGCGGGGTTCTTTCAAAGGGTTGGACCATGGGGTGTACACTTTGAAAAGTACACCCAATTCGCCAGCTAAGTTCTAGTTACAGACGGATTATAGGACGATAGTAGTAGTAGGTTTTTTTATTGTACTTTTTTGGTTTTTAGTTTATTTTTATTCATATATCGACAACGATGTAGTTTTCATAGTTTTGAATCCATTGACAGCTGCAATCAATATCCAAGTCTTAAAAACTATAGTTCTTACTTGGACAGTTCGTATTCATTACGCGCTGTATACACGCCACCCCAGCTTCCTCCACAGATACATAAAAATCCTCACATTGCAAGCTTGTTGTAGTTATAAGTATCATATCCTTTATAATCAATGCGACTATTAAACCGGTCAGTGAAAACAGCACGTCAGGCTGGAAAAACCGAATGACATAAATGAACACAAGAAAAGAAAGATTGTCCATCAGGCGTGATCGAGGTCAAGAGCAGAAACATTCGGTAAATAAAAAAAAGAAGAAGTGTGCCGTCCGTACTGTAAAGGTTGTCCGCTAAAGTCGATCTTATTTAGTGCAGGCTGGCAATAAATTAGCTCTGGTCGCATTCGAACAGTCAAACAAGTTAAGAACGAGGTATCAAATATTTTGCATTAGGTTTTTTTGTTTAGAATAAAACAATGATATTTTATTCTAGGAAATGTAAACACGTTCACTGAAAATAATACGTAATAAAAATCGTAACGTTGTTTGTTCTTAGAAGAGCTCATCAGCTCTTCACAGTACCGTGTCATAGTTGAGAGATATGCCTGGTACACTACTTCACTTCGTCTTTACCAATGGTAGTTGGAGCAAATATAGTCAGTCAATCAAGCCATGCACAACAACATTGTACTTACCTCGTGTTCCGACGCCGCTTGTTTTTGCAAAATTACTAAATTATGCTTGAAATATATTAAACCACGAAAGAATGAGTCGATTGTTCGCCATAATATCTAAAAATATAAAATGATCATTAGCAGAAAAGCAACAAGGACAAATCAACAATTGAATACACCTACTGACTTTTATACCGACTGGACGAAATCAGGAATTTTATTTTCTTTTCTCAAAAAAGAAAAAAAAAAGTGGTAATTCGACAAATAATATCAAATTTTAACATAAAGGCGCTAATTATGCTTCTACTCCGGTCACCTTTTATACCCTGTTTCTATCCAGACGCTAAATAAAGTTAGCCGAGTATCAAATTTTAGCACACACTGACTTACCAATGTTCGGAAACAAGTTTTATATAATGAGAATGCTTCCAAAATATTTAGATAAATCTTAAACAATTTCTCACAATATTTATCATTTTCTTCTTCAATGTCTAGCAATATATTTTTAACCCATTCTTTGAGATACATTTTTAGCAATGACACAAGACGAATACTATAAACTAGATTTAAATCAAGTGCAAGGATCACTAAATCTCTGCTAATATCAAAGAAATGAAATGACTTCAGTATCACATCAAAATAGGTTGCCGTGAAAATACAAAAACTAAATAGAGACAGAACTGAGATCCAATTCCAAATGATATAAGTTCTGACACTCATGTCGAAGCTCCTATGAATTCCTTGGATACTCAAAATAAGGGAAATATGGCTACGATTGTGGACAATGCTACGAATGATCAGTAGTATGTGCCCGACAACACAGAAAAATAATAAAAAAAACACGATGGTACACATCATAGGGTTTTGCATTTCAGCGGAATCAGTCAAAAAATGATAAGCACTCAACGCATTAAAAAACAAAACAATGAAGAACAACAATATAGAATACTTTTGCCCACACGGAGTGATATAACTATCTTTTATTTTGTAATTGGATAAAAAGAATATAGAGAGCATAACGTTGAAAGGTTGAACATTTTTTTTAATATCTTCGTCAAGTTTATTACTGTGTAACAATTCAACTGGAGTCAGTGAAGGTTTCCACATGATTGTGTTTTATTCTGCTGTTGGACTAAAACTGAATTTGATTAGGGTACTTGTATTTGGGCAAAGCAATTACTGTTAATGTTGATTGTTGAACATTAATTTTATTTCCTTCCCAATCACTTAAAAGGATTACTATCTATATAGAAATAAAGTAGTTAAATAAACTTCTTAAACAAAAATAAAAAAGACTGATCAATGTAGTACCTATACATTTTTTTTATTTACTCTAAAAAACCATTTGGGCTGCCCTACAGATAGCCTATATTTGAATTTTTCTTTTGTCTATCCACATGTTTTATCAATTATATATGCCACGTCATCATTATTATTAAGTATCTTTTGTTCGTACTATATGTATATTATTTGAGTTGATTGATTAAACTTAGAGTAGTTAGTTCAGGCCTGCTTGCACGTTCATGAGTTATCCTATCCTAAATAATTCGGAGTTAACAGCTAACTCAGAGTTAATCAAATAATTCATCTTGCATCACCAAGATTTAGAAGTTAAACTTATAAATATTAAACCCACTGATGTGGGAGAGTTAAGTAGCTAAACTCTGTACTTTATGAGATGGGCATACAATTTCCGTTCATTAATATTTGGTCGGATTCCCTAACAAGGCATAGACATTGCAATTCTATTTTTATGTTTCGTCGATTGAACTGCAATTTTCCCATCTCAAAAAACACTAATGTCTCGTTAACTAACCCGATGTTATTGTTTAGCGGGGCAACGCGTAATAAGAGTTAAAATGTTAGTTACTTAACTCCGAGTTTATAAAACTCTGCATTTATTCATTTAACCTGACTAAACACGCAAGTGGGCCTTAGTGTCACGAATTTTTTCAATTTTACTAAATTGGAAACTAAAAACAGCTACCTAACTAAAAAGGTACCTAAAGTAGTTAAAAAAATCAATCATTTGACAACATACAATTGCAATATAGAATATTTCAATCAAGAAACATTAATAGAGAGATGAAGTCATTGTGAAGGAATTTTACAGAAAAGCGAACTGCAGCAGTACAATAATGTACTCAGTCATGAGTCCCAGCAGAGGTATCGGTAGAGTGGCGTCTACAGTAAACAGGCCACAAGCCGTCATCTTACTGACGGTGCGGTTCACTTGTAGCACGCGCTTGCACAGATGTTTAACACTCTCTGAAAAAAAAAAATGTTAAGTTCCTAGGTAACCTATGGTGCACAAACTTGGTCTTTTCCTAACATCCAGAAGTCCAAACTCAAGGTCTGCCAACGAGCAATGGAGCGCAGTAGGCGTAAAATTAACGGATCTTGTTCGAAACACAATACTGCGCTCCAAAACATAGATAGCTAACGTGGCTCAAAAGGCTGCACAACTTGGAATAATAATAATAACAATAATTTATTCACAAAAACATAAACTTTGACAATAATGAGTAACAGAAAGGTATGCAGACATAAGTAGAATTTTACAGAGGTTGGATACAAAAGGATGGTAGTGGGGTCAAAAGTCCTGTAAGAATTATAAACCCTGCCCCCCAAACTAGGAAAAGCCTGTATCTTGGGAGGCAGTGTCTTCGCATTAACAATAAGGTCGAGCGATAGTTGTGTGTGAACATACATGTTAGTGTTGGAATGAGACTGGGCAGCACATATCTGCCGCATGCCATACAGGCTGTGGGTGTAAATCGCACCGAATTGGTGCTCTGACACAGTGAGGTGGGGTCGCGGCAGACCACGTAGGAGATGGCGGACCGATATGGATAGGTTCTGTCAAAACTGGAAGGAGGACGCTCGGGCTTGTGAAAGATGGAAGGAGTGGAGGGAGGCCTTTGTCCAGGAGTGGGACAGTGTAGGTTAATAAATCCTGAATAAAGGGAAAAAATAAAACAAGACTAGGTACCTACTGTTTTACAAAGTGAATATTACCGACCCCCATCTTCGAACTTTTCCTTAAAAACCCCCTTTTCGAGGAACCCATATATTCTCATAGCCCTTCCATCGTTTCTTTGGTTTTCCCTTAGCTTATCAATTTAATATCTGTCTTATTTTACATGAATCAATAGACAAAAGTAAAAAAAAAATCTTACTTGGACAGTTGGTATTCATGAAACCCTGTATGCACGCTTCTCCAGCTTCCTCCACAGATACATAAAACTTCTCACATTGCATGCATGTTATATATATAATTGTTATATCCTTTAAAGTCAATACGAATATTAGACCGAAGACGAGTATTAAGGACAAGTCAGGCTGGAAAGAATAAATAACTTAAATGTACACAAACTATCACAATGAGAAACATAATATTTTTTTTATGAAGTGAAGTGAAGTTGATATGTCTGTCAAGAGACCAATGCTAGTTGGGGTACACCTAGTATAATAGTTACATTTAATGGCAATCATGCCATTTGGTTTAAATAGGTTTTTATTTTTATTATTTATCTTTTTAAAAAGATTATTTCATATTTTGTGAATGTGAGAACGTTGTATGCCTTGTAGACTGTAGATTTGTAGACCATTTTCTATTTTGTAAGTACATGTTGGCAGGCGTACACTGTCCTCCCATACCTATTAACACTGTTGAAAACATTGTAAAAGCCAATCATTTTTAAAAGAGTAACCGTGAAGTTTCTTGCCGGCTCTTCTCCATAGGAAAAGACCAATTGGAATTGCTTGTGACAAATTCCCGAATCTTTTAAAAACAGATTTAGATTTCCGAAAATATTGTACAATATAGATATTTAGGGAAAACGCGGTATAAGCCCCCAACTCATTGAATACCAATTCCGAACTAGATGAAAGCCGGTGTGCAATCATATTCTAGAAGAGCCGGTGCTGTGCTGATTATGCGTTATTGTCAGCGTTTAATATTACAAAGTAGGGGATGTAACAATACGAACTACATATTATCAAATTTACCGGAGCTTTTCTCTCTTTCTTTATAACTATTCCACAAGTCGATATCATTAGTACCTAGTTCCTGAAATATGCAACTGTGACTGACAGACGGATAGACAGACTCACCATAAGGGTTCCTCGATGCCATCGTCTCCAAAAAAGCTGAAGTCGGTAAATAAACTCTTGACAGTAAATATTATAATAAATAATAATCATTTATTTTTTCAGAAAAAACACTAGGTTCACAAAAACAATTTTCCAATAAAAAAATAACATTACAGAAAAAAGTGTATCGTTGGTGCCTATGAATGAAAATCATTGTATCATACACACCAGTGCCTTCCAAGATAGGTCATAAAAATTCGAACGTGCTCAGTGAACTCGTTAAAATATATGGTAATAAAATAAATAGTAATTTAAAAATTAAGCTACTTATTTACTACGTTTGTGCATGGGCGTCAAGAGTGCACAGGTGAGTGATTCTGTATGTGTAAGTGAATGTGTGAGCGAGTGTTTGTGTGTCTGTATTAACTATAATACAGACACACAAACACTCGCTCACACATTCACAAGTACTAACTTACTTTGTTTTTTGACGCCATTATTACTTGCAAATACATTAAATGATCCTCCAAAAATAATAAAGTACGAAGGAATGAGAAGATAGTTGTCCATAATATCTAAAAATTCAAACATTATTATTAGGAAGAAAACACGAAGAACAACTCAAATAGTAGTTAAACATATGAAATTTTAGCAGACACCGACTTACCAATATTCGGAAACAAGTTTTATACAGAGAGTAAGCTTTCAAAATATTAAGATATATCTTAAACAATTTTTCACAATATATATCATTTTCTTCTTCAACACTTATAACAATAAGTACATTTTTAACCCATTCCTTGAGATACATTATTAGCAATACCATAATTCTAATATTATAAACTAGATTTAAATCGCATGCAATGATAATCCAGTCACTGGTTATATCAAGGAATGTATTTGAATTCAGCATAATACTCGTATAGAAAAAGGTTGCCGAAAGACCAAAACTTAATATAGACAGAACTGAGATCCAATTCCAAATAATATAATTTCGTACACTGCTACTAATTTCAAAGCCCCTATTAATTTCTTGGATACTCATGATGAGGGAGATGTTGCTGCGACTATGGCCCATGTTACAAATGATTAGCATTGTGGAGCCGACACAATAGAAAGTGATATAAATGATATACCCCATAACGTCATGCATATCAACAGAATTGGTAGAAAGACGATAGACCGTCAAAACAACAAAAAATAATAATAATAAGCACAGCAATATAGGATACTTTTTCTCACACGGAGTGATATAAATATCTCTTATTTTGTACTTTGAAGAGACTAATATTGAGAACAACATGTTGAAAGGTTGAACAATTTTTTTAATATCTTTGTCAAGTTTATTACTGTGTAACAATTCAACTGGAGTCAGTGAAGGTTTCCACATGATTGTGTTTTATTCTGCTGTTGGACTAAAACTGAATTTGATTAGGGTATTTTGTATGTTGAAAGCAAAGCAATTACTGTTAATGTTGATTGTTGAACATTAATTTTATTTCCTGTTGAATCACTTAAAAGGATTACTTTTGTTACTCTATCTATATAGTTACTGGACTATAGAAATAAAGTAGATGAATAAACTTCATAAAATAAAAATAAAAAATACTGATCAATTTAGTACCTACTTATAAAAAAAAATTATTTACTCTCAAAAACCATTTGGGTCCCCTACAAATAACCTATATTTGAACTTTTCTTTTGTTTATCCACATGTTTTATCAATTACATATCACGTAATCATTATTACTAAGTGGCTATCTTTTGTACATATATTATTTGAGTTGATTGATTATACTTACTTACTTACTACTTAGTCAGGGCCCGATCTAGGGGCAGCCGGGCAAATGCCCAGAGCGGCAAAATTGAGCGACGGCAAAATTGAGGGCAGCCGCGGCGGGCGGTTGCACGGAGTCCTTAATTTTCTTACTAGGAGAGAAGAATCTTACAAAAATTACCATGCTTATCAGACTTAAAAAAAATAATTTTTACTGGTTTTTCTTTGCAAAAAAAACTATTTTTGCGACTGTAAATTAGACGGACCAACATATTTTAAAGTTCTATCTTCTATAAACAGGATGGTCCAAAAGGTCACTAAAAAAATAATTGATTCCTCATCCCAACCTCAACCTAGAAATTATCCGAAAATACCCCAAGTATGTTCCGCGATGTTTGATAGTTGATAGATAGCGATTTTTGTAGATATAAATATTTTTTTTTAATTTCGGGGAAAGTCTTCGAGGACATGTTTAAAAATTTGTTTTTTTTTTTTTTGCGATAGAACTATCATGAAGTACCGTTTCATCTAACTATAAAAATATATCTTTATGTTCAAAACTCCACCCCTATGGGGATTAAAAGAGGGGATACAGTTTATATGAAAAATCTTATTCATCTAAATGAATAAGATTAATAAACTTGAAAATTGGCCCGAATACCTACTTCTTATTTATCTAAATAAATGATAAAGATCGTAAATATACATTTTCCAATTTTTTTTAGAAAAATACGGAATACCTACCCGCGGACCAAGTCGCGGGCAAAGGGCTAGTGTCTTATAATTTGCTTAATGCTGTCTCTTGAGACAATTATAAGACAGCACTAAGCAAACCAAGTCGAAAGAAAGAAGAAGAAATACCTAAATAGGAAAGAAGGAACAAACTCTTTCGCTATGTCATATTGGTTATTTTGTGGCTATGTAATGCTTTTTGAATATTGAGATATCCAGGAGTAAGTGTAAAGGGCGGCGAACGTATTTTTTGCCCGGAGCGGATAAATAGCTAGATCATGCTCTGCTTAAAGTAGTTACTTAAGGCCCGCTTGCGCGTTCATGGATTATCCTAATTTCCTAAATAACTCTGGGTTAGTGTTAGCAATCACAATCACACTAATATTATAAAGGTGAAAGTTTGTGAGTGTGTGTTTATATGTTTGTTACTTCTTCAAGCTCAAACGGCTGGACCAATTTTGATAAAATTTGGTATGGAGGTAGCTGACACCCTAGATTAACATAAATAGGCTACTTTTATCTAAATATTATTACAGGATCGAAACTTATGCGGGTGATACCGCGGGGTGCAGCTAGTGTCAAAATAAATTGACGTTATGAGGTACCGCTGTTATCTTATTCTGTATTTTAAGTATATTGTTCGACGTTGTAGTAAGTGAAAATTCGATTCTATATTGGCAAGCAATATATTCATGAACTGATGTAAAAATAAATACAAACATAAAAAAACTTAAACCATGTTTCCTTAGCTGACGTATTCGACAATCAATAAACTAAATCTCCATGGAAACCACAAACAATACGATTAAAAATAAAATTAAGAAATCCTTACAAAAAGCATGAAATAAAAAAATAAATTTGAAAAAATCTTATGGAAGTCGGGGGACCTCAGAATAGGTGTTCCACAGAACGGTCCCCCGACTTCCATAAGATTTTTTCAAATTTATTTTTTTATTTCATGCTTTTTGTAAGGATTTCTTAATTTTATTTTTGTCGGGGGTGATTTAAATTTTTTATTTAATTTTTTATTTCATGCTTTTTGTAGGGACTCCTTAATTTTTGTATTTTATTTCTTTCATTTTCTTCCCTTTTAAGATTTTGGTAATTTGGTGTTTAATCAGGTTTTTTATCCGTCAAAAAATATTGATTAATTTATAGTTGAATAATAATTTTTAAGACTAAACAGATTTTTTTATTTTATTATATTTTTCAAGTTTTTAGTTTTCATTTCGTTATGTAGTTAATATTCCTCATTCCCTTTCAATATAGTGTAAATTATTCTACTTGTCAAGCCCTTGCATTTGATACCTTTATTGAAGGAGTTGTGAAAAAAAAATGTAATTCGCCATTTTGTGGTGGCGGCCATCTTGGTTTTGCAATTTTTAATAGTGTATAGTATTCTACTAGTCAAGCCCTTTCATTTGATACCCATATTGAGGGAGTTGAGAAAAAAAAATGTAATTCGCCACTTTGTTGTGGCGGCCATCTTGGATTCAAAATTTGTTATAGCGTATAGTATTCTACTATTGAAGTCCTTTCATTTGATTCCCATATTGAGGGAATTGTGAAAAAATATGTTATCCGTCATTTTGTAGCGGCGGCCATCTTGGACCGATTTTCATCAAACATAGCTAAGAACACTCCCGACTAATACACCTTTCAAACAAAAAAAAACTAAATCAAAATCGGTTCATCCGTTCGGGAGCTACGATGCCACAGACAGACACACACACACACACACACACACACACCCCCACACAGACACGTCAAACTTATAACACACCGTCGTTTTTGCGTCGGGGGTTAAAAATTAAATGTCATGTTATAGATAAAAATCAAACACATGAAAGTATTACGTATCGTAATTTATTTTTCAACACACTTGCTCGTAAAGTGGCTCTTATTGAACCGCATTTAGGTTCATAATGGAGTGTATTACGAACGCGTGTTTTTTCTTTACTTTAATCCACATGTTCTGTAATACCACAGATAACTATTTACTAGTCGGAGACGCGCGCTTTTTTAATCTCATCAAACCCTGCGTTCCGAATTGGGAAATAATCGATGTGTTCCGAATTGGGAAATAACCGAATTAGCGTGAGCGCGATAACGATAACGATGTCCCGTGAATCGTCATAGATGATATTGGATATACGAACTATTGGATATACAAACTTTATGTAAAAATGAAAAGTATAAAGAAAAACAAATGTCTGTCACTCAATAAAAATTTTCTCTTCAAGTCGTGTCTTTTTATCTTACGATTATAATCCTACATTGGTTACGGGCCCAGGCACCCAGGCACCCAGTCACCCAGGCACTCAGACACCCAGGGTACCCAGTCACCCCGAGTAGGAGTAGCGTAGATCCATGAAATAATTATTTGTGAAAAGGAGCGGCGATGAGCAGTATGTTTAGGATCGAGCCCCTGAACAAAGAAAATTATGATAGCTGGCGAATACAGGTGCAGGCAATCCTAATAAAAAATGATGGATGGAAGTATGCAAGTGGAAAGGTACCAAAACCATCAGAAACAGGAGAAGCTAAAAATTGGGAAGTTGAGGATGAAAAGGCCAAAGCGGATCTAATTTTGTCGATGTGTGGTACGGAACTTCGACATATTAGGGGCTGTAACACTTCAAGAGAAGTTTGGCTGAAATTAGAGTCTATTTATGCTTCGAAAGGACCTGCTAAGAAGGCTACACTTCTGAAGCGACTGATGTTGCACAAATTGACGGAAACATGTGATGTACCAGATCATTTGAATAGTTTTTTCGACGCTGTTGATAAACTAGCAGAAATGAGTATACATATCAACGATGATTTGTTGTCTATAATGTTGTTATATAGTTTACCTGGAAAATTTGAAAGCTTTAGATGTGCTATTGAGTCAAGAGACGAGTTGCCGAAACCAGAGGCATTGAAGATTAAAATATTAGAAGAGCACGAATCCAGAGAGTTCAATGGATCTCAGAATGAAGGCGTAATGCATACATATAAAAAAGGAGGTTTAAAGAAATGGAACAAAAGCACGAAAGTTGTAAACAAAACTCTCCCAACTATCAGCGAAGAAGGATTTAAATATAAATGTTTTAAATGTCACATGCAAGGACATAAGGCATCAGAATGTCCGAATAAAAAGAAGGTACAAAAGGATGTGGTAGCACATCGTGTGGATGTAGACGAAGCTCTTATTACTTTTAATGTTTCAGATTTAGAAGTTTGTAATGCTGTAAATGCACAAAAAGACGATTGGATTTTTGATAGTGGGTGCACGTCTCATCTATGTAATGATGCGAGTATGTTCGGGGACACTTTAATTGTAACTAGCGGAGAACTAAATTTAGCTACACATGTGAGTACTGAAATAAAAGGTAAGGGTACTGTAAGGTTGTCGGCATGTAACAAACACTCGAAGACCGCGATTGATTTACATGATACACTTTATGTTCCGAACCTAAGGACAAATTTAATATCTGTAGCCAAGCTAACCAACGATGGTAGTGATGTCACATTTAAACACAATTTCGCAAATGTGATCGACAAAAAGGGCTATATTACATTGTGTGCCCATCGCAAAGGGAACTTGTATTGTTTAAATAGGTCTGAATATTCATTTAGTTTAAGTAATGCAAATGTCGACATACTTAGTTGGCATGAACGCTTAGGACATTTAAATGGCAAGGATGTCGTTAAACTTTTAACTAAATCAGGTGTCAAAATTGACGCAACCGAAGTACAAAGCTTACTTGATTGCGGTATATGTGCTAAAGGAAAAATGACCGCGTTACCTTTTTCTAATTCCGGGGGACCTTGCACTGAAAAACTTAAAATAATTCATTCTGACATTGTAGGTCCTATGAAATGTGAGTCTGTAGGAGGTGCGAAATATTTTATAACTTTTATTGATGATTGTACACGTTGGTGTGAGGTATATTTTCTAAGTGCGAAAAATAAAGCCTTAGAAGCTTTTAAGATGTACAAAAGTCAAGTTGAGAATGTAACCGGATTTAAGATCAAGTATCTTCAAAGCGACAATGGAGGTGAATATTGTAATGCTGAGTTCGACGAATTTTTGAAACAAACAGGAATAATGCGAAGACTGACAGTTGCTCGGACACCGCAACAAAATGGAATATCTGAACGAATGAACCGGACTTTACTAGAAATGGCCAGGTGTATGTTGCTAAGTTCGGATCTTTCCGCAGGTTTTTGGGCAGATGCAGTGGATACCGCGTGTTATATCAGGAATCGATGTCCTACAAGCAGTCTACATGGTGATATTCCATAAGAAAGATGGCTAGACAGACCAGTGAAGATTGATTACCTTCGAAGATTTGGAGTTAAGGTACATATTTTAAATAAAGATCCAAACAAGGATAAATTCACAGCAAGAGGAATTGCTGGCATCTTTGTCGGATATCCGAAGAATGCGAAAGGATATAGAGTATGGATTCCAGAGCGAAGAAAATTCATGATTGCAAGAGATGTGAGATTTCACGAAAGTGAATATTCAAGTCACGAGATCTCGATACAAGAGCCAGGACCGTCGAATGTTAAAGAAGATGCGGATAAAGAGTTCATTGAAATCGAGTTTTCAAAGTGTACTCTACCGGAAGAACATGATAATCAAATAGAACAAGTAGACGATGAGATATGGAGCGAATGTCAAGAATATTCTGTGGAATCGAGAGGATGCGAACAGGATGAAGAGACAAACCCTTCAAACATTGATCATCAACTAGAAGAATCAGAAACGATTCGAACACGTGGACATGTTGATCAACAAAGGTTGATGAAAAGAGCTCCCGGTAGACCTAAAATATTACGCACAGGTAGTGTAGGCCGCCCAAGGAAAATCTATCGAATGACCGAAATTGAACAAACAATAAACACTGATTTAAATGATGCTGCAGATTTTGCTGGTTCAGCGGAAATGAGTTTGAAAAATGCTCTGAAAAGTGATGATAAACCAGAGTGGGAGGAAGCTATATTAACTGAAATTAGGAGTTTAGTTCAAAAAGGGACATGGGAGATCGTTAGAAGACCGAAAAACAGAAACGTTATTGGTTGCCGTTACGTTTTAACGACAAAACAGAATGTCGACAAGACTTTTAAAAAGAAAGCTAGGCTTGTGGCTCAAGGTTTTAGCCAGCAATATGGCATTGACTACAAAAAAACCTTTGCGCCTGTAGCTCGACTGGACACCGTCAGATTATTAATGGCCCTCGCAGTTGAATTGGATTTGGAGATTCACCAATTAGATATTAATACTGCTTACTTGAATGGTTCTTTAGATGAAGAGATTTACATGGAAATTCCAGAACTATTAAGAGAGACTTTAGTTAAGCTTATGAATCGTGAGGGAGAAGATCCAATGGTTAGAAAGCATGCGCTGGTTATGCTTAGTAAATTGGATGATGGTTGCGATTCATGCTTATTACGGAAATCATTGTATGGTTTGAAGCAAGCTGGACGTCAATGGAATCTCAGGCTCAACAAGAAACTCACTGAGATGGGGTTGAAGCACAGTCTGAACGAACCATGCCTTTATTTTAAGCAGAATGGGAATATATTTTTATTTGTATTAATTTATGTCGACGATATTTTAATAGGAAGCCAAGAAAGAGGTTTAATCATTGATTTTAAGAATGAGTTGTCAAAGGAGTTTGGTTTGAAAGATTATGGTCAAGCGAAATATATTTTAGGAATAGACATAAAAAGAAATGACAACGTCATTGTTTTGTCACAAGAAAATTATATAAAAAAATTGTTAAAACAATTTAACATGGAAAAGTGTAATAAATGTGCAACTCCCATGGAAATGAATTCCAAAGTAAAATTGGAAGAAAAATATGATGCCGAAAAAGATGAAACATGGCCTTATCGAGAACTGATAGGTTGCTTAAATTACCTGAGCAACGCAACTAGGCCCGATATTGCAAATGCGGTGAGTAAACTAAGTCAAAAGTTAACAAAACCGGAACCATGCGACTGGAAATCAGCGAAACGTATTTTACGTTACCTTAAAGGGACAATGCGATACAGCCTCGTATACAAAAGAACTGGTGATTGTATTCACGGTTTTTCGGATGCTGATTGGGCTAATTGTTTGTTAGACAGGCGATCATATTCTGGATATGCTTTCATTTTAGGTGGTGCATGCGTATCTTGGCAATCAAGAAAACAACGAAGCGTAGCTACATCGACTTGTGAGGCTGAATACGTAAGTCTATCTGAATGTATGAAAGAAGCAGTCTATCTGAATAGTCTTATGAGGGAGCTAGGTATTGTTAGGTACACTCGAGTGGTTGTTCATGCCGATAACCAGGGAGCAATATGTTTAGCTCAAGATCCAATGTTCCACGCACGCAGTAAACACATTGATATAAGATATCATTACATTAGGGAAGTGTTAAGGGACAGTAAAGACATCGAGCTGAGACATGTACCCACTGAATCCATGTTGGCTGACGTACTCACTAAACCATTGTGTAGTGTCAAGCACTATAAATGTATAAATGGTTTAGGTGTTATAGATTGTTGATTTTAGATGTATTTTAAATAAAGATTTAGGGGGTGTATTGGATATACGAACTATTGGATATACAAACTTTATGTAAAAATGAAAAGTATAAAGAAAAACAAATGTCTGTCACTCAATAAAAATTTTCTCTTCAAGTCGTGTCTTTTTATCTTACGATTATAATCCTACAGATGACGTCATGACATTCGCCATCTTGCGATAATGCCGACCATGCCCTAGAATAATATCACCGTGAGCGCTGTCAAAAATGACAGTGTGTGTATGAGGTTGTGTCAGTGTGTGTTTTGTTTTGAGTTGCATCATCTTTAAATTAAAATATCGTGGCATTTTTGAAATTGTGCTTCTGGCTGACAGTCGCCACCTAACCAAAGAAGAAGAACTGAAGAAGATGTGGTGTTTATACAAAGAAATACTGTAATAATATCTTTTTTACATTGTGTAAGCACTGTCATGTGAGCGCGTTCACGAGTGTTCCGAATTGTTGCCAGCTCTCAGCAGTCATAATAGTAATATCTAAATCGGAACGCATGTGAGATGATGCATGGACGTAATATTACGTCCATGGAGATGATGTGAGCGATTATAGCTAATTCGGAAAGCGCCCAAAGAGACTTCATGCCAAAAGAAAAAATCCGCGGGCTATATTTCAATTTTTTTTTAAATAGTCTGTATTGTCCTTGGTCGCAAAATGAACTCGCAGGGGACCACAGACAATTTAAGGTGAATGCGCAGTGGTAGACCGCGAAATTCTTAGGTTTTTTGCAATTTTCAGGTTTGTGTTTATTATATTTTTTCTATAGGCTGTTTAGCGGTTTTGTCTGTGCCATAGATTAATATATTTAAAATGAGTCAATGTTGCGCGCGCATCGCTAGTGCTGGCTAGCACGGCGCGCGGGAAAACAAAACCAGCGCGCCATTTTCCATACAAGTTAATATTTAACAATACAAGTCTGTTTTTTTTTCCTCGCAAGTGTGTTGAAAAACGTCGTATGAAACGCGTGTGCATTAATCAATATAGCACACGTTACATGTATCATAATGTACTATTATGACATGGGTATACAATAATATTTCCCGTTCATTAATTTTTGATCGGATTACATATCAGGGCATAGACATTGCAATTATATTTTATATTTCGTCGATTGGACTGCAATGTTCCCAAATCAAAAAACACTAATGTCTCGTTATCTAACCCGTTTATTATTATTATTATCAGCCATTTCTGTCCCACTGCAGGGCAAAGGCCTCCCTGCCTGGCTCCAAGGATATATAATAAGATACCAAAATGTATAAGAAGTGAAGAAAATGTCCACAAATTTAAAAGTAATTTGTTTTTGTTTTTAATTGACAAGACGTATTATTCTATTGAAGATTTTTTAAATGACAAACTATGATACAATTCCTATAAGTAATATTATCCTTCATAGACATGCATGTAAAATTTAATTTAATTGACATCTATTCATTTAATTGACATTTATTTAACTTAACTTACTTTATAATTACTGTTTAATCTGGTTTTTTTTTTAATGATATTACACAAAAATTTACTATTTGTACACCAATTTTATTGTGAGCTCGACTACAATAATATGTATATTTAAGACCTTTTATGTATATCTACCTATGTTCACAAATAAAGATTGATTGATTGATTGCCCTCCTTCCACTTATCCCTATCCTAATAACCCGATGTTATTGTTTAATGGCGCAACGCGTAATAAGAGTTAAAATGTTAGTTACTTCACTCCGAGTTTTTAAACTCTGCATTTATTAATTTAACCCGACTAAACATGCAAGTGGGCCTTAGTATTTTACTAAATTGGAAACTAAAAACAGCTAATTAAACGGTACCTAAGTAGTTAAAAAAATCAATCATTTGACAACATACAATTGCAATATAGAATATTTCACTCAAGAAACATTAATAGAGAGATAAAGTCGTTGTGAAGGAATTTTACAGAAAAGCGAACTGCAGCAGTACAATAATGTACTCAGTCATGAGTCCCAGCAGAGGTATCGGTAGAGTGGCGTCTACAGTAAACAGTCCACACGCTGTCATCTTACTGAAGGTCCGGTTCACTTGTAGCACGCGCTTGCACAAATGTTTCACACTCTCTGAAAAAAAAAGTAAAGTTCCTAGGTAACCTATGGTGCACAAACTTGGTCTTTTACTAACACCCAGAAGTCCAAACTCAAGGTCTGCCAACGAACAATGGAGCGCAGTAGGCGTTAAATTAACGGGTCTTGTTCGAAACACAATACTGCGCTCCAAAACAAAGATAGCTGACGTGGCTCAAAAGGCTGCACAACTTGGAATGGGACTGGAATGGAATGGGATCTGCCGCATACCATACAGGCTGTGGGTGTAAATAGCACCGGATTGGTGCTCTGACACAGTGAGGTGGGGTCGCAGCAGACGACGTACGAGATGGCGGAACGAGCTGGATAGTTTCCGTCAAAACTGGATGGAGGACGCGCGGGCTCGTGAAAGATGAAAAGAGTGGAGGGAAGCCGTTGTCGAGGAGTGGGACAGTGTAGCTAATAAATCCTGAATAAAGGGAAACAATGAAACAAGACTAGGTACTGTTTTACAAAGTGAATATTACCGACCCCCATCTTCGAACTTTTCCTTATAAACCCCTTTTTCGAGGAACCCATATCATCATTCTCACAGCGCTTCCATAGTTTTTTTGGTTTTCCCTGAGCTTATCAATTTAATATCTGTCTTATTTTACATGAATTAATAGTAAAAAGAAAAAAAATCTTACTTGGACAGTTGTTATTCAAGAAACCCTGTAGGTATACAAGCTTCTCCAGCTTCCTCCACAGATACATAAAACTTCTCACATTGCATGCACGTTATATATATAATTGTTATATCCTTTAAAGTCATTACGAATATTAGACCGAAGACGAGTATTATGGACAAGTCAGGCTGGAAAGAATAAATAACTTAAATGTGCACAAACTATCACAATGAGAAATATAATATTTTTTTTATGAAGTGAAAGTGTACTGGATATGTCTGTCAAAAGACCAATGCTAGTTAGAGTACAGCTAATATGATAGTTACAGATGTAATGTAATGGCAATCATGTCATTTGGTTTAAATAGGTTTTTATTCTTATTATACAGGGTTATTTGTAAAACACCAGCAACCTCTTAAGAGGTCATTGTACTCATCATTATGAACAACTTTTACTATGGGACCAAACCTGAAATCGCGAAAAAAAAAATCAGTTGTTCCCTACATTTATGTTCTTATATCTCGTCAAAATGTAGGGAACAGCTGATTTTTTTCGCGATTTCAGGTTTGGTCCCATAGTAAAAGTTGTTTATAATGATGAGTACAATGACCTCTTAAGAGGTTGCTGGTGTTTTACAAATAACCCTGTATATCTTTTAAAAATACTATTTCATATTTTGTGAATGTGAGAACGTTGGATGCCTTGTAGACTGTAGATTTGTAGAACATTTTCTATTTTGTAAGTACATGTTGGCAGGCGTACACTGTCCTCCCATAGGTACCTATTAAGACTGATGAAAACATTGTAAACGCCAATTATTTTTAAAAGAGTAACTGTGGAGTTTCTTGTTGGCTCTTCTCCATAGGAAACGACCAATTGGAATTTGTGCACCTAGCTTGTGACGTTATAAATGTTCCCATGCAGGTTTATGTGAAATAAAATTTTGATTTTAATTTTGAATCAGACCATAGTCAGTCAAGCACGATTTCAGGTTTGGTCCCATAGTAAAAGTTGTTTATAATGATGAGTACAATGACCTCTTAAGAGGTTGCTGGTGTTTTACAAATAACCCTGTATATCTCTTAAAAATACTATTTCATATTGGGAACTATATTTTCTATCACCAAAATTTATATTTGTCATCAAGTTGTATCACCTAATAAATAGATCTATCGCCACGAAATATTTTCGTTCTCAGATAAACAAAAATTGTTCCCAGGTATGAATTATCAAATTAATGTTAATATATGTGTAAAATAAGAGATCGATAACCAATAAAATTATATTGCCGTAGAACAACTTAAGAACCTGGGTCCGGTAGGCGTTCCGTGGCTCCTTACCCTATTTAATGCCTGTCTTGAAAGCTCGATGATCCCCAAAATCTGGCGGAAAGCCCAAGTTACAGCATTGCTCAAGCCGGGAAAACTGCCTGATAACCCGAAGAACTATCGCCCTATATCTCTTCTGTGCCATACGTTCAAATTATTTGAACGGCTTTTACTCAATCGCCTTCAAACCGTAATCGACCCTAAATTGATTCCCGAGCAGGCCGGCTTTAGACCAGGTAAGTCATGCTCCGGGCAAATCCTCCGACTGTCGCAATATATAGAGGATGGCTATGAGGCACGAAAGATCACTGGCGTCGTCCTTGTAGACTTGTCAGCGGCTTATGATACTGTCAATGTCAAGAGATTATTGGCAAAATTGTCTGGCATGATCGACGACCAGGGTTTTATCCGGGTACTGGGTGAGATGCTGTGTAATCGACGTTACCAAGTCCTCCTAAACTCGGAAAGGAGCAGATGGAGATCACAGAAGAATGGCCTGCCTCAGGGAAGTGTTCTGGCGCCCATTCTTTTCAACATCTATACCAACGACCAACCTACTGTTGAACACTGCGAGAGGTTCCTATACGCTGATGACCTCGCCCTGGCTACCCAAACAAATACATTTGGGGACGCCGAAATCATCCTAGAGGCAGGCTTAGAAGTCCTCGGAAAGTATTACGCAGATAACGCTCTCAGACCGAACCCCACAAAAACTCAGGCATGCGTTTTCCATCTCCGCAACCATTCGGCAAGACGCACTCTGAACATCAAGTGGATGGGTGCCAACATTGAACACTACAGTAACCCTACCTACTTGGGAGTCACCCTTGACAGGGCGCTGACATTTAAGAACCATTGTCTCAAAATTAAGAAAAAAGTCGGCTCTCGTAACAACTTGCTCAGGCGCCTAACTTCAACCACCTGGGGTGCTTCACCTCAGGTCCTCCGGACTACTGGCCTAGCACTCTGCTTCTCTGCGGGTGAACATGCGTGCCCAGTGTGGCACCGTTCCGCCCACGCCAAGGAAGTAGATGTTGCTCTAAATGAAACCTGCCGCACGATTACAGGCTGCCTGCAATCGACCCCGATCAGCACACTTTATCCCACAGCTGGCATAGCTCCACCACAAGTCCGAAGAGAAGTTGCATGCGCAGTGGAGAAATTCAAACAGGAATCTGATACCAGACACCCACTATCTGGCGCACAGCTACCAACGCAACGGCTAAAAAGCAGACACAGCTTCTTGAAATCGACAGCGTCTCTGTCAGGAAACCCGGCCGACGCCCGTTGCAAACTGTGGCAGGATACTCTTCCCCCTCCTACTCACTACTTACCGCCAAAGGAGCATCTCCCTGCAGGGTGTAACCTTCCGTGGCCCACTTGGAAATCTCTGAACCGTCTCCGGACACAAGTGGGAAGATGTAAGTCCAACCTAGTAAAATGGGGCTACCTTGACGCAACGGCAGAAGGGTGTGATTGCGGAGCTATGTCACAAACCATGATCCACCTCCTATCCTGCCCTCTGTGTCCCAAAACATGCAGTCAAAGTGACCTCTGCGCTGCCACCGACAACGCCGTGGAAGTGGCAAAGTTTTGGGAAAACAAGATTTAAAATACAGTCGTGCCAGCGACACGAAGAAGAAGAATTACATGAATATAAACTTCGTTCTTATAATAACAGTTTTGTTACTTGAAATGGACATTATCGAGAACCGAATTAGTTACGAGGTTAATTATTTAAAAAAAAATGCTTAGGTTAGGTTAAAACTGTGACCTCCTACGCACGAGCCGAGCGAGCGAAGCGAGCGGTGCCGCGGCAGCGGCCGGCGAGTGCCAGAAACGACTAAATTTTAAAGAAAAAAAATATGGAAAAAGAGATTATTTAAAAAAAAAATTATTATAGACCTTATATCTCAGGATTTTAGGTGATTTATTGTGGAACTGATTTTGCATTGTTTGGTGACTACATTTTGGTGACAGATCTACTATTTGGAGGACAAACCCTATTATTTAAGAAACACAAAACTAATTAAATTGGTGATAGCTTAAATGATACCCTTTCATATTTTGTGAATGTGAGAACGTTGGATGCCTTGTAGACTGTAGATTTGTAGACCATTTTCTATTTTGTAAGTACATGTTGGCAGGCGTACACTGTCCTCCCATACCTATTAAGACTGATGAAAACATTGTAAACGCCAATTATTTTTAAAAGAGTAACTGTGGAGTTTCTTGTTGGCTCTTCTCCATAGGAAACGACCAATTGGAATTTGTGCACCTAGCTTGTGACGTTATAAATGTTCCCATGCAGGTTTATGTGAAATAAAATTTTGATTTTAATTTTGGATCAGATCATAGTCAATCAAGCACAAGCAGCCTCTGTTGAGTCCACAGCCAGATGGAACGACGATTTTAAAAAGTCGGCTGGGACAGACTTGATGCAAAAGGCGGAAACCTAATACTACACAATTCAATTTTGTCCCCGTGTCCTAACAGAAAGTAGGTACCTGTACGACCATCGCAAGTTCGCGCGAACGTTTTTCGTACCGTAATACGCGAATACGTGATCATCGTGCGAATTTAAGACGCGAGCGATCGTGGAGTACCTAATTTGGCACTGGCACGGTCAGTACCAAAATTAGGACACCTATTTGAATTCAGTATGTTTGATCGCGCGTTCGTACGAACTAAGTTCCCGAGAATAGATTTTCAAACAGTTGAGTCGCGCGATCGCGTCCTGCGATTGTCAGTTAGGACACCTATTCGAGTTCAATATGTTTGATCGCGCGTTCGTACGAGTAAAATTCGCGCGAACCTACGATGATCGCGCATTCGCGTTCTATTAAGACGATGCCTTAGAATGGAAAATTCCCGAATCTTTTAAAAACAGATTTATTTAGACGTCCAAAAATATTGTACAGTATACATATTTAGGGAAAACGCGGTATAAGTCCCAAGTCATTGAATGCCAATTCCGAACTAGATGAAAGCCGGTGTGCAATGATGTTCTAGAAGGGCCGGTGCTGTGTTAGTGTCGGCGTTTAATAGTAAAAAGTAGGGATGTAACAGTACGAACTACAGGGGGCCTAAAAAGGCCACTTTGGCAGAATCATAAAAGGATAACATTATGAATCATAATGGACAGTTAACTGTTAAGTTAATCGTATTAAATCCCATTGGTGAAGGATTTTTCAGTAATTTTTTTTGTCTGTGCTAAAATACCAATCAATCCAATCCAAATCTAATCCCAAACTCTTTGATTAAACCTACGTAGTGCAGTGAGAAAAAGAAATACACGGACCGTCTTTGCCATAGTATGATTCATAATGTTATCATTTTTTGATTCTGACAAAGTGGCTTTATAGGCCCCAAAGAAAAAAGAAGAAAAGAACCGGAGTTTTCTCTCTTTTTTATAACTATTCAACAAGTCGATATCACTAGTAGTTCCCGAAATAAGCAACTGTAACAGACAGACGGATAGACAAAGGCTCACCTTATGGGTTTCTCTAAGCCATAGTCTCCAAAAAAGGTGAATTCGGTAAACAAACCTTTAAAAATGATGTAGTACTTACTTTGTTTTTTGACGCCATTATTATTTGCAAATGCATTAAATGACCCTCCAAAGTAAATAAAGTACGAAAGAATGAGAAGATAGTTGTCCATAATATCTATAAAATTCAAACATTATTATTAGGAAGAAAGCATGACGAACAACTCAAATATTCTTTAAACGTATGAAATTTTTAGCAGACACCGACTTACCAATATTCGGAAACAAGTTTTATACAGAGAGTACGCTTTTAAAATATTTAGATACATCTTAAACAATTTTTCACAATATATAGGTACCATTTTCTTCTTCAACATTTATAACAATCAGTACATTTTTAACCCATTCCTTGAGATACATTATTAGCAATACCATAATTCGAATAGTATAAACTAGATTTAAATCGCACGCAACGACCACTAAGATATTGGATACATCAAGCAAATTAATTGACAGCATAATATAGAAAAAGGTTGCCGAAAGACGAAAACTTAATATAGACAGAACTGAGATCCAATTCCAAATAATATAAGTTCGTACAAGGTTACTAATCTCAAAGCCCCTATTAATTTCTTGGATACTCATGATGAGGGAGATGTTGCTGCGACTATGGCCCATGTTACAAATGATTAGCATTATGGAGCCGACACAATAGAAAGTGATAGACATGATATACCCAATAACGTCATCTATATCAACAGAATTGGTAGAAAGGCGATAGACTCTCAACACAATAAAAAATAAAAAAAATAAGCAAAGCAATATAGGATACTTTTTCGCACACGGAGTGATATAAATATCTCTTATTTTATACTTTGAAGAGAATAATATTGAGAGAAACATGTTGAAAGGTTGAACAATTTTTTTAATATCTTTGTCCAGTCTGATAATGAGAAACAATTCCACTGGAGCCATTGACGGTTTCCACATGATTGTTTTTGGTGGTTTTATAGTCTGCCGTTAGACTACAACTGAATGCCTAACCTTACAAGGTAGGTATAAAAGGTGAACCTAATTAGGTTAATTTTATTTCGACCATAGCAATAACTTTCAATGTTGATTGTTTCGAATCAAATGACTTAAAAATATTCCTCAATGTATATTCATTACCATTGGCATCAAGTACGAGTACTTCAATAAACATCATTACATTCAGATCACGTCGAATTAGCATAGTATGATGAATCTATAATGTTCCCATTACTGGGACATGGCCTCCTCTCTTCAAGAAGGAGTAGGCTGTAATCTACCACGCAGGCCCAGTGCGGGTTGGGAGATGTCATGTCACATGTCTTTGAATTTCTGGTTCCAGGACATGTCAGTTTCCTCATGATGTTTTTCTTCACCGTTGAGATCAGTGGTGGTAAAATTATTTACACTTAGTAAAGCACCTGTCTGGGTTCGAACCGACAGCCTACGACTTCTAAGCCGGGGCCGTTACTGGGCCACCGCAGGTCTTGCAGCTTAAAGCACCGATCATTAACATAATTTTTCAGCAAAGCAAACTGATCATCAAACATTGAATGGTGACAATAACGGTAAAAAAAAAATCCTTATAGGGTATAAAAAGATCCTTTCCGAAGCCGTCAAATTACGCATTCTGTACATCAACCTAAGTAAACTTTGTGCAAAAATAATTGTTGGGACACGATTTTTACGCCTTAAGGACTTGTTTGCGGTAGTGCGTAATATACCGCACGCAAATCACTGTGCGTTTGCACGCACTTGTTTTTGTACACAAACATAAAAAACTGACCAAGTGAGAGTCGGACTCGCACACGAAGGGTTCCGTACCACAAGGCAAAAACGCCGAAAAAAACACGTTTGTTGTATGGGAGCCCCCCTTAAATATTTATTTAATTTTAATTTTATTATTTATTATTAAAGTAAAAATACAACTGAGTTTTTTGTGAATATTTCAAGTGCTTACCTGTTGCCATTATTGATATCGAGCAAAAAAGGGCAAAAAAATCGCGCTTGTTGTATTTATTTTATATTGTTTTTAGTATTTGTTGTTATAGCGGCAACATAAATACATAATTTGTAAAAATTTCAACTATCTAGCGTTCGCGGATCTTGAGATACAGCCTGGTGACAGACGGACGGACGGACAGACAGCGAAGTCTTAGTAATAGGGTCCCGTTTTTACCCTTTGGGTACGGAATCCTAAAAATGGCTAAAATCTTGACCTTCAATATCTCCTTATTGGATTATGGATTAAATTCAATCAATCAACTCAAAAGTGGGATGAGAAACATGTTCTGTTGAAAGCATTTCAAAGAAACGCCCGCTCGGGAAGTCACTTCATCGTCATCATTGGCAGCCTTGATCCACCCACAGCTGCTGAATATAATAATTTCCTTTTGTGCCAAGCTTCCCTGGTCTGCGCGTGGCTTATCATGGTCTGCCAATGCTCCTTCTTCCGTAACTCGGCAAGTATGCCATCAAGGCTCTGCTCCATTCTATCAGGAAAGTTGCTTAATACCGCCATAATTATGATGATATGAACCACACATTTCTAACGCTCAGCAGCGTTGCTTTGATGCGGTTTCAAGGGCACAGACCTACTCGTATGGGTGCCGGTTGATGGTTTTGGCCTAGTACATATTTCAGCTTTTTCTCTTGAATGGTTACGCTTCTGCAATGCCTCCGGCGGTTGGTTTGTTCAGTAGTCACAATTACAGTCCGAATATTGGTATTCGGACTGTAATCGTGACTACTGAACAGACCAACCGCTTAAGCCCAAGTACACACGGCGACACATCAAGCTGTATAATTATTTCCAGTTTTAGCTGACGTCGCATTATATAGGAAAAACGTTCGTACAATCAGAAGTCAGCTTATACTGGTTATGTGTAGTTTGATGTGTAGCCGTGCGTACGCACGGAGGATTTTTTATGGTGCACTGGATTTTGAACTTTCGGTGTTGAGGCGAGCATTGAAAATCCCCAATGGCCCTAGCAGTGCATTGTAAATCCAGTGCGCGTAAAAAGTCGTCTCGATAAAAACTTGCCCGGTGGTATGGGGGCTAACTGAGATGTTGCCTGAGATAGCTCCGAGGTGACGTGTCGCGAGAGCTCAGTCATTCGTTCACTGCCGTCCGTCACCGCGCAGCTAGAGTGCTACAAAGATCTTTTGGCATTTGAATGACATTGGAAGGGGGGCGTTGTTGGTAAACATTAGTGGAATTGCTCTGTGAAATTGTATTAAAAATCAAGATGGCGGCGTTAGCTCCGATTTGGACCACACGCCAAAAGACCTTTGTGCATCCCTAAACGGTAGACCTGTGATCAGGTGGATCGTCTGATTGTTTGCCCATAATAGGGAAAATTCCAAAAAGTTTGAGAAAAAACTGAGCGCCACGAAGAACTTATTCAGTGCCAGTAGGAGCCGCGGCCTGGACTTGTATTAACTCTCGTTCGCCGATAGAATGCTAACCTTCCGGGCAACTTGCCTGTTATTTGTGGTCGATCAAAAATAGCTGTGACATACTGACGGGCAGCGGATGGAGCTTTCTACTACTATTTTTAACCGACTTCAAAAAAGGAGGAGGTTCTCAATTCGACGGTATGTTTTTTTTTTTTTTGTGTGTTTGTTACGCGATTAGGCCGCCAATTGAGGACCGATTTTCAAAGTTCTTTTTTTGTTCGAAAGGGTATACTCTCGAGGTGGTCCCATTATCATCAAGTTGGAATCTGATGAGAGGATTTCATGGAAATCGAGGGAAACCCTCAAATTTTATAGGCAAAGCTATAGCGATTTGGGTATTTTTTAAAGTAACTTGAGCATTTGCTCTCGGAAATCATCATTTGGTAAAGTGGAGCTGATGATGAAGACCACAGATGGCCATCGGAACTACTCAATGACAAATATTTCACGGGTTGCGATTCGATTACTTTAATATGGTTGCTAAACGATTTATCCTCGTCACAATGCGTATGGTGAGTGGTTGTTTAGGAGTTGGTAAGAACCAGGAGAACTCCTCAACAATTAACGTCCCTGCATCGGGAAAAGCAATATTTTGTAAAATATGTATATATATTTATATGTATATATATTTTTATGGACATTACGTAGGGGCTTGTAGAATGCATTTTTAGCTTGGATGTTGGTATGTTTAGCCTGGATCGCTGCCTAAGTGTGTACTGTGATTGGATGTCTTCCCGTTTTGTGTAGAACTTTTGATGGTTACGGACAAATTTACATATTTCTAGAATGTAAAAACAGGGGAGGGTTAGTATACTATGTTTTAGAAAAATAGGGTTTGCAGCTGTCAGTTTGACCAATGTTTAGCAAAGATTCTAACTAATTTCTTTTGTAGGGTAAAGAGTGTCAGTGTATCTGTACTACTCGTAATAATCTTGTCTGCAAATACGTATCTAGTATAAAATATACAGTTTAGTCTCGACATACAACCATCTTACATGCATGCAATGAGAGCGACAATTTTTTTTTAAAAAAAAGCTCGCTTTTCTTCTTGCCCGTATGTCAACAGCAACAAGCCATCACGTCCTTTGTTAGTGAATTGTTGAAGGGAAAAAACGGCAACAAACTTTTTAATGCGTGAATAGATTTACAAAATGTATCGTCCCTTACGTAATCAAGGATTTTCGGGATTTTTACTTAACAAACTTTGTGAAGAGGGTATTGAGGCCATTTGTTGAGTTAATTTCGTGTGTTATGTTGTGAACTTTGCTGAAAGGTAGTTGCTAAATGTCTTCAGATCAACCTGCTGGTAGGTTTGGTGTTTCTGCCTACTCTGCCATAGGAATAACGCGCGAGTTTATGTTCTTATGTAAGTCGACTAATTTGCCTCAAAAATAATGTAGTAGCTTTTATTAACTTTATTTTAGACCATATTAGCACTTAGGTACTAATACAAATATGAATGTATGTTTGTAGGTAATGGATTTATGGCCTGAAATAAAGTTATTATCTAATTAGTAAATAAAATAACTAATAATTCATCATCATCTGCCTAGCCTTTTCCCAACTATGTTGGGGTCGGCTTCCAGTCTAATCGGATGCAGCTGAATACCAGTATTTTACATGGAGCGACTGCCTATTTGACCTCCACAACCCAGTTACTGGGTAGGTAATGCGATACCCCTTGGTAAGACTGGTTGTCAGACTTTCGGGCTTCTGACTACCCGTAACGACTGCCAAAGATCCAACAGCTTTCCGAGACACGGAGGGGTCACGGTATGTAAAGATGGTCACCCATCCACAGACCAACCGCGGCAAGCGTAGCTTAACCTGATCGATCGACCTGTGCGGGTGTTAATATTTATCCACAGGCTCCTCAACTAACAAAACAAATAACTAATCATTAGTAAATAAAAAAATAAACTAGCTACCTAATTAGCTTATGACTAGGTATGTTCTTGTTCACTGTCATACATAGTGACAGTAGTTTATAGTAGTGACGGAACTAATATTCATTTTTCATTAAGATCACACAATAGGTGCGCCACAGTTCAAAAACAAAGACTTCGAAAATGTAACGCAAATGGGGACAGCTACTAAGGCTAGGGTGACAAAAATATCGAGTAACAGCTTCCACGGTCGTGAGGTAGGTACTGCGATAGGAAAGTAGATAAAGAGCTGTAGACAGCGTGTGTAAGAGTAATAGAGAAATTAAAATACATAACATCACTATCAATTTCATTTAATAAAATAAAACAAATAATAAGGGTACCTATATACTTACATACCAATAGGTACATACAAATAAACATACATACTTCTAAAATAAATATCACAAATGATGATATTTTATGTTACATGATAAAATAATATGTAGGTAGTTATGTCCAATACAACAGAAATATTGAACCAATCAATAAATTGTATCTTTGATCATTTGTCACGTTTGACTTCAAATTAAGTAAATAGAATATTGTTTCTCTTTCAAATCATAACCTATAATTCAAATTTTCCTTTGATTATCCACACGTCTCATCAATTACCTACGCCACGTCCCGACATCATTAGGTCATTAAGTATGTATTGTATATTTTTGAGTTGATTGACTAGAGTTGGTATTTTAACACAAAAGAAAATGTTTAATAAATCATAATTATACAGTATTATATTATTATACAGTTATAATATATACTGGGAAACCACTTTTATTTTTGTCGTGAAAATTTGCTGTTTACGGTAGCGCGCAATGTAACGCACGCAATACATTGTGCTTATATGTGCATGAAACGATACAGGGGTCGTGGGGATATTTAAAATGTGTCATAACATTAAAAACTTGTTTTCGTAAAAAAAAGGTCAGTAAAAGTTGTAATTTTGACCTTCAGTATCTCCGTAGGCAGAAGGTTCCAGGTATAGTTCAGTACAAAAAAATGTCCACAATGACGGGGAGTACAAGTGCCTCTCGGCTTTGTTAAGTGTATTTTTACACACGTTACGTTTTGCCCTAAGGCAGGGTCGCCATGAAATGTTGGGGGTCATAGGGTATTTAGATCAGACAACCAACTCGATCGAAAGTACTTTAATCTGTGCTAATAAAGGAATATAATTATAATGTGCATTAAAGTAAAGTGCTTACTTAGCTTAAACCTATACTTATGTTCTAAAGGAGCGTACATACTACACTATGCACTGTTAGGGAGCATACATACACATCAATTTGACCATATACATTGTACATAAATCATTGTGAAGAAGTTGTCCTCAAAAGGAATTTCACAGATAAGTAAACTGTAGCAGTACAATAATGTACTCAGTCATGAGCCCTATCAGAGGTATCGGTAGAGTGGCGTCTACAGTAAACAGTCCACACGCTGTCATCTTACTGAAGGTCCGGTTCACTTGTAGCACGCGCTTGCACAGATGTTTCACACTCTCTGAAAAAAAAAATGTAAAGTTCTTAGGGTAAATCCTGAATAAATCATTAAAGTTTTACAAAGTAAACGCGGGGTTCTTTCAAAGGGTTGGACCAGGGGTGTATACTTTGAAAAGTACACCCAATTCGCCAGCTAAGTTCTAGTTACAGACGGATTATAGGACGATAGCAGTAGTAGGTTTTTTTATTGTACTTTTTGGTTTTTAGTTTATTTTTATTCATATATCGACAACGATGTAGTTTTCATAGTTTTGAATCCATTGACAGCTGCAATCAATATCCAAGTCTTAAAAACTATAGTTCTTACTTGGACAGTTCGTATTCATTACGCGCTGTATACACGCCACCCCAGCTTCCTCCACAGATACATAAAAATCCTCACATTGCAAGCTTGTTGTAGTAATAATTATCATATCCTTTATAATCAATGCGACGATTAAACCGGTCAGTGAAAACAGCACGTCAGGCTGGAAAAACCGAATGACATAAATGAACACAAGAAAAGAAAGATTGTCCATCAGGCGTGATCGAGGTCAAGAGCAGAAACATTCGGTAAATAAAAAAAAGAAGAAGTGTGCCGTCCGTACTGTAAAGGTTGTCCGCTAAAGTCGATCTTATTTAGTGCAGGCTGGCAATAAATTAGCTCTGGTCGCATTCGAACAGTCAAACAAGTTAAGAACGAGGTATCAAATATTTTGCATTAGGTTTTTTTGTTTAGAATAAAACAATGATATTTTATTCGAGGAAATGTAAACACGTTCACTGAAAATAATACGTAATAAAAATCGTAACGTTGTTTGTTCTTAGAAGAGCTCATCAGCTCTTCACAGTACCGTGTCATAGTTGAGAGATATGCCCAGTACACTTCTTCACTTCGTCTTTACCAATGGTAGTTGGAGCAAATATAGTCAGTCAATCAAGCCATGCACAACAACATTGTACTTACCTCGAGTTCCGACCCCGCTTGTTTTTGCAAAATTACTAAATTATGCTTGAAATATATTAAACCACGAAAAAATGAGTCGATTGTTCGCCATAATATCTAAAAATATAAAATGATCATTAGCAGGAAAGCAACAAGGTCAAATCAACAATTGAATACACCTATTGACTTTTATACCGACTGGACAAAATCAGGAATTTTATTTTCTTTTCTCAAAAAAGAAAAAAAAAAGTGGTAATTTGACAAATAATATCAAATTGTAACATAAAGGCGCGTGCGGAAATTTCCAATGAATTCGTAGTGACATGAAATCCTTGAACTTACAAAAAAACAAACTTTTAATGAATTTTTTGTGAAAAAATAAAATCTGTGCCATATGCTTCTACTCCGGTCACCTTTTATACCCTGTTTCTATCCAGACGCTAAATAAAGTTAGCCGAGTATCAAATTTTAGCACACACTGACTTACCAATGTTCGGAAACAAGATTTATATAATGAGAATGCTTCCAAAATATTTAGATAAATCTTGAACAATTTCTCACAATATTTATCATTTTCTTCTTCAATGTCTAGCAATATATTTTTAACCCATTCTTTGAGATACATTTTTAGCAATGACACAAGACGAATACTATAAACTAGATTTAAATCAAGTGCAAGGATCACTAAATCTCTGCTAATATCAAAGAAATGAAATGACTTCAGTATCACATCAAAATAGGTTGCCGTGAAAATACAAAAACTAAATAGAGACAGAACTGAGCTCCAATTCCAAATGATATAAGTTCTGACACTCATGTCGAAGCTCCTATGAATTCCTTGAATACTCAAAATAAGGGAAATATGGCTACGATTGTGGACAATGCTACGAATGATCAGTAGTATGTGCCCGACAACATAGAAAATTAATAAAAAAAACACGATGGTACACATCATAGGGTTTTGCATTTCAGCGGGATCAGTCAAAAAATGATAAGCACTCAACGCATTAAAAAACAAAATGATGAAGAACAACAATATAGAATACTTTTGCCCACACGGAGTGATATTACTATCTTTTATTTTGTAATTGGATAAAAAGAATATAGAGAGCATAACGTTGAAAGGTTGAACATTTTTTTTAATATATTCGTCAAGTTTAAAACTGTATAACAATTCAACTGGAGTCAGTGAAGGTTTCCACATGATTGTGTTTTATTCTGCTGTTGGACTAAAACTGAATTTGATTAGGGTATTTGTATTTGGGCAAAGCACTGTTAATGTTGATCGTTGAACATTATTTTTATTTCCTTCCCAATCACTTAAAAGGATTACTCTATCTATATAGAAATAAAGTAGTTAAATAAACTTCTTAAACAAAAATAAAAAATACTGATTAATGTAGTACCTACCTATACATTTTTTTTATTAACTCTAAAAAACCATTTGGGCTGCCCTACAGATAGCCTATATTTGAACTTTTCTTTTGTCTATCCACATGGTTTATCAATTATATACGCCACGTCATCATTATTATTAAGTATCTTTTGTACGTATTGTAAGTATATTATTTGAGTTGATTGATTAAACTTAGAGTAGTTAGTTCAGGCCTGCTTGCACGTTCATGGGTTATCCTATCCTAAATAATTCGGAGTTAACAGCTAACTCAGAGTTGATCAAATAATTCATCTTGCACCACCAAGATTTAGAAGTTAAACTTATAAATATTAAACCCACCGATGTGAGAGAGTTAAGTAGCTAAACTCTGGGTCAGTGTTAGTAATGTTAAAATAAATTGACGTTATGAGGTAGCGCTGTTATCTTATTTTGTATTTTATATTGTTCGATGTTGCAGTAAGTGAAAATTCGATTCTATATTAGCAGGCAATATATTCATGAACTCATGTAAAAATAAATACAAATTATAAAAAAAAAACTTAAAACATAATGTTTCCTTAACTGAAATTTTCGTCAATAAATAAACTAAATTTCCATGGAAACCACAAACAATACGATTAAAATGAAATGTCATGTTATAGGTAAAAATCAAATACAAGAAAGTGTTACGTATCGTAATGTACTTTGTGGGATGGATCTACAATTTCCTTTCATTTATTTTTGGTCGTATTACATGTCAGGGCATAGACATTGTAATTCTATTTTTATGGTTCGTCGATTGAACTGCAATTTTCCCATCTCAAAAAACACTAATGTCTCGTTAACTAAACCGATGTTACTGTTTATTGGCGCAAAGCGTAATAAGAGTTAAAATGTTAGTTACTTAACTCTGAATAACCTCTTCATTTATACATTTAACCCGACTAAACATGCAACCACGGCCTTAATATCACAAATTTTCTAAATTTTACTAAATTTGAAACTAAAAACACGTAACTAAAAGATACCTAAGTAGTTATAAAAATCAATCATGTGACAACATACAATTGCAATATAGAATATTTCACTCAAGAAACATTAATAGACAGATAAAGTCGTTATGAAGGAATTTTACAGAAAAGCGAACTGCAGCAGTACAATGATGTACTCGGTCACGAGTCCCAGCAGAGGTATCGGTAGAGTGGCGTCTACAGTAAACAGGCCACACGCTGTCATCTTACTGAAGGTGCGGTTTGCTTGTAGCACGCGCTTGCACAGATATTTGACACTCTCTGAAAAGAAAATTATATAGTTCCTAGGTAACTAATGGTGCACAAACTAGGTCTTTTACTAACATTCAGAAGTCCAAACTCAAGGTCTACCAACGAGCAATGGAGCGCAGTAGGCGTTAAATTAACGGATCTTGTGCGAAACACAATACTGCGCTCCAAAACAAAGATAGCTGACGTGACTCAAAAGGCTGCCCAAATTGGAATGGGACTCGGCAGCACATATCTGCCGCATACCGTACAGGCTGTGGGCGTAAATAGCACTGAATTGGTGATCTGACATAGTGAGGTGGGGTCGCGGCACACTACGTAGGAGATAGTGGGACGAGCTGGATAGGTTCCGTCAAAACTGGAAGACTGGACGGAGGTCGCGCGGGCTCGCAAAAGATGGAAGTAGTGGGGGAGGCCTTTGTCCAGAAGTGGGACAGTGTAGGCCATAGAAAGTTGTTATAAACGGTCACGTGTCAGAATATTTTGTCGTGAAATCTGGTGTACCCCAGGGTTCCGTGTTGGGCCCACTCCTCTTTATTCTATTTATTAATGATATTAAATCCTGTTTTATTAACTCAGCCTTCCTAATGTACGCCGATGATATGAAAATGTATAAATCTTGTTCAAATATTCATGATTGCCTACTGCTTCAAGAAGATCTCCATAGACTCTCTCAATATTGCCTAGATAACAAGTTACAACTCAGCTTACCTAAATGTAACTCTATGTCATTTACCAAAAATAAAAATATAATTCATTTCACGTATACCCTGCATGGTTTTGCCTTGAAAAAGGTTGAGTCCACGCGAGACCTTGGAATCTTGCTGGATTACAAATTACACTTTGATGTTCATATTGATAATGTTATTAGCAGGGCCTATCGGATGTATGGTTTCGTCATGAGATCGTCTAAGGACTTTAAAAAAAAATCTACTTTCTTATTTCTATACAAGACCCTGATTCGCTCCCAGTTAGAATATGCTGTTCCTATTTGGAGTCCTTTCTACGACAAATACTCACATAGACTTGAAATGGTTCAGAAAAAATTCCTTCGTAACGTGCAGTATAAATTTTATCACTCTAGAATATCTTATTTAGAAACACACAAACGGCACACTCTCTTGAGTTTAGAGTCCAGACGTACGCTCCTCATGGCCATGATGCTGCATGGCATTTGTAATAATAAGTTTGATTGTATTGAGCTTACCAATAAATTATGTTACGTAGTACCTAGAACTATTATACGGCGAGAGGTGCGCGTTCCTCGTCTGTTTTACACTGAGAAGTGCAAAACAAACGCCGGTGAGCGGGCACCTCTCCGTCGCCTTGTAGTAACTTATAACACACACTTTACCGATTCAGATATTTTTGCATTTTCTCCTGCAAAATTTAAAAAAATGGCTATAGCTTTGATTACTGACAACCTTTCATAACTTGCTTTTCTGTTTTCTTTTAATTCACTAATTAATATGTGACCGTCCGTCCTTTCCTCTTTTAGATATTTATTAATTGAATCCGTGGACAATAGTGTGGGTTATACGTTTATTAAATAAATCTAATTAGCTCCCAAATTCAAGTTGTAACGTGTAACTGTTTTTTGTCCCTAAATAAAAAAAAATAAAAAAAAATAGAAATATGATAGAAGGAGTATAGTTGAAAATGTACCAGAACCCGTGTCGCTAGGTTGGCTCCACCACCGCGCCACTACTACACGTGTAGTTCAGTAAAAGCAATAGATAAAAAGTCGCACGTCAACGCGTTATGAATTGCAAGTATTTGCAATCTCGAATAAAATCAAATCAAATTATAATCAAAACAATAATATAAATATAAAATAAAAATATGTAATAAATAAAAAATTTCGGACCCATAGCCCATAGTGTAGATGTTAGTGGAACTTCGTACCGCCAATTAAAGTTGTCGTTACTACTTTTATTGCCAAAAACTAACAAACGTCAATTTATTTTTATATTTATTCAAATTCAAAATCATTTATTTCAATCCATAAGATCATATGTTTTAGTCACATTTAAATAATAAAATTTAAATTGTAATCTTAATAAATACCTATAAAAATAATTAATAAAATAATATAAATTAAAATCAAATTATAAAACTAAATTAAAATCATAAATATTTATAGGTAGATAGATAGATTATGTTTAAAATTATTATTATGTTGCCGTGCCCTAACCGGGTTTCATGTTGGAACTTAATTAAGTATATATTGTAACAACTATATGAACACATGAATGCAATAAAGAGTTTGAGTCTTGCGTTAATTCATTAACACCCTGTATTCGTTGGGTAATCGACATTGTTGTCGATAGCCTACGTTAGTGGATCTTCTCAACCACTATCTCGCCGCAAGACACAGCGGCTGTACCTACTATGCGACGCTCCGCAAAAATAAAGTATCGTTTTGTAATTTTTACATTGCTTGTCAGGTCACTTAGCGACATACTTAGATAGTGGATAAGGAGCAATGTATTTGCTGCAAAAATAGTACAGCCGCTGTGATATTTGAAAACAAAAATAACGTAGTAAAAGCAAGAAATATTTTACGATTTTATGTTTTTCATGATTTTAAAGACGAATACAGTAATTTATTTTTACTTCGGTTTTTACAGGAAACCACTGAGCATTCTCGGAACTCGGCATTTTTATATCTTATCACGATCACGAAATCGCACTAGTTCGCGGAGACGGCCATTTGCCTAGTTCAGGCCCATGTTGCTCATGGCGCGTGGACACAGACACGCCCCCATGCCAATTCTCCTGTTTTTTACATTTCTATGGTGTAGGCTAATAAAACCTGAATTAAGGGAAAAAATAAAACAAGACTAGGTACTGTTTTACAAAGTGAATATTACTGACCCCCATCTTCGAAACCCCTTTTTCGAGGAACCCATATCATCATTCTCATTGCCCTTCCATCGTTTCTTTGGTCTTCCCTTATCTTATAAATTTAATATCTGTCTTATTTTACATGTATCAATAGCAAAAAGAAAAAAAAAACTTACTTGGACAGTTGGTATTCAAGAAACCCTGTATACACGCTTCTCCAGCTTCCTCCACAGATACATAAAACTTCTCACATTGCATGCATGTTATATATATAATTGTTAAATCCTTTAAAGTCAGTACGAGTATTAAACCGAAGACGAGTGAAAAGGACAAGTCAGGCTGGAAAGAATAAATACCTTAATAATTGTGCACAAACTATCACAATGAGAAACATAATATTTTTTTTATGAAGTGAAACTGAAGTGAAGTGGATATGTCTGTCAAAGGACCAATGCTAGTTGGAATACAGCTAGTATGATAGTTACAGATGTAATGGCAATCATGTCATTTGGTTTAAATAGGTTTTTATTGTTATTATTTATCTTCAAAAACGTTTATTTCATATTTTGTGAATGTGAGAACGTTGTATGCCTTGTAGACTGTAGATTTGTAGAAATTTTTCTATTTTGTAAGGACATGTTGGCAGGCGTACACTGTCCTCCGAGCCTATTCTACCTCAGCTAAAATTCACTCTTTATCTCGCTCGCACGATACTGCTCGCGGAATGTGTGAAAGCGAGACAGAGTGCGGTGCTGGGCGGGAGGCAGCGCCAATAGTTTAGGTATTTGCTTTTTACGGTGAAAATAAAGGTAATTCCAAAAACTAACTAACATAAGACCTGCTTTATAGTTAGTTCAGTTAGTATGCAAAGTTTCATGATCTAATTTGAAGTATTTTTTGAATACCAGCGGTTTATTGTTCGGTTTGGAGGTAACTTTGGATTTTTTTTCTATCGAGAAAATTTTATGGAATCGTGTTTTCGTCTAACATAAGACCTTACATTAATCCTCAACTTTAGCATATATTTATTTCAAAATTAATGCTGCAGTATTTTCGACATAACGGAGGATCATGCTAAGCCATTTGAGGTAGTATAGGCTCTGACTGTTGAAAACATTGTAAAAGCCAATTATTTTAGAAAGAGTCATTGTGGAGTTTCTTGCCGGCTCTGCTCCATAGGAAATGACCAATTGAAATTTGTGCACCTAGCTTGTGACGTTTTAAAAGTGCCCATGCTAGTTTATGTGAAATAAAATTTGGATTTTAATTTTGGATCAGACCATAGTCAGTGAAGCACAAGCAGCCCAGTTGAGTCCACAGCCAGATGGAACGACGATTTTAAAAACTCGGCTGGGACAGACTTGATGCAAAAGGCGGAAACCTAATCATAATCATCATCATCATTTCAGCCGAAAGACGTCCACTGCTGGACATAGGCCTCTCCCAAGCACTTCCACTTGGACCGGTTCTGTGCTTCTCGCATCCAACGGGTTCCTGCGGCCTAAACCTAATACTACGCAATTAAATCGTGTCCCCGTGTCCTAACAGAAAGTAACTGTACGACCATCGCTAGTTCGCGCGAACATTTTTCGTATTATAAAGCATCGTCCTAATAGAAGCGTTAGGCTAAGAACTCACGGAGCGATTTTCGCCCGCAACCGCCGCGGTCGTGGATCTGCGGTTTTATTTCAAAACTCACGAGACCGGTTATTCGCGCGGCCGTACAAAATGGCCGGATCTCTGTTTCTCCCGCCGCGCCGCCCGCCGGCCCCCGCGGTCGCCCGCCAACCGATCGCAAAGCGCGCGGGCGCCACCCGCCGAGGCTGCGGGTAACCGCGGCCCGCGCGATTCTACTAGTTGCCCGCCGGTACAGCGGGAGCCGCATACAACCGCGAACACCGCGGGCGTAAAACGCGTCGTGAAATGTGCTTTAATTTTTTATATAAATATTTGCATTCTACAGAAGCTGCGGGCCCGCAACCGCAGCGGACGCGGGCGAAAATCGCTCCGTGAGTTCCTAGCCTAAGTGTCAGCGTTTAATATTACAAAGTAGTGATGTAACAGTACGAGCTATAGGGGGCCTAAAAGGCCACTTTGGCGGAATCACAAAAGGATAACATTATGAATCATAATGGACAGTTAACTGTTTAGTTAATCGCATCAAAACCCATTGGTGAAAGATTTTCAGTGTTTTTTTTTATCTGTGCTGAAATACCGATCAATCCAATCCAAATCCAATCCCAATCTCTTTGATTATACCTACGTAGTGCAGCGAAAAACAGAAAAACACGGACTGTCTTCGCCATATTATGATTCATAATGTTTTCATTTTATGATTCTGCCAAAGTAGCCTTTGTAGGCCCCTTGATCAAAAGTATCGGAGTTTTCTCTATTTCTTTATAACTATTCCACAAGTCGATATCATTAGTAGTTCCTGAAATAAGCAACTGTGACAGACAAAGAATCACCATAAGGTTTGCTCTATGCCATCGTCTCCAAAAAAGATGAAGTCGGTAAATAAATCCTTAACAATAATATAGTACTTACTTCGTTTTTTGACGCCGTTATTACTTGCAAAGACAATAAATGACCCTCCAAAAGTAACAAAGTACGAAGGAATGAAAATATAGTTGTCCATAATATCTATAAAATTCAAACATTATTATTAGGAAGAACAACTCAAATATCAATTTAACGTATGAAATTTTTAGCAGATACCGACTTACCAATATTTGGGAACAAGTTTTATACAGAGAGTACGCTTTTAAAATATTTAGATACATCTTAAACAATTTTTCACAATATATATCATTTTCTTCTTCAACACTTGTAACAATAAGTACATTTTTAACCCATTCCTTGAGATACATTAATATCAATACCATAATTCGAATAGTATAAACCAGATTTAAATCGCATGCAATGATCATTAAGGTGCTGGTTAAATCAAATAAATTAATTGATATCAGCATAATAAAGAAAATGCTTCCCGAAAGATTAAAACTTAATACAGACAGAACTGAGATCCAATTCCAAATAATATAAGTTCGTACACTGCTACTAATGTCAAAGCCCCTATTAATTTCTTGGATACTCATGATGAGGAAGATGTTGCTGCGACTATGGCCCATGTTACAAATGATGAGCATTATGGTGCCGACACAATAGAAAGTGATAGCAATGATACACGCCACAACGTCATGCATATCAAGAGAATTGGTAGGAAGACGATAGGCCCTCAACACACTTAAAATGAAAAAAAATAAGCACAGCATTATAGGATACTTTTTCTCACACGGAGTGATATAAATATCTCTTATTTTGTACTTCGAAGAGAATAATATTGAGAGCAACATATTGAAAGGTTGAACAATCTTTTTAATATCTTTGTCAAGTTTATTGCTGTGAAACAATTCAACTGGAGTCAGTGAAGGTTTCCACATGATTGTGTTTTATTCTGCTGTTGGACTAAAACTGAATTTGATTAGGGTATTTGTATTTGGGCAAAGCAATTACTGTTAATGTTGATCGTTGAACATTAATTTTATTTCCTTCCCAATCACTTAAAAGGATTACTCTTTTACTCTATCTATATAGAAATAAAGTGGTTAAATAAACTTTATAATATAAAAATAAAAAATACGGATCAATGTAGTACCTATACATTTTTTTTATTTACTCTCAAAAACCATTTGGGGTCCCCTACAAATATACTATATATGAACTTTTCTTTTGTTTATCCATATGTTTTATCACGTCATCATTATTATTAAGATGGATAGATAGATAGATCATTTATTTGTCCAAAACATAAGTATACACACATATGGCATGCAAGATGTTACATAAAATTATAGCACAGTCATGTTTTGCCTTAACGGCGTACAAGTATAAACAGGTAGGTCATTTTTACTAGTGGTTTGCCCATTATTCAAAGCAATTAACAAATCAATTAAAAAACAAAAGTAAACAATCAAATTATAACAAATATACCACAGAATAGTGTCATCAACTCGTCATCGAAATGTATAATAAAATAAAATTAATCAGTCAAAAAGTCAAAGTAATTAGGAATAAAAAATCTACATAATTATTATTTCACACAAGTCAGATCAATTTACTTGAATATAACGTATAACATAACATATCATCAATAATAATGAATAAAAAATATAAATAAAAAAAACAAATGTTAACACAGAATGTAAATAACTATATCAATACTTTGTCTGTTTAAAACTCGGAAATATTATAGTAGGCTTTTTGAATTAGAAAGTTCTTTAATTTTTTCTTAAATAAGTTAACATTCAATTCTTTAATGTGTGGCGGAATGTGATTGAATATATTTGGCGCCATGCAGAAGACACTTTTATGCATCAGTGCTGTTTTGGACTGTCTTACACATAATGTACTATAGTCCCGTCGACTTCGGGAGTTAGTATCTGATAGCTTCTTGAAAAGATTTGGGTTTGTTTTAACGAAGACCGCAACCTCATAAATGTATAATGACGGGAGTGTTAATATTTTATTTTTGATGAAATATGGCTTACACGTATCAGTACATATTAGTCCAAACATTGCTCTGAGACACCTCTTCTGTAACTTAAAGATTAGTTCTCTATTACACGAGTTGCCCCAAAAAATAACCCCATATCTTAATATTGAGCCAACGATGCCATGATATGCAGTGAGCAAAGCGTCGGTACCAAGACCGAAGACAGTTTATAAAGAGCATAAGCAGATTTGCTTAATCTTTTGCTTAATTCCTCTGTGTGTACTTTCCAATCCAGCCTTTGATCTATATTTAAACCCAAAAATTTGGTAGTACCAACGTTTTCAATAATTTTGCTACCGTGTTTTATTAACAACATATTAGATGCCTTTGGCCGTTGACTGAACAACATTAATTTTGTTTTGTCAATGTTTATTCTAAGATTATTATCATCTAGCCATGTGACAATTGATTGGATAGTTTTGTTTATTTCATGTTCTAATTGTAACTCGTTAGTGTTATTAATAGTTAAGTATCTTTTTACCGACTCCTATACCGACTTCAAAAAAAAGGAGGTTATCAATTCGACACGTATGTATATAATATTATTGGTACTGCATGATATTCACATAAGACAATCTATTAGGGCTTCCAAACAAATATACAAAATTTTATAGACGTATGTATGTGTGTATGTTTGTCCACGCATATCTCCGTAACTATTAATCAGATCGTGACCATTTTTTTTTATTGGCTTACATTTACTTCAACTTAGGGAACAGTGCTCATCAGTGCAGTGTTCATCATGATCGATTCAGTAATTTTCAAGATATGGACTAATACGTGTAAGTGTGTCGGCCTGGCTTATTGATACGAGCTACGGGTGTAGTGTCAAAGGGAAAACATCTCAAAACCTTGGTAAAATTCTAGTGCAAAAACTAAAAATTACGAAATAAAAAGTACCTATTTAAAAAAAATTAAACCGACTTCAAAAAGAAAATAACTCAAAATTATGAAATAACTTTAATGTCGGAAGTCGGTGGCCTAAAATTAAACTATTTTTGCCCGATATGAGTTTACCTTCATTATCAACTTGCCCTCACTGCCGTGGGTCTTCCCGCGTTTTCTCTGCGCACGTTCTGAGGGTGCATATTGGACGCATGCACAAACATGCAATGCGTTCAGGTGCTGCTTCGCAAGCCTTGCCGGTCGATGCAGTTAACACCTCGTCGTCTGGACAAGTGCCGCCAGCGCATTCACCAGCCCAGGGTCCCTTGGACAGGCTAGCTGGTTTCAAGGCAAGTGTCCCCGTTCTCCGACATATACCTAAGGGTGCCAGAAATCAGGCGGCAGGGAAACTCTGCGACATTATAGATTCTTGTATTGCTAGTAATGGGGTAGATGAATGGAGTGCTGTTCTTTCGTTTGCGTACACAGCTTGAAGAGTCCCAGCAAAAGAGCTGCCTGGTAACGTGACATCTAATGTTAAAGCCAACATAATGTCAACTGTTCAGTGTCATGATAGTGTATTGGATGCGGGGCGGAGGTCAGGGTCCCGGTCTATAAAAAGTAGCATTGAAGCAAAGGTATTACTTAAGAGGGGCGGTTCGACTTTTGATGTCTCGACTCGTTCGTTCAGGGGGATTCCGACACATTGGCTTCATTAAAACTCAAGCATCCCGATCCTTCACGTTCTCTCACTTTTCCACCAGACCTTGACCCTTTACTTACCGCATTGTAAGCTGCCATCCACGCCACGCGAACATTTGTGATGAACCCGGAGAACGAAGACTCAATTTTGCTGAAGCTCGATATTCGCAACGCGTTCAATACTTTGGAAAGAGACTTTCAATCTGTTGAGCGAAGTTAAGGAAAATATCCCGTCTTTGTATCCCTTCCTTCACCAGGTTTATAAGATGCCTTCTAATCTTTTCTTCGACAACAGTCTTATTCTTTCAAAAGTGGGAGCCCAGCAGGGGGACCCGCTCGGGCCACTCGTTTTCAGTTTGGCTATTCATAAAGCGATTGTTGAGCTGAATTCCGGCCTAAACGTGTGGTACCTTGACGATGGCACTATCGGGATCAGACCTCTTCTTAAAATGACATATATGTTGCGGACCACCCCTACTTGGCTCTGTCCAGATGAAGTTTCCTCGTTTGACAACGCTTTGAAATAGGTGGTGGAGTCGGTTCTCAATGTCTCCCTAGATGGGCCCCATTGGAAGCAGGCGGCTCTGCCCATCCGATGTGGTGGTCTCGAGGTGCGTTGCGCACGGGATGTGGGTTTGCCGGCTTTCTTGGCGTCTGCGCATAGGGTTGCCAACCTAGTCACTGTATTACTCAATACTAATGATGACGGGGGAAGCATGCCCTTTGTGTGTGTGTGTGTGTCTCAACACGGATGCAACAATCCCCAAAGCAACACATGTTCAGCGGGCGTGGGATGACATAGGGGTGGGGCTGCTCCAAGAGCAGTTGTTGGAAGGTGCGTCAGGAGTCGTTCAGCTAGACTACGAGCAGTTTCGCAACCTGAGTCCGGGGCGTGGTTACAGGCGATTCCTTCACCTCACCTTGGCACTATTCTGGACGATGACTCTTTGCGTGTGGCGGTGGCTCTCCGCCTGGGCTGTAAAGTGTGCGAACCCTACATATGCTCCTGCCTGCGGTTCCATGGTGGAGGCCGATGGCCATCACGCACTGTGTTGTCGGCGTTGCACAGGGAGGTTCCTGCGTCACCATGCCCTGAATGACATAGTCCGTAGAGCCCTTATATCGGCAAACGTCCCCTGCGTGCTTGAGCCTACAGGTCTTAGCAGTTGTGATGGTAAGAGGCCGGATGGGCTGACTCTAGTGCCATGGAAGAACGGGAAGTGCCTGATCTGGGACGCACTCAGCACTGTCGCTGCCAGTCACCTGAGTCGCACCACGCACACTGCCTCTGCCGCAGCTGAAGTTTTGTGCCGGTAGCTGTGGAGACCCTGGGTAGTTGGAGTAGGGCAGCGAAGGTTTTTGTGGCGGAATTGGGCCGTAAGCTCAGGAAGGCAACCGGTGACTCCCGCTCTGGGTGGTTCTTGGTGCAAAGGTTGGCCATCGCTATACAGCGAGGCAATGCGGCGAGTGCTATGGGCACCTTTGCGCCGGGAACGATCAGGGGCGGGCTGTTTTGTGACCTTTGACTGTGTATTTATTTAATTTACACTATCGTTTTATGCTTGTAAATTTATATGTACCGACAGATCTCTTTGTATAATAATAAACCTAAAAAAATATAACCTAAGAATTATCCGAAAATACCCCAAGTATGTTTGTTCCGCGATTTTTAATAGTTTATAGATAGCGATTTTTCTATTTATGAATATTTTTGTAAATTTTCGGGCAAATTCTTATGGGACATCTTTAAAAATTTATGATTTTTTTTGCGATAGGACTATTATCAAATACCCTTTCATCTAAGTATAAAAAAATAGCTTCCTAACATTAGTGCAAGATACAATATTTTTATCGAAAGTGAGTAATTTACATTCTAACGATTTAAGAAAGAAACATTAACACCCCAAAACCCCCTTAATTTGGGGTGTTAAAGTTTGTGTGGAAGAATTTTAACGCGCGGTCCAATTAACTCGAAACTCATGTAAGGCCAAAATAAATAATAAAGTGTATGAGCATAGATGTATGAGGGTTTTTCGAAAATCTACCCCTAACGTTGTGAAGAGAGGTAGTCAATTTCACAGGGAAGTACCTATTTTATTACGTGGGTTGATTACCTGGAAAATTGGTATAAATAATCTTTAAGTCAAGTTATAGAAACACCCGAACAGATGGACCAATTATGATATAATTAAGTATGGAGGTAGCTGACACCCTAGATTAACATAAATAGGCTACTTTTATCCAAATATTCTTACAGGATCAATGATTTCAAAAGTAAGGATACGCCCGTCTGAACATTTTACATAGAAGTTCTTCGTTCGAAGTTCGAAGTTCGCGCGCACCACTGTCAACTGAGTCGCGTTGGCCCTAAAACCGTCATTTTAGGGCCAGCGCGTTGGTGCCATTTAGTCGCGCCGTTAGCCCGGTCCTTACGCTAGTAATATATATATATGTCAATGTACAGGATCGAAACTTATGCGGGTGATACCGCGGGGTGCAGCTAGTGTCAAAATAAATTGACGTTATGAGGTACCGCTGTTATCTTATTCTGTATTTTATATTGTTCGACGTTGTAGTAAGTGAAAATTTGATTCTATATTGGCAGGCAATATATTCATGAACTGATGTAAAAATAAATACAGACATAAAAAAAACTTAAACCATGTTTCCTTATCTGACGTATTTGACAATCAATAAACTAAATCTCCATGGAAACCACAAACAATACGATTAAAATGAAATGTCATGTTATACAACACTATAGATAAAAATCAAACACATGAAAGTATTACGTATCGTAATTTATTATATGACATGGGTATACAATAATAATTCCCGTTTATTCATTTTTGATCGGATTACATATCAGGGCATAGACATTGCAATTCTATGTTTATATATTTCGTCGATTGGACTGCAATGTTCCCAAATCAAAAAACACTAATGTCTCGTTATCTAACCCGATTATTATTATTATTATTATCAGCCATTTCTGTCCCACTGCAGGGCAAAAGCCTCCCTGCCCTCCTTCCACTTATCCCTATCCTAATAACCCAATGTTATTGTTTAATGGCGCAACGCGTAATAAGCGTTAAATTATTAGTTACTTAACTCCGAGTTTATAAACTCTGCATTTATTAATTTAACCCGACTAAACATGCAAGTGGGCCTTAGTATTTTACTAAATTGGAAACTAAAAACAGCTAATTAAACGGTACCTAAAAAGTTAAAAAAATCAATCATTTGACAACATACAATTTTATTGCAATATAGAATATTTCACTCAAGAAACATTAATAGAGAGATAAAGTCGTTGTGAAGGAATTTTACAGAAAAGCGAACTGCAGCAGTACAATAATGTACTCAGTCATGAGTCCCAGCAGAGGTATCGGTAGAGTGGCGTCTACAGTAAATAGTCCACACGCCGTCATCTTACTGAAGGTCCGGTTCACTTGTAGCACGCGCTTGCACAGATGTTTCACACTCTCTGAAAAAAAAAATGTTATGTTCCTAGGTAACCTATGGTGCACAAACTTGGTATTTTACTAACATCCAGAAGTCCAAACTCAAGGTCTGTCAACGAGCAATGGAGCGCAGTAGGCGTTAAATTAACGGGTCTTGTTCGAAACACAATACTGCGCTCCAAAACAAAGATAGCTGACGTGGCTCAAAAGGCTGCACAACTTGGAATGGGACTGGGCAGCACATATCTGCCGCATACCATACAGGCTGTGGGTGTAAATAGCACCGAATTGGTGCTCTGACACAGTGAGGTGGACTCGCGGCAGACCACCACCAGGAGACGGCGGAACGAGCTGGATAGGTTCCGTCAAAACTGGAAGGAGGACGCGCGGGCTCGTGAAAGATGGAAGGAGTGAAGGGAGGCCTTTGTCCAGGAGTGGGACAGTGTAGGCTAATAAATCCTGAATTAAGGGAAAAAATAAAACGAGACTAGGTACCGTTTTACAAAGTGAATATTACCGACCCCCATCTTCGAACTTTTCCATAAAAACCCCTTTTTCGAGGAACCCATATCATTCTCATGGCCCTTCCATCGTTTCTTTGGTTTTTCCTTAGCCTATCAATTTAATATCTGTCTTATTTTACATGAATCAATAGTAAAAAGAAAAAAAAATCTTACTTGGACAGTTGGTATTCAAGAAACCCTGTATACAAGCTTCTCCAGCTTCCTCCACAGATACATAAAACTTCTCGCATTGCATGCATGTTATATATATAATTGTTAAATCCTTTAAAGTCAATGAGAATATTACACCGAAGAAGAGTGAAGTGGACAAGTCAGGCTGGAAAGAATAAATAACATAAATGGGCACGAACTATCACAATGAGAAGCATAATAATTTTATAAGAAGTGAAAGTGAAGTGATGTGGATATGTCTGTCAAAGGACCAATGCTAGTTGGAATACAGCTAGTATGATAGTTACAGATGTAATGGCAATTATGTCATTTGGTTTAAATAGGTTTTTATTTTTATTATTTATCTTTTAAAAAGATTATTTCATATTTTGTGAATGTGAGAACGTTGTAGGCCTTGTAGTCTTTAGATTTGTGGACCATTTTCTATTTTGTAAGTATTTGTTGAGAGGCGTACGTGACTGTCCTCCCATGCCTAATAACACTGTTGAAAACATTGTAAATGCCATTATTTTTAAAAGAGTAAACGTGGAGTTTCTTGCTAGCTCTTCTCCATAGGAAACGACCAATTGGAATTGTGTACCTAGCTTGTGATGTTTTAAAAGTGCAAAATAAAATTTTGATTTTAATTTTTGATCAGACCATAGTCAGTCAAGCACTTGATGCAAAAGGCGGAAACCTAATACTACACAATTCAATCGTGTCCCCGTGTCCTAACAGAAAGTAACTGTACGACCATCGCAAGTTCGCGCGAACGTTTTTTGTACTGTAAGGCATCGTCCTAATAGAACGCGAATGCGCGATCATCGCGCGAGTAAGCGACGCGACCATCGCGTGTGCGCGCGATAGCAAAAACTGGGTGTCTTATGAGAATGCGAATAAGAAAGAAAATACATTTATTTAGCACAGACTATAATAACATATTGATCTCGAATAGGTGTCCTAACTGGCAATCGCACGACGCGGTCGCGCGACACAAATGTTTGAAAATCTATTCGCGCGAACTTAGTTCGTACAAACGCGCGAACAAACAACATATTTAATTCAAATAGGTGTCCTTATTTTGGTACCAACCGTACCAGTGCCAAATTGGGTACTCCAGGGTCGTTCGCGTCGTAAATTCGCACGATGTTCACGTATTCGCGTTCTATTAGGACGATGCCTTAGAATAGAAAATTCCCTGATCTTTTAAAAACAAATTTATTTAGACTTCCCAAATAATTGTACAATATACATATTTAGGGAAAACGCGGTATAAGCCTCATTATGATTTATTATGTTATCCTTGTATGATTATGCCAAAGTGGCCTTTTTAGACCCCCTGATCAAATGTACCGGAGTTTTTCTCTCTCTCTTTACAACTATTCCACTAATGTATATCATTAGTAGTTCCTGAAATAAGCAACTGTGACAGACAGACGGATAGACAAAGACTTACCATAAGGGTTCCGGTTCCTCTATGCCATCGTCTCCAAAAAAGGAGAAGTCGGTAAATAAACCCTTAACCACAATAAAGTACTTACTTCGTTTTTTGACGCCATTATCATTTGCAAATACATTAAATGACTTTGCAAAAATAATAAAGTACGAAGGAATGAGCAGATTGTTGTCCATAATATCTATAAAATTAAGCATTATTATTAGGAAGAAAGCATGAAGAACAACTCAAATATTAATTAAACGTTTGAAATGTTAGCAGACACCGACTTACCAATATTCGGAAACAAGTTTTATACAGAGAATACGCATTCAAAATATTTAGATACATCTTAAACAATTTTTCACAATATATATCATTTTCTTCTTCAACACTTATAACAATAAGTACATTTTTAACCCACTTCTTGAGATATATTATTAGCAATACCATAATTCGAATAGTATAAACTAGATTTAAATCGCATGCAATAATCATTAAGGTACTGGTTAAATCAAGGAAATTAATTGACATCAGCATAATACAGAAAAGGGTTGTCGAAACAGCAAAACTTAATATAGACAGAATTAAGATCCAATTCCAAATAATATAAGTTCGTACACTGCTATAACTAATTTCAAAGGCCCTATTAATTTCTTGGATACTCATGATTAGGGAGATGTTGCTGCGACTATGGCCCATGTTACAAATGATTAGCATTGTGGAGCCGACACAATAAAAAGTGATAGAAATGATATGCCTCATAACGTCATGCATATGAACAGAATTGGTAGAAAGACGATAGACCCTTAACACATTTAAAAATAAAAAAAATAAGCACAGCATTATATGATACTTTTTCTCACACGGAGTGATATAAATATCTCTTATTTTGTACTTTGAAGAGAATAATATTGAGAACAACACGTTGAAAGGTTGAACAATTTTTTTAATATCTTTGTCCAGTCTGTTATTGATAAACAACTGCACTGGAGCTATTGAAGGTTTCCACATTATTGTTTTTCGTTGTTTCATATTCTGCCGTTAGACTGCTACTGAATGCTTAACGTAACAAGGTAGGTATAAAAGGTGAACCTAATTAGATTAATTTTATTTCGACCATGGCAATAACTTTCAATGTTGATTGTATCGAGTCAAATATTCCTCAATGTATATTAGTTACCATTGGCATCAAATACGAGTACTTTAATAAACATCATTACATTCAGATCACGTCGAATAAGCATAGCATGATGAATCTATAATATTCCCATTACTGGGACATAGGTCTCCTCTCTTCAAGAAGGAGTGGGCTGTAATCTACCACGTGGGCCCGGTGCGAGTTGGGAGATGTCGTGTCACATGTCTTCGAATTTCTGGGTCCAGGACATGTCAGTTTCCTCATGATGTTTTCCTTCACCGTTTTGAGATCAGTGGTGGTGAAATTATTTACACTTAGTAAAGCACCTGCCTGGGTTCGAAACGACAACCTACTACTTCTAAGCCGGGGCTTTACTGGGCCACCACAGGTCTTGCAGCTTAAAGCAAACTGATCATCAAACATTGAATGTTGGCAATAATGATTTTAGAAAATCCTTATAGGGTATTATAAGGTCCTTTACGAAGTCATCATCTACGCATTCTGTACATATAACTAAGTAACTTTGTGCAAAAATAATTGTTGGGACACGATTTTTATTTTTAATAAGGTCTTGTTTGCGGTCTTGCGTAATATAACGCAAGGAAATCACTGTGTGTTTGAGCGCACTTTTGTTCGTACATACCTAAACATAAAAAATACCGGGCAAAAGCGAGTCGGACTCGCGTACCGAGGGTTCCGTACCATAATATGTTTTTAAATTTTCACCGGCGAGCTACTTACTAGATCTCGTTCAAACCAATTTTCGGTGGAAGTTTACATGATAATGTTCATCATATATTTTTTTTACTGGCTGTGACATACGGACGGACAGACAGACAGACAGACAGACATGACGAATCCATAAGGGTTCCGTTTTCGCCATTTGGCAACAGAACCCTAAAAATAGCTAGAACCTTGACCTTCAATATCTACATATTGGATTATGCATTAAATTCAATCAATCAACTCAAAAGTGGGATGAGAAACATGTTCTGTTGAAAGCATTTCAAAGAAAAGCCCGCTCGGGAAGTCACTTCATCGTCATCATTGGCAGCCTTGATCCACCCACAGCTGCTGAATATAATAATTTCCTTTTGTGCCAAGCTTCCCTGGTCTGCGCGTGGCTTATCATGGTCTACCAAGGCTCCTTCTTCCGTTACTAGGCAAGTATGCCATCAAGGCTCTGCTCCATTCTATCAGGAAAGTTGCTTAATACCGCCATAATTATGATGATATGAACGACACATTTCTAACCCTCAGCAGCGTTGCGTTGATGCTGTTTGAAGGGCACAGACCTACTCGTATGGGTGCCGGTTGATGGTGTTGGCCTAGTACATATTTCAGCTTTTTCTCTTGAATGGTAACGCTTCTGCAATGCCTCCGGCGGTTGGTTTGTTCAGTAGTCACGATTACAGTCCGAATACCAATTCGGACTGTAATCGTGACTACTGAACAGACCAACCGCTTAAACCCAGGTATACACGACGACACATCAAGCTGTTTAATTATTTCAAGTTTTAGTTGACGTCGCATTATATAGGAAAAACGTTCGTAAAATCAGAAGTCAGCTTATACTTGTTATGTGTAGCTTGATGTATAGCCGTGCGTACGCACGGACGATTTTTATGGTGCACTGGATTTTGAACTTTCGGTGTTGAGCCGAGCATTGAGAATACCCAATGGCCCTACCAAAGCGTTCTATATCAAGTGCGCGAAAAAAATCGTCTCGATAAAAACTTGCCCGCTGGTATGGGGGCTAACTGAGATGTTGCCTGAGATAGCTCCGAGGTGACGTGTCGCGAGAGCTCAGTCATTCGTTCACTGCCGGCCGTCACCGTGCAGCTAGTGCTGCTAGATCTTTTGGCATTTGAATGTCATTGAAAGGCGGGCGTTGTTGGTAAACATTAGTGGAATTGCTGTTTGAAATTGTATTATAAAAACAAGATGGCGTCGTTAGTTCCGATTTTGACCACACGCCAAAAGACCTTTGTGCAGTCATAAACGGTAGACCTCTAATCAGGTGGATCATCTGATTGTTTGCCCTTAATAGAGAAAATTCCAAAAAGTTTGAGAAAAAACCGAGCCCCACTAAGAACTTATTCGGTGCCAGTAGGAGCCGCGGCCTGGACTTGTATTAACTCTCGTTCGCCGATAGAATGCTGCTAACCTTCCGGGCAACTTGCCTGTTGTTTGTGGTCGATCAAAAATAGCTGTGACATACTGACGAGCAGCGGGTGGAGCTTTCTACTACTATTTTTGAATAAAGATACTAACACATGCTTATAAAAAAACATGCTTAAAATTAACATGCTCTCGGGGCGTGCTCCAAGCGCGTCTGAACAGGTTTACTTTTGAGCATGCTAGTATCAATTTGATCCAGTCGACAACAGAAGGCCACTTCCCATCATAAAAAACGGTCAGAATCTAGTCGCAATCTCATCTCAGTGACAATCAATGTCAAAAATTTGTCAAAAATGTAGGGAAATTAGAGTTATGTTTGATAGATTGAGACTGAGATCAGACTGAACGTTTTTAAAATTATGAGAATTGCCCCTCAGGTGTGTGTGACGCGTCTTTTAAAAAAACAAACATGTCGCGCAGAAAAGGAATAAACTGACACTATTAAATCTTTGTAATGATTACAGCATGATTCAGATTGACTTTGCATATTATTGCTTATACTCAATACTCAATATTTTTATTGCTTTAAAATAATGTATTGGTACTTAGGTGGTAACTATATAATTTAGATCATTATGGACCCTGTAGGGTACAGCAAGAGGGTTAGGAGAGAGGAAGCCCTGAGAAGATATTTATAATTATTATTTTTGTTATATTATTTATTAATAATTACCGTATTAATATATTTTGAACATTCATATAAATTGCGTGATTATCATTAATTTAATTACTATATTGTTTTATTTATGTTTATCGTTTAAATATTCATTTCGAGAGTAATAACATTTGTTTATAAGTAATTTTTTAAGTTTATTTATAAATATATTTAACTTTTCTTCTTTCTTTAGTAAGTCAGGTGTTATATATTTTTATGGACATTACGTAGGGGCTTGTAGAATGCATTTTTAGCTTGGATGTTGGTATGTTTAGCTTGGATGTTGGTATGTTTAGCTTGGATGTTGGTATGTTTAGCTTGGATGTTGGTATGTTTAGCTTGGATGTTGGTATGTTTAGCCTGGATCGGTGCCTAAGTGTGTACTGTGATTGGATGTCTTCGCGTTTTGTGTAGAACTTTTGATGCTTACGGACAAATTTTCATATTTCTAGAATGTAAAAACAGGGGAGGGTTAGTATATTATGTTTTAGAAAATAGGGTTTGCAGCTGTCAGTTTGACCAATCTTTACCAAGATTCTAACTAATTTCTTTTGTAGGGTAAAGAATGTCAGTGCATCTGTACTACTCGTAATATTCTTGTCTGCAAATACGTATCTAGTATAAAATATACAGTTTAGTCTAGACATACAACCATCTTACATGCATGCAATGAGAGCGACAATTTTTTTTTTAAAAAAAGCTCGCTAATCTCCTTGCCCGTATGTCAACAGCAACAGGCCATCACGTCCTTCGTTAGTGAATTGTTGAAGGGAAAAAACTGCAACAAACTTTTTAATGCGTGAATAGATTTACAAAATGTATCGTCCCTTACGTAATCAAGGATTTTTGGGATTTTTACTTAACAAACTTTGTGAAGAGGGTGTTGAGGCCATTTGTTGAGTTAATTTCGTGTGTTATGTTGTGAACCTTGCTGAAAGGTAGTTGCTAAATGTATTCAGATCGACCTGCTGGTAAGTTTGGTGTTTCTGCCTACTCTGCCATAGGAATAACGCGCGAGTTTATGTTCTTATGTAAGTCGACTAATTTGCCTCAAAAATAATGTAGTAGCTTTTATTAACTTTATTTTAGACCATATTAGCACTTACTAATATGAATGTATGTTTGTAGGTAATGGATTTATGGCCTGAAATAAAGTTATTATATAATTAGTAAATAAAATAACCAATCATTCATCATCATCTGCCTAGCCTTTTCCCAACTATGTTGGGGTCGGCTTCCAGTCTAATCGGATGCAGCTCAATACCAGTATTTTACATGGAGCGACTGCCTATTTGACCTCCACAACCCAGTTAGTGGGTAGGTAGTGCGATACCCTTGGTAAGACTGGTTGTCAGACTTTCGGGCTTCTGACTACCCGTAACGACTGCCAAAGATCCACGAATGACAGCCGGGACCAACGGCTTTCCGAGACACGGAGGGGTCATGGTATGTAAAGCTGGTCACCCATCCACAGACCAACCGCGGCAAGCGTAGCTGAACCTAATCGATCGACCTGTGCGGGTGTTATTATTTAGCCACGGGCTCCTCAACTAACAAAACAAATAACTAATAATTAGTAAATAAAAAATAAACTAGCTACCTAATTAGCTTATGACTAGGTATGTTCACTGTCATACATAGTGACAGTAGTTTATAGTTGTGACGGAACTAATATTCATTTTTCATTATGATCACACAATAGGTGCGCCACAGTTCACGCACAAAGACTTCGAAAATGTAACGCAAATGGGGACAGCTACTAAGGCTAGGGTGACAAACATATCGTGTAACAGCGTCCACGGTCGTGAGGTAGGTACTGCGATAGGAAAGTAGATAAATAGCTGTAGACAGCGTGTGTAAGATTAATACAGAAATTAAAATACATAACATCAATAACAATTTAATTTAATAAAATAAAACAAATAATAAGGGTACCTATATACTTACATACCTATACATACAATTAAACATACATACTTCTGAAATAAATATCACAAATGAATATTATTTTATGTTACATAATAAAATAATAGGTAGTTATGTCCAATTCAAAAGAAATATTGATTAACCAATCAATAAATTGTATCTTTGTTCATTTGTCACGTTTGACTTCAAATCAAGTAAAAAAAACATGTTTCTTTTTCAAATCATAGCCTATAATTCAAATTTTCATTTGTTTATCCATACGTCTCATCAATTACCTATGCCACGTCCCGACATCATTATGATTAAGTATGATTGTATATTTTTGAGTTGATTGACTAGAGTTGGCATTTTAACACAAAAGAAAATTAAAAAAAAATCTTAATTGTACCTTCTGTAATTTTGACCTTCAGTATCTCCGTAGCCAGAAGGTTCCCAGGTATGGTCCAGTACAAAAAAAAATGTGCACAATGACGGGGAGTACAAGTGCCTCTCGGCTTTGTTAAGTGTCTTTTTACACACGTTACGTTTTGCCCTAAGGCAGGGTCGCCATGAAATGTTGGGGGTCATAGGGTATTTAGATCAGACAACCAACTCGATCGAAAGTACTTTAATCTGTGCTAATAAAGGAATATAATTATAATGTGCATTAAAGTAAAGTGCTTACTTAGCTTAAACCTATACTTATGTTCTAAAGGAGCGTACTTACTACGTTATGTACTGTTAGGGAGTATACATACACTTCAATTTGACCATATACACACATCAAAAGTGTCTAGGGATCAAGCATTTTTATGCGGATTTCTTGAGATTGAGATGTGGCTTTGTAATAAATTTATGATTTTATAAATTTATATGGATCCTTTTTGGTGCATTTCATAATTTGAATCAGGAACTGTGAATCAAATTCGAGTAAAAGATGAAAATCAGCTGTCAATATTTTCCCTATAAAAACATACAACGCATTGAAGACATTATTAGTGCTACTGTTTCCCTACTACTGATTAAAACCAACGTTATTATGGAGCGGCGACGTCATTTAAGCAGGGAAGAAATGCTCAGAGCCGTGGGAATGATAGAAGCTGGTTCCCGGCAACGTACTGTGGCTTTAGCTCTGAATACAAGTCAGAGTGTTATCAGTCGACTTTGGACACGTTACCGAAGCACTGGTACCGTGGCTGAGCGCCATGGAGGACGGTATCGCTGCACCACACGGAGACAAGACCGATACATTCAAATCTTAACTCGAAGAGCTCCAACAATAACCGCCATGATGTTAGCCGTGAGGCTTCATCACTCTTCAGGGAACTTAATTAGCGACCAAACAGTCAGAAACCGCTTGCATGAAGTGAACCTTCATTCCCGAAGACCGCTACGGGTACCACCTATAGCAATGCACAATCGTAGGATTCGATATCAATGGGCTCTTGAACACAGAAATTGGGCAGAAGAACAATGGCGTTTCGTGTGCTTTTCTGATGAGTCTCGTTTTGGTATGAGACCGGATACAAGACGTATACGACACTGGAGAACCCCTGGACGCCAACAGCGATTAAAATCCTGCCAGGAAGTCCATCCTTATAGTGGTGGAACCATCATGGTATGGGCGGGTATTTGGATCGGCGGAAGAACTGAGTTGATTTGGATCAGAGGCAACCTCAACGCTCAAATTTATGCTGAGACGATTGTATCAGACGTCATCGTTCCTCTACAAGTGCAAATCGGTCCCTTATTTCAGTTAATGCATGATAATGCACGACCGCACACCGCAAGAGTTGTAAGACAGACTCTCGCCGCAGCTAACATCAATGTCCTGCCCTGGCCTGCTCAGTCGCCAGACTTGAACCCGATTGACCATGCATGGGATATGCTACAGAGAAGAGCTCTGCCGAATATGGAGGGTATCCAGTCGCAAGAAGACCTTTTTTTGTTGTTGCAACGAACATGGGCGGCCATTCCACAGCGTGATTTGGATGAACTCATTTTGAGTATGCCAAACCGATGTTCTTGTGTTGTTAGTGTTCGCGGTAGAAACACGGATTATTAATTGTTTAAGTTACCCATTAAAATTTTAAAGAAAACTGTTATTTCAGTCTTTTTTTCGAACTTTTGTGTTAATGGTTCAAATGTCAAAAATCTCTTTATTAGGAAAATGGCAAATTTCTTTATTAATGCAAAGGTGACTTGGTTTATCGTTACTGTGACAAACGAAAACACTTTATTTGATGAATCCTTAAAGAAAATTTTAATTAATATCAATCAGGAGAAAAGTTATTGCAAAAATATATGTTGATCCCTAGACAGTTTTGATGTGTGTACATTGTACATAAATCATTGATAAGAATTTGTCCTCAAAAGGAATTTTACAGATAAGTAAACTGTAGCAGTACAATAATGTACTCAGTCATGAGCCCTATCAGAGGTATCGGTAGAGTGGCGTCTACAGTAAACAGTCTACACGCTGTCATCTTACTGAAGGTGCGGTTCACTTGTAGCACGCGCTTGCACAGATGTTTCACACTCTCTGAAAAGAAAAATGTAAAGTTCCTAGGGTAAATCCTGAATAAATCATTAAAGTTTTACAAAGTAAACGCGGGGTTCTTTCAAAGGGTTGGACCAGGAGTGTATACTTTGGTCCAACCCTTTGAAAGAAAGAAAGAAAAAAGAAAGAAGAAAGGAAGAAAGTGGGTTAGAGTCCCACATAACTGCACTATCTCCCCGTGGTAGTGCAGAATGCATGAGCATTTCTCCACGTTAAAAAAAATAAAAAGGGGTGTATACTTTGAAAAGTACACCCAATTCGCCAGCTAAGTTCTAGTTACAGACGGATTATAGGACGATAGTAGTAGTAGGTTTTTTTATTGTACTTTTTTGGTTTTTAGTTTATGTTTATTCATATATCGACAACGATGTAGTTTTCATAGTTTTGAATCCATTGACAGCTGCAATCAATATCCAAGTCTTAAAAACTATAGTTCTTACTTGGACAGTTCGTATTCATTACGCGCTGTATACACGCCACCCCAGCTTCCTCCACAGATACATAAAAATCCTCACATTGTAAGCTTGTTGTAGTTATAAGTATCATATCCTTTATAGTCAATGCGACTATTAAACCAGTCAGTGAAAACAGCACGTCAGGCTGGAAAAACCGAATGACATAAATGAACACAAGAAAAGAAAGATTGTCCATCAGGCGTGATCGAGGTCAAGAGCAGAAACATTCGGTAAATAAAAAAAAGAAGAAGTGTGCCGTCCGTACTGTAAAGGTTGTCCGCTAAAGTCGATCTTATTTAGTGCAGGCTGGCGATAAATTAGCTCTGGTCGCATTCGAACAGTCAAACAAGTTAAGAACGAGGTATCAAATATTTTGCATTAGGTTTTTTTGTTTAGAATAAAACAATGATATTTTATTCGAGGAAATGTAAACACGTTCACTGAAAATAATACGTAATAAAAATCGTAACGTTGTTTGTTCTTAGAAGAGCTCATCAGCTCTTCACAGTACCGTGTCATAGTTGAGAGATATGCCTGGTACACTACTTCACTTCGTCTTTACCAATGGTAGTTGGAGCAAATATAGTCAGTCAATCAAGCCATGCACAACAACATTGTACTTACCTCGTATTCCGACGCCGCTTGTTTTTGCAAAATTACTAAATTATGCTTGAAATATATTAAACCACGAAAGAATGAGTCGATTGTTCGCCATAATATCTAAAAATATAAAATGATCATTAGCAGGAAAGCAACAAGGTCAAATCAACAATTGAATACACCTATTGACTTTTATATCGACTGGACAAAATCAGGAATTTTATTTTCTTTTCTCAAAAAAGAAAAAAAAAAGTGGTAATTCGACAAATAATATCAAATAATCATAAAGGCGCGTGCGGAAATTTCCAAAGAATTCGTAGTGACATGAAATCCTTGAACTTATAAAAAACAAAACTTTTAATGATTTTTTTGTGAAAAAATAAAATCTGTGCCATATGCTTCTACTCCGGTCACCTTTTATACCCTGTTTCTATCCAGACGCTAAATAAAGTTAGCCGAGTATCAATTTTAGCACACACTGACTTACCAATGTTCGGAAACAAGTTTTATATAATGAGAATGCTTCCAAAATATTTAGATAAATCTTGAACAATTTCTCACAATATTTATCATTTTCTTCTTCAATGTCTAGCAATATATTTTTAACCCATTCTTTGAGATACATTTTTAGCAATGACACAAGACGAATACTGTAAACTAGATTTAAATCAAGTGCAAGGATCACTAAATCTCTGCTAATATCAAAGAAATGAAATGACTTCAGTATCACATCAAAATAGGTTGCCGTGAAAATACAAAAACTAAATAGAGACAGAACTGAGATCCAATTCCAAATGATATAAGTTCTGACACTCATGTCGAAGCTCCTATGAATTCCTTGGATACTCAAAATAAGGGAAATATGGCTACGATTGTGGACAATGCTACGAATGATCAGTAGTATGTGCCCGACAACACAGAAAAATAATAAAAAAAACACGATGGTACACATCATAGGGTTTTGCATTTCAGCGGAATCAGTCAAAAAATGATAAGCACTCAACGCATTAAAAAACAAAACAATGAAGAACAACAATATAGAATACTTTTGCCCACACGGAGTGATATAACTATCTTTTATTTTGTAATTGGATAAAAAGAATATAGAGAGCATAACGTTGAAAGGTTGAACATTTTTTTTAATATCTTCGTCAAGTTTATTACTGTGTAACAATTCAACTGGAGTCAGTGAAGGTTTCCACATGATTGTGTTTTATTCTGCTGTTGGACTAAAACTGAATTTGATTAGGGTACTTGTATTTGGGCAAAGCAATTACTGTTAATGTTGATTGTTGAACATTAATTTTATTTCCTTCCCAATCACTTAAAAGGATTACTATCTATATAGAAATAAAGTAGTTAAATAAACTTCTTAAACAAAAATAAAAAAGACTGATCAATGTAGTACCTATACATTTTTTTTATTTACTCTAAAAAACCATTTGGGCTGCCCTACAGATAGCCTATATTTGAATTTTTCTTTTGTCTATCCACATGTTTTATCAATTATATATGCCACGTCATCATTATTATTAAGTATCTTTTGTTCGTACTATATGTATATTATTTGAGTTGATTGATTAAACTTAGAGTAGTTAGTTCAGGCCTGCTTGCACGTTCATGAGTTATCCTATCCTAAATAATTCGGAGTTAACAGCTAACTCAGAGTTAATCAAATAATTCATCTTGCATCACCAAGATTTAGAAGTTAAACTTATAAATATTAAACCCACTGATGAGGGAGAGTTAAGTAGCTAAACTCTGTACTTTATGAGATGGGCATACAATTTCCGTTCATTAATATTTCGTCGGATTCCTTATCAAGGCATAGACATTGCAATTCTATTTTTATGTTTCGTCGATTGAACTGCAATTTTCCCATCTCAAAAAACACTAATGTCTCGTTAACTAACCCGATGTTATTGTTTAGCGGGGCAACGCGTAATAAGAGTTAAAATGTTAGTTACTTAACTCCGAGTTTATAAAACTCTGCATTTATTCATTTAACCTGACTAAACATGCAAGTGGGCCTTAGTGTCACGAATTTTTTCAATTTTACTAAATTGGAAACTAAAAACAGCTACCTAACTAAAAGGTACCTAAAGTAGTTAAAAAAATCAATCATTTCACAACATACAATTGCAATATAGAATATTTCACTCAAGAAACATTAATAGAGAGATGAAGTCATTGTGAAGGAATTTTACAGAAAAGCGAACTGCAGCAGTACAATAATGTACTCAGTCATGAGTCCCAGCAGAGGTATAGGTAGAGTGGCGTCTACAGTAAACAGGCCACAAGCCGTCATCTTACTGAAGGTCCGGTTCACTTGTAGCACGCGCTTGCACAGATGTTTAACACTCTCTGAAAAAAAAAAAATGTTAAGTTCCTAGGTAACCTATGGTGCACAAACTTGGTCTTTTCCTAACATCCAGAAGTCCAAACTCAAGGTCTGCCAACGAGCAATGGAGCGCAGTAGGCGTTAAATTAACGGATCTTGTTCGAAACACAATACTGCGCTCCAAAACATAGATAGCTAACGTGGCTCAAAATTGGAATAATAATAATAACAATAATTTATTCACAAAAACATAAACTTTGACAATAATGAGTAACAGAAAGGTATGCAGACATAAGTAGAATTTTACAGAGGTTGGATACAAAAGGATGGTAGTATGGTCAAAAGTCCTGTAAGAATTAAAAACCCTGCCCCCCAAACTAGGAAAATCCTGTATCTTGGGAGGCAGTGTCTTCGCATTAACAATAAGGTCGAGCGATAGTTGTGTGTGAACATACATGTTAGTGTTGGAATGAGACTGGGCAGCACATATTATTATCTGCCGCATGCCATACAGGCTGTGGGTGTAAATCGCACCAAATTGGAAGGAGTGGAGGGAGGGCTTTGTCCAGGAGTGGGACAGTGTAGGCTAATAAAACCTGAATAAAGAGAAAAAATAAAACAAGACTAGGTACTGTTTTACAAAGTGAATATTACCGACCCCCATCTTCGAACTTTTCCTTAAAAACCCCTTTTTCGAGGAACCCATAACATCATTCTCACAGCCCTTCCATCGTTTCTTTGGTTTTCCTTATCTTATCAATTTAATATCTGTCTTCTTATTTTACATGAATTAATAGTAAAAAGAACAAAAATCTTACTTGAACAGTTGGTATTCATAAAACCCTGTATACAAGCTTCTCCAGCTTCCTCCACAGATACATAAAACTTCTCACATTGCATGCATGTTAAGTATATAATTGTTAAATCCTTTAAAGTCAATGAGAATATTACACCGAAGACGAGTGAAGTGGACAAGTCAGGCTGGAAAGAATAAATAACATAAATGTGCACGAACTATCACAATGAGAAACATAATATTTTTTTATGAAGTGAAAGTGAAGTGAAGTGGATATGTCTGTCAAAGGACCAATGCCAGTTGGAATACAGCTAGTATGATAGTTACAGATGTAATGGCAATTATGTCATTTGGTTTAAATAGGTTTTTATTTTTATTATTTATCTTTTAAAAAGATTATTTCATATTTTGTGAATGTGAGAACGTTGTAGGCCTTGTAGTCTTTAGATTTGTGGACCATTTTCTATTTTGTAAGTACTTGTTGAGAGGCGTACGTGACTGTCCTCCCATACCTATTAACACTATTGAAAACATTGTAAATGCCATTATTTTTAAAAGAGTAAACGTGGAGTTTCTTGCTGGCTCTTCTCCACAGGAAACGACCAATTGGAATTGTGCACCTTGCTTGTGATGTTTTAAAAGTGCAAATTTTATTTCACATAAACTTCCATTGTTTATTTGAAATAAAATTTTGATTTTAATTTTGGATCAGGCCATAGTCAGTCAAGCACTTGATGCAAAAGGCGGAAACCTAATACTACACAATTCAATCGTGTCCCCGTGGCCTAACAGAAAGTAACTGTACGACCATCGCAAGTTCGCGCGAACGTTTTTTGTACTGTAGGGCATCGTCCTAATAGAACGCGAATGCGCGATCATCGCGCGAGTAAGCGACGCGACCATCGCGTGTGCGCGCGATAGCAAAAACTGGGTGTCGAATAAGAAAGAAAATACATTTATTTAGCACAGACTATAATAACATATTGAACTCGAATAGGTGTCCTAACTGGCAATCGCACGACGCAGTCGCGCGACTCAAATGTTTGAAAATATATTCGCGCGAACTTAGTTCGTACAAACGCGCGAACAAACAACATATTTAATTCAAATAGGTGTCCTTATTTTGGTACCAACCGTGCCAGTGCTAAATTGGGTACTCCAGGGTCGTTCGCGTCGTAAATTCGCACGTTGTTCACGTATTCGCGTTCTATTAGGACGATGCCTTAGAATAGAAAATTCCCGAATCCGGAGTTTTTCTCTCTCTCTTTACAACTATTCCACTAATCTATATCATTAGTAGTTCCTGAAATAAGCAACTGTGACAGACAGACGGATAGACAAAGACTTACCATAAGGGTTCCGGTTCCTCTATGCCATCGTCTCCAAAAAAGGAGAAGTCGGTAAATAAACCCTTAACCACAATAAAGTACTTACTTCGTTTTTTGACGCCATTATCATTTGCAAATACATTAAATGACTTTGCAAAAATAATAAAGTACGAAGGAATGAGCAGATTGTTGTCCATAATATCTATAAAATTAAGCATTATTATTAGGAAGAAAGCATGAAGAACAACTCAAATATTAATTAAACGTTTGAAATGTTAGCAGACACCGACTTACCAATATTCGGAAACAAGTTTTATACAGAGAATACGCTTTCAAAATATTTAGATACATCTTAAACAATTTTTCACAATATATATCATTTTCTTCTTCAACACTTATAACAATAAGTACATTTTTAACCCATTTCTTGAGATATATTATTAGCAATACCATAATTCGAATAGTATAAACTAGATTTAAATCGCATGCAATAATTATTAAGGTACTGGTTAAATCAAGGAAATTAATTGACATCAGCATAATACAGAAAAGGGTTGTCGAAACAGCAAAACTTAATATAGACAGAATTAAGATCCAATTCCAAATAATATAAGTTCGTACACTGCTATAACTAATTTCAAAGGCCCTATTAATTTCTTGGATACTCATGATTAGGGAGATGTTGCTGCGACTATGGCCCATGTTACAAATGATTAGCATTGTGGAGCCGACACAATAAAAAGTGATAGAAATGATATGCCTCATAACGTCATGCATATGAACAGAATTGGTAGAAAGACGATAGACCCTTAACACATTTAAAAATAAAAAAAATAAGCACAGCATTATATGATACTTTTTCTCACACGGAGTGATATAAATATCTCTTATTTTGTACTTTGAAGAGAATAATATTGAGAACAACACGTTGAAAGGTTGAAAAATTTTTTTAATATCTTTGTCCAGTCTGTTATTGATAAACAACTGCACTGGAGCTATTGAAGGTTTCCACATTATTGTTTTTCGTTGTTTCATATTCTGCCGTTAGACTGCTACTGAATGCTTAACGTAACAAGGTAGGTATAAAAGGTGAACCTAATTAGATTAATTTTATTTCGACCATGGCAATAACTTTCAATGTTGATTGTATCGAGTCAAATATTCCTCAATGTATATTAGTTACCATTGGCATCAAATACGAGTACTTTAATAAACATCATTACATTCAGATCACGTCGAATAAGCATAGCATGATGAATCTATAATATTCCCATTACTGGGACATAGGTCTCCTCTCTTCAAGAAGGAGTGGGCTGTAATCTACCACGTGGGCCCGGTGCGAGTTGGGAGATGTCGTGTCACATGTCTTCGAATTTCTGGGTCCAGGACATGTCAGTTTCCTCATGATGTTTTCCTTCACCGTTTTGAGATCAGTGGTGGTGAAATTATTTACACTTAGTAAAGCACCTGCCTGGGTTCGAAACGACAACCTACTACTTCTAAGCCGGGGCTTTACTGGGCCACCACAGGTCTTGCAGCTTAAAGCAAACTGATCATCAAACATTGAATGTTGGCAATAATGATTTTAGAAAATCCTTATAGGGTATTATAAGGTCCTTTACGAAGTCATCATCTACGCATTCTGTACATATAACTAAGTAACTTTGTGCAAAAATAATTGTTGGGACACGATTTTTATTTTTAATAAGGTCTTGTTTGCGGTCTTGCCTAATATAACGCAAGGAAATCACTGTGTGTTTGAGCGCACTTTTGTTCGTACATACCTAAACATAAAAAATACCGGGCAAAAGCGAGTCGGACTCGCGCACCGAGGGTTCCGTACCATAATATGTTTTTAAATTTTCACCGGCGAGCTACTTACTAGATCTCGTTCAAACCAATTTTCGGTGGAAGTTTACATGATAATGTTCATCATATATTTTTTTTACTGGCTGTGACATACGGACGGACAGACAGACAGACAGACAGACATGACGAATCCATAAGGGTTCCGTTTTCGCCATTTAGCAACGGAACCCTAAAAATAGCTAGAACCTTGACCTTCAATATCTACATATTGGATTATGCATTAAATTCAATCAATCAACTCAAAAGTGGGATGAGAAACATGTTCTGTTGAAAGCATTTCAAAGAAAAGCCCGCTCGGGAAGTCACTTCATCGTCATCATTGGCAGCCTTGATCCACCCACAGCTGCTGAATATAATAATTTCCTTTGTGCCAAGCTTCCCTGGTCTGCGCGTGGCTTATCATGGTCTACCAAGGCTCCTTCTTCCGTTACTAGGCAAGTATGCCATCAAGGCTCTGCTCCATTCTATCAGGAAAGTTGCTTAATACCGCCATAATTATGATGATATGAACGACACATTTCTAACCCTCAGCAGCGTTGCGTTGATGCTGTTTGAAGGGCACAGACCTACTCGTATGGGTGCCGGTTGATGGTGTTGGCCTAGTACATATTTCAGCTTTTTCTCTTGAATGGTAACGCTTCTGCAATGCCTCCGGCGGTTGGTTTGTTCAGTAGTCACGATTACAGTCCGAATACCAATTCGGACTGTAATCGTGACTACTGAACAGACCAACCGCTTAAACCCAGGTATACACGACGACACATCAAGCTGTTTAATTATTTCAAGTTTTAGTTGACGTCGCATTATATAGGAAAAACGTTCGTAAAATCAGAAGTCAGCTTATACTTGTTATGTGTAGCTTGATGTATAGCCGTGCGTACGCACGGACGATTTTTATGGTGCACTGGATTTTGAACTTTCGGTGTTGAGCCGAGCATTGAGAATACCCAATGGCCCTACCAAAGCGTTCTATATCAAGTGCGCGAAAAAAATCGTCTCGATAAAAACTTGCCCGCTGGTATGGGGGCTAACTGACATGTTGCCTGAGACAGCTCCGAGGTGACGTGTCGCGAGAGCTCAGTCATTCGTTCACTGCCGGCCGTCACCGTGCAGCTAGTGCTGCTAGATCTTTTGGCATTTGAATGACATTGAAAGGGGGGCGTTGTTGGTAAACATTAGTGGAATTGCTCTGTGAAATTGTATTAAAAAAACAAGATGGCGGCGTTAGCTCCGATTTGGACCACACGCCAAAAGACCTTTGTGCAGCCATAAACGGTAGACCTCTAATCAGGTGGATCATCTGATTGTTTGCCCTTAATAGAGAAAATTCCAAAAAGTTTGAGAAAAACTGAGCGCCACTAAGAACTTATTCAGTGCCAGTAGGAGCCGCGGCCTGGACTTGTATTCAACTCTCGTTCGCCGATAGAATGCTAACCTTCCGGGCAACTTGCCTGTTGTTTGTGGCCGATCAGAAATAGCTGTGACATACTGACGGGCAGCGGGTGGAGCTTTCTACTACTATTTTTGATTAAAGATACTAACACATGCTTATAAAAAACATGCTTAAAATAAGCATGCTCTCGGGACGTGCTCCGAGCGCGTCTGAACAGGTTTACTTTTGAGCATGCTAGTATCAATTTGATCCAGTCGACAACAGAAGGCCACTTCCCATCATAAAAAACGGTCAGAATCTAGTCGCAATCTCATCTCAGTGACAATCAATGTCAAAAATTTGTCAAAAATGTAGGGAAATTAGAGTTATGTTTGATAGATTGAGACTGAGATCAGACTGAACGTTTTTAAAATTATGAGAATTGCCCCTCAGGTGTGTGTGACGCGTCTTTTAAAAAAACAAACATGTCGCGCAGAAAAGGAATAAACTGACACTATTAAATCTTTGTAATGATTACAGCATGATTCAGATTGACTTTGCATATTATTGCTTATACTCAATACTCAATATCTTTATTGCTTTACCATAATGTGTACTGTGGTAACTATATAATTTAGATCATTATGGACCCTGTAGGGCACAGCAAGAGGGTTAGGAGAGAGGAAGCCCTGAGGAGATATATTTAAATTATTATTTTTGGTATATTATTTATTCATTATTATATTATTTATTAATAATTACCGTATTTATAATATATTTTGAACATTCATATAAATTGCGTGATTATCATTAATTTAATTACTTTATTGTTTTATTTATGTTTATCGTTTAAATATTCATCTAGAGAGTAATAACATTTGTTTGTAAGTAATTTTTTAAGTTTATTTATAAAAATATTTAACTTTTCTTCTTTCTTTAGTATAAGTCAGGTGTTATATATTTTTATGGACATTACGCAGGGGCTTGTAGAATGCATTTTTAGCTTGGATGTTGGTATGTTTAGCTTGGATGTTGGTATGTTTAGCTTGGATGTTGGTATGTTTAGCTTGGATGTTGGTATGTTTAGCCTGGATCGGTGCCTAAGTGTGTACTGTGATTGGATGTCTTCGCGTTTTGTGTAGAACTTTTGATGCTTACGGACAAATTTTCATATTTCTAGAATGTAAAAACAGGGGAGGGTTAGTATATTATGTTTTAGAAAATAGGGTTTGCAGCTGTCAGTTTGACCAATCTTTACCAAGATTCTAACTAATTTCTTTTGTAGGGTAAAGAATGTCAGTGCATCTGTACTACTCGTAATATTCTTGTCTGCAAATACGTATCTAGTATAAAATATACAGTTTAGTCTAGACATACAACCATCTTACATGCATGCAATGAGAGCGACAATTTTTTTTTTAAAAAAAGCTCGCTAATCTCCTTGCCCGTATGTCAACAGCAACAGGCCATCACGTCCTTCGTTAGTGAATTGTTGAAGGGAAAAAACTGCAACAAACTTTTTAATGCGTGAATAGATTTACAAAATGTATCGTCCCTTACGTAATCAAGGATTTTTGGGATTTTTACTTAACAAACTTTGTGAAGAGGGTGTTGAGGCCATTTGTTGAGTTAATTTCGTGTGTTATGTTGTGAACCTTGCTGAAAGGTAGTTGCTAAATGTATTCAGATCGACCTGCTGGTAAGTTTGGTGTTTCTGCCTACTCTGCCATAGGAATAACGCGCGAGTTTATGTTCTTATGTAAGTCGACTAATTTGCCTCAAAAATAATGTAGTAGCTTTTATTAACTTTATTTTAGACCATATTAGCACTTACTAATATGAATGTATGTTTGTAGGTAATGGATTTATGGCCTGAAATAAAGTTATTATATAATTAGTAAATAAAATAACCAATCATTCATCATCATCTGCCTAGCCTTTTCCCAACTATGTTGGGGTCGGCTTCCAGTCTAATCGGATGCAGCTCAATACCAGTATTTTACATGGAGCGACTGCCTATTTGACCTCCACAACCCAGTTAGTGGGTAGGTAGTGCGATACCCTTGGTAAGACTGGTTGTCAGACTTTCGGGCTTCTGACTACCCGTAACGACTGCCAAAGATCCACGAATGACAGCCGGGACCAACGGCTTTCCGAGACACGGAGGGGTCATGGTATGTAAAGCTGGTCACCCATCCACAGACCAACCGCGGCAAGCGTAGCTGAACCTAATCGATCGACCTGTGCGGGTGTTATTATTTAGCCACGGGCTCCTCAACTAACAAAACAAATAACTAATAATTAGTAAATAAAAAATAAACTAGCTACCTAATTAGCTTATGACTAGGTATGTTCACTGTCATACATAGTGACAGTAGTTTATAGTTGTGACGGAACTAATATTCATTTTTCATTATGATCACACAATAGGTGCGCCACAGTTCACGCACAAAGACTTCGAAAATGTAACGCAAATGGGGACAGCTACTAAGGCTAGGGTGACAAACTTATCGTGTAACAGCGTCCAGGGTCGTGAGGTAGGTACTGCGATAGGAAAGTAGATAAAGAGCTGTAGACAGCGTGTGTAAGATTAATAGAGAAATTAAAATACATAACATCAATAACAATTTAATTTAATAAAATAAAACAAATAATAAGGGTACCTATATACTTACATACCTATACATACAATTAAACATACATACTTCTGAAATAAATATCACAAAAGAATATTATTTTATGTTACATAATAAAATAATAGGTAGTTATGTCCAATTCAAAAGAAATATTGATTAACCAATCAATAAATTGTATCTTTGATCATTTGTCACGTTTGACTTTAAATCAAGTAAAAAAAACATGTTTCTTTTTCAAATCATAGCCTATAATTCAAATTTTCATTTGTTTATCCATACGTCTCATCAATTACCTATGCCACGTCCCGACATCATTATGATTAAGTATGATTGTATATTTTTGAGTTGATTGACTAGAGTTGGCATTTTAACACAAAAGAAAATTTAAAAAAAATCTTAATTGTACCTTCTGTAATTTTGACCTTCAGTATCTCCGTAGCCAGAAGGTTCCCAGGTATGGTCCAGTACAAAAAAAAATGTCCACAATGACGGGGAATACAAGTGCCTCTCGGCTTTGTTAAGTGTCTTTTTACACACGTTAAGTTTTGCCCTAAGGCAGGGTCGCCATGAAATGTTGGGGGTCATAGGGTATTTAGATCAGACAACCAACTCGATCGAAAGTACTTTAATCTGTGCTAATAAAGGAATATAATTATAATGTGCATTAAAGTAAAGTGCTTACTTAGCTTAAACCTATACTTATGTTCTAAAGGAGCGTACTTACTACGTTATGTACTGTTAGGGAGTATACATACACTTCAATTTGACCATATACATTGTACATAAATCATTGATAAGAATATGTCCTCAAAAGGAATTTTACAGATAAGTAAACTGTAGCAGTACAATAATGTACTCAGTCATGAGCCCTATCAGAGGTATCGGTAGAGTGGCGTCTACAGTAAACAGTCTACACGCTGTCATCTTACTGAAGGTGCGGTTCACTTGTAGCACGCGCTTGCACAGATGTTTCACACTCTCTGAAAAGAAAAATGTAAAGTTCCTAGGGTAAATCCTGAATAAATCATTAAAGTTTTACAAAGTAAACGCGGGGTTCTTTCAAAGGGTTGGACCAGGAGTGTATACTTTGGTCCAACCCTTTGAAAGAAAGAAAGAAAGAAGAAAGGAAGAAAGTGGGTTAGAGTCCCATATAACTGCACTATCTCCCCGTGGTAGTGCAGAATGCATGAGCATTTCTCCACGTTAAAAAAAAAAAGGGGTGTATACTTTGAAAAGTACACCCAATTCGCCAGCTAAGTTCTAGTTACAGACGGATTATAGGACGATAGTAGTAGTAGGTTTTTTTATTGTACTTTTTTGGTTTTTAGTTTATGTTTATTCATATATCGACAACGATGTAGTTTTCATAGTTTTGAATCCATTGACAGCTGCAATCAATATCCAAGTCTTAAAAACTATAGTTCTTACTTGGACAGTTCGTATTCATTACGCGCTGTATACACGCCACCCCAGCTTCCTCCACAGATACATAAAAATCCTCACATTGCAAGCTTGTTGTAGTTATAAGTATCATATCCTTTATAGTCAATGCGACTATTAAACCGGTCAGTGAAAACAGCACGTCAGGCTGGAAAAACCGAATGACATAAATGAACACAAGAAAAGAAAGATTGTCCATCAGACGTGATCGAGGTCAAGAGCAGAAACATTCGGTAAATAAAAAAAAGAAGAAGTGTGCCGTCCGTACTGTAAAGGTTGTCCGCTAAAGTCGATCTTATTTAGTGCAGGCTGGCAATAAATTAGCTCTGGTCGCATTCGAACAGTCACACAAGTTAAGAACGAGGTATCAAATATTTTGCGTTAGGTTTTTTTGTTTAGAATAAAACAATGATATTTTATTCGAGGAAATGTAAACACGTTCACTGAAAATAATACATAATAAAAATCGTAACGTTGTTTGTTCTTAGAAGAGCTCATCAGCTCTTCACAGTACCGTGTCATAGTTGAGAGATATGCCTGGTACACTACTTCACTTCGTCTTTACCAATGGTAGTTGGAGCAAATATAGTCAGTCAATCAAGCCATGCACAACAACATTGTACTTACCTCGTGTTCCGACGCCGCTTGTTTTTGCAAAATTACTAAATTATGCTTGAAATATATTAAACCACGAAAGAATGAGTCGATTGTTCGCCATAATATCTAAAAATATAAAATGATCATTAGCAGGAAAGCAACAAGGACAAATCAACAATTGAATACACCTACTGACTTTTATATCGACTGGACAAAATCAGGAATTTTATTTTCTTTTCTCAAAAAAGAAAAAAAAAAGTGGTAATTCGACAAATAATATCAAATTGTAACATAAAGGCGCGTGCGGAAATTTCCAATGAATTCGTAGTGACATGAAATCCTTGAACTTATAAAAAACAAAACTTTTAATGATTTTTTTGTGAAAAAATAAAATCTGTGCCATATGCTTCTACTCCGGTCACCTTTTATACCCTGTTTCTATCCAGACGCTAAATAAAGTTAGCCGAGTATCAATTTTAGCACACACTGACTTACCAATGTTCGGAAACAAGTTTTATATAATGAGAATGCTTCCAAAATATTTAGATAAATCTTGAACAATTTCTCACAATATTTATCATTTTCTTCTTCAATGTCTAGCAATATATTTTTAACCCATTCTTTGAGATACATTTTTAGCAATGACACAAGACGAATACTATAAACTAGATTTAAATCAAGTGCAAGGATCACTAAATCTCTGCTAATATCAAAGAAATGAAATGACTTCAGTATCACATCAAAATAGGTTGCCGTGAAAATACAAAAACTAAATAGAGACAGAACTGAGATCCAATTCCAAATGATATAAGTTCTGACACTCATGTCGAAGCTCCTATGAATTCCTTGGATTCTCAAAATAAGGGAAATATGGCTACGATTGTGGACAATGCTACGAATGATCAGTAGTATGTGCCCGACAACACAGAAAAATAATAAAAAAAACACGATGGTACACATCATAGGGTTTTGCATTTCAGCGGAATCAGTCAAAAAATGATAAGCACTCAACGCATTAAAAAACAAAACAATGAAGAACAACAATATAGAATACTTTTGCCCACACGGAGTGATATAACTATCTTTTATTTTGTAATTGGATAAAAAGAATATAGAGAGCATAACGTTGAAAGGTTGAACATTTTTTTTAATATCTTCGTCAAGTTTATTACTGTGTAACAATTCAACTGGAGTCAGTGAAGGTTTCCACATGATTGTGTTTTATTCTGCTGTTGGACTAAAACTGAATTTGATTAGGGTACTTGTATTTGGGCAAAGCAATTACTGTTAATGTTGATTGTTGAACATTAATTTTATTTCCTTCCCAATCACTTAAAAGGATTACTATCTATATAGAAATAAAGTAGTTAAATAAACTTCTTAAACAAAAATAAAAAAGACTGATCAATGTAGTACCTATACATTTTTTTTATTTACTCTAAAAAACCATTTGGGCTGCCCTACAGATAGCCTATATTTGAATTTTTCTTTTGTCTATCCACATGTTTTATCAATTATATATGCCACGTCATCATTATTATTAAGTATCTTTTGTTCGTACTATATGTATATTATTTGAGTTGATTGATTAAACTTAGAGTAGTTAGTTCAGGCCTGCTTGCACGTTCATGAGTTATCCTATCCTAAATAATTCGGAGTTAACAGCTAACTCAGAGTTAATCAAATAATTCATCTTGCATCACCAAGATTTAGAAGTTAAACTTATAAATATTAAACCCACTGATGTGGGAGAGTTAAGTAGCTAAACTCTGTACTTTATGAGATGGGCATACAATTTCCGTTCATTAATATTTGGTCGGATTCCCTAACAAGGCATAGACATTGCAATTCTATTTTTATGTTTCGTCGATTGAACTGCAATTTTCCCATCTCAAAAAACACTAATGTCTCGTTAACTAACCCGATGTTATTGTTTAGCGGGGCAACGCGTAATAAGAGTTAAAATGTTAGTTACTTAACTCCGAGTTTATAAAACTCTGCATTTATTCATTTAACCTGACTAAACACGCAAGTGGGCCTTAGTGTCACGAATTTTTTCAATTTTACTAAATTGGAAACTAAAAACAGCTACCTAACTAAAAAGGTACCTAAAGTAGTTAAAAAAATCAATCATTTGACAACATACAATTGCAATATAGAATATTTCAATCAAGAAACATTAATAGAGAGATGAAGTCATTGTGAAGGAATTTTACAGAAAAGCGAACTGCAGCAGTACAATAATGTACTCAGTCATGAGTGCCAGCAGAGGTATCGGTAGAGTGGCGTCTACAGTAAACAGGCCACAAGCCGTCATCTTACTGACGGTGCGGTTCACTTGTAGCACGCGCTTGCACAGATGTTTAACACTCTCTGAAAAAAAAAAATGTTAAGTTCCTAGGTAACCTATGGTGCACAAACTTGGTCTTTTCCTAACATCCAGAAGTCCAAACTCAAGGTCTGCCAACGAGCAATGGAGCGCAGTAGGCGTAAAATTAACGGATCTTGTTCGAAACACAATACTGCGCTCCAAAACATAGATAGCTAACGTGGCTCAAAAGGCTGCACAACTTGGAATAATAATAATAACAATAATTTATTCACAAAAACATAAACTTTGACAATAATGAGTAACAGAAAGGTATGCAGACATAAGTAGAATTTTACAGAGGTTGGATACAAAAGGATGGTAGTGGGGTCAAAAGTCCTGTAAGAATTATAAACCCTGCCCCCCAAACTAGGAAAATCCTGTATCTTGGGAGGCAGTGTCTTCGCATTAACAATAAGGTCGAGCGATAGTTGTGTGTGAACATACATGTTAGTGTTGGAATGAGACTGGGCAGCACATATCTGCCGCATGCCATACAGGCTGTGGGTGTAAATCGCACCGAATTGGTGCTCTGACACAGTGAGGTGGGGTCGCGGCAGACCACGTAGGAGATGGCGGACCGATATGGATAGGTTCTGTCAAAACTGGAAGGAGGACGCTCGGGCTTGTGAAAGATGGAAGGAGTGGAGGGAGGCCTTTGTCCAGGAGTGGGACAGTGTATGCTAATAAATCCTGAATTAAGGGAAAAAATAAAACGAGACTAGGTACCTACTGTTTTACAAAGTGAATATTACCGACCCCCATCTTCGAACTTTTCCTTAATAACCCCCTTTTCGAGGAACCCATATATTCTCATAGCCCTTCCATCGTTTCTTTGGTTTTCCTTATCTTATCAATTTAATATCTGTCTTATTTTACATGAATCAATAGACAAAAGTAAAAAAAAAATCTTACTTGGACAGTTGGTATTCATGAAACCCTGTATACACGCTTCTCCAGCTTCCTCCACAGATACATAAAACTTCTCACATTGCATGCACGTTATATATATAATTGTTATATCCTTTAAAGTCATTACAAATATTAGACCGAAGACGAGTATTAAGGACAAGTCAGGCTGGAAAGAATAAATAACTTAAATGTGCACAAACTATCACAATGAGAAACATAATATTTTTTTTATGAAGTGAAAGTGAAGTGAAGTGGATATGTCTGTCAAGAGACCAATGCTAGTTGGGGTACACCTAGTATAATAGTTACATTTAATGGCAATCATGCCATTTGGTTTAAATAGGTTTTTATTATTTATCTTTTTAAAAAGATTATTTCATATTTTGTGAATGTGAGAACGTTGTATGCCTTGTAGACTGAAGATTTGTACACCATTTTCTATTTTGCAAGTACTTGTTGACAGACCTACACTGTCCTCCCATACCTATTAACAATGTTGAAAACATTGTAAAAGCCAATCATTTTTAAAAGAGTAACCGTGAAGTTTCTTTTCCATAGGAAACGACCAATTGGAATTGCTTGTGACAAATTCCCGAATCTTTTAAAAACAGATTTAGATTTCTGAAAATATTGTACAATATAGATATTTAGGGAAAACGCGGTTTAAGCCCCCAACTCATTGAATACCAATTCCGAACTAGATGAAAGCCGGTGTGCAATCATATTCTAGAAGAGCCGGCGCTGTACTGACTAAGCGTTATTGTCAGCGTTTAATATTACAAAGTAGGGTATGTAACAATACGAACTACATAACAAATTTACCGGAGCTTTTCTCTCTTTCTTTATAACTATTCCACAAGTCGATATCATTAGTACCTAGTTCCTGAAATATGCAACTGTGACTGACAGACGGATAGACAGACTCACCATAAGGGTTCCTCGATGCCATCGTCTCCAAAAAAGCTGAAGTCGGTAAATAAACTCTTAACAATAAATATTATAATAAAAAATTATAATTTATTTTTTCAGAAAAAAACACTAGGTTCACAAAAACAATTTTCCAATAAAAAAATAACATTACAGAAAAAAGTGTATCGTTGGTGCCTATGAATGAAAATCATTGTATCATAGACACCAGTGCCTTCCAAGATAGGTCACATAAAAAAATAAAAATTCGAACGTGCTAAAAAACAGTAAACTCGTTAAAAATGTATGGTACTCGTAAAAAAATTAATAGTAAATTAAAAATTAAGCTACTTATTTACTACGTTTGTGCATGGGCGTCAAGAGTGCACAGGTGAGTGATTCTGTATGTGTAAGTGAATGTGTGAGCGAGTGTTTGTGTGTCTGTATTATAGTACTTACTTTGTTTTTTGACGCCATTATTACTTGCAAATACATTAAATGATCCTCCAAAAATAATAAAGTACGAAGGAATGAGAAGATAGTTGTCCATAATATCTAAAAATTCAAACATTATTATTAGGAAGAAAGCATGAAGAACAACTCAAATAGTAGTTAAACGTATGAAATTTTAGCAGACACCGACTTACCAATATTCGGAAACAAGTTTTATACAGAGAGTACGCTTTCAAAATATTTAGATACATCTTAAACAATTTTTCACAATATATATCATTTTCTTCTTCAACACTTATAACAATAAGTACATTTTTAACCCATTTCTTGAGATATATTATTAGCAATACCATAATTCTAATATTATAAACTAAATTTACATCGCATGCAATGATAATCAAGTTAGTGATTATATCAAGGAATGTATTTGAATTCAGCGTAATACTCGTATATAATAAGGTTGCCGAAAGACCAAAACTGAATATAGACAGAACTGAGATCCAATTCCAAATAATATATGTTCGTACACTGCTACTAATTTCAAAGCCCCTATTAATTTCTTGGATACTCATGATGAGGGAGATGTTGCTGCGACTATGGCCCATGTTACAAATGATTAGCATTGTGGAGCCGACACAATAGAAAGTGATATAAATGATATACCCCATAACGTCAGGCATATCAACAGAATTGGTAGAAAGACGATAGACCGTCAAAACAATAAAAAATAAAATAAATAAGCACAGCATTATATGATACTTTTTCTCACACGGAGTGATATAAATATCTCTTATTTTATACTTTGAAGAGAATAATATTGAGAGCAACATGTTGAAAGGTTGAACAATCTTTTTAATATCTTTGTCAAGTTTATTACTGTGTAACAATTCGACTGAAGTCTGTGAAGGTTTCCACATGATTGTGTTTTATTCTGCTGTTGGACTCAAACTGAATTTGATTAGGGTATTTGTATTTTGAAAGCAAAGCAATTACTGTTAATGTTGATTGTTGAACATTAGTTTTATTTCCTGTTGAATTACGTAAAAGGATTACTATTGTTACTCTATCTATATAGTTACTGGACTATAGAAATAAAGTAGATGAATAAACTTCATAAAATAAAAATAAAAAATACTGATCAATTTAGTACCTACTTATACATTTTTTTTTATTTACTCTCAAAAACCATTTGGGTCCCCTACAAATAACCTATATTTGAACTTTTCTTTTGTTTATCCACATGTTTTATCAATTACATATCACGTAATCATTATTACTAAGTGGCTATCTTTTGTACATATATTATTTGAGTTGATTGATTATACTTACTTACTTACTACTTAGTCAGGGCCCGATCTAGGGGGCAGCCGGGCAAATGCCCAGAGTGGCAAAATTGAGCGACGGCAAAATTGAGGGAATAATATCAGACCTAAAGAAACAATTTTTACTGGTTTTTCTTTGAAAAAAAAACTATTTTTGCGACTGTAAATTAGACGGACCAACATATTTTAAAGTTCTATCTTCTATAAACAGGATGGTCCAAATAGTGACGTCAGTAAAAAAATAATTGATTCCTCATCCCAACCTCAACCTAGAAATTATCCGAAAATACCCCATGTATGTTCCGCGATTTTTGACAGTTGATAGATAGCGATTTTTGGAGATATAAATATTTTTTTTTAATTTTCGGGAAGTCTACGAGGACATCTTTAAAAATTTGTGTTTTTTTGCAATAGGACTATCATGAAGTACCGTTTCATCTAAGTATAAAAAAATATCTTTATGTTCAAAACTCCACCCCTATGGGGATTAAAAGAGGGGATACAGTTTATAAAGTTACTTAGTTAAAGTTAAAGTTACTTAGTTAGTTAATATACAGTTTTTTTTTAATTTTCGGGGAAATTCTTCGTGGACGGACATCTTTAAAAATTAATGATTTATTTTTGCGATAACACTATCATGAAGTAGGTACCCTTTCATCTAAGTATAAAAAAATATCTTTATCTTCATAACTCCACCCATCATCATCATAATCTATATGGCCTATAGCAGTCCACTGCTGGACATAGGCCTCCCCTAATGAGCGCCATAGCGCCCTGTCTTCAGCTTGACGCATCCAGCATCTGCCTGCAGTCTTTCGCAGATAAGGGGATTAAAAGAGGGGATACAGTTTATATGAAAAATCTTATTCATTTAGTTAATAAACTTGAAAATTGGCCCGAATACCTACTTCTTATTTATCTAAATAAATGATAAAGATCATAAACATACATTTTCGAATTTTTTTGAGAAAAATACGGAATACCTACACGCAGACGAAGTCGCGGGCAAAGTGCTAGTGTCTTATAATTTGCTTAATGCTGTCTCCTGAGACAAGTATAAGACAGCACTAAGCAAACCAAGTCGAAAGAGAAATACCTAAATAGGAAAGAAGGAACAAACTCTTTCGCTATGTCATATTGGTTATTTTGTGGCTATGTAATGATTTTTGAATATTGAGATATCCAGGAGTAAGGGGCTGCCTCCACGAGCGAGAGAATCGCGGCGATAGTCTCGCCGCGCAATCAAATTTCCGCGGCGATGAAATCGCCGTGTGGAGACACGTTCTAAGAGAGTGTATAGAAATACGTGGCACGACGATAATATCGCCGCGATTCTCTCGCTCGTGGAGGCAGCCCCTAAGTGTAAAGGGCGGCGAATGTATTTTTTGCCCGGAGCAGATAAATAGCTAGATCATGCCCTGCTTAAAGTAGTTACTTTAAGCCCGCTTGCGCGTTCATGGATTATCCTAATTTCCTAAATAACTCTGGGTTAGTGTTAGTAATCACAATCACACTAATATTATAAAGGCGAAAGTTTGTGAGTGTGTGTTTATATGTTTGTTACTTCTTCAAGCTCAAACGGCTGGACCAATTTTGATAAAATTTGGTATGGAGGTAGCTGACACCCTAGATTAACATAAATAGGCTACTTTTATCCAAATATTCTTACAGGATCGAAACTTATGCGGGTGATACCGCGGGGTGCAGCTAGTGTCAAAATAAATTGACGTTATGAGGTACCGCTGTTATCTTATTCTGTATTTTATATTGTTCGACGTTGTAGTAAGTGAAAATTCGATTCTATATTGGCAGGCAATATATTCATGAACTGATGTAAAAATAAATACAAACCTTAGCTGACGTATTCGACAATCAATAAACTAAATCTCCATGGAAACCACAAACAATACGATTAAAATGAAATGTCATGTTATAGATAAAAATCAAACACATGAAAGTATTACGTATCGTAATTTATTATATGACATGGGTACACAATAATAATTCCCGTTCATTAATTTTTGATCGGATTACATATCAGGGCATTGCAATTCTATGTTTATATATTTCGTCGATTGGACTGCAATGTTCCCAAATAAAAAAACACTAATGTCTCGTTATCTAACCCGATTATTATTATTATTATCAGCCATTTCTGCCCCACTGCAGGGCAAAGGCCTCCCTGCCCTCCTTCCACTTATCCCTATCCTAATAACCCGATGTTATTGTTTAATGGCGCAACGCGTAATAAGAGTTAAAATGTTAGTTACTTAACTCCGAGTTTATAAACTCTGCATTTATTAATTTAACCCGACTTAACATGCAAGTGGGCCTTAGTATTTTACTAAATTGGAAACTAAAAACAGCTAATTAAAAGGTACCTAAGTAGTTAAAAAAATCAATCATTTGACAACATACAATTGCAATATAGAATATTTCACTCAAGAAACATTAATAGAGAGATAAAGTCGTTGTGAAGGAAATTTACAGAAAAGCGAACTGCAGCAGTACAATAATGTACTCAGTCATGAGTCCCAGCAGAGGTAACGGTAGAGTGGCGTCTACAGTAAACAGGCCACAAGTCGTCATCTTACTGAAGGTCCGGTTCACTTGTAGCACGCGCTTGCACAGATGTTTCACACTCTCTGAAAAAAAAAAATGTTAAGTTCCTAGGTAACCTATGGTGCACAAACTTGGTATTTTACTAACATCCAGAAGTCCAAACTCAAGGTCGGCCAACTAGCAATGGAGCGCAGTAGGCGTTAAATTAACGGATCTTGTTCGAAACACAATACTGCGCTCCAAAACAAAGATAGCTGACGTGGCTCAAAAGGCTGCACAACTTGGAATGGGACTGGGCAGCACATATCTGCCGCATGCCATACAGTCTGTGGGTGTAAATAGCACCGAATTGGTGCTCTGACACAGTGAGATGGGGTCGCGGCAGACCACCACCAGGAGACGGCGGAACGAGCTGGATAGGTTCCGTCAAAACTGGAAGGAGGACGCGCGGGCTCGTGAAAGATGGAAGGAGTGAAGGGAGGCCTTTGCCCAGGAGTGGGACAGTGTGCTAATAAATCCTGAATTAAGGGAAAAATAAAACGAGACTAGGTACTGTTTTACAAAGTGAATATTACCGACCCCCATCTTCGAACTTTTCCATAAAAACCCCTTTTTCGGGGAACCCATATCATTCTCATGGCCCTTCCATCGTTTCTTTGGTTTTTCCTTAGCCTATCAATTTAATATCTGTCTTATTTTACATGAATCAATAGTAAAAAGAAAAAAAAATCTTACTTGGACAGTTGGTATTCAAGAAACCCTGTATACAAGCTTCTCCAGCTTCCTCCACAGATACATAAAACTTCTCACATTGCATGCACGTTATATATATAATTGTTATATCCTTTAAAGTCAATACGAATATTAGACCGAAGACGAGTATTAAGGACAAGTCAGCCTGGAAAGAATAAATAACTTAAATGTGCACAAACTATCACAATCAAATGAGAAACATAATATTTTTTTATGAAGTGAAAGTGTACTGGATATGTCTGTCAAAGGACCAATGCTAGTTGGGGTACACCTAGTATAATAGCTACATTTAATGGCAATCATGTCATTTGGTTTAATTTGGTTTTTATTTTTATTATGTAATATCTTTTAAAAAGATTATTTCATATTTTGTGAATGTGAGAACGTTGTATGCCTTGTAGACTGTAGATTTGTAGACCACTTTCTATTTTGTAAGTACATATTGGCAGGCGTACACTGTCCTCCCATACCTATTAAGACTGATGAAAACATTGTAAACGCCAATTATTTTTGAAAGAGTAACCGTGGAGTTTCTTGCTGGCTCTTCTCCATAGGAATCGGCCAATTGGAATTTGTGCACCTAGATTGTGACGTTTTAAAAGTGCCCATCCAGGTTTATGTGAAATAAAACTTTGATTTTAATTTTGGATCAGACCATAGTCAGTCAAGCACAAGCAGCCTCTGTTGAGTCCACAGCCAGATGGAACGACGATTTTAAAAAGTCGGCTGGCACAGACTTGATGCAAAAGGTCAATCGTGTCCCCGTGTCCTAACAGAAAGTAACTGTACGACCATCGCAAGTTCGCGCGAACGTTTTTCGTACCGTCATACGCGAATACGTGATCATCGTGCGTATGTACGACGCGAGCGATTGTGGAGTACCTAATTTGGCACTGGCACGGTCGGTACCATAATTAGGACACCTATTTGAATTCAGTGTGTTTGATCGCGCGTTCGTACGAACTAAGTTCCCGAGATTAGATTTTCAAACAATTGAGTCGCGCGATCGCGTCGTGCGATTGTCAGTTAGGACACCTATTCGAGTTCAATATGTTTGATCGCGCGTTCGTACGAGTAAAATTCGCGCGAACCTACGATGATCGCGCATTCGCGTTCTATTAAGACGATGCCTTAGAATGGAAAATTCCCGAATCTTTTAAAAACAGATTTATTTAGACGTCCAAAAATATTGTACAGTATACATATTTAGGGAAAACGCGGTATAAGTCCCAAGTCATTGAATGCCAATTCCGAACTAGATGAAAGCCGGTGTGCAATGATGTTCTAGAAGGGCCGGTGCTGTGTTAGTGTCGGCGTTTAATAGTAAAAAGTAGGGATGTAACAGTACGAACTACAGGGGGCCTAAAAAGGCCACTTTGGCAGAATCATAAAAGGATAACATTATGAATCATAATGGACAGTTAACTGTTAAGTTAATCGTATTAAATCCCATTGGTGAAGGATTTTTCAGTTATTTTTTTTGTCTGTGCTAAAATACCAATCAATCCAATCCAAATCTAATCCCAAACTCTTTGATTAAACCTACGTAGTGCAGTGAGAAAAAGAAATACACGGACCGTCTTTGCCATAGTATGATTCATAATGTTATCATTTTATGATTCTGCCAAAGTGGCTATATAGGCCCCCTGATCAAAAGAACCGGAGTTTTTCTCTCTTTTTTATAACTATTCCATAAGTCTATATCACTAGTAGTTCCAGAAATAAGCAACTGTAACAGACAGACGGATAGACAAAGGCTCACCTTATGGGTTTCTCTAAGCCATAGTCTCCAAAAAAGGTGAATTCCATAAACAAACCTTTAAAAATGATGTAGTACTTACTTTGTTTTTTGACGCCATTATTATTTGCAAATGCATTAAATGACCCTCCAAAGCAAATAAAGTACGAAAGAATGAGAAGATAGTTGTCCATAATATCTATAAAATTCAAACATTATTATTTGGAAGAAAGCATGACGAACAACTCAAATATTCTTTAAACGTATGAAATTTTTAGCAGACACTGACTTACCAATATTCGGAAACAAGTTTTATACAGAGAGTACGCTTTTAAAATACTTAGATACATCTTAAACAATTTTTCACAATATATATCATTTTCTTCTTCAACATTTATAACAATCAGTACATTTTTAACCCATCCCTTGAGATACATTATTAGCAATACCATAATTCGAATAGTATAAACTAGATTTAAATCGCATGCAACGACCACTAAGATATTGGATATATCAAGCAAATTAATTGCCGTCAGCATAATATAGAAAAAGGTTGTCGAAAGACCAAAACTTAATATAGACAGAACTGAGATCCAATTCCAAATAATATAAGTTCGTACACTGCTACTAATGTCAAAGCCTCTATTAATTTCTTGGATACTCATGATGAGGGAGATGTTGCTGCGACTATGGCCCATGTTACAAATGATTAGCATTATGGAGCCGACACAATAGAAAGTGATAGACATGATATACCCTATAACGTCATCCATATCAACAGAATTGGTAGAAAGGCGGTAGACTCTCAACACAATAAAAAATAAAAAAAATAAGCAAAGCAATATAGGATACTTTTTAGCACACGGAGTGATATAAATATCTCTTATTTTATACTTTGAAGAGAATAATATTGAGAGAAACATATTGAAAGGTTGAATAATTTTTTTAATATCTTTGTCCAGTCTGTTATTGAGAAATAATTCCACTGGAGCCATTGAAGGTTTCCACATGATTGCTTTTGTGGTTTTATAGTCTGCCGTTAGACTACAACTGAATGCCTAACCTAACAAGGTAGGTTTTAAAGTTGAACCTAATTAGGTTAATTTTATTTCCACCATAGCAATAACTTTCAATGTTGATTGTTTCGAATCAAATTACGTAAAAATATTCCTCAATGTATATTCATTACCATTGGCATCAAGTACGACTACTTCAATAAACATCATTACATTCAGATCACGTCGAATTAGCATAGCATGATGAATCTATAATGTTCCCATTACTGGGACATGGCCTCCTCTCTTCAAGAAGGAGTGGGCTGTAATCTACCACGCAGGCCCAGTGCGGGTTGGGAGATGTCATGTTACATGTCTTTGAATTTCTGGTTCCAGGACATGTCAGTTTCCTCATGATGTTTTTCTTCACCGTTGAGATCAGTGGTGGTAAAATTATTTACACTTAGTAAAGCACCTGGCTGGGTTCGAAACGACAGCCTACGACTTCTAAGCCGGGGCCGTTACTGGGCCACCGCAGGTCTTGCAGCTTAAAGCACCGATCATGAACATAATTTTCAGCAAAGCAAACTGATCATCAAACATTGAATGTTGACAATAATGATAAAAAAAATCCTTATAGGGTATAAAAAGATCCTTTACGAAGTCGCCATCTACGTATTCTGTACATAAAACTAAGTAACTTTGTGCAAACATAATTATTGGGACACGATTTATATTTTTTAAAGACTCGTTTGTGGTAGTGCGTAATATAATGCACGAAAATCACTGTGCGTTTGCGCGCACTTTGTTTTTGTACAAAAACATAAAACATGTCTAGCACCTTGACCTTCAATATCTACTTATTGGATTATGGATTAAATTCAATCAATCAACTCAAAAGTGGGATGAGAAGCATGATCTGTTGAAAGCATTTCAAAGAAAAGCCCGCTCGGAAAGTTACTTCATCATCATCATTGGCAGCCTTGATCCACCCACAGCTGCTGAATACAATCATTTCTTTTTGTGCCAAGCTTCCCTGGTCTGCGCGTGGCTTATCATGGTCTGCCAACGCTCCTTCTTCCGTTACTCGGCAAGTATGTTGTCAAGGCTCTGCTCCATTCTATCAGGAAAGTTACATATTGTTCCATTCCATTGTAGAAACATCTAGAATGTTCGAGTATATACCGGCCCCGACTGACCAGATGTCGATAGTTCGAGAATGTTCTAGAAAGTTCCAGCATCGAAATTTCTAGAAGGCTCTTGACTACTAGTTCCGCTACTCGATACTAGATGGCGCTAGTGGTAACTAATGTCACCAGGCTTTAATTGTGGTGCTAAAATATCTACTACCGCCATAATTATGATGATATGAACCACACATTTCCAACGCTCAGCAGCGTTGCTTTGATGCGGTTTGAAGGGACCTACTCGTATGGGTGCCGGTTGTTGATGTTGGCCCAGTACATATTTCAGCTTTGTCTCTTGAATGGCAATGGTTCTGCAATGCCTCCGGTATGGTATTCGGACTGTAATCGTGACTACTCAACAGATACACGACGACACATGAAGCTATATTATAATTATTTTCAGTTTTAGCTGAGACGTCGCATTATACAAGGTGTTGATTTGCATCCTCGTCAGATTTCAAGAGGTTGTCATAAAAGACATTTTAGTACTTTAGTATTTTAATACTTACGGCCAGTTTCTTCATCAACAACGAAAGTAATCAGTCAAAGTATTGACTTTTACTTTTACTGATACTATTACGGCAAATGTTTTTCTTCTGTTCAAGTAACAGCTAAAATAGTGAAGAAACAAATTTAACCGTTACTTTGACTTTTGTGACGTAACTTTGGCTGTTACTATTGATGAAGAAACTGGCCGTTAGTAAAGTAAAAGGCGTTTGTTTGTGTGTGAAAGCGCGGTTATAGGGCTAGTAATAGACGGGCCGCGTTTAAATGCGGCTAGTTCACACTTACAGATTTCCGTAAATAAGAAAAAAAAAACCTACCCATTTTATTGTTAATTTTGGGTCGAGAATCATTAGCATAATTACGTCCTTGAATTTGACTAGGATGCAAATCAACACCTTGTATAGGTTTTTCGTACGATCAGAAGTCAGCTTATACTGGTTATGTGTAGTTTGATGTGTAGCCGTGCGTACGCACGGGCGATTTTTACCGACTTCACAAAAAGGAGGAGGTACTATGTTCGGGTGTTTGTATGTTTTTTTTTTTTTTTTTTTTTGTATATTTGTTCATCGAATACTCCGCCAATTGTCGACGGATTTTCAAAATTCTGTTTTTGTTCGAAAGTAGATAGTTCTGAGGTGGTCCCATTGTCACCAAGTTAGGATCTAATGATGGGATCTTAGAGAAATCGAGGGCAACCCTCAAATTTTATAGGCTCACTTATTGTTTTTCGCATATTTTATAAAGTATCTTGTGTATTTGTGTATGGTTGTTACCATCTCAGGTAGCTGGGCTGATGATGGAAGGTACAACTCCTTAACAGTAAGAAGTTACTCGAACAGGCAAGGACTGTTTTAGTAAATTGTTTTGATGTTTGATAGGGCATTTGCCACATTTGGTCTCATGATCATCAAGTCATGACCTGATGCTGCAGTCAGGATAGTCTGCAGAGTACCTAACTCCTCGACAACTAACAGCAGATATATCGTGTTTAGGCTCATTGAAAAGGGCTCGATGTGTGGATAAACGTACTGTTACTGAGGAACAACGAAGACCTCATGCTGAAGCCAGGAGCATCAGAAAAAGTACAAACCTTGAAATTACAGCACCGTAGTCGTGTTTGGGCTCATTTTAAACAGGACTAATTTTATGTTCAATGCAATGTTGACATAAGTCTGGCCTGATGCTGCAGCCAGGATTATCAGCATCTAATCTAAAAACTAATAAAAGGAGAACTCCTCAACAATTAACATCCCTGCATCGAGAAAAGGAATATTTTATAAAAAGGCGATGGGCAAGTTGACATTAAGCTATTCTAACTTAGATAAATTATAAATAGACCCACTAAAAAGCGAGAAATAAAAACTTTTTAACAAAAAAAAACCGACTTCCAAAAAAAACACTACAAACTGAAAAATAACTTTAATTTCGGAAGTCGGTGGCAAAAACTAAAATACTGATCCCTAAGACACCGACTTCCGAAATTAAAGTTATTTTTCAGTTTGTAGTGTTTTTTTTGGAAGTCGGTATTTTTTTTATGGTGCACTGGTTTTGAACTTTCGGTGTTGAGCAGAGCATTGAGAATCCCCAATGGCCCTAGCAGTGCGTTGTAAATCCAGTGCGCGTAAAAAGTCGTCTCGATAAAAACTTGCCCGCTGGTATGGGGGCTAACTGAGATGTTGCCTGAGATAGCTCAGAGGTGACGTGTCGCGAGAGCTCAGCCATTCGTTCACTGCAGGCCGTCACCGTGCAGCTAGTGCTACTAGATCTTTTGGCATTTGAATGACATTGAAAGGGGGGCGTTGTTGGTAAACATTACTGGAATTGCTCTGTGAAATTGTATTAAAAAAACAAGATGGCGGCGTTAGTTCCGATTTGGACCACACGCCAAAAGACCTTTGTGCAGCCATAAACACATGGGTAAACCTGTAATCAGGTGGATCATCTGATTGTTTCCACTTAATAGGGAGAATTCCAAAAAGTTTGAGAAAAAACCGAGCCCCACTAAGAACTTATTCGGTGCCAGTAGGAGCCGCGGCTTGGACTTGTATTAACTCTCGTTCGCCGATAGAATGCTAACCTTCCGGGCAACTTGCCTGTTGTTTGTGGCCGATCAAAAATAGCTGTGACATACTGACGAGCAGCGGGTGGAGCTTTCTACTACTATTTTTGATTAAAGATACTAACACACGCTTATAAAAATATGCTTAAAATTAGCATGCTCTCGGGGCATGCTCCGAGCGCGTCTGAACAGGTTTACTTTTGAGCATGCTAGTATATTGTATTGATTGATAAAGAAATATTGTATTGATTGATAAAGAAAAAAAAAAACGGAAAGGGAAAAACTGACAATATTAAATCTTTGTAATGATTACAGCATGATTCAGATTGACTTTGCATATTTTTGCTTATAATATTATCAAATCTACAGTTTAGTTTCCTAGACATACAACCATCTTACGAGTACATGCATGCAATGAGAGCCACAATTTTTTTTTTTAAAAAAAGCTGTCTTTTTTTCTTGCCCGTATGTCAACAGCAACAGGCTATCACGTCCTTTGTTAGTGAATTGTTGAAGGGAAAAAATGGCAACAAAGTTTTTAATGCGTGAATAGATTTACAAAATGTATCGTCCCTTACGTAATCAAGGATTTTCGGGATTTTTACTTAACAAACTTTGTGAAGAGGGTGTTGAGGCCATTTGTTGAGTTAATTTCGTGTGTTATGTTGTGAACTTTGCTGAAAGGTAGTTGTTAAATGTCTTCAGATCGACCTGTAGGTAGGTGGTGTGTTTCTGCCTACTCTGCCATAGGAATAACATGTCTCTAGGACCCGCGGTTTAGGCTGTGCGTTGATATATCAGTCAGTCAGTCAGGACTTTGAATTATATATACATATATATACTTTTCCAGGATAAAAAGTATCCAGTGTGGTGCCCAGGATATTAAAGAATAATTATACCAAGTTTCATCGTAATCGAACCAGTAGTTTTTGCGTGATGCCTGAACAAACAAACAGACAGACAGACAAAAAAAAATTTAATCACATTTTTGGGTTCGGTGTCGGTCTAGTAACACCCCCTGCCATTTATTTTTTTGATATTTTCAATGTACAGAATTTTCACTTCTACAGATTTAATATAACTAGTATAGATATAGATACAAATTGACTAATTTGCCTCTAAAAATATAATATAGTAGTTTTTATTAACTTTATATCAGACCATAATAGCACTTACTAATACAACTATGAATATATGTTTGTAGGTAATGGATTTATGGTCTGAAATAAAGTTACAAAAAAAAACTGGTAAAAAAACTGTTGTTGGTAAATAAAATAACTAATAATTAGTAAATAAAAAATAAACTAGCTACCTAATTAGCTTATGACTAGGTATGTTCACTGTCATACATAGTGACAGTAGTTTATAGTAGTGACGGCACTAATATTCATGTTTCAATAAGATCGAAATTGATGTATTGCGCACTTACAGAGCATAAAAACTCTTGCGAATTAAATCAATCAAGAACGAAAAAAATATCCTCACAAAAATCTAGAGACAAGAACGAATCCCCCTAAATAATATATTTCTTGAGCAATCAAATCGAAAACGTAACATGTTCAAAAGCATCAGTGATCATCTTTATCAGAAGAGGCCATGTTGCGTGGGTTTGCGGGAGAGGAGTTGAAAGTCAGTGAAAGTCTTTAAAAACAATTTAATCACAAGATGTCTAATCCAAGTCCTCCAGACCGTATTTCGGCCACGGCGGCCAATCTCAACGGAGACTAGCCTTCGGCGCGGGATATATTATAGTGCACAAGTGTGCGCGCAGACACATGTGCACTCCCAAAATCCAAGAACCAAATCAAAATCCAAGGAAAAATGAAAATCCAAAAAAAAAATATCCAAATGGGAATCCAAGTACCATGTACGTGGAGTGCGAGCGCAATCAATTTACTTACTATAGGTTATCATAGCACAATTCCTCCAATCAATATCGTCTTCTACGATCAGTGCATGTGAATATATCTCTCACTTCTTTTTGTTATTCAATATGGCGGGCCGCTCCCCAGTCCATGGTGGACCACGTCAAATTGACAGTTGACATATCTCTTAAAAAAACAATAATAATCAAAGTTGTTGGACTCTCGACGCGCCGTAATAGTATTCTAATCTACCAAAATCTAAAAAGAACAAACACACAATAGGTGCGCCATAGTTCACGCACAAATTCCGGGACAAAAATGCCCGAATGTCTTCGTAAATGTAACGCAAATGGGGACAGCTACTAAGGCTAGGGTGACAAAAATATCGTGTAATAGCGTCCACGGTCGTGAGGTAGGTACAGCGGGGTGGTCACGTACACACGTTATAAAGGTGGCTTCGAGCGAGTGGTACATTGCATGAGTTACTCAACGTCTCGCGATATGGATGTGTTTGGAGTACTGTGACTGTGTTAAAGGAAGGTAGTCCCGCGATTATATTTTGTCTCTTATGAACATGAATAGCAGTGAGCAGTGGTTGTCCAGTACGACCGCGGCCTACGAGTTGTAGGTCGCAGATTCGAATCTAGACAGGTGCTTTACTTTGTATGCAATATTTTATCACCCCTGCTCTCAAAACGGTTTGGAACTATGGATGGTAAACATCGTGAAGAAACCGGCATGTCCTAGAACTTAAATTTCGAACACATGTGACATCTACCAACCCGCGCTGGGCCCGCGTGATGGATTACGGCCCACTTCCTCTCACAGAGAGCCTGTGTCCCAGCGGTGGGAACATTATATCCTGATTATACTATGAACATAAATAAAGCTAGTGACATTATGTCCAATCCGTTGCATTCGGCAGAGAGCTACAGAAACTCATGTATCAGTTATTATTTATAATATTAACAATAAGGAAATGTATGTGTTCTTTACTAATATTTCTTATCACAAACGGCTAGTAATAATTTAAAAGCATAAAAAAAATACTTTTACTGACTTAGTTTAAGACCTTTATAAAACCCATTTTTTAGATCGAGTTAAAAATCAATATTTAAATCACCGTCTTAGACCTGTTTTTTTTTTGTTTAGCTTATACTGTCCCATTGCTGGGCTGATAATTATTGATAATTTATTCTTCAGATAAAAGTAATCTGACTATTAATAAATCAGCCCTTAGAAGAATAAAATTAGCCATACCTACATATCCAACAACAACAAAAAAACACAAATTAAGCGATACTAGCAAAAAGCATAGTTACCCTACAAAAAAGATTCGTTCTACGAATTACTTGAAGTGAGCTGAGTACGTCACGGCCACATCACATCTATCAACTTCTACGTATGTATTGGTACATTCACAATACGCGTCTACGAAACTTACACAAAAGACCTCTTCAATTTTTGGTGTAACTTTCTGGGAAAATGGCGTATTCTGGCGTTAATTTCAATGTTTTAAGGTAATGAGTGGAATTTCTAAATGTAGGTAGGTACCTATCTAATTTGCTTAATAAAATGAGTAAGCTTGATATTGTTAACGTTATAAAGACTTACATAATTATCGAATACATAGGTAATTACATGCCGAAGACGCGTAAAACAAATGCATGTTTTATAGACACGTACGCACATGCCGAAGGTTAGAAGTATTCCCGTTTGAGCACCTATGCATTGAGCAACAAAGGTATTTCCATTTGAGCACCAATCAATATTTTACCTCACTGCGACACATCGCGGGCTGTCGTCATCGTGGTACCTCGATGTCACTATCGAAGTACCACGACCGGCCTGTAATTACACTCATATTGAAGCACAGGCTATTTATTGATTGACTGTGAAGAGCCTTCGTCAAGCTATTGCTTGACAAAACCCAAGAACAGCTGGTCTATTCAATCTAATCAAATAACTTCTCCCGCTCTGGGCGGAGCGGCAGGGCGTTAGACTTTTACTGACTAAAACCCACCCGTGTTCCTTCAGTTGCCCGTGCCAGGGGCCACGGTATCTCTTTCGAACAACCCGCGACCCTGGCAGGCATCGGCCCTAACGGACCCCGTCAGTTACTGCTGACATCTCTTTGAGGCGCGCGTGGAACATAACGCGCCGTCGACCCGGGCCTGGTCCTTACCGGACGGCGAGCTGCCCATTGCTCGCCGTCCGCAAGCCCGCGCCTACAGTGGCCGGGAATCGGCTGTCGATTCCCGACGCATTCTGTAAAGATCACACCCTGAAATCTTAGCTGTCCTTCCACCTGACGCTATGGATTGACAGCTCACTTCAAACTCACTTCACCTCAGTTTTCAAAGTTTTAAAATTTTATTTTATTACTAGCAGCGCCCCGCGGTTTAAGCCGCATAAGCGTCGATCCCGTGAAAAAAAAAAAAATCTATCGTCTGTCCTTTCCCGGGACTCAAACCATCTCTATATCAATTTTCATCTAAGTCGGTTCTGCGATTTAAGCGTGAAGAGGTAACAGACAGACAGACAGACACTTTCGCATTTATAATATTATTAGTATGGATTCAAGAACAGGTTAAAGTATACGAGGCACAAGGAGTATGAGAGGATCGTAGTCGGAAGCGTTCTGTGGTTTCTGCCTACCCCCATTGAAAGAAAGCGTGAGTTTTTGGTGTATGTATGCATGTTAAGGTATTAATTTTAAGTTTATTAACCACGTAACTCTTAGTAATATGTAATTTTAATTACTTACAACATTAAATAAGCCTTTTAACGATTATATTATTTACTTTCATGGGGTGTGTTCAGTAACCCTTAGCGGACATGGCGGGAACGAACAAGATGGCGCCTAAACACACAACACGTGAAGTAGTGTGACTATAAATGTGATATAATTATTTGTTAATGGATTTTTGTTTAGTTTAGGTTCTTGGCCAGAATGCAAACACACATAAGAACTTCATTTGAGCGTCCATACTGGGCATACGGGCGTGGTGAGCCGCGCTGGCTGCTTGGCGTGGGGAGCGCGCGGGCAACTCACGCCATAGCGTGAGTTCATACAAGTGGCCGGAGTGAGCGCGCGGGCGGCCCACGCGGGGACCGGGGTTCTCAAACTAGTTCAAGCTTTTTTCTAGTAAAAATAAGTCTTCTTCATCCATATTATATTTTGACAAACACTGGACACGACAACACTCAGAACGAAGCTGCGCTTGACTGCGGACAAGCACGCGCGTTCCCGCACCCGCGCCGTTCACCGCCCCGCGCTGCCAGTCTGGCTAAGAACTAAGTGTCCCATCTTTTCTTAAAATTCTGCTGTGGGATGGTAACCTACAGATAGTGGATATCGCACGATAAGTATCTACTTAGCTATTTCTTTATCTCCGCCAATATTTCCTTTGTTCCGAAGAGAGTGCTAATACTACTAGAAGTCCTCAACGCATAAACGCCAAGGTTTGCAGATCATACATGATCATATCATCATCATTATCATGGCACTCGTGAGTTGCAACTGAAAATCAGCGTCCGGTGGTACACCTTGTGTTGTCATCTGACATTATGCTGAGCTGAGGCCCTTTTGGCATTATAATCTTTGTTTTCTGTGTTTACAGTTTTAAGGTGTATTTATTTTGCTGTAATGCCAATAAACTCATTTTTCTTTCTTTCATACAATTTGTGGCGATATCTACAACATCATCAGCATACAGCAGTCCACTGCTGGATATAGGCCTCTCCAGTTACTCCCATATCTACAACGCCATACCCAATTTACGCATTACATTGACGTCACGAAAAATTCTACAAAGCGCAAGCAAAGTTTACTACGCGACTTTAATACAATGTCCTGACATCACTTGTCGGGCAGTATCCGACTAGACACAACACCCATCTAGGTCTATGGAAGGTAAATGAACTTGCCTGGGCCCTGAAGCCCTGTTCCTCATAACTCTGCAAAATTGTTCAAAAGATTACAATGTTTTGTGTTGAAGTTAGTTCACAGCCTGAACACAATCATCTTAACAATAAGTGACCTTTAATCTTTGACCTATAACTTCCAACATTTCGAGCCCATAATCTCTCATTTATAAATAATTCTACATCGTAAGTCCCTTCCCATAATAGCTGCAGTGAAGCCCATTGATCCAATCACAACGACTACCGTCCAAGTTAACCAACATGTAACGGAGGAAATGCTTAATAAACCGCCAAATTGGACCCCCCCTCCCCCCACCACACGATGTAACAGGTGAAGTATGACCCATAAAATTATATTAGTGATATAAATGGAGGGACCAGAAGACGTGGAGTTGGTGGATTTTGTTAAAATTATTTATGGTTTGTTGACTAAAGAAACAATGCATGGTACGCATAGAGTATTAAAGAAACTAGGAAAAATACCCGGTTGTGTGCTAATTTGCAGTTGTTTTTGAAATCGTTCAAACTGTTACTTTCTCTGTTTCTGTGCTGCTGTCATTCTGCCAACATCTTCAGACCTAATTAATAAGTTACTGCTATTTAGAGCACTCTGTACAGACTCCAGCACATCAAACTACCCGAAGCTGTAAAATTATCCCAATCAACTTTGCTTTAGCGATAAAGTTGAAATATATTAAAGAAATTTGACAGATTGTATTAGCTGATGTGCTGGCATCTACATATTATCTTAACATACAGGATGGAAAGGGTATCAATACGCAAACTGTTACCATGGATTTAATACATTATTCTAAACCAAAAATAACCGACCGATTAAAACTTTCAACGCAGGGGGTTGAAATTTTTAGTCAGTTATTAAAAAATATATACTGTTACATAGGTACATTCTTCTTCTTAGCGTGTCGATAGCAATATAAATGGACTCGGCCCAGAATTCGGCTACTTGTTTGGCGCCATCACAATGTGCAGCTGACAGGACACGCAGGACACGATATCATCCCATGGTTTGTGGAACAGCACCACATTTACACTCCGAGGCGGAGTCGTCTATGAACAGCAGGGTAATTGCGTCCGGCCCTGGTGCAAGCCATGGTCCGGGGCGAGAGGGAGTGGGAGGCAGGCACCTCCTTCTGCGAAGCAGTCATGCTAGCGAAGGAGGTGGCGGGACGGATGAGGGAGAGAGCCTCCCGTCCCAGCCGCCGCGGGAGACGCTCCGGGCGTAATGGGTAGCTCACCGTCCGATCAGGACCAGGCCCGTGCCGGACGGCGCGTACGTGTTCCACGCGCGCCTCAAAGAGATGTCAGCATCGAGGAGGGGCCCCATAGGGCCGAAGCCTGCCGGGTCAGCGGGATTGTCCGAAAGGGTTACCGCTGGCCCGGAACATAAAGGGCTAAGGAAGGAACACGGTTGCGTTTTAGTCAGTAAGAGTCTGACACTCCCTTCCGCTCCACCCAGAGCGCGAGGGGTAATTTGATGAATTCCAATACGAAAAAAAAAAAAAAGGGTAATTGCGTAACACACTATCAGTAGCAATTGCTTTCATTTTGACAGTTCAACAACATTCATTGCGTTATTTGCGTTGTTGAGCAGTCACATTTTTCGAACATATGGATCTATGGATTAGAAATATGATTCAAAATGATTCAAATTGAGAGTAATAGTGTGTTACGCAATTGGGGTGCAGGTTTTCCTTTCTTCGGCCAACCTGGCCAACCTTGCTTCTCAACAAAACCCCTTTGTCAGCTCAGAAACACCCTCTCACACTAGACTTTGTGGGTGTCAATATGGAAAAAAGCAGTGCTCCTACATAGTATGTAAAAAAACCTTGACCGATCTGAGAGCATTTTGAAATACTTTAAATCCAAAAAAATAATAATTAAATATTACCATTTTTTTAAATGGGGAATTTTGTCTGGTGAGACTCGGGCGGCCATCGCCAAAACGTAACTTAGGTACTTTGTTCAGAATTAGATAATTTTTCAAAATTTGCTCATTTTCCGAAATTGAAACGTTTTCTCGAGATTGGGGTAATTTTGGTACTACCTGTAATCGTTAATTTTTAATATCTATAATATACTTTTTATTTTCAATAACAATAAGAATTTTATTAATTTTTGGGAATGTTTTTTACTACCTTTGGGTCGGATTTTTTTACACATTGTATATAACCTGGGTCTAGAAAAAGTCCTGCGTTTTAAAGAAGTATAGTAACTACCTCTGATGTCACGTGTCTTGCTCTTTAACGGTAGTAAATCGTAGTTTACGATGACGGCGTCATAGTTTTGGTAGTAGGTATAAAGTGTACCATCAATTATTAATATATTTCCTAGTTCACGTTAATGGTTCATCTGGAATGGTGGAATGTTTATGGTACAGGTTTAAGGAAAGTCGAGAAAGTTTTTTTTTCAAACGAATAAGCAAAGAATAAGAGTTATTCCGGTCTGAACCCCTAAAACCCCCCTCCAACAAAGATCCCGTGTTAGTTCTTCTTCTCTTATAATGTCTGTCTTAACCACTATAAACTTTCTCATTCCGGTTTGATAGGATTTTCTGATGTGGTAATTTATTAGAAGGCGAGGGCTATACTTGGAGTTTCCCTACGCGTTTGAATCAGAAATGAAGACATCTTTAAGAGAACCAAGACCCAGCCCGAAGAACCGCCAAAACTGAAGTTGCAGTGTGCAGGGCACATTGCTCGAAGAACAAATGGCCGATGGGGCTGAAAGGTTGTGGAGAGGCAACCGCGTAGGTACCAGAAGACGTAGAGTTGGAAGACCTCCTACTAGGTGGACTGATGACCTGGTAAAAGCTGCAGGAATCCGCTGGATGCAAGAAGCACAGAACCGGTCGGAGTGGAATGAATTTAGTGTGTGTTTGGTAATGTAGTGTAATCATGATTTTTACAGTTAAGAAATAAACTGTCTTTTCTAAATCGATTGAAGTTTAGCCGATGTGGATGCAACAATAACCAAACTCTAGTCACTGCTGGAAATAGGCTTCTTCAAATTCACAACAAACCAAAACTAATCGGATATTCAGAGCTTCAAACGCCAACTAAGCCAGAGAATAGTGAACTCAGGCACCAATGAATGTTGCAAAAATACCAACACGAACACATACTCGAAGCAATCCTTTCGCAAAAACTTCATTTAAGGTTTTATACGCAGTGTATCCATGAAAAAACTCATTTCGAGTTAATCCTCTATATAAAGAAACTTCCCCGTCCGCACGCTGAGGCCAACGCTAAAACTAGAATGTAGATACTGTACTAAACTTTTTCGTCTAAATTATTTATTACGCTCCGTAGTTCGTTCGCGCAAAATTTTCATACCCTTTGTTTTATGTCCTACTCGTATTGTTTTTCTGGATTTTTTTTTCGTATTTTTTAAACCAATTAAAATTCACGTATATCCCTTGTTTCGATAGATAAATCTAATTTTAGCCAACGAATTGGTTTTAGTTGTGAAATTGTTTGGAGTTGAATAAAAATAGTGCGGTGAATTTTTTAGTGTTGTGCTGCAAAGTTCGGGAACGCTTTTAGTATTTGGTTCACTTTTGATTATTTTGTCAATAGGTACGCTTTTAACTATAGTTCTTTATTGAACGTCGTTTGGATTAAATATGGACGGACATAAAATAGTTATATAATTATAAGGTTCTCGTTTATTTTTGTTCAGACGCCAGCACATCAAGCTACTATAATTTGTCAAATATCTTTAATAGATTTTCAACTATATCGCTACACCATAAGGTGAAAAGGGTAAGATGGTTGATTGGGAAAATTTTACAGTTTCGGATAACTTGATGTGCTTGGCGTCTGTACTTTAATTTGCTAACGACCAAACATCACGCCTGGTCCAAAGGGTTAGACAGAAGTGTTCTATAGCACGAAGTTTCCCATTATCTTAAAATACTCTTTTTGCTTTAAAATATTTGCATCTAATATATAAACCGCTGGTCCCAGAGATTTTGGAATTAGGAGGGTGTGTTCTTTGTGAAGAGTAGGTATCCACTGAGGAAGGGTTTTTCGAAATTCCACCTCTTAAGAGGGTGAATGGGGGTAGGGTGAAATTTCACGCGGACGAAGTCGCGGGCAGAAGCTAGTGCATTCATAAAAGCCTTAAAGTAAATGGCAGTGTGGGTATACTATAGTTACACCTCTAATCTAACCCTTTGAAGATACCAGGCATTATGTCATGAGTAAAACCAAATGGAATTGATTGCAAACAATTGATTTACTTTTCCGTTTTTATGTTTCATTAAATTACAAGAGAATAATCGAGTTGTGTCTCTCTTTGTTATAGATATTTCTAGTTTAATTGGTAAATAAAACAAGAAAGAAGTGGCTCAGTGGGCTGGCCATTTTTGTTGAAGAACCGATGGCCGGTGGAGCAGACGAGTCCTGGGGTGGAAACCGCGTATCAGCAAGTGTAGTGTGGGACGCCCCCCAGCCAGACGGACGGACGATCTAAAGAAGCTGGCCGGGACTGGATGTGGAAGGCGGAGGACAGGGTGTTGTGGCACACCCTGGGAGAGGCCTATGTCCAGCAGTGGACTGCAATAGGCTGAGTTGATTGGTAAATACAATAGAATAACATGATTTAAAAATAAAATAACCATTTGGAAAATGTTGCATCGCTCCTGTATTCCCTGAAGGTATGGGCAGAGAAGACGTAGCGTTGGAAGGCCTCCCACAAGGTGGTCCGACGACCGCGACGATCCTGTGAAGGCCGCAGGAACCCGTTGGATGCGAGAAGCGCAGAACCGGTTCAAGTGCAGGTGCTTGGGGGAGGCCTATGTCCAGCAGTGGACGTCTTTCGGCTGAAATGATGATGATGATGATGGGCTGAGATGTACAGTAAGACCTACATTTCGCTAGCCATGTCTAAGTCCCGTGTCAAAGGAGCCTATTGCCAACATACGGGCACAGATCCAAATTCTGAGCTGCTTCTGAGGAAATCCTACTATAATATTATACGAATGTGAAAGTTAGTATGTTTGGATGTTTATTACTCAATTACGCAAAAACAGCTGAACGGATTTGGATGAAATTTGGCACGTTGATAGTTTAAAACCTAAATTTACACATAGGATTTTTTATCCCGGTAGTATATTCCTGTGGGATAATTTACGACAACCACGCGAGCAAAGCTACTGGCAAAAGCTGGTGAATAATACAAACACAATAATAATAGTCACACAATAATATAATTTAATATAGTCAAACAAAATTCACAACCAAACTAATTCAACGCACAAAATTCCACTCGCAGACAACTTTCCCAAACAGAACTAAAAACAAATAAGCTTTATAAAAAGCCCCGGTAATCTCAAAAAGGAAAAACGAACGACCAATACCACACAGTTGTGGCCGAGTACTGCGGTGCTATTCTGTAAAAATCTCACCGTGAAAACGTAGGTGAAGTGAGCGTGGAGTGAGCTGTCAATAGTGTCAAATCAAATCAAATCAAATCAAATCATTTATTTGCTTGAATATGGGTAGGTACATGAGGTGATACATAATTACAGCAGTTCTTTAAACCATATCCTACCTTAATAGGTGTGCAAATATCTAATAAAATAACATAACTTAAACACATACATAAACTCACGCCTTCTTCCCATGGGGTTAGGCAGAAAATTACAGAACGCTACCTGCTACGATCTTTACACAATACTTTGACTTCGTTTACGTTCACACATCTGGTAGTACACGCATGGTTGCGATACTTAGTACATTACTTAATTGATTTCAAATACATACAATCACATTGAACATTATTAATATTATATATTATTATTGAAATTTATTAATTATGTAATTTTATTATCATTGTTAAAATTTAAAAGAAAATAAAAAATAATTATTAATTATATTTATCATTTAGATAATCATTAACTTTATAATATGCTTTATTGATCAAAAAACTCTTTAATCTATTTTTAAATGACATAAAATTGGTTGCTTCCTTTATATTATTAGGTAATTTATTATATAATCTAGGGCCCATACAAAATGCACTTTTGTCAAACATAACCGTTCTATGTCGTATTGCTTGAAGTGTACTGGCAAGCCTGGTACTTTTTAAAGTTTCATATTTATTTAAATTATTTCTAATGTCTAATGCTAGTTCATAAATATACAGTGATGGGAATGTCAATATTTTTAAGTTTATAAAGTGTGGTTTACAAGAATCTGTAGGTTTTAATCCACACATTGCCCGGATACATTTCTTTTGGGCTTTGAAGACTCTTTCTCTCTCAGTGGCATTCCCCCAAAACATTACACCATATCTTAGTGTCGAACCAACGTAAGCGTGGTAAGCAGATAGAAGTGCACTTTGATTTACCACTTTACGAAGCATATAGATGGCATATGAATAACGGCTTAATTTTGTACATACTTGTTCAATATGTGTCCTCCATGTCATGTCTGAGTCTAAGTGTAGTCCAAGAAATTTTGTTGTGTTTATTTTTTTTATGTTTATTTGTTCATAATTTATATTGAAAGTACTTAATTTTGAATTTTTATTTTTGAAAGTCATTATAAATGTTTTAGTTAAGTTTATTTTAAGATCATTTAGATTTAGCCAGTTAACTATAGATGATAGCGTATAGTTAATTTCATGTTCATGAGTCGTAAGATCGTCAGATACAACTATCGCAGTACTATCGTCAGCATACAGAACCATGGAGGATTCGATAGATTTGGGGAGGTCGTTAATATAAATAATAAAGAGCGGAGGACCCAAAATACTCCCTTGTGGTACACCTTTGAAGACTTTTATTGATTTTGACAAGTGCTTCTTTTCGACTTTTGTGTTATGTGAAATGCTAGATATTTCAGTTTGTTGTTCTCTGTCACTTAAATATGATTTAATGAGATCTCTAGCGTTTCCCCGTATTCCGTACGCTTCTAATTTATTTAATAATATTTCATGATTGACGCAATCGAAGGCTTTGGTCATATCCATAAAAAGTGCTGAGACATGTTTTTTACTATCCATGCCTTTTAGTACCGTTTTGAGGAAAGTGTAAAATGCGTTGTTAATTGATTTATTTTTCCTAAAACCCATTTGTTCTTCTGCAAGGATATTATTTTTTTCCATATAGTTATATAAACTGTTATAGATGACTTTTTCAAAAACTTTTGATAAGATAGGTATTAGAGATATTGGTCTATAACAATTAATATTTTCTCTATCTTGTTTTTTAAATATTGGAATGACAATTGATAATTTTAATTTTGTTGGAAAGACCCCATCTTCAATGCATCTATTTATTATGTAACACAGCACTGGCGCTATTATTTCCGCAACCACCTTAATAATTTTAGTACATATTCCATCATACCCCACACTATTTGTGTTTTTTAGGGATTTTATTATTTGAACAATATTCTCTGGGGTACACGGGCTCATGAAGATTGAGTTTGAGTTATTATATGTAATTCTATAACGGGGGTTTTGGTTAGTAGAGTGGTTATTTGGTACTTCAGTTGTAAAAAACTTGTTGAATTCATTAGCTATAGCAATTGGATCGGTGATTGGTATATTGTTTATGTTTATTTTGTCAATTTTTTTAAATTGCTGGTGAACACTTGTTTTGTAATTATTTATAACCTTCCATGTAGCTTTCGCTTTATTTACTGAGGTTTTAATAAAGTAGTCGTTTTGAGATTTTTGTGTTAATTTAATTATTGTTTTTAATCTTTTATTATACACTTTGTATGAATCTTTAAATAGTTGGCTTGGTGATTTCCTGTATTTCCAAAGTAATTGACGTTTACGCTTGGAGCAAACTCTGATACCTTTTGATATCCATTGAGGTCGTTTGTGTACAGGGACTTTGACTTTTATTAAAGGAAAACAGAGATCATAGAATAATCTTAATAAATCGTGGAATTTGCTAAAAGCTTCATCTGCTGATTTTGCATTGTAAACTTCATTAAAGGCGAGATTTTGGATACAATCAACGAACTTATCCGTGTTAGAGACACTATAGTTTCGTTTATATGTGTACCAATGTGTTATGTTAAAGCTTTCTTTGACTGGATATTGCAGCAGTTGAGCAGTATGATCCGACAGCACTAGTTCCAGTATATCATACCTGGAGCCCCTTTTATTACAAATAAAGTTGTCAATACATGTTTTACTACCTAATCGCGTGGGTTCATTAATCATTAGTTTAAGGTTATAGCTAGCCAGTAGTTGCTCCATTTCTATTACCATTTTATCCCTTTTTAGTCTATTGATATTAAAATCACCACATATAATAACTTTTTTATTTTTTAAACAAGTTTTATTAAGTATTTCGTTAAATTTAGCAAAAAATATGTTTACCTTTTCTAGTTTGTTGCTGGGGGGTCTGTAAATGTTAATTATAATAATATTATGCTCTAGGAGTTCAACAGCACTACTCTCTAAAATATTTCTCACAGTATATTCCTTTATGTTAAAGATTTTAGCCTTGTGATCATTACGTACCAATATGCATGCCCCTCCATTTCTATTGTGCCTAGAATAAGATGAAATTAATGAGTAATTGGGAATTTTCAGTGAATAAGTATCCTCGTTTATCATATTATGTTCCGTTACACAAAGGACATCAACATGTTTATTCTTACGGCTCAGCTCGTCTAAGTGTAACGAAAGTTCATCTGATTTACTTATTAGACCATTGATGTTCTGATGTAATATATATAAATGATTATACACGAAAAAAACTGTTATCTTTAGGTGAAATCGATGGAGTATCACATTCAGAAACTGTGTTCACTATAATTTGGTTTTCATTTTCATTTTGTTCGTGTTTGCTATTAGAGGTATTATTATTATGGTTAATGTTATCACAGATGAAGTCTGTTTGTGTGGAACTATTCACCATACTTTTTTGAGTGGCGGACATTTTTGTATTATTGTACGTAATTAATTTTAACTTATAATCTATACGTAATATCTCTCTTAGCCAGGATCTGCATAAATTGAGACTGAAGTGTATGCCTCTTGGTAAATGCTTTTCAAAATCTAAATCTAGGTACTGTACATTGTTAAATTTGCTACACATAAACTTTAGTTCATAGTTAAGTTTCTTAATATTTAGGAACCTATTGTATGGAATTTCCGTGAAAATCACATTTGTGTTTGTTACAGATTCAAGCCACCTCATAGTGCTAAATTGAAATTCATGCGGGTTTACATCGTTTGTTCCGCCAGCTACAACTATGTAATCGTCCTTAGTTAACGTTAGCATTTCACTTTTAAAGCTGTCCAACACATTTCGTAGTTTTGCTCCTTGTTTCCACATACACGTTACATAATAGTCCTCTCCAACCAAACGTTGTAATAAACTCTGGACCGATTTCCCTTGGTGATCTGCCATAATTATAATGTTTTTTCGTCTTTTCAGTGACGCTTCTTTAGCGCTCAATGTACCATTTCTGGGTGATTCAATATTGATAATATTGTGATTTGACAGATTTTTGTGAGTGTTAGTTTCTTTCCCACAGCTCGCTGATTTTGGTTGTTCAGGAAGAATTATCATTTGCCGAGTCTGTAGATCAGCAGTAGTATTGTTAATCGGTATTTTAGGGGTGCTCATGTTACAAGCACTAAGTCTTTTTGAATGAGTTATGTTCTTTCCTGAGTCCGGTGTTCGTAAAATTAAACTGTCTGATATGCCTACTTTTTTATAAATATCTATTAACTTCTTACATTTTTCTAATTCTTTTTTTATAGCAGTGTTTTCATAGTTCAAGTTTTCTATTTCTTGATTAGCAGTTTGTAATTCCTCTTTTAACTGGTTTATTTTACATTCCTTTTCACTTGTACTTTGATTCTCAATTGAAGTATCCGGTAGACTGCGAATTGTTGTCTCAAACATTGAATTTAATAGAGTAGTATTACTGCTGCTCAATGAACTTGAACGTTGTCGTTTTTGTTTCCGAATTGTAATATTATCTGTAGAACTATTCTCCATATTTGAAATAACCTTTATGAATGCAGAATGAATAGTTTGTTATTTTATTTTAAAATTCTACAAATCACAAAAAGTCGGCTCTTGTGTGGCCTGGTTTCGAACCCTCGCTCGGTCTGTGATACCGGGTCATGCAGCGTCTTACGCCTCTACGCCACGAAACCATGTACTTTGTAGATTGAATTTGTGGATCGCTTACTAGTGCGTATCTGTAACTTTTATTGCCAGTGGGTAGATTTAGTTGTAGTGGAAGAATAACTATATTTTTCTCATTTATTTCTCATTATTTTATTTTTTTGTTTAGCGTACCTAATTATAACACTTTTTTATAACACTTTTCACTTTTAGTCACTTATATAATCGTTAATTACGTAGATTACACTGCACTTGTTTTGTTTGTTACAAAACTGTTTAAACGTTCACTTGGATACATTTTTGTTGTTAGATCACTATTATTGTTTTATTGTGGCTAATAACAAGTGGGATGTTCTATTATAGCGTTATAACCATTATTATTACACTTTTGTCGAATAACATGAGCTTTAAATGTTTTTAAAAGAATTAAATACACAGAGCTGTGTTGACTGTGCGCGAGCGAGTCAATTCCTAGCAAAAACAAACTCACTTCACCTAAGTTTTCACGGTGAGATTTTTACAGAATCGACCGGCTGTACACAGAGGAGTGACAAAATGGAGCAATTATTTTTTTTTGGAATGGCATCTTTTCTCGCAGTTCACCTTAGTAGTGATAAATGATTTTATTTTTGTAAGTAGGTTTGTAAAAACACTTTTACACGTCAATCATGTTTTTTTAAAACTAGATGAGGTCGGCGTTTCCTATCTGACTACTCTGAGAAGAAAGGCCGAAACAACAGTCTCTTTTAAAGTCCAGAGTGCCTAGAAAGGAGTAACTGGGACTTGGTAGTGTTAGCAATGAGCATTCAGATCTATAAATAGTATAAAAATATAAAGCCTTTCTCAAGAATTCGGCTATCAATTAATACAAAAAGCATTTTTGAAAGCCGACTGGTTCCAGAGATTATCGCGTTCAAATATACAAACAAAAACCAACTCTTTAGTTTTATTATTAGTATATTAATATAATAATAGTAAGATAATATTAAACTTACTTAAAATTCGGTATTTTAAATTATAGGGGCTAGTAAATTATAGGACGTGCTATTTCAAAGAAAGGATTTATGTGTTTGTCCATACGCTTGTGACAGTACTGTATGAAAAGACTTTTGTCGTCATTGAGAGTAACATTTAAAGCCGTTGTGACATGTCCCGACACTTAACTATTGTGAGATCAAACAATAATCAAAAAATATTTGATTTACACAGTTTATTTGTGTCCACTGTTTATTTGTTTTCATTTTCCCTTATGATTGTAATTAGTTTTAAAGTTTTTTGTTGTTTATTTCTTTATTTAGTAAAATAAATAAAGAAATAAACAACATACTCACCTAAACATTATAATATTTTACTGTCGCTGAAAATTTAGTCACAATCAACACATTTCAACAAGGACTTTATTGTGCCTCCTAACTTTAAGTAAAAAGACCTTCTTTTTTTTAACGTGGAGAAATGCTCATGCATTCTGCACTACCACGGGGAGATAGTGCAGTTAAAACTCCACGGTGTCCTCCTCTGCCGCTTATGGCGGGAACACGGGCACGTAAAAAAGACCTAACCTAACCAAAAATACCAGAATGAAGTCTCCATTCAATACTTCTCTACAACACACGTCATAAGTGCAATATCACTGATTCTCAGTTGACAGGCATTGAATAATTTAGACAACCTAAGTAGTGCGCTACACAGCAGACAGTTTATACCAACACTAGCACTTTGCCCGCGACTTCGTCCGCGTGTATTTCGTACTTTCCTCTAAAAATTTCGAATATGTTTATGATTTTTATCATTTATTTAGATTAATAAGTATTTGGGCCAATTTTTAAGTTTGTAGATCAAAGGAATCAGATTTTTCAAATAAACAGGATCCCCGCTTTTCACCCCCACAAGGGTGGATTTTTGAAAAATTGTCTGGGATGTTACTCTATAGTTTGACTTAAAAATTATTTATACCAATTTTCCAATTAAACCACGTAGGTAATAAAATACTCCCCTATGAAATTAACTATCCCTCTTCACCCCGTTAGCGGTTAGGGGTAGATTTTCTAAAAACTTTGAAATACTTTATTATTTATTTTGAACTCTGGACGCGCTCGTTAAAGTCTTACATTCAAAATTTTACACCCCCAATCTTCCCTTAGTTTTAAATTCATTAACCAAATGAATAAGATTTTCATATAAACTGTATCCTCACTTCCCCCGCCCCCCACACAGGGGTGGAATCTCGAAAAATCGTGAAGGTTGTGTTTATTAATTGACTCGAAGATTTATTGATACCAATTTTCGACTTAATCAAGCCACGCAGTAAAATCCTCCCCTGTAAAATTAACTACACCTTTTCACCCCGATAGGGGTAGATTTTCAAAAAACCCTGATACATGTTATTCTTTATTTTTGGTCTAAATACCGAGTTTCGAGTTAATCGGACCGCGCGTTAAGATTCTTCCATACTAATTTTGACACCCCCCAATCCCCTTTTAGGGAGTAGTTTAGAAAAGCAAAAATTGCCAAACTTCATAATTTATTATAAGTATTCCTGCCAAGTTTCAAGTTTATTAACCAATTGAATAAGATTTTTCATATAAACTGTATCCCCGCTTTTCACCCCCACGGGGGTGGAATTTCGAAAAATCCTTTAAGATGTGCTCATTACTTGACTTAAAGATTATTTATACCAATTTTCGAGTTAATCAAGCCACGCAGTAAAATCCTCCCCTGTAAAATTAACTACCCCTTTTCACCCTGTTAGGGGTACATTTTCGAAAAACCCTGATACACGTTATTCTCTATTTTTGGTTTTAAGTATAAATACTGAGTTTCGAGTTAATCGGACGGCCCGTTAAAATTCTTCCATACAAACTTTCACACCCCCAATCAATTATGAAGTTTGGCAATTTTTGCTTTTCTAAACTACTCCCTAAAAGGGGATTGGGGGGTGTCAAAATTAGTATGGAAGAATCTTAACGCGCGGTCCGATTAACTCGAAACTCGGTATTTAGACCAAAAATAAAGAATAACATGTATCAGGGTTTTTTGAAAATCTACCCCTATCGGGGTGAAAAGGTGTAGTTAATTTTACAGGGGAGGATTTTACTGCGTGGCTTGATTAAGAAAAACAAAAAATGCCAAACTTAATCATTTACTTAGATAAGTATTCGTGCCAAATTTCAAGTTTATTAACTCAAGGAATAAGATTTTTCATACAAACGAAATCCCCCCTTTTCACCCCCTTAAAGGTTGAATTTCCAAAAACCCCTTCTTAGTGCTCCCCTACATTATAAAAGGAAGCCGTGAGCAAAATTCCACATTCCTAGACCCAGTAGTTTCGGCTGTGCGTTGATTATGTCAGTCAGTCAGTCAGTTTCTCCTTTTATATATATAGATAACCGAAAACAGATTACATTATTGAGAGATTCGGGGGAAATTGGGGAAACCGAGAAAATATCAAACGCTTTTATATTTTTTTAGAGCGGCTGTGACTGTTGTAAGCCCAGGTAGTTTTTTCCTGCGGCGACTTTTTTTCGCGCACTGGATTTTCAACTCACTGATTGACGGCGACAGTTGAAAATCCAACAGTGTGTTTCTTTACGCAATGGGATGCGTTCTGTTGGATTCTCAATGTTCGGTTCAACACCGAGAGTTGAAAATCCAATGCGTGATAAAAACATAGACAAATGAAATAGTAAATAACAGAAATATGTGATACTTCTCACACGGAGTGATATAACTATTTCTAATTTTGTATTTTGAAGTGCAGAACAGAGAGAGCAAAATGTTGAAAGGTTGAACTAATCTTCGAACGTCTTTGTCCAGTCTATTATTATTTAGTAATATTTTAACTGGACGATTAGAGCTATTGTTCCACATGATTACTACGCAACTGGTTGATCTAATATGAACAACAATCCGTCATTTTTGTAAGGGCCAGTTCCGTTTTTTTTTTTATTAGTGTCGCTTGATCGTATCTAAGTTGAAGATTAATCTGCTGGCTGTCAAATTACATAAAAGGATAATGACAATTCATCATCAAATATACCTTTTCTGTGTATTTGAAAAGAGCATGCTTAGATGTTAGTCATGTTTATAGGATGAATGAAAGGCGACTTACAAAAGGTATTTACAAGGCAGATGAAAGTGGAAATATAAAATTTGAGATCCAATATTACAAATAGTGTTATTTTGGCCACTCTTGCTGATGTTGATAATTCTATGAATTTCTTGGATTCTCAAATTATGGGAAAGGTTGCTGCAGCTGGGAGCTATTTTACAAATGAACAAACAGTATGTAGCTAAGGAAATATACAGTGATAAAGAACCTAAAAATGGTTAGTGAGATAGTGTTTTTACTGTATTTTGCAAAATCACTGTGTGCAACGGTTACCAGAATTATGATAGATACATAGAGTAGTACCTATTGAAAAATAAAACAATGAAAAACAGCAATCCGGGATATCGTTTTTCACACGGAATGATTATAACTATCTAATTAGCCCTGGATCGAAAGAGCTGGAACTCATGAGGAGAGGCCTTTGCCCAGGCAGTGGGATGATGCAGGCTGACAGTAACAGTATCCATACTAATATTATAAAATCGAAAGTAACTCTGTCTGTCTGTCTGTTACTTTTTCACGCCTAAACCACTGAATGGATTTCGATAAAATTTGGCAGAGAAATAGATTGCATTCCGGGGAAGGACATAGGATATTTTTCATCGATATACCTCGAGGGCGAAGCCGCGGGCGGAAGCTAGTATAAAAATATATGAGAATGTACCTAAGCAAGGAAATGTCACGAAGAATAAATACAAAGATATGTACTTAAAGCATAGCCTTCCTGGAATTCACGCCGGCAGAAGCTAGATAAGATAAGATAAGATAATAATATTTATTTGCTTAAACATGTGTCATATATACAAGAAAATACATACATGCAAGATGGTAACAACATTATTAGGTACTATGTTTGCCACACGATGTGACGTGCAAAAGTCAAGAAATATTAGTTCTTCATAATGCTTAAGTTTCTGTCGCCTCCACTCCTCCGCTGGTTTAGTGGCCGCAGCCTGAAACTGAATTCACTCCGGCTGGGCTGGCACAAATAGAGAACTTTCTTATTTTGTTCCCAGTACTTGAAAGTCGTCGTGCTCGTGTTTCGTTTCATTAGGGAGTATTTTTTACCGATTCTCTTATTTGGTTTTGTTTCATTTATACGGTGTCGATAATGTGGTTGATTTTAGTAAGGTCTTCTTCTCTCGATTTTACAGCGGGTTTTTTTTAAATTATCGCTTTGCAATTTTTAATTGTGTTGATTTTTTTTTTATACAGGAAACACACGTTCTTTCTTCAAAAGAGCTTTTCAGACATGCTAGGACTTGAAAAGAGAGCATGCCCTCTGAGTTTGTTTCGGCATTTTTGCTCAGTGATCAGTCAGCTATGAAATGCCACCGCCATCTAGTTCTAAAATATTTACCAAACCATTGACGTGTAAAAGTGTCTTAAAAGATCTACGTTCATAAATTAATACTGGGTGGCAGGTACCAGACGCACCAAGCTACCGGAAACTGTCAAATTTTCCCAATCAACCTTGAACCTTATAATTGACCTAACAAACATTAAAGTAGCTTATATCAACCCAACGCGTCGAAATTTTTCGCCAGTTATTTAAAAATAAGTTAGCTGTTCCATACATTTTGACCACGAAGGTATTGGTTTTAATTTGGTTTTATGGTATTGGTATGTAATGTTAATTTTACGGATCATTGGTTGTCTGTATGAATAAATAAATTATTATTATTGCACATTTGTATGAAACAGCAGATTTTTTTTTTTGTAATTGACGGATCTTTTTATGCTAGGGGTTCTAGAATCATGTGCTGAATAAAATTTATGGTTACAGTTTTCGCGTCGATGTCCCACCCCTTCTGTTCTTCGATGGCAATTACAACGATTTTTTGAAAAATTCCAGTACCAGCTTAATATTACTTTATTTGCAAGGACAGTGCAGATGTGTGTTAATCCTTACTTTGGCTTTTACAAACCCTGCCGTCACATAATAGAAATAAAGCATATAATATATCATCAACTCATTGAAATTACGCCTTTCATTTGGGTTTACTAACATTGTTGCACATTGTAAAATGATCCTCAAACCAAACTTTTACTCATCATATTTGACCAGAGAATTTCTATAAAAAACTACGTTCTTTTTTACGAACACTTACTTCAACCTCTACATTGTAAATAATCAACTAAATTGATTGATAAACTGTAGTCAATAGGCCATTACTTGCTCGATAATACAAATAGCCACTATCGATATCACGTTATGGAGGCTTTCTTTATCTTTCGAGGGTCCCTGTAGGGTTGGCAAAAGATGTTTAAAAGATACCATGAAAATATAGCGTTGTTTCCGTGTTAAAGTTGTCTTTATTGGGGAAAGATATAACCAATATCTAATAACGGAGGTTGTGCGATGAGTTGTGCTTCTTAAATATAGATTAGAGTATCGAAAGACGTAGCGTTGGAAGGCCTCCGACAAGGTGGTCCAACGACCTTGTGAAGGCCGCAGGAACTCGTTGGATTCGAGAAACACAGAACCGGTCGAAGTGGAGGTGCTTGGGGGAGGCCTATGTCCAGCAGTGGACGTCTTTCGGCTGAAATGATGATGATGATGATGAATATAGATTGGTCCTTGGCAACTTGATTTCGAAATGGATTTCGAGACTGTGACCTCTGAATTTGTTTCGGTCTTTATCCTGTGTAGTCAGATAGAAAACGCCGACCTCATCTAGTTTAAAAAATATGATTGACACGGTAAAAGTTTTTGTACAAACCTACTTATAGAAATAGAATCATTTATCATTTTTTACATCTACTTGGATTTCATGTTAGTTTAGAGATTATTGAATCATTAACAAAGGTATACTTTGACGAGAATGTTTACTTTGTTTAATTAACATTGTTGAGACATTAAAACCCTATTGGTGTTTCTGTCATGCATGAAGGTCCAAAATTGGTCTTCTACAGACTATATTTCCACCATCTCCCTTTTACTACCGGACTGCCAGTCATAGGTATTGCAGGGTATCATCTGCACTTGGTTGATATCCCCCAGTCGTACTCAGTGTTTCTCCTCCACCTGTATTCTGCGCTCGTCCAAAGTGTCGAGCTCTCTGCCAGCGCCTGTGTTCCCGTTCACATATAACCCTTGCTTTGTTTGAAACCAAACAAAGCAAGACAAACCCTACTATGCCTTTTTTGTTTTTGAGGATGGCAAATCATCAAATGACCTCTCCGGATCTGGGTGGAGCGGAAGGGAGTGTCAGACTCTTACTGACTAAAAACCCATCCGTTTTCCTTCCTTAGCCCTTTATGTTTCGGGCACGCGGTAACCCTTTCGGACAATCCGCTGACCCGGCAGGCTTCGGCCCTAACGGGGGGAAGGTCTTTTTTGCTGACATCTCTTTGAGGTACACACACGTACGCGCCGTCTAGCACGGTCCTGATCGGATGGTGAGCTACCCATTACTCTCCGTCCGCAGGCCCCCGCCTACGGTGGCCGGGAGTCGTCACGCAGCTCGCGACGCCCGGAGCGTCTCCCGTGGCGGCTGGGGCGTGGCTCTGGCTCTGTCTCTCAGCCATCCCGCCACCTCCTTCGCTAGCATGCCTGCTTCGCAGAAGGAGGGGAGTCTCGCCCCAGACTATGGCTTGCACCAGGGCCGGACGCGACAGGTCGCCGCCGCTGCCGATCGCCTCTACGAGGTCACGGCGGTGCTCCGCCCAAGCGGGACAGACTTCCACTGTATGCTCTACCGTGTCCTCTGGGCGATCCTCGCAGTGATGACACCCGGCCGTTTCCTCCCACCTGATGATGTGCAGGAACCTCTCGAAACATTCGTGCCCGGTGAGGACCTGCGTCAGGCGGTAGGTGAGGGCGCCGCCGCCGTGACGCCTCTCTAGCCACTACTCAAAGAGGGGTCTTATCGCCACTATCGTGGCATGCCCTGCGCTGCAGCCTCCTATGCCTTCAAAGCAAGACTGTACAGGCATCTTTTGGACATGCTCGTTTCATCATAAAATTCATCTATCTCTTCCATTAGGCGAAATCGAGGTAGGGATCCATTGCGCATAAAAAAATCTTTAATTTTTTCTAAAACTAAAAAATTGACAAATAAACAAACAGATTGCCAACCCTGTCCGTGACGGATAGGGGTGTTAAGCCAATATTAGGTATTAAATAGCGGCATTAGGAATTGACGCCAATGAATAGTGGTCGATAAGAGAAATGGCTTTTTCTGAACACCTTTTTTTTAGGTTTTTTTTTACTTTAAGCGAAAGAGAAATTGGTGGGATTGCCTGAAACCTTTAGATGGATTGATGGCAATGTTAAACGTCTTGATTTTCATAGATATATGAAAGCAAGGAAGAAAACATTTTAGTTTTTTAACAAATATGGAATTAAGGGTAGGTAAGTACGGTATTTACTTAAACAGTCCAGTCGTCCCGATACCTGTCAGTACGACAATTTTAGTAGCGAATAAATATAAAATTCGCAAAACACGTGTTCGTTTTTAAGAAACTGACAGGTGTTAAGAACGTATTAACTTATAGAGGTATGGAAGGATCAAGAGAAGGAGGAACCGAGTATAACGTTCACTCATACTCTATGAGAAAGGGAGGATCCTCCGACCAGACGGGTGTTGTGTCTGACGGGCAACTGCCTGATGATTCATGTCATCATGTGTCTAGTTGCGGTGTAAACTCTGCTTGCGAGATGCAGGATTTTGCGTGACGTCAGTTTGACGCGTTGTTCGCATATGTGGCGTTGTAGATACCGCTACAATCTCGTCGGCCGCATTGAAGGTATCAACGCCTTGTTAGAAGAGGAGAGGCTCGTAGCTAAATAATAACAGCAGCACGGGTCGATCTTCTAGGTTGAACAATGCTTGCCAACGGCGGTCTGTGGATGGCTGACCCCTCCTTGCCTTGGAGCAGTTACGCAGTTGGTTCCAGCTGTCATTCGTAGATCTTTGACAGTCGTTACGGGTAGTCAGAAGCCCGACAGTCTGACCACCAGTTTTTCCAAGGGGTATCGTGTTACCCAGTAACTGGGTAGCGGAGGTTCGATAGGCAGTCGCGGATATCTATGGGCAGTCGCTTCATGTAAAATATTGGTATTCAGCTTCATCCGGTAAGACTGCAAGGCGACCCCGACGTAGTTGGGGAAAGAAAAGGTTGATTTTATTTTCTTACTTATGTATGTAGCTAGGTACCTAACTTATTTTTGACATTGATTGTAAGATAAGATTGTGACTTGAATTCCAAAGTTTTCAAATACGCTAATAGGCCTTCTGAGCCACATATAAGAAATAATAACGTTTTTTTTAATAGTCCCTCTCTTGACCTTTATCACGCCTGATGGAAAGCGATGGATGAGGCATATGATGGAACGAGCCTTTTTAACCGTACCTACATGTCTTAGACGAAGTATGTTTTTTTTATTTTTAAATACTTACATTTAGTCAAAAATAACATACCAACTAAACGTGGCAAAAAAATTAAAAAAAAACATACTTCGTCTCAGACATGTATGGCTAAAAATGCTTTATATGGTGTCAACTATCACCCCCTTAAGACTTTGTATATAGCTTCCAAACATCCTGTATAGCTCAAATATCCCGACCAGTACAATAAATACACATCTATATCTATACATAAGTATTTCAATAATAAGATAATATACAATGTAGGTAGGTACTAAAACTAAGTGAACTCCCAAAGACAACAGCATCCTCACTGGGTCTCGCAATCGAAAGTGATTATCAAGAGCAGAACAAACTTAATCAATCTAAGTTGGTAACGAGACGCCGCCACAAAGGACTTTGATACGTATTTACTTAAGATAAAGATATTATTACAATATAATAATAGACGAGTTCACACAGGGAGGTGTGAGAATTTATTAATTAATTTATTCATATTATTTTATACATGGGTAAAACACTTACTGTAAAAGTCGGACTTAATGCCTAATCAATATGCCTTATATGCCTGAGAATTGTGGTTTATTTTTTTACCGAGATAATATTGTGGTTCGAGGTGGCGCGGGAAAAGAAAAAAGAAGAAGTTCCTGGAATGATTTGGGGCCTTTGCCCAGCAGTGGGATATAAACGGCAGACAAAAAAAAATTAAATTGAAGACATAACTTATTTATTTCATAACTAAATACATTGTGTTGAAAATATTACAGTGTGATAAATAAAATAATAACAAATTAAAAAAAAACCTTAAGTACGTTCATATTTAAAATTCATTACGCATTCAAAATGGAACAATATAAATAATTATAGGTATGTCAATGAATCTGTAACAGAAAATTTTATAATCACCAAAATTGCATTTGAAAAATTCTTTATCCTTATAAAAAAATCGTAAGAACACAAATAATAATTCACAAATCATTTAATTGTGACTGTCGTTTGTCGTCAATGAACTTATCGATACTGTAATAGCCCTTCCTCAATAAATATGTTTTTAATTTGTTTTTAAGGGGACTACATGACCTAAAGTGCAGTCACTGTCGTACTGCATAGAAAAGAAAGAGAAGCCCGATTACACAACGCTGATAAATTTATTGCAAAATATGAAGCAATTATCGATATACAAAAAGGCTAGCATATACAGTCCGGCCATCGAAAGAATGCGTTCCCGACACCCGGCAGTGCGATAATTCTTGTAGCTAATAAAGGTCAAATTCGCAAAACACGTATTCGTTTGTATGAATTGAGGGGTGTCGCATTCTCTCGTCAGCCGCATTGTAGTTATTCCGTTTCTAGTAATGGTGCATGCCAGATTTCGACTGTAAAAGCATATACAATCGAAAAGCATATTGATAAAATAAATTCTCAAAAAAAAAACACAATCTCAACAATTTAAATACCATTCAGTCAGCAAAATAGAACCTAAAAATAACTAAATCGTAATAAAAAAAAAACCCACGTATTTAAAATCCAGTAAACCAAATAAAACGCACCCTGTATACGGTAATCTTTTCCAATCATTCGTTTCTGTACCTACTGTTACCAAATTGAAAATGGCGCAACTTTAATGGAAAACGATTTCGTTGTTGTTATCTCTGACATTGTTATCGTTTTAAAAGCCTTTATTTTAATATTGTTCCGGTTTTAAATTTTGATATATTTGAATGATCTATATATTTTTATTAGTTGCCATGTTTGGCTTTTCAATTCATGTTCGATTTCTTTGTGTGAAGAAGACAGTAGCTACAGACGCCAGCACATCAAGCTACTACAAGCTGTCAAATTTCTTTAATAGATTTTCAACTTTATTGCTAAATCATAAGGTTCAAAGTTAATTGGGAAATTTTGACAGTTTCGGGTAGCTTGATGTGCTTTCGTCTATACCTAAGTGGTTTTTTTTTCTAATTTAACATAAACTGTCCCATTGCTGAGCAACGGCCTCCCCACGTCCTTCCAGAAACTCTTCTCCCTCGCGATACGAGTCCAGAGCGGCCATTCCCGTATTTCCCGTATTTTCACCCAAAAAAAGACTAAAATGCGAACATTCGCATTTAAGTTTTTTTTGGGTGGGAAATTATCAAATAACTTCTCCGCTCTGGGCGGGGCGGGAGGGCGAGTCAGACTTTTACTGACTAAAACCCAATCGTGTTCCTTCAGTTGCCTGTGCCAGGGGTCACGGTATCTCTTTCGAACAACCCGCGACCCTGCTAGGCATCGGCCCTAGCGGACCCCGTCAGTTAGTGCTGACATCTCTTTGAGGCGCGCGTGGAACCCAACGCCCCATCACACTTTAGTCCCAGTCGCAATCTGTCAAAAATAAAATCAATTGACATACATTTTTGACAAGTTCTTGACATTGATTGTCGCCGAGATGGGATTGCGATTTGAATTTGAACTTTTTTTAAGTACGAGAATTAGCCTACATACAGGTCGTCTCGCCGGGTGTGTAATGTTTGGTATAACAACAGATGGTCTAATTTCGTTTGACATAACTCTCATACGATATAATTTTCATATGCTATAAAAATATTTAACCTAATGTCATATGATCGAATGTTATATTTGATATAATTTTCTTTTTCTCTAATTTAATTTAGTATAATGTTCATTTCATATAATTTTCATATTGTATAATGCTCCTTCTATATAACGTTCATTTGACCTAACATTAATATTAACTAATTTTCTTTTTCTCTAATTTCATTTAGTATAACGTTCATTTCATATAATTTTCATATTGTATAATGCTCCTTTTACATAACGTTCATTTGACCTAACATTCATATTAACAAATTTTCTGCCCTTCGCTCGCTCCAGCATTATAAGTAAAGAATCGCTCTTGTGTTCTATGTGTGTGTGTTCTATTCCTGAGTGAAGGGTTTAAAATAACCGAACCTCGGGGTGCCCTTCGCTCGCTCTTGCATCCTATGTCGTGTGTGTGTGTGTGTGTGTCTTGTATCCTATGTGTGTGTGTTGTGTGTGTAATATAATTAATTCAATGATATAGCCACAACATAACAAGTAAAAGAAGAAAACAAACATTTTTGCAAAAATAAAAGTAGATATTTCTAAATTATATTAAACGTTACTTATAGATTTTGAATAATATAGCAACTGAATATTATATTATGTGAATATTATTTCAAATGTGCATTATTTAAACTGTTCATTATACCATATGAAATTAGATAAAATGTTCATTATACCATATGAAATTAGGTAAAAAGAAGTTATATCAATAATTCATTATGACCGTTGACCGTTATATTAAATAAAAATTATATTAAACGAAATTAGGTCTTATGATCGTTAGAACTTTTGTTTCTATATCAAACGTGACACACCCGTCTCGCCACCTCTTTTTGGTAAGTACTTAGTTAAAAGGTCATCATCTGCCTAGCCTTTTCCCAACTATGTTGGGGTCGGCTTCCAGTCTCACCAGATGCAGCTGAATACCAGTATTTTACATGGAGCGACTGCCTATCTGACCTCCACAACCCAGTTACTGGGTAATACGATACCCCTTGGTAAGATTGACTAAAACAAAGTCGGGTTAGTTACAGCATTTATTACTCAAGAGCGGCTAGACCGGTTTTATTACGCAAGACCGGATTTATTACTCAAGAACGGCTAGAATGGCTAGGTCTTTGATTTGTTGGATTTGTCTTCACCCTGAATAGCAGAATAACCGGATATCTATGAGAGTAACAATAAAAAATTATATTAAAATAAAAATTAATTTATTTCGGACAACATATTTTGTTAGTTTTACAAATAGCTTATATTCTAGTGTCAGTAACATTGATATAAAAATAGGATAATTAAAACAAAGGATGACCAAGCAGGAAAATATGTTTCCTACCTAATCAACCTCCGCACAAAATGCTTAGGCATTTTGTGTATAACTCTCCGCCACAGCTCTCTGGATATAGCTGCGACTATCCCGCACTTTCCACACGCTTGACAGCCGTCTGTGTGGGCCTCGGCAAACATTTCTGAGGCGTTACAGAAACGGGGCAGTCGCAACAAAACCCTGAAAGCATTATTATATTGTACAGTCACGAGCACTAATATGTCAACACTTGGCAACTTTCAATTGCGATTTTTTCATGAAATAACTAATGCAACATTGAAATATGACACTTTACATAAACCTGTGGGTTCGAAAATACTATGTTCGTAATGACATACAATTTCATTCAAAAATAAAGGAGAGAATCTGCTTTGAATAAAGCCAAGTATATACATACTTATGCTCGTGACTATATCGCAGAACATCCAGCGATCTCTTAGTGTAGTTGACCCATAGAAAACATGGAAAAAATTCACGGAAAAAAAAATAGTTCATATTCTGAGGCGGTATGGCATTAACCAAAGAGTTTGGTACCAAGAAAGCCAAAATTTCCTCTCACCACATAAGTACAAAGGTAGACGGACAATAGACACCCTTTTTATGACTTTCGATGTCCGAGTGCGCATTAAACAAGGGGAAGCGGAGTGCCAATTAGAATGAATGTAGCTTCCCAAACCGAACTCTGTTACTGACATTAAAAACAATGGCTTGAACATTAGTAGGGAGGTTGTCACACCGACGTGTCACGGCTTAACAATGATTATGAGAATTTAAGTCCACTTTTTTTTTTACCAGACTGCGCCAGAAGGAGGGTTATGTTTTTGCAGTTGTATTTAGAAGTCAATTTTGCAACATTTTAATCAAGTGTTTTTGTTTTCTAAATTAATATTAAAAGAATAAAAGATTTGATTTTTTGTATGTTTGTTTGACGCTGAAACGGCTGAATGGATTTGGATGATATTTGTCACATGGGTAGACCATGACTTGAATTAGGACATAGAATAATTTTTATCACGAAATTTCCACGGGACAGAGGCTCATGCGGGTGAAACCGAGGGGCGCAGCTAGTTTACAATAGAATAGAAGAGAATTTCTTACTCAGGATCATTCTCTCGTTGGCCAAACTGGGCAAAATAAAAATAAAATGCATAAAAACTTTTATTCAAACACTTCAAATGTTTTATAGATATAGTGTTTTTATTTCACAAAGTTCTGTCGAATACTTGAGGCGTGAAAACGGCACAAACACACTTTCAGATTTATAATATTAAATAAGGATTATGGAGTACAAAGTTGGCTACTTAAATGCTAGGATTTAGCTTTTGCTAAGTACTTAGCTAGTGCTTAAACAGACTAACGTTGCTGTATAGAAATATGAGTGTTCATTAGTTTAATGGCTTAGCTTTAATTTAGTTTGGCGCGATTATCTTTTAGAATTTCATGAGGGTTTTATATTTTGAGTTTCTTTGAGTGTTTTGTGAACTATGCACTTACATACTATTTCTCATGTCTAAAAATCGTCTAAGTACGTGCCAAATTTTTTTTTGACGATTGTTTTACACCACCTTGTTGGCGTGATTAATCTATGGATATAACCACTCCAAATTACAGCTTAAAAGTACCAAGTCTCTGAATTAAACCGCGGTCAGACTGACGGTCAGACAGACAGACAGACTTCGCAAAACTACCTTATTTTACTACGGAACCATAAAAATCTAGGCATTTCCTTCGTGAAATTGGCCAATCATCAAGGTGATGAGTAGCAGCATCTTACTGTCATAATATTAAAGAGAAAGTATAATAAAAAAAAAAAAAAAAAAAAAACTTTAAGGCTTCGGTACGGCTACGCGGCTACGGTAGCGTAGCGTATTGCTACGGATTCGTAGCAGATCATTGGGTATCGCCCAATGATCTGCTACGAATCCGTAGCAATATCTTACCATTGTCATCGATAGATTCAATTCGTAGCACCGTAGCATACACTGCCGAAGCTTAGCTGGCTATCTGGAGAATAAATCTTTTTGCGTTTTTCCAGATAGGGTCTTTCTTTTAGTTCAGTAGGTTGTAGCCATCTGTCTAACCAGTTTCATACCGTAGGACTATTGTGAGATCAATACATGGAAATGTCATGATCATGGAAAGTTTTCATTATAGTGAGCGTAATTTGTGTTGCATGTCTAAAAGGTGAATAAAATATTTATCACTAGCAGCGCCCCGCGTTTTTACCCGCGTGAGTTTCGATCCCGTGGGAATATCGGGATAAAACTATCCTGTGTCCTTTCCCGGGACTTAAACTATCTCTATACCAAATTTCATCTAAATTGGTTCAGCGGTTTAAGCGTGAAGAGGTAACAGACATACAGACAGGTAGACACACTTTCGCATCTTTAATATTATTTATTTATTTAATACTTCAAGCACATAAATGTACAGAGGCAGACTTAATGTCATAGGCATTTTCTACCAGTCAACCTTATTATTATATAAGATTTTTACACAATGGTCTTACAATCAAAATCTGCTGTGCCATACATTTATGTTCGCATATCATAATGAGCGTACAACGTTCCCACTGCTGGGAAACAGGCCTCCTCTCAATGAGAGGAAGTGGGCCGTAATCCACCACACGGGCCCCGTGCGGTTTAGTGGATCTCACATAAATTAATAATCAGTTGTTAGCTTTGTTTTAATAACTGAATTTATTGTAAAGCGAACACTTGACGGCGGATAAAAGTAGAAAATGGGCATTCTTAAATTATACAATGAGGTTGTCTAAAAAGTTAACTAATTGTAATAATAATAAGACGTAGTCAAAGGAGCCCCGCTTTGCGGGGTCCCTATTTCTGTTTAAACGAAACCCGCTCGCACTCGCTTTGCTTGCTCACTTGAGCCCCCGTCATCCCCTTCGAACCTAACCTGTCCGAGTCGGGGTGCCCCAAGTCCCGAGCACGCTTCGCTCGCTCTTGCATCTAAGTTCTCAAGTTTAATCTTGTGTGTTTCTGGGAATGAGTCTTCAGAGATGCCTATATACACACATCAAAAGTGTCTAGGGATCAAGCATTTTTATGCGGATTTCTTGAGATTGAGATGTGGCTTTGTAATAAATTTATGATTTTATAAATTTATATGGATCCTTTTTGGTGCATTTCATAATTTGAATCAGGAACTGTGAATCAAATTCGAGTAAAAGATGAAAATCAGCTGTCAATATTTTCCCTATAAAAACATACAACGCATTGAAGACATTATTAGTGCTACTGTTTCCCTACTACTGATTAAAACCAACGTTATTATGGAGCGGCGACGTCATTTAAGCAGGGAAGAAATGCTCAGAGCCGTGGGAATGATAGAAGCTGGTTCCCGGCAACGTACTGTGGCTTTAGCTCTGAATACAAGTCAGAGTGTTATCAGTCGACTTTGGACACGTTACCGAAGCACTGGTACCGTGGCTGAGCGCCATGGAGGACGGTATCGCTGCACCACACGGAGACAAGACCGATACATTCAAATCTTAACTCGAAGAGCTCCAACAATAACCGCCATGATGTTAGCCGTGAGGCTTCATCACTCTTCAGGGAACTTAATTAGCGACCAAACAGTCAGAAACCGCTTGCATGAAGTGAACCTTCATTCCCGAAGACCGCTACGGGTACCACCTATAGCAATGCACAATCGTAGGATTCGATATCAATGGGCTCTTGAACACAGAAATTGGGCAGAAGAACAATGGCGTTTCGTGTGCTTTTCTGATGAGTCTCGTTTTGGTATGAGACCGGATACAAGACGTATACGACACTGGAGAACCCCTGGACGCCAACAGCGATTAAAATCCTGCCAGGAAGTCCATCCTTATAGTGGTGGAACCATCTTGGTATGGGCGGGTATTTGGATCGGCGGAAGAACTGAGTTGATTTGGATCAGAGGCAACCTCAACGCTCAAATTTATGCTGAGACGATTGTATCAGACGTCATCGTTCCTCTACAAGTGCAAATCGGTCCCTTATTTCAGTTAATGCATGATAATGCACGACCGCACACCGCAAGAGTTGTAAGACAGACTCTCGCCGCAGCTAACATCAATGTCCTGCCCTGGCCTGCTCAGTCGCCAGACTTGAACCCGATTGAGCATGCATGGGATATGCTACAGAGAAGAGCTCTGCCGAATATGGAGGGTATCCAGTCGCAAGAAGACCTTTTTTTGTTGTTGCAACGAACATGGGCGGCCATTCCACAGCGTGATTTGGATGAACTCATTTTGAGTATGCCAAACCGATGTTCTTGTGTTGTTAGTGTTCGCGGTAGAAACACGGATTATTAATTGTTTAAGTTACCCAATAAAATTTTAAAGAAAACTGTTATTTCAGTCTTTTTTTCGAACTTTTGTGTTAGTTGTTCAAATGTCAAAAATCCCTTTATTAGGAAAATGGCAAATTTCTTTATTAATGCAAAGGTGACTTGGTTTATCGTTACTGTGACAAACGAAAACACTTTATTTGATGAATCCTTAAAGAAAATTTTAATTAATATCAATCAGGAGAAAAATTATTGCAAAAATATATGTTGATCCCTAGACACTTTTGATGTGTGTAGTTGCCTATAATACAATGTTTGTTATCCCACTGTTAATGTTAGTCGGCATGTCATTATTGATAGTACCTCGCCTAAGATTTCAATTGGCCTTGTTTATTATGTTCGCTACCTTAAAGTAGCAGCCATTTTTTAGTTTTTATAATTCCTTACATTTTGAAGCTCATCTAATATAATTATTGCCAAGTTGTTTTTTAGTAGCAAATAGTTAGTCGCCCTTTAACCACTTACAAGTCCCACTCCCCGCGTGACGTCACTTTCAATGGTTTTTTCCCATATCAAAAAATGCCCAACTCGCCTTAAGAAGTTTTCACTTCAAAAATACATTTCGAACAAAAACAAAACAATAAAAATAAACAACAAAAAGAAATCAATAACCACAAAAATAAACCGAATAACAATTTATTCACAAATAATAAGTAATAATGTATTATAACCAAGACAATCATTCATCCAACGGTGTGACAGGCGGCCAAAGTTTACCCAAGACACAGGGAAACACATCGGGCGTAACATAGTACGATTCAGTAATTACACAGAACGATAGTTGTAATGAGGAGACACGGGGTGACTGCTAAGCGATGTACACGAATATCTCGCCGGGGCTCACCGGGTACATGGCAAATGTTACCAGTTTAATTTGAAGAACTCTAGGATTTTTCCCATAATAAAAGGGGAAGCTGATCCTAAGACTAATTATTAGAAACTACATATTTCGGGAAAATTAAAATTTTATAAGCCTAGGGTTATTTCGGGAAAATTTAAATTTTATTAGCCTAGGGTTATTTTTTACGATGGTATGGGGGGTCAAATGTGACATTTTCAGTTCGGCTGTAGTCTCTGCGTTTATCACAGACATCACTGACATCGGTGAAGGATAACATCGTGGGGAAACCTGAAAGTGGCCTTAAAAAGTTAGTTAGCTGTGACGCCACATTAGGATTTCAAATAAGTAAAATAATCAGGTACTGATAAGGGTACTTGATTATTTTTTAACACACCACAATTGTGTATGTTCGCATGTAGATAAGAATTATCAATCTATCTGCTAAAAAAAGTAATCAAGTAGGTACTTGCAGCTTGAGAGTCTAAAACATGCACCCGGAAACAACATGATTTCTTCAGTATTTTAAAGTGTGCTCTTTTAATTGACCCGAAGTTGCTAACGTAAAGATGAGTCTACAATGCAAAACAATAATAGTGAATAAAATGCTTTATCAAAGGAACACCCTCTTGGTTTTAACCTTTAATGATCAATGAATGACTTATACAAACTAATCAAATACACGTTCGCCGTTTATCATTCATCATAACCGCGCGACACTCATATGCAAGCTGTGATACATGTTTTTGGACAAGTCTTATAAAAGTCTTGTCAAAAACATCATCTTCATCTGCCTAGCTTTTTCCCAGCTATGTTGGGGTCGGCTTCCAGTCTGAAAGGTTGCTGCTGAATACCAGTATTTTACATGGAGCGACTGCCAATCTGTCCTCCACAAACCAGTTATTGGGGAATACGATACTTCTTGGCTTACCAAGGGGCGTATCTTACTAGTCTTATCAAAGTACTCTGTGGGCGTATCAGACTGGTTGTCAGACTTTCGGACTAGTCAAAAACATGTCATGTCTTAAATGTATTGACGTTGTTACGTCAAACATAGGAATTTATATTAAAAAAAAAAAACAAAAAAAAAAACTTGCTAAAAAGGTTGACTCGTGAACGATTTGAACCTCCGCCCTCCGATGGTCAAGATTCCTATTATATCGGTGCTCTAACCTACTGAGCTAACGAGTCTTGTTGTTTAGTGTCGAAAACAGCGTTCTCTATCGTCAGAATGACGTCATGCTTAGTCATCCGCGCTCGAACTGTTCAAGGACTGTCGAGGTGATTCACCACGCGAGTTAAAAAACACTACCACAAAACAGTGATTATTTAGGCTAAACACCTTTTAAACACGACATATATTTATATGGACTTTGACGTAACACTGACATTAGACACACGTTGAACAAGTGTTTAAGTTTTTGTGGTAATAGAAGTAGACACAGTATTTCGAGTGATTATAAAAAGTGTATTTTTATGTAAATTTTGTGGAAACGACATCGAGTTCTCAGTGATATTAAATGTAACTTATTTCATTACTGCTCCCAAAACGGTGAAGGAAAATATCGTGAGGAAACAGGTTTTAGAACCGAAAATTTGAAGACTTATGACATCTACCAACCCGCACTGGGCCCGCGTGGTGGATCATAGCCCAGTCCTAATCACAGAGCTGGTCTGTGTCGCAGCAGTGGGAACATTATAGGCTGATTATGCTAAGTGAAATTCATCATCAGCCTAGCCTTTTCCCAACTATGTTGGGGTCGGCTTCCAGTCTAACCGGATGCAGCTGAGTACTAGTATTTTACATGGAGCGACTGCCTATCTGACCTCCATAACCCAGTTACTGGGTAATACGAAACCCCTTGGTAAGACTGGGTGTCAGACTTTCGGACTTCTGATGACCCGTAACGACTGTCAAAGATCTTTGTATATATATCTTATTTAAATAAAAGAAAGTTAAGTTAGTTACACCAATTATAACGCAAAAACGACTGGACCTATTTTTATGGTCTTTAATTTTTGCATTTGTCTCCGCCCCCAATAGCAGAATAACTATTAAAACATTGGAAAAGTTCCCGAAAAAGAAAACTGAGGCGGTACAAAGTTCGCCGGGTCAGCTAAAAGCAGTCAGCTAAAAAACAATGTCGGGTTAGTTACACCATTTTATAACGCAAGAACGGCTGAACCGGTTTTATTGATCTTTAATTTTTTGGATTTGTCCCCGCCCCCAATAGCAGAATAACTATTAACCCGTAGTATGTCGGAACGTAGATCCACGCGAGACACAATGACTTTTTAATTGTTTCTGTAATTACGACATTCAACCGGTTAAAACATGGGCAAAATTCATGAGTAAAATAATAATAAAGGTTTCAGTTTCTCATAAATTTTGTATGGATCGGCTTTTTTGATTCTGAAGCAGTACGAAGTTCGCCGGATCAGTGAGTCCTAACTAATATTATAAAATGCGAAAGTATGTTTGTTTGTTAACTTTCACGTTTAAACCACTGAACCGATCATCCTGAAATTTTCTCGTACGTTGTCAGGTGTACAGAAACGGACATATACCTTTCATCCCGCAAAAAAAGTGCTGTTCCCGAGGAAAACAACAATAACATTATTATGATAAAAGATGGCGCCACGTGTCTTTTGAACGGGAGTTGTATATAAATTACACTGGATAGATTAATTGCAATATGCTAATTTGTTGCGTACATAACGTATCGGGTCACTGGTGTATGTGCAGGGTTGATGGTCTATCTTGTAATGGAAATTACCCTAAGCTCGGTTTAGCTAGGGTTAATTTCTGTTGGAATATCCTGAGAAACAGTCACCTATAGTTCCTTATAGACATGTTTGTGTAGCTACAGTATGTAGTGAAACGTTGTCTTGGTAAACACCTCTGCATTGTCATGTGTTTTTTACATTTCGGGTGAAAACGGGACCCTAATTGCTACTCTGAGAAAGTAACCTATTAAACAGGGTTATTGGTAAAACATTAACAACCTCTTAAGAGGTCATTGTACTCATCATTATGAACAACTTTTACTACGGGACCAAACTTGAAATCGCGAAAAAAAATCAGCTGTTCCCTACATTTATGTTCGTATGGCTCCTCAAAATGTAGAGAACAGCTTGAAACTTACCAAATTCTCGACTAAAAATGCACTCAACAAGTCTATGGCAATTTAATGATAGAAAGAAGGTAAGTAGTAGTTATGGTCTTACGGAACCTGGATCGCGCGAGCCCCACTACACTTAGCCGGGTTTTATAATTTTACCAACCTGCAAACGCCAAAATGTAATAAGTTCGCAAAAAAAACGTGCTTCTAATTCCATCTAAACACAACCAAGAAAACGTTTACTTACCCTATTTTAAAATAGGCCACAACTCAGCAGCTTAAGCGCCCCATATTAAACCCTGTAAGCTTTTGATTTAAAGCGGCTATTTATTACTCATTAACTCATTTTGATCTTAAAACTCGGGGTTTCTAAACATCTGGCGCATGCAAGGTAGAATTTCCAGCGAACCGCTTAATGAAAAGCGCTTTTTAGCTAAGCTTGCGTACGCTTTATGTTCAACTGCATACATCTATTTATGCTATTTTCTTTTGTGTCGTTAAAGGAGTTCTTTTGTTTTAGCTTGGTACTTCATGTAAAATTAGATAGGTAGGCTTGGTCTTTGACTAACATCCAGATGTCCACACTCAAGGTATGCCAACGAGTAATGCAGCGCAGTAAGCTGGCGTTAAATTAACGGATCGTGTTCGAAACACAATACTGCGCTCCAAAACAAAGATAGCTGACGTGGCTCAAAAGGCTGCGCAAATTAAATGGGACTGGCCAGGACATGTCTATCGCACAGTGGGCCCAAATAGCACAGAATTGGTGCCCTGAGACAGTGAGACGGGGTTACGGCAGACCACGTAGGAGATGGCGGGACGAGTTGGATAAGATCCGTCAAAACTGGAAGGAGGACGCGCGGGCTCGCGAAATAAAAAAAAGGTAAAAAAAAACAACCCACTTTCCGTAAAGCAATGGACGGTTGCATTTAGAAAGTATTTGTATAGCATTTTAAGGAATATTTCATACAGTTCTGTCTACAATGTATGATTGTAGCATTAATTTATACGATAAGATAGATATAAGAATGTTTATTTTTAAATAACAGTGAGTACGTTTCCTTATAGAAGAAAACTGGCCAAGTGCGAGTAGGACTCGCACATGAAGGGTACCGTACCACAAGGCAAAAACGCCGAAAAAAACACGTTTGTTGTATGGGAGCCCCCCTTAAATATTTATTTTATTCTGTTTTTAGTATTTGTTGTTATAGCGGCAACAGAAATACATCATCTGTGAAAATTTCAACTGTCTAGCTATCACGGTTCATGAGATACAGCCTGGTGGCAGACGGACAGTGGAGTCTTAGTAATAGGGTCCCGTTTATACCCTTTGGGTACGGAACCCTAAAAAGCGGATCAAACCGGAATGAGAAAGTTTATAGTGGATAAGACAGAGATTAAAACAGAAGACGAACAAGCAAGGGTTCGAGGAGGGGGGGTGTAGGGGGGGTTCAGGGGATCAGACCTGAATAACTCATAATAGCAAGGTTTGAAAAAAAAAACAAAATAAGACGCAAAGGTAGCATTTTCTTTATGAACTCAACGCTAAGTTTATGTTTTGATGTTCTGCGATTTTACTTAACATAACGCATGTTTTTCCCCTAAAGGTTAGGCAGAGGTGTACCTCAGTACATCCACATTTTGCCAGATTTTTTAAAGTCCCATGTAACAGGGGGCGAGCCTATTACCATCAACCAGGCACAGACTCCGGGCTGAGAAATTCTGATAAAAAAAAAACAATGGCACTCCGGGAGCGCCGACAGAAGTGAAAACACAAACAGAATACTTTGCCATCACTCGCTGACATATCGGATATACATTAAAACCGAGTACATCCCGAGGACAGCCGAACACATCCGACGCGGGTATTTTTTTAATCGTCTTATAAACAAAACACGCGCGGTAGCTTTTACGGTAACAGTGGCGCGAGTTCAATGGTTTTTTCCCATCTCAAAAAAGGCCCAACGCGCCTAAGAAGTTTTCACTTCAAAAACTCAATAACACTTTGCCGGAGCTGGAAATCAAACCCAGGACCTCATGCTTATGCATGCAGCGGGAGCGCTTTCGACCACTAGACCATCGAGGCAGTCAACTCGTGGTATTATCAAGGCTATAATTACGCGTCCGGCCCTGGTTCAAGCCATGGTCCGGAGCGAGAGGGAGTGGGAGGCAGTCACCTCCTTCTACGAAGCAGTCATGCTAGCGAAGGAGGTGGCGGGATGGCTCAGGGAGAGAGCTTCCCGTCCCAGCCGCAGCGGGAGACGCAGGCGGCGCGTACTTGTTCGTGTCTCAAAGAGTGTCAGCATCAGAGAAGGGGCCCGTTAGGGCCGAAGCCTGCCGGGTCAGCGGGATTGTCCGAAAGGGTTTCCGCTGGCCCGGAACATAAAGAGGTAAGGAAGGAACACGGGTGGGTTTTAGTCAGTAAGAGTCTGACACTCCCTTCCGCTCCACCCAGAGAGATTAGCGGGACCACATTTGATGATTTCCCATCCGCAAAAAAAAAGGCTATAATTACCTTTTCCTATTCTCACATACATTACATTTTAAATGCACCCAAAAGGGGTCCCCAGTAAATCTTCCGCAAGTCCTCGTAGTTTAGATCAATGCTCCTTTAAGTTTTAATCCGTTTGGTAGAATTTATATGAACGCGGGCCGAACCGCAGAGATACTAGTGGAACCGAATTTATCACAAAAGAGGATGGTACACGTAAAACAAAATTGTCAAACGCTTAAAAGCTAAACGTTTTATTTATTTGTGTGCTGAAAATAGTTAGCTTTCTCACAAAATCAAGAATACGTAACTCTTTGGACCAAACTAACTTAATATATTTCCTCAAATAACGTTGATGTGGAATCACTGAACGGTATCTAACTAATGGTATAGGAGTTGCATTATCAAGACCGTCACAAGGTACTCTATTCTCGTCACACGCAGGTAACGCATTTGTCGCTCCAGTCGTGTCGTGTTTGTCGCATTTGTCGCCGCGACAAAGTTGTGCCGCAGTTAATTAAGCCCCGTCACAGTCTTCAGGCACTTAAGGCAGAATGAGCAAAAGGCGTACCTCCGACTGACAACTAGACATGGGGCAATTAGATTGTGGGTAGTTAGAAATTACTGGCTTTAATCTCGACTTTAGTATGTGGAACGTTTTTGTTCTAAAGTAGGGTAGTTTATGAAAGACTTAGCCGACCGCTACCGTCCGGGATCTCTTTAGGTATTCCCTTTTTGAATTTTTGATAAGGTAGCTTTAAGCCCGAAAACGTCGGACAAAAGCGGGCTGAACTTAGGACACCCGTAGGGCTTGGTTGAGAAAATGGGACGGTCATCTTTTCATCAAAATTATCTACTTCACATGTTTGCTACTGGACATAGGGTAGGCTATTTGACTTCGAATACCACGATTAACAAAAGGATTAGCGATCAAAGAATGTTGTTTTATTATTTTCAAATGATAACACAAGTCACTTTTACTGGAGTCACGGACAGAAAAGCTGTTGACATTTTCCAGCACCATCGTCTCTCCTTTTAAAATAAGAATGTCGTCATAATGTGTTATATTGAATAAAGCATAACTGACAGTAAAACGCCCCAAAACGGTTAAAATGAAGAAAAATGGACGCACGCCATAACGTTTTCAACAAAAGTAAATGTATTTATATAGAGGGCGTGCGTGTTTTACATTAAATTGTGATTCTATTAGGCATAAATAGGGACACATAATAAAGTCTATTTTCCGTAGGCAAATGCCCAAATCCGGGTGGCATTTACACCGAAGTGTAATGTTGTAATGTCGACACGATAACGATACTATCATTTTAGATGGTGTTATGGAACCATGAAGAATTGTCTTGACGTTGCGTGAGCGTGTGTGGTCTATCGCCGCCTGTTCGATGTCAACCGGGCACAGGTTGAATGTTGGATGTAAACATTGTAAAAGCCAATTATTTTTTAAACGAGTAACCGTGGAGTTTCTTGCCGGCTCTTCTCCATAGGAAACGACGAACCGTGCACCTAGATTCTCACGTTTCATAAGGGCCCATGTAAGGGCCATGAAATAAAATACTTTGATTGATTGATTTTTTAGTTCGTTGGTGTAATTGCTCTATGGCGTTCCAGTGGGAGGATACTCGTACATAGTAATCAGAGGTTCTAGCACGAATGCGCGAAATAAACGTAACGTGAATTAGAACAAAAATTTTATAGCATTGTGGTTTAAATGGCAGCAAGCACAATTGGTAAACACATCATCATCTGCCTAGCCTTTTCCCAGCTATGTTGAGGTCGGATGCAGCTGAATACCAGTATTTTGAATGGAGCCACTGGTGGTCAGACTCTCGGGCTTCTGACTACCCGTAACCACTGTCAAAGATCCACGAATGACAGCTTACCAGCGGCTTAACGTGCTTTCCGAGGCACGAAGGGGTCACGGTATGTAAAGATGCAGGTCACCCATCCACAGACTAACTGCGGCAAGCGTAGCTTACCCTGATGGATCGACTTGTGCGGCTGTTATTATTTAGCCACAAGCCCCTCATTTTTATTTCATATTCAAACAACGTAATTACGCGAGTTTTCTAGCTACACGTAGACCAAAGAATTAATATGTCGTGAGCAATGTTACGTTAATAAATGAGGTTGATAACTCAAAAGGTCGTGTTTGAAGTAAGTTATTAGGTTTAGATAAGTATAATTTACCTTCTCCTAAATATTTAAATGTAGAAACCACCATTATTAAATCCTTACTTGAAAATCAGCGTCAGGTGGTACATCATGTGTTATCATCTGACATTATGCTGAGCCTTTTTGGCATTATAATCATTGTTTCTTGTTTTTTATAGTTTTATGGTGTATTTTTTGCAGTATTATTCTTCCTTTCGCCATGATTTTAAGCATGTAGCCTAATGTATCTTGTTATAGTATTCAGATGTTGTGTTTACAGTCTCTACACAAAAAATACCCAAAGCAGCCTAACCGCGGGTTGTTTGACGTCCACTTGTCACACGCGTATACGTCAAAAATGGCGCTAACTATCGTCAAACCAAAAAAAGCGTTGTTTCAAATTACAATTCAAAAATTATGGCCTTCCTACGTAAAATAATTACGAAGGTCATAATTTTTTTTTAACCAACCGTTTGAAACAACCGGCCGTTAGGTATCTTCTTTGCAGTTTGTAGAAAGACGTTATAATAATCTATACATCACATCATCGTATAAGGAAACTGTTTGTTTATGCGTTCCGTAAGGTGCCTGTCCCACCGCTGACGATTAGCGAATTTAAAAGAGCTACTACAACTCTGACGCTCGACGCACCGAGAACGCCTGGAAGAGCTATTGGTCGATGAAGCAAATAATGAAAGGAAGTCTACCTCTCTCACTGAAGAGAAAACTCATGGACATGTGCATTCTTCCTACCCTCACCTATGGAGCGCAGACATGGTCACTAACCAATCGTCAAAAGTCCGCACTTGGGGTCTGTCAGCGAGCAATGGAGCGCAGTATCCTTGGAGTTAAACTTTCTGATCGTATAAGGAACTCGATACTGCGTTCTAAAACTCAAATTGCTGATGTAGGTCACACGGCTGCCAAGCTAAAATGGAACTGGGCTGGTCACATCTGTCGCATGCCGGAGGAACTATGGGCTAAAGTAATCACACAATGGGTCCCAAACAGCAGTAAACGACGGCGCGGCAGGCCCAGAATGAGGTGGCGGGACGAGCTCGACTCTTTCCAGAAGGATTGGCGTTTAACAGCACTGGATAGGGATAAGTGGAAGGAGGGAAGGGAAGCCTTTGCCCTGCAGTGGGACAGAAATGGCTGATAATAATAATAGTAATAAAAACTACAACTAGCAACTAGAAAGGCTTTGGCGAGCAACGAGCAACTAATGTGTAGTTCGGATAGTTTTGGCGATAGGCTGTGAGCGAGTGCACGAGTAGAATGACTTCCCGGTCACTTGCTGGTGCGGGCATATAAGTACCTAGCGAGAGTTTCTCGTCAAGTGTTCTGCCCGCCGAGCGAGTATTTTTTTTTGACAACTCTTGTCGCTGCGATAAAGTATTGAAGAGAAGGTTCTCGCCTGCAGTGTGAACAATCAGCGATCTGGAGGCCTCAAAAGGCCAATTTGGCAAAATCTTATAAGGATAACATTATGAATCCTATATGGCGAAGACAGTCCGTGTTTTTCTTTTTTTCGTTGCACTACGTAGGTATAATCAAAGAGATTGGGATTGGATTTGGAATAGATTGATTGGTATTTTAGCACAGACAAAAAAAAAAATAACTGAAAAATCCTTCACCAATGGGATTTGATACGATTAACTTAACAGTTAACTCTCCATTATGATTCATAATGTTATCCTTTTATGATTCTGCCAAAGCGTATATAATTAATTTAGGGCTGATTTTTCAAGGTACCGTTCGTCCAAGTGCGGTTGAAATCAGTGCTCTGAGTGGAATACCTCATTATTTTTATTCGTGGAATAAAATTGACGTCTGACAGTGTTTGTATGGAAGAACTGTCAAAAATTCAAAATTATGCTTCGGATAAAATCAGGTCTTATTCAGATAACAGAGGTCCATTGGGTTAGTAACAATAGTCTTATCCTATGTTAGAACGCAGACGACAACCTCCTAGAGAAAAATGCGAGGGGCAACGCAAAAAAAAAATTGTCGCTTCCTCGTTGCTTCCTCGTTGGCTGTGGGACAGGAACCTTACCCATCTCACATCTTCCACCCCTACTCAGCATACACAAAATACAGTTCGGTGTGACCCACAGCCTCCTAAGTACGGGTCACGCATCGATCAAACGCTGTATACATGTACAGCGACCTTTAATATGGGCTTTCATTTAAGCCCACTTAGTCCCCATTTTGGGGTCTCGTCAATGCAATTATGTTTGTTGTTTGGTTAAATAAATGTTATGTGGTGTGACGTATGATGATGGGGTTTTAAAAAGGTTTTTTTTGTGACAATCTTTGTTGCTTTTTTACATATAAATTTATCTAAGTAACTAGCTTCCGCCCGCGAGGTATGTCGATAAAACTGTCCTATGTCCTTCTCCGGGGTGCAATGTATCTTTCTGCCAAATTTTATCGAAATCCGTTTAGTGGTTTAGGCGTGAAAAGGTAACATACAGACAGACAGACAGAGTTACTTTCGAATTTATAATATTAGTATGGATATGTAAAGATGGTCACCCATCCACAGACCAACCGCGGCATGCGTAGCTTAACCTGATCGATCGACCTGTGCGGCTGTTATTTTACAGCCACGGGCCCCTCAGTACACTACTCAACTTAAAGTATGCTTATATACTACTATTACAGTGCTTAGAGATGTAGACCAATAGTTCATATTCTGTACAATACGTTATTGCCTAAGTATCGAAATACTTTTTTGCATTTGAGACGAAGGCTAAAATAACTTATTACTAGCATAACGTTCCCACTGCTGGGACACAGGCCTCCTGTCGGTGAGAGCGAGTGGGCCGTAAATGGGTAGATTTCACATGTCTTCGCATTTTTGGTTCTAGGACACGCCGGTTTCCTAACTATACTAGTACTTAACTATAATTATGTTTACTGCATAAGACACTACACCCCGGTTTCTGAAGGTAAATTTATTGAACAAAATACCCTCTCATATATAGGTATAGTTGTATTCCTCTTCACCTAATCCAGTGACAGCGTCACACGCTAATTTGGTCTTGAAATTCAGGTTACACCGTGTTCAGAAGAGCTGATCAACATCGTTGTATGAAGGCTTTTAACTCTCTTTTTGCAACCTCTAATATAATGTGGCTGAACAGTATTGCTTTTGATGATCTGGGGGCCTAAAAAGGCCACTTTGGCAGTATCATAAAAGGATAAGAAATTATGAATCACAATATGGCGTAGATAGTCCGTGTTTTTCTTTTTTTCGCTACATTACGTAAGTATAATCAAAGAGATTGAGATTGGATTTGGATTGGATTGATTGGTATTTTAGCACAGATAAAAAAAAAATAACTGAAAATTTCTTCACCAATGGGATTTAATACGATTATCTGTCCATTATGATTCATAATGGACAGATAATCGGAGTAGTGGTGGCCCAGTGGTAACGACCGCGACTTACGACATATAGGTCGTAGGTTCGAATCCTGACAGGCGCTTTACTTTGTGTAAATTATTTCATCACCACTGCTCTCAAAACGGTGAAGGAAAACATTGTGAGGAAACATGTCCTAGAACCAAAAATTCGAAGACATGTGACATCTACCAACCCGTACTGGGCCCGCGTGGTGGATTACGGCCCACTCCCTCTCACAGAGAGGAGGCCTGTGTCCCAGCAGTGGGAACGTTATAGGCTGATTATGTATGTTATGTATGATTAATAATGTTATCCTTTTATGGTTCTGCCAAAGTAGCCTTTTTGTGCCCCCTGTTCAACTAGTCACAATATCTAACGTAACAACAATGTAAACATTCGTAACATTCTGACACACACGTTTTTCCCCAAAAAAATACAGAACGTACAACACATTACTCCAGGGCATGGATATCGAAAAAAACCTACTCCTGACATTTTTATCGGGGCAACACCTCACGTAGTCTAAGGGGGCATAAACAAAACTAAATTTAAGGTATCGAGAAGGTCTAAATAATGAATGGAACTGCGTAGGGTAGTGGCTTACTGAGAAGAGGCAGCGGTGTTAAGGGGCTTATATGATCTAAAGCGCGTTTACTGTCGGACTGCATAGAAAAGAAAGAGAAGCGCGATGACACAACGCTGGTAATTTATTGCAAAATATGAAGCAATTATTTAATTACAATTTTTGTTTGGACTAAAAAATCAAAACGGTAGTGTTTTAGTATGTTGCTTGTAGAATAATCTGACAAAATGATTGTATGTATATGTATGGTTTTTATTGTAAAAAGAAAGTTTTTAAAGGTATGATATGATAGATATGGTCATGATTTTTTTCTATAGTATCAAATTAGTTGTATTAGGTTTTCAGCACAGTATCTGCCTAGCATATATCTTGAATTATATCATATATTTTTCTGATTTTGTTTACTGTAGTCGATCATATACTTTTATTGTTTCTAAAACTTGCGTTTTTTGCGTTTAGGTCCTGTAAGCCCCTTATTGCTTATAATTATTTTGATGGGGAATTTTAAGTGCTTTTCCTAGTCGCGAGTCTAGCTGTCTACATGTCCTGGCTTTGGGTACCTATATAATTGTGAATCATTTATTTACGATACATTATTTATTTACAATGAAACCAGACGATGTAATGTACTACAATGTAGATATTGCACTTACAATGGCCTCCAAGAGTTATTTGACATTTCTCCACTTCAGCTGTGACACACCACACTATGATTAGTGATCCTTATGTTTGAACTGCTATAACGTTATTATTGACTAATTCAAGTACCTTTGACTTATCATTCTTCTTCTATATATATAAAAGGAGAAACTGACTGACTGAATGACTGACTGACTGACATATCAACGCACAGCCGAAACTACTGGGTCTAGGAATGTGGAATTTTGCACACGGCTTTCTTTTATAATGTAGGGTAGCACTAAGAAGGGGTTTTTGGAAATTCAACCTTTAAGGGGGTGAAAAGGGGGGATTTCGTTTGTATGAAAAATCTTATTCCTTCAGTTAATAAACTTGAAACTTGGCACGAATACTTATGTAAGTAAATTATGAAGTTTGGCATTTTTTGTTTTTCTAAACTACCCCCTAAAGGGGGATTGGGGGGTGTCAAAATTTGTATGGAAGAATTTTAACGCGCGGTCCGATTAACTCGAAACTCAGTATTTATACTTAATATCAAAAATAAAGAATGACGTTTATCAGGGTTTTTCGAAAATCTACCCTTAACGGGGTGAAAAGGGGTAGTTAATTATACAGGCGAGGATTTTACTGCGTGGCTTGATTAACTCGAAAATTGGTATAAATAATCTTTGAGTCAAGTAATGAACATATCCCAAATGATTTTTTGAAATTCCACCCCTGTGGGGGTGAAAAGCGGGAATACAGTTTATATGAAAAATCCTAATCATTTGTTTGGTTAATAAACTTGAAAATTTACTCGAATACTTATTTATCTAAATAAATGATAATTAGATTACATTTTCGAAATTTTTAGAGGAAAATCTATATATATCTATATAAATAAAAAGAAAAGTCCTGACTGACTGATTCATCAACGCCCAGCCCAAACCCTTGGACCTAGAAAGCTGAAATTTTGCACAGAGGTGAATGTAGACAAGGAATAAAGGAAGGATTTTTCGAAATTCAACCCCTAAGAGGGTGAACGCGGGGAAGATGAAATTTCACGCGGACGAAGTCGCGGGCAAAAGCTAGTCTGTATATAAAATTCAAAGACCTGACTGATATATCAACGCAAAGCCTAAACCGCTGCTCCTAGAGACATGAAATTTGGAGGGTGTGTTCTTTGTGAAGAGTAGGTATCCAATAAGAAAGGGTTTTTCGAAATTCTATCCCTAAGAGGGTGAAATATCACGCGGACGCATCGCTATCATCCGGAAACGTGCCCAGAAGACTGGCAGCATTGCCACGTTGAATGGCAAACTAAAATAAACAATTATATCCACGCGAAACTATCAATGAATAACTGAGTTTGCTAAATTAGTTTCGTAATGTAAATCCGGCTTGGTCGTTTTCCGCTGTTTCTTATTTACTACGTTACAACCCAAATATTTATTTCCCAAATGTACGTGTCCGTGCTTATTTCTCGATTATTTATGTTGTTCAGACTATTTGATATTACTTTTGTAACGCAATACTGTCAGAAACTTTGTAATAAATAAGAGGTAGAATATGCAAAATGTGATAGGGATCAAAAAAACATTACAAATATTTTTTGGAAAGTTATGATTAAGTACTGTTTGTTTTATTTGTAAATGTGGAAAAAGATTTCTAGCAATCAGAATCGCAATATTGTACCTCTTTTTTTTTATTTATCGTGTGGAAATCCTCATGGATGTCCATCACCCTGGGGTTGGTGGAGGGGTCTGTCAGACTCTTACTGACTAAAACCACACGGTGTCCTGCTGCTACCTTTAGCCGGGGTGCTGGAGTGCTTGCGCATTTCGTCACGCTCCCCCGGCCAGATGTGGGCCCGCATGAATCCATGCGGATATTGTACCTACCTACTTATTCCTATTACCAAGATATTTAGATAATTACTAGCTGTGCCCGTCAGTTCGTTTGCGTGGATGTCGGAAAACAATTATAATGTGTCTCAAGTAGCCTAAGTTACTCCTTATAACCTAAATAAATTATTAATTATTATAATTATAGGATCTAAATAAATTATAATAATTAAAAAAAAAAAACTTCAACAAGTCTCGTTTCGGTGATTAGCCGGAACAAACAGACAGACAAACAAAAATTTTGTAAATTGTTTTTTGTTCTATGCATTTAGTAAAATGCTGTTTTTTTGACTTTACACGTAACAGACACCTCGATTTTATTTATTTGTATAAATTTGTATAAAAATGATAAATGATTTTATTTTTGTAAGTAGGTTTGTACAAACACTTTTACACGTCAATCATATTTTTTTTTAACTAGATGAAGTCGGCGTTTCCTATCTGACTACTCTGAGAAGAAAGGCCGAAACAAACTCAGAGGTCACAGTCTCTTTTAAAGTCCAGACATAATCTTGGTCAGGTTATATGAAAACCATGTAGATCGATGTCTAAGGTGGTCTTTTGAGGAAGGAAAGAACAACACAGATTGAGAGGACCTGTCCAGTCAGTGCACGCATTTGTCAGAAATCGCGCAGCTCAACTCAAGACTTAAGGAGCTCAACGATTCGACGAACAATACCAAAGAAACGACATTTGGGTAGGCCACATAAATTACTCAAACTGCCAGACCATGAAAAAAAAACTAAGAGAACAGAGAGAATTATAAAAAAAAATATAAAATGACCCACATTGTCTTCACATTCACAATAAAAAAAATAATATAATACTTTACAAAGTAAGCAAATGTCAATGTACGTGTAGTACGTGTAGTGTAGTAGTAAGCAAATGTCTAATGTCAATGATCGAATGAGTTTCATTTCAATATTTTTATGGATTTTACCTTTTTTTCAGTAGTAGTAGTTATCACCTAATGGTTATGGGGAAGACTACTGACTCGTCATTGACGTCTATTATCAGTTCATCATGTTGGATTTAAAAACAAAACAACCAAAAAAAACACTCCAATTATTACAAAAATAAAAACCACTTCTACAGTCCGTCGTTTAAGTTAAATAACGTTTTAAATTATACAAATCGTCGTATTCGATATAATGATTTAGGCAAACGGCCCTTTTCGGAAGTGGCTGGTGAAAAATGGACAAACCCAAGAGACCCTGAGCTTGTCCATTTTTATGAATAAATCATACAAATTGCTTGACAATCGTAAATGGTCTTACATTTTTAATGTTGCCAAATCGTCCTCGAAATAATAATTCGAGCGTTGAATTCTTAAATATTTATTGTTACTGGGTCATCATATTATGTTACGTATTTTTATAATAAATATTTTGAAATGGCTTTGTTGCCTTCGGGAAAATGATTGATTACATTTGTTCATGTTTATCCTGCCTAAAAGAACTGTAGTTTATTCTACTCTAGCTGCGCCCCATGATTTCACCTGCATTATGCGGGTTGCAGATCAATAGCTAAGCTAAGTTAGTCTAGCTTAGCTCGCATAGCTGATGTAGTTTTTCGGCCATTTCAATTTTTTTGGTTTATCTTATTCATCTTCTTGTAGGATGATAATTATCATGTGATATCTTATTTTGTGTACAGACCGCAAACTATGAACAGAAGTATGAAAAATTACTCTTACTATTCTATTATTATTACTATTTTTGAGTTTTAATTTTTTAGTTATTATTATTGTGACCTCCGCAATCCAGTTATTCAACCTTTCAACATGAGCAAACCATCTAAGCAAATTCCTTTCAATGTTAAACAATACAAATTCTTTTAACTGCATGTGGCAAAGTAATAACAGCCGCATGGGTCGATCGATCAGGTTAAGCAACGCTTTCCGCAGTTAGTCCGTGGATGGGTGACCATCTGTACATAACAAGAACCCTCCGTGCCTCGGAAAGCACGTAAAGCCGTTGGTCCCGGATGCCATTCGTGAATCTTTGACAGTCGTTACGGGTCGTCAGAAGCCCGAAAGTCTGACAATCAGTCTTACCAAAGGGTTTCGTATTACCCAGTAACTGGGTTGTGGAGGTCAGATAGGCAGTCGTTCCATGTAAAATACTAGTACTCAGCTGCATCCCGTTAGACTGGAAGCCGACCCCAAAATAGTTGAGAAAAGGGTTGAGGTAGGCAGATGGTGATGATGTGTATGTAAGTAAATTCTAAGTCAGTTTTCTACTTCATTCCCACAGTCAGACTCAAATAATAACCTTCAATTACTCCATTACATAATGCCGCTTCGAAACACAACTCCTCCCCTCGTACAAAGTTTATACGATTTGTCGTAAATTAATAACTAACTATAGGGTCGCCTGAAGCGGTCTAAATTAGCCTTGAAGAGGGCTGGCCCTTTGTAGCCAAACGGTTGGCATGAATTATATTATTTTTGCCTAAGCTCCGTATTTTGTTAAAGATAAAGACTGTTATTATACCAAATAGGATTTATATTGTAATTCTATTCTTATTTGTGGGAAGATAAAAACGAGAGAGCTGTATTCTTGTGATATTATTAGAGTAAGATAATTTTTACGGATGTACTTTACACGTGGTTAGTTTTGCACCTAGCTTCCGACTTTTCATAAGTGCCCATGTAGGTTTAATCATACTAATATTATAAATTCGAAAGCAACTCTGTCTGTCTGTCTGTATGTTACCTTTTCACGCCTAAACCACTAAACGGATTTCGATAAAATTTTGCAAAAAGATAGATTGCATCCCGGGGAAGGACATAGGATAGTTTTTATCGACATACCTTGCAGGCGAAGCCGTGAGCGGAAGCTAGTGTGAAATAAAATATCTTGATTTTTGATCAAAGCCCTTTTCTTCTTTTTGATGATTAAACCGTAGTATACAAAGCACTAGTATATGTTAAAGTGAGTAAGTTGGTATTTGTTCAAGTAGAAATAACATCAATTGGAAACAAGAATTTGAATATGGTTATAAACTCAAACTCGAAGCATTTATTTCAAATAAACCAATTACAGGCACTTTTGAATTGTCAAGGGGTCGGTCAGTCAGAAAGATGAAGCTAGTTGCCCATTCCAAAGCCTAGGTACCTATGGAGAAGAACGGGCAAGAAATTCCACAGACACGCTTTTAAATCAAAATATTAAGGTTACAAAATATTGGTTACATCATTAATATAAAAATTATGCATGTGAGAACTAAGTAGAACGTTAAAAGCGTCCGTAAGAAAAGATAAAAACAACAATTTTAATATTAAATTAAATTAAAATAAGCCATGGCAGCAAAGAGATGACCAGTTCCTACTGAGGGCACCCGTTCACGAACATAACGCATGGATTAGCACCACTACAATTATTTATTTATTTAATTATCCTCCTACTGGTACACCTTACAGCAATTACACCAGGCGGAGCGAAAAATTACTTCATGTGCTGCTTTAATAATAAGTCAATGGCTGCTTTTCATCCATCCTGTGCGCGGTGGACATCTACAATATTTGAAGAGTTCCCTCGATTTCTCCAGGACCCACCCCATCATCAGATCCTGAGCGTCGTCGAGAAATCGGAGAACAAACATATTTTTTTTTTAAAAAGAACTGAGAACCTCTTCCTTTTTTTGAAGTCGGTTAAAAAGGTATTAAGCTGCATCCGGTTAGTCTGGAAGCCGACTTCAAAATAGTAGGGAAAAGGAACGGAATGGGATAACAGATTATGATTGAGGTCTTCTTTGGTGGCAATGTTTGGACGAGTCATGTAACTAACAGTGGACGTTTTTTGGCTGAATTGATGATATTCCAAAGGTTCCAAAGGTTGTCTTTAAAAGATCGCTTTTAGCGATAAGACCGCCCATTGTGTCACCCTAAGTACAGTTTCTATTTTTATGTCTGTAATTTATATGGTGTATATAATAAAGAGTATTCTATTCTATTCCTAAAAATATACCAGAGAAACTATATTTCTGAATCCATATTAATATTATTCGTATTTGTAAGACGAAGCATAATTATTACTACTACTTTAATATAGAGATCATAAGGAACAAATTAACATGCGTTTCATTAATAGACGCAGCCATTTTTGGTGGGCCTAATCGTCGAACAAATAAAAACCTATCTCCTTTGAAAGTAACTCTCTGTCTGTTAACTTTTAACGCCTAAACCACTGAACGGATTTAGATGAAATTTGGTATAGAGATAGTTTGAGTTCCAGGAAAGGACATGGGATAGTTTTTATTTCGATATTCCCGCGGAATCGAGACTTCTGCGGGTAAAACCGCGGGGCGCTTCTAGTCTAAAATAATTCATTATTTCAAACAAAACCTAACCCTTGTAACAATATCCCTAAAACCAACATATTTACTTAATAGCGGTAATAAGACTAATAAAATGCCTATTAAAATGATTAGTCTTAAAAGATAATTGTAATGGCAACATTAGCCGCAATCCAACGTAATCCCCACACGTTTATGTTTAATTAATAGTTATAAGTGTTCTTTAAGTGGTTCAGCCGTTATCCCTTAACCGACTACTGATGTTATAATGGTGGTAAATGTTTTTGGTAATGAGACCTGTATTTACTTTAATGTTTTCGTCCTTTGGTATTTTTGCGTGGGCTAGTTTCCTATTAAGGTATTTCTAGCAAAAGTAATTTGAACTAGAACAATATTTAGCCTAAAATTCAGCCTAAGCTTCAACTTGGTGCTTACTATGTTGTTTTGTGATCAAAGTAAAGCCAGACAGTCTGCGGTTTTCAGTTTATGTTAGGTTGGCATTTGTTTGCTACGCCGTAGCCGCGTAGTGCGTAGCCCGTAGCTCGTAGCCCGTAGCTCGAAGCGCAGGATTAGCAAAAGATTTTATGAAAATGAAATGATGGTTTATTTATTGGTTTAGTAAAAAAAGGTAAGGATACAAAACTGATAATAAATATTATCTTATTTACATTATCAACGAAATATATTTTACAATCTATGTATTTCATTATGTTAAAAACAAGTCGACCCCGTATTCGAAAACGACACTTAATACCAAAGATATTAAATTATTTACTTACATCTCTTCTTTCGTTCAAAATGTAACCGTCGTATAATAAAATAACCCTTTTAATTCAGAGGACAATAACCCCGCAATAATCCTACAAAATATTCATCTGAAAAAATTACCCAAAATGTAGACAAAAAGTGGTTATGACGGCCTACGCGGGCTTATTCTAACCACGTAGGTACAGTCCCGACGACAAATCTAAATGGGCATAAGCTTAGAATTAAAATTCTGTGTGCGCAGCTCTTACCTATTGTCTACACAAAATATACTTTAATTATGTTGGCTGTTCCGCTCTTTTGTTTGTGGCGCAAGTTAAAGGATCGCACCACTCCCACCACCACCACTCACCACTAAAACCCGTGCTCTTATATTCATATACCACATTTTTTTTTTTTTTGTAGATGGGTAATCATCAAATGACCCATCCCGCTCTGGGTGGAGCGGAAGGGAGTGTCAGACTCTTACTGACTAAAACCCACCCGTGTGCCTTCCTTAGCCCTTTATGTTCCAGGCCAGCGGTAACCCTTTCGGACAATCCCGCTGACCCGGCAGGCTTCGGCCCTATGGGGCCCCTCCTCGATGCTGACATCTCTTTGAGGTGCGCGTGGAACACGTACGCGCCGTCCGGCACGGGCTTGGTCCTAATCGGACGGTGAGCTACCCATTAATCTCCGCCCGCAAGCCCGATACCACATAATAGACCTGTAATGGTAGTTTTAAGGCATTTAAATAAATAAATAAATAATTTAAAGAGGCTTTTCCCCAACCATATACACTGATTTGAAGCATCTGGTAAAACACTTACGACTGGAACCGAGTAAAAGCGATTCAATGACAGCGACCCGAGCGTGACGGTTCCGTTTCGTTCACTGTTTAGAAAGAGCACAAAGTGCGCCCAAAAATGATTTCACTTCAAAAAATGTGAAGAAAAGTCTATGTAAAAAGTATAACCAAGTCGCCTGTACCTTAACCCTGAACGCGTGTGTAAACGTTAAACACGTCCGTTTAAGTACACAGGACAATACTGGCGCTGTATTTCTCAGCGGATGTTCAAACAAAATGTATGGCAGGCGACACGTACGGAATTTTAATTGGTGCAAATTGCCAGTGCGAGTGACGGTGACAGTTTTAGCATTAATAACGGCCACAACTGACCCAGTTCCCCGGACCTAGTGGGCAAGAGAAATTAATTATTTCTGTAACACTTTTGTTGACGATTGTACTTTTTGGTTGCTCTGTTGTTGGATTTCGGAATGTTAATTTTTGATGAAGTTAATTTTCATGGAAGAGGAGATGTTTTAGCTTTGTTGTAGTAGTATAATAAACCGGGTAGTGTTTACCTGGTCCTAAGAGCGTTTGTCCACCACCACCGTCAACGAGAACGAGATGACGGTGCCGAAGTAGTGATATATATTATTATATTATTACTAGCTTCCGCCCGCGACTTCGTCCGCGTGAAATTTCACCCTCCCCCCATTGGGTGAATGGGTTGAGGGTGAAATTTCTTAGGGGTGGAATTTCCAAAAATCCTTTCTTAGTGGATACTTACTCTTCACAAAGAACACACCCTCCAAGTTTCATGTCTCTAGGACCAGCGGTTTGGGCTGTGTGTTGATATATCAACAATCAGTCAGTCAGTCAGTTTACCATTTTATATATATAGATTCATTGGGGTCGGCTTAGAGTCTAACCGGAGACAGGTAAATACCAGTATTTTATATGGAGCGACTGCCTATCTGACCTCGACAACTCAGTTAATGGGCAACACGATACCTCTTAGTAGGACTGGTAGTCAAAATTTGGGCTTCTGATTACACCTAACGACTGTCAAACAGCTACGAATGACAGGCGGAACCAGCCGCTTAACGGGCTTTCCGAGAGACGGAGGGGCCTTGATATGGATGGTCACCCATCCAAGAACCGACCGCGGCAAGCGTAGCTTAACCTTCGATCAGCTGTTATCACTTAGCCCACCTTTTACGACACAAAAGCTTACTTTCATCCTTTCATCTAAAACTTTTAGGCACAGTTCAGTTGTACTTTTAGGGTCTGTGCACACCACGTTTTTAGGGTTCCGTTGCCAAATGGCAAACGGAACCCTTATGGATTCGTCATGTCTGTCTGTCTGTCCGTCCGTATGTCACAGCCACTTTTTTCCGAAACTATAAGAATAAGAATAATTGGTTTGAACGAGATCTAGTAAGTAGCTCGCCGGTGAAAATTTAAAAACATATAATGGTACGGAACCCTCGGTGTGCGAGTCCGACTCGCTCTTGCCCGGTTTTTTAAAAGCGTCGTCGACGCGCGTTTGCAGCCATACAGACGCGATACGCGCGTTTAAAAAACGTCGTGTGCACATGCCCTTAGGGACAGTTTTATTTCTAAAAGAAATATTACAAGTTCTTTCAATTTCAACAAATGATGTTGCCAATTTTTTTCCTATGTCTAGACGAAACTTTTTATGTCGCCCGCCGATTTTTATCACTTTTTTATTATAATATGGAATGGATTTCTTAGCACTTTAGATAAATAAATGTCACTTTCTCTTGGGATTTCAGTAAAAACGATTCCTTTGTTTGTTTAGGTTCCTGGTTTGGGTAAACAAATAATTTTATGGATAAGTTTTAAGGGTTATTGAAATGTTTTGAAATTTTCGTAATAAGTAGGTAATTTTATTACAACATACCTATTACTAAAACCATGCTAAAACAGACATTTATATTTTAGAATAGGAATAATCTAAATTGTTTTATCGACCATAAATGTTTGACCTAAAAAGATAATGACGATTCAACAATTTGGTGAGTCATGCTAATGGATGGTTTTAGCTACGCTTGCCGCGGTTGGTCTGTGAATGGTGACCATCTTTACATACCGAGACCCCTCCCTGCCTCGGAGCACGTTAAGCGGTTGGTCCCGGCTGATCTTTGACAGTCGTTACGGGTAGTCGGAAGTCCGAAAGTCTGACAACCAGTCTTACCAAGGGGTATCGTGTTACCCAGTAACTGGATCGTGGAGGTCAAATAGGATTACGGTCAAGATCGAGGGACCAAGACTTGGATTTCAAATCTGCCTACATAAAAGTTTAATACTGTATTTGCTACCAATAGTTTTAGCTAACTCACTGTGTACGTAGTTATTTAACAAATCTACAAAAATGAGGTATCGTTAGAAGCGTCTTGATAGTCCGCTTGTTATAGGCTATGTGACGTCACATTAAATTGCATATGGCGCCTTCTAGCTGACATAAACTCAATATTACTGAAAAAAGCCCCAAAATAAGTTATTAAACTTATTTTTCTACTATGACAGATTGTCAGACTTGTAAGCTAAATTACGACAACATGTAAACATTAAAGGGTTTATTTATAATCGTTGATTATAGTTAAGATAATGTTTAAACGTAAAAAAAATATGGTTGAACAGTCGCTAATCATAATTTAACTTTAAGCCACGTTTATAAATAAAGGGGTTAGTAAGTAAATTAAGTTATACAACCCAAATTCTAGTGCTAGTTTACACAAACATATTGCACTAAAACCGATTTCAACCGGTAACTAACCGCTTATAACCAGTGTAATTGAGCTTATCTCCAGATAAGAGGTATTAACGTTCAGACAAGATCTACTAACATCATTGAGTTAGAACGACTGGAAGAGACATTTTAGATTTTGAGGAGAATATAAATTATATCACGTTTTGGAGCTATCTAATGGGAAAGTATACTCCATTTTAAATAAGATTAGAGAAACCTTTTTTACAGTCCGTTCAACCGATTTTGAATTCTATTGCGTTGTTGGCATGACATATGGCAGCTGCAATAAACAGTTGGGATTGTAACCACTTTTTTGCTTTTAAGAGAAGAGCATGAAGGATTCGTAATAAATTATATCGATAGACGTTTTATTTGGTGCGTTTCAAAGTTGGTGCGTTTCGAGGAATACCCCGGATTTGTGCCCGGTTGATGACAATAGGCTCGCTCCTGGAAAACTGGAAAATAAAAAATATAAGTGGCAATATGTTGGTGTACTATAAGTTACCCCTGCCTAAACTTTCGAAAAACCGGCATGGTGATAATATGTTACGTTATAAGTACAGCCTACAAGGTGGCAACGTAAATTGATGCCAAGGGTCCTCGAACTCGCGTGCATAATCAACCTATAATGTTCCCACTGCTGGGACACAGGACTCCTCTCAGTGAGAGGGAGTGGGCTTTAATCCACAACGCGGGCCCAGTGCGGGTTGGTAACATATCACATGTCTTCGAATTTTTCGATCTAGGACATACCGGTTTCCTCACAATGTTTGCCTTCACCGTTTTGAGAGCAGTGGTGATGAAATAATTTACACAAAGTAATGTGCCTGCTCGGGCAACCACTGCTCTACCGAACTCACGTATTAAAAAAAAATTAATTCTAGTTTCCCTTCCAGTCATCCAGAATGTCAATGTAACTAAGTTTATGTAAGTTCCTGGTTTGATTAAACCGTCGGTACATGGTCCCAGTAGCTTCAACAGCCACGTTTTCGTCAAAGGAAATCCCCCAACTTCCGCGTCGCTATTTTTATTACAGTGTTGAATAAACTTGCTTTATTTGTGTTTACTTGTAAATGTTTTATCTTTAGAAACCTGTAGAGATTACGGTACTGTTTATGTGTTATGGGTTTTAGAGCAACGAAAGAAGTTAAAAACTGGTGAAGTTAAAAACTAGCGAGTCGGTCCAGCTTCCGTACAAATTTGTAGGTATGTCAATAGTTTATCATAGGAATCCTGTCTCGAATATTTTAACCGTTTTTTTAGTAATGTAACTACAACGGTTTTCGATTTTTTTTTTGTCAAGTGGTACATGACATTGTTTCTAGCCAAACTTCATGATTGTAGGTCAACGGGAAGTACCCTATAGTTTTTGATGCTTGCGAGTGTCAAAATATGCGGCATTTAATAAACGGAACATAAACGCCCGTATCTTTTGAATGCGTTGACTTAGAAGTTTGATTTTTTCACTGCTTTAAGGAATTGCAGGAATTAAAATGACTTAGGGGTTGCTAAAATTATTTTTCGATTTAATGCTCCATTTACGAAATATTAAACTTTAAAGTACAAATTTTTGTTCCAGTAGGGCGGCCCCCCCTCTAAAAGCTAAACTGCGGTCTTAAAAAATCTGGAAAAATTCTCAATGATAGTGCATTTCATGATCTTTATAGAAAAACTATAGCGGTTAAGATATCTTTATTAGTTTAGCAGTAATAGTCGTTGAACTTGGGTGTTGGATAATTTTGTACCAAATACAAAATCCTTAGCATTAATCCTTTAAAGTGACTAAGTTGCTTATTTATAACAAAATATGAATTAAAAAAACATAATAAATTATTATAAGTTTCACAATACTAACGTAAAGTCACTTTACTACCGTAAAGTGATCGACATCCCCATGCGGGGTTGTCGATAGACTACGCTATAATATAATAGCATATAGCATATAGTTTATAGCACAACATCGCTCGCCATACAGTTATTTAGAACACTTTCACACTTTGTTAAACTATATTATTATTTAAATGTATGCCGAGCGATATTGTTGTGCTATAAACTATATGCTATTATTACAGCGTAGTCTGAAACGAGCTTTAAGCGGTCGACCTATACTTATTAGTCTTCTGGAGCTAATTAATTCTGTAACCTTTGTAAACCAAACAAATTATCATGATCACAGTAAGCAGAATATTTCACGAATGCAATTTGCTATGTGAAGGACGAAGTTTAATCTTGCGAAGTGTGATTGAAAAGTATAAACTAATAAAATTAGAGTCGGTACATTAAGTGAATTTCCACATAAATCTTGTACGTCACTGCTGTTCGAGCTCCTGGTTACTTCGAGCTATAAATATTTCGGATACGGGAATCGCTTCTCGATATTTTAGGCACATGTAAGCTGGCTGTGAACTCACATGGAAATATTGGGTAGTTGTAAGTTAGTAAAGTTGTCACGGATGAATGTCAAAAAGCGCTATGCCAATTTTTTTTTTGACAGATCTCGCCAATAACCGTAAGTCCAAGGATGTGTGGCTTCGGATCGGATGTGAAGCTTCGGATTTCATCACGATGGGTCTCTTAAACGCAAATAATGTCGCATTGAGTTTTGCAGTCGACATCCTAACTTTCTACCCGATTCGGCCGCGTTAACACATAAAGGGATGTATATGCGAAAGTAGTTGTTTGTTTGTTACCTTTTCACGCCTAAAACACTGAACCGATCATCCTGAAATTTTGCATATACGTAGTGCGTTGTTGCGTTGTGCGTTGTGCATTTCGTTTTTCATTAATTGTTGTCAAGTTTGTACACTAGGCCTCTGTTGACAGCGGCAAATTTGAGAATTTTTTGAGGGTTCTAGTGCTTATAAAAATTATGTATCATCAAAAAGGAAAACATAGGGACACAGTATTATATCCTTCTTCTTCTATTTATGAAATATATTTGAAGTGGTCCAATATTGGAGGAGAAAAAAGGCGAGAGCCAAACCTCGAAATAAGACTTTTTACTTAGGCTTTCAAAAAGTTTCTCCGACTGCATTTCCTCTTAAATATGACCACACATTCATTTCTAATACACACTGTATTTGTCTTTCTTAGAAAAATAAGGCTAATTATTAAAAAACAACAGCTCCCTCCAAACAGCTCATGCTTTATAGCTCCACGGAACCCAGTTACGGGTTAACTCTCAAGAAAAGTTAGCGAAAACCTTAGCGTTCATAAGTCAGCGTCCGTATTGGAACTTAAGACTTATGCCGTTTTGCCCCAACTAATATATTCACCGGAGCGATTTACTACTTATCCGCATAGTATTTTGCTTGTTTGACGGGTAGAATTTCAGGTAGGTTTTTGGATTTTGTTTAGTACCGACTGGAATTATGTTATGGGTACCTAAGAGCCCTCTGGGCGTTCAATAAAATAAATTGCGGGGAGGTTAGTCTTTACAACATGACATGAGCTTGTCTCGCGTAGGCACGAGATGGATTAAATTAAGAAAAGCCTAGTGGTAAAATAAAAATAGAAATTGACGTGCTTTTAAACCGACAAACAGGCGCGACACGCGATATAATCGCGCGCGACACAAAGGACCACTCGTTGCGCGACTTGATGTGCTTGCGGTGCCTTTGTGTCGCGTGCGATTTCATCGCGTGTCGCGCCTGTTTGAAGGAGCCTTTTAAAAGGAAAAGGTTCTCAATTTGACCCGTTTTTATTTACTTAACTGGTGAATTTTGAGTGTACTTTCAAAATTCATTTATTTACTTATTTACACTTTATTGTACACCACAAAAATACATAACATAAAAATTACCTACCTACATGAAACATTACAATATCTATATAACTAAGGGCTGATTTTTCCATCGACAGATATTTTTTTATTCGTGGAATAAAATTCACGTCTGACCGATTTTGTATTGAAGAACTGTCAAAAACTCAAAATTATTCCTCGGATAAAATTTTCTGGTTTTGGAAAAATCTGCCCTAAATAGAATTAAAAGTCCTGACTGACTGATATATCAACGCACAGCTTAAACCGTTGGTCCTAGAGGCATGAAATTTGGAGGCGTGTGTTATTTGTGAAGAGTAGGTATCCACTAAGAAAGGGTTTTTCGAAATTCCACCCCTAAGGAGGTGGAGGGTGAAATTTCGGGGCAGAAGCTAGTATACAATGTGCATCCTTATCACTTTCATTTATTCAAATTAGGCTGAGAATGAGCACTTTTCGAACATCAAAATAACCTAAGACAGTCCCCCAAAAACGCTCGCCCTTCACCACTACCTAGTGCTTCCGCTGGAAAGAAGAAGTGGCGCAATAAACTCCCCAGCGGCACAGCAAATACTTGATTCTATAAAAATAGTAGGTCATCATCATCTGCCTAGCCTTTTCCCAACTATGTTGGTGTCGGCTTCCAGTCTAACCGGATGCAGCTGAATACCAGTATTTTACCTCCACAACCCAATTACTGGGTAATACCTACGATACCCCTTGATAAGACTGGTTGTCAGACTTTCGGGCTTCTGACTACCCGTAACGACTGTCAAAGATCCACGAATGACAGCCAGGACCAACGGCTTAACGTCCACCGACCAACCGCGGCAAGCGTAGCTTAACTTGGTCGATCGATCTATGCGGCTGTTATTATTTAGCCACGGGCCCCTCTCTATACAATAGTAGGTATGCAAACTAATTAACATTACGAGATGTGTTCGTGACATGAAATTAAATTATTATTTGCCATATGACAGCTAGCCTTTATACCCCTGCCCACAGCTTATGGAGTGTAGGCGTGAAGTTATGTTTTATGATCAAACAAAATAACAGTAAAGTAGACCAGTAGGATTTCCAATATGTTCAGCACTAAAGTGACACAAGACTGACCTTAGAAGATAAAGTAAATACAGGATGGTTATGATGCTTTTGAAGTACGAACTCACACGATACCTTACTCCTCGTTTTATCAAAAATTTATATTGTAGAAATCTTATGTAAACCATTTCTATGAAGTAATTGACCAAAGGATCGAGGTGGCTTGTTTTTCGAAATTAATGAACCGATTTTAATGAAACTTCATATGCATAAGCAGGGTACAAAGGTCTAAAAATTTACTTAAAACATTTTTGAAATATCTATGTCTTATTTAAAAACAGATAACTGGAAATCCCTGTTTCTATGGAAAATTTAAAATCGGCCTAATTTGGCTGTAACATTATTTTTTGAAAATGTTCTAAAGTAACTTTTTAGACCTTTGTATCCTGCTTATGCGTATGAAGTTTCATTAAAATCGGTTCATTCATTTCGAAAAACAAGGGCTTGAAAGTTTGTACGAAATGCCTTACGGCGTAAACGCTCTTAAGTAAAATAAAAAGACCATGATACGATCGAGATACCTACCTATACATATTTTTTTGCACTAGCTTGAAAATCAAAAGTTTTTATTCAAACTAGGCTGAGAATCAAAACTTTTTGAACGTCAAAATTACTTGTTATGATAGTCCCTCATAACGTTTGCCCTTCACCACTTCCTAGTGCGTTGGGAAGTAGAAGTGGCGCAACAAACTCCCCAGCTAAACTGAAGAAGCAAAATAAACTTTAAAAGTTCAACTAAACTTACAATCCTCTATTTAAAAAAAAAAGATAACATTTTATTAAATATTTTAGTTTTACTTATTTGACATTTCTCGAGACCCTGTGGACCCGGACCTTTTGAAGGCGTCATCATAATCAGCCTATAATGTTCCCACTGCTGGGACACAGGCCTCCTCTCTATGAGAGGGAGTGGGCCTTAATCCACCACGCGGACTCAGTGCGGGTTGGTACATGTCATATGTCTTCGAATTTTTGGTACTAGGATATGTTCGTTTCCTCACGATGTTTTCCTTCACCGTTTTGAGAGCAGTGGTGATGATATAATTTACACAAAGTAAAGCGCCTGTCTGGGTTCGAACCTACGACCTACAACTCGTAAGTCGCGGCCGATACCACTGGAGTCGAACGAGGGGCCAAAAACTACTCGCAGAGGCCCGTTCGACGTTTTTAATTAAATGAGGTACCAACCGATGATTATGCACTGTGCAAGTGCACCCAAGGACAGCCCCGGGTTGGTGTAGGACTATTGCAGGATATGGAAACAAAAAACATTGGGGTATGGGTTTAGGTACCCCCCAATAATCTTATATGTATCCAAAGCCATAGTGGATTGGTTACTTTGAACTATTGAACTATGTCTCCTACCTGACCAATTATGTTATGTTATCACACATTAGTTTTACGAACATTAAAATTCCTAATCAGCATATTAACTTATAAGTTACCACGTAAGGCTAACTACACACTTTCAGTTAAACCTCTTAAAGAAATACAAACTATAAATTAAACCAGCCCTTCTGAGTCTCAGCCAAAAAGCAAAACAAAAAAAAATCTAATGAAAATCGTAAAATGAATTTTGTTCGAATGGAGCGTTATCGGACGGCCACAGCCGGGCGCGGATCGGAATGAAAATATAACATAACTAAAGTCAACAAAGCACAAAATTAGTTTTTATCCGAAAATAGTAAGAAAAAAATGGTGGCTGCGAATGCTGTGACGATAGAAAATTGGACTCGGGTTAAGGTTGTGTGATTTGAAGCCAGTTATTTTTAAAAGAGTAACCGCAGAGGCTTTGCTTCAGGTTTTTGTATCAGGAATTTTGCAATGGGGGCCTAAAGAGTGAGTCCCCCTGCCTGGTAATAACAAAAAGATAGCCCCCTATGAGATGTGTTCTAAGCATAACATCCTTTTGAAATATTTTAACGCGGCACGACAATTTAACATTTCACCTGCCAACTGATTGTACCACTTAAGGGTCTAATTCTTTGAGATTAACTGGAGTTGCATCAAAGATCGCCGTCAACTCAATTTGACGTCGTCACGAGAGCCCAGACTGAGGAAATAAAGTTTAAAAGATTTTATTGCTACACGACCAACGATTTTTTGAGGTTCGACTTTGAAATAAAATAACTCTCGACTTTATTTCACTACTTTTTAGGGCTTATTTTTTAATCTTCTGATAACTTTACTCGAGGAACGATTATGAAATTTTGAGAGGACTCGTAATTAAACGTTGGTTGTGTGTGTGTGTAATTAAAGTGTTCAACAATGCCTCGTGTAACTAACACGGCGTCAGAATACACTGACATGATACTGACCAACTGCCCTTAGCCGTTCATCGCAAGTTCTGGTACCAGCTGGACGGTGCGCCTCCACATTCTGTGGTGGCTTCCAGGAAGCGGCTCACAGGAATGTTTGGGCAGCAATGGATCGGTCGATTCGGACCTGTTCGGTGGCCACCACGATCTCGGGACCTCACTCCCATGGATTTATTTTTGTGGGGGTACATTAAGGGTGAAGTGTATGCCTCAGAGGTAAATACAATTGTTGAACTAAAAAATAGGATTATTTTAGCATTTCACAAATTAAAAAGCTTAGCAACGGACCGTGATTTAATTAGAAAAATAAATAACAATATTCTCCGTCGGTATAATTTGTGCATTAATATTATGAATGGAGGACACATCGAGTATTAAAATTTTTTGTGTTTTTGTGTGTGCGTAACTATAAAACCTACCTAACCTACTTAACCCTTTAACCGCCATCGCCGTAATATTACGTTTTGTAAGAATGATACCTCAGTCGCCACGTCGGAATATTGCGTAAAAGTCTTGTCATTTAAAAAATGTTCAATAGGTGTTGAATTTGCTTACTAAAACTTAGTATATTTCGTGTTATTACTTTATTTTTAACAATACTAGATACATATTTTAGCTAATTAAATGAAATAATTAATAGTTCTCAATTCGTGATACGTCTAAATATCAACCTACTTCGCCGAACCCGTGATTTCACGTAGACTAGTGTTGTACCACATATGAAACTCCTGATGCTAAATTAGTAAAAAACATCCTGTTTTTTATCAAACTATCAAATACACATTCATTCAAATTTCATAGTTTATTAACGATTTAATTATTTATTCAAAACCCAATAAGCTTAAGTGATATAATATGTAGAAATCAACAAAGAAATATAAATTACCGACTTATGCCAGTACGTCACTAGTGCAGACAATCCGCGAACGCCGTCGCCGTAATTTTACGTGCGGCTCAAGGTCAACTAAAGTCATATTTTGAATAAACGTCAGTTGCGCTAGCGCCATCTTCGTGATAACACGTGCTCTCTTTATTATTATTTCTAAGCTAGTGTCGAGAAGTTGTCGATAATGTTATACGACGACGAAGAACTATTAAATATATTGCAGCAATCAATTAATGATATTAGTAGTAGTGGCAGTTCAACGGATAGTGATAATTAATCGGTAAATCACTCTTTTGTTTTTCTAGTCTGTTTATTTATCCTACAATCAAAAAGACAGCTAGATAATATTAATATGTGTATTTCCCTATTTATTTTGTTTAAAAAAAAAATAAAGTTGATTTAGTTATTTTATTTGTTGTTAATATTATTTGTGTCCCAATATTTTAACACTTTATACATTAATCGTAATAAACAGATCAAATTTTTACATATATGTAATTTTTAAATGTCATGCTGTCATGTTTGTCCGTAGGATAATAGACTAGATAACGTATGTTTGAAAAAAGAAAAGAAATAAACCTTTGATTAAAAATAAGTAAGTTTTATTTATTTCATTAGTTTGTTTATCGATAACTATATTTTACAACACTATGCAAAATTGTACCTAAAGGTTGCTGGCGCTAGATGCACTCCACGCGAATTATGACATGGCGGTTAAAGGGTTAATCGTTGAGGTCCTTAAGTCTTGAGTTGAGCTGCACGATTTTTGACAAATTCGTGCACTGACTGGACAGGTCCTCTCAATCTGTGTGGTTCTTTCCTCAAAAGACCACCTCAGACATCGATCTACATGGTCTTCATATAACCTGACCAAGATTATGTCTGGACTTTAAAAGAGACTGTGACCTCTGAGTTTGTTTCGGCCTTTCTTCTCAGAGTAGTCAGATAGGAAACGCCGACTTCATCTAGTTTAAAAAAAAGAAGATGATTGACGTGTAAAAGTGTTTGTACAAACCTACTTACAAAAAATAAAATCATTTCATTTCAAATCATTTCAATCATTTCATAACTTAAAAGTCAATGCGAGCGGCCTAAGCCACCCGTCCCCGCGCCACCGCCCGCCCGCCCGCCACGAGATAACACACGCCGGCCGCCGCGCTCCGGCGCGCGCGCGACTTTGCCACTTTGTTACTATAGTCATTTAAGGTCACCGGTCAGTCAAATTTATTTATAAAGGATGGTTGCGTTTTACTCTAAATTAGTTTGTTTGAAAAAAAAATTCTCATTTTTGGCGCTTTTTATTTTTGTACCGTAGGTATCGAATTATTACTATACACGTATAGTACGTACGTAGTATAATTTAATGCTCCTCTGTCATATCAACTCTGTATACACATGCACTAAAAAACAAACAAAAAATATAAACTACAAAACCAATTTTTCACTATTTACACTTCACTTCACAAAAGTCACTGAAGGCCGACTGTCACACTTTGACGAGTGCTGCGCAGTGTATTGCCTCTCTTATTTAGCTTTTGGCTTATTTCGAGAAAATAAAATAAAATACAATGAATGTCTTCTTGAGTTTTCAAATATCAACATCGAATCAATTTAATATTTTTATTTTAAAGTTTTGGCTCGGCCTATTCAGTTTATCAATATTTAACGTTTTTATTTTTTTACGTTTATCTAAAACTTGATTTTATTGCACTTTGAATATTCATTCAAACGATAAAAATCGCGTCGCGTGTCTAAACCTTGTTTTTTTAACTTAAAAATTGGTCCGAATAATTATTTATCTAAATAGATGACAAGATCATAAACAGACATTTTCGAAATTTTTAGAGGAAAGTACGAATTTCACGCGGACGAAGTCGCGGGCAGAAGCTAGTATAATATAATGTACAAAAGATACTTAATAATAATGATGACGTGGCATATGTAATTGATAAAACATGTGGATAAACAAAAGAAACATTCAAATATAGGTTATTTGTAGGGGAGCCCTAATGGTTTTTGAGAGTAAATAATTTTTTTTTTATAGGTAATTGATCAGTATTTTTATTTTTATTTTATGAAGTTTATTTAACTACTTTATTTCTATAGTAACTATATAGATGGAGTAAAAAAGTAATCTTTTTACGTGAGGCAGGAAATAAAATTAATGTTCAACAATCAACATTAACAGTAATTGCTTTGGTCAACATACAAATACCCTAATCAAATTCAGTTTTAGTCCAACAGCAGAATAAAACACAATCATGTGGAAACCTTCACTGACTCCAGTTGAATTGTTACACAGTAATAAACTTGACAAAGATATTAGAAAAATTGTTCAACCTTTCAACATTATGCTCTCTATATTATTTTTATCCAAATACAAAATAAAAGATAGTAATATCACTCCGTGTGGGCAAAAGTATTCTATATTGCTTTTCTTAATTATTTTATTTTTTAATGCGTTGAGTGCTTATCGTTTAATCTCTGATTCCGCTGATATTTATAACGCTATGACGTGTATCTACATTTTTTCTTTATTAATTTTCCATGTGGTCGGGTACATACTACTGATCATTTGTAACATTATCCATAGTCGTAGCCATATTTCCCTTATTATGAGTATCCAAGGAATTCATAGGAGCTTTGACATGAGTGTCCGAACTTATATCATTTGGAATTGGAGCTCAGTTCTGTCTCTATTTAGCTTTTGTATTTTCACGGCAACCTTTTTTGATGTGGTACTGAAGTCAATTCATTTCTTTGATATTAGCAGAGATTTAGTGATCTTTGCATTAGATATAAATCTAATTTATAGTATTCGTCTTGTGTCATTGCTAAAAATGTATCTCGAAGAATGGGTTAAAAATATATTGCTAGACATTGAAGAAGAAAATGATGAATATTGTGAGAAGTTGTTCAACATTTATCTAAATATTTTGGAAGCATTCTCATTGTATAAAACTTGTTTCCGAACATTGGTAAGTCAGTGTGTGCTAAAATTTGATACATACCGGCTAACTTTATTTAGCGTCTGGACAGAAAAAGGGTATAAAAGGTGACCGGAGTAGAAGCACAGATTTTATTTTTTTACAAAAAAATAATTAAAAGTTAGTTTATTTGTAATTTCAAGGATTTCGTGTCACTACGAATTTATTGAACATTTCCGCGCGTGCCTTTGAGTTGAAATTGGATATTATTTGTAGAATTACCAGTTTTTTTTCTTTTTTGAGAAAAGAAAATGAAATTCCTGATTTTGTCCAGTCGGTTTAAAAGTCAGTAGGTGTATTCAATTGTTGATTTGTCCTTGTTGCTTTCTTCCTAATGATAATTTTTAATATTTTTAGATTTTATGGCGAACAATAGACTCATTCTTTCGTGGTTTAATATATTTCAAGCATAGTTTAGTAATTTTGCAAAATCAAGCGGCGTCGGAACACGAGGTAAGTACAATGTTGTTGTGCATGGCTTGATTGACTGACTATATTTGCTCCAACTACCATTGGTAAGGACGATTGGCACGGGTGGCGCAGTGGTTAAGCTATTGACTGCTGCGCTGCGTGTCGCGGGTTCGATTCCCGCACGGAACAAATACTTGTATGACCTACAAGTAGTTGTTCCGGGTCTGGCTGTTTGTGTATGTGAGTTTAAATGTTTGTAAACGCACCCACAATACAGGAGAAATTCCTAGTGTGGATAAAAGTTAAAAAAAATAAAAAAAAATAAAAAGGACGAAGTGAAGTAGTGTACCAGGCATATCTCTCAACTATGACACGGTACTGTGAAGAGCTCTTCTAAGAACAAACAACGTTACGATTTTTTACGTATATTTTCAGTGAAAGTGTTTAATTTTAATTTCCTCGATTAAAATATCATTTTTTTATTCTAAACAAAAAAACCTAATGCAAAATATTTGATACCTTTCGAATGCGACCAGAGCTAATTTATTGCCAGCCTGCACTACATCTTTACAGTTCGGACGGTACACTTCTTCTTTTTTTATTTTTTTATTTACCGAATGTTTCTGCTCTTGACCTCGATAACGCCTGACGGAAAGTCTTACTTTTCTTGTGTTCATTTGTGTCATTCGGTTTTTCCAGCCTGACTTGCTGTTTTCACTCCTCACCGGTTTAATAGTCGCATTGATTATAAAGGATACGATACTTATAATTACGACAAGCTTGCAATGTGAAGATTTTTATGTATCTGTGGAGGAAGCTGGGGTGGCGTGTATACAGCGCGTAATGGATACGAACTGTCCAAGTAAGAACTATAGTTTTTTAAGACTTGAATATTGATTGCAGCTGTCAATGGATTCAAAACTATGACAACTACATCGTTGTCGATATATGAATAAAAATAAACTAAAAACCAAAAAAGTACAATAAAAAAACCTACTATTACTATCGTGCTATAGTCCGTCTGTAACTAGAACTTGTTGGCGAATTGTGAGTGTACTTTTCAAAGTTTACACCCCTGGTCCAACCCTTTGAAAGAATACAGGCGTTTACTTTGTAAAACTTTAATGATTTATTCAGGATTTACCCTGGGAACTTTACATTTTTCTTTTCAGAGAGTGTGAAACATTTGTGCAAGCGCGTGCTACAAGTGAACCGGACCTTCAGTAAGATGACAGCGTGTAGACTGTTTACTGTAGACGCCACTCTACCGATACCTCTGATAGGGCTCATGACTGAGTACATGATTGTACTGCTGCAGTTCACTTATCTGTAAAAATCTTTTTGAAGGCAATTTCTTCACAACGACTTATGTATAGATATTTATTTATTAAAACAATGTATAAGGTTAAATAACGGGTGTAAAAATAAACTTAACGAAGCCAAAAGGCACTTGTACTCCCCGTCATTGTGGACATTTTTTTTTGTACTGGACCATACCTGGGAACCTTCTGGCTACGGATACTGAAGGTCAAAATTACAACTTTTACTGACCATTTTTTACGAAAACAAGTTTTTAATGTTATAACTTATTACACATTTTTAAATACCCCGCGACCCCTGTACTGTTTCATGCATACATAAGCACAATGTATTGCGTGCGTTACATTGCGCACTACCTACCGTAAACAGCAAATTTTCACGACAAAAATAAAAGTCGTTTCCCATTAATTATTTTTTGTGCAATGTTGCTTAGTTTGATGTACAGAATGTGTGGTTGCCGGTTATGTGATGTATCTTTTTACACTCTGTATGATTGTTTTTTTTACAATTTCTTTTGTGTTATTTAATACCAACTATATTCAATCAACTCAAAAATATACAATACATTCTTAATCATGATAATGTCGGGACATGGCATAGGTAATTGATGAGACGTGTGGATAAACAAAAGAAAATTTGAATTATAGGCTATGATAAGAAAGATAAACAATATTTGTTTTTACTTAATTCGAAGTCAAACGTGACAAATGATCAAAGATACAATTTATTGATTGGTTAATCAATATTTCTTTTGAATTGGACTTATCTACCCAATATTTTATCTTCTAACTTAAAAAAATATTCATTTGTAATATTTATTTTAGACGTATGTATGTTTATTTGTATGTATAGGTATGTAAGTATATAGGAACTCGCAAGGGTACTATTATTTATATTATGCTATACATAAGTTGTGATAGGCAAAATATGTTTTTGTATTCTAAATAAATGTGTAGTCCTATGTATTACATGTTACTAAGTTATATAATAGTTGTTCTGTGTGCTATGTAAGAGATTTATATAATAATAATAATAAATCATTTATTTTCAGGTAACAAAGACCCATAGATACATACCTTAACCTAAGCATACATAATAATATAGTAACAATTTTGTTAGTAAATAAAACTTAATAACTATGTTAGTATCACTATAGTTGCACTAAGTTTTTGTGCGTTCCGGTGGCACTTGTCCGCGAAAGCGGCGGAATACCACACCCTGCGGCGAAAAGCTTTCTTCCATCACCAGGTGCAGGAAACATGTTGGTATGCGCACCACAAACGCCTTAAAGTTGACGTTGCGATGCGACTCCAGCAGCTGCACCCTCGGCGTGAGGTGTGAGTTGCGCAACTCATCGAGTTCTGTGCGCAGGTCTGCGACGGTGTTCTGGGATGTCTCCAACTTCCTCTGCACATCAGCTAGACTAGCCTTCAAAAGCACAATGTCTTTCAACAGGCTCGTAACGTCGACGTGGTCGAATGTGACTGGAGGTAACTTGTTCAGATCCCTCGCCACAAACGTCGGCACGTCGTCAGGGTCGGTAGCCTTCAGAAGCGTGATGATGTCTTGCACACTTTTCTTTGTCCCGTCGCGCCGACGAGACAAAGTATTATATATGTATAATTTAGGATAGGTAAGTAGTATGTTTTAGAAGTTCCTTATTAGGTTAATTTAATATTCCAGTATATAAATACCACACCAACGCATTAGGTTAATCCTGTTATGATAGTTGTAAAGGTAATATAAATAAATAAAATTAAGAAGTAAATTATCTGTTTTATTTTTAACCGACTTCAAAAAAAGGAGGAGGTTTCTCAATTCGACCGTATATTTTTTTTTTTTTTTTTTTTTTTTTTTTTTATGTGTGTTCGCGGATAACTTCGTCGTTTATGAACCGATTTTGATTATTCTTTTTTTGTTGGAAAGGAGATATGCCAAGGGTGGTACCATGGTAAGGAAACCAGGATCTGATGATGGCATCCCAGTGAAATCGAGGGGAACATTCGAAAATCGTAGGAGCGACTAGTGCGTTTGGTAATTTTTTCATTAAGTATTTTAAAGCACTACAATTTAATGAAGGCCTGGAGTCGATCTGATGATGGAACCGAAAGACAGTCGAGGGGACTCCTCAACGATTTACAGCAGTTACCTTGTGTTTGGGCTTGATTAATTTGTATTGATGTGAACTTTACACCTATATGGGTTGTGACTGTCATTAGGGGTCTGATGATGAAGACGAAGGACAGTTAAGGGAACTCCTCAACAGTTTACAGTAGCTACCTTGTGTTTGGAATTAATTAATTTATATTGATGAGAATTGTAACGGCAAAGGAAACATTTCATGTGATAAATAAATAAAAACTTTGCACCCATATGGGTTATAAGTGCTATTACAGGTCTGATGATGGAGACCATAGACAGTCGAGGGAATTCCTCAACAATTTACAGCAGTTACCTTTTGTTGGGCTTACTTCATACGGTTCAATATGCCAAAATGTTCAGTTCGTACAAAAATAATACCTAATTAAGATTGTAGTTTTACATAGGACGACCACTACTTTACTAGTCATGCTGATGCGTCAATTTGAATCCGAATTTAAGTTGCGGAATCGCGTCATTTCTAGCAATGCTCTTTCGTCGTGTGGCCTACTCAATAATTAAAGTAACTTGAGCATTTGCTCTCGGAAATCATCATTTGGTAAAGTGGAGCTGATGATGAAGACCACAGGTGGCCATTGAAACTACTCAATGACAAATATTTAACGGGTTGCGATTCGATTACTTTAATATGGTTGCTAAGAAATTTATGCTCGTTACAATGCGTATGGTGAAGTGGAGCTGATGGTGACTTCTCAATCAGCTCCAGTTCTCCTGGTTCTTACTAGGAGAACTCCTCAACAATTAACGTCCCTGCATCGGGAAAAGCAATATTTTGTAAAAGGTGATGATCAGTTGATATTAGGTTATTGTAACTTAAATAAATTACAAACTGACCCACTAAAAAGTGAAAAATAAAAACTTTTTTACAAAAAAACAACCGACTTCCAAAAAACACTATAAAGTTAAAAATAACTTTAATTTCGGAAGTCGGTGGCAAAAAACTAAAATACAAATCCAAAGACACCGACTTCCGAAATTAAAGTTATTTTTAACTTTATAGTGTTTTTTGGAAGTCGGTTGTTTTTTTGTAAAAAAGTTTTTTACTTATTAAATGAAACTTTTATTGTTTTTATGTATTTTATTTTCTCTTTTACTCTTACGTACGCTGTCTACAGCTCTTTATCTACTTTCCTATCGCAGGTATGCTGGAAGAGATTTCTTCAGAAATAAGCATCATCTTCATTCACCTCGCATTTGGACTCCTTCCTCCTCCTTTCGCGGATAAGGCACAGCACAAGGAAAGTTGGAAAATATGGGGGGGGGGCTTTGGCCAGCAGTGGGACAGTAAAAACTGAAGAAAAAAAAAGCATCACCTTTGTAACCGACTTCAAAAAAGGAGGAGGTATATATATTTTTTTTTATGTGTGTCTCCCTCCTCTGTATATTTTCAGTCAACATGGGCCCATAATGTTAGTTACAAAAAAAATTGACTGGTGGTGGTGGTGGTGGTGGTGGTGGTGGTGGTGGTGGTTGGTGGCGTGGTTGCAAGCGCGACTGCTGAGCGTGGGGTCCTGGGTTCGATTCCCGGGTCGGGCAAAGTGTTATTGAGTTTTTCCATTAGGAATTTCATAGTAACAGCCCGGAGTTTGGAAGTTGGCGGTGTGATACCCCCGTGCTTCGGAAAGCACTGATCTCTCTCCGGTCGTGTCGAATTGCCGTCCCATCGGACTATGAGAGTGAGGGAAGAGGGAGTGCACCTGTGTCTGCGCATACACTTATGCACTATAATATCTCCCGCGCCGAAGGCTAGTCTCCGTTGAGATGGCCGCCGTGGCCGAAATACGGTCTGGAGGACATTATTTAAAAAAAAAACTTAAAAAACTATTTTAATAAGTACAAAAATAAAAGTGGAAAATAATACAGTCGCATGATGCATTGCGATTTCACAACTAAAATTAGGCATAGAAGAGTACTTCAGAATATTTATCTACTAGCTTCCGACAGTGGCTTCGCCCGCGAAGTGTGTCAATAAAAACTATTATATGTCCTTCCCCGGGATGCAATCTATCTCTCTGCCAAATTTTATCGAAATCCGTTCAGTGGTTTAGGCGTGAAAAGGTAACATACAGACAGAGTTACTTTTGAATTTATAATATTAGTATGGATAGTATGTATCTATAATAATAAAAAAGTTGAAGAGTTTATCGTTTTTTTTGTTTGTTTGAACGAGCTAATCTCTGGAACTACCAGTCGGAGTTGAACAAAATATATGTATTTGTTAGCCTAATTCTTGAGAAAGGCTATTTCACATCATGCTAGGATTCTTAGGAGCTGAACAAAAATAATAAAAGTCAGCCAAAACGAAGTAAGCGGGCAGGCGATGCGATGCGATGGGGTGGGTCCGGGAACAAGAAATTTCAGGCAGACAAAGTCGTGGCCAGAAGCTAGTTGGTTAGGGTTTTTTTTTCTCTTAATAAAACGTTGCCCCACATTAGGAATTTCTCCTGTATTATGGGTGCGTTTACAAACATTTAAAGTCACATACACAAACAGCCAGACCCGGAACAACTACTTGTAGGTCATACAAATATTTGTTCCGTTCGGGAATCGAACCCGCGACACGCGGCGCAGCAGTCAATCGCTTAACAACTGCGCCAATCGTGCCGTCAAAATGGCGTTAATTGAAAATAAATGCTCAATTTACGTTTGACTTACAGGAGCACAAATTATTTTATTGGCAAATATTACCTCCTTCATAAAGTTCTATCAACAGTTGCAACAACTGGAAAAATAACCGAATCAATTAGTCAGTTGGAAAACGTCTAGTTTCCAAGAGAATATAATTAATTGGAATGGCATTTTTTCTCCTGGAAAACGATATCAATTAGTTGTTACTTGAAACTCTAATTGGTCATATTCATGACCTGCAGTTTTGTAGATTTAAAAATCGAATGAATTTTTGAAATGCGCCAGTATTTTTTTTTTCGCAAGTAAAGTTTTCAACTTAATAGGTAACGATTTTATCTAGTGCCTTAGGTTTTGGTTTCCTACGAAAGCGGTGCCATAATATTACAACGGCCGCCATGGCGTAGATCCGTTATTTTCATTAGTATTTGAGTAGATCTTTCAAAATTTAATTAATAGTACAACCAACCATACTTTTTGTTGGCATTCTATTGATGCAATATCGAGGGAAAAGGCGCTAGAAACCGAAAGGCATCGCCTAGTTCGGTTGCAGTGGCTACATCCACCTATTAGAAATTAATAGGTACTGCCAAAATATTTTTCTGTAACCTATTATTAAGTTTTTTGAGAAATAAAATTTATTTATTATTATTATTTATTTAAAAAAAACGCTCTGTTTTTGGACAATCGTTGTTGAATCGTGACCGTTCACCGCTGTCTGAGGAAACCAAAGCTTTAAATCTCTATGACAATATCTATAAGCAACATGATCGAGTTAGCTAAGAGTGTATATGCACTGCGTCCGATTCGAGCCAAGCAAACACGATTCGAAGTTATGTAGTCACACTGCCGTTTGTTTGGACACTATAGTGTTTCATCCGATTCGAGTTCAAGCTGTCTCTATGGAACCAGTTTCGAAATTTCAGAGATTCCTGTAGTAAAGTGCAATCTGAAGAGTTGAAAACCAAATTTTCTACACACTTCCTCGTAAAGTGGCTCATAATGAACCACTTTTAAATCCATAATGGATTATGGACTTAAAAGCGGTGCTTTTTACTTTATGTTACCGCACTAGTGCAGTAACGCCACAGATAACTATTTACTAGTCCGATATGTGAGATTTTTTAATCTCATCAAAGAGACTTCATACCAAAAGAAACCCGTGGGCCATATTACACTTTTTTTTTTAAATAGTCATCATCATCTGCCTAGCCTTTTTCCAACTATGTTGAGGTCGGCTTCCAGTCTAACCGGATGCAGCTGAATACCATTTTGCATGGAGCGACTGCCTATCTGACCTCCACAACCCAGTTATTGGGTAAAACGAAACCTATAATTAAGTTTTTTTGGGTGTTATGTTTGTTTATTTTATTGTGAATTTAGTTTATAATCGTATATTTACAGTTAACTATCACATTAAGGAAACCTGGAAAGATAGTTTTAAAGTTTTATAATAATCACACTAATATTATAAAGGCAAAAGTTTGTGAGTATGTGTGTGTGTGTTTTTATGTTTGTTACTTCTTCACGCTCAAACGGCTGGACCAATTTTGATAAAATTTGGTATGGAGGTAGCTGACACCCTGGATTAACATATAGGCTACTTTTTATCCTGATATTCCCACGGTATCGACATTTACGCGGGTGAAACTGCGGGGCGCAGCTAGTAAATCAATAAAAATGCGCAAAAAGTACTTGCGCACTTCAACATTTTAATAAAAACTCACATAAAAACTCTATTTCTGTTCACCAGTAAAATCGAAATACAATATACAGCCGTGTCTACACTCCACTTAAGAACAAACAACGGGTAGGTACAAACACAAACAAGCTACATCGATAGAAATAGTCAATTTAACCCGTCGCCTGCCGCTTCTAATTTCAGTCAACCCTCACAATTAGCATCGGGGCCTAACGGACCCGTGCTTTGGTAACGGGAGTCGGGATGTGTACTCATAAACTCGACCCTAGCGTGTCATCAGTGAGTGGTGTGATAAGGGTTGGGAAAGATCAATAATATTAGCTTTCGGGGGTTACCGTGTTGAATAAAATTAGGAATTTTAAGTGTTTGTTACAAAGGACACTCGTTTGTTTTAAGGCTCCTTCAAACAGGCGTGTCACGCGATAATATCGCGCGCGACACAATGGCACCGCAAGTCGCGCAACGAGCGGTGCCTTTGTGTCGCGCGCGATTATATCGCGTGTCGCTCCTGTTTGTTGGAGCTTTTATGAGAAAATAGGTCTGTTTGGTATACTCGTACTTTAAAGATAAAAAAAAAATATTTATCAAACATGCGTTTGCACACGCATGCAAGATCTTAAATATATGAAAACAACGCGTCATACTGACGTCACGCAAAATCCTGTACCTCGCAAGCAGAGTTTACCGCGCAATTAGATATACAACGGCCCGGCAGGATTATTATCTGAATCATTGGGCAGTTGTCCGCCAGACACAACATCTGTCTGCTCGGAGGATCCTCCCTTGTCTAAGGAAGATGAGTGAACTTTACACCCTGTTCCTCATACCTATGCACATTTTTTTTTAGTTGTGTTTCAATAATATAATTATAATCAGTAATATAAAACTATAATGACTAATGACCGATTTATCAACCAACCTTGGTGATTACGGTAATATCTGTATGTAGCTTAGAATCATTTCAACAGTCACGCAAACTGTCAATTTCGATTTACAAATTGACAGCTTTCGACATTGACGTGACTGGCATTTGGAGCTCATATTATTAATCCTTCTGACCAACAATTTATTCATTTCTATCTACGTAAAGCCAGAACTACACAATAAGCCAATAACTTGCACAAAAGTAGTTAAAGGTAAAACTGAAAAGATCATTATGCGCTTCGGTAATCTTCGTATTTCCGAATTGGTACGAACGTTGCACCACAGAGTAACACACCAGCAGCTAAGCCCACAGTGGCAAAGCTTCAAAGTTCTAAGTTTTGTACTGCCGCGCTTTGTGGTAGTGCACCTATCATTGCGCCTCTAAGCTTTTTCTCTGTTGATTTACCTACTCCGGTCGCTGATCGTCATCTGTCACTCAATTGTTTTGAAAAGGTTTTTGGAATTGCATAGAGTTGTTATTCTCTAATTTTGTAACCCTGGCAAACACACCTACAAAATAGCTCTATATTAGATTTGGTCATCGCGTGTTCGAATTTCCGAAGCAGCGACGATAATTGCCGAAATGTATACTTTTTCTGGGAGATCTGTATGCAAGAAGGTTGCATGTTATTGTCACATACTGTCATCACCTAACAGAAGTTATTTGCATACTTCACTGCAAGTTACTGCTTGTGTGTTCCTGGCTTAACTCAACACAATGATTTTAATACATTTTACCTACTCAGTTCAATAAAACCGTATCCATTATTATCTGAATCGACTGCGGCTAAGTAATTGGAATTGCGGTCAGTTAACATAATCGATGGACAGCATACAAGATGAAGTAATATTAATAATATATATCTACCTACTACTAGATAGGTACCTATTGTAGCTTTGTGGAGATGCATTCGAGCTGAAATGTAATCAAATCATATAGGACCCTTTCGTGTTCATATTCAGTTATGAAATAAATTGTGTTGTTCTTTTTCGATAAAATTCAACAACGATCCTAATTTTATCAACAACACCAACAGGTTTTTTACGGAGGTCCATTTTTAGCGTTCTGTACCTCAAAAGGGAAAAACGGAACCCTTATAGCATTACTTTGATGTCCGTCTTGTCTGTCAAGACCCTTTATCTCGGGAACGCGTGGAGGGATAACTCGATAGAGTTGAAATTAAAACCATATACTCAAGTCTACAGTCCCTTGAAGGTTTAAAAAAATCAAACTTCTAAGGTTACGTAGCCGCAAAAAACGTATAATTCGACACTATCAAGCGAGGGGAATTCCCGTTGACCTAGAATCATGAAATTTGGCAAGAAGCAATGTCATGTAGCACAAGTAAAGGATAAAATCCAAAAACCGTAAATTAAAGAAAATAAGTGGGTAAATGAAGTCTTAGGTTCGAACCCAGACAGGCGCTTTATTTTGTGTAAATTATTTCATCACCACTGCTCTCAAAACGATGAAGGAAAACATCGTCAGGAAACCGGCATGTCCTGGAACCAAAAATTAGAAGACATGTGACATCTTCCAACCTGCACTGGGCCCGCGTGGTGAATTATGGCACATTTCCTCTTACCAGGAGGCCTGTGTCACAGCAGTGGAAACATTATAGGATTATGTAAGGTTCACAGTCATCATTTTAAATAGGCACTACCAAAAATGAACTACGTCATTATGTTTTTGAGTTCATCATAACTTTGCATAATGTACAGACAATTAGTCCATCGCCCGTTACGATGTCAACCTTCATCATCTGCCTAGCCTTTTCCGGTTAGACGGTAAGCTGACCCGAACATAGTTTATGTTGGTGTCGGCTTCCCGTCTAACCGGATACAGATCCACGAATGACAACCGGGACCAAGGGCTTAACGTGCTTCCCAAGGCACGGAGGGGTCTTGGTATGTAAGAATGGTCACCCATCCACAGACCAACCACAAGCAAACGTAGCTTAACCAGATCAATCGACCTATGCAGCTGTTATTATTTAGCCACGGGCCCCTCATTACGATATCAACCTTTTAAGCACTAAACATGAATTAGTAGTAAATTTTTACAACAAGGGCGCAAGTAGTGACGTGCCTACAGCGCAACATTTCTCCAACAAAAGAACCGCCTACCTGATTAAAAGGCAAAAGCAATCCACTTATGCCTAATAACATCTTGGTATTCGGATCTTTACAGCAAACCCAAAGGGTTATGGTAGTTGAATGTTCGTATATATTTTTATAGGTGCACCATAAAAATATATTATTGTGGATTTTTTCATGCCCCCTTGTTTGGAAAGCTTATGGTTATGGTTTAAAAGCTACCCATGGTGAGGTATACATGGTAAGGCCGTTCTGTAATCACAATCTGAATAATTTTGAATTTGGATGTGGATATTATAAATCCATAGCGTCATTATGTTCGAAAAATTTGAATAAAGAAAAACGTTAATAAAGCAATGAATGTTGTTGACTTGCTGTCAAAATGAAGGCTATTGCTACTGTTAGTGTGTTACGTAATTACCCCGCTGAAAGGGCGAAGCAGGGTCAGTTCGGCTTAATCGGATGCCTGTAAATCCAAAGAAACTATGATAAGGTTAAGTTTAAACGGTTTGCTTCAAGTACCTTTGTAGTGAACTCTCCGGCCGTCGTCATAGATTTTGGCGAGATCAAGCGGATCTGAAGATTGAACTAACCTCAGGACCTTGCCAAGTGGCAAACGCTTTCAAAGCGTTCTGTAATTTTGCAACGACTTTCAACGGTATTGACATAAAGCTTAGGTCAGTCCCATACATTTTTGACTTTTCCATCATCTTCATAAATAGAACGATACACTGTCATTTTAAAAAGCATACGCAATTACCCCGCCATAATTGCGTAACATACGTATAATGACAATCGATCGCAATTCCTTTCCTTTTGACAGTTCAGCCACATGTCAAAATAAAAGGCATTGCGATCGATTGCAATTTTTTGTGTGTTGCACGATTACCCTGCCATTTTACTTTATAGCCCGCTGGAGGTAAGATGATCGTGTATAAGCAACCATAAGAGTTATTTTGTATACAGGGTGGTAGGTAAAAACTATGAATTCAGCACATAATTCGTCCCCCAACGTCGAAATGTTGGGTCTGTTATCAAAAAAATCAGCTAGGTATTTCCTAGAAAAGTGCAATATCTACGCGGTCAAAATAGACGGAACGGCAAATTTTGTTTTTAATAACTGACGAAAAATTGCAACACGGGGCTTGGTAGAAAGAGAAGAGAGAGGGGAGCGGTGAATGCTTATGCGAGTCCCGCACACCCGGCCATAGGCCGATGTGGAACACTGCGGTGGTTTAAGCCGGTAAGAGTCACTCTCAGCCCCACGATGGAGGATGTACATGAGGATTTCCACCGCGCACCAAAAAACAGTAGCACTCCGGGAGCGCCGACACAAGTGAAAACAAAACACAAACAGAATACTTTGCTATCACTCACTGAAATATCGGATCCGAGTACCTACATCCCGAGGACAGCCGAACACATCCGAAGCGGGTATTTTTTTAATCGTTTTATAAACAAAACACGCGCGGTGTCGCATACGGTAACAGTGGCGCGAGTTCAATTTTATTTTTCCCATCTCAAAAAATGCCCAACGCGCCTAAAGAAGTTTTCACTTCAAAAAAGGGGAGTTGAGAATCTTATACTGAACTAGCTTTCGCCCGCGACTTCGTCCGCGTGAAATTTCACCCTCCCCCCAGTCACCTCTTAGGGGTGGTATTTCGAAAAAACCCTTTCTTATTGGATACCTACTCTTCACAAAGAACACACCCTCCAAATTTCATGTCTCTAGGACCAGCGGTTTAGGCTGTGCGTTGATATATCAGTCAGTCAGTCAGGACTTTGAATTTTATTTATATAGATTCATGGTAACAGGTTGCTCGTCGGTATCCTTACCATCCTGTATTTACTTCGATTGCAGTTAATGTGATTGTGGAGTTGTTGGGTATTGATGTAAAAGCATTAGCTCGGAATACGGCACATTTTTCGGTATCTAAATGGTCGATTTGGGGGCCCGTTTGCGTTTGTGGTGAGAATTTTTTAATCAAGTAATGGCAGCGAGGTTTAGTTAATGAATATTACTACGGACCTGATTCGTTGGAAGTTGGTTATTTTTTAATTTCGATAATGAATACTTGAAATTGCAATAATTAATAGGAATACTGAAATAGTCTTGCCGATCGGAAATAACCTCCTTCGAACCATAGAGGGTATACAAAGACATAGCCGTCAACACCAAACTAAGTAATTGCACAAAAATAATTGCTAGGAAATTACTTTTATTTTTGGAGTTTTTAGTGCGCAATGTAACGCATAGTAACGCATGCAAAACATTGTGTTTACACATTAGTTACACTCGAATTTATAATATTAGTATGGATTAGTAGGTATATTATATTAATAACTTACAAAACTAAAACTCAACACATATTGCGTCCCCCGACTTGACCCTAAACGAAAGTCATTTGAAAGCGAACTAATACAAAACTCACTATGAAATTACATAGGGAAATATGAGCTATTAAACTTCAGGGCTAACTTAAAATAACAACGGTTGAATTTAATAAGCCAAGTCGGTGGCGCCATCTGCTCGGGGTTACGCTAAATTCATAAAACGGTAAAGGGTGGGTACTTCATTTATATTATTATAAAGGTTTGAATGGAAGTTTTGTTACGTAAATTGAGATCGGTTGTGTTACTTTGTAATTGAGAAGTGTTAACTAATTAAATGTATTTTTTGTTATAACCTACCACTCTTATAGATAGAAAATAGAATACCTACTCTTTATTATTTACAACATAACCTCCTTACCAATAAACGTATTTTATCAGATGAATAGTTATACACCGATTTCTCTCTTTCAGTTGTCAGTAATTTGACTTTCGAAAGAAGAAGACAAAGCGTTGTGTAACTATACAGACGCTATTCAACGTTTATTAGTAAGGTGGTAAATATTACAGTTTGTTGCCTGAACAGTGAAAGGCCCGAGACGGTGGCGCGCCGTGTTCTGCGCGCGCCTCTCTCTAGAGGAATGGTGGCCGTATGCGGCCGCTGAGGGTGAAGAGGTCCGTATGGATTCATGCGGGCTAACACCTGGCCGGGGGAGCGTGACGAAATGCGCAAGCACTCCAGCACCCCGGCTAAAGGTAGCAGCAGTACACCGTGTGGTTTTAGTCAGTAAGAGTCTGACAGACCCCTCCATCCACCCCAGGGTGGTAGACATCCATGAGGATTTCCACACGATAAAAAAAAAAAAAAAAGTGGGTAAATATTACAGATATAATTCTCTGATTTTCGTATAGCATAATCAGCCTACAATGTGCCCACAGCCCGTAATCCACCACTCGTGCCGAGTGCGCGTTTGTAGATAGCTCCGCTCCGTGGTTTTCTATATAGCGCGTGCCAACACTAATGAAGACGAAAGATGATTGTTCAACGAGTTTGAGTGCTAGTGAAATTTTTTTCACATAGAACATTTCGATAAATATAGCTGCTCGCGGCCAGAGAGTGATATAACTCGCTGGAAGCCCGACTTACCCAATACCCATACTTTCCCAACCCCGAACATATAAATGAGGGTTTCTGCCCCAAAAACCGAAAGAGCTACGAGAAATATTGCAGTTATTATGAACAGTTTCGTAATTCCAGTCACTTAGCTACACAAAAAATTATGTACAAATTCCAGTACTTTTTTTTATTCTAGTTACAAGGAATTTGTGACTCTCCTAGCTAGATAGCCAAGTAATAACTATGTACTCGTATTTAGGAAAAACAGTGTGTAAACTGTATTTAGGATATACTCACACAGACACAAATGTCCTTGTAGCATACTAAGAATTACGCAGCTACCTATACAAAATGATAAAAATCTAAAGAAGCTTTTCCCACAAAATAAATCGTCAGTGCAAACCTTTGAATTTCCTGCAAACATTTCCAACATGAAAGAGCGAAATTTTTTGATGTTTAAAATTATGAATTCTTCCAATCTCAGCTTAATATCTTGAGGAAAGCAAATCGAATGAAGAATGAATGAATGGACGAGTGAGCACGAAGGATCGCGAACGTTGTAGAAACAATCGCTAGATGTGAGAGGAAATCGAATTTCCTCAAAGAAATTGACGAATATCGCTCAATGACATCGGCGCCATTTTGTTCCTTCACAACTTCCATTTTGTAATGATATATTAAATGCTGCAGTGCTGTGTTTATTTTAAAATATTGTGAGTAAAGATGACATTGTTATTGCAGTGGCTAAGAGATTGGCATCAACTCAAGATCTGCACTCTAATTGCGTAACACACTATCAATCGGAATCTAAATAATTTTGAAGCAAATTGCTAATCCGTTGCTTCATAAGTTCGAAAAATGTGTCTGCTCATCACGTAAATAACGCAATGAATGTTGTTGAACTGTCAAAATGAAACCGATTGCGATTGATAAGGTGTTACGCAATTGCCCAGCAGGACTAATGGTGGCACAGTGGTGATGGCTGAAATGTCTATACAGTTGAAAAGTAGTGCAGAAATACGAAACGTTTGAAAGCGATTTCCATTTGCCTAGGCCTTCGGGTCTTTCACTAATCTAATCAGCCTATAATGTTCCCACTGTTGGGACACATGCCTCCTCCTGATGAGAGGGAGTGGGCCGCAATCCACGCGGTCCCAATGCGGGTCGGTAGATGTCACATGTCTACAAACATTTGGCTCTAGGAGTTCTAGGACATGCCGATTTCCTCACGATGTTTTCCTTCAGATTTTTTTTTTTGACATGATTTCTTCTTTTTACCACTTATTACCACTGCTCTCAAACAGACATACAGATAGGCGCTTTACTTTGTGTAAACTATTTACTTTACACAAAGTAAAGTCTCTCTGTGTTCGAACCTGTGACCTACAACTAGTAAGTCAGAGCCGTTACCACTGCGCTTAAACTGCTCCTCAACTTCAAGTGATTGAAGTAGGTGTATTTTTATTGTTTAAAATTCTTAGCCAGGACTTTATTGTATCTTGTATGTGTGTCAAGAAATTAAGAGGCTTTTGAACACATTTCGCTCGAGTGGCTGCGCTAGCACGAGCCAATATTTGGCTCTTATAAGACCGCTTACCCTTGACCAGGCAATTCGATGTGTAATTCGGTCAAGATGTTAAGATTTTCAGCTTTGTAAAGACTACAGTTGGAGGATTTTTATTTTAACCGAATAAAAGGAGATTTTATGCGACTACCGAGATGACACCACTAATAGCGAGGTATGGAAGAAAAAGACATGTTGCACCGACCCCGAATAGATTAGGATAAAGCCTCGTATTCATGGTAAACATTTGTTTAGCAACATGGTTGCATAAATATGTTGCCGAGTTGCTGTCAACATATTGTGGGCAACACTTGTGTTGCGAAGTTGATCACGCCATGTTGCAGAGTTGACGCCCGGCGAGCGAAAACATCAGTTTATCAACAAATGTTGACGTGTGTGGACCTGTTTGCAACTGTTTTTAAGTATGGCAGTAGTGTGGGATACATTAAATTCAAAGAACACAACAACACTACTACCGCGGGCAACATTTTGACGCAGACTGGTGTGTGGACAAGATATATTGATATAAACTTTGTTTCCAGCAACTTTGTCGTTACTCATCAACAATGTAATCAACTGTTGCTCAACAAAAGTTTACCGTGAATACGGGGCTTTAGGGCAGGTGAATGACGCTGAGAAAGGTGATTTCATGAAAATATCTAAAGGGCTCAAATTGTAGATTTAAGTTAAAAATTAGAGTGAATGGTTGCTTGTCGGAGGCGTAAACAAAAATAAATTGCAGATTTTGATTTTGTTATCAAAAGACCGGAAATTGAAAAATACCATTGAATAACGACGCTTGCTTGCAAGAACCTAAAATGTTTTGTCAATGGAGTTGATTAACCAAATTGATTTGATTGATTTGATTTGATTCCCTTGTTCACAAACTAAACTAAATTTAAGTTCAGTACATTTTTTTTTTTCTTTTTAAATCATTAAGAAAAGGACAGAAGATATTTTAGTTTAGTTCTGTCCAATTAATCAGCGCCTGACACTACTCCATAGTCCATACAAGTTTAGACGTGATTTAAAACTTGCCTACAAAAATTAAGTCAATTTACGTCAGACGCTGATTAATTTGACAGGACTAAATTAAAATGTATTAAATCTTCTTCTTCGAAAGAAAAAGATGCACTGAACTTAAATTTAGTTTAGTTTGTGAACAAAGAATCTAAACACGAAGAAAGAAAAGTACTGATTATTTTACACTAGGTCCCGTAGTACCCTCTGCTCTTCCAATCCGACTTTAAAAACAGTCTTCGACTTAATCAGTTTCCTGAGCTCGGCTCTGCAAACTATTCCAACACACACATTTTTGACCTCCAGCTCCCCTAAATGGGGGCAAACCAACTCGAAACGCCTGTTGAAGTGGCGAAGATCGATCGATGAGTTCGAGAACCGTTTTTCGATAAAATGTTGCATTTAAACGTGAACCAGAGAGCTTTCTAGTTTTATGTCAATGTTTGCCGATGCTCGCAAAAGCATTTCCGTGTCTTTTTTTTAGCTTTCAACTTGTGACCTAGTGATGATTTGTTTGTTGATTCGTTTTTGTTTTGGTATGGTAAATAGAAGGAACGCCATATTGCCTTCTAGAAAAATTCCTCAGGGATTTTACTCTGTTCAAGGCTTATTGTCAAACATTTTACACCAGCAGCCTTTGGGCTAATCATACCCAAAAAGCAGACAATGCCCTGCGAATACAATATAATAATACCTTTAGGGTGCTGTTGAGGCTTCCACCCTATTGTAGTGCGTCAGGTATGTTCGCCGATGCACACACTGACGACTATTTTGCAGTTATGCGTAAGAAGGTGGCGTCGGTGACGCGCAGAGTGGGAGAAAGCATCAACAGTATCCTGAGGGTGTTTGCTGAAAGGCTGGAGGGGCCTACCATGGGTAGGTTTATCAAGCTTCATGTATTACATGGGGCTTGATGAAACTATCTGTGGTCGATTTTTGTTTTTATTTTTATTATTTTTCACCTTTTTCTGTTTTAATATTAGATATACTAACATAGTTTATAAGTTAATTTTAGTCACTAACACAATGTGGGCCTATGTAGTCTGTAAATAAAATATTTTTATTTTTTATTTTTTTATTTTTTATTTTAGGCGAATGGAAGTATGGGCTATTGACACAAATTGGCGATGGCAGTTTTTTGTTTTTTATAGCAATCAGACCATTACCTGCCCGTGCAGTTGGTCTAAGTCGCTTTTTATGACAGAATGGGATGAGAAAAGCAATACCTACCTACCTTACTTAAAACCACAATTTATGTACAAAAATTCTCATGTAGATAATTAGCTTCATGGGAATCGTTTAATGCTGTCTTTCTGCAAGGATCCCAGCATAGCTGGCCTCTTTGGACGAGTATTTACAACTTGTACTTACAGACTTATTATTAGCTCTGACAAAAATTCAAGATAAACAACTTTATAATCGATAATCAGATAAAGATCGACTACAAGCCACCACCAACAAACCAACGAAACGAAATCTCAGAAAATGAAATTAAATAAGAAAATAATCTATTTCTGCTATGAAAACTTGCCAAGCAATAATCATACTTAAAGCATTTCATAATAATAATGGCTCTTCATGAAAATTACCTATTCTACCAGCATGCGAATGCTAACACTGCTGTACGAAGGCTTTTAAAACGACAATTGGAGACAATAACATTTTACTAACGGTTGCTCGTCGAAATTCAGGTTCACCTAATTACGAGTCGTAGGCAAGATGCATGCATTTAAATCGGTTGCATTTACCCCTGTTTCCCTCCAGGATTGGGGAGAATGGGGGACCATGTTCGGCGTTGGAGTTTTTATGGGTTCAAAGATGAGATAGGGTAGGGGATGAAATGTTATTAGGTTTACTAAGGAGATGCAATTTGTAATAAGTATGTATTTCTAGGAAAGCATTCGCACATCTTTGACAGACGTTACGGGTAGTCAGAAGTTCAAAAGTCTGTCAACCAGTCTTACCAAGAGGTATCTTACGCAGTAACTGGCCTGTGGAGGTCAGATAGGTATTGGATCCATGTAAAATACTGGTACTCAGCTGCATCTGGTTAGACTGGCAGCCGACCCCAACATAGTTAAGAAAAGGCAGATGATGCTGTAATTCTTTTGTTTTTCTTGCAAAAGATCACACTAATATTATAAAGGCTAAAGTTTGTGTGTGTGTGTGTTTGTATATTTGTTACTTCTTCACGCTCAAACGGCTGGACCAATTTTGATAAAATTTTGTATGGAGGTAGCTGACACCCTTGATTAACATACAGGTTACTTTTTATCCCGACATTCCTACGGAATCGATACTTATGCGGGTGAAACCAAGGGGCGCAGGTATTATTAAATATTAACAGGATAAACGTGCTTGAAAAGTATTGCTAAGTTTTTTTTTAATAATTTAGCTAGTGACGTAATTTTAACTTGACGTAGTTACAGGTATTTTTGTATAGAATTAAGTTCTTCTAATTTAACAGAACGGCTGGGTTATTGAGGAGTTCATTGCGCCATTTCTTCTTCCCAGCTAATTGTACAGACGACAGCACATCAAGCTACCCGAAACTGTCAAATTTTCCCAATTAACTTTGAACCTTATGCTGTAGCGATAAAGTTGGAAATCTATTAAAGAAATTTGACAGATTGTAGTAGCCTGATGTGCTGGCGTGTGTACTAGGTAGTGGTGAAGGGTTGTGCGTTTTGAGGCACTGTCTTATTTAATACTAGCTTCCGCCCGCGGCTTCGCCCGCGAGGTATGTCGATATAAACTATCCTATGTCCTTCCTCGGGATGCAATCTATCTCTCTGCCAAATTTTATCAAAATCCGTTCAGTGGTTTAGGCGTGAAAAGGTAACATACAGACACAGAGTTACTTTTGAATTTATAATATTAGTATGGATGGATGAAAAGGGCTGATTCTCAGTCTAATTTGAATAAATCACTTTTGATTTTGATTTAGGTACCTACTTCATTTATAATAAGATTAGTTAAATCATAAATGCGTAAGTAAGTATTTGACTTGACTAGGTAATTCAGTAAACAGACAAAATTCATTGAACGGAAACTTGATACTTTTATTTTCGTTATTTTCTCTATCTTTATTCACTTTGATAAAATAAGTTTTACAAAGTATATTAAGAAAGTAATTCGCATTTGACGAAGATAAATGTTTTATACAGAATTTCTTATGTTGGCAACATACTAAGGAAGGATATGTACCGTTAGCAGGTAAATCAAATTGAATATCTATTTTTTTTAACCGACTTCAAAAAAGGAGGAGGTTTCTCAATTCGACCGTATTTTTTTTCAGATTTGGTTTTTGTTTTATATCGGTTTAGACAAGTGATGTCGACTAGCTTTAATAAGGGTTCTGTTAAGGTTCTAATGTATGTAGTTCGACACTTTACGAGTAAATAACATTGTCATTCTATTAATTTAATACCAATGTTCCAATCGGCACAACTATCATAATCATCATAATCAGCCTATAATGTTCCCACTGCTGGGAAACCTGGCCTTCTCTCTGTAAGAGGGAGTGGGCCGTAATTCACCAGTTAGGCCCAGTGCGCGTTGGTGGATGTCACATGTCTTCAAATTTTTAGGTTCTAGGACATGCTGGTTTCCTCACGATGTTTTCCTTCACCGTTTTGGGAGCAGTGGTGATGAAATAATTTACACAAAGTAAAGCTCCTGTCTGGGTTCGAACCTACGACCTACAACTCGAAAGTCGGGACCGACACCACTGGGTGCTATGTATGGGAGACGACAGGAGTGGTGACTCCTGTCGTCTCCCATACAACTACCACATTTTCCTTCATTATCCATACTAATGTTATAAATGCGAAAGTGTGTCTGTCTGTCTGCCTGTTTGTTACCTCTTCACGCTTAAACCGCTGAACCGATTTAGATGAAATTTGGTATAGAGAGTTTGAGTCTCTTGGGCGGGTGAAACCGCGGGGCGCTGCTAGTATCATATAGTTTTTGAGGAAAAACACTTTCACCCTTAAAGTCAAAGTCAAAGCATTTATTTCAAATAGGCACGTATAACGCACTTTTGAACGTCAAAAATTACATACAACAAAATAGAATTGATTCTAGTCACATTTTTCCAACGACGATAATATTCTCTTTGCATTTTTCTATCACTACCAATATCGACAGACCTAGATACCACGACCTCGAATTTCCAACAAACATTCCCGACACATTTTAATTCACACAGACATGTAACTTTTTCTGCCGACCCTCCTTCAGGGACGATGCAACAACCGGAGCCACGTGTAGGTAAATACAAAACTCAAATATTTATTTAACTAAGGCGTAAGCCCGTATTTGTGCGTGGAAAAGGAAAATTCGGATAGCAACCAATGTGTCAGAATATATAATATCTCTACTATCTATATATATAAAATGGTAAACTGACTGACTGACTGATTGTTGATATATCAACGCACAGTCTAAACCGCTGCTCCTAGAGACATGAAATTTGGAGGGTGTGTTCTTTGTGAAGAGTAGTATCCACTAAGAAAGGGTTTTTCGAAATTCCACCCCTAAGAGGGTGAAATTTCACGCGGACGAAGTCGCGGGCAGAAGCTAGTAATATAATAAAGAGGTAAAGTTTGTAAGTTTGTATGTAAGGGGTAATCTCTGGAACTACCAGTCGGATTTGAAATCTTTTTGTATTTGATAGCCCAATTCTTGAGGAAGGCTATAGACTATTTAACATTACGCTATGACCCTTAGAAGCCGAGCAAAAATAAAAAAAGTCAGAAAGAACGCTAAGCAAAAACGAAGTAATAGAGCGGGCAAGCGATGAGATGCAATGCGATGGTTCCGTTTTTACCATTTTGGTACGGAACCCTAAAAAGATTCCGACGAACTGAGAACGTCCTCCTTTTTTTGAAGTCTATTAAAAATAAAAAAAGTGTTAAAGGGTTTTTCAAGATCATAAACGTTCATTTTCGAAATTTTTTGAGGACAGTACGAATTTTACGCGGACGAAGTCGCGGGTAGAAGCTAGTTTTGTATATAGCGCTCGAAATTAGTATGGCAGAGCTCAATCTTATGAATAAAATAATGCATGCGTAAACTGACATTGAGAAACACACTGTATGATCTTGTTTACTTCTAAATACTCGAAGGGTATGGGTAACCGACCTTCTGATCGACTGACGTGCGATAAAAAGGAAAAGTTTTTATACAAAATCAAAAGTGATTTATTCAAAGGAGGCTGAGGATCAACACTTTTTGAACGTCAAAATATACCAAAAAGCCAATATTCGAGGGGTAATGAGAGATTTTCCTTTTTTTTTTAACTCTTCCTTAGTCGCTGGATAGATGGCGCTGACCTTGGTAAGTTACTACAAGGAACGGAACTTCACATAATTTTTTGATTATTTCACTTGGATGTAATTTTGAGATCGTAAAACGAAAGCAAACGAAAGTGTCAGTCAACGAGCGTATGTGACGTGCGGCAATGTTTTTTTACAAGCGTTTTGGCTTTGTCACCTAGTAACGTAGTCAGTACAACGCCATCTACAGAGTTCTTGGAAACTATTTTTTTTTAATACTCAAAAAGAAAACCTCTCATTCTCTTAATTTTAAGAACGTTCACAGTCTGATCTCATTCTCAATCTGTCAAAAATACAACAGACGAAGTAGCGCGTTCTCTGCTCTGATAAATAGGTTGGTAATTTCTAGTACATTATATACAGTTACAGCAATTGCATTAGATCTAACCATCGTTTATCTAAACAACGCGGTCAGATTTAAACCCACAAATGATTGTTCGGTACGCCATAACATTAAACGTAAAACAGTACGATCCCGTGAAATAATGAATTATAGTTTTGTAAATAAACTGAAATAAGTATAAAAGTTCCTAAAAAAATATTTATGTTAGCTATTAAACGTATCTTTCCAATTACCTATGTTCCCTTTGTACAGTTTCTATAATTATGTTTGTAATTTATATGGTGTACATAATAAAGAGTATTCTATTCTATTCTATGTCTTGCTCAAAATGCCGCTAAGCTGAAGTGGGACTGGGCTGGCCACGTCTGCCGTATGCCCAATAAGCTGTGGGCCAAAATAACCACCTAGTGGAGCCCTGACACAGGTAGAAGGCGTCGCGGCAGACCCCGTAGAAGATGTCGGGACGAGCTGGACAAAACAAACGACCAGTGGTCCACTTTAGCCCTGGATCGAAAGAGCTGGAAGTCATGGGGAGAGGTTTTTGCCCAGCATTGGGATGATACAGGCTAACAGTAACGTCTTTGATTACTAAAATATCAACAAATCGTTATAACAGAAAGAAAATTACCAGAACTTCACGCCTTGTTTATCCGAAGGGTTGGGTAGAGGGATACCTATTATAGTACCCCTACATTTCGCTAGTTTTATGTAATAGGGAGTAAAAAAAGTAAATAAGGAAAAAAAAGTGAAAGAAAAAGAAATTCTAAAAAAATTGTATTGACGATCCTACTAGGGAGGGCCGTAATTCACTATGACCACTCAACAATTCCTTATTTCGAATCCACATCAATTCTTTAGCTAAACACGCCAATCGCCGTTCACTGTGCTATAGAGCATACGGCCCCAGTACTGGGTACTACTTATATTTTAATATCAATAAAAAATAATGCCCACAGAAATCTTTAGACAATTACGATTAAAAGAAAGCATGAGATGAAAACATTCCTTGTAATATTTAGTACATTAACGCCACAAAATGCAATTGCTCTCACCTTTTTATCAGGCGTTCGTGTTTCACCCAAATAACTTCCAAAGGCGTTTCATGCCGTTCCATTCTACATTTGCTCAGAATAACCATGTCCATTTATTTAATACGGATTAACAGGCCTCAGTACATTACAGAATGACCCATTAGGCTGTTGTGGTGTACATTTGCCTACCACAATGTAGCAGCTAAATCGCCAAAGACTTAATTTCGTTATGGTTAGGCAAACTGTAATTGGTCAGCCATTTGTTACGCTTAAATTCGCCATTTGAATTTTTTATGTAATGCTGCGGAAGTTGTAAATTTTGGGGATGCAATTATGTACGTGCTTATGCATATTGTATTTTTATTTCATGTTAGGCAACTTGTTAGCGAGGTTTAGGTTCATTGTGGTATTCATTTTAAAGCGGAAAGTTATTATTTTTTGTGTGAAATGTTTGTGTGTGTTATTTTTTGTCGTAAGACACCTATCTAAGCTTATCTGTATCTTCTAATTGGTTTTAATTGTGTGCATTAAAATAAAAAGTTCATAAAAAGTATCATGTATTTTTTTTTTGTTTAACTATTGCACACACAGACAAGATTGAAAGGAACAGAAAAAAATAGGTAAGTACATTGGTGATGTTTATTTCTAAGGAAATCTCTTCCAGCATACCTGCGTTAGGAGAGTAGCGTAGCGTAGTAAATTTTTGGATTTCCCATAATGAAGGCAAGAACATCAACAACACAACATAACAAGAACGATACAAGAACTGTACGTTATTCAAATTGAAACAACTAAGTATAATTGGACTATCTTTATCAAGAAAAAAATTACAACTACTAAAGAAAGAGTTAAAAAAGAAGTTGTAAAAGATTTTAGTGGTACAAAAGTACAAAAATTTTACGTACAACTTGATATTCTATTCTCTTTCTCTCGACATGCTATAACATATTTGGCAGGCGCTTTGAAGACGGTCAATAAATGAATGCTATAACGGTTTTCGGTCTTAAATCCTTTAAGATTTCATACTTTTCCATTAAATATAAGTAGAAAGGGAAAAAAGGAAAGCAAAACGTATTATGTATTACCGCCTTTTGTTTCAGTTTGTTACTAAATACGTGAAATATATGATAAAAGTGAGCAATGATACTCGTATAGAATTCACTTGTATTATATCAATCCATTGCGGAATATTGAATTATTTATGGTCCCTACATTTCCTGAAGAAGTAAATATATTTATTGTGGTACTGGTTTGTGAATTGAAGGACAAAAGTAACATTTGAGGTTGATATTTTCTGTTTTTTGTAAGCCCGTACTTTATGATTTTTTGTTCATACATTCTTGATGAGTCTGGTACAGACTACGGTTTAAAAAAGGGGATTTAGCGTCCAGGATTTGAAAGAATCACTCTTATTAATTACCAGATTCTCATTTACATTATGTGCGTCATAGTTAGTGACGCTTTTAAATCTCAGAAGATAATTATTTGTAAGTTTTACCTTAGACTTTGAGACTTTTTGAGTAAGTATTTCAATTTATTTAATTAAACCTTTGACGCAACATAACATAAAAGGTCCGAAAACATTAAAACTAATGAATAAAACAAGAAAAACAAAAAAATTACTCTAAAAGGATCCATTTAATCTTGACTTCACCCGGCAAAATCTTAAAAGCATACAACCCAACATCTAAGACATAAAATGCAGACGTTGCAAAAACCATTTGCAAATAAAACAGTCCTGAAGTCTACCCTTAATGAATGCCTAATTAAAACTTAGCTGGATATTACACTCTGCTACGTAATTTGTTGATGACTGGAATGAAATACAAGACTGAGTTTGGACGAGTGTTGAAAACGAATTGTTTTATGTTTGGTAGTGTTTTGTTTATTCTGCGTTTTCTTGTTTCTACTGTTGACCTTAGTTAGGCAATAGAGGTGCCGTTCGGTCAAGTGCCGTTAAGATCAGTGCTCTGCATGGAATACCTCATTATTCTAACACGTAAGCATAAGTTGGGTATGACCACAGAACAGATACAAGAGGGTGTGACTGTTCAGGATGCGCTGACAGCTCGGTTCAGTTGAGTAACTGGCGGAACAAACTGCGGTACACGAATGTCACTGACTCTGGCAGAGCCACCATCAGGGATTTTAATTTTGATAACACAAAAAATTTGTCGCTAATTAGTCGAAATTTGTCGCCAAATATCAGAATTTGTCAGTCACTGGTTCAAAAGATATAAGGATTTATAGGTAGCCGATCTTGAGAGAGTCTCCCCAGCATGGCCACATTTACCTATATATCAAAAACTAGGGCACCTAGCGAAGATCTGTTTTCTCCCATATTTTGTCGCCAATTAGTCAGAATCTGTCGCCAAGTCACAGATTTAATCGGGTCTTAGTTTAGGGGATATAAAGAGTTAAATTAGTAAAGTATAGTTTAAGAGCTAGTCGAAGAGTTTTTTCTTGAAATCTTCGATTATTGTTATCAAAATTAAAAGCCCTGCCAGAGTCAGTGACACGCTACACGAGGAGGCTTTTCCATGCATCCCAAAAACTAGCCTGTATTGTCTCACTGCAGGGCAAAGGCACAGCGCCTTTGCCCTGCAGTGAGACAATACAGTCTTTTCTACACAAATCTGTCATCTGCTAGTCGCCGGCCAGTACTTTCGGTAGTAGTCAAGCTCGTTCCGCCATCTTTGTCTTGGCCTGCCGCGATTTCGTCATGTTTTTTGCAATCGGTGGTTATTTTAGCCCATTTCTCATCCAGCCCAGTCCCGCTTACATAAGCTTACTTAGCTTCTTTCTGGGTAACGTCCATGCTCTTGGTTTTGGCTCGTAGCGTTGTGTGCCTTATACGGTCCGATTTTTTTTTATACGTTTTCCCACACTAGGAATTTCTTCTGTGTATTATGGGTGAGTTTCAAACATTTAATTTTAAACTCACATACACAAACAGCCAGACCTGGAACAACTACTTGTAGGTCACACAAATATTTGTTCCGTGCGGGAATCGAACCCGCGACACGCAGCCCAGCAGTCAATAGCATAACCACAGTGCCAACTGTGCCGTCATGATCACATTGTCACTACATATTTTATGAACATCATTATTTACTTATGAATCTACAATAGACATACTTAGTCTTATCTTAACTTGAGAGTTTTTTACAATTGGCCAAAATACAGCCGCAAAGAAACAAAAAATATGATTACGTCATAATACGCAGGATCTAATAAAACCATCAAAGGATAAAGGGATTTGACGAAAGAGAGGTTTAACGTTTTCCCGGTGGCTTCAAGTAATCTTGAAAGCCTTTTTTAATAAAAAGCTCCACACGTTCTGGGAAAGCGAAAAACAATTTCCATGTTAAAGCAATATCTAAGGTCTTTCAGAATAATTAAACAGATGTTCCAAGGAATAACAGTTGCTGCTCATTTTGTTCCTTCATAAAATTCTGGACACGCGCTATCCTAACGACGTTGGGATTGGTTCAAGTTGCAAGAGATTAGAGCCGAATGGCCTTCTTGCAAACAGAGACGTCATAACATCACACCAGGGGGCGTAAAAAGGCCACTTTGGCAGAATCATAAAAGGATAACATTATGAATCATAATGGACAGTTAACTGTTAAGTTAATCGTATCAAATCCCATTGGTGAAGGATTTTTCAATTATTTTTTTTTTGTCTGTGCTAAAATACCAATCAATCCAATCCCAATCTCTTTGAGCGAAAATTTAAGAACAGCGGTGCTATTCTGTAAAAATCTCACCGTGAAAACTTAGGTGAAGTGAGCGTGGAGTGAGCTGTCAATACTGTCAATTCCTAGCAAAAACAAACTCGCTTCACCTAAGTTTTCACGGTGAGATTTTTACAGAATCGACCGGCTGCTGGTCGATTCTGTTAAAATCTCACCGTTAACTCAATTACTTAAAATAATTGAGTAGTAGTAATGTTTATTTCAGAAAATAGACTTGTCTTTTGACTTGTTTTTTTCAATGGGTTAGTCCAAGTTCATCAAAATACACATGATCCAACCAACAGTCCCCAAATTCGTGAGAGACCCAAAGTTGCTTTGTCTAACAGATATCTTACCAATCTTAGGCTTTGGTCAGCATTTCAGCCTCCCCTCAACATCGTCACGTAGAGCATTTATGTGCTTCTCGTATCCAGCGGATACCTGCGGTCTTCACCAGGTCATCGGTCCATCTTGTGGTCTTCCAACGCGTCCTCCAGTTCGCGGTCACTACTCCTGAGTTTTTGTTAATTTGGAATAAAAACAAACAAACCAAACATTTCATTCATTTCATTTTGGGTCATACAAACCTCGCTTCATCTACCGCCATGCACCAAACACCCAAAACATAGCAACCGGAATCCAGCAATTTGCACCTCCATATCATTAGTGATTTGGACACTAATCGCCAACTGATGGCCAGTGGCCAGTGGCCAGTGGTCATCGATCCTCGTTATTTATTCACGCCAAATCAGGAGCCTAATGATATTTGCAGGAGGCATCTGGCTGTATTTGTGTGGGCAGTAAGGAGTTTAGCGACCGGGTGATATTTATCGGTGAGCGTTCTATGGGTTTTGTGGTTACGCTCGTGGATATGTAAGGGAAAGTTATTACCTAGCTTTCCTGGTTATGAAGTGTATATATTAGTGTTGTCTTCTTTTGGTGTAGCATTAGCTACGTTCGGTTAAAACATGGAAGAACAAGAATAAACGGACCCTATCAGAATACCAGCGCTGCAGTATTTATTTTTTAAATATCGTAGCATTATGCTGAAATAGGAGCCTTTCAGGCCTTGCACAGGTCTTTTTTTTTGTTCACCACTGTTCTCAAAAACGGTGAAGGAAAACTGCCAAAAAAAATCGAAGACATCTACCAACTCACACTGGGCCCGCGTATTGGGGCTTCGTCCCAACTCTCATCGATCCCGACTCTACACGATTTAAAACTACTTATCAAAAAGTCCCAACTCTACACGAAACGATAAAAATGTAGTCAGAATGAAACGAACTACATTTAGACGAATTAAAAATACTTTTTAACACAGGTAGCGCGCGAATAAAAATTGTTGGTATCTATACTCGTTACAATAAAATATATTGTATTTTATTCAGAAATCTTGCCGTTAAACTATTTCTAATCCGATCGCAATAATATTATATCACTCGCAAAAAAAAAAATTAAAAAGGTTAGGTATTAGTAGGTATTGTCATTATCTCAGTTATGAGCTATTCTGAACAATAGCTCATAACTGAGCTGTGGTGATTAAAGTATTTTTAATTCGTCTAAATGTTTTTCATTCTGACTACGTTTTTATCGTTTCGTGTAGAGTTGGGACTTTTTGAATCGTGTAGAGACGGGATCGGTGAGAGTTGGGACGAAGCCGCGTATTGGGTTATGGCCTACTCTCATAGAGAGGAGGCTTGTTTCCCAGCAGTGGGTATATTATATGCAGATTTTTTTTATGACTGAATTAAATTTACACCAACATTAGCATGAGCATGGCTTCTTTTGAGAAGGCTAGCACTGTGCCGTTCAATGCACACTCATTGAAAGGCACGGTTTTTATTAAATAAACAAGTAAGATTTCTGCAATTCCACTTCAAGCTATTGTGAACCTTATTGGTTTCCAGACATAAGAGAATTAGTTTTGTGCCCGTATTTTGTTGACAACACATTTAATAATATTTGCCTAATTGCCGTTCCTCAAAGTCACCTTTTGTAATCCACCTCATAGAATAACACTTACTAACCAAAACATTAAGCATCCCACAGACCTCCACCAAAATTTACATGCACGAAAATAAGTCTCCAGGGACCACCCAAAAAACTGTTTACAACTTTCCAATACTCGATGTGAACGGTTCATTATACTAGCAACCCTCAGGAAACAAGGAAGTCAAAATATAAACAAGATTGACTTATTAAGGAATGTTAAGGAAACAGAACAAAGTAATTGTTATTCAAACGCAAATCCCATAAAAGCTTCTTACTTAAATACTTATTGTCGGTAAACATTTTAAGTCAGAACAAATAAACAAAAATTCCGGTTTGATTAAGATCGGGCTTTGTTGTTAGAAACTTAGAAAGGAATTATCGTGTTTGCTAATTTTAGAATATTGGGAATATAATAATTATTATCGAGAAAAAACTGATTAAATAAAAACTGTTTTTATTAAGTCATAGACAAAGAATATCAAATCTTGTGGATAAATAGAAAACCTACTTTTTACAATCAATATAATATAGTCTTCATTATATCAATAGTCTTTATAACAATTTCAAAAATAATATTTACATTTACGTGTCGGAAATGCGTTAGTCAATCGTTTGACTATTCGGGACGCTAGCGCCACCAAGCGACGCTTGACAGAGTCTACAACATACCGTTCGACCAGAGTGAAGTACACTTTGTCGGTGGCGGTCGAGGAGAGAACACGTTTAAAAACTGTCTCGCGTTCTGTATAGATGTGTTGTTGACCTCAGTGTGGAATTCGCTAGTATGATTAATTCGTGCGTAAATTATAATTAGATTTGAACTGCAAACGGTTTTTCTATTGCGCAATAACTAACACTACCTATGGTTACCTAATACCTAAGTATAGTAAGTCCACAGTAGTTAAAATATGACTGTTGATAACGAGAGAGAGGTACGTACTCCATTATAGCACCAGTTACTTTTAAGTCCCATGTAATAGGGGGCGAACCTATTGCGTGGCTAATTATTTCTAGTTTCAAAACGAATTCTCTCGGCATCTGCGTGTGTCTTCATTTAATTTATACCTTCTAAACCACTGTGTGAGCTAAGCCCGCACTTCAGTCACCATTTTTTGTGACTCAATTAATAATAATAATAATAAAGCCTCGATCAACATCTGTCGAGGCTTTCGTTAGGCGGTTGGATCAAGGGCCTGATTCAGAAGGCAGTACTCCTCGATACGGCTCGCATTGTGAGGAGGTTCCTGTCTCTGGAGCCCTAACCACCGGTAGCTTGGACTCTGCTCCCGACACCGGCGGATAACTATTTTTTATATTTTTAAATGTTTTTATATTTCTTTATACTAATATTTAAAAATATAATTTATAAGAATTTATTTGAATAAAGGAGATAATAATAATAATCTTTATTTATCCAAAAACATACAGAGTTTGAATACAGTTTTATATATATTTTTTTTTTTATTAGTCCATTTTTACAAAGAAAAGCGTGGTTTAGGTCACACAGTGCTATAAAATAGTATGTACGATAAACAAATAACACCGGTCCAAAATTATACTATCCTATTTTACAACACATGAAAACCCAGTTATTAAAGCTGTACCACGTTGCATACTAGTATAAATTAAAGTTCGCCAGTTCATCCCAAGTTCTTAATAAAACATGATACTCCAATCAAAAACTGGGAAAGTTTAAATCGCTTCGAACTTCAGGTACACGCTCTAACTATTTTAGTGCCTACATAGTGCTTTTATAATAGTGTTGTAACAAGTTCTCGGGCGAATATTTGAGAACATTTGCATGCTTTTGTATGCAATGGTGCGGAGGGAAAGGTGATGTTCGAAGTGTAGTGGTGTTCCTTTTAGGTTTTGTGTGTTTATTTATTTATATAAATAATTACACCACAAAACGTATTCATTCGGCACATCCCTATTGAACTGCCTTAGGGGTTGTAGTGAAAACTGCGAATATTATCATCGGAAAGTTTACCGGTAATTTGACGAAACTTATACGAATTAGTCCGATATGAAATTTTCGAACATCCCACTTCACAAGCACTTACTTCATGTGTAAGTTTGTGAGTAGAAAATGGGGAAAATGGTGCAATAGGCTACCTGTAGAATGTAATCATTTGATTAAAAATTCAATATAGGCTATGACCTGAGCACTGAGCAGAGCAGCAGCGGTGGCCAAGTGGTATCGGCCGCGACTTATATACGAGTTGTAGGTCGTAGGTTCGAACCCAGAAAGGCTTTACTTTGTGTAAATTATTTTCATCACCGCTGCTCTCAAAACAGTAAAGGAAAACATCGTGAGGAAACCGGCATTTCCAAGAACCAAAAATTCGAAGACATGTGACATCTGCCAATCCGCACTGGGCCCGCGTGGTGGATTACGGCCCATTCCCTCTCACAGAAAGGAGGCCCGTGTCCCAGCAGTGGAAACATAGTACTGATTGGCTGATTATGTATGTATGTTATGTAAATAAATTATTTTTTTTTATTTTAATAATTTATTTAATGTTATTCAAAATACAGAGGTGTAACTTAAATCTAAACTCGCCAAACTTTTACGTTTGATGGCGAGAGGCGCTCTTTCACATAACAATGCACCACCTTATTAAATAACTACCTACTACTACATAAACTTATAATTCTGTTATACTAATATGGTTTCATATTAGTATAACAGAATTATATCAGCCTTATTTTTATACAATGTAATTTGTATTCACAATTTATTTGCCAAAAATGTAAACAAATATGAGTTTATGGAAAAATAACTCCAAACCCTATCATAATATCTTATCATAACTCATAAATAATCATTTATCTTCCAGAATATGGTCTTCTAAACCTTTTGACTAGTTCGCTATTGAAACGTAGATAAAATATGAACACACATACATAGTAATGATTTCTGGATCCTGGCTAGGAGCCTAATTTTATAATAATAGTCTTCGGCAAGAGATGACCGTCAATTGATTAACCATTTACCAAGGTTAGTACATAGTAAGAATAGTTTGGCAATCTAATTCTCCTGGGCGGTTGCCCAGCGTGTGCCGGATGTTATAAAGTAGGTAATATTATCGCTACAGCGTTAGTCCACCGCCACCGTCAACGCGACGTCAACAAAATTATTCAAACCGAAAGTGACGTCCCGTTGACGGACTTGCGGTGGACACGCGGCCATACTAAATGTAGATATTTGTATCGCTACTTCGGCACCGTCAACTAGTTCTTGTTGACGTCCGGTTGACGTGGTGGTGGACAAACGGCCTTACTCGTCAAAGTACGTAAGTATACTCTACTCCATCGGTCTGTGTTTGTCTGCATACTAAGGCATCTTTTTATTTGGGGAAGAAACTAGCATTTATCACCACGGTTGGTAATTGCGGTTTGGCGATTTTAGATCATTTAAAGTTTTGGTTTTTTCACGATTGTTCATAAAGAGTCGCATCCCACATCGACGCGCAGCCTGTAACCATGAATTCAGCACATGATTCTCGAGTTATTTAAAAATCTGCTGTTTCATAGAAAAGTGTATAATACCTACGCGGTCAAAATGTATGGAACAGCAATTTCTTCCTCCCCCTCACCAACTGAAAACGCAGCTAAACAGCATTGTCCTACACACTTTTCTAATTGCATTTTTTTTTGTAATTGTGTGTGCAGTGTAGCCCGCTCGTGTGGAGCCTCATCCAGAGGACTAAGTCTCTCTTAGTTATTAGGTACTAACATAGTTTTTAAGTTCATACTAACAATATTATAAATGTAATGGATGTTTGGTTGTCTGAATAAATAAATTATATTATTATTAGTGCGCAATGTAACACACGGAAAACATTGTGATTATGGGTGCATGCAACGGTACAGGGGTAGTAGGGGTATTCATCTCCGTAAAAAAAGGCAGAAAAAGTTGGAGTTTTGGCTTTCTATATTCTCCGTACGACAACGAGTCCTGGAGTGGAGACCGCGTACCGGCAAGCGTAGTGTGGGACGCCACCCAGCTATATGGACGGACGACCTAAAGAAGGTGGCTGAGGTAGACTGGCTGCGGAAGGCGGAGGACAGGATACTGTGGCGCAGTCTGGGAGAGGCCTATGTCCAGCAGTGGACTGCGATAGGCTGAGTTGATTGATTGATATCTCCGGAACCAAAAGGTTTTCAGACAGGGCATCCTAATGACAGGGAGTAGGTACAAGTGACTCTCGGCTTCATTGAGTGTCTTAGATTGTCATCGACACGCTAAGAAGGAGTCCCCCTTTTTTTTTTTGTGTATCGGAAATCTTCAAATGACCCCTCTCGCTCTGGGTGGAGCGGAAGGGGGTGTCAGACTCTTACTGACTAAAGCCCACCCGTGTTCCTTCCTTAGCCCTTTATGTTCCGGGCCAGCGGTAACCCTTTCGGACAATCCCGCTGAAGAAGGAGTCCCCTTAACCACCAAACTATCATTACGTAATTACAACAATAATTAACACAACATTTCAAGTCCCTCAAACTGCTACACAACATACAACTAGAAGCTAATTTAGTTATCAAGCATGATACACATAATATTACATTGTTTTAGCTTTGACGTTGTGTGTGACGGGCTTAATTAAGCGCTGCTGTAGTGACACGTAGGTAGAGTATTATGTAAATCTAAATATGTACCGTAATGTATATTATATATGACATGCTATTGTGTGTAATTTATACAAGTAGCACACTGGCTGAGGGAACGCGAAACTGGTGTGTGAGAGGCTGATTTGTAAGTAACAATATTGTAATTACGTCGATTTCAACGACGGTTTGGGTATTAACAAGTAAGTCATGAAATAGGTATATACTAAGTCGAAGATTAGTTGTTTGAAATCCATCACAGGTCTAATCATCAATAGACCTGTGATGAATTTCAAACAACTAATCTTGGAGCTATATGTTTGAGCCGTCTAAGGATGGGCTGTGGACGATTTTATTAAATACCATCACACTAATATTATAAAGGCGAAAGTTTGTGAGTGTGTGTGTGTGGGGGTGTGTTTATATGTTTGTTACTTCTTCACGCTCAAACGGCTGGACCAATTTTGATAAAATTTTGTATAGAGGTAGCTGACATCCTGGATTAACATATAGCCTACTTTTATCCCGATATTCCCACGGGATAGACATTTACGCGGGTAAAACCGCGTGGCGCAGCTAGTCATCAATAAAATTAATCTTACTTACTCTCAAAACGTTGAAGTAAAACGTCGTCAGGAAACCGACATGTCCTTGAAAGAAAAAATCAAAGACATGTGCCATCAACCCGCACTAGGGCCGACTGGAAGATTAGAGCCCACTCCCTCTCGAAGAGAGGAGGCCTGTGTCCCAGCAGTGGGAACAGTATAGGCTGATTATGCTAAGGCCGAGCTGACTCCGCAAATAGAGAGACCTATGAACCATTTTTCAGTTAATTTCATCATTTTCCTAACATTATATTAAGTATTAAAAGTAAAAAAAAACTATTTGATAAAAATATGTCCACAATAAAGGTTATTTTAACAACCTCGAAATTACAGCATTAAAATAACATAACTCCCAATTTTTTACTTACGTAAAAATATCTTCTGAAGTTACGACATCAATTTTCTAATTGCCGTAAGAAGACCACTTAGATTTTATAGCGGTATTTCATATTAAAACGGCCTAATATAATGATAATAACTTTGGAAATAAAGTCGTTATTCCCATGACTTATGTGCCAAGGTTGCTTGTGATAAAAAATGATGATTTCCACACAAATAATGATAATGGTGATAGGTGCTAATGAGGGTATTAGGGCGTAGAGGCTAGAACTTTTCGCTCTAGAAGGGCCATTGAAAGTATCTAATATTGATCTTGGACTTGTTGACAAGCCTACACTATCTTCCCATACCTAATACTGTAATTTGAAAACATTGTAAAAGCTAATTATTTTTAAAAGAGTAACCGTGAAGTTTCTTGCCGGCTCTTCTCTATAGGAAACGGCCAATTGGAACTGTGCACCTAGCTTCTGACGATTCATAAGTGCCCATGTAGGTATAAGTGAAATAAAATGCTTATTTTGATTTTGAAAATCGTTTTTAAGGTGACTACATGACCTAAAGCGCGGTCACTGTCGGACTGCATAGAAAAGAAAGAGAAGCGCGATAACACAACGCTGTGAAAAATATGAAGCAGTTATTTAATTACAAAAAATCTATTGTTTGGACTAAAAAATTAAAACAATAGTGTTTTAGTATGTTGCTTGTAGAATAATCTGACAAAAAATGTATGTATATTAGTATGGTTTTTATTGTAAAAAGAAAGTTTTTAGAGGTCTCTTCATGATTTTTTTCTATCGTATCAAATTAGTATTATGTTTTCAACACACTGTCAACTTAGCATATATACTGAAGAATATCATATATTTTTCTGATTTTTTTTACTGTAGTCGATCATAAATATACTTTCATTGTTTCTAAAACATGCGTTTTTTGCGTTTAGGTCCTGTAAGCCCTTTAACACAAGCTCAAAAAGTCTTAAGTAGACACAAAATCAATGTGTTAAACAATATTCATTGCGTTATTTATGTTGTTGAGCTGACGATTTTTCTTAAACAAATGAATCAATGGATTTCCAAATCCTTTAGGAGTGCTGGTCATACATACTACAGAATGTCAGTGACAAACAAACCATTAATTTGGTATCTGAAATTAATCACGCCTACGTACCCAGTCATATCATGCAAGATTCAGTTGTTATCAACTCAGTCTACCGCAGTCCAATGCTGGACATAAGCCTCTCCCATGCTACGCCACAACACTGTCCTCCGCCTTCCACATCCAGTCTATCCCAGCCACTTTTTTGAGGTAGTCGGACCATCTAGCTGGGAGGCGTCCCACACTACGCTTGCCGATACGCGACCCCAACCCAACTGGATTCTTCTGTCGGGTTCTTTCTCAAAGATGTTGCCGCAGTTTTAATACTGAAGCTCAATATCGAATTGAGGACATGGCTATTAAAGATCCGTTTGTATTTGTGTATTTTCGATCATGTTTCATTACAATATCCTCATCACTTCGGTCCCACATAATCAACATTATATCCCTTTCCGCCTTTCACAACGCCGAAGAAAAAAAGGAAGTAGGGAGAACCTTTCGGCCGAAAACATACTCGTAGCAATAAAAAAGAAACCTACTGAAGCCACTTCCATTGAACTGTTCAAACAATTTATCGTCACAGTAATGTGCTGAATAAAGAAATCTAGAGAAATAATAATTCCGGGAGCCATCCCGAGCAGACACCTCACGTAATTCGGACAATGAAGATTTTTCCCCGTAACAATGGAAATTTTCTTACGTTTTCTCGATTATTGCCTTTATCTCGATGAGCCTTTAGATTAGGGCGTTTAGTTCTGTTAATTTGATAAGGGAGATAAGTATTGGTTTTCAATATTGATTAAGGTTCGAGTGTACTTAAGGCGTGTGCCATAGTATGGCTTTGTTCTATTAATTGAGTTTTTCCCCAACCTTTTGTTAGTCTATTCATTGTGTTTTTCTGGCACCAATTTTTTTTTACGGAAGTTTTTTTTTGTTTTGCGAAGTCATTAGCTTCTAGTAAATACTCGCTGTTGCCCGCGACTTCATCCGCGTGTTTTTTAGGGTTCCGTACCTCAAAAGCAAAAAAAAAACCCTTATACGATCACTTTGTTGTCCGTCTGTCTGTCTGTCAAGACCCTTTTTTAATGTTTAATACAGATATCCTGGATGTAAGGTAATCTATGTGTTTCTTCAGGTCCCAGGCTACCTTTGTCTTTGATAACGGTCGGTTTAATGGTTTAGGCGTGAAAATGTAACAGACGAAGAGTAACTTTCGCATTAATTTTATTATAATATTAATCATGGATTCTACATACAATCTAAATATTATATTAATCTAAACTCATTTTTTATAGAGAAAAGATTAGATTTTTTGCATGTTTTTTTTTGCTTTTGTGCTAAAACGCCTGAACTGATTTGGATGAAATTTGGCACATGGGTAGACCATGACCTGGATTAGGACATAGAGTTTTTATCCCGATATTACCATGGAATTGAGACTTATACGGGTGAAACCACGGGGAACAGCTAGTTATTCACACAAAGGAACCAAAAATAGTGATCGAACTGAAAAAAGACGATTTGATAATCACTGATAAAAAGGTGCATCGTTTGTAAAGACAGATTACTGAATAATGAAGAAACACAGATAGGACCAGGCGGTGCTATTCTGTAAAAATCTCAACGTGAAAACTTAGGTGAAGTGAGCGTGGAGTGAGCTGTCAAAAGTGTCAATTCCTAGCAAAAATAAACTCACTTTACCTAAGTTGTCACGGTGAGATTTTTACAGAATCGACCGGCAGTTACTCAAATAAAATTGTGTTAATGACTGGTCATGTTCTCAATAAAATCAGTCAACAACAAATAATTCACTGTGTTTCGTTTCACTTTCAATAAAGCCGTTCCATTTTAAGAGAAGCCCTTGTCAGAGGTGCAAAACATTTTAATCAATTAACAAACCTTTTCCAACAGACAGGTGTCACACAATCTTTCTCCAACTCCAAGAGAATCCAATTCCAATTTAATCCTCAGTCTCTCCTACAAGCTCTATTCTGAAAACAGAGGCGACGTCAAAACAAGGTTGTTAACATCTCTGGTCGGCGCCCGCGACATGCGTCGTGATGTCAGTACGGACAAATTGTAACAGCTGCGCCGTCGACCGAAATACGATGCATAGGGAGGTGGGTGCATCAATGGTTGGTTAGTATCGATGTTTGTAGCATCGATAGAGGTAGAAATGCTTTAGACATTGTGATGTGAGTTAAAGTAAGGTTGATTTACTGGCTGTAGCAATGATTAGATTGTCTCATACTTTGAAAAAACTTTTCGGAGATTTTAAGGGTAGACATTTCTTTTTTTGTTATTTAGGCTAATACTGTCCCACTGCTGGGCAAAGGCCTTCCCCAAGTCCTTCCAGGAACTCTTTTCCCGCGCCACCTTGAACCAGTCCTCGCGGTACGCGTCCAGATCATCTCGCCACTACTTTCTGGGCCGACATCGGCGGTGCTGTCCATCTTCAGGCACCCATTGCGTGGAGGCTCTTGTCCAGCGGACATCATGCATGCTGAAATTATATTTAGTTTTTTTCGTTGGTAGCAGAATTGCCTATACTAATTTATAGGTACCTACTTGTTTATTGATATAGTCATTGTTTGGAACGAGGTTTTTCTTCGAAAGATAGAAAAATTCCTCGTTTAATTTTTCAATCGTGCCCGCTGTGGCTTTGGTTATTTATGCCGCTTGATTCTATCAAATGGATAAAGTTTTTTTTTATTAAAAAATGCTGGGTTCTGTAACGCAACCGAAATACCTATTTTCAAGCAAAGTTAGGTATTATTGTAAAATGTGTCAGTTGTACGGTCAGCAACAAAAGTCGATTAACATTTCAGTTTCTTGAATCTCAGTTATTGAGAAAAATATTTGTTCAAAATTGCAGCAGAAGTACAATGTAATTTTAAACAAATATTTTGCTCAATAACTGAGATTAAAAAAACTGAAGTGTTAATCGACTTTTGTTGCCGACTGCACACTCGACGCTATCTAAACATTTCCAGTTTTAGCTGACCTCACATTGTATAGGATTTTCGTACAATGAGATGTCAACTTGAACTTGAAATTTATGGCTTAAAATGTCGTCGTGCGTACCTCCTTACTTAAAATACATCAAGGCAACTGTCGCCTTCCAAGAAATTTATAAATTAATGTTTATCTGATCTTTTGTTGTATTCCAAAGACCCGTTTTTAATTATATTTGTATGCTCTTAAGTACCTACAGAGTACAGACATCAAGCTACTTCAATCTGTGAAATTTCTTTAATAGATTTTCAACTTTATTGCTAAAGCCTAAGGTATAAAGTTGACTGAGAAAATTTTACAGTTTCGGGTAGCTTTATGTGCTAGCGTCTGCATGTTGCTTAGTTTTCCTTCAGCTAATAAACAACATGAACACAAATTCTTGGAAGTTTGTTAATCATAAATTCATAATCTATATTTTAATATGAATAATTATCTTACTATAAAAACTGAAAAATGTGTGAAATAAAAAAAAATTTAAGACAATAAAAAAAGGTTTGGTGCTAGTTGATCGCGGATTGACACAAAAAAATAAACAAATTCGTAAAGAAACCAAACAATAAATTGAACCAACCAACCAACCACCACCAACCAAACCAATAAATTGTTTCATAATTTGCAATATCGATAATATCTTTGCCCATCACTTGACAATAATCACGAATGACATAGAGACATTAAACTGGGGATTATAACATCCCCGTAATAATAACTCAATTAAATCTTTTATATTTATGACCATCGTTAAATCACCACGCTGTGGCTCTAAATTAAATTTGATTTTGCAATAAAATTATGAAATAGTTAAATTTATTTTGGTTGTTTTATGGGCAATACATGAGTTGTTAGTCATCACGTTGCTAAGACTATTGCAGTAGTGTTTGACTGGTTTTCTCTCGTAAGTAAACTTAAAAGTCCGTGTTTTTTGCTGAAAGACAGGCCACCAGCGGCCTATTTCAATAAAACCGACAGACGACAATCAGACCATTTTTTGCATAGTTTTCTACTTTATTAAACAGCTGTCGTGGAAATGTGGGAGGCTTGTGGCTAAGTAATAACAGTCACACGGCTCGACCGATCAGGTTAAGCTACGCTTCCGACGGTCGATTCGTGGATGGGTAATCATCTTTACATACCGAGATGTGCGATACCATTTTAATCAATATTTTATCTGTGGCAGTCGTTACGGGTCGTCAGAAGCCCGAAAGTCTGACAGCCCCAGTCTTACCAAGGGGTACCGTATTACCCAGCTGCTGGGTTGGGAAGGTCAGATAGACAATCGCTCGCGACAAAAAAAATATTTAAAGGGTTTCGTACCTCAAAAGGAAAAAACGGAACCCTTATAGAATAACTTTGTTGTACGTCCGTCCATCCGTCCGTCTGTCTGTCAAGACCCTTTATCTCGGGAACGCGTGGAGGTATCGAGTTGTAATTAAAACTGTGAAAAAATCAAACACCTAAGTTAACGTAAAAAAAAGAAACGGCCGTTTATGGCGCAAAAAACGTACGTTTTGACATTCTCTAGGGAATCAAAATTGATAGGGTACTTCCCGTTGACCTTGAATCATCAAATTTGGCAAGAAGCAAGAAAATGTAGCACAAGTAAAGGAAAAAATCTGAAAACCGTAAATTTATAGGTACATACATTTAAAAAAAACCCGTGATAAACTATTTACATACCTACAAAGTACGGAACCCTCGGTGCGCGAGTCCAACTCGTTTCGAATTGTCAGGGCCTGTTAGGTTATTTATTTATATAACGCCTTACCAACTAAACACATCTTTTTCATAATATAGATCTCGCAAGTATGTAAATTATAGTAAAGTATGCCACTATCAAGTAGCTAAAAACAAACTGAAAGGGGAAACTAAAGGAAAGGCCGTTCTAAGGATTTCAATAATACATTTATTATACTTTTCTTTTGTATATTTGAAGGAGTGTTTTACCAATATTACGTGAGACGTGTGAGAAAGTGGTGGATTTCAGTCAATTGGTAAGGGTGGGCCTGGATATTAAAAATAGTACTTAGAAATTATAGTGTTAAAATGTTACATTATCGACAAATTCACACTCATAAATTACATACACATAATCAGCCTATGATGTTCCCACTGTTGGGACACATGTCTCCTCTTTTCGAGAGGGAGTGGGTTGTAATCTACCACGCGGGCCCAGTGTGGGTTGGTAGATGTCTTAAGTCTTTGAATTTTTGGTTCTAGGACATGCCGGTTTCCTCACGATGTTTTCCTTGTGGCGATGAAAGTTTTTACGCAAAGTAAAGCGGCTGTCTAAGTTCGAACCCGCGACCTAGACGCCGTTACCACTGGGCTACCCCTGCTCTCAGCAAATTACATATTTGTATTGTTTTAATTACTTAATTGGTTTGCGCACATCACCCCACACTACCGTCTCGTCACTGACCAAATACGAGTAGTATATGTTAATTTACTCATTTGTTTTAATTTCGCCACAGCCAATGTCACTCCCTCAGTTTGCATAATTTTATACCATCCCCATAATTAATTTAATTACACGAAGCAGACATAGTCGGGGTGTCGTTTGTCATTGGAAATATATCGGCGACGCGTATAATTACCAGTTTGATGTAATTAGTACTGACGCGACAAATTAACCGCTGAACAGCTACGAACCAAATACAAGGTACGGATAATTTATTATTTATTTTAAAATTATACCATAGACAACAACTTTACTAGGTATATTTCTTAAGACTAGTACCAAGTGGTAACGGCCGCGACTTACGAGTTGTAGGTCGTAGGTTCGAACCCAGACAGGCGCTTTACTTTGTGTAAATTATTTCATCACTACTGCTCTCAAAACGGTGAAGGAAAACATCGTGAGGAAACCGGCATGTCCTAGAACCAAAAATTCGAAGACATGTGACATCTACCAATCCGCACTGGGCCCGAGTGGTGGATTACGGCCCACTCCCTCTCACCGAGAGGAGGCCTGTGTCCCAGCAGTGGGAACATTATAGGCTGATTATGGTTATGGTTTATGGTACCTTATAAAATATATTTTGACTCTTCTTTCTAACGTCACCTCACAAAAAGTTTTATGAAGCGGTGTTTAGATACTACATTCGTCACACTATCTGAAGCACCCCGTGCTTTAAGCCGTTGGTCCCGGCTGTCATTCTTCTTTGACAGTCGTTACGGGTCGTCAGAAGCCCGAAAATCTGACAACCAGTCTTACTACGGTCTAATCGTATTACCCAGTACCTGGGTTGTGGAGGTCAGATAGGCAGTCGTTCCATGTAAAATACTGGTATTCAGCTGCATTCGGTTAGACTGGAAGCCAATATAGTTGTGAAATGGCTAGGTAGATGATGATCTGAAGCAATAGTAATGGCATCCTCGGTGAAGAAAGGCGTCTTCACCGACGATGCAGTAATTTAATTTAACTCATAACTCCACCAGCCAGAAACCCTAGCCCGAACGTACGACGTAGCTGTAACATAAATTCGAACGATTTTTTTAATTGCAAACAAAACTATCCTTTAGCATTTTGGTTTAAATTTGCGTCAAGCAGAATAAGTATCGCCTCTTTGCGTAGTGTGGGACGCCCCCTAGCTTAATGGTCCGACAACCTTCAAAAAGTGGCTGAAACAGACTGGATGCGGAAGGCTGCCAGGGAGAGGCCTATGTCCAGCAGTGGACAGCGATAGGCTGAGTTGATTATTTTCAATTTTGAAATCATTCCAATTGACGTTACGTTTTGTTCGCGCGCTGAAGCTAGACCCACAGTTCCTTAAGAGGAAATGCATGCGGGCGGTCGTTTCTCCATAGAAACGCTGTCGCCTGTTTTCTTTCTGGTTAATGACCATAAAGCAATGATTTTTTACAGAATAATAAATATTAATTATTTGTATGTCCTTTTGGTGATACATTATTTTTATAAGCAAGAACCCTCAAAAAATGCCGATTTAAACCGCTGTCAACAGCGGCCTAGTGTCCAAAGACAACTATTAATGAAAAAGAAAAACATAGCGTTTAAATTGGTCCAACATTAGAGGAGAAAATAGACGAGAGTCAAACCTCGAATTACGTCTTTTTATTTATTATTTTTCAAGAATCTCTCCGATCGCATTAGACACTTTTTGTTTATGAAAGAGCGGAGTCTCCTTTTATAGGCATATTTTGCTTATAAAAGGAGGTTTCAATCTCAAATTTGTTGTACAAAATAATATGGTTATTAAATAAACCATTTTTTTTTTAGAGCTCACTTCACCAAAATTTTTGCGGTGAGATTTTAACAGAATTTATCGGCTAATTCTTAATTTACCGTTGTGGTGAAAACAGCCATTTTAGCAACATGGAAATTAACATAAGTATGTATGTTTTGTGTAGGTATTAAATAATAAGTGTAAGGAAGTTCTTAAAATAACTCGACGAGACACGTCTCTGTTACAACGTACGTACTTATCAACGCTTTTGTGTATCTTTCACACAAGAAGGTATTATATTCAATCCTGTCAGGTTTCCGGGAATTTTCCTTTCTTATTCACGTAAGTAGCTAGGCACTTCTATTTACCAGAATTCGCATAAAAGATTATATTATATTAGAAAAGAAGATCAGATTCTGTTACCATTTCTTTTACGACTTTGTGAATCTTGGTTGTAAGAACGTTGATTTTGGAGGTTTTAAATAATTATTAATATTTAGTAGTTACATTTTAGGAGCAGATACTAGAAATAGCGTTTACCTATCCCCACCTAAAGGTCGAAAAGTAGGTGCCAAAGGATATCATTCAAGTGTTGAACCTTTTATACCCAAACATTAAAGTGCCAGAAAAAAAAAGTTCTGTTTTCATATGGGAAATAACATCTTGAGCATTTTTTTACTATTATAGCGAAAGTCTACAATCAATTCCCCGACTCTTATCGGGAAGCCATACGAAGACAGTTAGTGAGTGATCTTTGATTTGTTGGATTTGTCTCCAGCCCGAATAGCAAAATAACTATTTAAACATGGTAAAAATTCAGGAAAAAAAAATGAAGATAATTCATTTTCTCATACATTTTGTATGGAACGGTTTTATTGACGATATCTCGAAAACTGATTCAATTCTTGCTTTTAAGTCTGACAACCTGTCTTTACCCGTAACGACTGTCATAGATCTTCGAATGACAGCCGGGACCATCGGCTTTCCGAGTCACGGAGGGTTTTCGATATGTAATGGATAGACACCCATCCACGAACCGACCGCGGCATGCACAGCGTGACCATCCATCGACCCGTGCGGCTGTTATTATTTAGCCATGAACCCGAAAACAAAACAGAAAAGCAGCTTTATAAAGGGCTAGGCCACACCAAACATTAATAAATTAATCAATAGCCCCAAACACTCGACGGCTACCTACAAATTACAATGAACACGACATAATAATTAAACAATTCACTCTAAATTGAGGTTGCATGTCGTAATTTTTTTCTCCGGCCCCTGATTGGCTGATACAATACCCTGTCATGGTAGCATATAATTTTGGCGCAATTAACTCCAATTACATTGATTAAAATGCGGTGGACGCGGTGTGTATACGATCCGCCATTTTGATCTTCTATAAAATTATAATTGATTTATTATTGTGGGTTTTAATTGTTTTGTTAATTTATGTGTTGTTTTTTCTGCCTAGCTGGATATTTTAGAAAGTAACTAGCTTCTGCCCGCGACTGCGTTTGCGTGGTTTTTTCTGACTGCTTTTCTTTTTTCTCAGATCCTCACAGTCGTAGCATGATGTGAAATAGCCTATAACCTTCCTCAAGAATTGTTCAAATCATACTGCTATCAGTAGGATTTCTAGAGAGGTTAGAGCGTTTTAATAAACAAACTCTTCACTTCTCTCTCTCTTCTCTTCTTCTGCTTTAATATAATACTCGCTGTTGCCCACTACTTCATCTGCAATGCAGAATGAAAAGTAACCAATATCCTTAAATAGGTCATGGTCTATCTTTGTGCCAAATATCATCCAAATCCATTCAGCAGTTTTAGCGTGAAAGTTTAACAAACAAATAGACTTACTTTCGCATTTATAATAGTAGTTAGGATATATACCTACCTAAGTATAGATAATAATTCAATTATTATTGTGGGTTTTAAACTATGTTAATTATTGATGTGTTGTTGTTTTTCTGACTAGCTGGTTATTTTGGAATGGAATATATTTAGGTAATAGCTGACCCCGCAAACGTTGTTTTGCCATATAAATTATTTCTAGCTGCCCGGCGCTACTTCGTTTGCGTGGTGTCCTACGCTACCCTAGTCCTATACTACTCCTACTCTACTCCTACCCTACTTCTAATCTACTCCTTCCCTACTCCTACCCTACTCCTACCCTACTCCTACCCTACTCCTACTCTACTCCTACCCTACTCCTACACTACTCCTACCCTTCTCCTATCCTACTCCTACCCTACTTCTACCCTACTCCTATAGATATATTATTTTTTTCTCTGCGTAAGAACCATCCTCGTACTTCATGGAATATTCTAAAAAAAGAATTAGCGAAATCGGTTCAGCTGTTCTTGAGATTTGCGCGACATTCAGCAATTCATTTTTATAATATAGATTCAATGATATTGATTTCGAGTTATGTTTTTGCGGAGCTTGGTGTTTTTGTTTGATTTGTGTAAATATGGAACGAGTAGTTACCATATTTGTTATTGTAATGAGATGTGGTGTACATAGCGAAGTCAAGGTAAATAACTGTTAAAATTAATTAATAAGTAATATAATAGTGTCTATTTCAGCTTATGCAAATATATTATAAAGTTGGTTTATTGTCCACATTTTTCGAAAAACAAAACATTAAAATCTTATGTTTGCCTTGTCAAACAAAAAACATGGGAAAACAATTAAAAAGCATTTAATTATTTGATTATTTTACAATAGTTCTAGGAGAATAAGAAACACGTAATAATGAATATTCATTCATTATTACGTGTTTCTTATTCTCCTAGAACTATGAATGTTACAAGGTCTTAGGGCAGTAGTTTAGCCATGTCCTTTGTCTTAATTTTATATACACTTTAGTGGATATTAAACTGTATTAAATCCGAATCATCTCGACGATGTTCATAAAATATTTTTTTGTGTTTAAGAAAAATAACCTATCACAAAAATAAATATAATAGGTCGACGGATATAAAAAATATAATTAGCTCATCATCTGCCTAGCCTTTTCCCAACTATGTTAGGGTCGGCTTCCAGTCTAACCGGATGCAGCTGAGTAGCAGTATTTTACATGGAGTGACTGCCTATCTGACCTCCACAACCCAGTCACTGGGTAAAACGATACCTCTTGGTAAGACTGGTTGTCCGACTTTTGGGCTTGTGACCCGTAACGACTGTAAAAGATCCACGAATGACAGCCGGGACTAACGGAGGCACGGAGGGGTCTCGGTATGTAAAGATGGTCACTCATCCACAGATCGACCGCGGCAAGCATAGCTTAACCTGATCGATCGACCTGTGCGGCTGTTATTATTTAGTCACGGGCCCCTCATAAAAAATATAATTAGCGGTTCCGTACATTTTGACCGTGTAGTTATTGCACTTTTCTATGAAACAGCTGTTTTTTTTTCATAACCGACGAAAAAATTCTTCGATATGGGGTCTAGAAACATGTGCTGAATTCATGGTTACATTTAAAAAAAAAATCAGCTGTTTCCTACATTTATGTTCGTACCTATAACTCGTCAAAATGTAGGAAACAGCTGATTTTTTTTCGCGATTTCAGGTTTGGTCCCATAGTAAAAGTTGTTCATAATGACGAGTACAATGACCTCTTAAGAGGTTGTTAATGTTTTACTTTGTTTTGACTGCCCCGTTGGTCTCGTGGTTGCAAGCGCGACTGCTGAGCGTGGAGTCCTGGGTTCGATTCCCGGGTCGGACAAAGTGTTATTGGATTTTCCATTAGGAATTTCTTAGTAACTGTCCGAAGTTTGGAAGTTGGCGGTTTAATACCCCCGTGCCTCGGAAAGCACGTAAAGCCGTTGGTCCTGCGCCTGAACTCTCCCCGGTCGTGTCGGATTGCCGTCCCATCGGATTAAGAGAGTAAAGGAACAGAGAGTGCACCTGAGTTTGCGCACACACTTGTGCACTATAATATCTCCTGCGTACCTGGCTAATCTCCATTGAGATTGGCCACCGTGACCGAAAACGGTTGGGGAGGCTATTATTATTAATGTTTTACCAACAACCCTGTATAATTCCATGCGTGATTATACTTTTCAATGTTTTAAATCGTTACTGCTCACCCACTTGACATAACCTTTAGCAACTTCCAGCCCTCACCCACGCGGAAGCAGGTGGGTGTGAAGAGACGAGAATAAAGTTCAAAGAATTCATATTTTAAGTTGAAACGGTTTATTTCTAGTTGGCATTTACATAGTGATAAGAAAGGTCAGAATATCTTTAGATGGCTGCAAAAAGTTGGAACTGAAAGAAAGCTCGGTAAGAAAAAACAAACACAACAACAACAACACCAACATCTTTTAAAATAAACTAGAAGGCTATTTTCGACTTATGCTTGGAACGTGGATCTGTTTTTTAATGTATCGAACCTATACCGCAGAATTTGATCCCACCAAAAACATTTTCATGTAACATGTTGCCAAGACGAGACCACATATGGCTCGCACTGTCAAAAAGTTATCAGATCTCATGTAGAGCCAAGCTTCTAACTCTACACGCCCTAACTTCACAAACTCTACACCTTAGTCAAAATATGAGGCTTGGCCATTTCGTTACTACAAGAACTATTGTATAACAGAAAAGTAATGAACAGTGAATAAATGTTTCACCTTACGCCCATGTGATGGTAGCGAAACGGCCAAGCCACATATTTTGACTAAGGTGTAGAGTTTGTGAAGTTAGGGCGTGTAGAGTTAGAAGCTTGGCTCTACATGAGATCTGATAACTTTTTGACAGTGCGAGCCATATGTGGTCTCGTCTTGGCAACATTTTACATGAAAATGTTTTTGGTGGGATTTCACATCTTTTTGAAAGTTGCTTATGAAATAAAAAAATATTTTTTTGGGGGGTTCTTTACTAAAAATCCTGAAATACGTATTTTATTATTTATAACAAGGAGCCCCTATATCAATTTTCAGAACTCTAGCATCAAAATTTGCGGAAGTCTCGTACAAACTTCCATCCCCTAGTTTAAGGGGTTGGAGGGTTAAAGGTCCAAGTTTTAGAGTTTTTTTGTTGTTTGTGTACTATTACATACCAAATTTCAGTTTTCTAGGACTTCAGGAAGATCTACAATGATCAAACCAGAAACAACACAGAAGAAAACGATTGAATTAAAGAGTTAGACAATTCATTTCCACGCAGCTATAAGAATACAGATTACCAGAGCTTACAAGAAGTTTACTCAATGAATTACAAAACTATTCGACCCATTAACAAAACGTTGAGTAATTCCCAATCGCTCCATTTCGTTTGGCTGCAATAAGATAAACAAACAATTTTAACAAATGTAGTGGGAAAATAAACAGTGTGTCGGTGGCATTATTTTGAGAACAAAACACTGGCGGCACCTGGCAAGTTAGCGTGTCATGGAAATTGACTAAAAATAAAACGTATCAAAGGGAACTTTAGAGACACTATGAAATTGAATCAGAAGTTTAAGATGCATTAACTCTCACATCATATCCCACTTGGATCTAAAGAAAGAAAGAAAGAAAATAAGTTTATTAGCGGTGAATATGACGCAGAGAAAGAACACAAACAAAAACTGGCCAAGTACGAGTCGGACTCGCACACGAAGAGTTCCGTACCACAAGGTAAAAACGCCGAAAAAAACACGTTTGTTGTATGGGAGCCCCCCTTAAATATTTATTTTATTCTGTTTTTAGTATTTGCTGTTCTATTGGCAACAGGAATACATCATCTGTGAACATTTCAACTGTCTAGCTATCACGGTTCATAAGATACAGCCTGGTGGCAGACGGACAGTGGAGTCTTAGTAATAGGTTCCCGTTTTTACCCTTTGGGTACGGAACCCTAAAAAGAACTAGTTGTGGAAAATATGCGTCACTTCCACGCAAAACGGCCATAGCTCGCTCAGCATAATGCTAAGATCCTATGCGAGACAGAGCCTCAGCGACAGCGACAGCTGGCCTTGACGTGATGACGTCAACTGGTGGGATGTATCCGCATTATATTGTAGTCTTTGGATAAAAGGTCAAATTGATTTTTAATCACAAAAACAATAGAAGAATTTAGATCAACAGAATACTATCAGGGTATAAATTTTAATATTTCTTGTGGAATTTGAACCCATGAATGATGAAGAAATAACTTTGTAGATAAAGCTTTATGAAAAACTGTCGTCGCTCATCATTCATCTCTATTCAAAATCTATATTTTTCTACATACATGGTACAAAGATAATTTCTCATACTCTTTCAATTTACCCACTCTTTAAAACATTATAATATCTAGTGTCTGGCCGTTTTTCAACCACAGCCCCGTTTTCGGCTCTCTCACGGCCGGCAGTGGTTTCGAAAAATCTTAGTGCCTTTTCAGGTCTTGCATAGTCAGTTATTGCGCCTCAAGTGGAGTTGGGCAGGACCTCTAGTTAGACGAGGAGATGTCCGATGGAGTAAAGCTGTGACTGAATGGTATCCAATGTTGGGCCAAAGAAACCAGAGCCGTCCAAAAGCGCATTGGTTTGATGATACCGCAAAGTCGCGGGAAACACCTGGATGAGGGACGCATGGAACCGGGAAGTATGGCAGAAAAAAGGGGAGGCCTATATACATACATAATTATACACCCAATTAAGCACATCTAATAATAAATAATAATAAAGTATTTATTTCACAAAAAAACATTGCACTTTGCACTGTATACAATACATTGTTTGAAAATTATATTTACATTATTATGCAATTAATAATAATATTGAATTGCTACTTAGCCCTCTTCCTCTCTCCTAATTTTGCTGTGCCCGACAGGGTCCATAATACCCAGTATTGAGTATAATACCCAGCAGTGGGTAATATACTCAATACTGGTGGACTGGAAGCCGACCCCGACATAGTTGGGAAAAGGCTAGGCAGATGATGACCCAGCAGTGGATTATTCCGAGTTCAAATAATAGAACACTTTACTATGGTACTTCTGAAGCTTACTTTTACAGTGAAAAAGTACGACACTGCTATCTCTGTCGTCACAAAGGAGACGTGACAAAGATCGTAAACGTCTTAGTACTAAAATTAAATGGTGAGCTCCTTAATCAAGCCAAGCGCCTATTGTCGGGCAAATTGTGTGAAGATTTACTGGTGAACTGATTGAAGGAAAGAGGGGAAAAGGTTTTTTAAATTTTTGTTAGAAGGAGGTAAAAGATTTAAAGTTTCCGTTGAGCTCCGAGTTTGAGCTACACGATTACTGACAAAAGCGAGCACTGGTTGGACCGGTCCACTGAAATCTTGTGCTTCTTTCCTCAAAAGACCACTTATCTGCGTGGACCTCATAATGGCCTGACCAAGATTATGACTGGACTTTAAAATAGACGGCGACCTCTGAGTTTGTTCCGGTTTTTCTTCCCAGAGTAGTCGGATAGGAAATACCGGACTTAGATTAGTTTTAAAACATAATTTATTTTTCACGTGTAAAAGTGTTTTCAAACCAAATCACAGAAATAAATATCATAATCTATCTTTTTTGATTATCATATTGTTAAGGAAGGATGAGTCTTTCAGGCGAAGGTTAAAATTTAGCGACGGAAACATTTTTTTTCTTGCATTTTAATGTGTTGCGCAATCCGTCTAACGATGAAAAACGCCTTGCATGAAGAAGCAAAACATACTGGAAATGGTAACCAAAGATTCAGAGAAAATTGTATCGAGCCATGAGGATGCCCCCTTTTGCGTAGAATTGACAAAGAATGATTTAGTACCGGAGGCTTCAATCGAAAGAAGAACCTATTAGGCAAATTTCTAATATACCTTTATCGTTTTACTTTTCGGTCCAACAACCCGCGTGTTGAATTATGGCCCACTCCCTCTCCTATAGAAAAGGAGGAGGCTCGTGTCCCATCAGTGGGAACGTTATAGATCGATTATGCTTATAATTTTGCTACCGAATCCAATCCTTTGGCAGGATTTTGAAGTGCTGTTGTTGTTGTGCTGTTGAAGTAAGAAATGCAATTTTCTTTCAAATTATTCATGCCAAAACCTAACTAAAAGACTTTAACACTTTATCACCGCTCAAAAATTCCCAAGAGATTACGACCGCCGCGTCCCACAACCAGCTATTTATAATCGTTCAGTTTAAAGACTCACCGGCTTACACTGAATTTTGAGACAAACTTGCCTCATATAAACTCATATAAATGACATTCCTTGTGGCCTGTACGTGGAACAAGAATTATAGCTTCACGTCCTATTTGATGAATTCAGGCATACGAATAACCAACCAGTTTAAGATGAGCCATCCTCGTACTTATGTGTACCGTCAACTCTACTTTAATGTAAGACGTGTTATACTTTGTGGGTACGGGTACCAGGTGATTGGGGAAAGATGGACAGTTCTATTAGATTTGCTGAACTTTTTTACTGGTCTGGAAAACATTCTATAGATGTGTCTAGACAGTGGAAGAGATGAGTTACGAATGACAAGCATAACACACTAGCAATTATAGTCTGAACCTTTTTGAAGAATATTGCTAATCCATTGCAATATATGTTCGAAAAATTTGTCTGCTCAACAATGTAAATAACCGAATGCATGTTGTTGGACTGTCAAAATTAAAGCCATTGCTACTGTTATTTTACAATTACTCCACTGGAGCCTCTTTAATAAAACTGACAGTTTATTTCATAAAACTGCACCTGTGAATAAGGAACATGTTACCTATATAAATATTGCAGAAAGGTTCACAGTTTGTAGTCTCAACTCTAGACCCTTTACCCTATATTTTATAACTATCTTCAAATCATCGCACCGCATCAAAATCCGTTGCGTAGTTTTGAAAACCAACGCAGTCACACAGACATTATACGAAAAGCGACTTTCATTTATAATGTCATATGTATAGATGCAATAATCGTTGACCGAAGGTTCAATTGAGGTAAGGGACAAAATACCCAAAATGAGTTGAGTATACAGTTTTGTTCAGAATTTTGCGCTTTTTCGAATGGTGTACCTATATGAACAAATTCTAGCTTAAAAAAAATGTCCCTTACCCTACTGATTTTTGGATTCGAATTTCGAATCAGCCCTATAATAACAATGTATCTGAAAAACTATGGAATATAGCAACTTGAAATGATGTAATTACCGCCGCCAATCCACTTCACATAAGGTAAGGGTCTTCCCAATCAACGAATTATTCTTCACACATTTTTTCAACAAGACCTTTACATTATTTTTTCATTATACCTAGATTGGATCCAACGTAGAGATTCTAGAGATCAATTTAATGTAAGGGACAGGACTACAAGATACTTGGTCAGTAAGGGACATTACTAACAAAATACGTTGGTGTAAGGGACATCTATTTTCTTAGATAGCTAACTTATTTAATTTAATAAATTAAATTATTAATAAATGTAGATAGAGCACTAAAATACAAGATTATGTGTGAAATCAGATCCGAAAAAGGTTAATAACAAAAAAATTTATAGGCGATTTAGTCCGAAAAAAAACTTTGTCGGCCTCTCCTGAAAAATCGTATTTTGTCCCTTACCTCAATTGAACCTATGGTCGACGAAATGTCTGCCACATACCCTTATTCTCCTGTGTATGATAGTCTTTGTCTATTAATAATTTCAATTACGATCATTATAATGTGTAACTGAAAATCACATTCCCGCTATAATCCAAACGTTTGGTAACACTATTAGCGGGTCTTGTAAACTTGGGCGACAAATCGCGAAGTTAAGAGCGGCAGCTTAAACAAAGGACTCTGAATCTTATCCTCAGCCACACAAGATTTAAACTCCATAATTAATGAAATTATTAACACGTGTACTAATAAATTAAACTGCGAGATGAGTTGTTATATTATTTTAGAAAAGCAAATGGAATGGCGTGAATGTACAACAGATATTCGAGTTTGCAAAACAAATAATTTGTACGGATTAGAAATATCTGGTAGGGAATAGGGAGCTGAGGGTGTTGCGAATGTAGAATTGATGATAACTAATTTGCGAGTATCTACATATGTGTAATATTAATGTTCTTGTCGTTCTCTTATAAACTATTTTAGAAATAAAGCTTAGCTATTTATGTAGAACTCATGATTGGGTTTGATTTACTCTCCATTTTTTGTTTTAGCTTTATTCATATTTTTTCTCTATCGAATTCTCTTTCATGCATGGCATGCGCCACTGCGAGCTGCATAATGAAAAACTTCCTTAAGTTTCTTTTTTGCTTGGCTGTAGTTAAGTATACAGAGGCAACCTCGAGGTAAGTATACCGATCGTCAATTATGAGACACAGTCCATATGCAGAAATTTCAAACTATTGCTTTCTTTCTTCAAGAAATCTACCCTCAAATCTATTAATTTGAATTATTTACTCGAGCATAAAATGCAAGATCTCGCTCTCAGTTGCTAACACACATAGGTACGTAAGTTACTCAGTATACAACTACATCTCTTGAAAATTCTCTTTTATCAGACAAGTCGCCAGCCATCTTAAACCCAAGACCGAAGATTCCCGAGAATTCCCGAAGCTTCACGGAGTCGCACTAAGCTACAGTTAGTTAGTTTTTAATTAAGATTGAGAGTAATCTACCGATTGTCAAGTGAACCGGTGAAAGTCATCAGAGAGTAACTGAAAAGTCCTTGAGGAGACAATTATCGGAAATACTGTTTTACTTTACCGTATTTCAGTTTCTTTAATGTGTTTTATTAACAGTACATATATATAGTAAAAATATGATCTCTCATAAAGATCGGAGACGCTACACTCGAAGTCGTGGACGACTATGTTTACCTAGGACAAACTGTCCGGTTAGGTAGGTCTAACTTCGATAAAGAGGTCAATAGTCGAATCCGACTCGGCTGGGCAGCGTTCGGGAAGCTACGTAATATCTTCTCGTCCCACATACCGCACTGTCTCAAGACGAAAGTCTTTGACCAGTGCATGTTGCCAGTGATGACTTATTGTACTGAAACGTGGTCGCTCACAATGGGTCTTATAAGAAGGCTAAATGTCACCCAAAGAGCAATGGAGAAGGCTATGCATGGAGTTTCCCTGCGTGATCGAATCAGGAATGAGGAGATCCGCAGGAGAACCAAGGTAACCGACATAGCCCGAAGAATTGGCAAACATAAGTGGCAGAGGGCATTGCTCGCAGAACAGATGGCCGATGAGGCCGAAAGCTTCTGGACTGGCGACCGCGTACCGGAAGACGTATCGTTGGAAGGCCTCCCACAAGGTGGTCCGACGACCTTTTGAAGGCCGCAGGAACCCGTTGGATGCGAGAAGCACAGAACCAGTAGAAGTGGAGGTGCTTGGGGAGTCCTATGTCCAGCAGTGGACGTCTTTCGGCTGAAATGATGATGATGTATGACAGTACTTAGAATAATATAATTTAAAATACTAGCTTTCAAAGCGGTGCGGTGTGGTCGGTGTTGCTGATGTCTATTTTAGATATAAGACCTTTTTCTATATATTTCTTTATTTAATGTTTTTTGTCAGAGGTTGTCAAATTAATGAAAAAGAACATTGAATAACGCTCAAAAAACCCGTTAATAATGATGTGTAATAGTATATGAAAGCTTTACGTAGGTAGTGACTTAGTCTTGTTGAACGAGCTCCTATATAAAAAAAAAAAAACTGGTTCATAACTTTGATGTATCCAGAATACTCCGTTCCATAGCTCTCTGTAAAACGTCGAGTGTGATCCAATTATATTGCACAAACTTATTGTAGGTGTAGAGGTCCCCTAGATAGGCAAATAACAATGACGTCACAATGTATTAGAATAAGCTCTGTGCCTTAACACCTGTGTAAACCATTAGCCATTTAAGCAAATACCTAAGTGATATGTATTAGATATGGGGATAGGGGAAATCTACATGTATGTAAACATTTGAACAGTACAAATGGCAGTCTTATCGCTAAAAGTAAATTCTTGTAGGCAACATCCGTAATGGACAATAATCATGATGGGCAAGAAAAGATAAGATGTCCTAGAAAGACTCCAGAAACAGAGTTATAAATAGCATGTATTAATCACTACACGTTTATAATAATCATCATTCTCATCAACAGGAGTACATTTAGTCTGATAAGCAACAATATACCCCCCCCTACGTTCTCGCTCACGTTCACAACACACACACCCCCACCACACACCCTCAGACACACACACCCCCACACACACACACACACTCTAAGACAATTTTGTTAGTTTCGATATTATTAGGTACAGACGCCAGCAGGTCAACCTACCCGAAACTGTCAGATTTTCCCAATCAACCTTGAACCTTATGTTTTAGCAATAAAGTCGAAAATCTATTAAAGAAATCTGACAGATTGTAGTAACTTGATGTGCTGGCGTCCGTACCTACTTATTATTTGATCTCACAGGCAAAAGTCATAATTAGGTCACTGACCCCTATTTAATTTTATCATTATTATAAACGCCACTGTTAAACATGTGAAAACATAATCAGCCTATTATGATCCCATTAGTGGGACGTAGGCTTCCTTAGGAGGAGCTATGGTCAATGAAAGATATTCTATAAGGAGACTACCGCTATGTCTCAAAAGGAGAATTATGGACATGTGTAATCTCCCCATTCTCACACATGGTGCTGAAATCTGGTCTTTGACACTTTAGCAGAGGTCCAAGCTCGAGGTTTGCCAGCGAGCCATGGAGCGCAATATCCTAGGAGTTCGAATTTCTGACTGTATAAGGAACACAATACTGCACGCCAAAACCAAGATAACAGACGATACTCAGAAAACCGCTAAACTTATTTGGGACTGGGCCGGACATGTCTGCTGCATGTCGGATGACAATAGGGCTAAGAGAACCACCGATTTTGTCCCACTAAACGCATGACGCCATCGCGGCAAGCCAAGATGAAGATGGCGGGACGAGCTTGACTCGTACCGTAGAGACTGGCCGGAGAAGAAAGACAGAATTATGTGGAAAAGGGAGAGGGGGCTAGTTAGAAAGTATCGGCTTGGGTTCGAACCCACGACCTACAACTTGTAAGTCGCGGTCGTTACCACTGCGGCCACCACTGCTCTCCAAACTTCGATCAGCAGGGCAAAGTCCATTTTAACCACAAATCGGTTTTTATTTTCGATTATTTTTTACTCAAATCTTCTATAAAAATAAAACAAAGTTGGGTTATTAACACCATTTATAACTCAAGAACGGCTAGACTGATTTATATGATCTTTGATTTGTTGGATTTGTCTCCGCCCCGAAAGCAGAATAACCACCTATTAAAATATGGGAAAAATTCACGAAGCAAAAAATTTTTGAATATAATTTATTTTCTGATAAATTTTGTATTTATTAATTCTGAGATAGTACGAAGTTCGCTGGATTGGCTAGTTATAAATAATTATAAATAAATAAAGTCCTCCAGACCGTATTTCGGCCACGGCGGCCAATCTCAACGGAGACTAGCGAGCGAGATAATATAGTGCACAATTGTGCGTGCAGACACGGGTGCACTCCATCCCTCACTCTCATAGTCCGATGGGACGGCAATCTGACACGACCGAAGAGAGATCAGGCGCAGGACCAACAGCTTAACGTGCTTTCCGAGGCACGGGGGTATCACACCACCGACTTCCAAACTCCGGGATGTTGCTAAGAAATTCTTAATAGAAAAACTCAATAACACTTTGCCCGACCCGGGAATCGAACCCAGGACCCCACGCTCAGCAGTCACGCTTGCGACCACGAGACCAACGGGGCAGTTAACTATTATAACGAGTAATCAAAATACAACCGATCAACCATAGATATCCGACGTTCAACCCATAATTGACATCGAATAGGAGATCAAACTATGCTTGCTAAAACAGACCTTTTTTGCCCGAAAATTAATGGTCTTTCCCTGTGACTCTTCCTTTAAGTAAACATTTATAACTACCTACAAAACCAAAACTAATCAATAATATATACTCTCCCACAAACTCAAAACATGCAAAGCTCTTCAAAACATCCAGTAGACAATTAATACCTTCATTTAGTAGCAGCGACAATTCTGCCGGTGACAGGACATGCATCATATCTCTTAGTTTGTTTGTCTGTCTGTGTTGTTAAAATATACGAGTTCTTGCACTCCAGCTTGCACATAAATCAACACTGCCTACTGGCTTATTAATTTTATGATGTTGCTGTGCTGGATGTGCCCGGGAAATGTATGTACGTATGCTGCCCTAATTTTCATCCACCTGAACAAAATTTTCGGGTGAATGGACCTACTTAATTACATAATTATGTGCGCCTCGTATACAGTGATATTATTGCTTTTAACTCCCCTAGATACACAAAATTTCAACATCTGGCTGGGTAATGAAAAATATTGTTTTGGAATAATTGTAAAGCTTTGGATTCCTACGAAAGCGGTGAGTGGTCACACAATAACGGATGTCCAAACATAGAGCTTTTTTTGCCACCTATAAGTCAAACTCTTCTGCCTACGATTTCGTCCACGTGCAATTTCTTGTTCCCTCGACCCACCACGTCGCATCGCATTATCGTAGTAAAAATGAAATTGTGTTACCTAAATTTAGATTAACTAAAACTAGCAAGTCATTTCTTGTAAACAGCATCCGTTTTTATAACAAGTTGCCAAAGCCGGTTACAGAACTTAGCGATGGAAAATTCAAAACCCTATTCAAACGTGTCCTTATCAAAAAAGCATATTATAAGATGAAAGACTACGTTGAAGACAAGGTAGTTTGGCAATAATTCCTTCTGCACGTGTGGCTTCCCTGGCTCCTCATTAATGTCATAACTATGTAAATGTCTATTAACTGCTCTCAAATTACGATGTTTATTTTTATTTATTTTTTACATACTTCTTTGACATATTTTTTTTATTATTTGACATTATGTACAGACAATTCTAATTTTTCACCTCTTTATTAGTGGTTGTAATGGGAATCATATCACTTGGGTTTTAGTAGGGTTTTATATTTTACTAGCTTCCGCCCGCGACTTCGTCCGCGTGAAATTTCACCCTCCCCCCATTCACCCTCTTAGGGGTGGAATTTCCAAAAATCCTTTCTTAGTGGATACTTACTCTTCACAAAGAACACACCCTCCAAGTTTCATGTCTCTAGGACCAGCGGTTTGGGCAGTGTGTTGATATATCAACAATCAGTCAGTCAGTCAGTTTACCATTTTATATATATAGATTTAAGATTTATTCTTTTGAGAGATTCTTATTTTGTAAATGTGAGGACTTTGTAGGCCTTGTAGACTTTAGATCTGTAGACCATTTTTTATTTTATCAAGTACCTGGTACATGTTGACAGGCCTACGCTGTCCTCCCATACCTACTGTTATTTAAAAATATTGTAAAAGCCAATTATTTTTAAAAAGAGTAACCGAGGAGTTCATGCCGGTTCTTCTCCGAAACGACCAATTGGAACCGTGCACTTAGCTTCTGACGTTTCATAAGTGCCCATGTAGGTTTATGTGAAATAAAATATTTAGATTTTGATTGATCTGCCCGCGCTATTACTTCATTTTCTTTTAGCGTTATTTCTTATTATTTTCTTTTAGTTCGGCTCCCAAGGGTCATAGGGTGATGTTAAATAGCCTATAGCCTTCCTCAATGATTGGGCTTCCAAATACAAATTCACGATCCTGTTAATAGGTAACACGATACTCCTTGGCAAAACTGGTTGTCAAACTTTTGGGCTTCTGACTCGACTGTCAAAGATATACGACTGACAGTCGGGACCAACGGCTAAACGTGGTTTTTCGAGGTTCTATTGTAGCGGTATCTACAACGCCACATGCGAACAACGCGTCATACTGACGTCACGCAAATCCTGCATCGCGCAAGCAGAGTTTACCCGACATGAATCATTGGGCAGTTGCCCGCCAGACACAACACCCGTCTGGTTGGAGGATCCTCCCTTTTCTGTAGCGTATGAGAGAACTTTACACCCTGTTCCTCATACCTCTATAGAATTTCAAAACTCTTATGTCTCAAATTTTCCATGTATAAAATACTGCTGATATTTTATAACGCCTTATCAGTGTGCTTGGGTTATATACCTCATTCCACAATTCCTGTCGTGGTTGCTGATGACACATTTAATTTTTTTTTAAGTTTTAATAGTGTGGCGATTATATTATCACATTAATTGAAACCACGTATTCTACATTACGCATTTTAAACATACATAATTAAAATAATTAATGACAACATTCTAGCCGTGAGACCTATTTTTTTTTTCGTTTGCGTACCTATTTATGTGATTATTTGGTAACTATACCATGAAGTTTGTGTTGTGTTAATGCTATCGCCCCGCGCGCATGTCTAGTGCCTTATTATGAAGGGAGGTTTATGCCGTACCAATTTTTAAGCAATTTATTTTGTTTGAAAAATTCCGTTTTCTATTTTTAGTAAAATTGTTTATTTTTATTATTTTGACAGACTGTTAAAAACTTTTAATAGCCGCTGTACCTACTGTACAATGTGTCTCTGTATAGAAGAGTCATATCCAGTAGTTATATGAAATGTGACGGTAATAATATAAGATTGTATCTGAGGTGCGATTGTTGAGGCTTGCACTCCGAGGAAGATGCAAGATTTCTGGTACACTCGGCGAGAGTTTGTCATTTTCGCAACTTGAATTTACGACGTTATTTTCTGAATTCTTTGATGAATTTCCGTTTTTTCCAAGACCAAGGTGTTGTAAAAATTGTGACGGTAAATACCTACTGCTGACGTCACAAATATATAGGGAGGTTAAATAAAAACAATCAGCTGAATAGTTTTCTCTGATCTTAGGGTTACATAGATACATTAAGTGATTCAGAGCAAATTGTAGTTTTTATTAACACTTAGGTACTATAAATATCCTTCTAGCCAACCAAAACGTCAGCAAAACAGACCATTCTATAAGAGTATATTCATGAAGAAGGCAGGTAAGCGACGACCATAGACGATATGCCAGCCTTTGTCGGGGCTGACAAGCTGGTCGGCGCAGACAATTTTCATACTTTTTGCCAAATCAGAGCGAACCTGCGCGAACCAGCGGCGAACCAGCGGCGACTAATTCAGCGGGGTAACTGCGTAACATACTAACAGTAGCAATGGCTTTCAATAAGTCAGTTCAATACTAATTGCAACATTCATTGCGTCATTGACATTGTTGAGCAGACAAATCTTTCGAACATATGAAGCAATGGATTAGCAACATCCTTAAAAATGATTCATATTGTGATTGATAGTGTGTTACGCAATTCAGGTGCAGATAGGAACTTGTCACGCTAGCATATCGTGATATCCACGCCGGTTACCAGCAGGCTTTCTACTTGAATACACCATAACTAAAAACAAGTCGAATCAACTTCATCTCTTCTCTGCCGACTGTACAAGTGCACAAAGGACGACTCTATTTGTATCCGCCTCGCAAAGACGGTAGGAGGGTGTATTAAAAACTTGTTTCGCGCAAAATGTTATGAATTGTGACTAAAATAGGAAGACGGTGCTTCGACTTTATCTTGTTCTTGTTTATTTATTTGTTCAAGCTGTTCCTTTTCCATAGTAAACAACTACAATTGAACGAGACATCGATTGAACAAGGCTCAAAATCGTTCGCAGTACAGTTTTTAGATGTAACGAAATATCGCAGTAACAAGGCGTCGCAGTATAGAGATGTCGTTGAAAGGTTTTCGAAGAAACAAAATTCGATGATACGGCTTTCGCACTCAAGTAGGTATTCCATTGGAACCATGCCCCCAAGTTCTACTAACTTTCATGTGGCCCATTTTTTAATCCTTGCGAAAACGGTTGGTATTTTTAACGCTTTGCCAGACCTGAAAATCGAACCCAGGACTACATGACCTAAAGCGCGGTCACTGTCGGACTGCATAGAAAAGAAAGAGAAGCGCGATGACACAACGCTGGTAATTTATTGAAAAATATGAAGCAATTATTTATTTACAAAAAATCTATTGTTTGGGCTAAAAAATTATAACACTAGTGCTCTATTATGTTGCTTTTAGAATAATCTGACAAAAAATCAGAATGATTGTATGTATATTAGTATGGTTTTTATTGTAAAAAGAAAGTTTTTAGAGGTATCTTCATGATTTTTTTCTATCGTATCAAATTAGTTGTATTATATTTTCAACACACTATATAACTAGCATATATATCCTGAAGAATATCATAATATTTTTCTGATTTTATTTACTGTAGTTGATCAACTACTTTTATTGCTTCTAAAACTTGCATTTTTTGCGTTTAGGTCCTGTAATCCCCTAAAATATGGCGCCCAAATCCAACACCCTACCGCGGGGGGCACAGCAACAAATTAGTCTAGCCCCCCGGGGTGGACTACTAATACCACTTTTAAGTTCTTACTAGAAAACGCAGACGTGCTTAGGGCCGGTTGTTCCAAACGGTTGGTTAACTTAACATACGTACGTCAAGTGATAATGAGCACGTAATCGAAAGTATTTGACGTAAGTGAAGGCTATAATTTTGTAATTATAATTTGAAATAACGCTTTCTTTGGTTTAACGATAGTTAGCACCATTTTTGACGTATACGCGTACGTTTAATGGCCTTGAAACAACCAGCTCTTAGTGTTTAAGCTCAAAAGTAACAATAAATAGAAATGCCTTGCCTTGCCTTGATTGTTTCAAGTACAAAAGCAAAGCATTTTCATTCCACAAGCCTTTTCTAAAAGGCTGAAAACGTGAGCAATACACTTAAAAATATTACCCACTATCAAAAAGATCTTGCAATTTATTTTCACAGCTTAATAATACCCCTCCAAACTATATTATTTCGTGACAAAAGCCATCCTTTGTGTAAACGCAATAAAGATAAAATTTAAGGGGTTTTCCGTTAGAAATTACTTAGGTATGGGATAATTTAGACACAATTGAATGACGAACAAAAGGCGAATGGATTCAAAACAGTTTGCTCGAGTGAGGCTTGATTGGTGCGTGTTTGGGTAAGTAGATAATTCAGTGTGTGCATAGATATTGTTTGTGTTCTGTGGTTGTGGTTGGAGAGGTTTGTAGCTAAGTTATAACAGCCGCACGGATCGATAAATCGGGTAAAGCTACGCTTGCAGCGGTTGATCCGTGGACGTTTAATCATCTTGACTAACCAAAATTCCTCCATGCCTCGGAAAGCACTTTAAACGATAGGTCTCGGCTGTCATTCGTGGATTTTTGACAGTTGTTACTGGCCATCAGAAGCCAATCAGTCTTAGTAAGGGCTATCGTATTGCATATGCGTAAAAGGTGCGCTTCCCTGGTGCGCAGGGTGTGGGGAGGCTCCAACAGTGTCTTTTGCGAGTCGCCTTGACTATGTTTACGTGGGTCACTGTTGTGCCGTCTCTCATGGGATGTCACAACGGTGTCCAACCGTTATTTCTTGTGTTTTTCTTAGTGTCTGTGCTTACTAACATAGTCGTAAGTTTTACTAACAATCTTGTTTGAGTTTGAGTCTTGGTCACTTTAATAAAGAAAATTTTTATTCTATTCTATTACCCAGTAACTGGGTTGTGGAGGTCAGATAGGCAGTCGATCCATGTAAAATACTGGTATTCAGCTGCACCCGGTTAGACTGGAAGTCGAACTCAACATAGTTGGTAAAGGCTAAGCAGATGATGACTTAAATACAAGTTGATGGCTGAGGATAAGTCACACGTTTCTGTTTTTCTGCAAATATCTATAGAAGACTGAAGAGAATTGATAGATGATAAGTTGTGTAAACAAGCTGAAATGGCAATGGGCCTTATTAGCCGTAGAAACGATGTCCGTTGAGGTAGATGTGTTGTTGATGTTCAGGTGGGGCAACCTTCGTAGGGTGGCTGGTAGCAGCTGGATGAGAGTTGCCAAAAATCGAGGAACAGGGTGTAAAGTTCACTCATACTCTATAGAAAAGGGAGGATCCTCCGACCAGATCTCGATCCTCCATGGGTGTTGTGTCTGGCGGGCAAGTGCCGATGTTTCATGCCGGGCCGTTGTATGTATGCGCAGTAAACTCTGCTTGCGCGATGCAGGATTTTGCGTGACGTCAGTATGACGAGTTGTTCGCAATGTGGCGTTGTAGATACCGCTACAAGTTGAATAGCACGCAAAATAGGAGAGGCCTATGTTCAGCAATGGATGAAATTGTATCAATATGTTTACGAACATTTTATTGTACCTATAAATCTGCTGTTACTTAAGAATCTTTTTTTTGTGTAGAGGCTTTCTTATTTCTCTCCCTGATAAGAGACGGGCTAAGTTGGCTCATTATCATGATTGCTGGGTAAATTCTGTTATAGGGTGACCTTACTTGAATAGCTTTCATTTTCATCATCTTTATTGTATATACCCGACCTACCTACTAATCAATGCGATTCCATTTCTAAAAACATTACCTTTCTGAATACGGGAAATCCAACGCTCTTGTTATCAGATGATCGTAAAAGTTTTATAGGTAACGATTCCAAGAGAATTCAATAAAACGATTCGTTTTTCTTAAAAATGTATTTATTTTTCATTTTATTGTGCTCTTCAATGTTTATTAAACGGACATTCTGTCCATGAATTTTAATTACATAAGTGTTGCAACTCTCGATACTATACAAAATGAAACAATAAAATTGAATAAAAAATAAATAGTTATTACTTAAATTAAATAAGTAAACAGAAATAAAAACAAAAACAACATTTTTGACGACCGAATAATATTTTCCATTTACAATACAACCGAAATGCTTGGTTTTACGATAGGAAAGAAACGTTAAAGGAGAAATATAAAAGCAGAACGAAAGACTTCATAAAATTGATGCTAAACAAAGAGCTTGAAACTTTGAATACTTTTAAGAGCTGTAAAAACAAATCGACGGATAGGAATTCGATACATTAACTTTAGCACCAAATGACAAAATCAGATAGTACAATCCCTTCAAAGAAAATCTGTGTGATATATTCGAATGAAAAGTGGTACCTTTAATATGATATGATTATAAAATTCAACTTACTATTCTTAAATAATTCATTTACCTACAATTTTGTACATTATCTACAAATTCAGAAATTCATTTACATCATCCTTTCATAGTTTTTACACGTGTTCAATCATTTAATTGATAGGTTTCACAATAATTGTGATAATTTAAGGACTAGCTCGAAACTTACTAGGACGAAACCGCTATAGCTACCTAAAAATATGCTCACATGAATTTTGTACAAAATCATCGCTATACCAGTTAATAAAAATAACGATTTCATCAAAATATCGTATCGCTAAAATCTAGAGGGACAGACCTTCTACGAAGCAATAAATTTTTGTACAATTGTGTATAAAAGTAGTCCCTAAGACGCCTAAGGTTCATAAATATTCGACAGTAACTAATACTCAACGATTAAATTCACCGTCTCGGAAGGCATGAGAGAATTGAGGCCGCTGAATAAGTTAGGCCATGAAAGACAAAGTAAAACTACTAAATGCAAAATTGATTACATTAACTGTGATTCTTCACTATTCACTTCGTCACTGGAACAGTTATGGCACGACTGTCACATAAGTAGCCGTGAACACGACATGTCCCTTCATGACATCGGTATCTCCGCAGACAATCGGTGTCTGGAGGATGCCCTCGTACCACACGTCCCGCACGTATTATTACTATAGCCGGAATCGGAGCCGAATGAGGAATCACCACTTGGAGGCTTCGGTGAAGCCCGGGGTCCTCTCCAACAAGCAATCCCTGGCAGTTCACCACCAGGCCAGGCGCCTCCTGCACTCATTGGCAGAGGCCCTTGCGGCCTCGCGCCTACCGTCCCGACTTGAGGATACAATCTCAAGAGAGCATCCAAAAGTACTCCTTCATGAAACTCCGTAGGATCAGGTGGTCCAGGTGGATGGATATGACGCTGCTGCATTCTATGTTGTGCCCGTCGTCTCTCCAAAGACTTGGGTCTTCTGTCCATTCGCTGTTGTCTTGGCCGATGGGGGAGCGACTGTGGTGCTGGTGGTCTCGAGCAGGTTCGACATGGCGCTGCTTCTCCGACGAGGCTGAGTTCGTCTTCGGCGAAATGGTCGTCACTGTGGAGGGAGTCGTCTGACCTGTGGGGCAGCTCCTCGTAAAGTGGGGCCCCACAAGTGTCACCACCACAGCTGTTCCCACCTCGCCAGGTACCACCGGAGCCGCAGACGAACACTCGGCTCGGGCAGTTCGGTCTTTTCGTTTCCACCATCTGTAAAGAAGAAATAAAATCGTTTATTTCAACAATTTAAATTACATTAAAGACGTATCGTTGGTTGCAAACTAGCCATAGCCTGTATCTTGGACACAATTACATAGGCACAGACGCCAGTACATCAAGCTACCCGAAACTGTCAAATTTTCCCAATAAATTTTGAACCTTATTCTTTAGAGATAAAGTTGAAAATCTATTAAAGAAATTTGACAGATTGAAGTTATTAAGAAGAAATTGGGTTTGATTAGTGTTTTTGCAGGAAAAACTAAAAAATTCTCGGAAGATTTATTTGCATTGAGCAAAAACAATTTCGTTTCAGAGTATTTTGGAGAATGCTGACATAGATTTAGCTAGCTTGAAATGAAACATACTGTCTGACTCTAGATATTATAATAACCTTTGCAGATTAGTGATTGCATACCAGACCAATAACTTTATATTAAAATACGACGAATTATCTCAAAAGCCAGACAATATTAGATAAATAAACAATAAGCAAATATTCTCGAAAAACTAATATTTAAATCGTTAATAATTTCTTTGAAGCCTAATCATACAAATCTTTTCAAAGTGAATTATAACGAAAAGCCCTAACAGCATCTATTTGAAAGTCAATTATAAACATCGCAAGTTAAATATCTAGACCGAAGTACAGACCAAAAAGGGAAACTTTTGACAGTTTAACTAAATCTCAAAAGTTAGAGCTGATTCTCAAAATTTTATAGTTAACCTGCACTAAGTTTACAGGTCGTTTCAATGTTTAGACGAAATTAAGCTTGTTGTTTGACAGATTTTAGGTGAAACTACACTACGTCCCAACAGTCGTGTTAGTTGTGGCAAATTGATGTGGACAGTTTTCGTCGGCGTTGAATATAGCGTGAAACTTTGACAGTACTAATGGCCTCAAGCCTACAAGGTTTTTGGGATTGTTCACATTTCGTTGTAGACTATTATACTATAACAAACCTAAGTGCGGTATTGTTATATTCATGAGATAGAAGCTGCTCTTCTTTTGTCTTTTGAATTTGATATTAGGTTCTGGCCTACTGTGAATTTTAGTAAAAATACGTTGATTTATTCGACCTTTACAAATGTTACAATAGCATAACTTAACATAATCAGTCTATAATATTCCCACGGCTGGGACACAGACCTCTCTTCGAGAGTACCATCATCAGCCTATAATGTTCCCACTGCTGGGACACAGGCCTCCTCTCGGTGAGAGGGAGTGGGCCGTAATCCACCACGCGGGCCCAGTGCGGATTTACAGACGTCACATGTCTTCGAATTTTTGGTTCTAGGACATGCATGTGAAGAAAACCTCCTTACGATGTTTTCCTTCACCGTTTTGAGAGCAGTGGTGATGAAATAATTTACACAAAGTAAAGCGCCTGTCTGGGTTCGAACCGAACCGAACGAAACGTAATGTTTTTTAATATTTGATGTCGCATCGTGTTAGAATTATATTCCATCGCCTATCATCAATGTCAACATCCTGAAAAGGGTACACTTAACCAAATAATGAGTCCAATGAATATGGACGGGACAAATGGAGTCACTAACACTGAGCGACACGAGCCATTTCATTACTTCTTCCACAAAGATATGTCAGGTCATCTACTAGATTAACTTTGAAGGCCCTTAGACCCTCGTCTTGAGTAAGGCATACAGTTTACGGTCTGGAAGTTTTTAGTTTGGGCTCTGTCAATATCGGGAGCCCAAAAGTAGTACTTTCGAGAAAATCGTGCGTTGGTTTTGTAATGAGATAATTTTCTAGGTTTTGGTCGATACGATTTATTTGCTGTAGTAAGATTGTTTTTGACAGCTTTGCCTTCAAAGTTTCTATTAATAATGTATATACGAATTCTAGTAACAGTTATAAATTATAACTTCTTATTTTTGTCATAGTTCAGTCTTATCTATGTAGTTAAGTCTAGTTAATGTATTTCGTATGTTCAGACGGACGTTGATAGCTGCGACACAGTTTTTATCTTTTATACCTATCATCGTTTCCATTGTTATTACCTCCATTTGTTTTTGTTCCAAAATAAAAAAAAACTTTTACTTTTTTAACTTTATGTTAATAAGTACCATTTTCATTAACAGCTAGGAATATCTCCAGAGTTTCCAAGGACCAATATTTCTTATCATTAAGTATCCAGTGATACTATTTTGGTCATCTTTTAAAGAATTTTGCGCCGTCAATAATCTAAGTACTATCGAAATAAAAATAGACGTCCTGTCTTGTTCCCGACTCACTGAAACAAAATGTTTCAACACTGGAGCTGTTTTCTCGGTCTGAGATATTTTATTTATAAAATTGATCCTGCCGAAGTGATTGACTAGCAATCACTTATTTCCGACCACTATTTCTTTACTAAAGCAACTCTATGTGATAGCTTGTAGACTGGCTAACTAGTTATGTAATACAACAAAAATAATAAGAAATTCACTTAATTTATAACAGGTTCGAGTAATTCTATAAGGCATTGATCTATGTTTTAGCTAACAGTTTCCACTTGAATATAAATTATATTTGTCTCGGTCGTGGGGTATTTTTTAAGTACACCTTTAAGGAATGAAATATGCTGCGGCAGTCATAGAACTGGGTTATATTATAGAGAATCTTTGCAAGGAGTTATAAATCTTGTAAAACGGTTTTTTTTATATTGCAAAATGGGCCGTCTCTTGAACTCGATCTCGCCGGGTCAAAATCGATGGATGAGATATATTAAGAAACGGGCAAGCCCAGAAGATACCTATTCACTCTTGCTTTGAAGGCTGATGGGTTATACGTGGAAGGGTAAACAGTCGCTGGTAGAGAGTTCCACACTTTTATCAATGAACACTAAAACCTTCTTCCCTAAATTATACATAGCGACGCTTGAAAGGCAAAAATGACCAAGCGACACAGGGTTATAATGTCGCGTAGTAAATTTTGCCTTTCAAGCGTCGATAGGATTTTAAAAATCTTACCTCCAACTGTGGTTCCAGTTCAGGCCTGTGCGGTAGGGGCGGCCTTCTGGGCATGTCCTGCAGGTCTTCGTATAAGGGTGCTGGTGGTGGTGCCCTGCGCTGGGAGCCGCTGCTCTGCGTGGGGGCCGATGACTTCGACGGAAGCAGGTTGGTGACTTTCCGTTTGTGTCTGGGAAAAAAAAATTCTGTTAGTTTATTGTTAAAGATATCATGGGTCTTCTTCTGACTGATGTTTGTTTATTTGATATAAAGTGAAAGTTTTTTAAGTCGTTTAGTGTCTATATTTTTGTTTGCTTGAACCCGTCAATATCTGCAACTCCCAGTCGCATTAGAAAAATTATATTTAGAACATTTTGATAGCCCAATTATTGATAAAGGCTATAATAGTCTACTTAACATTACGCTAGGATCCTTAGGAGCCGAAACAAATAAAAAGAAAGCGAGAAAGAAGGCTAAGCGAAAAATAAGTAGGTATTGCGGGCAGGCGATGCGATGCGACGGGGTGGAAAAAAAAATTCTACGCTAAAAATAAGTCTAGAATCATGTGCTGAATTCATGGTTTCAGTTTGCGCGTCGATGTTTCTCTATGATACAAATAGTTTCCGGGAAAATGTTGTTATTTTGACGCCAACACAAACAGTTTTGGCATTGATTACAGTAGTCTTTTGTTAGTCACTTCCAACACTTTTCGAACATGCTGTAATTTTCCCAAGGGATGTTGTTGTTTACTAAGATCAGTTTCTCTAAGATAACAATGATGTCACCAGGTTTTATTTACACAACCTTTATATACCAAAAGAGGTATCTTGTCATAATAATATGCTCTTTAATGTTTCATAAATCATTTCCCTACCTATTTTATTTATTAAAATTGTTACAAACATTTTTTCTTAAACAAATTATGAAAGTATGTAGTTTGTTCAGAATCGTTTACTGAATCGATTACTGTCATTTTTAATAAAGGTATTTTTTTACCACAAAAATAATTAAAACTACGTTAATTACAGTCACATTTCTGTACAGTCAAAACAAACGAAAAAGGACGAAGTACCTATTACGACCGGCCCTTACATGTGTGCGACTGTGTGCGTGCGTAGATTTGTAATGAGAAAACAATTTTCTTCTACAGTTTATTTGCTGTAATAAATAAACAATGTCTTAAACATAATAGCATGGGAAGCAGTGGTGGCCTAGTGGTAACGGCCGCGACTTACAAGTTGTAGGTCATGGGTTCGAACACAAGCAGGCACTTTACTTTGTGTAAATTATTCAGCACTGCTCTCAAAACGGTGAAGGAAAATGCATGCAGCATGTCCTAGTACCAAAAATTCGAAGACATGTGACATCTACCAACCCGCACCGGGCCCGCGTGGATTACGGCCCAGTCCCTCTCACAGAGAGGAGGCCTGTGTCCCAGTAGTGGGAACATTATAGGCTGATTATGGTTATGGTAAACATGCAGTGTATATTATGATTATAACTTAAAATTTTGCTTGTGGTATTTCGTGATGTGCGTTAGTTCCTGGACATTTTGTATAACGTAGTATTCACTAACTAATACGAAAAATATTTTTTGTATTTCAGTAATTTTTCTTGAAGACGTCACTACTTTTTAATCAATTTAAGATCAGTGGATGACCCGGATGACGCCCAAATAAATATATTACTATAAAATGCTCAGTTATTTTATTTAAACAAGATTATCTACAATGATACGGCAACATCGGTCGTGAGTTTTATTGTGTATGGTATCACAAAAGATGGCTATTAATACACGTCTCAGGTACTATTAGTATATTTTGCGGTAAAAAATATTATAGCTACTTCAAAACTACATATACATAAATTATATTTCAGTAAAGTCAGGAGCCATACTAATGATGTAAAAGGTCGTGCCTTTGAATTGAATAGGTATTAGCTTTTAGAACTAATTGAACGAAATCATTTTATAAAGCACTTACGAAGTGATTGAGTTCAGATTGCTGAAATATTTGATGTTAAAATCAATTCATTACTAAGTGCGACGGCGACGTTTAGAAGAGTTGAGTTTTTGGAACTTTGGTATTTAATTATTCTGCAGCAATGGCTTTCATTTCGACAGTCCAACAACATTCATTGCGTTATTTACGTGTTGAGTAGACACATTTTTCGAACGTACTGAGGCAATGGATTAGCAATAGGTATCCTACAAAATTATACAGAGAGTGGTTGGTAGTAAGTATGTTAAGCAATTAGGGTGCAGTGCGGGGCAATTGCGTAACACATTAACAATCGGAATCGGTTTCATTTTGACGGTTCAACAACATTCATTGTGTTATTTACGTTTTTTTTTTTTTTATTCTTTATTATTTTTGGGATTTTTATCCACAAGGATACGTCAATCCCATTGTATCTTAAAACAATATCTTAAGCACTATACTAAAACGAGTATACATAAAAAAAAAAAAATTAAATCTAGGACAATTCGGGATTCAGTAATGCTAAACGACAAAATTGTTTTGCTAGATCCGATTTAGGGCGTGACAAAATCGTCTGAACTAAACCTATATCGAATCTGTTCAATGCATGCTCTCTTTCCAATTCTTCTCTTTCTTTCTTGTTGTTGGGGCAATTGCGTAACACATTAACAATCGGAATCGGTTTCATTTTGACGGTTCAACAACATTCATTGCGTTATTTACGTGTTGAGCAGACAAATTTTTATTCGTAATATCGGCAGTAATATACCTACTATCAATAGTACATTAGTTCCACACCGGTTCTGCTATAGCTTTCAATAATAATAGAAATGGAACTTATTATAAACACATTAGATACGGTAACTTCATTTCTCAAAGCAGATGTTCTAATATTTGTGGAAAAAACTTGACAAAAGAGTGTGTATACGAGTTTCTATGGGTTCTGCAGGATTTAATGGGAACATTTGAGATTTCAAATTATATACAAGGTCATTAGTGGCCCTTGCAGTCATCAGTGGCAGGCAGCGTATCTATGTATGCAAATAAGGTAACTATTTTACAATATTTTATATGACAGGCAAAAGTTCTAAGATACGTCATACTGGTGACATGTCCTAGAAATTTTTAGTTATAATATTATATACTAGATTTTGCCCGCGACATCGTTCGCGTGGAGGTTGAAAACTATTGCACGAAGACGTACTACCAGGAAAAAAAGTATCCTGTGTTCTAACATGAGTCAAAGTCTACCCGTTTGCCAAATTTCTTTGAAATATGTTCAGCCGTTAGAGCAACAAAAGATAATAAACATACAGTTACTTTGCATTTATAATATTGTTATGAATTACTATTATATTAATCGTACTATGAACTATTTGGAATTGTAAAGTCCCCTGCCAAAAAAAATTAGACCTCATCGGCCTTTTCCTTTTTATTACGGATCTCTAATTTCAGGTAGCGGTTATTAAGTACGGATGATTTTATTATACGAAGGACTAATCGTAGGGTAGTTATGATTGGAATAATTGGTATAATTGGAATAAAGTACGGTCCACTTGATTGAGATGTTGCGGTAAAAAAATGGCATATGCTTCTCGTTTTTGCGGTTTACTTTTTTTGTTGATATTTGCTTTGTGATTTGAAGATGGTATTAGTCTCAGAAATATTAAAAGCTTTTGAATTATGAGTGGAGGATGCGTGGTTCTTGTTGGTATTAATATCACAGATTCGTTTTGTATGTAATTCGATTATTTTCAATAGGATTTTATATCATGCAATAGAAAATAGCTTTTTATTTATTGTCCAGGTAATACAGTAAGCAGCAGGGTAATTGCGTAACACACTATCAGTAGCAATGTGTTTCATTTTGACAGTTCAACAACATTAATTGCGGTATTTGCGTTGTTGAGCAGACACATTTTTTGAACATATCGTCGACCGTAGTTTCAATTAAGGTAAGGGACAAAATACCCAAAATGAGTTGAGTATACAGTTTTGTTCAGAATTTTGCGCTCTTTCGAATGGTGTATATGAAAAAATTCTAGCTTAAAAAAAATGTCCCTTACCCTACTGATTTTTGGATTCGAATTTCGAATCAGCCCCATAATAACAATGTATCTGAAAAACTATGCAATATAGCAACTTGAAATGGTGTAATTACCGCCGCCAATCCACTTCAAATAAGGTAAGGGTCTTCCCAATCAACGAATTATTCTTCACACATTTTTTCAACAAGACCTTTACACAATTTTTTCATTGGATTGGATCCAACGTAGAGATCAATTTAATGTAAGGGACATTACTAACAAAATACATTAGTGTAAGGGACGTCTATTTTCTTAAATAGCTAACTTATTTAAATAAATGTTACACAGGTAGATAGAGCACTAAATACAAGATTATGTGTGAAATCAGATCCGAAAAAGGTTAATAACAAAAAAAGTTATAGGCGATTTAGTCCGAAAAAAAACTTTGTCGGCCTCTCCTGAAAAATCGTATTATGTCCCTTACCTCAATTGAACCTACGGTCGACGAATATGGAGTAATGGATTAGAAATACCTATGCTTCAAAATGATTCAAATTAATAGCAATAGTGTGTTAGAGAGCAGTGGTGGCCAAGGAGAGCAGTGGTGGCCAAGTGGTAACGGCCGCGACTTACGAGTTGTAGGTCGTAGGTTCGAACCCAGACAGGCGCTTTACTTTGTGTAAATTATTTCATCACCACTGCTCTCAAAACGGTGAAGGAAAACATCGTGAGGAAACCGGCATGTCCTAGAACCAAAAATTCGAAGACATGTGACATCTGCCAATCCGCACTGGGCCCGCGTGGTGGATTACGGCCCACTCCCTCTCACCGAGAGGAGGCCAGTGTCCCAGCAGTGGGAACATTATAGGCTGATTATGGTTATGGTAGTGTGTTATGCAATAAGGGTGCAGGTCCACAGTTTATCAGCAAGTTAGGACGACATAAGTACCTTAAAATATTATCTATAGCTAGGCTACAATAAATAATTTGCCAGTGAGCCCCAAACTAGTCTATTCTGTATCTTGGCGCCAGTGGCGTGGATTACATATAGGCACATAAGCAGTGCCTACCTCGATAAATCACCATAAGCCTGTCAATTACACTTTAGTGTGTGTTCCCCACAGTTATGAAACTCACTAAACAAAATCTTCATACAAACATGCGCGGCAGTAGGCAGTCGCCAGACGGCCTACTCGGCTCTCGTATTATTCGCACATTGTCATTGGTCTTTACTCATTCTAGTTAATACGACGAAATTAAAAATACGTACGTCTCACGCGTAATACCATGACGATCAACCTTCGCAATTTATCACCCTAAATTAGGCATGCCTACTCAAATAACCAACCGAATATGAATGTTAAATTCGTAATTTGTAATTCGTTCGTAATTTGGCCGTGCAAAGAAAGAAATGGATATTGAAGTCGCCGATAGTGGGGTAAAAATCAGCGGCTGCGAAAATTTAAAAACTTTTCATTATATGTCGTTTTCATGGTTTTGGAGGTTGCTGGAACCGAAAATAAAGTCAAAATAAAAATCCAAGATGGCGGCTGTAAAACTTTTTTTTGTTACTAGATACTTTTGTTTTATGTTTCTGATTAGTGATCGCGTCTGCCTAGACTAGACCCTGCCTAGTGCCTGCCTAGGTATTCTGAAAACCAATGCAACGCCACTGCTTGGGGCTCGGGTTTGGGGTTGGTCGGAGTGGGTGTATACTTTGTATACTTACGGGATTTGAGCATAACCATCTGAGTTACCTACTTATACGATGATAGGAAAAATAAACCCAATTCTAAAGAAAGAAAGAAAAAATATTTATTCTTGAATAGGAAGATCACAAACTAAACACAATCCGAAATACATAATAATAAAATCTTTTTTTTATCCTGGTCGGCGCCAAAAGACCATAAATTTTACCTAGGTACAGTCAACAAAGGAGTTAAGTATACAGAAGCGTCAGATATTGTTGAAGTTTAATAAGAAACCGATGGATATTCTCGAATAAAATTTTAGTTTATTAATAGAAAACAAACAGCTCATTTATTAAATTAAATTTCAGTCCAGAACATCCATCGGTTTCTTAGTAAACTTCAACTATATCCGACGCTCCTGTATACTTAACTCCTTTGTTGACTGTACATAAAATTGCATGTTTTTGCTCTATCCAGAATCTAAAATAAAACACTAACAAACAATTTCAATTTCACTAAACCAGCTTAACATGTTAAGCTTTCAAAAACCCCTCTAAAACGCTCAAAAAATCATAAAATTTAAAACCAAATCCAAACAATAAACTCTAAGTAATCCTTTATCACTCGTTTTTTTTTTCGTGTACAAATGGCGTCTGTTGCATGCGACATGCGACATGTCGGTGCGACAAAGGCGCAACCGCTCGACAAGTCGTGTCGACCACCCACTGAATGCGACCCGCGGATATCGTAGTCGGAGAGATGAGGAATGGCCAGTGACAATTTTTCGGTTGGGTGCACCTGTTGTCTTGTTTTTTTTTGCTGTTTTATAAAGAAGATGAATTCTACGTTTACATAATCTTTGCAATAGGATTATTTCTTTTCTTTTGGTTTAGTGGATAATAACTTAACCTGTTAGCTCGGCTGTCTACCATAGGTGTGATGATATTACCTACTTTGGTTCTGCAAATTAATATCATCTTGCTTGAAGGACTTTTTCCATGCAGCCATGCGAAAGTATAGTTAAAATTGCTATTTTTGTGTGACATAGCAAACGGTTCTTTTGGAGCGTGGCCAAAATCGGAACTAACGCTGCCATCTTGTTTTGTTAGTAGGTGCCTACAACTTTTGTGACAATTTTACAAATGTTTATCAACAACGCCATTCATGCGCCAAAAGATCTACATGTATTTGTAGCATTCTACTTGTACTTAAAAGTCAGTTAGTTCGATTACAGTATCTTTATACTGTAGTTCGATAGTCCAATCCGTTGCACGCAGACTACGATACACACAACGAAATCCACGTCGCATACCTTATCTGTTATCTCATTTTTTAAAGATAAAACTATTCTAGCTTCCTTAAAACATTAATCCAAACTAATCTCTATAATCATCCAGATAAAGTGGGTAATTCATTGAACTTCCACATTGACATATGACTTATACAAACTAGTGGTGGAAAGCGAAACTTTCTGTCGCCCATCGATAAAGTCAATAAGATAAATCAAGTTAATACCGACGGACAGTTACCAGTAGATACAAATAATTTGATTCCATGTCGCGATTCCATCGATATACATGAAACGGCTGTTATTAATGTACACTAGGTTAATCGATTGTTTAATTCCGTTCATATTACGACCAATTTATGGGTATCGATTAGGTTATTCGATTCTGATTTTAATCGATTAGGAATGCTTGTTGTTGTTCCTGTTTCGTCTGGTTATATTAAAGTGGATGGTTAATTTTATAAATATTTATTAGAAAATTTAGGACGTTTGGGCTGGTTTTCGAATTTAACGTGTGTTAAAGCACGATCTACACGGTTTAAAACGGTGGTTTCAAACCTAAGTTTAAAACAGTGTAGACAGTGGTTTGAAACCAATTTCGTATGACCTTTGAACGTCCTTGGTAGAAAGGCCTGCGTTGCAAACCAGTGGCAGAAGAAAATGTTGGTTTAAAACGTGTAGCAGGCATCTCGCAACAACAACAACTTCAAGGTCACCTTGGTTTGTAGACTGGTTTCAAACCGTGTAGATCGTGTTTTAAGGAAATGGCCTAATGATGCTCATAAGAACGGAATAAATCTAATTAAATACCGGATACTTTTTCTTTTTTAATAACAATAATTTATTACATAAAAGTGGTACAGTTACAAAGTAGGATGACAACTTAGGAATAGTTTAAATCTGAGATGAGTAGGTAACAATACAATTTTACGATGTGATGTCCTAGCTAGGTTACTTAGTAGCCTGTATTAAGGACAAACAGCATGCATTACAGTATGCATGCTGTTTGTCCTTAAGACAGGCTGAAGTGACCTTAAAGTGAGCTGTCAATAGTGTCAATTCCTAGCAAAAACAAACTCACTTCACCTACGTTATCACGGTGATCTTTTTACAGAATGCAGTATGTAGTTTCTAACTTAATTAAATATCGGAAGATATAATTGAAGCCTCCGAAACTATGGTAAACACTAATCATCTGTCACAACTACATTATGTCGGGGTCGGCTTCCAGTCTAACCGGATGCAGCTGAGTATTATACATGGAACAACTGCCTATTTGAAGTCTACAACACAGCTACTGGGTAACTCGATACCCCTTTGGTAAACACTCCATAATCAGCCTATAATGTTCCCACTGCTGGGACACTGGCCTCCTCTCGGTGAGAGGGAGTGGGCCGTAATTCACCACGCGGGCCCAGTGCGGATTATCAGATGTCACGTGTCTTCGAATTTTTGGTTCTAGGACATGCCGGTTTCCTCACGATGTTTTCCTTCACCGTTTTGAGAGCAGTGGTGATGAAATAATTTACACAAAGTAAAGCGCCTGTCTGGGTTCGAACCCACGACCTCGACTCGTAAGTCGCGGCCGTTACCACTTGACCACCACTGCTCTCTAATAAACTCTCTGCTAAACACTCAATATTTTCTTCGTCATGTTACTAAAATTAATTTTACCATGTTATTTTATAAAGTTAGTTTTGTTTATCAATTATGTACAAATTATACAAACTAGGAAAATGTAATTTGGGATTGACGGACATATTTTAGCCTCTAGAGACTTCAACATATTCTAGTAAGGGCAAAAAGTCCCACCAATATTTAATACAAAATACGAGTAACCAAAAAATATTTCTGAAAAAACGAGTACCTCACCAAAAAATATTTCTGAAAAAAAAAAGGCTGAAAAGGCCATTTGCGATATTAAATTTTATGTCTATTTAATATCCCGAAATGAACGTTTTTATCCATTTGTACATACAAATGTTTGACCTTTACAGTCGTGAATATTAGAATCGGTGACTTTAGTGGTGGGTTTATAAGGTAACTTAATGAGAATGCATTAAATATCAAGATGGGTACTGAAGTGTCTGAGTTTTAAACTAACTTTTAGATGTGCTTTATTTACTTAACTATATAAAGAAATTACAGATCATATTTATAGAAGGTGGCTGGGGCAGACTGGATACGGTAGGCAGACAAGAGGGTGTTGTGGCGCAGCCTGGGAAAGGCTTGATATGTCCAGCAGTGGACTGCGATAGTAATAATAATCACACTAATATTATAAAGGCGAAATTTTGTGAGTGTGTGTGTATGTTTGTTCCTTCTTCACGCACAAACGGCTGGAGTAATTTTGATAAAATTGTGTATGGAGGTAGCTGAGACCCTGGATTAACATATAGGCTACCTTTTATCCCGATATTCTCACGGGATCGACACTTATGTGGGTGAGATCGCGGGGCGCAGCTAGTGAAAGATATAGTGTAAGGTAGCGCTAGACCCCACACTAGGATAGACTGTGTCGTAGGATCTAGTTATTTCGGCGCTAATGACACATTATAAGAGCTTAGTCTAAACGATATTTAGGGCGCCTCGAAAATCTAAAATCCTCGAAAACCTACTCAGCGAGCGAAAGTGATGCAATTACTTTTGAAACGCAAAAGAAGAGTGATGGCTATAATTTGCGTGCGCTCGGAATAAAACGACGTATGGGCCAAAACGAATTTACTCCTTTTTTAACAAAATGAATTAATTAAATTTAAAACTACTTTGAAGAAACTTTGATATGATAATTCTCTATGTTTTAAAGTAAATTCCATTGAATAACTCTTAAGTGTTACGCCGTAATGTCGAAAAAAGTAAAAAAAAGATATAACTTTGCAGATATAGGTCGAAATACATATCTACCCCAGAAGCTTAATAATCGGCTTACAAGTACTCACAGCAACTCCGTCTTATAACCTGCCTTTGCTTAGCTAATCACACTACTGCTAAATCGATGTAGACTTAGCGTTTTGTCGCCAACCGCAGGTGTCACGTTACTCGATCCGTTTACTGACACGTCACTAAGTCTATACGACGTGTTATGAGGTTGATGGACGTATACTTCAAGTTGTAAGGACATGTTCATCGCGTGACAGGTGTGATCCGTGACGCTTGACGCGTGAAATGACGTAACGTGCTTGTCACGCGTTTTTGTTAAATTTTTTTTTTTCGTAATAACGTATTGGATTTTTTTTTTGGGTCTTGTCACGTTTTCTGTTCGTTTGAGTATTTTTTATTACAGGTAATTATTAAAATTTTCGTATTGTTGCTTTTTGATCGGTCCTTGATAAACTTAATTTATTATTTCTGTTAGTCACCTTTCATTAATATAATGTTCATGGTAGATAAGCATCTTTTCTTGAATTAAACCCACGAAAGTTTCATTTCCAAGAATGTGGAATTAAACTCCAGACTTCCAGAGACTACAGGTAGGTACGAGTAAAGTAGGAGGTGTGCTGCATGTTAAATATTTCAGAATATTATGAGTAGGTCTGACGTAATGAAATGCAGTGTCATGTTTTTGAAACGGATCGCACGAAGCAAGTTTAGGGCAACAGAAAACAGTATTTTTGTGTATCGTAAAGGGGATCAATATGCGTAGCATTTTCCCACACATATAATGGATGGTAACCCATCCACGAACCGACCTAGACAAGCGAACCAACCCTCGATCGACCACCGCGGCTGTTTAGCTCTGAGCCGAGTGTTTGAAAAAAAAAACCATCTTTAACTGCTTCCAAATTATTATTCCTATCAGTAAAGTCTCCTCTAGTTAATTAATGTCACAGTATTCGTATAAGATACCTCTCCATGTAAAGTTGTGGTTACTCTTATACATACATATTATGTACACACAACAGTATCTACTCTCTTCTACACATACTCGTATATACGTACCTACTGCACACGTTAATGTAATTAGATTTGCGTCAAAGTAACCGCACAAAGGAGTAGGTAACTTGCTAACTGGTATCTTCAAGCTTTACCCCGAGCGTAGTAGGTTGAATTAACGGTTAGAGTGTTTGAATATTTAGGTTTATAACTTTGGCCTAAATAATCTGGGACTGGGCTGGCCACGTCTGCCGTGTGCCTAATAAGTTGTGGGCCACAATAACCACCACATGGAGCCCTGACACAGGTAGAAGGCGTCACGGCAGACCCCGTAGCAGATGGCGGGACGAGCTGGACAAAACAAACGACTAGTGGTCCACTTTAGCCCTGGATCGAAAGAGTTGGAAGTCATGGGGAGAGGAGTTGGCCCAGCAGTGGGATGATGCAAGCTAACAGTAATAGGCTTACAGGAACTAAACACAAAAAACGCAAGTTTTAGAAACGATATAATTATATGATCGTACAGTAAACAAAACCAGAAAAATATATGATATTCTTCAGGATATATGCTCGGTAGATGGTGTGTTGAAAACATAATACAACTAATAAAAAAAAGAAAAAAAAAAGAAAAGAAAAGAAAAAGAATTTGATACGATGGAAAAATCACCCAAATGTTGACTGGTAGAAAATGCCTATGGCATTATGTCCGCCTCTGTACATTTGTGTGTTTGAAGTGTTTAATCTTAATATCATAAAGGCGAAAGTTTGTGAGTGGGGGTGTGTTTATATGTTTGTTACTTCTTCACGCTCAAACGGCTGGACCAATTTTGATAAAATTTTGTATGGACGTAGCTGACACCCTGGATATCGGGATAAAAAGTAGCCTATATGTTAATATAGGCTACTTTTTATCCCGATATTCCTTCGAGATCGACATTTACGCGGGTGAAACCGCAAGGCGCAGCTAGTAAATATGTAAAGCTAAGAAACAAGTTCAATGACATATAAAAAAAAGATTCAGAATCATGTACTGAATTCATGGTAACAGGTTGAACATGCTTTCTACTATTTTGTAACACTGATGTAAAACATAACTGTGTCTTGGCTGTCGCACTGTTGGGTAAAAATAAAAATATTACTGTAACTCGAGGAATGTATACATTGCCCGACCACTGCCATCGATCTTAGGTGTATGGAGATTAACTTTCTACCTCATCGTATCTACTAGTCTTACATGTTAACAAATCTTATCTCTGACACCATAAAATCCCATCAGGTAGGATCCCAACATTGATGGGGGTCCAATTAGAGCAACATCCGTTGATAACAGTTCACTGAACATGCGTTAGGTGGCGCCTGGGAAGTGTGAGAGTGCCTTTAGTTGGACACATTATTACGTGTCGAATGGAAATTGATAGGAATTCGACGTGTCATTGCTATAGATGGGCCTATGTTGAGATTTTTAGCCAAATTGGGCATTTATTATAAAATTATGTTGCCCGAAATAGTATCTATCTTGTATTTTTTTATTTTGCTATAGGATAAAAGAAATGCAGATAAAATTTAAGTGCATGAGAACTTATTCAAAACATTATTAGAATAGACACTGAAATTCAGAATAATAAATTAATGAAGTCATTAAGCCATGGTATGTGGAGCTTTTCCAGCCACACTAATGGACTTAGTAGCTCGTAAATATACAGTTTTTATTGCCGACTGCTTTAATAAACTACTCGAGTAATCAGAAAGATTAATGCAACGCTTATTTCACTTCCCTTTACATGGGTGAGGAAATATCCTCAAATAATAATTGTATTTCTATTTATACATAGGACCGCAGTTAAAGACGGCGATTAGAATGAACATTTTTGTTTGTAGGGCGAGTTTTAAAACAAAACGTCAAAATTATGACAGCTCCAATGTCTATCAAATTACAACCACCCGCCATCAAATTCACACACACATAATTGGTGAACAGGAGGTGTCAAAATTCTACAGGGGGTTGGAAGCGTTGAACTGAGTCGCAGCTTAAACAAAAGAAGATTAAGTTACCGTTAAGTTCCTTGCGTGATACTGACAACGTAGTCTGTAGGCACTTAGCCGAGTGTGAGTTCGAAGTACCTACCGAGTGCGAGTTTAAAGTAGCATCACTTGTTCAACGGTTAGCAAAGAGACTTCGTTAAGTGTATTAGTGAAGGTGAATATTTGCTCTGGATGTCGCTTTCAAGGAGAATTTTCACGACGGAAAATTCCGAACGCCGAATAACGCTTTTAAAGGTACTGCAAATGGGATTTTGCGCTCGGGAACGGAGACAATGGGTAGGTAAACGCGATGTGGGATTTCCTTTTAAATTCAGTAAAGAGAATTGGCAAACCACATATTTTGAAAGCCAATAGACTGGTGGAGATTTTGGAGTCGGATTTTGTATATACAGTACAAAATAGAGTAAGATTTAAGCAGAAAAATCATATCACAGAAACGAGAGCAAAAAAATATCCATAGAGATGAAAAAAGACAAGTTGCAGTCTGTACTAATCATTATTATGATCATTTACCTAAGGCTAGGCAGATGATGATGATTCCCTAATAAGTTGAGGTTGGCTTCCAGTCTACACGGATACAGCTGACTACTAGTATTTGAGGTGTAGCGACTTCCTACTATTTACTAATCACACTAATATTATAAAGGCAAAAGTTTGTGTGTGTGTGTGTGTTTATATGTTGTTACTTCTTCACGCTCAAACGGCTGGACAAATTTTGATAAAATTTTGTATGGAGGTAGCTGATACCCTGGATTAACATATAGGCTCCTTTTTATCCCGATATTCCCACGGAATCGACATTTACGTGGGTGAAACCGCGGGGCGCAGCTAGTAAGTAATAATATTGTATTTCAAACTCAACTCAAACTCAAAGCATTTACTTCAATTAAACCTTGTACAGGCACTTTTGAATTGTCAAAAATTAAATAGTCTGTCAGTTAGTCCGAAAGTTGAAGCTAGTTGCCCGTTCCAAAACGTAGATCTCTATGGAGAAGAACGGGCAAGAAAATCCATGGACACTCTTTTAAATCAAGATATTACAAAATCTTGGGTACATTATTCTTGTTGCTTCTATATGTGAGAACAATGTAAAAAAAGACACAAATGAGGAAACACTTCAAAATATAAGATTAAAAATAAGCCTTGGCAGTTACTGTCGGCGCCCGCCCGTTTACGAACATGACGCGTGGATCAGCACCATCCAGCTCAACATGTATAAATAACACTTTATAAACCAAGATGGAAGTCCCAAATCATGACCAGAGAGGTAATTGTGTAACACACTAGCAGTAGGCATGGCTTTAATTTTGACAGTCCAACAACATTCATTGCGTTATTTACGTTGTTGATGGCTTAATTATTAGTCGATTGACTCGCCAGAAACGGGTGAAACGTCACTTCTAAATAATATTCTCTTTCTATAGGCGATTCGCAGGAATTGGCACATTTTGAAAAAGGTACCGGCTCGGGCGAGTAAATTCGTGCGAATCGTAGTCGATAAGCCATTTTTCGAACATTTATGAAGCAACTAGCAGCGCCCCGCGATTTCACTCGCGTAAGTGTCGATCCCCTGGTAATACCGGAATAAAAACTATCCTATGTCCTTTCCCGAGACTCAAACTATCTCTATACCAATTTTCATTTAAATCGGTTCAGCGGTTTAAGCGTGAAGAGGTAACAGACAGACACACTTTCGCATTTATATTGTATTATACATAGTTTATAGTATATATAGGGTGACTGGTAATTAGTGACCGATACTTAAACACGTGATTTTACTCATCATTATGAACAACTTTTACTATGGGACCAAACCAGAAATCCCGAAAAAAAATCAGCTGTTCCCTACATTTATGTTCGTCTAACTCGTCAAAATGTAGAGAACAGCTGTTTTTTTTTCACGATTTCAGGTTTGGTCCCATAGTAAAAGTTGTTCATAATGATGGGTAAAATCACGTGTTTAAGTATCGGTCACTAATTACTAGTCACCCTATATATAGTAGGTAATAAATAATAATAATCTTTATTGACATAAAAATATTACAACCATACATGTGAAATCCCTGACTACTGTGCTAGGCGAACCTGTGTTACAGGAATCAGTGTCCTCCGCCTTAGATCAATACACATTTCAATGTATGTAATAAAATACAAATAGTAAGTAACACTAGTAGGTATCGATGGATTAGCAATATCCTTCAAAATGATTCAGATTGTGATTAATATTATGTTATGCAATTAAGGCGCCGAGCTTGACTTATCGGATCCCCATTCATCTTTAATATCCACGTCAACTAGGAGCCAGTGTTTAGCCCTAAGGCTGTCAAACGTCTTAAAGGCTGACAAGTGTCATATACCTAAATACCGTTATTATAAACCTCGACCAAGCTCTCTGTGGGTATATACTAAGCTCCTAAATTGATTAAACGACCCTAGTTGATGCCTTAAGTAAGACCCTCTCTGTAATACGACTAACTTGAAAGTTTTTGATTCTATTCATCTGTAGTTCATGTAGACGTTTATTAGAATAACAAGTCGTACGCTCGATAGAATTTTCGATCGGCAAAAATGACGAAGTTCTATACAAGCTTTCATCCCCTATTCGAACGAAAATCCAGAATTTTTCACTTTAGTTGTATGAAGAATTCTTGTGTAAAAGACACAACGGTTTAGGCTGTGTCTAATCTGTCAGTGAGTGAATTTATATATTCTTTTATTATAAATTAGATTATATAAGGCTAATGTAAGAATACAGGTCGCGTCAAGTAAAATTAACACTGGAAGAAAGTGGGGGGGGGGGCTGTTTTGCGCATGGGTGTCTTCTTCTTCAATCGGTCCCTCATTACTGAGGATCGTGGTCACTGGACGCTTTTAAGCGGACAATCTGCCTCCATCTACTCCGGTCCAAAGTTGTCATCACCACCTGCTGAAAATTGCTTGAGGACGTAGCGTCCTTTACTTGGTCGGACCATCGTGTTGGCGACCTGCCTCGTGCTCTCTTTCCTTCGGTATTGCCAACAATAACCAGCTTTTCATAGGTTTCTGTAGCTGGTAGAATTATTCGGTTAAAATCAGTACCATACCTGCCAAACAAATTAATGTAAGTACCTAAATTAATTAACGTCAAAAATGTTATGTCAGGAGAACCAAAAGATCAGTATTTTTTTTAAACTGTGTATTCCAAATTCCTGGAAAAATAGTCGGTAGAAAAATATACAAAAACTTTATTTAAACTAACCCACGCTATAACAACACGTGGAAATAAAATACAGCGGTTACAATTTTCACAAACACTATTATATTTTGTCGGGAAAGTTTCAAAGAGGAAATTGGTAAATCGAAGTTCGTCCGATTGTTGGAGCTACTTAGAAAATATTCTAAATTGCTTTTGATATTTTTATAAAAAGTTTTGTTTCGTTCAGCTGTGTTTGCTCTGTATTGTTTTTGCATGTGTTATCTGAATTGTTTTGCAAGGAATTTGAAGACTAGGAGGCGTTCAATAAATTTTAGTTGCCTCAAAGGCTAACTTATTGACTTGAGTCTGATCATAGTCTTGTCTTTGATAACTGATTGGATAATGTTTAGATACCGTGTGGCGGGACCCTTTTTTTTTTTTTGAGGATGGGAAATCATCAAATGACCCCTTCCGCTCTGGGTGGAGCGGAAGGGAGTGTCAGACTCTTACTGACTAAAACCCACCCGTGTTCCTTCCTTAGCCCCTTATGTTCCGGGCCAGCGGTAACCCTTTCGGACAATCCCGCTGACGCGGCAGGCTTCGGCCCTGTGGGGCCCCTCCTCGATGCTGACATCTCTTTGAGGCGCGCGTGGAACACGTACCCGTACGCGGGACCCTTGTGATCTGCTCTACCTACAGGTAATCCTAGTGCAGACACCAATTTCTCACAAACTAGTGTCACATAGTTAATAAGCGTGTCTAAATTAATATATATTATTACTAGCTTCCGGCCGCGGCTTTGCCCGTGAGGTATGTCGATAAAAACTATCGTATATCCTTCCCCTGGATGCAATCTATCTCTCTGCCAAATGTTAACGAAATCCGTTCAGTGATTTAGGCGTGAAAAGGTAACATACAGACAGACAGAGTTACTTTCGAATTTATAATATTAGTATGGATGATGCCATGGTTTGCGAAAAAAAATATTTATTTGAATTTGATGTCAGATAACTTATGTCTTTGGAACTCACTGCTGTTCATTGTTATGAAATGACAGGCATCATTACTAATTTCAGCTCTGTACTTACCTATTTCGAAATAGAAGTTTAAAACAACATTTTCACCTGTTATGACCTCCTCAAAACACAACTGCTATTTCAAGTTTGTTAATTACCATAAAAATAAGTTGTAAACAAAACAAAATATTTACTTTTAAACCAAAGGTTCGAACAATGGTGGTAGAAACCGACTGCTTTGAATATAGCGTGTCATTGCACTGAGACACAGGTGCGAGGAGTTAGGTGAACAAAATTATTATTTTAGTATTTTGTCACATTTTTCTTCATTTTAACTAAAGAAAGAAAAAATGTTTATTCTGCACAAGCAAAACGCACATTGCAAATAAATAAATTAAAAAAAAAGACAAAATATACACACACAACGTAGTCGAAAGCCTCGTACGTTTGTCCGTCAACAAGCTACCATAGTGATCCATACAACACTGACAACCGTGCCTACACAAGAAAAACGTGAGTGTGCAAAAGGCCTTGTGGTGTCGCAGATGACAGCTGACAGACGACTACTACTGTACATGGGTCTCCACAAACGACAGTCACAACACAACGAAAATTGCATTTCAAATGAAATAAATTCTCACTTTTCAAGAAAATATGTACTAAATTCTGCAGGTTTGCCGAATTGTAAATGTTATTTCATATTCTCTCATCCGATTCCTTGTTTTTCTGTTATTGAAGTATGATATAAAACAGAATATGCTAATATAATGTCTCCAACACCTTATAGGTAACTAATGTTAATAGTAGTATCTACTAGATCTCATTATAAGCGAACTGTTATTTTTAAGTTCTTGTGAGAAATAAAGTTCTTTAAACCTATATAGTGTCCATGGAGTTTCATGCCCGTTCTTCTCCATAGAGATCTACGTTTTGGAATGGGCAACTAGCTTCAAATTTCTGACTAACTGACAGACTATTTAATTTTGACAATTCGAAAGTGCCTGTACAAGGTTTAATTGAAATAAATGGTTTGAGTTTGAGTATAAGGAAACATAAGTTAGTACAAAGTAAGGTAGATGTTGTTACGCTAAATCTCTAACATTATGCCGCCCAAACATCTAAGCTGTGTGTCCAACCCACGATGCGTGAAACGTACCCAAGCTATTCAAATCAGCGCAGACCACAAAAACAGAATTGAGATATTATGCAAATACCTGATTGTATGCAGATGGTCGATAATAGGCTACACTTTGAAATCGACGTTCAATTCTCCATAATGAGTGAGACAATAAGCTTAATAAAGCCGTTGACTATACAAGGTTTTGATCAAGATAGTGCCGGTAATTGGCCTGAGGTGGGCGTGGTTAAGAAATTGCATGGCATGTGGATATTGTTCACAAAAAACGTTATGCTCTAGTGGCTATTTGGGGTCAGGGGTAGAATATATAACGTTTTTCGGTACATAATTTACATATCATGTGAGTTTTGTAAACGTTGCTTGGAATATTCCGTAATTATTTTGTTTTTTGCTGCATGTAGGTGGGCCCTAATATCGGCATGGTCGAACTTGGGTGTATGATTGAGAGAACACAAAACACTGCATCATTTGAGTACCTCAGGCGTGACTTTAATGATGTTGTTAAAACCTTTGGTTATAAGTTCGAAGACCCAAACAAAGGGGTGATGTTTTTGAATTTAGGCGTATTCATGCTTATGTGAATACGAACGAAAAAAATAAAATATTACAATATAGTAACCAGTGAACAATAAATTTTTCCTTTAATCTATATTGTCTCACTGCTGGGCAAAGGTCTTCCCTATATTTTCCCATTTTTCTTTGTCCTGTGCCTTCTCCGTCCAAGGCTGGAGGCTGAAGTGGGACTAGGTGGCTCACACCTACATGTATGTTTCTTAAACATAGGCTTAAATATTATCTTGATTAATAAAAATATTATTTATATAAAAGCAGCTGCAGTTAAAATCAATTGCATGCACATTAAACCTCAGTAAATATTAAAATAGTTTATTAGAGAGCAGTGGTGGCCAAGTGGTAACGGCCGCGACTTATGAGTTGTAGGTCGTAGTTTCGAACCCAGACAGGCGCTTTACTTTGTGTAAATTATTTCATCACCACTGTTCTCAAAACGGTGAAGGAAAACAACGTGAGGAAACCGGCATGTCCTAGAACCAAAAAATCGAAGACATGTGACATCTGCCAACCCACACTGGGCCCGCGTGGTAGATTACGGCCCACTCCCTGTCACCAAGAGGAGGCCTGTGTCCCAGCAGTGGGAACATTATAGGCTGATTATGGTATGGTAAATATTAAAACAAAGTCCAGTCTTGGAGCGAAAATATAAAACAAAAAAGCGCCTTAATTATTTCCCTAACAAAAATAATTTAATTGCACATTGAATCTAAAACATAATTACCACCTCAAAATTGCAAGCCAACAACTTTCAAAAAACGCTATTTTATCGTTTTGTTTCAAACTAGGCAGTAGTTTGAAACAAAACGATAAAATAGCGTTTTTTACTTTAAAAAATAAACGTTCCAACCACTAGACTGCTAAGCCTTTATAACCCAGGTCGGCTCTTATAGAGAGGGCCTAAACAAAGAGCCGTAAATAGTGCATTGTTCTAGAGTCCCAGGCAGAGAGCCCCTAACAAGTTTGTGGGGTTTTCAAGATCACAATTTTTATTCTAAAGGGGTTGTTAAGTTCGTATTTTAAAGTAAGCTTAAAGGTTTTTTGAAAGGGACCGTGTTTTGTTTTTTTAGCTTTTCTGTGGTTCCTATTCCTTTGTATTTTAGCGAGGTTCAAGACCTAGGAGTGTTGACCTAAAAAGGTTACTAGGGTAGGCTGAAGTGGTGAGAGGATAAATCAAGTGCTGTGACAACCTAGTTTATTTGTAGCCGAGGTTAGTCTAGCAGGAGGTTATTTCTATCTAGGAAAGAAAGAAAGAAAGAAAATATGTTTATTTGCGGCAAACATGACGCAATAAAGAACATAAAAACAAAAAAAAATAAGAAAGGGTTGGAGGAAACGTGGGAAATTAGAAAGAAATTAGTTATGGGTTTGTTTTCAACCGACCGGTACCTATCTATAGTTCAGTATAAAATACTATAGTTGTTGTGTATTAGATAAGTTTTAGCTAAGGCTGGAGAGCTTACGTTTACGTATGGACCCTTGCAAGAAAATGTGTTTTTATTGAAGTAAAAAAAGTCCGACTAAAATCAATTCAATTTTTACATTTTGACGTTCAAAAGTGCCTTTTACGTGCCTATTTGAAATAAATGATTTGATTTTGACTTTCAGGATTAAAATAAAAGAATATTCTTTTATTTTGTAAAATTAAAATCTACACGTTTTATATTATTGTTAAGTGGGCCTTTTAAAACAAAGGAATAAATAAATAGGAGTAACGAATTTCACTTAACATTTCCACGCTAAAAAGCCACATCCTAATTTAAAATTCCCGGAGCCCTCTTGAGAATATACAATTAAACCTTTCCCAGCATTCATTCGCAAAAAGACAACAGACTGATGTCTCAATCGCATTTATTTCAATTACAAATCAGCTTGAATATTCATACGCCGAAAGCTATAAGTGTGCCTAGAACGTGCGCAAGAGTCGGCCCGCCCTCGACGCTGATTGGCCGGCCAATTTTGAATTGGCCAATCGCGCTGGCGCGGGAAACGTTACGTGTAATTTTAGCATAATTAGTCACGCATTGGAGTAGTAAGGTTGTGCTTTCCGCAAAAAATATCCATATCTTTGTTGGCTGACAGGATCCATTGTTTGGCACCGCTAGTTTATGTTGTATTGTTTCTAAAGTAATTGTTATATTGTTTTGAAGACATTGAAATATCTATTTATTATTCCGGTCTGAACCCCCCCTCCACCCTCCCCCCTCCTCGATGCCTAGAGAAGTATTATGTTTCTTAGTTTATGTTACGATAGATCTCCGTTACGCTTTATGTTAAGTCACTGAGGTCAGCTACTGATGTATTTTTGCCACGACTTTAGGCTAAAATACCTACTTGATATAAAACTGGTACCTATTGATTTAACCATAACTTTTTAAGCCAATCCCATATCCGTCTGAGCCGTATCTCGTAGTACTAACTCCAACGAGTTTGTAATGTAGGCAACATAGGCATGGCCTTGATTGGATCATCATTCTCATGCACTTATCCCATATTATATAAGGTCGGTGCAACGTACTTACGTACAACGATAAGTATTTCTCTATTAATCGTCATTTCGGTAATCACCCCCTTACTAGGCATATGATATGCCTTTTAAACAATCCATCCATCGTTTCTTTGGTCTTCCCCTATTCTTAAATTTAATTTAAACTAACTTATACGGGGTCCCATTAAAATAGATGGACAAATTTTAACACAGCACTCAGTTCGTCTAACCAAAGATAATATTCATGCAAAAAAAACACTGATTAAAGTGATTTATTTAGACCTAAAATAATAAATTGCCGGCAAATTAGTGTATTTTCGTTGGCTGATTATTTTTCTTGTAAGTATCTATGCGTTTTTCTTATATATTTTTTTTACCATCGTCCTTATTTTGGTGGTCTGAATGATTTCTAAAAGTTTGTCTATTTTAATGGGATTTGTAACTTTTCCAAATGTTACCTATTATTAATACTTTAACTTTGAAAGCATAGTTGTTAATTTTATTGTGCATGCTTTGGTCTCTTATAAGTGAAGATGCACTCCTTCACTTATAGGAGACCCTACTTACTAGCTGAGACCAGTGATACCTACTTAATACCTGTTGCCCTTTACTATAATTATGTATCATGTATTTTGTAAAATAGCCTACCACATTCATACCCGAAACTCTCCTCACGACATCATCATCTGCCTAGCCTTTTCCAAACTACGGGTCGGCTTCAAGTCTAACCGGGTGCAGCTGAATACCAGTATTTTACATGGAGCGACTGCCTATCTGACCTCCACAACCCAGATAGGGTTCGGTAAGACTGGTTGTCAGACTTTCGGGCTTCTGACTACCCGTAACGACTGTCAAAGATCCACGAATGACAGCCTGACTGTCCTCACGACATTCACAAGACCCATGAAACACACAGAGATAACTAAATATAAAACCTCAAGAAAATGCCAGTTTAAATTTAAGTACTAAAGTTATCCTAGATACTAATAGTCAGGTAGACAAGTTGGATAATAAAAACCTCACAGAGTATGAAGATTGCGATAAGTTTTACTCGCTAGTCAGTTGCCCGCGGTAAATAATTTCCTGGAGTCAACTCTTTTAACTTATACGAGAAAAGGTGAGGTTTTTGCAAGACTTTTAAAAGAAAACCATCTTAAGAGCTGTGGAACTATTTTTTTATCTTAGTTATTATGATCCACTTCATTATTTATTCTTTTGTAATTTTCTGGGACACCTAAATCTTATAATAGAGGGTCAAATTAAATTCACTAGCGAAACTACGCATACGTGTTGGGTAAGTCTCGATATCTTTTTTTTCGTTAGCCTGTGCTGTCTCAGTGCTGGGCAAAGGCCTCAAGCATTTTCTTCCACATTTCCTTATGTTGTGCCGTCTCCGTCAGGTTGGTTAGGAAGGAGTCTAAATCGTCACGCCAGCTCGTCAACGAGCCAGGCCTAATTTTTTAGGCCTGGCTCGGTGGCGACGCCCGTCTTCAGGCACCCACTGTGTGACGACTTTGGCCCATCTGTCTGGATGCATCCTATAACTGTGACCCGTTCAGTCCCAGTCAATATCTAAACTCGATAAAAAAAAAAACAATTCATGATTGTTGTAGTGGGGTTATCGACCGCAGTTACTGTAGTCACTTGAAATATCAGTGTAAAAATCAGTTTTTTATGAATAGGTAAACTTCACAGATGTGATTAGTATCGATACCTATCTAAACACGATAAAATATATTTACTCAACTCGTACCTGAAGTGAAAACACTACCAGCAGTCGTTGACCCCTAAAAAAAAAATCAAATCTTTTTTATTATCATTTTACCGTGTATAAAAATCGATACGCATAATGTCTGCTGAGTTTTGCTAGCTATTTTAATTTGACCTTGTACAACGTTTAATCAAAGGGCTTTCTGGAAATCTAAAATGGAATCTGATACGACTCATGACCTTTTAGGTCCTTGGTTTCGTTTTGGGACTAATTAACTAGTCTCTCAACTTAATTTTGATCCTTTATAAAATTAGTGGCTGATTTTTCAATTATCTGATAACTTTATTCGAGCAATAATTTTCAAATTTTGACAGTTCTTTCATACATAAACTGTCAAACGCCAATTTTATTCCTCGAATAAAAGTTTATTAGCATTTTAGAGGTAAGTTAGTAATACTTCGGGACTAAAAAAAAAATTGAAGCCCTGTCAATCAAGGTATGCAGGTGTTTGAGAGAACTAAAAATTTTTTACGTTTTATTTTTCCTCCATTTTTTTTTGTCAAACCCTTTACGGTACTGTGTATCCCACTACATTACTATACAAAGTATTTAATCTATTATCAAAACCCTTACCATCAAAAAGAACACCGAAAATCAATAGTTCACGCAGTAAATCACACAGGACCCAATATAATTCGTGTTAACTTACAGAACTAACGTTATCTCCGCTCAGATTACAGAGAGGGCGCTGTAACCGCGGGGCTACCGATTTAGCCATGTAATATTGACGTTCCATATGATTTATGAACAATAAACACTGGCAACCATATTGTTCTAAAATAGGTTAGTGTCTTATGCGAGGCGATAGCGATGCGATATTATTGTTTACGAGTATTGAGTATGAATTTAGAATTAGTATGTGATGGAGTTTTGACTTTGAATTCTAGTTTGTAATTGTTGATAATGTGTGTGATTAACTTTAACGTTTCAGGCCGAAGGAATCTTTTATAAAACAACGTTTATCTTTAGACCCAGGTTTAAAATTTTGAGCCGTTTTTAAATTTCGAACTGTAAACCGACAAAGTCAAAGTTCTTATTACAAAAACTGACTTTAAATCCGAGTCTAAGTTGTCAATTTTGCATTAAGAACTTTACGTTTGTCGGAATACAGTATACAAACTGGCTCGAAGGTTTTGGTCTAAAGTTAGAAGTCGTTTTAAAAAAGACTGAAAGCGTCTCTTGTACAACCTTCGGAGAAACGGTAGAAGAGGTCATTTGCTGGAAGAAAATTAGTTTCTCTGGAGACATTGCCCTCAGTATAACACAGGAACCACCAATGATTTTGTGCGTCCCACGAGACATCCAGGTGTCGTTATCTCCCTACATATGTGCTAAGGCTGGTCATCGTACGCCAGCCTCCACTACACCTATCTGTCTCATGGATATCCAACATAGAAAAGGAGGTTGGTTCGAAACTTCGAACTGACAACCTCTACGTCACCCGTCCGATGCCCTTTGCTCTCTCACCAGCCAGCAATATTAGCAGAGTCTAAACTAAAACCTAAACACGAAAAACTCATCCCAGACACATGAACCCTACAATCACGACACACTACTCAACGAACAGTCACGAATACCCACGAAATCCCCCGAACACGTCCGAGTTGTTCCGAGCGAGTTCTGCTCCGCTAACTACAGAAGGCGGCGACTTGATTAGAGATTCGTTGCAAGTTTGCCCACCCTCTTATTTGCGTGAGTATACGTGTGTTATAGTGCTGATGTGTTCCGGTACACGATTGCATTATTTCATTGTGTTTAGTGAGTTGTGGCGTGATGTGGAGGCATTGTTTTAAGGGAATAAGGATGGAGATTTTTATTTCTTGTTTCCTTTCGGGTAAACAAAGATACATGGCATTTATAACATTGGACATACATTTGAATATGCAGAGGAGTATTAGTACGACATTTCACCACTTATGTTAGTAGGAGGTGAGCCTATTGCCATCAATTAGGCACAAACCCAAACTCTGAGCTGTACAAAAAAACTCTGGATGGAAAAACCCAATAACACTTTTCCCGACCTGGGGAATCAAACCCAGGACCCTTGCTGAGCAGTTGCACTAGCTATCACCAGCCACCAATGAGGCAATCGTATACAGTACACTGCTGTCGTAACAAAAAATATAAAGAAAATAAAAAGAAAAATAAGTTTTACTAGACAAAAAAAGCTGCTCTCAAAACGGTGAAGGAAAACATCGTGACGAAATCGGCATGTCCTAGAACCAAAAATTTTAGGACATGTGACATCTTCCAACCGGCAGCGGCAGTGGGCCCGCGTGGTACCTAGATTACGGTCCACTCCTTCTCACCGAGAGGCCTGTGGAATAGTATAGGGGTCATATTCAAAATAATTGTAAGTTACGGATAGGAAACAGATATGAATATTATTTGATTGTAACAGAAAAATAACAGAAAGGAATTATTAGGGCAAGTTTAAATAGCACACGTTTATAACAGGCTACGAGTGCGAAGTCGGTGTGGGTCGCTAGGTGGGTACATAATGAAATAACATTTTGGTGATCGTATTTTAGTTGGTATAATTGCCATAAATTCATCATCATCATTGACATAATGCCTTATCTCCGAAACTACCGAGCCTAAAATTTTGATATTAATATTAAGGCAAAAGGATTCTAATGATTAGAATTATGTATAGCCATATTTGTTACGGTCGTGAATCATATTTTAATCAACATACAACTTTACACTGACCTGTAAATTGCAAAAAACCTGAGTCAATTTGAATTTCGCGGGCTACCTTGGCGCATCCCCCTTAACTGATACTGAGACGGCCGACGAGAGGCTGGGTACGCCTCGGCGAGGCTGCGCGGTTAGTATAAAAGGCTCAAGCAGTGAGGACTGAGGATACGCAGTAAAACATGCACACACAGACAATACATGGCACAATATACGCAAACTTTACATACTTCAAATAAATTTAAGTAAGTAAAAAAAAATGTTTTGGCTAACCTGCGGTGCACTAAGTACCTATTAATATTTTATTTTCATTAATTCATACATGAGACAATGTGAATAACGCCTAATCATTCATATCTGTTACGTAACGGAAAAAAGTGACAGATAAAATAACGTATATGAATTAATTGCACGTGTCTATCCTACAAATCTATTTATTTCCACACCAATTCACATGATTATACGAATATTTTATAGTTATAACAAATATCACAATACAGCCCTTTCCTAGTATGAGTAATAAAACAGTAAGTACTTACCGCTACTGAAAACGACTCACATTGAATATTTACTTTTAAAAGTCAAATTTTCTTCGACAACGAAACGAGCTGAAAAACTATATTGAACAAAATGGCAAAGCGTTTATTCTTACGCGTCGTGTAGTAACAGCTAGTGAACTAATTTTGCCAATATTTCAAATTTCTTTATTGCCATGGAAATAATGTTAAAATAGCATAACAGAGAAGAATAACAGATATGTGCAAAATCAGGACACTCATTAATAAATTAAATTTGGAGTACACTAAATAGTATTTTATATTTTGTTTAGTAGTGTTGAAAGTTTAAACAATATTCTCTGAATATATATTTTTTTAACTTTTGTGTAGGAATGGTTAATAATTAAATTATTTTTTTTAGTTTACCGTTAAAGACGTGGACATAGAATACTTGTATGAAACGGATCCTACGCAATGTCTGGTTTAATTTTTTTAAATGAATTGTTTAGGTTTACCAAATGTTTCGTTGTTTTTTATTAAGCTCAAATAAATATTTTATCTGTTTGTTTATGAAATTCTAGTCAGTTGCATCTCGTTATGAAAATAATTGGGTTGGACATTAAGACAGTAGTAAATATACAATTATTTTGAATATGACCCATAGGCTGATTATGAGACAAATAACCTCCTCCTTTTTGGAAGTCAGTTAAAAATACAGCATAATTATAAATGTCGCAGCCAACTGGTTTAATTAGCCATTTAGTTAACCGCCTAGCCTATTAACTAAACGGCAGCCGCTCAACTAACGGCCTGAATGATATTAAATTATAGTTTAGGTTGGAACTGTAACCAATCACGCGCGAGCCGAATTGGTCGCATAAACAAGCCAGGGCACCCCGACCAAATGGGTTAGGTTAGATTAGGACTATGATCAACCGCGTGCGAGCCGAGAGAGCGAAGCGAGGCGAGCACTACCTCCAAAGGCCAGGCGATTAACTAAACGGCTAATTTAACCAGTTGGCTGCGAAATAAATACAACATAATTATGTGCCTTTTTGTCTACAGCTTATTTTTTTTTTAATGTACGTTGTCAGTAGAGTGTTCCAAAAATATAGCTTAGGTACATCTTATAGCTTTACAATACAGGACCAAATCCTAACAATCACAGCCTTACTATCTATTCCGGGCTCACTTCCCGGTTGTGTCATTATTTGATAGATTTCGCTCGCTCCTCAAGATTGCGTGTTTCATTCTACGTGGGCGTAAATCTTTCATCCTTGTCTTACAAACTGTGAGTGAGAGAGAGGACGTAGGTGGACAATTAAGCCGTTACAGAAAGTGGGACGTTTATTATTGTTTCTACTTTGTCGTGTTATTTATTTTGAAATGTTTATTGGAAGGTGGAGGCGATTTTGTATTGGAGTAAAAGCTGTTAGAGAAATGTTCCAAAGTTAATGGATATAGAAATTATTGTAGGAGAAATAAATTGATAAGAATTCAATCAATTTATTCCTTCTTTGAAGTAAGGTAAGATGAAATAGAGGAATCCGAAAAGAAAATATTTAGGGCACTACCTACTAGCGAGGCTCTCGAGCGTCTAGGGCGAGGCCTCCCTCCTCGAAGGCCTTTGACTAGAAGTGGGACAGTGTAGGCTAGTAAAAAAAAGACCGGCCAAGTGAGTGTCGAACCACGCACTCACCTCAACTTTATATCCTTTATTCAAAGCCAAACAGCAAAATCCTTTACTGTGTTTACACTGTTATTTATACAACTCCAATGGCCCCTATAATCTCTTCACCATCTAATTAACAGAACATAACGCGAGACAGCTACCTTCTCAACGCGTTGGGTTTCTAAATCCACCCGACGGCCGTCAGTTTGACTCGTTGACAAGGATATTGTGACACCAACGATTATTTTGTTATTTGGCTTTTTAATTTCCGAGATCTGGCGGGTGTTAACATTAAATTAGTTTTTGATGAGGATCTGATTTATAATTTTAATTGTAATACTGTCTAGATGGATTAAGTGGAATGTGTCTTCTGCTAAACAAAGTCGTGCTAATTTCCTTATTCTCAAGCAAAAAACGAATGGCTTTTTTTTCAGATGGGAAATCATCAAAAGACCCCTCCCGCTCTGGGTGGAGCGGAAGGGAGTGTCAGACTCTTACTGACTAAAACCCACCCGTGTTCCTTCCTTAGCCCTTTATGTTCCGGGCTAGCGGTAACCCTTTCGGACAATCCCGCTGACCTGACAGGCTTCGGCCCTAAGGGGCCCCTTCTAAACTAATGGCTAAGGTTGTCAAGCATAATATTGTGGTTACATCTTAACCGATATGTCTTCGAGTTCTGACTCGAAAATCACACATCACAAGAACGCTATAAAATCCACAATTATTTCATTTGACATTATTGAGACTTTAAGAGCGTTTACGCCGAACGGCATTTCATACAAACTTTCAATCCCTTGTTTTTCGAAGTGAATGAACCGATTTTAATGAAATTTCATACGCATAAGCAGGATACAAAGGTCTAAAAAGTTAGTAGAGAACATTTTCGAAAAATAGTGTTACAGCCAAAATAGACCGATTTTAAACTTTCCATAGAAAAGGAGATTTCCAGTTTTTTTTTTTTTAATAAGACGTTTTGAAAATGTTCTCTACTAATTAACTAACTAAATTTTAGACCTTTGTATCCTGCTTAAGCGTATGAAGTTTAATTAAAATCGGTTCATAAATTTCGAAAAACAAGGGCTTGAATGTTTGTATGAAATGCCGTACGGCGTAAAGTTATATTACTACTATATACTACTTAGCTGTTCCTTAATCTGCAATGAGTCACCCCTTATTATCCTCCCGTGTCTCGATCCTGAATGGCTTTATGCTCAATTGGACACCATAAAGCAAACAAATGAATTTGTCGTTCATAATCTCCTCTTTGTACGTTACCTTCTCCGACTAATCTCTTGCAGACGCGTCTAGGAAAACAATAGGGAAGACCTTTTCCCAGCAGTGAGGCAATAAAGGTTTTTAAAAGTCTTGTCTTGATTATATTGCTATGTCAACTGCATGTTTCATCGTCGTTATCACCTATGCCCGCTGTACCTACGGTCTCTGCTCCTGGAGCTATGTGACCCCATGACAAAGAACACCTCCTCTCTAAACCCGCTACCACACCAGCCCAACAATTGCTCCACACAACAATAAGTCGGCACCTTAATCTTAAGGTGACAGCTACTCTAATCAACTTTCTCGAGCCATTGCCTCCCCACATATGTGACGACGGCTCTAACGATTAAACTGTCACAGACATTGTTGACGCGGTTGAATTAAATCTGTTTCTATTGTAGTTTCATAACTTTGGTGGCTGATTAGGTATGTCTGAAGAGATTTTGATGGTGGAAGGAAATAATGCTTTAGCTCTTAATACTTTTGTACCTAGTGACTCTGAACGGCCAACTGTTTGATATAGCTTTATGTGTTCACTAATTGCGACCCGCGGTTTCACCCACGTAAGTGTCGATCCCTTGGGAATATCGGGATAAAAAGTAGCCTATATGTTAATCCAGGGTGTCAGCTACCTCTATACAAAATTTTATCAAAATTGGTCCAGCCGTTTGAGCTTGAAGAAGCAACAAACATATAAACACACACTCTCACAAACTTTCGCCAATACACACAATATTAGTGTAATATTTTATATGACTACTTTTTTGTCAGCTCTTTATTAGATTAAGTAATTATTTTATTCCTACGGCAAAATTACATCACATTAAAAGTATTAAAATATACATCAACACCATCATCATTAGTAACAATATCAATATGGCTATCTAAATAGTATCAACTATTCGCTACAATAAATTTAGCCATATTGCTCTATACTGAGCTGAATTCCATTTGTAACATCGCTGATTGAACAGCTCATGATGGAGTTTAAAACCTACCAGGAAACCCGAATGAAGTTGATAAGTTCATAGATAGTCCTACAAATCACTTAATATTAACTGCAGTATATGGGTATGCCAAAGGTTGTCTTTAAAAGATCGCTCTTAGCGACAAAACCGCCCATTGTGTCACCATTTGTACAGTTTCTATATTTATGTCTGTAATTTATATGGTGTACATAATAAAGAGTATTATATTCTATGCTCTTAGCTAAATATTAGGCACTTACTTCCAAACAAGGAGGGCACCGATGAGAACCCCGACGACCAGGACTATGGAGCACAGTGCGATCACCGCTGACGTCTGTAGTGAAGGCCCGGTGTGGTTGTATGCGTCTATCTTCTGGAAAACAAAGAAAATAATACGTTAGAAGACTTTTACGAATAGAACATGAAAGGAGGTTCTGGAAGTATGTATTATAGTAAGAATTTGTCCAAAAAAGATTAAAGAATGTCTTTACAGAATGCTATAACTTTATTCGAAGTTTAAACCCTAACCTGAAAGAACTACTTTAGTTTTTGATCTGTCATTGTTTTATTTCATAATAGCAAAAATGGATGAATGGATTTCATTCGATGTAAATATTTACATCGAAACATCACACTATGAGTACTACGCTTGTTTGCGATCCACTTGTGCAGAAAAACGGTTGCATAGAGCATACGATTTTTCATGTATACTTAATAAAAATTAAGTAATTTTTCGTGTCTGTCTGTGTGTCGATTTCGATGCAGTTTTCACCATAATTAAGAGAATTTATTCCTGAAGGTGTATGTGTATAATAAATGATTATTAAACTTACATACAATAAAGGTAGCTATCTCGGTGTTCTGTCAAGTCGTTAAAACTGTGCGAAGCAGGGGCGGGTCGCTAGTAATATTATTACAATTCAGACCAATGAAAAACATCTTTTCCCAGATTTAAATTTTATGTTGAGGTCTACTTTTGAATTAAGCAGATGCGGTCACATATCATCGCAGCCCGTTCTTAATTAGTGTCAATCAAAATTTAAACCGTGTACTGGGCACTTTATATTGCACAATATATTTTAAATATTTTTGTGCTACGGCATTTTAATAATATTGTAGCGGTATCTACAACGCCACATGCGAACAACGCGTCATACTGACGTCACGCAAATCCTGCATCGCGCAAGCAGAGTTTACCGCGCAACTAGCATAGATACAACGCAACGGCCCGACATGAATCATCGGGTAGTTCCCCGCCAGACACAATACCTGTCTGGTCGGAGGATCCTCCCTTTTCTACAGAGTATTAGTGAACTTTACACCCTGTTCCTCATACCTCTATAATATTATTTATACGATTCGTGTATAAAGTCATTAATTAATTTTGGGGATAAATACAGTAGATTAAACTTTTAGTATCATCACTAGGGTTTTGTCGCCAGTTTTTGGAAAAACTCACACAACGGTAAATCACATTTTAACACTGTTATCTTTAAGGTTTTAATGACAATTGTTAAGAGAAACGACCAATTATGAACCAAATGTCACTGATACTAAATAATGGTTGCGAAAAATCCTACTATCCTACACATGTTATAAATGTAAAAGTTAGTATGTTTGTTACTCAATCAAGCAAAAACGGTTGTACGAATATGAATAAAATTTGGCACACATATATTTTATAACAAGGATTAACACATTATGATACTTTTTATCTCGATATTTCTACGAGATAGAGACTTATGCGGGTGAAACCGTGTGGTACTGCTAGTAAGTAATAATTATACATTACCACAAAAAAAATGTGTTTTTCACAAACCAATAGTATTCATAAAATATCAATCAGAGAGAGTGTATCAATAATGATAATAAGTGGCTCCACAAACGACGTTGGATCCTTTCCAAGAGACGTAAAGAATCATAGTTAATTTGTGTTATAAGCAAAAAATGTATATTTGCCAAATGTATTTGGCGTTCTTTGATATATAGAGAATTTCGCGGATCATTTCGCTAATTTTGTGCCTTTTAGTGGAATGGAATGAGAAAATGGTTGTGACAATGATTAGCTTTCGAGAAATGACAGTAGGTAAAAATAATTACAATGCAATTGCATAGGAAACACCAAATCGATTGGACTAGGATGAACTTTTAGAAGATGAAGAGGAATCATAAGATCTACCTATAAAAATAACATTATTTAGGAAAGCAGCTTTTGTTATTGGACACGTATTTTATTATGATTGCATCAAAATAGTACTGGTACGATTGCAAATGATAATACTATGATCATTTAAAACACTTGGCAAGTTAGCATTGAAATGTGAAAAACTTAAAATGCTGTAGTTATGTATTAGGATTGCTTATAATCCAAATAATCGCTACTATAAATGTCATCGTAAGGACATTCAGAAAAAAATCCCAGGGATAATGAAACTAAACCATGAAAATTGTATGAAAATATAATTGAAATAATTGAAAATGAACTTTATCATATCAAAACATCTGGCAATCGGCTGAACTTTTTGCCTTCAAAAGGATGAAACCGCAATATTTCATTCATATCACTTCAATCTAATACTTAGCATATATCTAGCAGAGCCGCAGTAAACTACATTAACGAAATTACTTTTTCAGCTTATCATAAAATGATTTCATATGCATTATAATATAAAACCACTTTAGACTTTAATTTTACATTCTCTACGAGTTACGGCTTAATGTGGATTTTATTTCTTTCTGTGCTTAACGTGGGCGCCATATTGTTGCGAATAGTGATGTGACAACGCGACTTGTAGACAAAAGAAGGATTAATTATTTTAATAAAATGTTTTTAATGTTTAATTTGTAGAATAATATTATGATGAAGAGATATTGTTTTTTCTGAGTGATGTGAAAATGGATTAACACTTATTCTTCCAGAATAAACTATAGTTTTGTACATTTTGATAGTTATGTCAGATTTTACGAGTATGCCACTAGGCATCTCCCAATAACCAAAATCTTCTTTGAATAGGTAAAACAAAAGAATATGTTCTACCCTAAAACATCATCATTTGCCTTGCCTTTTCCTAATTAATTTGAGGTCAGCTTCCAGTCTAACCGGATGCAGCTGAATACTGGTAATTTACATGGAGCGACTGCCTCTCTGGCCTCCATAACCCAGGCTGAGTAACATGATATCCCTTTCGGACTTCTTACTACCCGTAACGACTGTCAAAGATGTATAAATGACAGCTGGGATAGCTTAACATGCTTTCCGAGGCACGAAGGGATCTCGGTATGAAATAAATGGTCACCCATCCACGGATCGACCTCGGGAAGCGTCACTTAACCTGATCGATCGACCCGTACGGCTGTTAATACTAAGTCACGATCCCCAAAAAATAACACAAACAATATTTATTAATACTTTCATAATTATAATAAACGCATCCATTACGTACATTGCAAGGTAGGCGTTACCAAACGTACTTACTAAAATTGAAATACACGACAAACAAATTGAAAAAATCAACTGATACAGCATATGGCACATTTTTAATTCACATAATTACACCATAGGCGTTATTCCGAGGGTAGTAAGGTGTATGGGGGAACCTGGTAGGCGGGTTTTATGTATTAATTTTTTGATGCAATAAGCGTCACGCAACTGATAAATTGTTTGAAAAAAGCCAATTTTGACACAATAGCTTTTTCTTTTTGGAAATACAATGGTTTTTTTTAGTTTGAAGTAATTGCAGTTTTGTGCCGTTGGAGCATTAATTTAAATTATCAATTGATTGAGTTGTTAGAGGAAAGAAAGTCATAATAAAAAAGTGGCACTCCGGGAGCGCCGACAGAATTGAAAACTTGAACAATTACGTGTGTATTTTTTTAATCGTCTTATAAACAAATCACGCGGGGTGTCGGTTACGGTAACAGTGTGTCGCGAGTTCAATGGTTTTTTCCCCATCTCAAAAAATGCCACTTTCACTTTAAAAACTCTTCTTTCTCCTGCCCTTAACCCAATTCCCTGTCGGAATACCAGCGCAGCGGTATTTATTTTTAAATATCGCAACATTATGCTGAGATAGGAGCCTTTTTGGCCTTGCATAGATCTTTTTTTATTTTTCAAGTGAAAACTTCTAGTGAACTGCTATAGGCTGATGATGATAATGAAATTTATACAAATTCATAAAGAACTACCTGAAATAAAGAATTAGGAACATTTTACTTACACAATTGACTTAAAGAGTGCATAAATAAGTGAAAAGTGTGTCCGTGAGAACATCTTGAAAGTATGTAAAAGAAAACTCCGAATAAAAGCCCAAACATATACAAACACGAACAGAATCCGCCTAATTTACTGTCACTCGATGAAAATTCTTCACTTACACTCACGAAACCACGCATGAAGAGGCTTTATCAAAGGAATTGAGTACTCAAAAGCCTTCACACTCCTCGAAACTTGACTTTTATTTATTTTTTCTTCAAAATAAAAAGGTGAAATGGTTCACGTTTTTCCGTTAAATCGGTTTGGGCACAAAGGAGATAGATATAGAAGGTTGACTTCATACAACGAGCGAGAATGCACGCATACATACAACGCTACAAGGTCAATTTAGCGCGTGGCCAAAATCTGAACTAACGCCGCCTCCATCTTGTTTTGTCAATACAATTTCTGCGACAATTTCACAAAAAAAAAAATACCACTGACAGCAGCTAATCAATAGCCACTTTATTTAAACGGGAATAAAGATCACTGTCTTTTGACAGACTTATCAGTAGCAGCAACGCAACACCAACCTTATTGTAACGTCAATAGAGATCGCTGTGATTTTGACAGTGATGAAAACTCAGAGGTAAAATAACTTTGAAAGGACGGTACCAAGAAAGCTTCCCTACCAATGTCATTCAATCGTCAAAAGATCTTTGCAGTATTCTAGACACGCTTCACGTACAGCGAGTGCAACCCCCCCCCCCCCCCCCCACACTCGCGACTGGCATTTGTTTGAGATGGACGCGACGCGTACACCTTATCCTTCATCGGCCGAACTACGCTCGTACACGGTCGGCCGAACTCGGGCGTTCAAACCCACTTATCGGACGTCATCGTACGATGTCTTTTACATAATATTTGTTGTTATATGTTTAGTTCAATCGGCCTAATTTGGCCGACGACGTACGAGCATAATTCGGCAGATGACGGATTAGGTGTATCCGAGCCGTATGTTCGCCATATTTACAATAGGCCACACGTCATCATCATCTGCCTAGCCTTTTCCCAATTATATTGGGGTCGGCTTCCAGTCTAACCGAATACAGCTGAATACCAGTATCTTTCATGGAGCGACTGCCTATCTGACCTCCACAACCCAGTTACTGGAAAATACACATAATAAATATTGGTATGACCTACAAGTAGTTGTTCCGGGTCTGGATGTTTGTGTATTTGAGTTTAAATGTTTGTAAACGCACCCACAATACAGGAGAAATTCCTAGCGTGGGGCAACGTTTTTTTTTAAGAAAAGAAAAAAAAAGAATACGATATCCTTTGGTAAGACTGGTTGTCAGACTTTCGGGCTTCTGTCTACCCGTAACGACTGTCAAAGATCCACGAATGACAGCCGGGACCAACGGAAAGCATGTGCTTTCCGAGGCACGGAGGGGTCTCGTTATGTAAAGATGGTCACCCATCCACAGACCAACCGCGGCCAGCGATCAACCTGTGCGGCTGTTATTATTTAGCCACGGGCCCGCGTCACGCGTCCGCGTCTGTGTGACCTAAAGAAAACCTTAGTAGATGTTTTGACGATCCAGAACAGACACGTTTCAAACGGCGCCTGTTCGTTGCACGGAGCTGGCCTTCTGTATCATATATTTTATTTGTTTGCTTTTGGGTTCAACTAACGTTATTTTTCTGTGAAGAACTGATTTATTTTTCGATACACAATAATACTAGTTGAGGACTGAGCGACTGCGTCCGACGTTACATGAATTGCCTATTATGTTATACGGGTACAGATTCGATGAAATAGTTTTTGGTGGTTAATAAAAGTGCTGTGAAATTCGGACATACAGTTTATTGAGCAAAAATTGTTTCGTTTTGATTTATTAGCCAATGAGACTTCAGTTTGTTGGCTTCTTGAATTACGTCGTTTAAACTAATATTAAAAAGATAACAGATTTGTTTTTCGTATGTTTGTTACGCTTTTACGCTAAAACGGCTGAACAGATTTGGATGAACATTGGCACACGGGTAGACCTGGATTAGGACAGATACTTTTTATCCCAATATTCCCACGGGATCGAGAGTTACACGGGTAAAACCGCGGGGCACAGATAGTCGTTATACAATCCTGTAATTATTAGTACTAATAGAAAACAAAACTGCATTGTTTCGTATCGATTTGATATTTTCAGATATCTGTTGATTTGGTATCTTTCTCTAAACTAAAAGTCTTGAGTTGAGCTGCACGATTTCTGACAAATGCGTGCACTGACTGGACAGGTCCTCTCAATCTGTGTGGTTCTTTCCTCAAAAGACCACCTCAGACATCGATCTACATGGTCTTCATATAACCTGACCAAGATTACGTCTGGACTTTAAAAGAGACTGTGACCTCTGAGTTTGTTTCGGCCTTTCTTCTCAGAGTAGTCAGATAGGAAACGCCGACCTCATCTAGTTTAAAAAAAATATGATTGACGTGTAAAAGTGTTTGCACAAACCTACTTACAAAATAAAAATCATTTATCATTTATCAAACATTGTTACTTAATGGCAATTCAGAACTTATTGTGTTAACTCTAAGACTCCTAGTTTGTAACTGATTATATTTGCTTACATTAATAATTTAATAATGACAGGCAGATAACAGTAAAGTAAATTGAAACAGCACAAAAAAATACAATTCATTCCGTAAAAAAACCGGTCAAGTGCCAGTCGGACTAGCGCACCGATGGTTCCGTACTTTGTACCTACAAATTTACGGTTTTTTGATTTTTTCCTTTACTTGCCAAATTTCATGATTCTAGGTCAACGGGAAGTAAGTACCCTATAAATTTTGATTCCCTTGAGAGTGTCGAAATTTACGTTTTTTTCGGCATAAACGGCCGTATCTTGTTTTTACGTTAACTTAGGTGTTCGATTTTTTCACAGCTTCAAGGGACTGTAGACCTGAGTATATTTAGTTATATTTTCAACTCGATACCTCCACGCGTTCCCGAGATAAAGGGTCTTGACAGACAGACGGTTGGACGGACAACAAATTGATCCTATACGGGTTCCGTTTTTTCCTTTTGAGGCACGGAACCCTAAAAACGAATCTTGGTACAAACAATGTATTTAATTCCACAGTCCAACTTAATCAGACCCCAGTAAACGAGCTTTAATAACAATATTTGTAAGCTATTTCAAATGTATGATAGGGTTACAGGGGTCAAGTTAGTTGGTTATTATAATATCAGTAAGATCTGTATGGGGTTGGAATAATACTGTTTTTTTTGTAATTGTAATAACCCATTATACGCTATGTATGATTAAAAGGGGCACGGGCGAGTTTATGGCATAGGGTTTTTTATTTTTGGTATAGCTATTACTTTATTGGCATTGGAACGAAGAATTGCCAAACTTAAGTGGCAGTGGCAGGGCACATTGCTCGCAGAACAGATGGCCGATGGGGCCGAAAGGTTCTGAATACCAGAATTTTACATGGAGCGACTGCCTATCTGACCTCGACAACCCAGTTTCTGGATAATACGATACCCCTTGGTAAGATTGATTGTCAGACTTTCAGGCTTTTGACGACCCGAAACGACAGTCAAAGACCTACGAATGACAGCCGGGACCAACGGCTTAACGTGCTTTCCGAGCCACGGAGGAGTATTGGTATATGTAAAGATGGTCACCCATCCATGGACCAACCGCGGCAAGCGTAGCTTAACCTGATCGATCGACCCGTGCGGCTATTATTACTTAGCCACAATCACCATAGCTTATTGTTCCGACCGAGAAGGGAAGAATAACGATTATTTATTTGTGTTAATTGGATAGATCATATCGAAGCCGAATGTATTATTCATTTACATCCCCGCCCTAGCTTGTGTCTATCATTTTGTTTTACTTAATTGAATTTACGTAGAAAACCGGAGTAAAGTGCGGGTCTGAAAAATGATGGATGACGGGTTTGTGCCGTGTTATGGATAAACATGACGTGTGGGAGTTTGGAAATCGTGTCTTCATAGGAAAAAAGCAATTAAAATCTCGAATTTTCTTCGGCAACCTTTGTTGTATAGCCACGATTTGTATTTAGTATTTGAAGATTGTTTGAGAGCATGATGTGTCAACGCATTTGTGAGTAAACACCAAAAAGATCTCAAAGTAAAACATTTGGGGAAAAAATAATCTGTTCTCATCTAAATAAATATAAAACTCAAAGGTGACTGACTGACTGACATAGTGATCTATCAACACACAGCCCAAACCACTGGAGGGATCGGACTGAAATTTGGCATGCAGGTAGATGTTATGACGTAGGCATCCGCTAAGAAAGGATTTTTCGAAATTCCACCCCTAAGAGGGTGAATGGGGGGAGGATGAAATTTCACGTTGTATAATAAAAACTCATGCGTGGAAAATAGGTTACTTTTATAAAATTACAAAAGTGAAAAAAAAAAATGGATTTGTCGGTTGGAAACATGAATGCAGAGAGAATGAGAGCGTTGCTAGACATCAAAAATATTAAGCTTGATCACAATGTTGCAACTTAATAAATGACTTAGTAATCGATTGCAATTAAACTTACTAAAATGACAAATTATTGCAAATTGAGTATTAAATTGATATAAAATTAAGTTTGTAATATTTATGTAATAATAATATGTACAGACGCCGCCGGCAAATCAACCTACTACAATCTGTCAAATTTCTTTAATAAATTTTCAACTTTATGGCTAAAGCAGAAGGTTCAAAACTGATTGGGTAATTTCAGACAGTTTCGGGTAGGTTGATGTGCTGGCGTCTGTACATTTATATGAAAAAATAAGCAAAGCAAACAATTCGTCCGCATCGCTGTCAACAGGAACAGTGCCAATATTAGCATACATTATGTAAATATTATCATGTTATGGATTAAAATAAATACATTTATGTTAAATTTACTTTAACACCCAAAATAGGTGAAACTAAGGTTAGAAAAAAGGCGAACAAGCAAAAATATACAAGAACAATATCAGATGATGAAACAGATCAAATGCGAGCAAAGATGAACGGGCCCGGAGTCAGCGGTCATAGACATAAAAACTTTATGGTAGGGTTGTCAATGTTGTCATAGAACAAAATTGCTCAAGATATCCCAGGTATATAAGATAAGGATAAGGTAATCCGTCAAGCTAAATCAAAGGTTAGAACCCCAATTTTCTAGCTAAGGACACATATACCCAGATTCTTAGTACCACTAAATTTTAGGGACTTTCCATAAAGTCGGTTCCTACAACGAATATTCGTCTTTTTTGGGATGCTTTGAATTTTGGGTGGTTTGACAGCCCTATTTTAGACTGATAACAATCTAAGCGCATGTCCCCAGAATGCATTAAGTCTGAAAAAGGGTCGTCCATTTGTCAAAATGTGGCACTATCGGTACGGGAATCCGTCATCGGGACTGCGACAATATATTGGGCATATCTCACGGAATCTTACAAACAATATCTTGGTAAAAAATCTGGTAAGCGTGAGCTGAGGTAAGTGGTTAGGATCTATCAGTTTTTCGTTCGAGTATTTCATATTGGTCAGATTGAATCATGGTTTATTATCTGTAGTTGTCGTATGGCAATTTGTCACTAGATTTTCTGATATTTTACAACATGACGTACTGCAGCGTACCATCCGCACTTGGTTGATATCCCCACGAGTCGTACTCAGCGCTTCTCCTCCACTTTTATTATGCGCACAGCCAAAGTGTGGAACTCTCTGCCGGCATCTGTGTTCCCGCCCACATTTAACCCGTCTGCCTTCAAAGCAAGAGTGAACAGGCATCTTCTGGGCACGCTCGTTCTATCATAGACCTCATCTATCGCTTACCATCAGGCGTGATCGGGGTCAAGAGCGGGCCCATTTAGTAATAAAAAAAAAATAAAAAAAAATATGCTGGCGATTTTTATCTAAAAAATATGAAAGCTAGAAGTCAGTCTATTCTGTGAAAATTTCACTTTGAAAACTAGAGTGAAGTGAGCTGTCAATATTGTCAATCCCTAGCATCAGGTGGAATGACAGCTCACTGACAGCACAAGTTCACCGCAATCTAAGTTTTCACGGTGAGATTTTTACAGAACAGACCTGCTGTTATAGCTACTATTATTATCCAAAATTGTAGTAGTTACTAACCTACAAAAGCAGTTCAGACAGCGAAACTTAATAAAAAAAAACTTAATAAATAAAAACTTATAAAAACCCTAAAGGGCTTTCGTTAACCAACACGGGACCCCAAGATCCCCGAAATTATATTCAGAAAGGAAGCTCTGTTTATCGACTTGTCTATCTGGCGACGGTAGCCGATTCGTCAATGCCCCTTCTTTAATTAATAAAAGAGTCTTTTCTTTTGAGAGAGGAAAAAAAAATAATGAAAGCCTTAATTAATTTGGGTCGGCCGAAGTTTCGTAAATTATGATCATCGGTTGTCCTTTAAGATTTGCAGTGGTAAGGTTTTTTTTTGGTGAGGATATTGAAATAAAACTGGTTGGATGAAATATTGGGGGAGATTCGTTTTGCTTAATGAAAAGTGTTGGCGTTTAAGAAAACATGTTTGATTAGGAATATGGATTAAGGAAAGGATTTGTTTGATTTTGAGTCTAAAGGAGTATGTAATGGTCGTAGCCTGTAATTTTCTGAAGTTTCTGCCTACCCCCCAGTGAATAAGGCGTGAGTTTATGTTACGTTTGGGTTGTTGTTTGATTTTTGGCTAATCTACACAAATTTATGTTAAAAAAAAAATTATGTAGGATGTAATCTCCGAAACTACTCATCCTATTTAAAAAAATCTTTCACTGATTGAAAGCCACACTAATGCCGAGTACCATAGGATACATTTTATGGTATAATTGGCTTCCACGCGGATGGAGTTGCGGGCAGACGCTAGTTAGCACATTAAAAGCTATCTGATTAAAGTATTTCATTCAGGTGCGACCGACGACCGTTGGGGTAGACGTGTTCTCGAGTCATCATCTGCCGAGCCTTTTCCCAACTATGTTAGGGTCGGCTTCCAGTCTAACCAGGTGCAGCTGAATACCAGTATTGTACATGGAGCTACTGCCTATCTGAGCTCCACATTACTGGGTAATACGATACCCCTTGTTAAGACTGGTTGTCAGACTTTCGGGCTTCTGACTACCCGTAACGACTGTCAAAGATCCACGAATGACAGCCGGGACCAACGGAAAGCCACGGTACGGGGGGGTCACGGTATGTAAAGATGGTCACCCATCCACAGACCAACCGCGGCAGCGTAGCTTAACCTGGTCGATCGACTTGTGCGGCTGTTATTATTGAGCCAGACGTGTTCTTGAGTGGAGACCGCGAATCGGCAAATGTAAGGTAAGTCGCCCTCAGGCTCGGTGGAGCGACGATCTTCGCAGAGAGGCTGGTAGCAGCTGGATTAGAGTTGCCGAGAATCGAGTTAAATGGCGTGCAATTAGACAAGCCACCCCAAGACAGCCTGCAGTGGACTGCTGAAGGCTGATGATGATAATGATGATTCAGGTGAGAATATGAGGTGCTCATCTGATTTTAAACTGTAAAGAGGCCTGCAGTACAATGATAGAAATTTTCAAATAGAGACCACACATGCTAAACCAAGATAAACGACGCACAAAGAAAAATTAACTCATTATTTAAAGACAAGTTTAAACCCACAAAAAAGAAAAAAGGTTCTAAGTATTTAAATAATAACATGTCTGGATTTACATACGGCCTTTTTGAGCGAGACATAGGCACAGTTCGTATAATATGCGCATACTTAAGAAGTGCTGTCTCATCTAGAACAATTAGTGTTTTACATTCTTTGTTTTAAGTCTTGGGTCCTTAAAGTCTCAAAGGGTTTAGGGCGGGATGAAGTGGAGTAAGTAAGACTTTTTGGAGATCTTGCTATTAATCTGAAGGCCAATTTTCGTAATTAAAAGGATAGAAAATCTAGTCAGAATCTCATCTTAGCGACAATCAATGTCAAAAACTTGTCAAAAATTTAGGGAAATTTAAAATAATTTATGACAGATTTAGAATGCAAATTATTGTCTCTCTAATCTAAATCTAAATATATAAAATTCAAAGTCCTGACTGACTGACTGATATATCAACGAACAGCCTAAACCGCTGGTCCTAGAGACATGTTTGGAGGGTGTGTTCTTTGTTAAGAGTAGGTATCCATTAAGAAAGGGTTTTTCGAAATTCCACCCCTAAGAGGGTGAAATTTCACGCGAACGAAGTCGCGAGCATAAGCTAGTCTTGTAATAAGTGGATAGTGTTTTTTTGGGAACTGGAGCAGTATTTTGGAGGACAGCCTGAAGTGCGTTTTATATGTTAACAGTCAAGTTATAAATCACTAGCAGCGCCCCGCGGTTTCACCCGATCCCGTGCCCGATCGGTTGATCCCGTGGGAATATCGGGATAAAAAACTATCCTATGTTCTTTCCCGGGACTCAAACTATCTCTATACCAACATTTCATCTAATTCTGTTGAGCGGTTTAATCGTGAATGGGTAACAAACAGACCGACAGACACACTTTCGCATTTATAATATTAGTATGGATTATTTATTAGCAGTTTGCATATTTTCGACGAGCAATAGTGGCCCAGTAGTAAGGGCCGCGACTTACGAGTTGTGGGTTGTGGGTTCAAACCCACAAGCAGGTAATTTATTAATTGTAAACTATTTCATCACCACTGCTCTCAAAAAGGTGAAGGAAAACATCGTGAGGAAACCGGCATGTTCTAGAACCAAAAATTCGAAGAAATGTGACATCCACCAATCAACCCGCAATGTGCCCGCGTGACCCTCTCCCTTTCACAGAAAGAGGAGGCCTGTGTCCCAGCAGTGGGAACATTATATGCTGATTCTGTTGCACATTTTACTAAGTATTTAAACAAGTATAAACTATTACTGATGGCTGTTACATCTTTATAACTAGCCAGATAGAAACATTCTGCAATCGCAGGCTCCTATCTGTATGTGTGTATAATGACTATTCAAATATTGACACAGTTTAATAGTTAATAGTACCTCACGCTATCCGGACATGTCAATATGCCAGTCCGTTTGTATGTAATTAAGCAGATTATTTGCCGATTATATTATGTACTAATAGTACAGAATAGATAGCCGTGCTAACTGCAAGCTATGATAACCATTTACTAAGTACTTTTCTTTGGGTTTTATTAGATCTGAATTTTATTGAAGTTCTGTTGAAAAGGAGAGTTGAAACCCCAAAAAGTGGTTATTGGCAAAATTTATTGACGAATCATTATGAACAATTTTGATTATGCGACCAAAAATTGCAGTTTGGTAAAAACAACTGAGAGGGAGGCTAACAGAAGATTTTTTTTTTTAAACATTGCCCCGCACTAGGAATTTATCCTGTATTGTGGGTGCGTTTACTACACATACACAAACAGCCAGACCCGGAACAACTACTTGTAGGTCATACAAATATTTGTTCCGTGCGGGAATCGAACCCGCGACACGCAGCGCAGCAGTCAATCGCTTAACCACTGCGCCAACCGTGCCGTCAAATTCAGCTGGGCTGGGCAGCGTTTGGGAAGCTTCGTCGAGTCTTCTCGTCGCGTATTCTACAGAGTCTAAAGACTAAGGTCTTCGATAAGTGCGTCTTGCCAGTTATGACTTACGGAGCCGAAACGTGGACACTCACGGTATGGCTGGTCCATAAATTAAAAGTCGCTCAGCAAGCTAAGGAACGAGCTATGGTTGGAGTCTCTCTGAGGGACCGAATCCGCAACGAGGTTGTCCGGCAGAGAACCAAAGTTGTCGACGTAGCTCACAGAATAAGCAAGCTCAAGTGGCAATGGGCCGGCCATATTAGCCGTAGAACAGATGACCGTTGGGTTTGACGTGTGAAGTAGACCACCCTCTGGATAGGTGGAGGGACGATCTTCGCTGGATGGCTGGTAACAGCTGGATGAGAATTGCCGAAAATCGAGTTAAATAGCGTGAAATAGGAGAGGCCTATGTCCAGCAGTGGACTGCTGTAGAATAATGATGATGATGATGACCAGAAATGATCAGGAAAAAAAGTCCGCATTTTCCTCCATTTTGCAAACATAAATGATTGGAGAATTTTTTTTTTTTTTCACGATTTCCTGTTTGGTCTAGTAGTTGTGAATAATGATGGGTTCAATGACCCCTTTTCAGGCTTTATTGAATATTTTATCCATCCGCATTTTGCCCTATTATTTCTTAATTTTTGAGTTTGTGATTTGAGGATGTCATGAGGCGTTAAAAAGGTCCCAAAAAGAGTTCAGGATCATTTTGAGGAAAGGCTCACAACCCGTTCACTTAACGCATGAGTTAAAGTCGCACGAGCGAGGGAAATTCTTTGACGGAATTTCTGAAATTTATTTTTTAAGTTTAACGACTTCTATGGACGTGAGCTGTATCACAAACTAGGTTCTATGTCCTATCCTGCCCTCTGTGTCCCAAAACAAGCAATGGAAGTGACCTTTGCGCTGTCACCGACGACGCCCGTGAAAGTGAGTGGGCCACCAATAATTAAAAAAGCTGTCGTGCCTGCGACACAAAGAAAAAGAAAAAGGTGTGTTTGTAATAAAACACAGAGAGAAAGTAAAAATATAGATTTCACTTGCATTTAAATAAAAAGAAAAAAAAATGGCGAATTACTCTCATAAACATTTCAAAAAGGTAAAAAAGTGTGTCGCCACACCAAAAAAAAAAATTTTAAGGCACATTAATGTTGCACACATAAAAATATAAAAAAAAATAAGAAAAAACAAAGATAACAAAAATATTCTTAATTTGATTCCAAACTATTATAAATCAGAATTTAGAATATCAAATATATTGAACAGGTGCCTAAAGCATTATCAGCCTATAATATTCCCACAGCTGGGATACATGCCTCCTCCCGGTGATAGGGAGTGGGCCTTTAATCACTCACGTGGGCCCAGTTGGTAGATTTTACATGTCTTCGAATTTTAAGTTCTCAGATATTTTTTCTTCACGATGTTTTCAATACTCGTAAGTCGCAGCCTTTACCACTGCACCACCACTCTGCTCTGAAGATCAATAATATTCGTTATTCTTGACTACCTACTGTATTAAGTTTTTTTACCTACACTACCTAAAACTCACACGATTTTAGTCACAAAGCGGATGCTGCCACTCACCCACCTCACAAACCCACTCAGGCGGAGTTTGACACCTACAGGAAGCAAAGAGGTGGTCCATCTGTTCCAACAAATAAACGTAGGCATTTTTCCAAATAACCAATTTATACAAAAATCGTTAAAGGTAAAGATTATCCCACACTGCTAAATACTTTCCGATAAACTTCGACCACCCGACGGTTCTACGAAGGGTGACGAATATCAAAGAAGTTCGACTACAACACTTATTTTCCTTGCAAAATAGGTGTCGATATTTAAATAATAATGAACGTCCACAGTGCACCTTAAACTTAACCATAAATCGGTGAAAATTGAACCCTAAAGAAAAGCATTTACGTTCTAATTTTAGTTATAAAGAGCATTCCAAAGATTTGCAAACGTACGCGGATTCGCTAAGATGTTTTCTCGCACGAGGAAATTACAACCATATTTAGCACTGCATAAAGTTAATTATTCTTTACTAATAAAATATCCAGTTTCTAGGACCTACGTCTGGTCTGAATTAGGCATAATTATAAAGTGGTTGACATCTTAATTATTTTGTCGGTAGAGCTAACCACAGAATTGAGACGCCACTGCTCTGATTCCAAGAAAATGGTATACATATAAAACAAAACCGAAACGAATTAATTTTATAGAAGTGTCGTAATAAAAATCTCCGTGTGTTTTAGGTGTCGCCATTAACGTTGCTTATTAAAAACATTCTTTCGGAGGTTACGACCGCAAATTTCAAGCGTGGTAGGTTGAGCAGTTTCATCGATTTTATTTCTTTTTGATTCGTATCGATAAAATTCGGATCAGGACACCCGTAGTGAGGTGTCAGTTTTTATCAGATAAGTAATTATGTGGAGTTGTTGATGTCTTAATCATGTTGGAGGTAGGTCTGACCGCAGGATATAGCGCGGTAGGTGATCTTGTTGAGTGGTGATGGTGACGCGTAGTCGGATGAGTCAGAAGTACGTTCATTCTCAAATGATTGGATTTTATATTTATGTGACTGTACAGGAAAACTTTATAGCACAGGTTATGGTCCCTTTTCGCATGTTAAGAAAAAAAAGAAGAAAAGAAAGAAAATACATTTATTTAGCACAGACTAAAAGACACAATACACCTGATAATCAGATAATAGTCGTACATCAGATTTTTTTTTTTGTTAGCCTTTTTTGTGTCCCACTGCTGGGCAAAGGCCTCCCCTTTTTCCTTCCAAACCTCCCTATCTTGTGCGATCTCTGGCCATCGTACATCAGATTAAAACAGAAAATATAAAAATAAAAAGTGCAAAGTCCGATGTAAGAAATTAGCAGGAATGCACCAAAAAGGTCCAGTTCAGCAAAAATGCCAGACAACTAGTGCCTGACGCTGGTTTTAAACTGGACCTGATGTGTGAGGTGACGGATGTTAACCAGTTATATACTGCAACGTGACGTGTGTATGCATAATTAGATAAATAAATTAAAATAAACATGTTTTATATAAAAAACAATATTGAGTAACATTGCAAAAATAAAAAATAAAAATACTGATAAATAAATAAGTGAGATGGATAGACATGATAGACCTTCCTAAGCAAATAAAGAAAATTTTACGAAACGAGTCAGAACAAAAACCTGTTTTTGTTATCTCTGCACACTTGGCCAATGAGAGCTAGATCGAAAAAAATTTAACAATTTGACAATCATGACACTTTTTAATTTAATGTTAAATGTATGTGATATAAATATGTTTTGCGATTTAACTTATGAATTTGTTTATATGTAGGTAATTCCATTTTTCAATTTAGTTATAATAATATGTGGCATGTATTTTATTCATTGGTTATTAACATAATTTTTAAGTGTACTTACTAACATAAATATGGATCTCTGTGTCTGACATAAATAAATTATCTTATTATTAACTGACTTCAATAAAGGAGGAGGTTCTCAATTTAGATGTTTATATTTTTGAAGTGAAAACTTCTTTAGGCGTGTTGGACTCGCGCCACTGTCACCGTAAGCGACACCGTGCCTATTTTGTTTATAAGACGATTAAAAAAATACCCGCTTCGGATGAGTTCGGCTGTCCTCGGGATGTACTCGGTTTTAATATATATCCGATATGTCAGGGAATGATGGCAAAGTATTCGGTTTGTGTTTTGTTTTCACTGTCTGTCGGCACTCCCGGAGTGCCACTGTTTTTTTTTTACTCTCAATCTTTGTTAATTTACTTCATTGTGCCTGTTATTTAATACATACATTATATACAACGAAAGGGACTTTGTACCAAATGGGTGTCCCACGACACCTCTCGACTTTCTTGGCGCAAGGGCTGCTGACACAGTCATCTTTTTGAAATGGATACTGAGAAGCCAAGCGATTCTTAGAAGGCTTTATTTAATGTATGGAAATCAATTTATTCATAATCATAATTTTTATTAGAATAGATTGGAAGGTGACCCCCAAACTAGGCATTTGCCTGTATCTTGGGAGTCAGAGTTGCGACATTTTCAAAGTGATTACTGCAAGACAGTGACATAGTGATTACTGCAAGACAGGAAAACAAAAATTGATTTTCATGACATTTTGCCCGGCCCGGGAATCGACCCCAAGGACCTCATGCTCAGCAGTAGCGCTTCCGGCCACTGGACCAACGAGACTAGATCATTCAACTGTTATAATGTCTTATTTATATAATAACGGAATAAGCCTCGTTATCACCATATTTATAGCAACGATTTCTTTTAATACTAGTGATTAATAACATAATTCAGTAGCTTATGCGAGATGTTACGAATTACGATGTATCGGGGCTATAAAATAAATTCATATTAAATCCGTGGTATTTTGGTATTTACGCTATAAAAGATATGGTGATCTGGTGATCAAAATATAGTGAGTATTAGCTAATAGTCAGTTGGTTTACAGAAATGGTAAGAATAACTTTCCTTTATACTTACATCTAATCTGTTTAGGAAAGCATGGGATTGCACGACACATCTATACTAATATTATAAAGAGGTAGAGTTTGTAAGTATATGAAGGGGATAATTTCTGGAACTTCCAGTCGGATTTGAAAAAATCTTTTTGTATTTGATAGCCTAATTCTTGAGAAAGGCTATAGGCTATTTAACATCACGCTATGATTCCTAAGAGGCGAGCAAAAAGTAAAAAAGTCAGAAAGAATGCTAAGAAAAAAAGTAATAGCGCGGGCAGGCGATGAGATGCGACGGGGTGGTTCGGGGGAACAAGGCGAAGTGGCGGGCAGAAGAGACGAAGAGCTAGTATCAAATACTTTGACACGACATGAATCGAATCGTCTATTCGATAATCGATTGTTTGATAATCATATAACAATCATAAATTTGACATTTAGAACCATGGGTTGACGCTTGAAGGGAAAGGTCTGTCTACAGCAGTAGACATCTCTCGAAAATGGCATAGAAAAGGTCTTAATAATTAATGCGAGAAACTACGTCGAATTATGTTCATCATAACAGAAGAAAAAACGATGTAAAATAACACTGCCTCCATCAAACAGGAAATACGAATCCCAAAACATCAAGTATTCCAACTTAATCCAAACGTACACAAAGATTAGCATACAAGAACGTATAAACTACACAGAACGCCTAATTTTCAAGTCATTACCGTACCGCTATTTAAAATTGAGAAGCAAAGTAAAGAGAAAGCTATATAACAACACTATAGTGACAGATGGACTGTACGACTATCAGGGCAAGATTCTCAGATCGCATTTGGACTTTATAAGTAGGCTAAAAGTCACCCAAAGGGCAATGGAGAGGGTCAGCGGGATTGTCCGATTTTTTTTTTTGGAAAATTCAAAAGTGCACGGTTCTTAATGCTCATTTGATCGTATAAGAAACCATAGATATAGATATTATAGTTATTTTTTTATTTATTATAATTAAACTACTTTGAATAAAAGAGCTATTTTCAATAGGGTTCCAACTATGGGTGAAACGAATCTATTTGACATTTATTGAAATTTGTATTGTTATGCATGCTATTAATATTGATTTTATTACTAATGTGAAAGTTTACATAATTTTACACAAGTCTACCACTTCATGATTATATATAAAAAATTCGACAATGTCAATTTAATATATTTGTACGCCTCTGGGCAAAACATAGAGGATCTACCTACCTGTAACATCTCGCACACTATTGTAATTTGACCTATGTTTACAAATAAAGCATTCTGATTCTGATTCTGATCTATTAAAAAAAATTTACTCAATTAATTAATTTTTTCGCAAGCTACAATGTTTTCAGGTTTCACACTTGATTGATGGGATTTTTTTTTCAAATATTTTGATGTTTTTTTCGTTTCTACTGCATTAAATCAATTTTTGAAAAGTACAGAATTAATCTCCATTAAATTATCTATACAATGGTATATAAATTAAGTAGGTTTTGTGTACTAGCAGGAGTATAACAATAGAAACAGTTGCAGAAAGGAGGCCAAAGAAATTTTTCGATCGTAAAGCACTCTCTATTGCTTCGCATTATGAGTCGTGCATACTGTAATGCATAAACGAATGTGAACACTATTTATATTGTATTACTGTTCATATTCGAATAAAACGCTTTCTCACATTTGCTTGTACGAATATGAAAACAGTAAAAACATTCATAATATATTTTATTTCATTTAAACCTACACGGTCACTTATAAAACTGCAGAACCTGGTTGCACGGTTCCAATAGGTCGTTTCCTATAGAAAAGTGCGGGCAAGTAACTCCACGGTTACACTTTAAAAATATGGGCATTTAAAATGACAGTGTTAAGGCGACTACATGACCTAAAGCGCGGTCTTTGTCGGATACTGCATAGAAAAGAAAGATGACACAACGCTGGTAATTTATTGCAAAATATGAAGGAGTTATCTATGTTCAAAAAATCTATTGTTTGGACAAAAAAATTAAAACACTAGTCCTTTACTATGTTGCTTGTAGAATAATCTGACAAAAACAATCAGAATGATTGTATGTATATTAGTTAGTATGGTTTTTATTGTAAAAAGAAAGTTTTTTTTTCTTCATGTTTTTTTTTCTATCTATCTATATTATGTTTTCAACACACTATCTACCTAGCATATGTCTTGAAGAATATCATATATTTTCTGATTTTGTTTACTGTAGTCGTTCATATACTTTTATTGTTTCGTTTTTTGTGTTTAGGTCCTGTAAGCCCTTTAACAGGTATGGGCGAACAGATAAATGTATATATATCCATAAGAAAAAGGAATCATGTGGAATGTTTAGTTTACTTAACAATGTAAAGTCAAAACGCGGTCTGTGAATCTTGCACTCAGAACGTGAGTGTTTCGAAACAGTTACAGTTAAACTGCCGGCGGATTCGGAGTTTTCTCAACAATGTTTACTGACAAACTTACAAAGATGTGTACTGAGAATTTTAATTTCTACGGTTCTCGGAAAAGACAAAGGGATTGTGAAACCTTTTGCTGGAAGATTTTGTTAAGTCAATTTAGATGAGACTTGCCTTTATTATGGAGTAAAATGTAATTTAATGAATTAACTTACTCGTAATACACACTCAGGTAAACCATGTAGCTGAACTTATAAGTCTTAATACAAAATAATATTTGGTCAAAATCATATTACGTTTTCTGTTTTTGATACCGAAATCAAAAATTTTTATGGACAGCTTTTCACTAATTTCATCTCAAAACATAAACCCTGTTAATAATCATATTTTATTAAGATATGTATTTAAGTCTAAATTCATTGACAGAAATACAATTTCATTACCAAAACTCGGTTGACGAAGTGCATACAAAATTAAGATTCATCAAAACTAATCCTAAGATGAAACACCACACTATTTCATTAGTACCCACATTATAACAAATATTTACTAACTTGATAAAACGTGGCAAAGCTGTTTACTCATGACTAAAACAAAACTAAATGCCAACATCAGATTAGATAAAATATATACCGTCAAACGTTAGGAATATTCGTTTAAAATATTCAAGATTAAAGAGAGAATTTTTAAAGACCTTTATGTTAATCCGGGTCGCTTAGACCGTTTTTGTTAGGCCCAGAGATAAGGACTAATTAAAAATGGTGTATTGAGAGGCCTGACTGCTTAATTGTGGAACAAAGTGTAAAGATAAAGTATGATAGTGACGTTTGTTGAAACTAAACATGCTAGGATTAGTCTAGTAAACTTACAATTTTAATAGACCGTTTCTTTCCCCTGAACCTTGATAACGTGCAAATTACGGCATTCCTGTAACTTACTTTTTTTATGTTCTTTGCTACTCCCTCAAAAAAGACAAACTCACTAAAATCATCTAAAGCATTCGATGATTTGAAAAGTAAATTATATTCTACTGGAAAAATCAAAACACTTACTGGTTCCGTGTCGCAAGTCTCCAAATCCGGAATAGGATCGTCCCCGCAATAGTATTCCGCTTGCAGGAACGGTGGTCTAGGAGGTGGCGGCAACAGGAACTCCGGCGGTGGGCCAAGACACTCACACTCCGTCAGATCTGTGGGCTCAATCTCCCACATCGCGTAATCTAACTTAACACTACTCACAACCTTCTCACTGATATCACTGTCACTTATATAACCACTAGTATCACGTTTGTCGCGTTTCACTTCATTTGAAGTCCTCTCTTTAATTAAATTCGCTATGTAAAGTTCGTCGTCCACGTCGCTCCATACGTTTTTTCTAACCTCCTCATCTTCTAAAGTGTCTTCTATAGAATCATATAGTGGCGCTATAACACTATCGCTGACTCTGTCTGTGTAGTCTGAGTCTTTGTTTCCTTCAACTTTAGTTCCAAGAACATCTTGGTTTTCTTTCTCACCGTCAGCATTCAAGTCACGCGCTTGCTTATATTTGTCGTTTCTATTGAAAACATTTTGGTATGTCCAAACAGCGTACGATGACGCTTTAATTGGACTCCTGTTGAATCTCTCGGCCATACGCAGTCTTCTTTCAAGTTATCTGCAACAATAAAAACATATTTATTTATAAACGAACGCTTAAATCGAAGGGCCATTACAGCCTAAACCAATTTCTTATCTGACGGACAACGTATCGATTTTACAGTGGTATCAAACTACTTATTATTTAATAGAAGAGCTAACACCTCATTTTGTTTAACAAAGCAGCCGCAATTAGAACCTACCATTGGTGTGTGTACAATGGGAGAGGAACTGGTATCGATATCATCGGGTGCTACGTTCTCCGGTTATTTTAATTTATTTTTTATCGCATCAAATTGGATGGACGGGTTTCTAGCTATGCACTCGGTATTCCGCCGCTATCACGATGTACCCGTCAGTGAGGCGGTTTCGAAAGTTTAAAGTTCATCGTTTTTTGATATTTAATTTTGATCAAACTGCGGTTGAGTGTAGGCGAATAATTGGGTTTTGATTTCTTATTTTGTTGAACAAAAAGTTGAATAGCGACATTGTAGAAAGAGGGAAACTATCAAACGTGATTTGTTACTAACATGGGTTTGGCTTCCGGAACAAATTAATGGTTGACGTCAATATTAATTGCAGCTATAAACAATTCATTAAATACGAGTTTATAGAAAAGGTAATAAAACACACACCTACCGAGCAAAAACACTTACAAAATCATATTTACATAGTCAACCCATTCATTGTAACTCTTAACAGAAAGAAATAATATTTTTCTACAAACATTTCCGCGCTAGTTCAAATGTTTTTCGATAGAGATGTGCCTCGAGTACGAAATTATGCATGCGTAAGGCGTTTCTGAGGAGGTACCGCAAGATTGCGAGGTCTAGGGTCAACAACGTCAGATAACCCGAAGGTACCAGCGAATAAAATATTGAGAGGTGTTATGGCATACAAAACAGGGTTTTAGATGCAATTTATGAATGTTTAAAGTACCGTTGAATAGAAATCTTGAAAGTGAATAATATGACCATTCTTGAACACTTATTTTCATGATTGACGCTGATTCTCTTTGTAATTTTATTTCTTTTGTAAGTTCATTAATGATTTCTCGATTGAAGACAGTATTATCTTTATGTTTCATGTCAAAGTTTTCTTGTAAGTACAGTTAATTAATAAAGTAATTTCGTAGTAATGTAGATACTTATTTTATTGTTTACTGTTTTCTTTCACCGTGTAGTTATTTAGCTTAAGTTGTATATCATGAAGACAAAGCTATATTTAATTTGCTTCTCAGTGTAGCTATTATACCGTATTCTTTGGTCGACTGCGCCTTTTATTCAAATATCGATTGCCCACTCTCAGTACATTCCATAACAGTAAAATTATAAGCAGCAGTTATTATCAGAACGTCATCTTCACACCTTGCCTGTCCATTACACATTATAACATCATTTTCTTTTTGCATATTCATTGCAGTCCATCAATGTACAGCATTGAAGGCGTAATCTCCGATACTCCATGTCTCATTAACATTTGGCGCGCTCAGTGGCCACTCGATAGCTGTCAGAGGAACTTTGACAGCGATACAATACTCGGCGAGAGCCCTTAAGGAACTTAACGAACCCATTCTATGGATTTTCTCACGTGAATTATTATTGCTAGTGGATAACGGTCTGCGAGGGGTCGCATGCGTATGTCGATCGATCGCGTGGAGGGGATGAGCGAAATAAATAGCGGAGCAGTGGGTTATGAGTTTTTAATGCTAGCGTTAGATCGGGTTTTCAGTACAATTAATATTTCTTTGAGCAAAATAAATAATACGAGAGAATCACAGAAATACCTAAGTAGTTAGAAACAGAATTCACACAAAGCCACCAAAACGACATATGAGTCAAACAATATTATTAAAGAAAGCCGAATTTCTCTGAATTATATACCTATCTAATACGATACTTATATATTACCTCAAATGCTTCGAAGCAATGATTCAGCAATGATTGGCAATAATTTATAAAATTATTAGAGACTGCATGCGCTGTGTTTTACTTCATCCCTTTTATCTCCAACCCATTCTTCTCATAATAATTATGAGAAGAATATCAAAAAGAACATGAAAGAACAACATCATCCCACACAAAAGACATTCAGCAAAATGCATCAAGTTCAGGATAACACAATAAGTTTGAGAAGTAATTCGTAAACTTGGCCGTTTATCATGAGCGTTGTAAAAGCCTACTGCCCACACTAGGAAGGTTTATTACTCCTGAGCATCATAATAAATCCATCGAATTTCAAGCCTTGCCCCGAGATAAGTAGCATTCATTGGTTTTATTTATACTTGTGGTCGATTTTCTTTATAAGGTAAGCAATTTAAGTCACTTCATTGGTTAAGTGCTTTTGTGGTGGCATTGCTTCGGCAGGTCGAATAGTAGAATTCAGATTAGCTTTCAACCAATCAGCTGTTGTGGGTCTTCGATTGTTATCAGGAATTTGTAATTTATCCCGAGAATTGACAGCAGCATCAACTTGTGTATTGGCTATTACATTGTAATTACCAATCACGTTAGTAGATAGATAGTAAAACCATATTTTATTTGGTGCACACAAATGAAATTACACTACACACAGAAGCTCAAATAAAAGACAACAAATTAGGTAGGTACGTGAATGTAAAGAAAGTAGGTACAAGGTGCCAATTTACATAATAAAAGAAGTAAAGTGACACTATTAATTAGGAAAAACTTTAAATCAAATATCGAACATGTAGTTGCAAAGTGCGGTGTGCTTCGCAAGAATGTACCAAATGAGAGTCCAGCTCAGCATGTGTCAGGCGTATACAGAGTGGTAATTAGGTTATCACATTAAAGAGTGCAGCGCTTATTACAAGTTTTTATCACTTGATTAAAATAAACAATTTTACTAAAAATAGAAAACTGATTATTTTCAAACAAAATAAATAGCATAAAAATTGACACAAAATAAACTACCATTGATATTAAGGCACTAAACACGCACGGGGCGATGGTATCAACAATTCAACACAAACTTTATGATAAACTTTTTTCTTTAACTTTATGGTTTCAGTTAATCTGATAACCTAATTTTATCGACACACTATATACGCTGATTTCTAACGCTGATATTCTCCTGGATCCCAGCAGTGATACCTATATGGAAGTCGAGCAGAAGAGATAAATACACGAATATTATTGGTGTTGTGAAGTAGAGTTATGTGCGGGGTGAAAATATGGAGATATACCCGTAATTTCAATTTTGTATTCTACAGTAAAGTATGAAAATTCAACTCTAGTTTTTTTTATGTAGCCAAAAACTTATTATTGTCCTCTTCTAAATCTTTACTTCTATACCTTTCAATAACATTTGAATAAGACAATTTTAGATATTAATTGAATTAAAAATTTTGAACTCATTGATAGCTAGCCGACTCATTCCTTTTGACAGCGGATCAGAAGATCTAACGTGTTAGGTCTTAAGGTCGAGTCCATGCCATTGCAATTATTACGGTAGTGACTACTCTACTTATTTTTGCTTAAATATTTGAATGATTTTGGCGTAAAGGTAACTGTTTAAAGAACAGTTATCGATAGGAAATAAATCAAAGTGCCCACTGATGGTGGAGCTGTAATGTAAATGATCGTGCAAAGAGTTAGAGGCCTAGATAAGGTGGTCATTTTTAGTTTATAGTGTGTTCATTGTCAGAATTAAATGCTTAACATTGTGTAACTGTGACATTGAGTACAGGAAGCTAAAACTGTTCACTGTATAATGGACGGTGTAAACAAACTATCTAAAGATTTATGTATGATCAATTGAAAACCGGTAGTAAAACCACACGGAGTGTTATGTTCGAAAAGAATTTAATACTCCGTATGTACAGACGCCAGTACATCAAGCTACCCGAAACTGTCAAATTTTCCCAATCAACTTTGAACCTTATGCTTTAGAGATAAAAAATCTATTAAAGAAATTTGACAGATTGTTGTAGCCTGATGTCAGTACCCAATGGGACAGACAACGTCTGTCTTTGTAAACCATAGTATAATCCAATACAAGAGTAATGGTGGCCCAGTAGAGCATTGGTGACCCAGTGGTAATGGCCCCAACTCACGAGTTACGGTCGTGAGTTCGAACCCAGGCACATGACAGGTACATGATCTAATCATCACTGCTCTCGAAGGAAAACATCGTGAGGAAACAGACATGTCCTAGAACCAAAAAATCGAAGACATGTGACATCTGTCAACCCGCACGGGGCCCGCGTGGTAGATTACAGTCCCCTCTCTCTCTGATTATGCTATGTTATGCTAGCGTTACTGAAAACGAGCATTACACTAACATTTTGGTATGTCTAAAGTTACTCTAAGCTTCCTCCGTAGTACTACTCTGTCTATTTACGTAACATATCTCTCTATAAACCGACAAAAGATCAATAGGACGTCCTAAATGCCGTTTCCGTTAGGGCCTGGACCCATGTCTACGGTACGGCACCGGCCACCGTGTAACGGCACGACGACGCCGCCACCGGGATACGGCACGGCGCCGCGCACGGTGCACCGCGGGCACAAGGCAGGTATTTTCGAAACTTGATATGGACATTCTAAAATATTCGGAAAAAATTTCATGACCGCATTTCATTTTCAGCGCTTCATATTTCCTCTCAAAATTACTTCCATCATAGTTCATTAAAAAAAGATATGGATTCACCCAATATTTTCTTTGATTCAGTTTTCCTCATTCGTCGCCTTAGTAACAGGAGCAGAATAATACGTATTTCGCGGTCCATATCAAGACAAAGCCGTGCCGTCTCCCGGCAGCGGCGCCGCACCGCCACACGGCGGCCGGTGCCGTACCGTAGACATGGGTCCACGCCCTTACTCTAATAATAATGTAAACGAAAAATCTTCTGTAAGAACGATTTTAAGATGTTTTTTGTGGTGTTAAAATAAACAAATTAAAGTACTATTTGGTGTTGTATGCAAGTAATTGATTTTTGTATCAACTTCCGGGATGACTGTGGTGCAATGGCTGGTTTTGTTTCAACACTTCACGTAGACACTGACCTCACAATACAATTTAAAGTTAAAGAAATTATATTCCAGATAAAATAAAACGAGTAAATATATTTTTATAAATGTTCATATAAACAACAATTTGCGTGTCATCAGAGGAAATCTACTTTAATTAAATATAGATAGTAACGCAGCTTAACCAAAAATCTTTTTTCATAAATTCTCCGAAAATAATTTACAACTACAGTAGAGAACATTACAATCCTCGGGTGTTGGACTTTAAAGAACCAAAATCACTTGATAAATTAATTATTCTAGGAGGAGAAGAAATTAAAAAATACCATTTTAATTATATCATAGAAGATCCTTATATAGAAGCAGAAAATGTTGTTTTAAGTAACAGGCTTGATAAAGCATCATAAGTTCAAAAATGCTACGCAAATAAAAATTACTATGGAATGCTACAAGTAAATACTCCGAGATGGTTTTCTACAGATATGAGAAAGTAAGAAAAGTATGAAGGATACCTTATCTTACCACCCAAGGAGACAACCATTTAAAAAATAAATGTAGACAAATGAGTCACTTTGGCATTCCTACGTGATGACTTGGCTCTTTAGTATTGCAAACATCTTAACCATTTCTTCGTCAGAAAGTCACTTGAAATAGCTAATACAAAACCTCAGCTTTGTCTAAAAAATAACATCAAACCAACATTTAGAATTATATGCGTTTCATGATCATCATCAACTATTTTGTCTATCTCTTCTTCTAACTCATATATTTTCCGATTTCAGGTCAACATAATAAGGTCTTTCAGTGTGTGATGCTACAACCAAATTTTTTATTCCTTTCGCCAAATTTTTACCTCGATTAACTTCAAAACTATCCACGAACCGCAAATTAAACCCCCAAATAGAATTTCAAACTTAACTGGAATTTAATTACTTATTAATACGTGCCGGTTGAACTTCGATTGTAATAATTGAAGTAGAACCTACCTACATCTTATGAAACAAACATAGTAATTGGAATTGGTCCTATTAATAGTCGCGTAGGGTGAAAGGTACTGTTGTCTGTAGTCAGTGAAATTGTAATAAAGCCGATTGTTACGCCCCCTCAGCATGTTAACGCGGGCCATTGTCTGAGAATTACATCCATCGTTCCACTTGTCTACAAGAACTTTGGAAGTAGTATTGTCACTTATGGGGATATAGAAGTGATTGTGACAGAATTAGGGATATAATATAGCAACAGCAGTATTGTTCTAGACTTGTTTTTTATTTAATAGACAATGAAAGAAAAGCAAGAAAAATATGTTTATTTGTCATGCAAAAAGATAAGAGAAGAAAAAAACAAAAACAGAAAAGGAAAGATAGATACAAAGAAAGATAAGAGTTAGCTATTGGAGTCTGCATGATTTATATGAAAAAGGTGTTACCATCGGAGTAGAGAATTAGAGATAAAAAGATTAGCAAGACTGATAGTGGATGTGATACTTCAGAGTTGAATTCGACGTTTATTAATTTATTTAAGCATTGTTCTCAGAAAGACACATTTATTGTACTTAGGGCTCATTTTTCCATTACCAGATAACTTTTCTTCGAGGAACAAAATTAACCGATGGATGTTGTCAACTGAAATTTAACTTAATAAATGAACTGTTTGATTTCTTTAAGGCTGATTTTTCAATCGACAGATATTTTTTATTCGTGGAATAAAATTTAAGTCTGACAGTTTTTGTATGAAAGAACTGTCAAAATTTCAAAATTATTCCTCGAATAAAGTTACCAGATGATTGGAAAATCAGCCCTAAGTACATTAATATGGTTTAACTTACTGTAGTGTTTTAATAATCAGCCTCTAGCATATCTTTAACATTTTCACTGCTGGGACACAGGCCTCTTCTCTCCGAGAGGTAATGTGCTATAAATCTACCACGCGAGCCCAGTGCGGATTGGTTAAGTCACCATGTCTCCGAATTTTAGGTTCTAGGGCATTTCGGTTTCCTCACGACGTTTTCCTTCACAGTTTTGAGAGCAGTGGTGATGAAATTATTAACACAAAGTAATAAAGCGCCTGTCTGGATTCGAACCCACGACTGTCGACTCGTAAGTCGGAGCCATTACCACTGTGCCACCACTGTCCTCTCTGCACTGTAATGTTCATTAAACCAATAAATAAATAGCTTTATTTAACATTACTTTAAGCTAGACTTTACAGTAATCACAAAGAATTATTTCCAATTAACCCATTCCGATAAAATTACAAAAACGTACGGATCCCAATACACAGTTACATTATACAATGCTAATGGAACTGCAAATATTTCACCATTTTCACAGCGAACAATTGGTCCATCCACCGTACTTACATACGAATGTAATAACATTATCCGACGCATGTTCCTGATCGGTTAATTAGTTTCCTCTTATGAAGATTTGTTGTCTGTATCTGCGTAGTTTTCATTATGTAGACACAAGATAACCCAACTGTGTTAAAACAAACGAAATCCAACTTTATTAGCTAGGAATAAGGTTTGAAACAACTCGCGAGGTGAGAAATGGGAGCTTGAAAAGTGAAATGCTTGCGATTATGGACTCTATATTTAAGGATTTAGGTTTGAAATTATTATTTGGTGGAGTCTCGTAAACAAATAAACTAGCGCCTATGTTTGACTAATCCAATTTTGTGAATAACAAGTAAAATGATAACAGATAGCGGTAGTTGTAATGCGGATATTGTGAGATAGAAAGTAATGGTTGTAGTATGTACCGTCAACAAAAGAGATAAGTATGCAGGATCGTCGGATATAGTTGACGTTTAGTAAGAAATCGATGGATTTTGGGACAAAAAACATGGGGTAAAAATTATTGGAATCGATTCAGTTACTTATTCTGAACAAACTATATTCAGGTTTCGCATGTACTAAAAATAACTAGCTGTCCGCGTGAAATTTCTTGTTCCGCCGACCGACCCCGTCGCATCGCCTACCATTCGCCTACCTACTTCGTTTTCGCTTCGCGTTCTTTCTGAGTGTTACTTTTTGCTCGTGTCCTAAGGGAGATGAGCACGATGTTAGCCTGTTAGCCTTCCTCAAGAATTGGGCTACCAAACGCAAATTTTTTTTTTTCTAATCCGACTGGTAGTATCACAGATTAACGCGTACAAATAAACCTTTCAGCTTTATTTTTAGTGTAGATATACCGGACAACCGATTATGAAGTAATCAAGAGTTTAAAAAGTTCAAACTAAGTGATACAACCAAGCACCTCAGTTTTAAAGCATACAAAAAATCATTAAAAAACTGGCCAAGTGCGAGTCGGACTCGCACACGAAGGGTTCCGTACCACAAGGCAAAATCAGCGAAAAAAACACGTTTGTTGTATGGGAGCCCCTTAAATATTTATTTTAGTTTTGTTTTTAGTATTTGTTGTTATAGCGGCCATCAGAAATACATAATTTGTGAAAATTTCAACTGTCTAGCTACCGCGGTTCTTGAGATACAGCTTGGTGACAGACAGACTGACGGACGGACAGACAGCGAAGTCTTAGTAACAGGGTCCCGTTTTTACCCTTTGGGTACGGAACCCTAAAAAAACGAACCCATCATGAGTATTAATAACATCACAAACAATCCTTTAAAGTAAAGACAACCAAAAACACTTAAAACTCAAAAAATACTAACAAAAATTACACAAAAATCTTAACCATGAACATTGCGCAAAGAGACCGCCATCTTGGTGGTCCTTTCACAAAAAAAAAACCCAGTATTTTCTCAGCGTAACCCGCTCCATGGCCGGCAGTTAGCACTAGCGTTAAGCCATAAGCCAGTTGAGGGTAGGTAGAACAGGACCGACCATTAGCCCGGCTAACGTTAACGCAAACATGCTAGTAAATATGACCCTGGAGCGCGTTTCCATTGGGTGAGACGGTAGTCTCCGACTAATCTTTGTTAAGTTTTTGAAGGACAAAGGTGACAAAGTTACAGCCATAGAGCATGTCAAGGATTTACTCTTTTATTAGGGTTCCGTACCCAAAGGGTAAAAACGGAACCCTATTACTAAGACTTCGCTGTCCGTCCGTCTGTCTGTCACCAGGCTGTATCCCAAGAACCGCGGTAGCTAGACAGTTGAAATTTTCACAGATGATGTATTTCTGTTGCCGCTATAACAACAAATACTAAAAACAAAATAAAATAAATATTTAAGGGGGCTCCCATACAACAAACGTGTTTTTTTCGGCGTTTTTGCCTTGTGGTACGGAACCCTTCGTGTGCGAGTCCGACTCGTACTTGGCCAGTTTATTTTATTTTATTTTAACCTACATACTCGTCGAGCATGTAGGTTAAAAAAAATAAACATGAGTTGCTTACACATATCCTAAATAGTCTACAATTATAGTCCAATACTAGTCTAAAGATTTAGCCTAGTAAAATTACATTAATTTAGAAAATGAAAGCTTATTAAAACCTGTAAACGTACATATTTATGAATGAAATTTTAAAATGCACATTGGAATGTTTGGTCTTAGGATACGAGATTTATGTTCCTTATGTCGAAAGCGTCAGGGTAGCCCGCAAACTTCAGAGTTATTTCTGACTAGCTGCGCACCGCGGTTTCACCCGCGTAAATGTCGATCCCGTGGGCATATCGGGATATAAAGTAGCCTATATGTTAATCCAGGGTGTCCATACAAAATTTTTGCAAAAGTGGTCCAGCCGTTTGAGCGTGTAGAAGTAACAAAAATATAAACACACACACACACCCCAACTTTCGGCTTTAAAATAATAGTGTGATTCTAATGGTTCTAATTCTATAAAGACATATTTGTTACGGTCATGAATCTACATACAACCTGACACTGACCTGCAAATTGCAAAAAAACGTAAGTAAATTTGAAGTTCGACTGTTGAAGTAAGACAACTCATCCGTCATTTTGAACAGTGGAAACAAGCTAAGAGGCTAAAACGTCGGCTTGTGTGATTCCTTGGTCTGTTAACGTTGTGTTAATAGTAGTTATTGATGTTTCGTGGGTTTTGTTGCTTGCTTGCCTTGTTCAGACGGATTATGGCCACTCACTTACGTTGTGACCAGACTGGATGCCTTGTCTTGGCGAAGAGGTTATGGAGAGAGTGTAAACCTATCTCTAATCATAGTTTGGGATCATAAAGGTACATGAACTGTGCATTGAGATCGAAAATGTACATTACAGGCCCTAAAATATGAATGACAAAAAAAGTGAAAAATTTAAGAAATTGGTTTTGAATGCATATAGGAATAGTCACATTCATCAATATTAATTTGTCGATTTTTCTGTAAATACGGAATTATGCGAGTATAAAATACCTTCTACGAATACGGAAACATATAACCGTACAATACCAGCATTGACAACGTTTCAAAACATCTTTTAAGATCATCGTCAATACAGTGTAATGAACCGCAAAATAGGCCTGATCCGTATTCCACAGAAAAGAAAGAATAAAAAACACAAGACATAAATATACCATCAGAATACCCTACTTATCATAAACACGTTCATACAGAGAATAACCTGATAACCTAATTTCCATCACCCCGAATGAGACGAACATTTCTATTGTAGCCACTGTTCCAACTCCAAGTATGTATCTGTTACTGGGAAGCATCTGCCAAGAGACTCTTGCCAAGGTTGGGCATTCGTTACGAACCTAACATACCCCCTTGAAGGGGGGTTGGCAACAATTCGATGCGCATATTGAGTTCCCCATTTTGTTTGAGGGCAGGGCGTTCGCCAAATATATTGGTATCTCTCCAGTTTTTATATTTCGTTGGAAACTCTTTTATTTATCGCAGCGAGCATTGTTCGTGACTTGAAGATGTTGTGTTTAAAGGTAAGTTATTGTTCGTTCGTGTGTGAGGAGTTTTTTTGGAGGAAAACGTTGCTGATTTGTTTGTAACCGATATTTGAGTGGTACGTTTTGGTAATTTCAATTTCTTTGCCATTTCTTTTTATTTTAGCGTTACCGGATTGGAATATACTTGCCAGATTAAAGGTCACTTGCTTTTAAGCAAACGCAAGGCTATCGGTTTATTGACATGGCCGGAACTTAATTTCTAAAATTGTATTATCTTGTGATAAGTTTATAATCAATTTATTTTAAATAATTGTTCACAAACTCAACAACAAATCAACATTTAAATTTTGCAGTGCCCAGGTTCATGTACAAAAACTGACAATAATTTATTGTAAAATGTGTCATGTCATGAGAGCAAATAAATAAATAATAAAAATGATGATGATTAACATAACAATGATGATTTAAGTGAAGAAGATGAAAGGAATTCTCGCAAGTTTTTAACTCACCAACCCAAGAAAGAAAGTTTCACAGTCTTATTTCTAACTAAAAAATACAAGAGTGAATACAAAGGTATTTCACGAAGCATTTCTTCCGTCATTATTATCCATTATTGCGTTCGAAAACATTCCTAAAAAAAATATCAAAGTGAAGCTCTTGTAAAGCTGGCCGTTCATTGGCAGACAAATCTGTTACTTCTTTTTCATAACAAGTAAAAGCTTTGACTGAAAAGATGAGGAAAAGATGTTAAGTAATTAACGGTATTTTTTTGTAGTTTAAAAAAAAGTGAGGTTTAACAAGGTATGTACATATTTTTTACCGTTCATTCTTCATAATGGTCACTAGAAGTCAGGAAGTTACACAGTGGACAAACTGATATTTTATTGTAGACAAAAACTAAAAAAAAAGCAACACTTTATAAATAATTTATTTACTTACTTAATGACTGGATAGTACTATCATTATTATATCACTCTATGTCAGAAGGTGCCAGAAGGCCAAGTCTCGTAAATAATTAGAAATGTTCAAAACCTAGACACAATCTCATCTCAGCTACAATCGATGTCAAATACTTGTCAAAAATGTTGGGAAATTAGAGGTAAGTATAAAAATACCTCAGACAGATTGAGACTGAGATCAGACTGTGAACGTTCTTAAAATTATGAGAATTGCCCTTCAGTTTATTACAAAAACCAAAAATATCACTCTATTCTTTTTACTAGAGGTAAGTATTTTCATTTTCTCTTTATTTGACGTCACGAAGCTGCCCGTCCGTGCATATCTTTGCCAAGCTTCCGATATTTTCTGCTTCAACGCCACCGACAGATTCTTAGGAAACTATTTATGTAAGTAAATACGGCTCTATTAACGTTGTTTATTAGGACGTGAAGTAGTAAATATAACTAACTAGAGCAGTTTGCCGTGCGTGCGATTGTGCGTGGGTTCAGAATTGAATGGTGCTATTTTAATTAATTTTAGAGTTTATTGTGGTATTTAACCGTTGAGTTTCATTTTGTAAGCTAGATAATAAACAAAAAAAAATTAAAAGTACCATAACTCTTTCTCCCTCTTATGTTAAAACTCTGTAGTTATTTTTTTTTAAAGAATATATTTCTACGTAGCTACTCGTGCACGACTCGCCATTTTTTTTTGTATCTAAAAAAAATACTCTTCCTTTCATACCTTTTAAACTTAAACAAGCTAATATCAATCTACATAGTCCTACAAGGAAGTCACGTTGCCTTCAGACAGGCTTCACGAGTTGACGACACGCCAGCACGGCGGTGCAGCGCTACAGCGCTTGAGTCGCTGACAGTCTAAAAACTGAAGCGGCTTAATTAAGACCTCGACGACGCCAATTTATAACGAATAGACGTACGTGATTTATAGGTTACGACTTTAAATGGAACGGTATTTTCTTGGATTTATTCTGTAGATGTCACTTAGTTTTGTCGCATGGAAAGTCGTTTTTTAAAATAAGTTCGCTAGCTGTTTACAATTTTCTGAGGCTTATTTTTAGTAAAGTTAAACAAAACTACAATTCAAAACATTAAAATAAAATAAAAAAATTATAGTTGCATTTTTTTTCTTCTGGAATAAATCTGACATAAAAAAAATATCGTACTGTTGGTAAAACCAAACTAAGATTTTTAAAACTAAATCACACTAAATGTGTCCATATATTTCCATCCAAAATTATCATCTAACGAGGCACTTTCTATCCAAATGCGTAGATGGATAGACCCCTTAAATATCGTACTGTTGGTAAAACCAAACTAAGATTTTTAAAACTATATCACACTAAATGTGTTACCATTTATTTCCATCCAAAATTGTCATCTAACGAGGCACTTCCCATCCAAATGCGTAGATGGATAGACCCCTTAAATATCGTACTGTTGGTAAAACCAAACTAAGATTTTTAAAACTAAATCACACTAAATGTGTCCATAGATTTCCATCCAAAATTATCATCTAACGAGGCACTTTCTATCCAAATGATGGATAGACCCCTTAAATATCGTACTGTTGGTAAAACCAAACTAAGATTTTTAAAACTATATCACACTAAATGTGTTACCATTTATTTCCATCCAAAATTGTCATCTAACGAGGCACTTCCCATCCAAATAAGTAGATGGATAGACCCCTTAAGACGTGGCGTGCGTGCAATGCCACTCTAAAAACTGATGTGACTTAATTAAAGAGCTGAACGTCGCCAATTTACAAGGAATCCCGCATGTGATCGCAGACTTGAGAAGCTATCCGATGTTGCAATGCTAATAGGATACGATCCAGCTACTGTTTGTAAGTACATAGTATTAATACACCACTGATTTAGAAGTGTGAGAAGTTTGGTAGAAATAATATACTACATTATGTTTATTGTTAAAACTGAGTGGAGAGATTAATATTTAAATGAGTTGGATTTACTGATCAATATAAATATTGAATATTAAAGTATGTGGACAGAAAATATTTACTGACAGAAAGAAGTAGTGTTTTACAACAATGAAAGGAAACTCAAACACAATGAAATTCCATTTCCATTTGACAAGTCACATGGCTATAATTTAAAGCAACAAAATAAACACATTAATTACAGTAATAAGGTTTCAAGACAGTACAAATTAACATATTCCCCTGCGAAATACAAAGTAAAGTAAAGTAATATGCTAATACGGTATTATGCAATGTATGGTAAGTATGCCTTTGAAACTTCTACACCGGTTGTCATAATTGCACGTAGCGTGTTCGATTCAAGTGGCGTTCCCGAAATTCCGAACGTGAATGCATTTTCGGAATTGGCTCACATTTTCCTGATTGCTTTTCGTGGAAAGCTGTTGTTGGTGGTAAGGGTGACTGTAGATGTAATTGTGTTCCATATTAAATACTGTATAACCTTTCGTGGTCCACTTGAGAGTCTCAAGTGGGAAGATGTAACTCTAACCTGGTAAAGTGGGGCTACCGAAGGAATGGCAAAAAGGTATGGAGCTATGTCGCAAACCAAGCTGCACCTCCTATCCTGCACTCTGTGTCTTAAAACATGCAGTCACCGTGACATCAACGCTGCCACCGACAACGCCCTGGAAGTGGCGGAGTTTTGGCTAACAAGATTAGAAAGACTGCAGTGCCAGCGACACGAAGAAGAAAAGTACTATACCTAAAGCTTTTAACACGTTCTATATTACCTCAAAACTCCCAAAAAAAGTTAGGTACTATAACTTTTCAGAGTTTTTTTTTGTGTGTATATGTTCTTTTTTGCCATTTTTCATAGAACAAGCCCAAAAATGCCACAAAATAAACATTCCACTCAGCATATTTTTGTTAAAAACTCCATAAAAAAATGCCACACTCCACTAGCCAAAATAACTACATGCAAATTCACTTTACCTATCTAAATATTGCCGGTTCTACACATTCGTTGCTCTGGCACTAGTATTTATGTTGTCAATAAAACTCAGCGAGTCGCCAGGGAGTCCTGAGATATAAACATGAATGAAAATAGTCCAGTGCCGTTTTTGTCCAGCATGATTCTCGCTTGGCTCACTGTGCAAGTTTGAAGTAGTGTAACGTCTGTATGCCGGTGGCCCCAAAGTTCGAGTGAGGTAGTTCATTGTCTGCGTTTTGTCTAGGTGGGTTAAATTGGGATATCCGGAATATAGCTGCTGAATTCTCTGGCCTCGAGAGGGAAGTTGTGTAGTTTATTAACAATTGTGTTTTGCCGTCGACTCTTTAGTTTTTAGGGAACAAAATGATCGCTGAGTCTAATGTAAAACTTTTCTTTGAAAGAAACGATGGAAGGACTGTGAAAAATAATAGGTGTGGCTAGAAAGGGGTAACTGGGGTGACGACTAATCCATACTAATATTATAATTGTGAAAGTGTGTTCGTCTCTCTGTCTGTCAGTTACCTCTTCACGCTTAAACCGCTGAACCGATTCAGATGAAATTTGGTGTAGATATAGTTTGAGTCCCGGGAAAAAACATAGGATAGTTTTATCCCGATATTCCCAATTCCCACGGGATCGACACTTATGCTGGTGAAACCGCGAGGCGCTGATAGTAGAGACATAATATTCAGGGTGGCAGGGACATACGCACAACTTGTTATCGTGGATTCAGTACTTACTGATTCTGAAACCCCATGCATTGCAATTTTACGTAAGTTATTAAAAAAAAATGTTTTAATTAAACAACAGAATTTTTTTTTGGATAGGTAACTGACGAAAATTTTCTACGTCTATAATCATGCGGTGAATAAATTCATGGTTTCAGTTTGCGCGTCGTTGTATGTCACCCTGTATTTAGAAGAGAAAAAAATGCTGCGTCGACCCCAAATAAATTGGTATAAGGGCAAGAACATGAAGAACTGAAATCATATGTTAAGGGGACTACATGACCTAAAGCGCGGTCATTGTCGGACTGCATAGAAAAGAAAGATAAGCGCGATGACACAACGCTGGTAATTTATTGCAAAATATGAAGCAATTATCTATTTACAAAAATCTATTGCCTAGACTAAAAAATTAAAATACTAGTGCTTTAGTATGTTGGTTGCAGAATAATCTGACAAAAAATATGAATAATTGTGTGTATAGGTATTAGTATGGTTTTTATTGTAAAAAGAAAGTTCTTAGAGGTATCTTCATGATTTTTTTCTATCGTATCAAATTAGTTGTATTATGTTTTACAACCACACTAACTAGCCTAAATCCTGAAGAATATCATATATTTTTCGATTTTGTTCACTGTAGTCGATCATAAACTTTTAGGCATTATTAAACTTGTGTTTTTGCGTTTAGGTCCAGTAGTCCCCTTAACTACAAGTTTTAAGTATTGTAATTATTGAAAAGGCATCCTAACCAATCGACCATGGTTATCGTTACAGCTCATCCCCTTCAATTAAATGGGGATGAGCATTTACTCATAGAACATGTTCGAGATGACACGCAGCTGATACACTCTTAGTTCATTGGAAATATTATTCCATTATAACAAAGTGGAATTTCGTTTCCAAACATTTAAATTCACATACACAAACAGCCAGACCCGGACCAACTACTTGTAGGTCATACAAATATTTGTTCCGTGCGGGAATGGAACCCGCGACACGCAGCGCAGCAGTCAATCGCTTAACCGCTGCGCCAACCGTGCCACACGATACACTCTTAGTTCATTGGAAATATTATTCCATTATAACAAAGCGGAATTAATTATTATATTCTTATGATATTACTACATATTATTAATAATAATTATATATCTGATTATAATGCAGTGTGTTAGGGTTTTGACCGCATAGGTGGACTTTGTGGGGAACTGTTTGACAGATTTTTTGAGATGGGAAAAAACAATTGAACTCGCGCCACTGTCACCGTTCCCGACACCGTGCACCGCTTCGGATGTGTTCGGCTGTCCTCGGGATGTACTCGGTTTTAATGTATATCCGATATGTCAGTGAGTGATGGCAAAGTATTCTGTTTGTGTTTTGTTTTGACTTCGGTCGGCACTCCTGGAGTGCCACTTTTTGTACATATTTAAGGGGTTGGTCCTATAAAAAAAATGTTGTTCATTTTCATGAGTTCTACACTCCCTCCATGTGTTTTTCCCTCGTTTTACCTAAGTACTGTATTATTTTACGGCAGACGATAACCACTAGCTTTTGCCTGCGGCTACGTACCTGCTAGCGGGATTAGAAGTACCCGTAACAACAGTTGTGAATATAACCCTCTGACATTTATATACTTAATCGAAGCGTAAATTAATGCGCGAAAATTCATATATTACACGCAGTGCGCCAAAAACTAGCCACTCATAGAAAACCAACAATTCACAAAACTATAAGCTACAACTTTACACGCAAAGCAACGTTTCGTTATTGCACAGATAGTAACAAAATTTATTGTACGGTGTACAAATAAACTGCGAATATGTTAACAAGGTATGAAACAAACGATGCAAAAACAAGGACTCAAGCCGTTCATATTTATAGAGAATGAAATTGGCGCCCGGAGCCCTATTTTAGCTACAGCCCTTTAATTTATCGTCGACTTTGCAGTCCTATAAGTAAAATTGGTTGCACATTTTAATACCCGTAATTGGTATCGGATGAGCGGTTCTGGATTGACGTATTTTTTTTGCATACGGTACAAAAAGTTAATGATTTATTTTAGTACTGGTTTTTGCTTTTGAGTGTGTATTTAGAGGTTTTTATTTGCGTAATGGTTGCTTTGTTCTGTTTAAAAATGCCTATGGTTTTTTTATAAGAACTAAAAAAAAAAAAAAAGCCAAAGTAGGAAAAACAATGTTTTTGTTTGAAAAACGTATAGAACATAGTTAAATCTTATCCTTATGAAATTGATCATGTTCTAATAATACTAGGCCAATGAGGGCGATTCGAACCTTCTAGAAGCTTCCTTTAACAACATACGATGCACACCCTCCTTTTGACATTAGTCGTGTGACGTCTGTCAAGTGGGCTGTGCGAAACGGGATTCTCTGTTACACAATTTACGAATCTTTTTCTTCGCCCCGAACCCTATTTTTAATATAGGTATATTTATCTATAAATAGAGCACGTGCAGTACATTATATGTGTACATGTAAAAAGTGTATTTTTCTTAATAATACTAGGTATAATTATGTACTTCTTACCATATCTATATGGTTACAAACATTTACAATATCTAATAACGTCACTGTTTCTAAATGGCCCTAAAATATAGCTTCAACGAATTTTATCCGTAAATATTATACTTAATACCATCGAATAATCGGCATATCCCGCCCACAGTGCAAGACAAATCAACTCGTTTATTTTAAAACTCGGGAGAGTATGACACATTGTAATGAAATAAAAGACAAGCGCCTGCCTTTGATGCTAGCAAATGAACTAAAAGCGTGGCGAACGCTTTTGTGAGAGCTTGCATTAATATGTTTGACAATTATTGTTGCATAGTAGGGTAACTTTCTAGAGGGGCTTGTGGCTAAGTAATAATAGCCGCACGGGTCAATCGATCAGGTTAAGCTACGCTTGCCGCCGTTTGGTCTGTGGATGGTTGACCATCTTTACATACCAAGACTCCGTGACTGGTCAGCGGGATTGTCCGAAAGAGTTATCGCTGGCCCGGAACATAAAGCACTAAGGAAGGAACATGGGTGGGTTTTAGTCAGTAAGAGTCTGACACTCCTTTCCGCTCCACCCAGTGCGGGAGGAGTCATTTGATGATTTCACATCTGAAAAAAAAAAAGACTCCGTGACTCGGAAAGTACGTTAAGCCGTAGACCCGGGTCGACGGCGCGATGTGTTTCACGCGCGCCTCAAGGAGATGTCAGCACCAACTGACGGGGTCCGCTAGGGCCGATGCCCGCCAGGGTCGCGGGTTGTTCGAAGAGATACCGTGGCCCCTGGCACAGGCAACTGAAGGAATACGGGTGGGTGGTCAGTAAGAGTCTGACACCCCCTTCCGCTCCGCCCAGTGCGGGAGGGGTCATTTGATGATTACCCACCAAAAAAAAAGCCGTTGGTCCCGGCTGTCATTCGTGGATTTTAGACAGTTCTGATTCGATCAGACTGTGAAACTCCAAGAATAGCTCACTCCATTACCCTTTGGGTGACTTTTGTTACCGGATAATTATTAAATCTGAAGACGCAGAAGCACTTTTATAAGAATCAGATTAAAAAGCACACAATATGAGTTCAAAATAGAATATTAATTCAATAGGCATATCATTAATAATTTACGATCACTCCAATTTTATAATAGAACAGCTTACTAATAATAACACACGATAATCCCACTCAATGCACATAAATAAATTTCACATAAGGTAGGTAATTAAATACCAAATAATATTAATATTTCACTTCGAACGATATAACGTGTAACAAAAGTACCTACCTTTGCAAAATAATTTCTTAACGGAAATTTTATCACAAAATTGGGTTAATTATAGGTACACAGGTGATGTGTACATATTAATTAATAAATTTTAATTAATACTCGTTAGGGCACGGCGCGCGTAAGATGTATAAAAGATCATTCTCGGCGTATTTTAGACGAAATTACCGTAATTTTCCTTAAGATCTTAATGATAAATTTATGATCTTATCATGAGAACTAAGTAATAAGGATGAACATAGAAAATACAAGGATGTAAATAGACCTGTAATTATAGTTGTAAGGAAGATTTTAATAAATAAATAAAAACATAAAGTAGTAACGGTTGAGCTCCCTAAGTTCTGAGTTGAACTACACGATTACTGTTGATTTGAGTGAACCACTAGTCCACTCAGTGAACGCGCGTTCACTGAGTGGTCTGGTGGTCCACTCAAATCTATAGGGTTCTTTCCTCAAACTACCATTTCAGATATTCATCTTTATGGTTCTCATATTATGGACTGACCGAGAGTACTACAGAGACTATGACTTCCCATCCACAAAAAAAAAAAAAAGACTATGACTCTTGATTTTGTTACGAACATTCTTCAGAGTAGTCGGATATACACCGAATTCATCTAGTTTTTAACATAGTTTATTTTCGTGTAAAAGTGTTTGTACAAACCTTCCTACAGAAATAAAATCATTTGTCATTATTTTCTATTAGCTAAGCAAATAGGTATCATACGCAACATGAGGGATGCAGGGGTGAATCACGACGTAATTTTAAAAGTCATTTTAACGTTGAAATAATATACAAACATAAATGTAGGGAACAGCTGATTTTTTTTTCGCGGTTTCAGGTTTGGTCCCTCTAGTTTGTTGCCAAAAAGGACTAATGTGTTTACTTATAATTAACGATGAAGTGCCCCTGTTGGCAATAAACTATATTATTTGAAAGCTAAAATCCATTTCAAAGTGTCGTAAGACTTATAAATGTTGAATAGTCTAACAGTCATGCTTACCCATTTTAATCACGTTTTTATGCCTAGGTTTTCTTATATCCAATGAGCCGTGAAATTCAACAAAAAATGTAGGATCCGTAAACTCAAACACTGCTGCTGATTTAAGATCTAGGCAAATCTAGCAAATTTTTTTGTCTAGATTTCGTCGAGTTGAACCACTGGTCCATTCAGCGCTACCAAAAAAAAACAGATCGATCGTGATCTCAAATTTGGTAGGGACTCGAAAGCACGCGCTGAATTCATCTAAAAAAAATGTAAATGAAAACAGAGTTTTTGTTCGTGAGAAATATCAACATGGGATTGACAAAAACTAGCATTCTGAAGTTCAAAGTCCGTTCTCGATTACGTTGTCAAGCACATCGCCTGTTAGCTTGGTCACAGATTTTCTACGCACGTACTTACGTTCCTGATCGAGTTCGTGATTCCGTTAAGAAAAAAAAGTGAGATTAGGGACAATAGTAGTCACTATTTGTGTTCCGATTTTCACGGCTTGATTGTACTTCGTTGGTGTGAGATGACTTATTCTGTATATTCATGTCTCATGTCTCGTGCGAGGCAAAAAGTAGTCGTCACGGTCTTTTTTTACACGTCAGTAGTCAAAATGTTTGTATAGATTTCCGAATTCGGTACAACATAAAATAAAACGAATCTTCAAAATTCTGATCGAAATAACTCAGCTCTTAGGGCGGGTTGTTTCACGTCCACTTAACGCACGAGTACACGTCAAAAATGGCGCTAACTATCGTCAAACCAAAAAAAGCGTTGTTTCAAATTACAATTACAAAATTATGGCCTTGCCGTACGTCAAATAAAAACGTGTACGTAATCGTTATTATTTGACGTACGTGTAGCGGTATCTACAACGCCACATGCGAACAACGCGTTATACTGACGTCACGCAAATCCTGCATCGCGCAAGCAGAGTTTACCGCGCAACTAGAATTGATACAACGGCCCGACATGAATCATCGGGCAGTTGCCCGCCAGATACAACACTCGTCTGGTCGGAGGATCCTCCCTTTTCTATACTGTATAGAAAAGGGAGGATCCTCCGACCAGATGAGTGAACTTTACACCCTGTTCCTCATTTCTCTATATACAATTATACATATTATGTTACGTTAACCAACTGTTTGAAACAACCGGCCCTTACTTATCAATGCTGAGCATGCAATTGTTATAAGGGGGCGTGTGGAGTATAGCAAAAACAAATCGACCCTACTTTAAAACTATCGTCTTTCTCACTCTAACTCATAAATATTATTTATGTTTACTATCCGAGCCCGCCCTTACCACTTGACTGAAATCCTCACTTTCTCATTTGTGACTGTAATATTAGTAAAACACACCTCTCATTATATAAATAAACGGATAATAAACGTATTATTGAAATCCCTAGAACGGCCTTTCCTTTGGTGTCCCCTTAAATTACGTCGCAGTCATCAGATTCATGAGAACAGTACAAAAATCTTGAGCACCAACTTATTCCATAATTCGTCTTCTTCCACAAAGGACCACAGTGCAACACCATAATTCATAAAAAAAAAACATTTGCGCAAAATCCAAACAAAGACATTTTAAATAATCGTTTTCAAAAGATAATACGTTTACTGAATACACATTTGGGTATAAAAACAGATGATTGTCCCTTCATTACGGCGGCAATAATTCACACCAACGCGAAAAGTTTCGGACACAAAATTGAAAAAGAGATCGCATGACTGGTCCCATGTTTGAAGATTGTAGCGATTTGAGAAATGTACACTTGAAGTTTTAAATAGGTACATCATAATCACCCTATAATTTTCCCACTGCTGGGACACAGGCATCCTCTCTGTAAGAGAAATTGGGCTGTAATCTACCACGCGGGCCTAGTGGGAGTTGGTAGATGTCACATGTCTTCGAATTTCTGGTTCTAGGATATGTCAGTGTCCTCGCGATGTTTAGGCAGCACGTCAGTGCTAACACTTTCCACCTTCAGCTGGCCTAACGCGTATTACGGAGTTTCAATATAACAAGAGGCTAAGGCTATACTGGTTTTGTTACTATATAGACTTGCAACCTCGCTTATTAAAGCTAGTTGAGGCCCTTGGTATTAAAAGCATTAAATTATCTTAGCTGTATCGCTATTAGTCCTTAACACATTATACTTTTGTTAAAACGTTGTCGTGCGTCTCATTTACACACGCCTATAATAAGCTTCCAAATCTTTTTCTGATCCCGTGGGAATATCGGGATAAAAAGTAGCCTATATGTTAATCAAGGGTGTCAGCTACTTCCGTATAAAATTTTATCAAAATTGGTCCAGCCGTTTGAGCGTGAAGAAGTAACAAACATTTAAACACACACACACTCACAAAATTTCGCCTTTATAATATATTAGTGTGATTAAGATGTTTTTTTTGTTGTTAAGCTAATAAACGCATGTTTCTCTCTTTCTTTGTTCTTTGCCCATATAAAATCCGACCTCTGCTGTTCATGGCTTGGGCAACATGCGCGTCGAGGTAAAGTTTTTACCCCAAAACAAGCCTACAGATTTCCCAGTTTAAATCGCTGGTCGGTTATGCGGCAAAAACAAGTCGCTCGAATAGCTCGTAAATTTCGGCAGGGGGCGCTTTTGGCTTTTTCTTCGACTTCAAAATCGAATTTACTGGTGGAGTGTGGAAAACGATATTGAGGGCAAAGTTGGGACTGTGATGTAGTTGAAGATATACTATACTTTACGTTACAACTATTCGTATTATTGTTAGGTGATAGTTTGCCTATTTCAAATTATGTAAGTACTGAATTTCATCTTGACATGGTAAAACTTATATTGATTTGATTATATGGGGGAAGCGCTAAGGTAGCCCGCGAAATTCAATTTTTTTTACGTTTTTTGTAATTTGCTGGTCAGTATTAAGTTGTACGTTGATTAAATTATGATTCGCGACCGTAACAAATATGTATTTACAGAATTATAACCATTAGAATCAGTAATACAACTTGTTAAGTTAGTATTATATTCTATTCTAGCGTATTGCAAAGACGCTTGTAATAGCACGGCAACTATGCTGTTTATAAATAAAAATACAAACCTAACTAAAAATTAAAACTTGTGTGACAGACAGACAAAAAGTTATCATTATAAAGGTTCCCATTTCGTTACCCTAAAAGCACACCAAATTAATCGAAATATATTAATCTAATTATTGGCGACACGAACATGTCAAATTAAATTTTGTCCAGTAGACACTAAAAAGCAAAAAAAAATTCTAAGTAAAGTAGACTTTTTGCATTTCTGACCTAGCCTAAAGCTGAACATTTCCCATGGAGACAATAACTAATAGTCCCACAGCCTAACACGGTTGCAAACATACATTACTAAGCAACGGCACACATTGTGCGATTTCAAGCCATAAACACCGTATTGTTTGTTCAGACTATCTGCACGCGTGCGCTGAACGGAAATATGCATGATTTGTGACCCACTGTTCTGTCCGACGCTGTATCTGGCGCCAAATTGACCGGTAAACTGGGCTTAAAGCCCCTAGGTATGTTGGATTATGAGTTGGTGTCATCGGTTTCTTTTCGACGAAAGAAAAATATCGAAAAGTCTGAAAATGAATCGTCAGGAAACTTGGAATCGTAGGCGATACAAAACAAGTTTCATAAATATATATTTTTTCTAGTTTCTAGAAACCACTTCTGAGAAATGTTAGGAGGTTATAATTCCAAAGAACTTTTTTTCAAATGGTTTTGTTTAGAAAAACATAGAGAAGATGTATTTCAAGACAGCACTGAACATCTTCTTGGCAACAATGTATTCTATATTTTTTGCTTAACATCACGCCTTATTCGTTATGCAAAAAATATAGTTTATTTTTAAATTAATTTACCAGTCTTACCAAGGGGTATCGTATTACCCAGTAACTGGGTTGTGGAGGTCAGATAGGCAGTCGCTCCATGTAAAATACTGGTATTCAGCTTCATCCGGTTAGACTGGAAGCCGACCCCAATATAGTTGGGAAAAGGCTAGGCAGATGATGATGATAATGATCACGCCTTGTACCCCAAAGGGTTGGGCCGAGGTGTACAGTCACGAGCAAAAGTATGTATACACTTGGCTTTAATCAAAGGCGATTTTTTCCTTTATTTTTTAATGAAATTTTATATTAGTACGAAAATAGTATTTTCGAACCCATAGGTATATGTAAAGTGTCGTATTTCAACGATGCATTCGTTATTTCGTGAAAAAATCGCAATTTAAAGATGCCAAGTGTTGACATATTGGTGCTCGTGACGCATATTTCGCCAGTTATAGTTAAGTTCCATGTAAAAGTGGGCGAGTTTATTATCATCAACCCAAACAATAAATAACACTTTGCCCGGCCTGAAAGTCGAACCCAGGACCTAATGCTCACCGGTAGCATTTGGGACCACTGGACCAGCGAGGCAGTTAAATTCTATTCAAATTTATGTTTCAAATTGATTATTGATTAAACAAATATCAACTTTATTGTCAGAGTGACTAGCACTATTGAAAATGTTATAAAAATGTTTGAAGTTGTAGCGTAAACTACACTTTATTGTGTAGGAATTAAAGTTACTTTTCCATAAACTCAAAGTATTTGTTTACATTTTTGGCAAATAAGTCGCGGATGCAGATAACTAGTAAAAATATAGACCTATATATTTTTTGGAAGGCCTCCCACAAGAAGGTCCAACGACCTTGTGAAGGCCGCAGGAACCCGTTGAATGCGAGAAGCACAGAATCGGTCAAAGTGGAGGTGCTTGGGGGAGGCCTATGTCCAGCAGTGGTCGTCTTTCGGCTGAAATGATGATATTTTTTACTAGTTATGAAACCTACATAAGCTACTGTATGTAAACCGAAACTTGAAAATCTGAAGTTAATTTAGTTGACGCCCGAACAGTACCCCACTTGATGCGTGAGATTAATTAAATTAATTAATTTCGTCGTGATGAATACTTGGTGTTCATAATCGCTTTTCTGTAGTTTGACTGACAGGCAATTTACAGTCACCTATCATGTCACCCCATTGCTTTTGAAGAGCACCTGTCAGCCTATATTGCATTATGTTAGGAAAATGAAACCAGGTGTTATTGAGTTGGATTCATTTTTAGGGTTCCGTACCTCAAAAGAAAAAAACAGAACCCTTAAAGGATCACTTTGTTGTCCATCCGTCCGTCCGTCTGTCTGTCAAGAGCCTTTATCTCGGGAACGCGTGGAGGTATCGAGTTGAAATTAAAACCACATACTCAGGTCTACAGTCCCTTGAAGCTGTGAAATTAACGTAAAAAAACGATGTGGCCGTTTATGCCGCAAAAAACGTATATTTCGTCACTCTCAAGGGAATCAAAATTTATAGGGTACTTCCCGTTGACCTAGAATCATGAAATATAGCAAGAAGCAAGATCATGTAGCACAAGTAAAGGAAAAAATCCAAAAACCGTAAATTTGTAGGTACATTAAAAAACCCGTGATAAACTATTTACATACCTACAAAGTACGCAACCCTGCGTGCGCTAGTCCGACTCGCACTTGACCGGTTTTTTATTCATAATTATGTGGATTTCAACTAGACTAAAAGAAAGAAAAAAAAAATGCGTTTAGACTGAGCTGATTGGGTAACCGTTATTTTTTACATAAACTTATTATGGCAAACTTAGGAAACTTAACAAACGTGCTCAAAATGACAAATTAACAATGATAGGGACATTATGTGGACAGTAAAAATATGTCATGCTTAACATAACTCAGCGGGGTTGTTGCGCAACACGCATAAAATGGCAATGGATGGCAATGCCTTTCGTTTTGACAGTTCAGCAACAGTCGTTGCGTTGTCTACGTTGCTGAGCAGACGAAACTTTCTAACCTAAGAAGCAATGGGTTAGGAATTTCCTTCAAAACCCTCGGATTGTTTGAATGTGTCGTGCAATTATTAGGGTGCTGGTTGATTGAGTATTAGTGTTCGCAGTTTATTTTAAGTCGACAGAAAAACATTATTGCTCATGTGATTGGCCAAACTGGCAGCGGGGGGCGGGGAGCGGCGCGGGTGCGGGAACGCGCGCGATCTGTCTGTCAGCAGTCGACTAGTCGAGCGCGGCTTCGTTCTGAGTGTTGTCGAGTCCAGTGTTTGTCAAAGTATAATATGGATAAAGAAGACTTTTTTTTACTAGAAAAAACCTCGAACTAGTTTGAGAGCCCTGGTCCTCGCGCGGGCTGCCACTTGTATGCACGAGCTATGGCGTAAGTTGCCAGCAAGCTCCCCGGGCCGCTCACCGTGCTCGCGTACCCACTATGAATGCTCAAATGTAGTTCTATATATTTGAGTACGCCCCCGAGCCAGTCCCGCGCCCGCGTTCGTAGTCTGGCTAAGCACTTAAAGTAATCCTTTGAGACATTTTGTTATAAACAGAAAAACGTTGTTGCTCATTTTCTAAAAGTAATCCTTTGAGACATAACCAATGGAAAATATTGCCTATCCTTTCAAGGAAAAAGCACAAGTAATCCCATCTCAGTACAGTGGCCTTTTTTTTTTTTGGGTGGGAAATCATCAAATGACCCCTCCCGCTCTGGGCGGAGCGGAAGGGAGTGTCAGACTCTTACTGACTAAAACCCACCCGTGTTCCTTCAGTTGCCTGTGCCAGGGGCAGTACAGTGGCCTTAGTGTGAGTTTTTTCGACCCAGGTTCGATAGCGAGCGAGTTAGAATTTTGTATGGGAAATTAGGTTTCTCCTAGTGACCACCAGGTGGCGCTGTAACTTTTTTCCATATAAAATTCTAACGCGCTCGCAATCGAATTTGAGAGAAAAAACTCACACTTATATGCCTCTGGTCAAAATCGTAGGTGTAACTTACTTCTACCGAATTATACGAAAATATTGTTTCTAAAAATAGCTAGTATCTACATCTTCCCACTGGATTACAAACATTTTAACCCGCCTTAGAGCCGCAGATTTTCTCAATATTACTCAGTTCCTTGAATGGCGATGAGGGTCGTACGTTTTGATGAAATGTAGCCTTTATGAGGTTTGCTTAGATGGAAATATCTGTATACTTACCGTGACCATGAAAAAAGTGAAGAAGAAAAAAAATTAAGGTTGAAATGAGGTTGGAAGGGTAGAACACAAAATTGGTAGTTGAAGCTTGTTGAAAATATTGAAGTCAGTTAGAAAACGTTATATGTTTTGGAATGTCATAATCAGCCTATATAGGTAGTGTTCCCACTGCTGCGACACAGGCCTCCTCTCTTCGAGAGGGACCACGCGGGCCCAGCGCGGGTTGGTAGATGTCGCAATGTCTTCGAATTTTTGATTCGAACTAGAAGCAAAAATTCGAAGACATGTGAACTAGAACATGCCGGTTTCCTCGCGATGTTTTCCTTCATCGTTTTGAGAGCAGTGGTGGTGAAATAATTTACACAACGTAAAGCGCCTGTTTGGATTCGAAAAGCAAATGCAGAAGCATCCCAAAACAGCGCTTTTTGGGATGCTTTGTAAAAACTTAATTCTGCAAAAAACAAACCTTTTTCTTGAATGGCCAAACGTTACGATAAGGCTGTGTGATAGACGGTCATAATCGAGTTGTGTATTCCATTCCAATTAATCCAGATTTATTTATATGATGACGAGAACAGGGCCCTAATTCACTATGACTACTCAATGATTCCTTACTTTGAAACCACGTCAATTCCTTAGCTAATCAAACGAAATTCGCTTTTATTTCTCGCGGTTTCGTTCATTGTGTCAGAGAACACGGTTCCTGTTTAAAGCATTGATGATCATAATTACCATGTAGCTAGTTGTTTCGACCCAAAAACTTGAGAATCACTCTACTCGATTTCTCAGAATCACGTTATCACACCAAAAAGGATCCAGTATTCTTCTTAAACCACCAATTTGTAAAACGGCTTTATAACTCACGAAGTCCCAACCGAGCTATCACAAAACTTTCCGTTTTTACTGGCTAATAAAAGAAAGACGATGCGTTGAAATTGTCACAAAAAACTACTTTTTATAGTTAAATTGGAGTTGCCGTACCAATTCCAAGTTTTTGAACTCACTTTTGAGCTCCAAAAGGCTCCTATCAACATTCCTCATAGCCAGTTCAAAATCCGAAGGCGGTAAACGCAAGTTTTTCCAACGAAATGTTTGTAGGGATGGGGAAATGTGTTTCTTCAAAGTTATCGATGTCGATAGTCGATGAGTTACTTATGACAATAAAAAAAAATTTTTGTAAGTGATCAATCCATGAAGTTAATTATTTATATGATTTGTTTGCCATTTCGGTTAGTCAGCAGGCAGTCCGATTTGATGACAAAAAACATAGAACTGTGACATAATTATATCACAAAAATATATTATTTTTGTGATATATGTCACAGTTCTATGTTTTTTGTCATCAAATTAGACGTGAAGCAAAGTGACAAGATCACAACACATTTTAAGTTAACAAAATAATCAGGTAGCAGTTGCCGAGAATCAAGCTAAATGGTGTGCAATTGGAGAGGCCTATGGACGGCTATAGGCAGGTGATGATGATGATGAAATAATCAGACAAGTCATACCAATAATCGCTATCGATACTTGAATTTCTATCGACAACGACGTCCCCTCCCTACGCTAAAGTATCGCAGATCGTAAATCTCCGTTTTTCCTCGTCGAGTGAGGGTCGACAAGGATTGTGCAGACCTCCAAGGAGTTAGAAGTCACACCTGGCACTCTGTGCCAGAATTAATGGTGGAATGGTGCACTCCCAATTCCGGTTGAAATCTGCATTAGCAAAAGAATTATGGCGCGGCGATAAATCTAAGGGAAATTTTGAATTTTTAAGTTATTAGTTCCCCGTGAGTTATGGTTGTAGAAACGAGCTGAGGGAAGAGTTTCGCTGTTTTGATGTAAGTTCAATGAACTTTAGCACGGTTTCAGTTTATTTTGATTTTAACCTGTTTCGCGAGTACCTAGGTATTTTCAACCCTGTGGCACTTACAATATTATAATCATCATCATCATCTGCCTAGCCTTTTCCCAACTACATCTGTTGGGGTCAGCTTCCAGTCTAACCGGATGCAGGTGAATACCAGTCTTTTACATGGAGCGTCTGCTTATCAGACCTCCACAACCCAGTTACTGGGTAATACGATACCCCTTGGTAAGACTGCTTGTCAGGCTTTCGGGCTTGTGACTACCCGTAACGACTGTCAAAGATCCACGAATGACAGCCGGGATTTAGAATTACTCGACAACGTATATAACGCAATAAACGAAACGCATTTAACAGTAACTGTCAAAATGTTACTTCTAGTTTGTAAGCAGCTTCTCTTCAGTGTATTTTCTCTATAAATGATACAGACACCTATAGTTTGTGTAATCAATAGCAGTAATACCTTTTCTAAATACAATTGTGGACCGGGAAGCACAGAACCGGTCGAAGTGGAGGTGCATGGGAGAGGCCTATGTCCAGCTGCTGCAGTCGACGTCTTTTGGCTGAAACGATAATGAAGATGATGCTTTTGAACCTATGTTGAATGTAGGACATACATTCACAAAATGCTGTTGGTGCTCTTTACTAAATAAATTATTACTATTATTAGCCTGTGATGTCCCACTGCAGGGCAAAGGCCTACTCTCTTTCCACTTCTCTCTGTTCAAAGCTGTTAAGGACCAGTTCTTGTTGAAGGAGTCCAGCTCATCCCGCCATCATCACTAAATAAATACACAAAGTTAATGGCATTGCAATTGTAACTATTCAGCAGGATTTCTTTAAATCCTGGCGGACTTATCCTCAACCTAATCAAACCCGTATAACGTCGTTCATCATTTGTCTCTAACAACTCATCAATCGAAATCGCAGTTATTCGAACGAATACAATTTAGAGAAAAAAAGCCTTTGTCTTCGGCACAAAGCAATTACTGTGTAATTTGTCACTGCTCCCATCAACAGTTTGATTTCCTTAGTAGGGGATTAGATTGATTGATTAGCCATTTGAGCTTCCTCCTTCGTAGGTAGCGAACTATCTTAAATGACTCTGAAGATCAAGATTGGCTGTGTTCCCAAAGATATCTGGGTCGCGATGTATACTCGAAGGCATTGCCAAGAAAAAATGCGCTATAAAATTACGGAGTCGAAGAGAATTTGAAACGTTGAAGAATTAAATAAATTTTAATTTCCGAATTTCTTGGAAAGAATTTGTGATAGTATTTTTATTGGACGTGTCGGAAATTGGGTGTCATTAAAAATTTAATGTTTAAAGAATTTCTATGCCGAAAGAAAAAGTTCCTCAAAAAAGAAATCTATTCATTTTCAGGTTAAATAATTTTAAAATCCGACCAAGTGCAAGTCGGACTCGCACACGAAGGGTTTAAAAAAAACACATTTCTTGTATTTTTCAACCTTTTTTTAACATTTTCTTGTTTTTATTATTTGTTGGTAGAGCGGCCCGAGCGGCAATAGAAATAAACACTCAAAATTTCAACTGTCTAGCTATTACGGTTCATGAGATACAGCCCGCTAATAGACAGACGGACAGACAAATACGGTCCCGTTAGCACCATTTGGATACGGAATCCTAAAAATATTGCTTAAGACAAAGAAGATTATTTCACAAAACTGTTACAATATTCTAAAATACCTTTCAAAACTTTAATTTATTTCTCACCATAATTCTTAAGACCGTGGGACCACATAAATTCACAGCTCTCGCTAAAAGACAGTAAAAGGTGCACGCCAAGTAATTACATACCCATAGGCCCCTAAACACATACTAGAAACAAAAACGGAATGGGCAATAACTTTACGTGTAAATACCTTACTTTTACGACTGTTAAAATATCTTCACATTAATTCCTTGCGAGGTGTGGGCACTTGAAGGAGTATTATCACTAGGTGTTTAAGAAATACTTGCGAATTCTTCGTAATACATACCGGCTAGAAATAAGCCTCTTTATGAAAGAGGCTGTAACTGCTGTGAGAGGCTTTTAGGGTAATAAACAACTCCACAAAAACGATGTTAATAGAAATTATATAGTTATTTTTTTTACGGATAACCTAAGTTCAGATACTGAAGTTTTAAAAAAAGTAGACATAATCAAAATCAAAAGTCCTTTTTTTGAACTAGGGTGAGAATCAGCACTTTTCGAACGCCAAAATCACAAAAGACAGACCCGCAAAACGCTTGCCTTCGCCACTTGTCCTAGTGCTTTGTTGGGAAGAAGAAGTGGCGAAAAAAAATTCCCAGTAGCACGGTTGTCTGTTGAATCAGGAGAAAACATCATCATCAACATCTGCCTAGCCTTTTCCCAACTATGTTGAGGTCGGCTTCCAGTCTAACCGGATGCAGCTGAATACCAGTATTTTACATGGAGCGACTGCCTATCTGACCTCCACAACCCAGTTACTGGGTAATACGATACCCCTTGGTAAGACTGGTTGTCAGACTTTCGGGCTTATGACTACCAGTAACAACTGTCAAAGATCCACGAATGACAGCCTGGACCAACGGCTTAACGTGCTTTCCGAGGCACGGAGGGGTCACGGTATGTAAAGATGGTCACCCATCTACAGAGTAACCGCGGCAAGCGTAGCTTAACCTGATCGATCGACCTGTGCGGCCATTATTATTTAGCCACGGTCCCCTCAGTCAGGAGAAAACAAAACACCTAATACATTAAACTATAAATAATCAGAAAATGCTCAACTCTCAAAAACGTTTAGTTTAAACTGTAATTACATTATAATAGAATGATCAAAGTAACTTACCTGTAAGTGAACTTCGATCACTATTATACGCAGTTAACGCCTCGTCTGAGATGATTATGTAGTCTACGTACTATTCGTATCAACAAACACGCGTTTAAAGAATTTGGTAAAAAAGAATACCAAATTTGAAAATATCGAGTTGCCACCCTGCCCGCTTTGGCAACACTGACAGATAAATGTCTATTCATTAAGTTTAAAGAAGTATAGTCACATTACCCGACTACGCAAAAAAGGAGGGTTATGGGTTTATTATTTCATTATGGAGCAGGGTGGGAAATTCTTGAACGGGAGGGAGACTCAGACGAGGCGTTAACTGCGTATAATAGTGATCGAAGTTCACTTACAGGTAAGTTACTTTGATCATTCTATTATACTTATTAACGCCTCGTCTGAGATGATTATGTAGATGTTGAAAGATTTGGCGAAATAATGAAAGAATTAACCATGTAATTTAATAATACGTATATTATTATTCTATGTCAGAATCAGTAATTACAGAATATTTATCAAGAACATTAATTATTATTATTACTAAGAATATATTCCCCAAAATTATCATTTGTTTCAAGGGGTAGATTATAAAATATGGCAAAATTTTTAGACCTCTGAGACCATCCTGCTGTTGATTTAATTAAATCTATATTCAGACCTTTTCTGTGAGCGGCTGATGTAGCAGCATGTCTTGTACTATGTGCTGAGAACACTGAGGTATCTATTCCAGCCTCCAACAAAACATCTTTTATCCATCTGCTAAGAGTGTGGGTTGAAGCAGGGGAATGAGGTTTTTTAATTATAGTAAAAAGATTACTATGGTTTTTGCGTAGTAATTTTGTAGCTTCTAGATAATCACAAAGTGTTCTTGCAGGGCAAACACTAGGATTTTCAGTAAAATATTTTAAAGTTATCAGTGGTTGAATACCATTAATCCTAGAAGTTTTAATTAATTGAGGAACTTTTATTTTTATGCAATCATTGGTTATGGCAATATTATTAATTGTAATCAAAGATAAAGTTTGAAGCCTATGTGCCGTTGTTAATGCCAATATTATTAATAACTTTTTAGATAAAGTATTTAAATCTAAAGTTGTATTTGGGTAGAAATTGCTTATATAATCTAGAATAATACTTGGGTCCCAAGTTTCGTTATATTTAGGTTTATTTGGTCTTAGCTTAAATATACCTCTAAAAAATCTGTTTATATCTCGGTTTGTACTTAATTCACAGTCTAAAAGTAGAGATAAAGCTGATCTTATACTATTTAATGTGCCATAACTGGCACCACTGTGGAATTTCTCGGTAAGAAATTGTAAGATGGTGTGCACTGATTCAGTTGTAGGATCAGCTTTATTAGTATTACAAAATTTCCACCATTGTTTGTAACATGAATTATATTGTTGTAAAGTATTTTTAGTTAATGAGCTTAATATAATATTGACACATTCTAAAGAGTATCCTTTTCTTAAGTAGATTTTGCTGACAACATCCCTGCAATCAGTGTAAGATTCTTGTGAAGAGGGTGACAAGTTCTGAAAGAGGATGAAAGTAAATTTGGACTGGGTTTTAAATAAACAAGATTTGAGCGCAGTAGGGATATGAAGAGTGGATACCATGCCTGTCCAGGCCAGTTAGGTACAACCATTATACCCTCAGCATTATCCTCTTGAATCTTTTTTAAACAACGCAAAATCATAGAGAATGGGGGAAATGCATAGAATTTTAGACCTGTCCATTTTATGGTAAAAGCATCTACTGAGAAACAATCTGGTTCATTTTTCCATGAAACAAATGTTTCACATTTTTTATTTGCATGTGAGGCAAACAGATCTATTTCGGCTAAACCTAGTTTATTTACAATTTTTTCAAAAGCATATGGTGCTAGTTCCCATTCTGTTTCTATGTTGCATATCCTAGATTGTGCATCTGCTTCTATGTTTTCTTTAGACGGTATATATGAGGCAAAAACAAAGATCTTTCTTTTTTCACAAAACTGCCATATTTTTCTCGATAGTAAATTTAGGTGAGGGAATTGTATGCCACCCATTCTGTTGACATATGAGATCGCCGTGATGTTGTCAGATCGAATCAATATGTTACAGTTGTTCTCATTTCTTGCAAAACACTTTAATGCAAAATAAATTGCTAAGAGTTCTAGGTAATTTATATGATATTTGCTTTCCTCTGTGGACCAATATCCATGTAACTTTTCTTGGTCACATACAATTCCCCAACCCGTGGTAGAGGCATCTGTATAAAATTCTAACTTGTAGTTATCCCGCTTAATTGGTGCTGAGCAAGTAAAAATGATTTCTTTCCACCAAGACAACTCCTTTATAATTTCCTGATTTATTTTAATTTTTGATTCATAATTATCTCTAGATTGTTTTAAAGCTAGATATTTGTATCTTTCCAGTATTTTAGTATACATCCACCCATAGGGGACAGAAGGACAAATTGAAGTTAAAGAGCCTAAAAGAGAGGCAAAATCTCGGATGCTGCAATAAGTTTTGTGTGTTAAGGAATTTAACTTTTCATGAATTTTTTGTCTTTTATCATTAGGGATACTTAAAGTAAATTTTTCACTATTTAAAATGAAACCTAAAAATTTACATTGTTTGCTGGGTTGGATCTGACTTTTATCATAATTTATGATGAACCCTAATGATTGTAAGAAATTGCAGGCTATGTTCAAATTTCTTTTGCATTCGCTTTCACTGGGTGCAATAAAAAGAAAATCATCTAAATAATTCACTAAAGTGACTCCATTTGCTCTGAGATGAGTAACTACTTGTCTCATGATCTTGTTAAACACATAGGGTGCCGTTGATAATCCAAATGGTAGGACATTGAATTGGTACAATTTATTATTAAAAAGGAATCTTAGGTATTTCCTGGAATCATTGTTTACTTTTAGTAAAAAATAAGCATCTTTTAGGTCAAGTGATGTCATATAACAATTTTTATCAATTAGATGCAACGCTGTTCTTATATCTTCCAGTTTGAAATGTGTTGTTGGAACACACTTATTAAACTTTTTTAGGTTTAATATAAATCTAGGTGTTCCATTTGGTTTTTGTACAATGAATATTTTTGAGACATACTGATTTGGTATATGTTCTGTTTCAAGTGTTACCGCACCAATTTTAATTAAATGTTGTATGCATTGTAATATTTTGAGCTTATCTGTTTTAGCAAAAGAGTTATTCTCTGGGATCTTGCCTTGGTACACTGGCTGTGCTAAGGGAATTGAGTAACCATATTTTACCCAATTTAAAACAGACTTATTTTTTGTAAAGTGCCAATTTTTGTAATAGTTTTGTAATCTACCTGCATAACTTGCCTCTATTGACGTCGACGTCCGCGATTGTTTTGTGATGTCCTGGTGTGCTTTGTCATTCCCCGCAAGTGCTGTCGTTGTAGATGATGTTGGTAGGACTTGCGTGGTTTCCCGGCAGGTTTCTGTGGTTGTTGTTGTGGTCGTGGTTGAGGTTGTCGGTTGTACTCTCGCCCGCCCCCTTGCTTCCTGTACGAGGACGGGCCCCAATTGTTTAAAGAGTTCTTCAAGTCCTTAACAGAATTTTCAATGTTTTTATTTTCCTTTAATATTGTATTTATATCTTTCCCAAAGAGAAAGTGATTAATTTCTGTTTTTTCTAGAGTGTCTTTCACTTTTTTGTTTAGACCGGGTAAGATGACAGCACGTCTTGTTTGAGACTCTTTATATTGAATATGGCATAAAAGCCTGATGCAGTTTCCCAGATATTCACAGTCCTGATCAGGGTTTGTATGTAAGTTTTTGTACAATATGTCATTTAAACCACAGATAACTGTGCCAATAAGGTTTTGTTTCTCACATAAGTGGTTATCTCTTGTAACAGCTTGAGCTGTCATCGCAGCCTGAATTTCAGGATTTAGTTGCGGAGCGGCTGTAAGGCAGTCAATTATTTTGGGAATGTTCTTCAAAATGTCATTTTTTGTGTTCTCTTCTAAGCCATTTTGTATTATATTGTTCCACAAGTCTTTCATTTGGTTATTTATTTGCAAAGTATTTTCAGGTGCTTTAACATGTCCCATTTTTTCCAAAAGGTTGGGTATATTATGATCAATAGGTGGAGTATTTTCCTCTTCATCCTCTGAATCAGATTCAATAATTATCCGGCTTCTCTTTTTAACTGGTTCTGGTTCGTCTGGGAAGAAGATTATCAGGTTAATGTATCACATGTACTCGCTCGTAGTACCGTATGATACCTGCCTACTGACTTGTGAAGGGTAGTTCACCAATAATAATCACATGCACTCGCTCGTAGTACCGTGTGATAGTAAAATTTTTTCAATTTTTATGGACCATGTATAGGCGCTCGTCCTATCGCTTGGGTCTGTGCTCTCACTCGTTCTACCGTGTGATAATAACGTTCTTGGTTTTGTTAGTACCATCTACCGTGTACCACGACAGGTAGATTTTTGGACCAGGTATAGGCGCTCGTCCTATCGCATAGGTCTTTTATTCACTCGTAAATTCATTCGTAATAGCGTAAGTGATATATTTGATGTAAATGTATGCCTCATTAGATGTTTTAGTTGTATTTTATTCACTTTTCACTTAGAAAAAAATGTTAAATCAAGATGGCGAATTTTCGTACATACCTTCTGACGAAGAGTTAAGTAATTCCATCAGTTTTCTTCTTAATTTCTCTTTATCTTTTCCCATTATTTCTAATGGACAAGAAATAATTGTTGGGAAATCGAAATAATACACTATTTATAAAAAATTAAAGTGTTTCAAAAGGGAGAACAAACGCTGTTCGTAAACACGAAAGACATAATGAATAGACATTTATCTGTCAGTGTTGCCAAAGCGGGCAGGGTGGCAACTCGATATTTTCAAATTTGGTATTCTTTTTTACCAAATTCTTTAAACGCGTGTTTGTTGATACGAATAGTACGTAGACTACATAATCATCTCAGACGAGGCGTTAATAAGTATAATTAAAACTACACGTAGGTAAACACGTAAGTAATCTAGAAGATAACAAAGTTACTAACAGAAAGAAGACAGGAAAGATAAAAGATTAAAATCACGTGCAAGATTCAATTGAAGGCAAAGTTGTAACAACGTTAAGTTAGCAAAGTGATAACGTTTCCATTACGGACTGAGCTGATAACTAAGTCGGACCAATTAGTGAGATTGACGCTTTGGTTACTAACACTGTGATTCTATAACTTTACTTTGATTATATCTTGGAGTGTTGGTCTAATTTATGAGATTAAAGCTCCAATTTTGTATTCATTAATACTTAGTACAGCATTGTATACTAACTACTAATGAACGAGCATAACTACTTTTTATTGATATATCGACGGTAAAAAGGAAGTAGGGATAAGCGACATTTTGGTAAAAAATGAGTTATACAATGCCATCCTACGTAAAATTTTCCGCTCTTTCGAATGCGCTTACTCCCATGACTCTGCGATGACTTTTTTGGCCTTTATGCCCTAGCAAAAATCATTTTCACGTCAGTTTTTCTAAAGTTTAAAACTTTGAACAGCTCTCTTGTCTCTCATTTCATTTTTTGTCACTTATACCCCATTTTCTCTTAACCGTCGATATGCAATAGAACGAGGAATTCATAAGTTAATAACGCAGTAAAAAGCAAATTTTAGACAATCGACAATAGCTCATCGCAGCAACTAATAAGGTTCAAAACAGAGATGCGTTTTATGTTAGTCGAATTTAATGACCTGAATAAAAGAAATTTTGCAGTTTTAACTAAATTAAAAAATAAATGCACGGCTCAGTGGAATAATTTTTAGATATTTCATTAGTTGATTGAATTCCCTCTAATATAATTACATAAAATAATATGATAGTTTACCTACTCAGAAAACTTTAAAAATAAGCGACGAAATTTAAAAAAAATCTTTTTTACGATTGTTGTACAATGATACTATTTTAGTTTTATGACTTGACATTTGACAATACCTATTAGAGAGAAGGCTTGTAATTTATGTACCAATACGCCTTACTGTACGTCAAATAACTGAGCGTTTAACGGTGTCCTACGTTTACGCCTCACGTAATAAGACCAAGCAAGTAGAGTAAAAGACATAATCAGCCTTACGTTCCCACTGCTGGGACACCTCCTCTCTGTGAGAAGGAGTGGGCCGTAATCCACCACGCGGGCCCAGTGCGGTTTGGTGGATGACACATATTTTTGAATTTTGGGTTCTAGGATATGACGGTTTGTTCAAGATGTTTTCTTTCACTGTTATGAGAACAAAAGTGATAAAATAAATTACACAAAGTAAAGTGTGCCTGCTTGGATTCGAACCCATGACCTATACCTTGGTAAGTCACGGCCGTTACCACTGCGCCAATACTGCTCTTGAGCAAATAAAACAGTATTTGCTAAAAAGGTTTGTCTGCTAAACTTTAAAAGCAATATTACTACAACTTCTACCTGGAATTTATCCCTGGAACATAATTAAGTTTCCCAAAGCAATATCCACAATTTGAAGAGAACATTCTTTTTTGAACAAGGAAACATTCTGGAGTACAAATTCTTGGAACCCAGCCAGCAATTATTTACCTTACCTTCCCGCTACAAACTAACTTTAGGTATCCGCAAGTACGATGTAAGTTATCTCATAAGCCACTATTAAATCTAGTACAATATTTGTCCTATCCTAGTCATAATCGACAGCCAGTTTGGAACAAAGCTAATACACTAAGATAGTATTAATTACTCCACTGCGACTAAATTTTAATATAAACCTATTGCAAACAACGTCAACGAAAATGAGGAAACTGTTAAATCTATCCACAAAGCAATCACAAGCTTCGATATTCTACAGCGAAAAGGCCAAGTAAAAATGAATCTTAATCACAAGTATCATGGAATAAAAGCCTTTTAAGCACCGCAAAATCCGACGATGGCCTGCAAAAAGGGAAGACAACGTAGGTCAATTTGAATCCCCGCGTTTGTAAGCCGAACAATAATTGGATTTAGACGTCCAAGTTGACAGTTCATTTCGTTGTTTCGTCCCCTGACATGTACCGTTAAGATTATGAAAAGTTATTATTTCAGAAGGACCCTCCCTTGGCTAATTTGGATAAGAGCCAATTATAGAAACGGCCAACTTTTTCCTTTTTGAAACTGAGTTAGGTGTAACGCAATTTTGCAAGGCAGATTTATGTTGTAATTTCCTTCAGAGGGGGACAAACGCTTTGAGTTAGTTAACTTAAGCATCGTCTAATTAGGTACTTTTAATTCAAATTGGATCAACTCTCGACTGAGAGTCGTAACTTTCTCGTGAATCGCGCTCGGCAAAACATTGCCGACATAAAACAATCACAGCGAGACGTGTAATTATGTAATTATTCAGGACAAATTAAAGTTCGGGGGAAGGGTGACTTGTCAAGTGCGCAAAAACGGTAGACAGGCGAACAACAGCGGTTTTTGTTTCGGCAATAACAAGGGAAGACAAAAACAGTAGCATCAAAATGTATGACACTCAACCGGCGTTCGTCTCGCCAGTTTTTGCACAAGTATAAAAACTTTGAAGGGATTGTAATGCTTGGACTTAAGAGCCTTAAGTGATTTTCGTCGTATTTAGTTGAAGAGTTTGCTAAACTTTTTCCTTGGGCTTAATTGTTTCATTATCTATATTTTTTGATGGAAAAGTTTCGTTTCCCTATTGTTAATTCTTAATGTTAAACAAAATTCTTCTACTTTCCTCGTCCTAACTTCTATCAGACGTAGTATTATGTGATCTATCAGCCGTATGTGTGATATTGATGGCTTAAGGAAATTGAATAAATGTCTACAACCATTAGCTTTTATCAAAATCAATGGCTACATCGAATCGTATTGTAGTGAACACGCTCCATCAGAAACGAATGATTTATGAGCTAACAAACAGTGTTGAAGGGACAAATGGCTAATGTCGATTTTTTATCTACAACTTATACATCAATACTGAGCACAAGATAGATAGCTGTAACAAAACAAATCTTTAATAAAACTCAAGATGAAAATGTTCAGCGAAAAATAAAAAGCTTAAAGATATTAAAACAAGCCAACCAGATTAAAATAAAAGCGTTCAAGCAACGAATCTTATTTTAGAACTCTCGGGAAGTGAAAAGTTGCTACGGAAATAATCCAATCACAAGCAATAAAGAGAGGGCAAAGGGAAATTAATACCAATGCTGGCGACAAAGTTGATCTTGTTCGTCTTGACAGATGTCTGCGAGATGAAATATTGTGTCGACAAGATGACTGGAGACAGTTGGAGACTTGTGAGAGACTTAATTCAAACAACTACTATAATACGTAGCAAGGTGAATTCGTTTGTAGACACTTTTTGTATAATGAGATGTTGGATTTGTATACGAGCGACATGCTAAACGAAAAGTAGCTGTCTGTAGCCGGTGAATGACATTAAGACGGATTGCTAGTTGCAACTTATTCTGCGCGAAATAAAGCCGTTACGTAATTTACTGCCCGAGTATTTTATGATCATTTTAATATTTTAATATCTTAGAAGGCAGTGTTACCCTTTCACGAAGATAAAGATAGACGGTCTTCGGTGACGCTTCGGGCCATTAAATTAATTTAAAAATTAGATTCCGGCGCTAAAAGAGTCGTTACCTTATATAACTAAATTTTCAATATTCATTAAAAAGATACCAAAGTAATTTTAAACACAAAGATCTTATTCTTTCTACGATTAGAAAATAAACATTAAGAGAACCGGCTGGCAAAACATACATCAAATGTTTATTAGACCAAAAGATCACGTTGAGCCAGTTATATGGCCACCCAAGATGAACAATGTTCCAAAGGTTCCCCATATCATAAAATCTTTCTTTTTATCGAGTACAAGTTCGTTTAGGCGTAAGAGAATGAGATAGATTTTACACCCACTCGGTTAGCTTCTATTGTTTTACGATGCCTAATCAAATACTAAGTGCATATTTGCTTGAGATATTGCAATATTTACGAGTTTAGTACCTGAGTGTTTATCGAGGACATTAAAGGCTTCGCTTCTATTCCTTTTATTGTTTATTTCTATTAGTGTTACGGACATGGCATAATACATTTAGCAGGAGTGCGTTTAAATAAATGTTTTGTGTAAATGTTACTGTTGTAGTGTCTGCACTACTGTTAATTTATTAGGTGTCAAGAGTTTACGTAAAACAGAAATATCTATCCTATCTTTTGCTTCTTTTGTTGGCAGCGAAGTTTAAATTGAGTCAGATTAAGGTGCATCAGTCTCATTTAAGTGCAAATGTTGTATGCATTAGTGATTTATCATCCCGTTTTACCCACAAATAAGTCCAATTAACATCATACTAGAGAATTTTCTATATATAAATTCGCGTTGCTTGAAGACTCGTTGTAAAACGTCTTACTTGATATGTTTATTTAATATATACGAATAATTCTCCGTGAATTATGTGCGTGGGCAGGAAGACGGTGTTAGATCGGATATTTATTGTGATACTTCTCATCTATGAGGGATTTATTGAAGGTTCATGCTGGAGTTTGGGGACAGCTTGTAATATGGTGATAAATATCGACGGGGATTGCCGTTGTTGACAGCGAACGCTGCTGTGGAAGGCCTTTAGACGTGTCAAGCTTGTCTTGGAACCATTTGACAAAGGTATAAAAACGATAAGTAACGAATGAATAATCTGCTTGTCTGATGGTAAAGATTTTTAAACATGAACATGGTTTTTGTTTTAAAATGTTCAGGTAGGCTATAAAAGGCATCATATTTTATATGGCAAACATGTTAAAGATAGATAAGCAGGCATTTAATCTGTAATAAACGAAATTAAATTTACAAATACGCAAGAATGAAGTCACCATTCCAATACCTATCAATAAAAATCAAAAGTAGTTAATTATAAAACTAGTAGCATTATTGATGAGAACATTAGTACCAAACCAGTCGCAGTTCAAAGATAGTCTATAAAACTTTGCAGCAGACATTTATTACTGATTCCAGCTACTTAATATCTGAAATGCCATAAAACATTACTGGACAAGCAATATCAATTAAAACAGTGCGTTGGTTTGAGCCAAGGTCTAAGAAAGGAATGTTTATTAAATTGAAGAAGGGTGTTTAAGTAAAATGAAGGAAGAATTTATCTGAGAATTGTTTCCGGATAGATATTTGGACAGAATTTGGAATATTAGTAAAGGGAGGAATACCGTGTTTCGTAATTCTTGCAGAAGATCTGACTTAATTATTTTCATTGTAAAGCTTTAATTTATGTTAAAGATCAACGTAGGTATTGATTATGTAAATGATACTGTGATAGATAGTTTAGCAGGTAAAGATAAAGTTCCTCAGTAAAATAAAGCTTTCTTCGAAACAAATCGACAAGGGGCAAGTGACACGTCGAACCACTTTTAATGCTATCTTAGTTTCGCTCGGAATAGCTCCACAAAGACATGTCCAATGCCCAGAACACGATCACATAAAATGGCCAGTAAACTTTCAGACACCATGTCACACATAAAACAGAACAATAAAATTTTTACAATTCCAAAAACATGAAAAGGGATTACATTTATTTGCTGAAGCAAATTCCATTAAAGTATTTGTTGAAACAATTATATTGGATTCCGATTCTGATTTATTCGAATACATTTGGGATTGATTCGAGGCGAGTTTAGATTTGTAGTATAATTGATTGATGAATAATTTGTTTTCAGTTATAGATGCATCTACTGAATGCAAAAGTACCTACTTGTATATATGTCAATCTAAACATAAATCATGTTTAATATTGTGTTGTTTTAAATAGGTGTTAAAAGTTGCCCTGGGCATTTTTATTATGCCTGTTCAACTATTCCCTAGAAAGAGATTCGTTTTCGGTTAGGATTTTAATAAACAGACACAAAAATATAAAAAGTCTTTCTCAATTTAGATTATAATATAAATTGTCACTTCTATATTTATTATTTGGACGTGTTTTGTATATTTCTTTGTTCCTCAAAATATGTATTTAAAAATACTTCAGCTTCTATCTTCTTATTAAGCTTAATAAAATTATAAGGTTACACACATCTTCATCATCTAACTATGGACAGTTAGGTCAGCCATAAAATGCTAATCGTCAATATTATTTTGTTTATCTGCATGTGCAGATAGATAGATAGACACTGCTGGCCAAAGTTCCCTCTGTAACACTATTTTTTACCGCGAAAAACACAGAACCTAAATTTAATAAAACTATAACTAATCTAATCCACAAATACCAATCACAGTAATCACAAAGAACCAATTCGTCGGTCGAATAAATCGTAAAACCCATCTTAGCTCCCCTACAATTAGCAGAACGAACAGTAATTAGCAGTAACAGAGTGACAACAGAATTTAGAAACAATATTAAGCCTGTATTGATCAGCGACAATACAAGTTGTGTTTTACCTACATCAATTTTATTCCCAAAGCTACAACACCAAAATACACTCTAAAACAGAAGAGATAAAGTCCAAAATCTGATCATGTATAAAGCTTTGTGTCCTGTTTAGCGACGTATTGACAGAATGAGGACAAAACTAACGACGGAACAGCAAATATTGGTTGCTCAATTAGACAAATGAAATTCAATGAGGGACTAGCAATGACACACGCGACACCCGGTCGTAATGAGGGTAGATTTTAGTGTTGCTGATTTTGTTACAAAGTACATATTATTATTGTATTAAAAACCAATACCTTCAAAGGCTTATTGGCTTGACCTATAGTGCCACTTTAATAATTCTAATGAATCGGACTGAATCAGAGTAGTTAGATGAGTTAAGCCTAATTCTGTCAATACTTCAAATTATTAGTGTTTAAATAATAATTATTAAAACTATAACAATAATTTCAACTAGAGACAACGACTCTAAACCAAAATTAAAAGTAAAAACAGCTTTCACTATTTAAAATTTCATTAATTTCAATGTATTCTTCTCACCACTCCACCAACTAGTCATCTCTTACAAATTCAAGGGTACACACTAATTCTAAACACGTTGAGGAAACAAACATGCCTGAATACGAGGGTGTTATGACATGTGTCAGCTGCGACCGTGTCGGGCCACATTAACAATGTAGAACGATGAAATAGTCTCTTCGGTTTTCTATAGAACCATTTTATTCTGAAACAGAATTTGTACAACAGTCGGATTTGTGGCGTTTTTTCATGTTAATTTTGGTTTTTTGTTTATACTAACTTTGATCTTGAATTAAATAATGAGTATTACGCAATATCTATATAGTAAGACAAACAACAGAGTGCAAATTCAATAGTGTCTGTTACAATTTGACGGCACGGTTGGCGCAGTGGTTAAGCGATTGACTGCTGCGTTGCGTGTCGCGGGTTCGATTCCCGCACGGAACAAATATTTGTATGACCTACAAGTAGTTGTTCCGGGTCTGGCTGTTTGTGTATGTGACTTTAAATGTTTGTAAACGCACCCACAATACAGGAGAAATTCCTAGTGTGGGGCAACGTTTTAATAAAAAAAAAAAAAAAACAAAAAAAAAAAATTGCTTATGCAGAACATTGCACGCCTTAAAAATACTGACGCTACAATATCAATTTATAAATTTTTACACCACAAAAAACAACCCAGATAATCAATACCCAATAATTTACGAAACCAACGAAAAGTAAACATTTATATCCACGTTCCGTATCATAAAACAGACGAAGGATATGAAGTCATAATTCAAAATTACAACAGGCTAGCTTAGAAACGGACGAGTTTATTTAGTCATTACCAATTTCTGAGCCTCATTACCTGTTCTCTTTTATGGGTCCCGTCCGACAGAACTACGGCCGCTGCCCAAATTTACGAAAAAAAAAACGACAGATGTAAAGGTTCAGAATATATGTAGAGAGAACGGACATTACGAATTATCTTAATTTTGATATGGGCTACAAAAGAGTGTTAACCCGCGACATATGTGTTGTAACGGTTGGGGCTTAGATACCATTTATATCATTATTTTTTTCGAGAATTTGGTCCTGACCGTGACTAGCTGATAATGTTATAATTTGATTTAGAGGATTAGCTTTGTATTTTAATTAGGATCTGTTATGAAATGTGGTAGTTATTAAGAACACGATATCTTAATTAGATTAAAATCTGTTGGTTGTTTACATAAATGTTTAATTATTGTTTATTTAATATGATCATTAACTTTTGGCTTCGTTTCTATTTAGGTACTTTAAGTCTTGTATGAATAAACTTTTCTATTGCGTCTTTATTGATTTATTTTTTCTTTCCTGTTGTACTTCGATTATAAATACTGCTAGCGTAATTCATTGTAAGCATTATGTTTACATCATTTACATTATTATCCAGTAAAAACTCGCCCCCGTAATCTGGCCCTCTTATCTAAGCAACACTATTGACAGTTGAAAAATTAAAAACTGTAACAAAACGTAACGACATACGGTGGTCATCGATAAAACTGTCCCTCACAAGGCAGGGGTACCCAACGTTTCTGAGGATGTCACAAAAAAATAAACAGGTAGAGGTACCAAAGCCTTCGTTAGCGGTACGGATACACAAAGCGAAAAAACTGATACGAATCTATATATAATTTCTAAGAAGTCACCGGGGACTTGATGCGTTGAAATTTTTGGTCACCGACGAATAATTTATCCTTTACTGTTCACACCACGGCCACGGGTCGTTAGAATGAGTTGTCAAGACTATTTGACGGCTTCTAGATTAACGATAAAGTGAATTATAGTTTGTTTTATATGCGAGAATTCGGAGATACGGAGGAGCGGACGCCAATGGGCCGTGTAAGCACTTAAATTTTGATGAAGTTTGTTTGAACTACCGGTTTTGCTTATGTTAAGTTTGGTTGTGTGAGAACCTAGGTGATTGTTCCAAAGAGTTGCTTCATAAGACCGACATTAACTTTTGTTTCTTTTGGTTTATTTTTAGGCACAATATATGTTTTTTATCGCTATTATTACAGTAGCATCACCTTTGTTAAGCGGTTTCAATCAAATACTGCTCTCAATGTTTGACTCATTGTCATAGACATTGAAAAGGAGACAGATATTCTTAATCTTATATTGTATTTCTTTCTATACATGTCACCGAAACAGATTTTATGGCTACATCGTAGAATCGCAAATGTCCCAATATAATGTGGCAAAAATTCTAACATTTTCGCTCGATCGGTGCTATCAAAAGGTTCCACAGATATATTTCCAGAAACTTTTGTCCACTCCCAACTACAAATCGGTTCCTTTAAAACCGGGGGATGTATCCAATAAATTGAGATGTCTCACTATTTTACTAGCGTTCAAGTTATTGTCACCTTTTTTTTTGGTTCAGGTAAAATCTTGCCCATAGCATGTGGTTGAGATTGAGTTTCTTACAATGATGATTGATGGAGTTTCAAATTAGTAAATCGACGGCATCTGTACAAAAACGGCTTGGAAGTGTTGATGATCTGTTTAAATATGATACACGTCAGATGATTATGTCGATAATGATATTACTAGTAGAGGGAGCAGAAAGTAATGATGCTATTAAGGATTTTGCTGGAAACCTTTACGGAGCATGGAAAAAAAGAAATATATATATTTATAAGTCGCTGTATTACTAACCGAACCGGTAATAAGATTGATTTTAAAATTAAAATCACATCCGGTGTATGTTCTACTATTGCCATGCTTATATTTTCTCACAATCATTTTATCCACCAATATGTTAAACATACAAACAGTGGGTTAAACATACAAATTGTGCCATACATTATTTACAATTCTATTTCCAATGACATTTATACTTATTGAATTTTGAAAATGAATATAAAAAGAAAGATTCGATAAATATCTTGTTTTACGATACCAAATGTAAAATACCTAGAGATTTTACGAATGGAAGCTGGAGTAGAGACAATGATCAACACAAAAGAGACTTGACAGCGGGAACCTTCGCTTTGGAGATAAATTAAATGGTTTTATTCCTATTGTCAGTATTTTACGATACGAGAGAACCAAGTACAGACGAGGCAACATTTCTGCGGTTATAGACTGCTCGTAATATAGAAGGAAAGGCATCATATGAGCCTTTATTAGGAGTTTTCCTTTTACGGCATCAGTAGCACTTCAGATGGTTGTAAATTGTAATACTATTATTCAATGTTACTGCTGCAAGTTCCTGGTAGCAATAACTACAGAGAATTTTAGTGTCAATAATTTTGGATTAAAAGGATCATAAAAACGACCTTATTTCGTAATTTAATGATCGGTTAATAACCACTCTCAAATGATACGTTTGCTTACATTCCTAAACTTTACCAATTGTCATATGCTATAATTGTATATTTATACTTTTTGATTCTCACAACTCAAAACTACATATAACTTTTTGCAGCTTCAGCGTTGCTCGATAGCGGCTCGTCTGTGCGAATGTAAGCCCTCCCAGACTTCCATTACCGCGCCGCCTCTCAATTTTAAGCATTCATTGTATTTTAGACATAACTACCTACTCATCCGTTTTACTATTATGCCTAGGATTACCATAAATACTCAGGGTTCTCCTCTTAAAACACTTTCTGACGAAACAATGGGGTTTTTGTTTAAGACTTCGGTGAAATGTTCTAGTGAAAGGTATGTAACGTGTTTCTACATTTAAAACGGCAAAGTTAATTTTATGAGCCTTGTGGGTGTGGAGATACAAGTTCCAAGGTTTTATACTTTGAGGTGTAAATGAATTTTGAAAACTTCGACTTGGTGACAGAAGTTCTTGCTTGTGTATAGGTAAATTCCTCACAAAATTGAGCTTTTGTCAGTTTACAAAGAAAACACGTTGGAAAGACAAACCTTTGCACGAGAAAAGATGAAAGCAATATTGAAAAGAATGAAAAAGTTTGTCACAGTTATTACTGGTATTAACTACCACATTTAATCAAGTGACAACAAATATTCGAACCACTATAATAAATTTATCAAGAAATATGGCACAGTACATTAAAGAAGTAAGCAGGATCAGCTTAAGAAGGATGATACATCACTCAAATTCAATTTACAAAACTTTTCATTTCTTTTTTTAAATCAATTAAAAGGTGTCCAAAATTCCAGCATGACCAAAAAACCGAAGCATATCAACATCAGCCAACACGACCTGCTTCAACACATGTCGACTAATGAATCAATTCCGACTACAATAAAAACGTACAATACTTTTAATCTCAGCTAAAGCCCCTTAAACGAAGCCCTTAAAAAAGATAATAAAATGGTAGCAAAACTGTTTTCTTACAGTCATCCTGACAAGTGGCGATGGTAAACAGGGTTTATGGTTCCGAGGGGTGAATTTTACTATTCATTTTTAGGGCTCCGTGGACTTTAAAACAGACTTAATATGGCTCGCGTTTAATGTTAAACACAATTAATAAATCTACATTTGGTAATTTCTTGCAGTTCAATCATATAGAATTTCGGTGTGACTCTGTTTCCGTCTGATTTTGGTACGACTGCAAGCTGGCTTCCTGTAATTTCTACATTATTAGGTAGAAGACTATTTGCTTGGTCTTCCTGTTGATATAATTCATTTATAATCATTTCCAACACTAGGCTGGCTTATTGTTAGACCAAGACCACACCAGTATATGTAGCCACATCTTCCTCATTTACTTTACTACCGTTCTTCAAAGCGACCAAAGTATCGTCCAACCGACATGCTGCTTAATTTTCTTTGTCATAATGTAAGGAACCGTCTAACCGAACAGAAGGCGTGCTAGCCAAGTTTTTTTAGTGTGTGTCGTAAACAGGGCGCTATTGAAACGTTACCAGTTTGTTTAGCAACATATGCTAGGCGCCACGCTCCTAAAATAATAATGCTTAACACCACGGTATAGTGCGGATTTTTTTTAGTTGAACCGAACATTTTGTTTTTGTGTAAAGCTTCTGAATATAGAAATTCACACGTTACAAAGCAGATTTTAATAAAATTGTTACAATATTTTTTTGTGTTTTCCATTCCTGCTAATAAGGTTGCCTGTTTCAAGCTTTTGGGAGTTCAGATATTTCGAACAACAACTAAATTTGATGATTCATCTTGTTGGTAACATTAGTGGCCAAAACTGATTTCTATTGATACTATATTAATCCCTGTATAATATATATTATTAATAGACTGCTACTATTTGCTAAACGTTTGGATAATAATAATGAACTATCAACGTATTAACCTAATAGTGTGCAACATATTCAAAAACACACCCTGTAAATTGCATTATGATAGAATTAAATTTAATGCAATATTCACTTTATTGTGATTTTCATAATTTTGCACGAATACATGCGCAAATCATTCTATTGTAAGCGATACTTTTACTAGCATACAATGGAATATGACCCTTACTGAAGGTAAATAAGGTTGTTAATTTGACCCCAAGATTTGAATAGCGACAAGTTTGACACAATAGAAATTATTACCGTGGGGTACTTTAGACCATCTGTCGAATTTTTGTTTATAGTTATGAACATTAATGACATTTTAGTGTTGAGTGGTAGTGGTAGTGGTAGTAGTGTGAATAAAATGCTGCTATTAATGAAGCTATTGTGTTAATAGATGCTAAAACTCTCGAGTTTATTGACTGGTCGGAATTTTTGAATATTAAAATATTCGTAATTGCTCTTTGCATACTTCAGTAGTAGATACTAATCTTATTGTGGTGTGGCTATGTTTAGAGATTTTGTTTAAGTTATTTTCAGATTATACCTACATAGGATAATATTCTATTGACAAAACTTCGTCTTTGATTTATTCTTGTTCCGATTTAGGTCAAATCTAGTTACATTTATCAATACTTCTATTTCCGATTCATTTGAAGCATCAGGAGATTTAAATATATCACAATAGTCTGCCTGGGCAATAGTTAGATAAATAATCTACTGTGTAGGCTTTAACTTCTTTAGCTTATACCTAAGATACACGAGGCTAGATTTTCAAAGCTGGAATAGCAAGCTAGATCTCGGTATATTATTCTAGCTTGGTACATACTAGTGCTGTTTACATGGTGTACATAATTTCAAGTCAGTACAGTACAACATTTAATTTTGTATGCGATCAGAAAAACAAAACGCGTACCACTGCTCACTGACAATCGAGTACTAGCTTTGCCGGCCACATGAAGCTAGTAACACAAGCCAAGATAGTAAAATCAGTGACGGGGGTACTACTTGCTCAAAAAAAGTAGAACCCCATCCTATTAAATTATCCTAGCTTGAGTCGCTAGCTTACTAACCTTGAAATGAAGCTAGTTCTGTAGCTTAGAGCGAGATAGTAACTTTGGCTTTGCATATACTGGTATACAGATACCGGTATATGCAAAGCCAAAGTTACATATATATTTCTATTTATCCTAGCATTAGAAACTAGTCTAGTGTATCTAAGGCATAAAGGTCGTAAACCTTTCTCACAGATGAACAATTAGCAATTTAGAAATCTATCAAATCGTTCTCGAAGGAAGAAACAATTCACATTACATTATAACAATATTTTTATCCAGTTCCAACCCAAAAGCTTCTCTTCAAATCTCTTTCCCATCTTCAATCTCCCAAGTATACATCGAACTGAATAAAACATAGCATGTGTGGCGAACAAAACGTTACAAAAATTTATAACGCGTCAAATCTTAGTAATGGCTTCCTTCGAATAGAGATGTATAAAATTAATTGTGTTTAACATCTGCCGTCCTATTGTCCCTTTTTTTGGTCGAAACGGTCAGGTTGGTTTGGTTGTTTTTTGGGTCATTCTTGTGCTACTAGTTTTGGCAAGGTTTTGTGTTTAACAGCATGTTGTTGATTAAGTTATTTTGTTTAGAAATGTTGTGTGTATAAAATAAAGACTATGCTCATATTAAGGATCCCGACTTACCAGCGCATTACTTTGTGTAAATAATTTCAGCACCATTGCTCTCAAAACGTTAAAGAAAAACATCGTGAAGAAACCAATATGTCCTAGAACCAAACATTCGAAGGCATGGGATGTCTACCAACCCGCACCGGACCCACTCTCTCTCGAAGAGAGGAGGCCTGAATAAAGAGAAAAAAAAGAGGGTACAGAAAGTAGAGGGTCTATGATATAGTTTAGCAAGGAATACGACAGACATCAAATATTCTGCAGACACTTTGAATGTGTCTTTAAAAGAATACAGGCGATTTCCGTGGAGAAAAAACTTTTTCTTTCAAAACAACCATTATCACCTGTAGACCACCTCTAAACAGGATTAAATCTCAGCTTCTGCAGTCATAAAAGCTGCAAACTTCTTTACTCCATCGTCTGTGTGCCCCAATTTCTTATTCACATGTTATTTTTCGTGCAAAAAGGTCTAAACAGCTTAAAGTTTCCGTTTTCGGTCTCCATTACGCGTTTCAACCAGGTTTTTAACATTTTCGCGGCAGAATTTCTCAAAACCCTATAGTCTTACTAGAATTTATTTATTTATGTTTTTTTTTTTTCAATATTTTTGCCACGTTGGTATGGTGGTCGCTAGCGCTACTACTGAGCATGGGGTTCTGGGTTCAATTCCTGGGTAGGGCAAAGTGTTATTGGGTTTTTCCGTCAGGGATTTCTCAGAAGCAGTCCGGAGTCTGGATCTATACCCAGTTGTTGGCAATAGCCTCGCCCTATCACATGGAAAAATGTAGGTGTATTATAGGTATACCAGAGGAGCTCATGGTTAAGCTACGCTTGCCGCGGTCAGTCCATGGATAGGTGACCATCTCTACATACCGAGACCACTCTGTGCCTCGTTAAGCAAGCACATTAAGCCGTTGGTCCCAGCTGTCATTCTTAGATCATTGACAGTCGTTACCGGTCGCCAGAAGGCCGACGGTCTGACAACCAGTCTTACCAAGTGTAATTTGTTACCCAGTAACTGGGTTGTGGAGGTTCCAACATAATTGGTAAAAGGCTAGGCAGATTTGTGAAGTAAAAACTTCTTTAAGCGCGTTGGGCATTTTTTATATGGGAAAAAACTATTGAAGTCGCGCTACTGTCAAAGCCAAACCACACGGTGCGAAATCTTTGCGGCGCGGCGCCGCGCCGCACCGCAAAGATTTCAACGAATCGGCGGGCACTCGAGCTGCTTGTGTGCCCGCCGATTCGGCAAAATCTTTGCGATGCGACGCCGCACCGCACCGTGTGGTTTGGCTCTTACCGTAAGAGACACCGCGCGTGTTTTGTTTATAAGACGATTAAATGTGTGATAAAACGATATGTTCGGCTGTCCTCGGGATGTACTCGGTTTGAATGTATATCCGATATGTCAGTGACAGTGAGTGCTGGCAAAGTATTCAGTTTGTGTTTTGTTTTCACTTCTGTGGGCACTCCCGGAGTGCCTTTGTTTTTTTTTTACTATACCTATAGGTACACCTCTGCTCAACGTTAAGAGAGTTTACGCCGTACGGCGTTTCATACAAACTTTCAAGCCTTTGTTTTTCGAAATGAAAAAACCGATTTTAATGAAACTTCATACGCATAAGCAGAATACAGAGGTCTAAAAAGTGACTTCAGAACATTTTAGAAAAGTCTTATTTAAAAAAAGATAACTGGAAATCTCTGTTTCTATAGAAAATTTAAAATCGGTCTAATTTGGCTGTAACGTTATTTATTGAAAATGTTCTTAAGTAACTTTTTAGACCTTTGTATCCTGCTTATGCGTATGAAGTTTCATTAAAATCGGTTCATACATTTCGAAAAACAAGGGCTTGAAAGTTTGCATGAAATGCCGGACGGCGTAAACGCTCTTAAGTTATGTACGTAATTTCTCAAAGCCCGAGTCTAACAGTACTTTCTGCTGATTAGAAGGTATTTTCGCTCTAGGTATAATAAACACTAACCCTGTGGAACGAGCTGTAAACTTTTATGCACAATTTCGCTAACACATGCTAAGGTGTGGCTAAGAGCCAAGCTTTCCTTTCATGTAAGTCGAAAATACCGAGGAAGGCTTTATTATGTCGAGTGAAGCCACACGCTTTCCCATTTCATTACGAATTGTAATCACTTTTTACTTTGCGTTACGGTTTTTTAAGAGCTTCGTGACTTTTTCATCTGCTGTATTATGGTACTCATTGGTATTACATGGGATTTAAATAACTGGCCAAATGTGGGAGTACTATAGGTACGTACCTACACCTCTGTCTTACCATTCAGAGATTACAAGCGTGATGTTATGTGGTACTTAGACAATGACTAGAATTTAATCACAGTGATACAAGATCCATCCACACTAATATTATAAATTCGAAAGTAACTGTCTGTCGGTCTGTATGTTACCTTTTCACGCCTAAACCACTGAACGAATTTCGATAAAATTTGGCAGAGAGATAGATTGCATCCCGAGGAAGGACATAGGATAGTTTTTATCGACATACCTCGCGGGCGAAGCCGCGGGCGGAAGCTAGTAAAGATTATAAATGTGAAAGTAACTCTGTCTGACTGTTACTTTTTCACGCCTAAACCAGAAAACCGATGTTAATGAATTCTGAAAGATGGATGGCCTGAGGACCTGGAGAAGCACAAATGTTACTTTTTATCCTGAATGGTTCTATTAAAAAAAATACAAAAAATACACGCAGATGAAGTCACGGGCAAAAGTTAGTTAGTCTATACTTAAATATAAAATTCAAAGTCCTGACCGACTGATATATCAAATCAACGCACAGCCTAAACCGCTGGTCCTAAAGACATTAAATTTGGACGGTGTGTTCTTTGTGAAGGGTAGGTATCCAATAAGAAAGGGTTTTTCGAAATTCCACCCCTAAAAGGGTAAAATTTTACGCGGACGAAGTCGCGGCCAGAAGCTAGTTATATTATAATTAAGGCTTTTCACGTCATCTCAATCAAAAAGCACACCAAAACCCCGCCAAGGTTTTAATTATATAATGAACTCATTGTCCCGTCCATAGTCTCTTTGTATGTTACCTCCATAATTATCTCTCCGTGTTTACACCAAACAATGTATCAGATTCACTCATTACCATACGAGAAATCGATACCTACTATCGTAATTATCGAAAACAATGTTCGCTCTTGTCGCGTACAGATACGATCGTAAACTACCAGATAAGCAACTCAAAATCCAATGCTTATATTACATTTCAATTACCATATAAAATGTTCTTACAACCGCGGAGCAAGACCCATTGCGTCTGTACTGATAATCATCTAATCAGAGATCATTCAATAACTTTTATTCCAAGCCGATCAGACCTACAACTGCAAAATAAATTCAACTCTAAACTTCGTTTCTCTAGAGTTTAAAATACACTGCAGGTACAACCAGAAACTTCAAATCGAATCCAGAGTGTTATCTCAAGTTCGTTCCGTTTCCAATGTGTCACTGCTTGAAGAACATAAGCAATCGAATTTGACATTTATCTCTATCGAAGTAAAATTCGTTTTAGTTTGATACCGTAGGGGTTGAAATGACGTTCGTATTTTGATAGGGATGTGGAAAACGTCTACGGATTCGAAATTCGAAACGCAAAGCGATGTCGATGTCGAGACACGCTGCTCCGGAGAGATGTCAGTTAAAAAAAGATGCAGTACGCTCGGATATGTGTACTTTGTTATTTTTATTTTTTAATGGCTCTCAGTCATAATTAACATTGATTTTTCGTGTCTTGTATACGATTCTATTATTGAATGATCATAATTTGTGACGATAATTCTGTTATTTTAAGCAAGATATGCAACAATTGTATGGATAATGATGGAAATTTAATTAGTACTGGATACGGTTAATAATATTATTCACTTGTTATGATAAGCAAGATGTTGATTAGAACAATAACAAAACTTACAGACTCTAGATAAACGTTATATTCAGTGCTATAAAAAAGCCGCCGAAAACACAATTCAAAACAAAATTCCCATAAAAACAAAGGAACAACGAAAAAGCACATTCAAAGATTTATTACAACATCGTTACCACAATAAAGCTCCCATTGTTAGATTCGTAATTAAAAGGACTACAGATCACCGTCATCAACAGTCCCTAGATATCAATAAAAACATTGTACAAACTTAACAACTTAATTACCTACAACTGTTAAACCTCACGGACGCGATTTACAATGCACCTTTGTGTAGTAATAAATTATATAGGAATAAAACTTTTGCGGTTGAAGAAGAATAAAAAAACGGTCTATAAGAAAACAAAGGGCAGAATGAATTAAACAACATAATAAGATTGAACACCTGCGGATATAATGTCTTCATTAAAAATGAAATAGGGACGTGAAACAGGTGCCAAGATTGGTGCTCTGAAATCCGCTATGTCTGTTGATCCGACGACGCGACGTTCCGATGTATCTGTATCGTTTTGTTCCCTTTATCATTGTTATCTTTATTTATTTATTTTATTATTTATGTGAACACAATAAAATACATAGGGATATGACATAATTATAATTTGTAATGTTTAACTACTTTATCTTTTAAAATGTCTTTTTTATATTTTAGCTGAGCATTATTGTCATCAATATTTTGCCTTGATGTTATAAAATAATCAAGAACTAGTTTTAGTTTTTATACATTAAAGGATTTATTAATAGTTTTTTTAGAAATCACGCTTTCTGAAACATGGATGTTTTGTAAAGTTTTATTTTAATCTGAAGTTCCAATGTTTCCGTTTTGTTTCTTCATTAATATTATCTTTACAATTAGTTTATCTTTATTGACATCAACATGTCCTCTATCTTTAACATCAATAACAACTTCATAAACAACTTTATTACCTTTATGAACATTTTCTTCAGAAATTGCGCTTTCTAAAACATGATCAGAAAAGTTACCTCGACGTATACAAATATAGACACCATCTCGATACAGTCTCGATTCAAATTCGCCGTCTACGCAGATCTAGGAAAGTGATGACGTAGTATTCGTAAACGATGTAGTGGGATGCTCGTTACTAGTTTATGTGCGAAAGATGCCGACTTGGTGCTGGCACTTTATGTCATGTTCGAGTTTTAAGGGAATATAACTTTAACAACACCAACTTTACATTGGACTTAACATGACTGGCAAAGTGTGGGTGTCCTATAGGATCACCTCTACCCAAGCCATTGGGGAAACAAGGCGTGCTAAGCAAGTAAGGAGGCTTGTCTAAATACATAAAGTGCTATGAGAATTTCAGCATTGTTTCAGAGATTATTCTAAGATTTTTTTGTATCATCTAAATACTAAAATAAACTCAAAACGGTGAAGGAAATCATCGTGAGAAAAGCGGCATGTCCTAGAACCAACAATTAGAAGACATGTGACATCTACCAACCCACTCCGTCTCACAGAGGAGCCTGTCTCAGCAGTCGGAATATTATTGGCTAATTAATATGCATTGACATAAACAGCTATTTTACTAATTTCTAACTACAAACAATTGTATTTGTATTATTATGTATGCTTGAATTCCACGTTGAATTCAGCAATCACGATTGAAATTTTCTTTAATCAAATGTTACCTTTTTTACCACCTCAAATTCTATGAAGGCAAAGATTAATAGTCAATCAACTGGTTTAGCCATATAAGATAATTATGTGCTGTTAAATCTCTCATTTTTTTTCAATTACGAATGGACTATTAGTAAGTAATTATGGACCATATAATTTATGTTCATAATTAGCATTTTCTAGTATACACTCGTTTATTGGTTGCTATTAGTAAAAAATATTCTACGGTGAATTTTATATGGTAATATAATTTGTTTTATGTTTCAAGAATCTATGAAAATGATAAAAAATTAGAATACTAACAAGTCTTCATTAGAGGTGGAACACAAAAAGTTAAGACTTGATTAATATTTAATAATGCTATTAGCCTAAAGTAAGATTTACTTCTTAAACGAAAATGCCTCTTGTGGCTATCGAAAAAAATATTAACATGATCAATCCCAAAAGACGCTGAATTTACAAGAAATAATCTCTTAGATTCACTTCAAAACTAGAATCTAATATTCCTGAGCTTAAGACTAGTCTGCACACAAACTTTACCTAGTAACCATCTCAAAGTCAATCTCACGGAGAAGAGTCAAAACAAATTTAATCCATTTCTCTCATTTCAAAACAGATCTCGTATTACCACGAAGCCATCGGCGGTAATTACTTTGCTGCTGTTGACAGGGATGCTATGAAAGATGCAAGATGGCCGACCCGGCTGACCTATACGTCAAACCGACCTAGGAACATCTGTTAGCAAGTTAATTTGACGTAGAACTAAGTGGAAGGACTGATTTTGAAGAAAAAAAGACCTCTTGGGTTGGATTTGTAAATCTAAACAGAACTATGATTTGCCGTTTTGTTTCTATTGTCAATGGCAATGCTATTCTAAGTTTCTTTATATAAATTAAAGTCGCTTTTTGTGTGTCTGTCTCTTGTGTTCGTCTAAACTACGCAACGGATTTAGAGAATTTATTCCGGAAGGTTTTAGTGCAAAATACATTCATATTAAACTTACCGCAATTTAACATTCATATTAAATACCTAACCTACATATTTTTTACTGTATATTAATAAAATTATATTTATTACAATAATTGTATATTGTCCTACATCTTACCCTTTAAGATCTTCGTAAATTTTGGATCCTATTATATTACCATAACTGAAAATTCGAAAATAATCTGTTCTTCTATTTACAATCACAGCCGGTGATTATTACTCCCGCCCCTGACAGGAACGCGATTGGCGGGAACTTCCAAGATGGCGACCGGTCTGACCCTTACGTCAAGCACGAAACATCTGTTTTAACATGTCCGACTGGCGGGTAATAAGCCCGCTCGAATTTAGAACATTTTTATTTTTTTTGAAGAATTTGCGGTGTTGCAAGTTTAGGGAATTTGTTTGATGTTCCTAATAAAGGTTGATTGTTGAAATATTTCGGTCAAATTAGAGGATTCGCACGGTAAAAATGTATGGGACTGCTTAGACTCTATATGAGATATATGTTTGTTAGGTATAAAGCGAGGACTTACCCTAAAGACACTAGAAGACATTTGATGAAGTGGTTAATAACGAAGTCCACAACATAACTACAATTCCTAAAGTTACAGATTATTTGACCTAAAAATGCTCTGATACTACCAGAATCTACCCCAATGTCTTTGCTTGCAACACTGTCGGTAGGATGCAAAGACTCATGGGACTTTTTTTTACCTAAGAATTAGTTCCCAGAAACTTAAGAGGTTTACGATGATGTGCTGTCACCAAATTTTTTGTCCACTTAATTTATATGGCTAAACTATCCGCCCACAGTGGTGACATTTCGTCGTAAAGTGTAAAAACTTGGCAATACGATGTATCTGATGCTAGAAACAAAAAATTTTGAGGCAAAAATATTTTAGGGATTTTAATGAAATCATTTACTTTTGGCATGTGTACAGTCACGAGCACCAATATGTCAACACTTGGCAACTTTAAATTGCAATTTTTTCACGAAATAACGAATGCAACGTTGAAATACGACACTTTACATATACCTATGAGTTCGAAAATACTATGTTCCTACTAATATAAAATTTCATTAAAAAATAAAGGAGAAAATCGACTTTGAATAAAGCCAAGTGTATACATACTTTTGCTCGTGACTGTACAGTACAGCTTCAAAAAATACATAACTGATTATGATTGCGATTTTAATTAGGGGTAGGTACTTGAAAATAAAGCAGTCAATCTTTCGACAAATCCAGTAATTTGTTTCACGAGACCGTAATCACAAGTTGATTCAAACTTGGATCCCGGTAATTGACCAGAAACCGTCAGATAAGAGAAATGTACATCATCTTTCATAAAAAAATCTCAAAGCAACCCATAAAGTTAATACAAAAGTATAATGGAGGGAGCAGACGACGCTTAATTTCCGCTTGCCTACTGTCTTTTGCCAAAACTCAAGATAATTATATTCGAGCAACTTCGATTGTTCGTCATCCTGTAAGCTTGTTTTCACCGAAAAATATTTTGTGTACGACCTACATTAGAGCAAGAATGATTATGAAAAGAATTCTCGCGTTCTTTTTCCGAAAAAGGAATTGTTTTCGGCCAAGTATTTCGGAAGTTTTGCGCGCTGGGGTGCGAAGTAATTTAGGTTAACTAGCAATTTCCCGTGACTCTGTTCACACGTTCTACGAATAATTATTAGGTCACATTATATCCTTGCTGATGAAATCTATACTTTATGAAACTATCTAGGCAAGGATCTAAAATAATGCGTTCAAATGTCAAATTACTTTAGAAGTGTCTTAAATCAATTTGAAAACTTCACCTTTATGACTTGCAAAGTTGCAAATACTACAAAGCTAAGCTTAATAAACGGAAACTCAAGAGCTAACAAGTTTAAATAATAGATGTTACCCTTGGGTATGGTAATCAATAATATCGCTCTGTACTTAGGTAGGTAAATTAGTTATTGAAGCCCAACTAACACTATGAACGTATTTGTAACTGGTAATTCGAATTGAGTTTAATATCGGTAATGTACGTAAGCTGCTGCATATAAGCTGTATATATAAGCTGTTTTGTTATATGTATATAACGCAAAATAGGCACCTATAGAAAATACCATAACCATAACCATAATCAGCCTATAATGTTCCCACTGCTGGGACACAGGCCTCCTCTCAATGAGAGGGAGATGTCACATGTCTTCGATTTAAAATGAATCACTGAAAATCCAAAAATAATCTGCCTAGCCTTTTGCCAACTATGTTGGGGTCGGCTTCCAGTTTTACCAAATTGCAGCTGAATACCAGTATTTTACATGGAGCGACTGCCTATCTGACCTGCACAACCCAGTTACTGAGTAACACGATACCTCTTAGTAAGACCCATTGTCTGACTTTTGGGCTTCTAACTACCCGTAACGACTCTCAAAGATCGCTTGACAGCTGAATCATAAAAATCTAATAAGACAAAATTCTGAGTTAACCGATTAAGTATCAGCGCAGTACTATACGCAAAAACAGAACACGAGAAAAAAGCTATAAATAAACATATTACAGCTGCTGTAAGAAATAAAGTTGAAGCAAATACCAATCACTTAAAAGATAAAGATCAAAACAATCGCAACACTACTATAAAAGAACTCCTAGCCAGTGAAAAACAAACAATTTTACAAGACACTTTAATACTCCCACTCGTATTACAGACGGCCATTAAAACCCGCAAATTTAACGTTCAAAAACGTATGAATAAAAATACGTTAGATGAGAATACAAAATTTTATGGCCTGTAAAATAAGCTGGGTGGAAAAAATTGGATTTATGATAATTTCGCTGGCTACTAATAAAAAATTGGGTTAGTCTGGCCTCTTGTTACGGGTGAATGTTTTTCTCTTACGAGGGGGCACTTTCTATAGGATAATGTAAACTTTGCAGACAATGCGTAGGTTGGTAAAATTATTTTCATAATCATGTTAACAAAATAATTTCCTTCGTATAAAAATGTTTTGTAAAAATCTCACCGTGAAAAATTAGGTAAAGAGAGCTGTCACTCCACCTGATGCTATGTGTTGACTTCACATAAGTTTGACACGGTGACAATTTACAGAATAGCTCGGCTGATCCTCATCGAGTTGAAAATCACAGCATTACAGCATAAGTATAATAATAAAGAAATGAGAAGAAGTTAGTTTAAATAACGTTAATTTGGGGATATAATAATAGCCTAAATACTGCTGAGAAAATAAATCTTAATTTTTTTGAGTTTGAATCATATATAAATTTCATTAAAAAAACACAAGATTTATTCTAACATAATCTTACAGACTCGGTGAAACTATTTAGGACGTATGTAAACGCATTTAAAACAAGAATTATTCTTCAAACGACAATAAAGTTTTATAAAACCACCGTAGAATTGAGTTGACTGTATATACGAAATAAAATAAATTGTCGTATATTAATTGCCTGTTTTATTATTTTAATATAATGAGTCGCTTATTACTTTGTAATACTGGCCCTCAAGTGCCATAAAACAAATTTTATTCTGACTAACGAACCTGTTAACGATGTATCTCGAAATGCGACGGCATCTGAAAAGAGAATGGACAACAATTAAGGTATTTTCCTTAAACATTACATCATAATGAATTTTTGGGACGTCAAAATACTTTAAAATTTTGCTATATAAAACTTGGGACATATAACTAACTAACTGTATTAGAATTTTTTGGTCTAAACCGAAGCATTTCCGGGACTACACCCAAATCACCCAAATGATTTGGTTTTTAACTAGAATTCTTATAATTAAATATATCATGAGCATGACTGTTCGTCTTCGTAGGTAAGAAGAAAACTTTCTTGCTGCTTGTAGAGACTTAGCCGCCGCCGTCTATAGCAATAAAAGTCTCCCGGATAATGCTCAAATATTAGATAGTATTATTTTAGTTAGTAAGTAGTAAATAATAGTCTATCCGATCTAAATTATCATCTAGTCAGTGATCTAGTCCAATTTCTAATTCCTTGCTGTTTCTATTTTCCTAGCATACTTATGTTATTTACTCATTGTGTTGGCTGTTTGTTTATCATGTAGGTATATATATTTTTATCACCTCTATGAAAAACAAGAAAATACATTCATTTGAGGTAAACACGATACAAAAAAAACAAACCTACACAAGAAATAACAAGTTGTACGAAAATATGTCTCACATCCACGCAAAGCGGCTATCGCTCAACATAATGCTATTATACTATGTGAGACAGAACCATAGCGCTGATATCGTCATCCTTAAATTCTTCTTGCCTTGCAAATACATAGAAGCAATGACGTGTTTCCAAAGCTTCAACCATAACATTATTTCAAAATGGTTGAGCCCGACCACAATTGCGTACAAGTTATTGGTGATAGCTAGACCATGGTTGCACTCACTATAACTAACCACAATCCTCGGTCTAACCCCTCTAACGTTTACAATTTGATGGACGAATATTGTGATCTCTATGGATGCAATAAACTAGGTTTCTACTTGAATTGGCTATGAATTTTAGTGTTTCTTAGGGTTGTTGGTCAATATGATTGCATCACTTAGATGCAGTCTTATTGACGGGCATTGATTCTTTTGTTTAATTACTAGGTAAGTGATTATTTGAACCGACTATAACAGTATAAATATTGCAGGAATATACTTTTTGTGTCCTATCTTGATTTCTATGTTCATTCAGAGTAACATCAATTTCTGCCTAATTATCAATGTAAAATAGAGCATTTTCTTCACCAACCGAAAATATGGTTTGAAGCAATGATAGAGCATCTTCCATGATTAGTAATAGACAAAAACATCCTCTAATGATACCCACTTGGAGTCGCTTCACACGTTATTCCCATTACCTGGAAGATGCCCGTGAAATTCTGTTTCCATCTCGTTCTATATCGTAATTTCTTATATTTTTGTCTTCTTCTTTGTAAATAAAGGCTTTGCCGCAAAGATCTTGTTTAACAATGTTCATGTGAGAGTATGTGTCAGTAATACCATTTTTAGGTTCTAAAGTTATTTCATTGCGTATTATCGCATTTTTATTACGTAGTACGGACTTTTTAAAAACCATGAAGTGATTAATTTTATTAATTTTATATCACTTTGAGTTCTCAATTCTCAAAATTTTAAATTAAAGCCTGCATCTCGGGTTTCATTTAAAATGACGACAACAATTAATTATTGAAGAAAAAGTTTTTCGCATATTCCTAACTAAAATGTATTGTTAAATCTTTGAAAACATTTTCTGAAATAGGAGGATAATAATTGTTTTAATACTTACAATTTAAAATATGACAAATAATCCAAAACACACACTATTCATTCCAAATCACTGTACAACAATCTTATAAAATACATAAACTTTCATTCATAAATCGTCACTTAAACTTAAATACACGAACTCGAATCACAACAAAACACACATAACAGGAAAACCTAGCGTACGTCTACCCGCGACGAGGTTTCATCGCTTACTGGCGTTCTCGCCGGTGCGCTAACAACATAACGCACACTACTGCAAGTGTCTATGGTATACAAGCCTTGCGTATGTGTTGGTGCATCACCTTTAACGGCCACAACTTAAACTTCTGACCAAAGACTTTGGTGTGTCCATCTCTGAATTAAGCAATTATGGTTAATTTCGAGGCTCCCCATATTATGTTGAGTCGTGTCGGCGAGAGAAATGTGTTATTTCGTATCATAATTTGTGTGAAGGCATCCGCTTGAGCAGCTGTGAATTATATACTGTATGTGTAATAAATTCGTTATTTTTTCTATCTATTATTTAATTCGTTAGACGGTTTTATATTAAAAAGATATAGCGGTTAAAAACTACGTGGATAAAACTGTTCTGCGCTAACGAAGGATGCTTGTTTGGAGTTAATTGCAGACTATACATGCTTTTTAATCTCTCGTTTTTTCTTCTTCTGCGAGGTTTGAAATTATACGTTTGTGGGTTGCTTACAATTTACGTAACAAGTTTTTTATTCTTTTTAAATACTACGCTGACGTTAGAGTAGCAGTTTGTCTCTTGCACCTTAGTGACCTGTTTTACTCCGTCAACTCTGAAGAGCCGTTTCAAAGAATGTGTCAACTCCTTTGTGATAAAAATGAGTCTTTTTTAATGGAGGGTTATGAAACGTGTTTTTTCAAACGAAAGTGTTTCTCCAAAATGCAATTCCCATTTGAGCTCAAAATAAACCGAAAAGTTAATCGTAACAAATGAAATATCAGATTTCATTCAATAATAGACACATTGTGTCTTCAGAGCAATCAAATAAAATCAAAAACCATCAAGAATCCTCTCACTCATTAATCATTCGACAGTTCAATCGTTCATTCGAAACCGTTGTCAATTCGAATTTAAATTTTTCGACGTGGAAATTTTAAAATAAAAAGAATATATACTCCAACAGCCGGTACAAATTTTAAATCATAAATGGTGTGATTAATGTTCCCTGGGTTTGTTCCAATGACACTTTACGTCAACGTTGCCTAATTTGATTGGACGTTTTGGTATATATTACAAGACAAGGCGGGGTCTATTGGGTGTAATTAAAAATCATAGATCGTTATCACGCCAACCAGCCAAGTTTCCGGTGCATAATTGTTCGAAATTCAGTTTTGGAATTAAATAAGTGTGGGTTGTGTGAATGTGGGGTGAAAGTGCGTGTTTTGAATTAAGAATAATTGGATTTGCAGTGAATGTGGGGACAGGAAATGTGTTTTTTTTTTTCATTATTTAAATGCGTGCAGAAAACCGGGAGTGAAATTGTCAACGGGCCACATAGTTTCATAAACTTTTGATGAATGTACGAGAGGGGCTTGTGGCTAAGTAATAACAGCTGCACGGGTCCATCAATCAGGTTAATCTGCTCTTGCCGCGGTTGGTCCGTGGGTGGGTGACCATCCTTACATACGAAGACCCCTCAGAGCCTCGGAAAGCACGTTAAGCCGTTGGTCCCGGCTGTCATTCGTTGGTCTTTAACAGTCGTTACGGGTAGTCAGAAGCCTGAAAGTCTAATAACCAGTCTTTCCAAGGGGTAGCATCGTATTATCCAGTAACTGGGTTGTGGAGGTCAGATAGGCAGTCGCTCCATGTAAAATACTGGTACTCAGCTGCATCTGGTTAGACTGGAAGCCGACTCTAACATAGTTGGGGAAAGGCTAGGCAGATGATGACATACTGTGAGATTTTTTAAGAATCGTTTCATTAATATCTTCATACTATTACCTATTATCTTTGTCGTAAACAATTAAACCTAACCACGCTGCATACATTGTTCTTAAATGTGGCAAGTGAAATTACTTTGCGCAGAAACCACGTCATTACCCAAGTTTAGAAAATTTAACATGACGCTCATCTAATTTAACAGTGTTCCTTCAACGTTAATATATATGTTTCACCATCAACGGTGGGAATAAAATAACAAGTACAAGGCAAGTTTAAACGAGAGCCTTTAACGCGTCTTATAAAATACAAGCTTTAATAATAATATTTTATTTTTATCTCAAAGATTTTCTGGGCCATTGCGGTGTCTTGGTTGGAAAAAATGGAGATGTTTTTTTATTAAACTCATGGTTTAAGGAGTTTGTAAAATAGTTACAAGTGAGTCTTGGCTTTCTATAGACGTAAGCACTTCGTATTTTTACCGACTTCAAAAAAAAGGAGGTTATCAATTCGATACGTATGTATGTAATATTATTGGAATTGCATTATATTCACATATGACAATCTAGTAGGGCTTCCAAACAAATATACAAAATTTTATAGACGTATGTATGTATGTATGTATGTATGTATGTATGTATGTATGTATGTATGTATGTATGTATGTTTGTCCACGCATATCTCCGTAACTATTAATCGGATCGTGACCATTCTTTTTTTATTGGCTTACATTTACTTCAACTTAGGGAACAGTGCAAGTTTCATCAAAATCGATTCAGTAATTTTCAAGATATGGACTAAGACGTGAAAGTGTGACGGCCTGGCTTATTGATACGAGCTACGGGTGTAGTGTCAAAGCGAAAACATCTCAAAACCTTGGTCAAATTCTAGTGCAACAACTAAAAATTACCAAATAAAAAGTAATTTAAAAAAATTAAACCGACTTCAAAAAGAAATGAACTCAAAATTATGAAATAACTTTAATTTCGGAAGTCGGTGGCTAAAAACTAAAATACAGATCCCAAGACACCGACTTCCGAAATTAAAGTTATTTCATAATTTTGAGTTCATTTCTTTTTGAAGTCGGTTTAATTTTTTTAAATTACTTTTTTTGGTTCTACAGTAATCTTGGCTAGTATTAGGTCAAAAAATTTTGTGTCTGTGACTGATGTGTGTGTGTGGTGAATATTCTTAATTGCTTTACTTCTATTTCAATTGAATGTTTTCCACTTATTTCTATTGAGTGCATATAAGTAGGTATTAACCTCCTTTTGCGTCACGATTTCACAACCTTCCTCTTTTAGCTGAGTTATGTAATAGGTAGTACTCTTGACGACATCCATTTTTTATTTCGTTCTTTTATGGTGCATTCTGTAAAATGGCAACGCTTCGGCTGTCAAAAATTTCGCTGTTTAGATTAATTTTTTATTATGAGATATCGCACTATAGTCCACTAATATATTGATTATAAATTGCGATAATAACATTTAATTTGGTTTCTATTTTAAGACAAATCCGGGCTAGTGGCAATGTGACTTGTTTAATTCATGTGTACTTTCTGATTGTATCTTGGATATTGCTAACAACGACACCAACTCCCGAAATTAAAGTTATTTATCACTTTGTAGTGTTTTTTTTGTAAAAAAGATTTTTTTAGACTTCGATTTTTATCCCAACACCATGAAAAATTTATAACGAAAATGGCACTACCCCATTTCTCCCAAAAACAGTGCAGACTAACATTATTAACAAAACCCATCACGCCGTCAGTTCTACCATTAGACATAGTAACGTAACGTGGGTGTAATATAATACATTCATGTCATAAGTCACAACAGTGCCTTATCATGTCTTGATGAATTATCACTCTGCTCCACGGTACTCGGTTTTGGAGGGTTCAAGTTATGAGCGATGTGAATTTTGAAACTTGTCTTTCCCTACGTACCCACCTTAAGAACTTCTGCTATTGTTGGAGATGGAAGTTCATTATCATAACATAACAAAACATCACGCCTGTATTCCGCAAAGGGTTAGCAGAGGTGGCAATACTTATAACTCGTCATCATCATCTGCCTAGCCTTCTCCCAACTATGTTAGGGTCGGCTTCCAGTCTAACCGGATGCAGCTGAATACCAGTATTTTACATGGAGCGACTGCCTATCTGACCTCCACAACCCAGTTACTGGGTAATACGATACCTCTTGGTAAGACTGGTTGTCAGACTTTCGGGCCCCTGACGACCCGTAACGACTGTCAAATATCCACGAATGACAGCCGGGACCAACGGCTTAACGTGCTTTCCGAGGCACAGAGGGGTCTTGGTATGTAAAGATGGTCACTCATCCACGGACCAACCGCGGCAAGCGTAGCTTAACCTGATCGATCGACCCGTGCGGCTATTGTTACTTAGCCACAAGCCCTCCAAAACTTCTAACTAAAATTATAAATGCAAAAACCAACTGATGTATTCGCTGTATCTGACAACATAACCCCTAGTTTGGCTAAACGGCTCGGGAGAACTAATATGACCGAATTTCTGTCTCTCTATACATTAGCTGTGTAGTCCTGTGGGACAACGTTTGATATGCAAATTTTGATGCTCAGGTAATATTAGTCAATGGTATATTGGTTTCGCCTCTAAGGTCGCTTTGAAATGAACACAGGCTCCGTTCGTTTAATATTATGTGCTGCGATTTTGATTACCGCTGGTTCCAAAAGGGTTGGTGAATGATGGATTTCCCAATGACGGAGAATCAGTTATTTTGATGCTGTTTTCTGTAGAGTATCAAAGGACTGAATGCAAATTTTACTCGACTTAAATTGAAGCCACTTGATTCTGGTCTTTATACGTATTTTCAACCTAAAACTTGCCCTGAACAATCCATTTTATGTACAAATCTATTACAAACATTAGTTTCCAAGTCCAATTTTAAGTGTTCAGTATTATTAGAATAGAAACTTAACAATTGAATACTAACACTGACCCGAAACATTAAAGTTCAAATTCAATTATCTCAAGACACAGGAATTCCTCCGGAAAAATGAACGCTACAAAATTAGAATAGCATGCTTTAAGTTAATTTATAGAACCGGCAACATTTAATTGAATTAATGTTTCAATTTGATTAATTGAAACCAATTTTGGCTTTTACAACTGAAATAAATCGCGACAGGCATTCATAATTTTGGTTTAAAATTCTGTATCGTGTTTTAAAACGGAAATGTCTTTATATAATGTCCATGTAATTTGTATTATGCTTGATCAATTTTTTTTATATTGAAGTTTAGATTTATGATTAATAAAATGAGGTTGAACTTTTGTAAATAATGATAATTTTATTTATTGCACCATTATCTAAGTACGTCTAACTCTTTCCGCTGATGTTTATGAATATCTTCAGCAGTAGGGTACAATGGCAGTGGCAAGACCCGGGTATTATGTTATAGGATAAAGCTATGATTCATTATCATCTGTTTAACCTTTTCCTACTTCGATCAATAGTACTATTATTGATCGAAGTTTTCCTACTATGTTGGGGTCGGCTTCCTGTCTAACTGGATGCAGCTGAATACCAGTATTTTTAAATGGAGCGAATGCCTTACTGAGCTCCACGATGTAGGTAATGTAGTCAAGTAAAAAAAGCGGGATATTTTTTGCAGTCTTAGTATTTAAAATAGAAAAGAATACACACATTTATGTTGCATATATAGGTAATTCGTAATAATAATAATATATTAAAGCTCAGCCATATTTCATCATTCGGCATGCAACATTTATAATATTGACTTTCACATAAGTTTAATTAAAAGCCAGATCCATCAATCTAGAGCCATTCAGCCAACTATTTTCTCTGATAAAAACTTAGTCACACTTTAGTACGTTTTATCCATTAAAAAATTATTTAGTCTGCTCTTAAACAGCACTGTCAGCATTTCAACTGCTCTTTTGCTTTCAAAAGCTATATTAGAAGGATCTAGCACATGCATGCATCCTTCTTTGTCTTTGAGACATAGGTCATATTTTACTGCCATTCCCTTCAGTTATGTTGGTTTTGTAGGCTTTCTTATATTTAGTACAGTTAATAAATCGGCTGTATCGCCCCCAAAACACGCCCAAAAGTGGAGTATTAATAGATGGAAAATCCGCAGCAACGTCCTTCATTTTCAGAATATTGAAAATTATTGTTTTCGCGAATTTAATTTCCAATTATCATAATGACCGTCCCACAAATCCTAAATAACATGATTAAATATGCAAATCCGAACACAAAATTTGTACTAATTTAGAGAGTCTATTAACGTTCAAAATAGTTAGTGTTACATTGCGCAATTTGCGTTTGTTAGAATGCAAATTGTCATAATGAGGACGGAAATGCGTGTCGTTCATAATTAATATCGTATTGGTGTAGTGTTTGGTACCAAATGCGAACTAGAGCGGTGAAGGGTGGCAATTTGTTTGATTAATTAAATATTAATATTAATAATGAACATGACTGCCTATTTAATTAGTGGTCGCCAGCGCTATTGCTGAGCATGAGGTACTAGGTTCAATTCCCTGGTTGGGCAAAGCGTTATTGGGTTTTCTATCAGGACTTTCTCTGTAGCAGCCCGGAGTCTTAAATGTCAGTGAACAGGGCACATTGCTCGCAGAATAGATGGCCGATGGGGCCGAAAGGTTCCGGAAGACGACCAGATTGCGGGCTCATCATCATCGTCATTTCAGCCGAAAGAAGTTCACTGCTGGACATAGGCCTCCCCCAAACACCTCCACTTCGACCGGTTTTGTGCTTCTCGCATCGAACGGGTTCCTACGGCTTTCACAAGGTCGTCGGTCCACCTTGTGGGAGGCCTTCCAACGCTACGTCTTCCGGTACGCGGTCGCCACTCCAGAACCTTTCGGCCCCATCGGCCAGCTGTTTTGCGAGCGCTGCCCACCGCCACTTAAGTTTGGCAATTCTTCGGGCTATGTCGGTTACCTTGGTTCTCCTGTGGGTCTCTTCATTTCTGATTCGATCACACAGGGAATTCCAAGCATAGCCCTCTCCATTGCCCTTTGGGTGACTTTTAACCTTCTAATAAGGCCCATTTTGAGTGACCACGTTTCAATGCCATAGGTAATCACGGTTGGTCGGTCGGTGTTTGCGCTAAATTAGGCCATCATATCGTCCTGCCTAGCCTCTTTCCAGCTATGTTGCCTCTGCCTAAGATTATCTACTCGATGGAAAATCAATCAATGCATCTGATGGGATTTTGCATCTGCAAAATTGACAGACTTCCATTGAAACTTTCATGTTACATTCTGCCCCTTTAGGGGATGAATTTTAAAAATCATCCTTCGTGCTCACTTAAGATATAAAAGGACCTCTTGTGCAAAATGTCTAATAATGTCTTTTAGAAATGATTAGAAAAAAAAGACAATTAACAACTCATATTAAAACATAAAATAAAATTAGGCTGTGCGTTGTCTGTCAGTCAATTTGAGATTGTTATTAAGTAAGTTGGACATTTCAAGAATTTTGGTTAAACCTCTTTTGAGAGTTGGCAGCAAAAGTTTTAGAAGCTGGATTATAGTCTGTGATATTATATCGTACCTTAGACTACAGATATAATTTATAGACCCGAGTTATAATAACACACCTTACTGCGTCGTTTAGTCTTGATAGGTAGTTCATTTATTGTGTCCTGGACCTGACACTGTAAATCTTGATAATTGCATTGCAGATAATTTCTATTCATCATAATTAAATATCAAACTTAATTGAACCACTACATAATTAACTACATCGAACAATAAACCTGTCTTATTACAAATTATTGCAATTTCATGTAAATTGTTCACACAATCCCGATAATTATTATTTGCAAAGTCAATTACTTTGCATGTAACTAATTAAAATTTATCTGATATTTTTGTTTTGCTTTGTTTAAATTAATTGGATTGCTTAATAAATACTTTGATTTATTATTAAAATTTATTTTAATATACTTAGGTACTATATTTCGTGTTAATTCAAAACTGAAAATAAACTACTAATCATTTAAATGATATATTTTTTCATATTGGAGATTCTACAATGCCAACATCATAATTATATCATTATTATCATTATTGGTTGCATAATAGTCGCATTTGTATATAAATATATATCATTGGATTCTTTGATTACCCACAAAGTTGGAAGAGCATCACTGCAAATAGCCATATTTGATCGCATAACATAAGTGGAAGTAATATTTGTTTTATTGCAAGAACTGTTATACTTATATATTTTTTTTTTATTTAAAGCTTGTTTTACATACCCATCTTGATATTTAAATATAATATCGACATCGAGAATCCATTTTACCCGCGAACTCTATTTTCAAACTCCAAATTTCGAATCTACAATTCGAATGTAATTCCAAATGTCATCGTCGACAATACATTCATTTGGGGTGACATTCTCGCATTTAGTGCCGACGCGATATTTGGAGGAAAAAAAAAACAATAAGTGCGTTGTGGAGACACAGTAAGTGTAATTTATGCGGCTGGCTGTAGATATAATCTTACAGAATCGTGTGTACAGGGAGTTCCTCTTGAGTTATTTCGTTGTTGACCCGATAATTCTGTGAAATGTTATTTAAGCAAACATCGGGGTTTTCCTTGTTTTGTGTTTAAGCTGTTGTATTAAATTGTTTTCATATTTATTTGTTGGGTTGGTTTCTATGGGACTATTATTTTGCTCAGTTGGAATATTCACTGGTATCGTTTTAATGGTTCGTCCCACTGCAGGGCAAATATCTCTATTCATATAGAGAAGGTATGAGCATTGATCACCACACTTGCTTAAGGCAGGTTGGTGATTTCAGACTTATATTCATTATAAGTCCAGGTTTCCTCACGATGTTTTCCATCACCGATGACAATGTTATCGAAAATAAACTTAAAAAGTACAGACGCCAGCACATCAAGCTACTACAATCTGTCAAATATCTTTATCGATTTTCAACTTAATCGCTAAAACATGAAAATTTGACAGTTTTGGGTACCTTGATGTGCTGTATATAAGAATTCAAAAGGTCACATTGTTACTTGCCCTACTAACGTAATACATTTGCTAAATTGCATAGAAAACATTCTCTCATAAAAAGCCGTAACTATTTTACCGTACCGTAACTATTCGTCCGAAAAAGATTAGATCTATCACACTTCATTGTTTCTTGTCAATCCAGTAAGGACACTTGAAGACACAATGGTCTGAATAGAAATCTCTAAATCAACACCAAGTTCGAAACAAGGCACTTTTACTACACTTTCGATAGCACTTCAACCCACCCTTGTACTAAAAGAAAGCGTGAACGACAACCGGCGTCACTCAGTAGCTATACGTCCATTCCCTTTTTTGCTTCCCTTTATTCCTCTTTTTTGTCGTACTTCACTTGTTGGTTTTGTTAAGAATGTAAAGGAATTGACGTCTCCATCGCGATTCGTCACGCTTTACCGTCGACGCTATGACGATGCGATTTTTTCCGCCATTAAAACGAATATAAACCTCTTATTAAAGGATTAGGAACCTTATTTTCTTGTATTAGAGTTGGATTTTCATTGGTAATGATAATGGTATAGTGTAGCTTAAAATATACAAGAGAAGTAGCATGAAGACCTTTCATAGGGAGACGTGATGACTTAATTTCATACGTCTATTTGGTATGGGTGCAAGTTTTGCATAGCGTTTTTTGTAGCCTTGAGCGTTTTCTAGTGATTGTTGTCATGTACAATCTTAATGTAGGCTCTAGGTACGGACGCCAGCACAGCATGGTACCCGAAACTGTTAAATTTTCCCAATCAACTTTGAACCTTATGCTTTAGCGATAAAGTTGAAAATCTATTAAAGAAATTTGACAGATTGTAGTAGCTTGATGTGCTGGCGTCTGTAGGTACTAAACAAAAAACTGATTGATCATTCCAAGTCGATTTTCGCTCGCAAATTGCTTACTTCGCAGCCATGTTTTTCATTTCTATAGCTGGTTAGTTATTCAGTTTTTTTGTTGTTATGAAAGAATTAGTTATTAAAGTTGTAGTAACTTCGAAATGTGTTTTGAGTCTGCAAAGCCCAACTTTTTAATTGGCAACGCTCAAATAAAAATCAAAATCAAGACAAATCAAAAGAAATCAAAGACAAAATTTCATTAAAAGTTAAAGGTTTTTAAGTTATGAAAGTTTAATTTAATATTTAAATTCGAACTTATTTTATCACGAACATGTTTTCATAAACGTTTGGTCCCGATTAAAAGTCGTGACGTCATCATTAAGTTGAGACTCATCAGGGACCTAGCTTAGCTCTTCGTATTTATCTTAGTAACTTAACAATTTCATAGTATTTGCGTTCGTTACACAAAATTTACATTTCGTTTGCTTAGTTGGATAACTTGTTTTAACTTAAAGATAGGGTTGCCAGGTTTATGTCCTTTTAAAACAAAAGCCAGAGTCGACTTCAAAAATTTTGATGAAGAAGTTTGTTCGCTGTTTTATTAAAGTTATCTGAAAACATATTATTCACTCTAGGCGAGGAAACATAAAATATAAACGGAAAATACAGAGCAATTGGAGTTGAAAATTATTTGTAATCTCGTCTCACATTTTTGAACTAAAAAACTAGTTCTAAAGTAAAATACAAAGTTGTGGCAGCCCTGTGTGAAACAGATGGATGTGAATTGAGACGTTAGTCCGTCTTGCAACCTGTAGGGTCCGATGTTTTATTTCTTTTAGTCCTCAACTATAATGGCTCTTTTTACTTCACCTTTTTTAGGTTTAAAAGTTTAACTTTGTATGAGAATGCTCGTTAATTTGTTGTTGCAGCCATCCTGCAAATGTTGCGAATATTTTGAAGTAAATGATACTTTTTGTAAAACAAACATGGGAAACTAAATTAAAGACGACATGATAGGACTTAAGAAATCTTGGGGTAAGCTTTGCATGCGATATAATGATAAAATTGGTCATTCGTGGATCTTTGACAGTCGTCACGGGTAGTCACAAGCCCGAAAGTCTGACAACCAATCTTACCAAATCATATTACCCAGTAACTGGGTTGTGGACGTCAGATAGGCAGTCGCACCATGTAAAATAATGGTATTCAGCTGCATCCGGTTAGACTGGAAGCCGACCCCAACATAGTTTGGAAAAGGCTAGGCAGATGATGATGATGATAATGATAATGATAAAATCAGATGGATAAACAGAAGCATTTACCCTGACACTGACAACGTCTTACTGCAAAATACTGATCTACAAGACCAGTATTTTGCAGTCTTGTAAATAATGCAGTATAGTATTAGGCATTAATGAAAACAAGGAATATAAGCGTATACTTGTTAATAACATCAAACATAGCAAATATCTAACCACTCTAAGCCATGAAGATAAAGCAACACTCTAAGATGAAGTAAAACAAGAAAAATAGCTAGATACCCAACTAGTTAAAGAAACCAAAACAAATAAACCCCAACACAAAGTTGAAAAAGACAAAGAAGATAAAAACACTTCAGATAACCCAAAACAAAACGTTGTTCTACAAAACACTACAGCAAAACTTGACCTAACAAGTGTCCACAATATTCGGAACAACCTTGTTATCGAACAACATGGGTGATTAACAATTCTGCAGCAAATCGATGTGTTTGGGTGCGCGCCAACTGGAGTTTTTGATTTAGATGATACGATAAAAAATTCGGAGTGTGTCGAGTAGTTTTTTGGGATGGTTCCTGATACCTTTATTTTTTGTTGACTGCAAAATATTTTCAATACTTTATCGGGGTAAATTTTCACATAGATCTAAATCAGTTACGATTTAATTTTTATAGCTTGCTACAAGGCTCTGATTTCCGTAAGACGTAAGATAATAGATCCATCAAAATCTAAGATATTAATGGCTAATATACGCTTTTATAATTTCTAACGTGACGATGTTATCGTAGACGTGCACGGCAGCGGCATCATGGTAACACAAGGAAGTAAAATGTATGGATATAATATGTGAAGATGCTTTTAAATTTCCGCCCACGATAACGTTCGACGACGTCCACGATATTATAGTCACGTTAGAAAATAATAAAACCGCATAATGACTGTTTAATATTTAAAGTTGACTTGTTTGTTGTCTATCTTTCCTCATTAAATCCAGTATATACAATCACTATCCCTTTTAAAGACGGAACTTTTGTGCCCTTATTATTTGGTTTTAATCAAGCATATCTTGCGTTCACTGTCTAAGACTATGTACATACAACATGACTTTTATATTTTATGCATCGTTGATATTTACTCTCACCTCACTAACTCAGTTCCCATAACATGCGTAAAATAAAACGTTTTCCAAGCCCTCCATACAAATAAACTGCTTTTTGCTTAGCTCTGCTCATCGTTTTCATTAAACCAAGAGCAAAAAAAAATAATCGGTCAAGTGCGTTTGGTAACCAAATTTGCGCAGGTTCCATTTATTTTTTGTTAAAAACAGCTGCAATGTCAACTTTTAACGAAATGACGTAATTTTCATTTCCTGGGACCACACGCGCATTTCGGAATAGCGGTCACAATTTGTTTATTTATAAAGATGTGCTTTTGTTTTTTTTAAATTCACCAAACATTTGTGACAACGTGGAAAAATAAAAATAAAAACATTATTGGTCTTGATATTATTCTCTATTCTTATTAAATTTATCTTTGCATCATACTTGTATCTACTCCGTTTATTTCGCTTTATAGCACATGAAATAAAAACTGTACCACCCTCATTATCATACCGTATCATAACAGAGCCCCCTCACAAAAAATGAAACCATAACTAACCTCCACATATTACAAACACAAACAAATCATAAAAGGGTTAGCTATCTTATCGCGGAACCCTAAACATGAAGGGACGTTCGCGCCGCGGGCTCAGCACGTATATAATAATTATTGTTAGACAAGCATCGCACTCAAAAACGCCGACAAATCAACACACATGCACACACAAACACTCAAACGCACACATTTACATACAACACACACATAAATCCAAATTTCGAATACAATGCGGCGCGTACGCACAAACCTTTTTACTCACACTAAGAAAAACTTTATTCGCGTTATTAGGGCCTGGTACACACACACGTTTTAACATCATAATTACGAGCGCCATCGCCAGTGGCGTGCGTCGAGATGTAACGAGCTTAAGCAAAATGGCCGCCAATTTTTATTTTTGTATAATAAAGTAAATAAAGGTGTAGGCTTAATAAGTTGATGTTTGAATGATGGATACGGATATTGGAATTATGTCTCGGATTCACGCTTAGTAATTATTTGTGGAAGATGAAACGGGTTGTGTTCGTGATAGGTGTGTTACCCGGCACTACTTGTGCTACACTGAATTTTTAATTTTATGTTGTGTTACTTAATGTTGGGTACGTTAAAATTTATTGAGTTGTTTTTATTTTGAAAATCTTTCTTGACGCAACTTCGTCGCTCACAATATATCTTTTTTAATATACCAACTATAGAGGGGAAGTTTCATTTGACTACATGGTTACATCGAAACCTTTGCTAACGAATGACTAACAAATAAAATAGCATTGATGGCCATTCAATTCTAATAGATAACGATACTTAATGACTAATTTGGTTGGGCTGGTTCGGGAATTTTTTTAAAAATTTCATATTTTCGCCAAGGTTCTATGGGGTAAATAAATATAACCTAGTGTGACCTAGTGTACTACAGGAACACTAGGAAATCACATCCTGTAATTCGACGTATTCCTTACAGAGGAATACGATACGCACACAGATACACACACACACAGGATGTGATAGTATGTCAACTCAAAACTAATAAGCTTTTGAGTTTTGAGTTATAGAAGTGGTCTTGTCCAACGCCTTCGACAAGTATCATCAGTAGCTGTTGTAGAGGTTTTGGAAATTTCACCCTCAGAGGGGTGGAATTTCGAAAAACCCTTTCTTAGTGGATACCTACTCTTCACAAAGAACACACCCTCCAAATTTCATGTCTCTAGGACCAGCGGTTTAGGCTTTGCGTTGATATATCAGTCACTCAGTCAGGACTTTGAATTTTATATATTTAGATTTTTCTTTTAACGCTAAGCTTAGATTGTCATCAGTCAAGTCTTTATTTCTCCCTTTATCCAATTCAAATGCAACTTCAGCCATGATAACCCCTCCTACAAATGAATAAAAGCACAAACATTAAATTCTTGACACCCCAATTATCCCAAACAAGACAGCGAAAAATAATCAGTCAAGCCCCGAGGTTCTTATATGATAATGAAGCTACAGAATTAAGTCCGTTTGGCCACGACGACGGTAGCAGGAAACATTTAAGCATGAGTTAGTAAGTGATTATCATTTATTAGTAAACTACGCGCAGTACGTTAGAATAGGCAAGGAGAATGCTTGGAGAAATGGTAATTTTTTGAATAAATTTTGAAGAAAAAAGTAGTTGGACAATGTGGCTAGGGGAGTGCATTAAAATTACTTTTTGTTTACAGCAAGCCATAGGTCAGTGTGGCTTAGTAGGCGTTTCGGCCGCAGAGTTTCGTCCGATGAAGAATCCGGTATAAGCTGGCCTCTAATTCTATTGAAACTCCGTACTAAGCTAGACAGCACAAGGTAAAAGTCTTGCCAGCGATTTTGTGCAGCAGTGGTTTTCTTCTTAATGAAAATATAATAGTCACCCAGACCGAATTTCGGCCATGGCAGCCAATCTCAGCGGAGACTAGCCAATCTACGCGGGAGATATTATAATGCACAGTGGCACTCACTCCTCCCTCACTCTCATAGTCCAATGGGACGGCAATCCGACACGACCAGAGATCCGGTGCAAGACCAACGGCTTAAAATGCTTTCCGAGCACGGGGATCACACTGCCAACATCCAAACTCCGGGCTGTTACTGAGAAATTACTAATGGAAAACCTTAATAACATAGTGCCCGACCTGGTAATGGAACCCAGGACCCCACGTTCAATAGTCACGTTTATGATGATTGGGTGATATAGGTAGAAAGGAAAACTGCAAGATAATCTAAACCTGAATTGATAACTATCTGGTTAGTTCAAAGGGGTCATGCTAGAGGTCAGTGGACAGGTGGTTGCAATAGTATCGCATATTTCCAGTCGGTATCTCCCAGATCTCTTACACATGGAAAAGAGAGCTTCGCAACATTTTGCAAAATAACATGAAACGACACTTCAAAAATGCATGCCACGAATATTTTCCACGCCAAAGTAAAAAAATATCTTTTGGAAACGCACCAACCAGTCAAAACAACGAAGATGAATCGGGTAGTAAAGACAAAACAGTAAAAAATAAACAAGAAAAATTCTTAGAAAACGCCCCGATCCCTGATAACGTCAACGTAAAAAATAACAAGAATTAAGCACTACTAAAAGAGTTGTCGACCAAATTAGGACAAGCAAGAAAAATAACGTACAAATAGACAATCAAGATTGTATGAAGAATGAGTGAGTAATTACGGAAACAAGATTATTATCGGAATCGCTAAGTCTTGTCCAAAACGGGTTTCTTCTAGATTAATAACGTGCGTCAGTCATTAACGCTATACATAGTAATTGCTTGGCACTATTATGATGAATTGTCCGGTTTTTGTGGGTAGATTCTCACCGGCTACTTTTTAACGCTTGGAGGGATTTTGGTACATTAACGTGGGTACCTTAGAAGCGATTAGGCAAAGAATTTTCTATGTACTCTTGTGTGCTTGAGAAAAGAAAGGTGTTTGACGTTTTCTCTATAGTTTAATGTTTTAAAATGTCGTGTGGTCTAGTAAGGCCTCGCCTCTCATGCACGAGGTTGTGGATTCAAATCTGGGCAAGTTTGATGACATCGGTGAAAGAAAAACATCGTGAGGAAACCGGATACTAACAATAAAAGCGCGAAAGTTTGGGTGGATTTTTGTTACTCTTTCACGCAAAAACTACTGAACGGATTCTGATGAAACTTTACAGTAATATAGCATCAGAATAACACATAGGATACTTTTTATCCCGATATTCCCACGGGATTGACACTTATGCGGGTGAAACCGCGGGCGCAGCTAGTAGTTACTACAAGTCTGAAATCGCCAACTCGTCTTGAGCAAGAGTGGTGATCAATCGCCTTCGTCTCGTGCCTTCTTTGAATGAGAAGAGGATTTAACCCAGTAGGACAATAATATGCTGGTTATTGGGACCTAAACAGGGACTCGTGGCTAAATCATAACAGCCGCACAGGTTGATCAATCAGGTTAAGCTACGCTTGCCGCGGTTGGTCTGTGAATGGGTGACCATCTTTACACAGCTTCTTAGCCATGCTTTTTTGTTTGCCACTCATCTTCGTGTGATCCATGTCAGTGAAAATGAGCCTATAATCACTAACAATGCAATAAACGTTCCAAAACCCACAATCATAATTCTTAACACAAACAATTAATTACAACGTCTTCATTCTTGTCGATCCTTTTTACCGACAAACAAACCTTCCAACAATATGATAATGTGGCGAATAAAAATATCCTTTTCGTTGTAGCTAATTCGTTTACGAATGCCGACGAATTCACAAAATAACTTAAGCCCTGGTCTTATTTAAATTAGGCTCTAAAATAAATACAACGAGGCTAGGCAACTTAAAAGTGCTAAACACACTGAGAGCAAAGCAGACGCGATTTCACGCGGCAAATGTGCAAAGACGTGTCCCGTTTTATGAGTGTCACGGTGTGTCCACAGAGGGTGATCACCAATGTCCCTTTGAGCGTCTAATGCTTTACTTAAATAAACAAGTACGTTCTCTATAGGGCTCGATTTCACGCGGCAAATGCCGTTCGTTCCTAGTGCCCGTTTTAAATAAACTAGTGGACTACACCTGCACTCGCTGTATTTCGAGCAACTTTTTTACAGTTAGCTTCTCGCGTGTTTATTTTCTGCCCGCACAAATATACAACGTGAATTTATGTCCGTATGTGTGCACGTAAAAGGTTTTCTGATATTAAAAATACTGTATGACCTGTTGCAGGTTTTCATTATACTGGCAAAAAAGGGATGTGGCCAAAAATGTTTCTTCCATAAGGATTTGAGTGTGACTAATATTTATTTATTTCTTGGATCGCCAACAGAGGCTACACAATTACATGCATTTTAACATTAACAGGGACAAATACAAGTGTGCGCATCCAATTATAGAAGACCACATCATTCACTTATTAACTAGGTAGGTACAAAAAGTTTGACAAGTACGAAAACATTAAAATTAATCAAAAAACAAAACAGGAAAATCATAAATAAATACAAATTAATTTTAGACAAATTAAACAAAAAATCCATAAAAGTCAACAGAAAAAACGAACAAAATATTATGCCTCGACTTTTATGTCATACATAAACTTTGATATTTTGAAATATGAAAGTAATTAACACACACAGAGCAAGCAGTACCAAAATATAGGTAAAGATTGAGACATTAAATAGGTACCTATAATGAAAAGGTCATGAATAAAGTAAAATGCCACCTACACAATTAACCCAAAAGCAGTCCTCTCAGTGTGCAAGACCCCTAAAAGGTTTTTACAATCTGTGCCTCCGCTCGCGGACGCTTTCAACCAAATTGTATTATTTTGCATTTATTTTTGACAAAGCATACTTTAGACTGAAGTCAGCGGATTTTTTTTAAAGTTTAATTAGTATACTTAAAATTTTATTCCTTTGTGTTTGTGGGCGGTGTCTTTAAAATCCAGACCGTCTCAGAAAATAATACGGAAACAGGAAGACGGTGGTTTTGTTTTGTCTGCGCCTCTCCTTCGGGTGTTTACAGGAAAATGTTTTAAAGTCTCTTTGTTGAAACGGGTTTGGCATCTTTTAAGAAGCTTACTTAGGTATATCTATTTTTATTGTTAAAAATCTGCATCTATCTTAAGTTTTTTCTTCGTAAAAGATCACTGTAGGTACTAGAGATTATAGTTCGTTCGTTCGTTAGTTAGTTAGTTGTAGTTAGCGGCTTCACCAGCGTGCTATCAGGACCAAAAAATAGCCTATGTTCTTCCCCAGCATGCCATCTATCTCCTTGCCAAATTTTATCGAAATCCGTTCAGTGGTTTAGGCGTGAAAGGATATACAGATAGACAGACAAAGTTTACTTTGAAATCTATATATATAAAATGGTAAACTGACTGACTGACTGATTGTTGATATATCAACGCACAGTCTAAACCGCTGCTCCTAGAGACATGAAATTTGGAGGGTGTGTTCTTTGTGAAGAGCAGGTATCCACTAAGAAAGGGTTTTTCGAAATTCCACCCCGAAGAGGGTGAAATTTCACGCGGACGAAGTCGCGGGCAGAAGCTAGTTTATAATATAAGTATGGATTTCAGAATCGAAATCTACCTCATTTAGTGAAATTTATTCACCGTCGTCGATCACTAACAGTCTCACATTAGTTTCGATTAAAAAACAGTTCTATTTCCATATTCATAAACAAGCCATAATTCTCTAAAACCACTCTAATATGCAAGAATCTCCATTAATCTCTAAAACGATAATTTTCCACGATTAATCATGCGACCATGTGAATATGTCTCTGGTACATTTTCATAAAATTATCATTTTGAACAAGTTTCAACACAAAATTTGTTGTAAATCGCCACACTATCGCGACTCAATTACCAAAAACTCATTTGAAATGTCGTTTTCAACGATTATTAATCTATAGAAACTACATTACGTCCATTCGATTTGAATTGATTCTCAATTCCGTTAGCAAAGGTGTAAAATATATTTTTATAATCTTTAACGTATATATCTTTTGGTTATTTATTATTTACATCAATTAACCCTTGCATGTGGGTAATATTAACATATTAATTTGATTCGAGATCGTAAATTATAGTCGTTTGAATATGGTCGACTGTTTTTGTAGTTAGAAATTGAGACTGATTCAATTAATAATTTTGATGTTATAGTTCGTAGTTTTTTGTTCATCAACCTTTTTTGATTTAATTTAGTCTCTAAGTAGATGATTACCTTGTGTATTTATGAGAGTAATTGTTAGGTATCACTACATAATGAAGTATCAATGCTTAATGATAAGTATTTTTGTATTTTTTTATTTGGATTGTGTCTATTATAATTATATAGGTAACTGGTACCTACAAATATTGCATAAAAAGCCAAGAATTGGCTTATTTTTTTTTTAAAGAAATCCTATTTTTGACCCTCCTATATCCACAATGACTTTACCACATATAATAAATTGTTAATTTTCAAAACTATCAATAATTTTCGTGACCGATTTTTTTTTTCATACGGAGATAACTACTCTAAATATGTATTATACTTGAAACTGTACGTGACACCGGAATCAAACTTTGCATCACAAGAAACCATACAAACTCCACATTCAATCACTTTTGAAGTTCAATCACCTTCACCATACACGAACGTGGTTGCGCAACAAACTATTCAGAAAATTCTATTGAATACACTTTTTCTATTAAATAATTTTCTCATGGTTTTATAATTTAGTTGGAGTAATTAACACGTATATTAATAATGTGCAACACACCATGTTCTACGGAAGTGTAAAAGGGTCCGATTTTATTTAGAGTTCAAAAGTTCATAAAAAATACCATGGCTTCAGTACATGATTCTGAATCTGCGTTAAAATGTATAGTCAATCATAAAAAAACCGGTCAAGAGAGAGTCTGACTCGTGCACCGAGGGTTCCGTACCATCATGTTTTTAAATTTTCGTCGACGAGGCCTATATTCGTCATAGAATTTTGACACTGCGGGGTAGAATATTGTAGTTTTCTTGACTGATAGTGGAACTAATGTAACTTTTGTTGATGATTTCTGAAAAAGTGTGCTATTTAGAGACATCGTTTTATTTTTCCTGTAATCTTTATATAAACTTCTATCATTATAGAATAATTTCAGATCTATGCAAACGTTGACACCATTTTGATCCATATATGTCTTAGACGAAGTATGTTTTATTTATTTTTCAACAAACATTTAGTCAAAAATAACATACCAACTTTAACTGCGAAAAAAATAAAAAAAAAACATACTTCGTTTAGGACATGTATGGCTCAAAATGCTCTAAATGGTGTCAACTATCACCCCTTTAAGGTTTTGTGTCCAGCTTCCATACACCCTATAATTATTATTTCTTTCTTATTTGTAAAATAGTTGACCAACGTCATCTAAAAGTATTCCTTTCAAGTCGATGGCATTAGTAGTTCTTGAGGTATCCAGCTGTGATAGACGGCGAGACAGACAGACAGTCTGTCGCACCATAAGGGTTCCTTTTTACCATTTTGGTACGGAACACTAAAAATATCTCCCATACATTTTGCGCGTTGATATCCTGCCAACCTGTATATTGACAGAGTTGTGATCAAAATTATCTTTAGATAGGTATCAATATATAACTGTGTAGTCTGTAGCAAGCCAATTTACTCTTTCGTTTCTTTCATCGTTTACACATACAACATGTCTTTAACGACCTTAACCGCCACATCCTCAGGACTTTTACTTATTGTCCAACCGTGAAAAAACTTATTTGGCCCAACAATAACCGAACCCTTAGGTTCACACCAGTCCTTGGCTGTCCGAGCCAAAATAACTCCATACAAAGCCGCCGACTGCGCTCGGTTCCCCGAACCGCTTCGTACAATTTGTCCTGCTCGTTCGCTTGATATCTAAATTAGTTCTATCTTTTTTGTTTCGTCTCTGACGGCTCAATTAATGACGTGAAATCTCAAAGGTCTTATTCGCTGATGCTTCGTTTCAACGCGAAATGGAGTGCGGCTGCTGCGCTGTTTGTTTTGGATGGGTTAGCATGAGATGTGTTTATTAATTCAGTGTGATGGTTACTAGAATTTGTATCTTTAACTACGTGAGTGTTGCTTAGAAAATCTGGTTTTGGTAAACCTATACCATTGTTTTTAGGGTTCCGTACCAAAATGATAAAACAGAACCCTTATGGTGAGACTCAGTCTGTCCGTCTGTCACAGCTGGATATCTCAAGAACTACTAATGCTATCACCTTGAAATTTGGAATTGTTTTAGCTGACGTTTGCCCAACTATTTTGCAAATAAGAAAGAATTAAAAATATATGTATATTTTTTGCAACATTGACTGAAAGGGGGTCTGAAAAATTCGAAGTAGGGCTACTAGGGCATGTTGGGTATCATATGAAAGAACTCAGTTTGCACATTCTCAAACATTTTTAATTTTTTTTTAAGCCGCATAGTTTTCGACTTTTGATGAAAAATGTAAAAAAAATACCATTCCCCCCCTTATCTCCGAAGTTTACAAAGAGAAAAATCTAAAATGATTCTATGTGATAGAAGTAGTAGTAAAGATTACAGGAAAAATAAAATGAAGTCTCTAAATAGCAAACTTTTTCAGAAATCATCAACAAAAGTTACATTAATTCCACTATCGGTCAAGAGATGGCGCTGACATAAAACTGCAATATTCTACACCGCAGTGCACAGTGTTGAAATTCTCTGATGAATATAGGCCTCGCCGATGAAAATTTAAAAACATATGATGGTACGGAACCCTCGGTGCGCGATTCCGACTCGCTCTTGCCCGGTTTTTTAATTGTTGCAAACTATAATTATGATTATGTTTAAGTGGGTTGTGGTGGTGGTGTTATTATATTTTTTTTATAAAATTATTATAAAGATGCCCACTGCTGGATATAGGCCTCCCCCAAGCACCACCACTTCGACCGGATGGTTTTGTAATGTGTAAACTATAATTATGATACTCACTTCAAAAGCTCAAAGAGTTTAGATTCTTCAACATCTTTATTGATTCCAGACGTTGTAATTTACAAAGGCTCGTCTAATAAATGAGAACCTCTTGAACCTTGAAAGAGTCCAATCAAAAAGAGGTAATATTTCATACTTTTTACAAGCCTATTCAACCATGATTTGGGTTTGCAGGCAAAAACACAATTTTCTGCCTCAGTACGTTTCAGCAAAATGAACGAAAGTAGCTGGGCAGGACTTATTACCATACTGAATATGGTTCACTGAAATGTCACATACGATATGGCTAGGTCACAAGCTATGCAAATATGCGAATATTTATCTGAGTATTGTTCATGATATAAAGCTGTTATAACACTGGAAATTACACTATCTCAAAAACCGCGTCTGTATTGTGTGTGTTTATTTATGGGAATCTGTCTTCAGATACATATATCAGACCAAGTTATACGTTATAACGTGTTAAATGATTACTGTACAGCAGAATAAGTGATTCTCCAATCGAATTTAATGTAAGTACTAGTTCAACAACCAGTGTTTTTTGCAATCCAATCAATAAACACGACGATATAAAACAGTTTCTATGTCTGGAACGTGATTACGCATGAATGTGACGCCATAATCTTAATCCGCCGTATAAGCAACCGTTTGGTTGTAAAAATAAATGTTTACTGTTGTCGAGTCTAGTTCATGTTTTTATTAGTCCTTTAGAGTTATTATTAAATTAGTATTGCCTATGTTATGAGTAGCATTATGGGCAGAATTATTATTAACTAGCTGCGCGGTTTCAACCGCATAAGTTTCGATCCCGTGGGAATATCGGGATAAAAGTATCCTATATGTTAATCCAAGGTGTTAGCTATTTCCATACACAATTTTATCAAAATTGGTCAAGCCATTTGAGCGTGAAGTAGTAACAAACATATAAACACACACACGCTCACTCACAAATTTTTGCCTGTATAATATTAGTGTGATTAGTTAGTATTGCATGTATGTCAGAAGATGTGGCTTAGGATTAATATGCATGCCAACACATTCCGTGACTTCTGTCTCAAGAATCAAATTGGCCCTAATATTATTATTCTGATCGAGTCTGTCTTTAATCGTCAATAAATCTGCCTTACCTTTTCCCAACTACACACATCAAAAGTGTCTAGGGATCAACATATATTTTTGCAATAACTTTTCTCCTGATTGATATTTATTAAAATTTTCTTTAAGGATTCATCAAATAAAGTGTTTTCGTTTGTCACAGTAACGATAAACCAAGTCACCTTTGCATTAATAAAGAAATTTGCCATTTTCCTAATAAAGGGATTTTTGACATTTGAACCACTAACACAAAAGTTCGAAAAAAAGACTGAAATAACAGTTTTCTTTAAAATTTTATTGGGTAACTTAAACAATTAATAATCCGTGTTTCTACCGCGAACACTAACAACACAAGAACATCGGTTTGGCATACTCAAAATGAGTTCATCCAAATCACGCTGTGGAATGGCCGCCCATGTTCGTTGCAACAACAAAAAAAGGTCTTCTTGCGACTGGATACCCTCCATATTCGGCAGAGCTCTTCTCTGTAGCATATCCCATGCATGCTCAATCGGGTTCAAGTCTGGCGACTGAGCAGGCCAGGGCAGGACATTGATGTTAGCTGCGGCGAGAGTCTGTCTTACAACTCTTGCGGTGTGCGGTCGTGCATTATCATGCATTAACTGAAATAAGGGACCGATTTGCACTTGTAGAGGAACGATGACGTCTGATACAATCGTCTCAGCATAAATTTGAGCGTTGAGGTTGCCTCTGATCCAAATCAACTCAGTTCTTCCGCCGATCCAAATACCCGCCCATACCATGATGGTTCCACCACTATAAGGATGGACTTCCTGGCAGGATTTTAATCGCTGTTGGCGTCCAGGGGTTCTCCAGTGTCGTATACGTCTTGTATCCGGTCTCATACCAAAACGAGACTCATCAGAAAAGCACACGAAACGCCATTGTTCTTCTGCCCAATTTCTGTGTTCAAGAGCCCATTGATATCGAATCCTACGATTGTGCATTGCTATAGGTGGTACCCGTAGCGGTCTTCGGGAATGAAGGTTCACTTCATTCAAGCGGTTTCTGACTGTTTGGTCGCTAATTAAGTTCCCTGAAGAGTGATGAAGCCTCACGGCTAACATCATGGCGGTTATTGTTGGAGCTCTTCGAGTTAAGATTTGAATGTATCGGTCTTGTCTCCGTGTGGTGCAGCGATACCGTCCTCCATGGCGCTCAGCCACGGTACCAGTGCTTCGGTAACGTGTCCAAAGTCGACTGATAACACTCTGACTTGTATTCAGAGCTAAAGCCACAGTACGTTGCCGGGAACCAGCTTCTATCATTCCCACGGCTCTGAGCATTTCTTCCCTGCTTAAATGACGTCGCCGCTCCATAATAACGTTGATTTTAATCAGTAGTAGGGAAACAGTAGCACTAATAATGTCTTCAATGCGTTGTATGTTTTTATAGGGAAAATATTGACAACTGATTTTCATCTTTTACTCGAATTTGATTCACAGTTCCTGATTCAAATTATGAAATGCACCAAAAAGGATCCATATAAATTTATAAAATCATAAATTTATTACAAAGCCACATCTCAATCTCAAGAAATCCGCATAAAAATGCTTGATCCCTAGACACTTTTGATGTGTGTAGTTCTGTTGAAGTCGGTCGTCCAGTCTACCTAGATGCAGCTGAATACGAGTATTATAGCGACTACCTATCTGACTTCTACAACCCAGTTACAGGGTAACAAGATATCCCTTGGCTTGTAACGGCTGTCAAAAATTTAAGAATGACAGTCGGAACCAACAGCCTGACATGCTTGCTGAGGCACGGTAGGGGTCTCAATATGTTATGGGTCACCCATCATCTTCAGCTGACCCGTGTGGCTGTTCATCATTTCACCATGAGCCCCCTTGTCTTTTATCATATTGATACTAATGAAACTTCTACTATTATATACTAAATGCATCCAATTCCCCATAACAATATATCCATCTAACTGCAAGCCAATTTCCGGAATTAATCAAAACATTTAATACGACATTAGCAATGTCCCGTTCTGAATTCGCGTGACCAATAAATTGAGTTAAACCGGTAACTATGGGATATTAGTATCTATTACAGAAATAGATAGCCTGCAATGCCTAGCTATGGCGACTTTGGCGTAAATCTTGATCAGAGACACGCACCTGTTAATTTCATGGTAATAGGAGGAACATGGGTGTGATTGGAAACTGCATAACGTTTCCTAGAAGATGAATCTTATTAAGTAAAACTAATAATAACCCTTAAAAAGGAATAGAAGCTCCCAACACTTTATACTACCCAAAAACCCATGTTTTCTAAACGCAAGTTTTGAAATTGGGCAGTTATTGTAGTTTTTTTACACGAAAGAACATATAGAAACTATATCCCTATCCAATATTACAGTATTGATGAATCTGAATTCAGATATTAATAAGGTTTGAGTTGGACACAGATATTCTTCATCAATTTTAATCATGACGTCCGCAACCTGTGCTATCCACTTGCCTTTTAAGACGCATATTGCAATAATTTAACAATTATATTTAATTAATCCTGTTATGCTTTCATTTCATGTTTATCATGAAAACTTAATAATAAGTATTACTGCGAAATTTTGACAGCTGCAGTTCCAACAAGCATATTAAAGTTTTTCTTTAATAAAATGTGTAATTACGCTGTGTACATGAAATTCAATTAGCGATCGTGTTTAAGCGTTTTGCAGCTGTGCTTTTAGCGTTTATCGATGTTTGAGTATTTGTTAATAATGCTTTTAATGTACTACCTTCTGCCTATCGAAATACGAGTGAGTGCAGAATTATCTCAGGTTATGTTGAAAAGCGTAAAATTGGAAAATATTAATTTGTGACCATTCATGACGATACGTTTAAAGAACGTTTAATGAAAGAGGAAAAAGAACAGGAAAAATGAAAATCAACCTAGTTTATCAACAAATTCCCATTATAACTTCAGAATCCAACAAAATCCTAATCAAATTGAAATACGAAACCAGTTACTTTATCGCACAAAATGTCGTTTCACACCACCGTTTACGAGTGACGAAAACTGTCAAATAAAATGAAATGGAGATACTACAATCACTGGCAACACCTAGCTGTAATAAAATTGATAACAGTATTAAAACAAATAGATATCTTGTACGAGAGCAACGTCGACATTAATGTGTCTTGTCAGTTTATGAGGTAGAAGATGCATTAATATTTATATTAATCATTTTGGAGCCACTAATAAAGGTGAGCCGGAAACGTCTACAAAATATTGAGTTACAACTTGATTTCTTTTGGAGTTTATTTATAGTGTTCATGATTAGAAAGGTTTAGGAGAAAGAATCAGAGCAATGTTCATATATCATGAAACGACTAAAATGTTTCAGTGATATTTATTTTGTTTATGTATTGTATAACGGCGCAGGATAGTCTTTACCAGAAGTAGTCATCGTATTAGTGGTTCAGCAGCAACAATATCATAAGGATTGTGCCGGAACATAGCAGTTCATCGTAGACGTGGTGCGACTGCGGCTCTCTTGACATCATCTGTGTCAAAGAGTATAATAATAATAAGAGAGATCTGTGTCTTCAGAAGACAGTTGCCACGCAACCATTGATGCAATGCTCTGCTGGAGTCACTGCCACCAGCCAGTATCACTCTTAAACAACCTTTACGGATATCAATGATTCCCTAAGGACAAGTAATCATACTCACTTCTTCTTTTTGGTATTTAGAAATTTGATGCTGATGATATTGTTAAAATACACAAGAGGGTCGTGCGAAGCAATAAATACTATGCGAGAACAACCTTTAAAAACAAAAAACGACCAAAAGTAATCCTGATACAATATATGACCCTTTAGTACGCCTTCAGGCAGAAATTAAAGATGGCGATGATAACAGACGATGAATATTTATTCAGTATTTCGACTTACTGATTATAAAATCACATTCTTTGCCGACTTAATAAACAATTGGCATCGGTAACATGCTTAAATCGAATTAATGAGCTGGTAAAAGAAAGTAAAATGATGCTCATTTTCATATAAATTCAATTTTGGAAGAAAAACAATTTGTTGGTTGAAGATATTTTATTTACTCAGTTGCTAATAAGTTATATCTAGCCTCACCTCATCATGTTTCGTACTTGTCATTTATTAACGCAAAGGTGGTTAATAGTCGTTTTTAATGACATTTCTTTTGATTCTTTTTATAGTCAACATTTTCATTATCTACATCTTTTATGTTTAAAATTGTTACAATGGAATCGTATATTGTTCTTACACTAAAGGGAAATCAGCGAAACAATACTAATGTTCATAAAATGAAACCTTAGTAAGAACGTCATGAAAATTAAGTGCTGGATACCAGATCCGAAACTGGTGATATAAAAAATTAATAAAACTCCGCATACATGATAAAGACAACTGCGATCCTCACATAAATAAGCGTTGGTCTCATCTTACAACGACTTGGCGACGTGTAAAATATTGTTATCGATAATAAAACTACAATAATTCAAAGAGCAGAACGACTTTATACTGAATCTTGTCACGTATTGAGAAATTTGAGAACAACATGTAAAATAATCTCGGACGATATAAAATAAGATCGCTTTTATGAATAAATTATAGCAATGTAAAGTATGATAAACGATGGTAAGGATCGTAATGAAACGGCATGAGGTGTACAACCTACCACATAAGTTAGAGACGATGAATTTGAATCTTAACACGCTGTTAATAAAGTTGCTAATGAACAACGCTCTATGAATGATGATGGAACTTGCGTGGATGGATATACGCCTCACATCAAGCGCAGCGGGTGGTTCCGACAAGTAAACTAGTATCTCGCAGTGAGGGTAACGTAATAATCTTGGTATTAACGACCAAGATAACAAGCGACTTATTAGCTGAGGAGGTTGGAACAATGAATTCGTGGATAGAGGTCAAGATAAAATAGCCGTTGCCATTAATACCTATGTTCATTGAACACTCACGATTCAAATGATTATGTTGTAATGAATAATTAAAGTTCTGACGTTTTTAGATCAGGTCATTGGGTTGTTGAAGAACGTCTTTCTAGCGAAGTGCTGGTTATTATTAAATTGAGTTATGAATTTTAATAAAGTCATTATCTTGGACTTGAATACATGATCTTTTGTTTTTACTGTAGCGGGTTCTTGTAGTAAGTCATTATTATTTCTGTCGAGTTATAGCTCTACTTAACTTTTATGATGCTTCATTTTACGTGTGTCTTAAAATAACTAGAGATCTTGATTATAATGGTGGTGATGGGATAAAAATATACATACTTGAAAATGTAAATGAAATGGATATCTTCGAAGATTAAGGTAGAAAAAATGTGATATGAAACCCAAGCTTGCCTTGGTGTGCCATTAAATTGCCTTAACGAACATGACAACACAAGCTGACATTGTAATAATATTAATTGTATTAATTTTAAATCAGAAAAATACGAACAAAGTGTTTTACGTTCTACCCATAGATATGTTCTACCACAGCAATATTAAATGTCAATGGGCGGATAACTATCAAGTTTGTTTTTATTAGCAAATTAGTTATGTATTCATGCTATAAAACTAATTAAATAATAATACTATTAATGTTATAAAACCTCCACATAATTTGTCTAACATCCTTCACTAGCCAAAAACATTCAAGTTTTTCTAATAGAGAGATTTCTTTTTTCTTTGGTGATAGTTATGTTCACGCTTTTCTTGGTATTTAATTTTGTGAGTTGTATCAAAATGTAACCCTAATCTAATTGGGGAACCTATCACGACAGCACAAACCCAGTCCCTTATCAACACAACTTCACTAGATGATACAATTCAAAAAAATCAATTCACGAGATATGATTTCAATTGAAAAACACGTAGAATTCTCGTCTCACAAAGCATGCAGGTATTATTATGAACATAAAGCCCGGAGGTTGGAGACAGGTGACAAAAACTGTTATGAATGCCGGACTGAACTTGGTTTTTGCGTCGAACCCGTCCTGAATGCACGGCCCACACTTAAGAATGCAGTAGCACTGAGCCGATGCGATGTAAGACGAGCGACCAAGATTTGGCCAGGGAAACGGCGATTGGTTGACAAATTTTGTTTTACAGGACAATGATTATGTCTGTGCCATCGAATCGTCTGTTAGTAACTGAGTTGAGGAGCTGAGCTGAGATAGGGAGTTGCTCGATGTAAAGTGTTAGTGTAAAGCTGTAGTATACAGTTAGACTGGAAACCGACCCCATCATACAGGTCTAGTAGTCACTTCCCGATGAAAGAAATACCCCATCTACTTCACATAAATAATTCAGCGTTTATGGTCTTTATTTAAACTTTGGATTGGTAAGTTCATTTAGTTGTTCAAATATCTTTGCCATGCATCTTCATCATCTTCTTCATCATTCTGGTGGTGCATGAACTCTAATGACTAACTAATAATTCAACATCACGAATAGTCCGTACAGTTTTGACTCCTATTTTCCAATACTGTATAACGCTAAATTTCTTAAGTAGCCCTTTTCTTAGATCATCGTGTGTTTTATCTCCTAACTCGCTTAGCTCATATCTTTATGGCTCCACCTTCGGTGTAACGTTACATAACTGCGCAGTTACACTCGCAACACTGCCGCCGCTACCGCCATCAGCCTTATGAACTGTATTTTCTTTTTTAATTTAACAAAATCAATAACTGGTAGCATTTCATATGTCAGTTAGAGGTTCTACACGTTTCGATTTTTTTTTGTAGATGAGTCAAGTTTTACAACTTTATCAGTTTCATTATTTTGTTAAATTTGAGAGCTTTTTGTGAAATGTTGTCTTCTTCGACATTGGTCTACAGTTTTAATAAATAATAAATATTGTATTTCAGACAATATTAAAGTCTATATTGTCACCTAGTACCTTCTGTGTTTACGTCAGATGTAATTATTGATGTGAAATATGTCCATACCTTCGGTGTACTTCTGTGGGAATGGCTGCAGTGTCTATCTCTATAGTAATGACATCATCATCATCATCTTCATCAATCTGGGAGGATCGAAAAGGTCAGAAGCAAAATGGACAGTTAATGAAGAAAATGATGACTGTCAAACTTGATATACTCATCTACTACAACCCTACACAGTCAAAGAGTCCTACCAAAAAAACTGCAAGTAATCATACGATATTGAACAACTATATTATTTCCTGCTTTAATCGTTTATGAATAAAGAACGAACATTAATCTTGTAAGCAAACAACCAATAAGATTATTATCTCAAATCATCGGGTCGGTATCTCCGTATGAGATCTGATTGTACACACAATATGCTTAATTGCATCGTACGGTGTAAGCCTGATGGTAATCGGACGTTCATTTTTAAATAAACTTTTTTGTGTATGTGAGCTTGTACACGTAGTACTTCGATATATCGGTACCATAGTGTGTGCTTGATGATTATGGCAATATAGAAAATAGACGAAAGACGAGACGCTATCAAGGGTACATACTCAGCCTATAATGTTCCCACTGCTGGGACACAGGCCTCCTCTCTGTGAGAGGGAGTGGGCCGTAATCTACCATTCGGGCCCAGTGCGGGTTGGTAGATGTCACATGTCTTCGAATTTTTTGGTTCTAGGACATGCCGGTTTCCTCACGATGGTTTCCTTCACCGATTTGTGAGCAGTGGTGATGATATAGTTTACACAAAGTAAAGCGCCTGACTGGGTTCGAACCTACGACCTACAACTCGTAAGTTGCAGCCGTGACCACTGGGCCACCACTGCCACTATCAAGGGTATTATAATTATATTTGGCAAATAGGTACTACACGGTTTGTTAAAATATGTTAAAATAACAACTATAGCTACATCCCGTGGTTTCACCTGATAATAATATAAATCTCGATTCCGTGGGAATATCAGAATAAAAAGTATATGTGTCCTAATCCAGACCATTTGCTAAATTTCATCTAAATCTGTTTAGCCGTTTTAGCGTGAAAGCGTAACAAACAAACCTACAGTTTTTTTTTTCTCTTTTTAATATTTAGTTTAGATAATTGCACAAATTAACTATGACAAGTTGATTTTGGAATGCCCTTTGATATTGCAACCCTTTTCATCAACTTAAAAAAAACGACAAGCCCCAATGATTTTACGTTGCCATCAAAACAAAATTTAAACCTTATTTTTAGGAAGTCGCAATTAGCTCGTCAGTGCATTCAAAATAAACCAACCCTTTGAAGTTAAGTGTTTACTATCCCATCAAAAAGCACCCCTCGTTTACGACTGGCAGTCAAAATAAATTCTCTCATATCACCGAAAACATTTTCAAAATCATCCACATTTGTTCCCAATTATATCGTTGATGTACACACTGTGAATCGTACGGATGTTTGTCAGTCTCGTAATTAATATCTCCTGAACGTTCTTTCAACACATGTGGGTTTACGGATTTATTGCATAACTTAGTTTTTTTGCTGCCTAGCCCCTTGTCTTCGATGATGCATGGGGTTCATATCCTTTGGAAGTTTTGCTAAATGATGAATCCTATTTGAAATGTATTTTTTACTGTAGTGCAGACAGGTTATTTCGGTGAACGACACTGCTGTTGGGTGCCAAGTTAACATTATAGTGTGTCATACAAAATAATAAAGCTGAAGAATTTGTTTGTTTATTTTAACGCGCTAATCTCTGGAACTAGCCTGATTTGAAAAATATTTTTGAATTTTTCTTAACATCACGCAGGTCGTAGGGCCCTTATGAGCCGAGAAAGAAGGAAAATAATTAGGAAACGAAGTAATAGCGCGGGCGGGCGATAGGATGCGACGCGTAGGTCAGAGGCCGATATATCACGCGGACGAAGTCGCGGGCAGAAGCTAGAGCATAAGTATACTAGTCTATCCCAACTTCTCTAAGTCCATCTATCTGCAATTATTGTTCTTTTTTAAGTAAAGTAAGTTAAATACTAAGTAGTTGTTTATGAATGAAACCCAGCAAACAATACATAAAGATAATGAAACCAATCGGATTCAACGATAGTACTTTTCACAAAAGCCGTTTATCGGGCGAAAAGGGTGGAAGAACCGAAACTATGTAGACAATTCTCTTTAACCGCTACGCAATGTATCAAATTCAAGATACAACTAAGTAAGACGTCTAAGTGCTTATCAAGTGGTCCTCGAGGAGACTGTCGGCAACCATGGTGCTTTATGTTAATTATAATATAACAGGCGTTATCAGGAATTTTATGGGGAAATGATAAGAGATAGCGCAGACCCTCTTAGGAAGTGCTCTAATGTAGATGTTGGTGAAAGAACATAAACTGGCTGTTTAGGAAGAGAATAAAATAGGAGCAATTAAAATTTAACGGAGATTTAATTTATTACAATTCTTAAATTCAGTGTGTTATATGGAATTTACTGTCGACTAAGAAAACAGTGCACAAGTTTTTATTCTAGCTGAGTGGGAATTAAAATCCGTAGTAGAAAAGGTAGTGACACTACTACAAAAAAGAATGCACGCAAAAATAAATACAGATGAATAAATTTTCCATAAACGCCCTCAACCCAACCCATAGAGAAATTCAACCCTAATGTCCATTTTTAATTACAAAAAGGCCCGCATATAATATCCCCATACAAACACAGACAGAAAACAAACAGACCTTTTTTAGGCTGGCGACACAACTAGCGTTATCAACGCGGTGTTATGCCGCCGACACACTTGGCCAGATAATGGGCAGCCCGGTCAATATTTGAAAACCCATCAGTGACAACGACGAAATGACTTCTTCACTTTACTAAGACAATTTTAAAGCAAACCAAAAATAAACACGAAAATGAACTCTAAAGCTTCAACAATAAAGTCGATACTGTTAATGACGATGGTCATGTATGTGTGCGTGTTTGACTACTTGATCCATTAGGCATCGCTTTGAGTATTAAAAATAAAAAGATGACATTGGAAATGTCTCTGGTAATGATTTCGTTCGAGTCGAAATAATAGATTTTATGTAAGTAGCTTAAGTAGATGCTCAAGAAGAATAAGTGTAAGAGTACTTCTCAAAGTAAATGGGCATTGGAATAATAGTGAATTAACTTTTGACCTCAATAAACATGTAGTTAAATAGAATAGCCAATAACTTTGTTAAGCTTTAATGAGGATAATTGCATTCAAACTTAATGTAGGAGGAATAAAAATTCAAGATGCATGTTGTATAACTTGGGATAGTTAACGTTAGGTTAGTATTTCATAACCTCCCAAAATTCGCAGTAGATTTTGTAATGGTCGCCACAAGTTTTAATGTCAGTACCAACGCACCTTTCATAGATAATTAAAAACGTGTAAATTAAACTAGCTTTTATATAAGTATTTAAGACAATCTGTTAAGAACTTGGTACTATTAAGTACTTCTAAGTTTGGAAATGTATTACTTTGTAAAAGGACCTAAATACATTTTATTTATTTATTGGATTTTTATAGTGAACTAGCTCTAAATCATTAATTATTTTCAATGTAAGCTAATGCTACAGACAATGAAAATAATGACCTTTCTAAAGATACAATCAATACTTTTAAGAAACTTAAAACCAATCAAAATCTATCAGAACTTCTAAAATTAGGAGTACAAACAGCCAAGCACAGACTTGCACGTCCCAAAAGTTAAAAGCACAATAAATTTAAAAACAAAACAGACAGAGTAAATAAAGATTAAAGTATTTAATCAGTTGGTTCTCGTTGTTTTAAAAGTTTCGACATGACTTATATCTTGTGAACTTTTGGTTAAATTAACGTTAAGAGCAATAAGGGGAATTTAAGAAAGGAAAACAAATTAAAGTCCTGAAACTTTGACCACAATAAAGCGAACATATTATTTTTTGTCAGATTTTTGGAGCGGAGCGAAGGAAATTGGTCTCGATGGTTGGTTAGTAGTCAATTATATGGTGAAATAGAGATATATAACGAGAGATTCCAAGAATTTGATCGATATATTCATACATGACGATGAAAGAATCGGATATTTTTATACAGGGTTATCGGTAAAACATTAACAACCTCATAAGAGGTCATTGTAATCATCATTATGAATAAATTTTACTATGGGAACAAACCCGAAATCGCAAAAAAAAAATCAGCCCTCCCTACATTTTGACGAGTTATACGAACATAAATGTAGGGAACCGCTGATTTATTTCTCAAATATCTATAATATTGTTTGGACTAAAAAATTAGAACACTTGCTTTAGTATGTTGCTTGTAGAATAATCTGACAAAAAATCAGAATGATTGTATGTATATTAGTATAGTTTTTATTGTGAAAAGAAAGTTTTTAGAGGTATCTTCATGATTTTTTTCTATCGTATCAAATTAGTTGTATTGTGTTTACAACACACTATCTATATTTTTCTGATTTTTTTGTGTACTGTAGTCGATCATATACTTTTAGGCATTACAAAACTTGCGTCTTTTGTATTTAGATCCTGTAGTCCCCTTAACACAAAGACATACTCACAAAATTCCATACACGACAAGACACCAACTTACCTGTAAAGACAAAGTTAAAAATTACATTTAAAAACAATTATAAAAAAAAACACATCGGCCCCTATCGGTACATTAAAAATTGACAGTGCATTAGTATTTATAGGATTTTAAGCGTAGGTGTGGGATCAAAGAGAACATTATGCGTTTCTTATACGAAGATAGTGGTGTTACAGACGCCTATTCCATACGGTAAAGATTACAATTTTATTTACTACTCAAAAACGTTTGATAATCTATGTCTTAATTAACTAAGCGAGAGAGAACCCCGTACCATGACAGACATACGTTCCACCTTTGGGTTTAACGAGAAGAACACACCGTTTGAAAATACACTTTAGATGTATATAAGCTGAGTTGAATTTTGACTGGAGAAGCTAACGATGACAAATCGTGATCGCCTATCGTTTAAAGTTCATTAGTAGCGGCCCCTTTACATGTGTTGCGCCGGCAACCAATATCCATTTGCTTCGGGCTGATTTGATTAGAGCTTATTTTTATAAATAACACCACAACATGCTTTATTGTGATGCATGTTTAAATTAAAATTCCTTCATAAGGTCTCCTTCGTCGTAAAGTCGACATTAAAACTGTTGAAGAAAGAGATAAATTTTATTTTAATAAGATCCTTTATCTGGATGATCGGGCCCGTAAATCTGATCGAGATCCGTCCAATTCAAAATTTAATACTGTAACATAAAACAAACAGATTGACAAAGTACTAGTTCTAATCCTTAAGGAAATTTATTAAGAGGTATTCGTATCAATCACAAAACGTAATCCCGTTCGGTCGTAAACAATCTTTGTGGGCTCAGGTCCTAATGAAAGCGGAGCGTGGAAATGATAAGCTGTCGATTATTAAGCAGTTATAGGCAGACTTTGTATTTATGGATGTTAGTTAATAAAAGAAGGTCAATGTACAGACGCCAGCACATCAAACTACCCAAAACTGTCAAATTTTCCCAATCAACTTTGAACCTTAAGATTTAGTTTAGTTAAAGTTGAAAATCTTTTAATGAAATTTGACAGATTGTAGTAGCTTGATGTGCTGTTACAATCTAATGATTTCCTGGACTTTGAGGCACAAATTCATTATTTCAAATTGTTGTTACAAGGGCTGTGTCCCATAAACTCAAAACTCAAAGCATTTATTTCAAATAAACCAATTACAGACACTTTTGAATCGTCATTAGGTCCGTCAGTCAGACAGATGAAGATGATTGCTCATTCTAAAGCGTAGTAAGTACTTATGGAGAAGAACGGACAAGAAACTCCAACGAACACTCTTTTAAATCAAAATATAATGAGAGAATAATACCTCATGTCAGAATTTTGAAAATCTATAGGCTTTTTTCAACTAGAGCAATCAGAGAGACAGATCCCGGCTGTCTAGAAAAACCAATCCCGGCTTTCTATAACATGATCTTAGCAGGTACGCACGATGACATATCAAGCTATACATTTCCAGTATAAGCTGACTTCTCATCGAAAAGCCTATACAATCCGAGGTCAGTTAAAACTGGAAATGTATACAAGCGTTTTCATAGACGACCACTTTCCGCTCTCAGTGAAACCACAATATTTTTCTCACAAAAACACTTTACGAGCTGTCACCTCGTTTATTACTGGAACCGTCACAGTATAACAGAATTTAGGATATAGGATTATAGTGCAGTGAATCGATAGTACTGTTCGTAGTTACGATCACTTAGTTAAGTGATAGACAAAATACAAAACTCGAATCGGGTGTAAATATGACACATCTATAGCTTTAGAATGAGCGTTACAATATGCGTGGTGGCCCAGTAGAAACGGCCGCTACTTACAAGTTGTACAGACGCCACGCACATCAAGCTACCAAAAACTGTCAAATTTTCCCAATCAACTTTAAACGTTACGCTTTCGCGTTATAGTTGAAAATCTACTAAAGAAATTTGACAGACTGTAGTAGCTGATGTGCTGCCGTCTGTACATCGTAGGTTCGATCCCAGACAGGCATTTTACTTTGTGTAAATTATTTCATCGCCACTACTCTCAAAACGGTGAAGGAAAACATCAAAAGCGAAGTCATGTGACATCCACCAACTCGTACTTGGCTTCTCACAGAGAGGCGGCCTGTGTCCCAGCAGTGGAATATAGGCTGATGGTGTTAGCAAGTAGCCTGGGATCTGGAGAAGGACATAGGCGACTTTTTATCCTGAATATTTGTCTTAAAAATGTTGCAATACAAAATCATCATCATCTGCCTAGCCTTTTCAAACTATGTTGGGGTCGGCTTCCAGCCTAACCGGATGCAGCTGAATACCAGTATTTTACATGGACCGACTGCCTATATGACCTTCACACCTCAGTTACTGGGTAATACGATACCCCTTGGTAAGACTGGTTGTCAGACTTTCGGACTTCTGACTACCCGTAACGACTGTCAAACATCCACGAATGACAGCCGGGACCAACGGCCTAACGTGCTTTCCGAGACACGGAGGGGTCACTGTATGTAAAGATGGTCACCCATCCACAGACCGACCGCGGCATGCGTAGCTAAACCTGATCGATCGACGTGTGCGGCTGTTATTATTTTGCCACGGGCCTCTCACTTTTTAACCTGGATATTTGTATTAAAAATTTTGCAATACAAAATACACTCAGATAAAGTCGCGGGCAACAGCTAGATAAGCTCATTCCATGGTAAAATAGATACTCGCCAATCAGCAAGGTGGTAGCGAAACTGACTATCCAGGGTACACCAGGTGCACACTTAAATTTCGTCTCTGATGGGAGCTATATTAATGCACTACGAAAGAATTTACGAGTTACAAATTGAATTTGCAGTTTACTGCTGAACTAGAAGTGGTCCCATTTCAATTTGAATTACGACAAGCATCCCCATGTCGTCTTTAAGCAATCAATTCTAGCAGCTATCTGCATTTTAATGAATGAAGATCATATAGTGTGTTAATGTACAGACGCCAGCATATCAAGCTACCCGAAACTGTCAAATTTTCCCAATCAACTTTGAACCTTATGCTTTAGAGATAAAGCTGAAAATATATTAAAGAAATTTGACATATTGTAGTAGCTTGATGTGCTGGCGTCTGTACTTGCTTTAAGAGTAGGGGATGATCAAAGAAATGACGACGATATTGGGCATTAAAAATTATGACCCACTGTTCACTTAATTCTGTTTCGATAAAATATAAACAACCAGTCTTACCAAGGGGTATCGTATTACCTAGTACCTAATTGGGTTGTGGAGGTCAGATAGGCAGTCACTCCATGTAAAATACTGGTATTTAGCTGCATCCGGTTAGACTGGAAGCCGGCCCCAACATAGTTGGGAATAGACTAGGCAGATGATAATGAGTTTATGGAAAAATAATTTTAATTCCTACACAATAAAGTTCAGTTTACGCTACAACTTCAAACATTTTTAATAACTTTTTCAATAGTGCTAGTCACTCTGAAATCAACTGAATTACCATTGAAATAAAGTTGATATTTATTTAACATGAAATAATATCAATTTGAAACATACGTTTGAATAGACTTTAGAATAATGAATTAAATAAAGTCATAAGGAAGGTTTTATCAACCACAATCTTCAGTCAGCAATCAAAGTCTTTTAAATGCTTATTTAGTAAGCTAAAAACTATTTTATGCTGCTTTTAATCATTTATCATTCGATAATACTCATTCGTAATAACCGTAAAAGACTTAATACGTTAATCTCACGCATATCAACATTCACTTTATATATATTTCCCAATACACTCGTACAGTACTTGTACGTACACTTGTACAGTCACGAGCATAAATACCTTACACCTTACACTTACCTTACTAAAAGCTATTTTCTCATGAAATAACCTATTTCGAATATTGATAAAACCAACCTATCATAACAGTAGGATTTGAAAATAACACAGTTCGTAACACAATAAAACTTCGACCAAAACTTGAGGAGTAAATTGCTTTTGTATCTGGCGTAAGTTTAAGATATTATGCTCGTGACTGTACAAGAGTATGCGCAAGCGCATAAGTGTTCGTTAACGTTTGACAGTTAAGTTTGAGTTGTTGACGTTGATGCATCGTGTTAACGGCATAGTGCGATTTCGTTTCTGTACATAGAATGCATCTATTATCGTATTTAAAATGATTTTATTATGTTAGTGACAACAATAAAAACTTTTTAACAAAAAAAAAAACCGACTTCCAAAAAAACACTACAAACTGAAAAAAAAACACTACAAACTGAAAAATAACTTTAATTTCGGAAGTCGGTGTCTTAGGGATCAGTATTTTAGTTTTTGCCACCGACTTCCGAAATTAAAGTTATTTTTCAGTTTGTAGTGTTTTTTTTGGAAGTCGGTTTTTTTTTTTGTTAAAAAGTTTTTATTTCTCGCTTTTTAGTGGGTCTGTTTATAATTTATCTAAATTACAATAGCCTAATGTCAACTTGCCCATCGCCTTTTTATAAAATATTCCTTTTCTCGATGCAGGGACGTTAATTGTTGAGGAGTTCTCCTTTTATTAGTTTTTAGATTAGATGCTGATAATCCTGGCTGCAGCATCAGGCCAGACTTATGTCAACATTGCATTGAACTTAAAATTAGTCCTGTTTAAAATGAGCCCAAACACGACTACGGTGCTGTAATTTCAAGGTTTGTACTTTTTCTGATGCTCCTGGCTTCAGCATCAGGTCTTCGGTGTTCCTCAGTAACAGTACGTTTATCCACACATCGAGCCCTTTTCAATGAGCCTAAACACGATATATCTGCTGTTAGTTGTCGAGGAGTTAGGTAGCATCAGGTCATGACTTGATGATCATGAGACCAAATGTGGCAAATGCCCTATCAAACATCAAAACAATTTACTAAAACAGTCCTTGCCTGTTCGAGTAACTTCTTACTGTTAAGGAGTTGTACCTTCCATCATCAGCCCAGCTACCTGAGATGGTGACAACCATACACAAATACACAAGATACTTCATAAAATATGCGAAAAACAATAAGTGAGCCTATAAAATTTGAGGGTTGCCCTCGATTTCTCTAAGATCCCATCATCAGATCCTAACTTGGTGACAATGGGACCACCTCAGAACTATCTACTTTCGAACAAAAAAAGAATTTTGAAAATCCGTCGACAATTGGCGGAGTATTCGATGAACAAACATACAAAAAAAAAAAAAAAAAAAAAAAAAAAAAAAAAAAAAAAAAAAACACAAACAGCCGAACATAGTACCTCCTCCTTTTTGTAAAGTCGGTAAATAAAGTAAAATTTCTCTTACTGGCACATTTTCGGAATAAACCCATAATATTTTATGAATATACCAGTGGGGTTAGTTTTTAGGGTTCCGTACCCAAAGGGTAAAAACGGAACCCTATTACTAAGACTTCGCTGTCTGTCCGTCCGTCTGTCTGTCACCAGGCTGTATCTCAAGAACCGCGATAGCTAGACAGTTGAAATTACCACAAATTATGTATTTCTGTTGCCGCTATAACAACAAATACTAAAAACAAAATAAAATAAATATTTAAGGGGGGCTCCCATACAACAAACATGTTTTTTTTCGGTGTTTTTGCCTTGTGGTACGGAACCCTTCGTGTGCGATCATCCACAAGATAGACAAGTTAAGCAGCTAATCTCCTACGTTGGCATGTGAGATGCCATATAAAAAAAAACAGCATTTACCAGTGATTGTTTAGTTAGGTCGAGACCAGCGGGCAATTGCGTAACACATTATCAATCGGAATCGGTTTCATTTTGACAGTTCAACAACATTCATTGCGTTATTTTTTTACGTATTGAGCACGCAAATTTTTCGAACTTATGAAGCAATGGATTAGCAAATTGCTTCAAAATGATTCAGATTCCGATTGATAGTGTGTTACGCAATTAGGGTGCGGAACCTTTATAACGTAGTGAACAAAATGTAGCAACATTCACAGATCAAATCAAGATACAATTTTTAGACCACTCCTGAGTGAAATCACGTGCAACAACAGTAAGTAGTAATTTACCAAACAGTACCTAAATACCTAAGCAAATAAATCAAAGGACATTCATGAAGAAATCCAGAATATTATATAAATAGCAAGAGTGGCCCACAAATGGATTGAATCCATGAATAATATTTCATGTCAAAGAGATGAATGCTTCAAGTACGGAATTGAAATACATTAACACTTGTGAATTATTTAAACCTGGTTCTAGAGTAAATCAAAATGTTTGATTTTAAAGTGAAAAGGTAGAGAGAGATAAATATTCCAAAATGTGATGAATTATAATTTTGGTCCGTTTGGGATGTATTCTATTACGAAAATTGGCGTCATCACCAAATTGTGCATTGTTACGATGATTTGAATATAAGCTATCATAAAAAGGACGATGATGGTAGCTCTCATAGATATATACGTGGTAGCTCTAGTGTCTATTGTAATGAAAAATTTTATATTAATTATTGTCTATGTTCGAATAAGACATTAAAGCAGTTTTCATCCAGACTTATATTCAGTGCGGCACGATTAAAGCTGTGGTTTCCAGCCGACTATATTGAGCCTGCGGAAAAACTTCCAGCGGGACACCAACTACCATAGCCCACCTGGAAATCCCTTAACCGGTTAAGAAGGCAGGTGGCCTCTGCAGGAACAATTTAGACAGGAGGTCCAATGAGCCACAGTGTGACTGTGGAGCCACGTCGCAAACGATGCCTCACTCTTGTCGTGCTCCCTGTGCAGTGACTGCACAGGGAGCACGAAAAGAGCTGCACAGGTCTTCCATAGTGCAGCAGCAGTGCATAGTACATAGTGCAGCAGTAGTGCATAGTGCTAGTGCAGTAGTGTGCATAGTGCAGCTACTATGGAAGACCTTTGCGAGGCCAACGCTAAGGCTGTCGAAGTGGCCGAATTCTGGTCGCAGCTTTAGGTATTTATCTAATATTAATAAAATCATCGATTTGACAAAGAAGATAAATTTTATTTAACCAGTAAAGCACCGCGGGTGACCGATGGGTCAGGAAACAATAAATCAATTGTGTCTCATTAGCGGAGCTTAATGAGTTAAAAAGCCCAAATAGTTGTAGAATGGTAAGCTAGTGTTTTTATTGTTTAGTTTTATGCACATCCCTCGCTACACATCTTCGCTCATTTCTGGTGGAAACGCAGCCTTAGGGCTGATTTTTCGATCGACAGGTATTTTTTTTTGTGCCTGACAGATTTTGTATGAAAGAACTAGCCGTCGAAATATTACAGTTTTTGTGTCGCAGTGTGTGATGCTTCACTGATTAAGGACAATTTAAGTTGTTAAATAATTTCCCTAACAGGTAAACACGGTCGTTCCTTCTACCAACAACAATTGGTAAGTTTCTTACTATATTACAGTTCGATAACAATATTAGATACACAGGTATCACTCAAGCGTCTAGCCCAAAAATTTCTGGTGAACTATAACCGTATTATTCTTTAAAAATAGATACACGAACTTGGTAGATAAGGAATGACATCCGACTCACGACTATTTAGGAATCCGGGGCTCGAACTGAATGTGACGGTGGCGTGGCAAGGTCAGTTTAAAAAGTCTTCGTCCAGCGGGTCAAATTGTAACAGTGGGTACTAAGCTTTATGTCTATTTTGTGCGTTATCTATCGGTTAAGATCTATTTGTAAGTCACTTGATATCTAGTAATATCGCGTACCTAGCTTATTGTAAAAATATGTAGTGTAAAGTTATCCAAAAATAAAAGCCAGTCATTAATTTCAATTGCGCACTTTTGAACGACAAAAATTATAAGAAAATAAAATTGATTTTAGTTGTCCCTTCCAAAATGACAGCTTCGTATGGAGAAGAATGGGCAAGAAAATCCGTACTTACTCCTAATGTTTTAGAAACTAATGAACACCTAGGTACCTACCTATTTCCAAAACTATAGTTGTTATTAAACTCTACTGATTTTGATCGAATTTTTAATCTTGACGTCCTACAAACAGTAAACGTCCTAACACTAGTACCTACTGGTTCGTAGGCGCCGTTTGTGGAATAAAATTTTAAATAATAAACTATTCCACCAATGGCACCTGAAAAAATATCGATAGGTGCCATATGTGGAATACCTCGGGTACCATTAACTCAGATGCTGTTAAAGCGGGTGTCCAATGTGGCTTAGGTACATCGTTTTTTTAAATGCTAGATTTTTATCCATACCTATGCATAAAACTAATTCAATTTGACAATAATAATGGTATGCTTTATGCGAGTTGCAGACCAAGAGCTAAGCTAAGCTGAGCTGAGCTAAGTTAGTTTAGTTTAGCTCGCATAGTTAAGCCAGTTTTTCGTACATGTGGCATAGTTTGAGGTCTGTACAAAAGTATGTATCTCTGTATTATAGAGCAGTAGTGGCACAGTCGTATCGGCCGCGACTTACGAGTTTGTAGGTCGTAGGTTCGAACCCAGACAGGCGCTTTACTTTGTGTAAATAATTTCATCACTACTGCTCTCAAAACGGTTAAGGAAAACATCGTGAGGAAACCGGCATGTCCTAGAACCAAAAATTCTAAGACATGTTGCATCCACCTACCCGCACTGGGCCCGCGTGGTGGATTACGGCCCACTCCCTCTCACTGAGAGGAGACCTGTGTCCCAGCAGTGGGAATATTATAGGATGATTATGAACACAAGTATGAAAAACTACATCAGCTATGCGAGCTAAGCTAGTCTAACTTAGCTTAGCTCTTGGTTTGCAACCCGCATAAGAATGAAGAACATACATAATATACAGGGTTATTGGTAAAACACCAGCAACCTCATAAGAGGTCATTGTACTCATCATTATGAACAACTTTTACTACGGGACCAAACCTGAAATCGCGAAAAAAAAATCAGCTGTTCCCTACATTTATGTTCGTATAACTCGTCAAAATGTAGGGAACAGCTGATTTTTTTTTCGCGATTTCAGGTTTGGTCCCATAGTAAAAGATGTTCATATTGATGAGTACAATGACCTCTTAAGAGGTTGCTGGTGTTTTACCAATAACCCTGTATAATGTCGACAATACAAATGTCGACAACACAAATGTCGACAACACAAATGTCGACAACATAAATGTCGACAACACAAATGTCGACAACACAAATGTCGACAACACAAATGTCAAAAACAAACATTATCTTATCAATATGCGGATGTTGTTAAAACCTTTTTAGGTGAATGGGTAACAACGATTACACCTGCCATTACTGAATTGTTCCACTATTTTAGGGCAAACATCAGTGCGATACTAAGTAGGTACTACTTTACAAAGAAAAGGGCTGGTGCTTCAACGGGCAGTAACATCTTCCTTTATTATAGCTAGCTTCTGCCCGCGACTTCGTTCGTGTGAAAGTCGTAAGACACCACAATACAAGGTTATTGGTAAAACATTAACAACCTCTTAAGAGGTCATTGTACTCATCATTATGAACAACTTTTACTATGGGGCCAAACCTGAAACCGCGAAAAAAAATCCCTACATTTTGAAGAGTTATACGAACATAAATGTAGGGAACAGCTGATGTTTTTTCGCGATTTCAGGTTTGGCCCCATAGTAAAAGTTGTTCATAATGATGAGTACAATGACCTCTTAAGAGGTTGTTAATGTTTTACCAATAACCCTGTATACTAAAACAATTTAATAACAGCCACATTTGAAAAATATTTTTCATTCAAAATTTTTCGAGTCATAATATTTACCAAGTGTCAAAATGTTAGCCACGTTTTAACATCTAAAGACCAAACTCTTAAGATTACCAACCAGTTTACAGCTTGTATTGCAGATGATTGTAAAGCTATCAAATCTTTTATAACCTAAACTTATTGCACAGAAAATAAAACATACAAAGTGTCAATATGTCTTGCACAAAAGTTGTTTTGCTACAACAAACTGCACGAAACAACACTATGAACACACAAAACTAGTGTATCTGAGTAAATGTATCTTACTTTGATACGAAGTAGGTTGAAAGAGCTAATTACTGGCTCTACGGAACCTGTTGATTAAAGTGTTGGGTCTTACTTTGTTTATGTAGCTCCGAGAATCCTGAAGTAAATGTAAATGTTGGGGCCAGTAACCGATATTATAGATTGTAGATATGTACAGACGCCAGCACATCAAGCTACTAATATCTGTCAAATTTCTTTAATAGATTTACATCTTTATCGCTAAAGCATAAGGTTCAATGTTGATTGGGAAAATAGCCATCGACATTCATACAGAGATACTAAGTATAAACATGACAATTACAAGACTCTTTTCGTAAAGCTAAAACTACAAAGAAATACTTGTTAAATAATTGATAGGTAGATGATAATTGGAGACAAAAACTAAAGATAAAGTTTGGTCAGGTTAAGCCAATAACTCTAAAATAAAGAATAATATAGTAAAGCAAATTCTAGAATAAATATAACCACTATAAAGGTCACTTACACAGTACCAACATAACAATTTGAATTCTAAGACCTTGTCACGTTATCGTGCCTTTGTTCAAAACCTTCGTCAAATAAATCTCAATTGAACAGAACGTAATGAAATATTCAAACATTATTCATGACTCAATAAATGGCGGCTTTTGTCCTATTTTTATGGAAATATCTAATTATAAAGTGAGCAAAAAAGGCTGTGGAGAAACTAGATGATTTTTGGCCGTAAGGCTCTTTTCCCGTCACGGTTTCTTCAAGGTACGGCGTATAACCCCCACCATAGAAAAAAACGTGTCTATCAACAAACTTCCATAGTGATCCATACAACACTGACGACCGTGTCTACACACGGCGTATAAACCGCGCCGCAAAAAAAAAAGTGTCTATCAACAAACTTCCATAGTGATCCATACAACACTGGCGACCGTGTCTACACACGGCGTATATACCGCGCCATAGAAAAAAACGTGTCTATCAACAAACTTCCTTAGTGATCCATACAACACTGACGACCGTGTCTACACATGGCGTATAAACCGCGCCGTAGAAAAAACGTGCCTATCAACAAGCTTCCATAGTGATCCATACAACACTGGCGACCGTGTTTACACACGGCGTATATTCCGCGCCATAGAAAAAAACGTGTCTATCAACAAACTTCCATATTGATCCATACAACACTGACGACCGTGTCTAGACACGGAGTATAAACCGCGCCGTAGAAAAAAACAAAACAAACAAAATACTTTGCACATTACTCACTGACATTATCGGATTTAAAACCGAGTACATTCTGAGGACAGCCAAACACATCCGAATGTAGCGGTGTCGGTAACAGTGTCACGAGTTCAATGGTTTTATCCCATCTCAAAAAATGGCCAACGCGCCTAAATAAGTTTTCATTTCAAAAACGTGTCTATCAATAAGGTTCCATACTGATCCATAGAACACTGACGACCGTGTCTACACACGGCGAATAAACCGTAGTTATCCACGATAAGAAAAACGTGTGTATACAAAGGGCCTAAGTGGTCACCGCTGACAATCTACAATACCAGAGACAAAGCAGATTTGCTGTCATCCCAGAGACAAAGGTGAAATAGAATTTGAAATTGTTTAATATCCAGGCATTTAATATTTCAATTCCAATTCTGTTTGATGTTCGTACCTAAATTAATTTTTGCTAAAGTAACTATACTTACTGAACCCAATCAACTTTGAAACTTATGCTTTAGCGATAAAGTTGAAAATCTATTAAAGAAATTTGACAGATTGTAGTAGCTTGATTTGCTGGCGTCTGTACATGATTCTAAATAGAAGAGTTTTTTTTAAGTAGCTGTGCCATAAGTTTTGACCGCGTAGGTATTGGATGTTTGAGAGGGGCTAAGTAATAACAGCCGCAAGGGTTGATTGATCAGGTTAAGCTACGCTTGCCGCGGTTGGTTCGTGGATGCGTGACTATCTTCATATACCAAGACTCCTCCGTGCCTCGGCCACAAATGACAAGGTACTTAAGAACATTTTCGAAAAATAGTGTTACAGCCAAATTAGACCGATTTTAAATTTTCCATAGAAACAGAGATTTCCAGTTATCTTTTTTTAAATAGGACATTTCGAAAATGTTCTTTAGTAACTTTTTAGACCTTTGTATCCTGCTTATGCGTATGAAGTGTCATTAAAATCGGTTCATTCATTTCGAAAAACAAGGGCTTGAAAGTTTGTATGAAATGCCGTACGGCGTAAAGTCTTATTTTGGCATCAACCGGGCACAAACCAGACTTCGGGCTGCTAGCAAGGAATTCCTTTTATCGTAATTAATGTAGGTTTACAAAATATTGTAAAACATTTTAAAAGAGTAACTACTTATAGAGTTTCTTGCCATTTCTTTTCCATACGAAACAACCTTTTGGAACCGCCATCAATAAACCATCTTGAATCAAACAAATTTTGACGTTCAAAAGTGCCTTTTAATGGCCTACTACTTGAAATTCACTTTGACTTAGTACTAAGACATCGGAACCAAAAAGGTACCGTAAAATGGGGTGACATTTGAATAGCGGGGTGTCTTTGATGATTACTGATGGAGTGTTTTAATTCAAAAACTAATGAGTGAACAATTTTTTTAATTTTTGTTTCTATTTCCTGTTAGGGGAAAGATAGGCAGTCGCTCCATGTAAAATACTGGTATTCAGCTGCATCCGGTTAGACTGGAAGCCGACCCCAACATGGTTGGGAAAAGGCTACGCAGATGATGATGATTTCCTGTTAGGGGCTACTTTCTTATTACATACAAAAAACGGGGGCAATCAAAGCGACCCCATATCAAGTTTATAGATGATAAGCCACTTAATGTTTTTTTTCTCGGAACCTACAGGGCGTAAAAATTAAATAAATAATTTTATCAATAAAAAACCATGAGTCGCCATTACAGTATTTTTTTTGTATTTTTTTAAAAATAACTGAAGAAGTTACAGTCAGTTTTATTTCAAAATTAATCAATGTAACCCCATTTTACCGGTACTTAACATTTTCTCCAGAAGTACTTATGTAGTATTTCTCCGACAGGTATTATTCCAAGGACGCTTTACTAACGTGCGGGTACTATTTTATACGATACGGTAACATCGCTGATATATATGTATAGTACTAGCTGCGCCCCGCGATTTCACCCGCATAAATGTCGATCCCGTGGGAATATCGGGATAAAAGTAGCCGATATGTTAATCCAGGGTGTCAGCTACCTCCGTACAAAATTTTATCACAATTAGTCCAGCCGTTTGAGCGTGAAGAAGTAACAAACATATAAACACACACACTCACAAACCTTCGCCTTTATAATATTAGTGTGATAGCCTTATATCTAGACTAGCAGCGCCCCGCGGTTTCACCCGCATAAGTGTCGATCCCGTGGGAATATCGGGATAAAAATTATAATATGTCCTTTTCCAGGACTTAAACTATCTCTATACCAAATTTCATCTAAATCGGTTCAGCGGTTTATGTGTGAACAGGTAACAGATAGACAGATACACTTTCGCATTTATAATATTAGTATGGATTACATCGGCCTAGTGGGCATAAATAAAGCTGCTGATCTCGGAATCTCGGAGTCGTTTCACAAGTCGGATAAAGGTGGTACAAATAGTTTAATGAAATGCCCGTGACGTCATTGAATAACCTGAACTCATTACAACTCTGTCATTTATTAATATACTACTGATCCGCCTCTGCTCCGCACGATTTTTACAAAACATCGGGATTTCTTTATTAATGTTATAAGTATACTTACAAAAAATTCCAGAATCCAGATCATTTAGAGAAATCATCTGTAAATGTAGTTGAAAACTGCATCAAAATCGATTGCGTAGTTTATAATAACAACGCGGCCACACATGTAGACACGAAGTGTCTTTGTTTCATAATAATAAGTATTTATGGAATTAGAGACAGAAGAAACACGATACATTGCAATCTGTTCTTATTATCAGAAGCAATACCATCAAAAATCTAAACATACCACACCACAACATACCAACATATACCAAAAATGTTTGACACATCTATCAATTCCCGCAAAGAAGAAATCGAGTCGCGTGATCGATAGCCAGATAGACCATTAGAAAAATTGCTCGTTCCATTTCTGACGGCCGTTAAAAAAGAAAAAAATAAACGATACGGAGGAGCAACAAAATGAAGAAATTAACCGGGAATCGGTGAAACAGACTTGAGATAACTTAATCGTGGGCTTGAAACCGGTTCGCTGAGGTCAAGCCGGGTTGTTTGTGATGCCGAACCTCAGTGATTGTTTTCATGGGAGTATCATAAAACACTCTTTTTTCCTTGTGATCTTTCTGACGTTAATTTTGGTGTGAATTTTTGTGGGATCCTTTTTCGCAGTTAGCTCTTTGGTGGTTTAATACGTTTTTTTGATTTGACTTGAACTATTATTGTTAAAAGTTGTCACTAAAAATATTTTTGGTGCATACAATTTGTGCGTGTTTTGAGGTTGTCTCTTAGAAAACCGGCCAAGTGCGTTTCGGAACACCCACAATGAAGGGTTCCGTATTTGGAACGAATTTATCCCAAGAACAAACTTTGCATTGTAGTTGAAAAACATATTCTCCCATACATTCCATCTGAAAATGTAAGTTTGTACGCACAATATCGAGAGATTTACCATGTTGTTTTAAGACCACAGACTTCTTGTAAGTTTTCCTGTAATCTATAGGCTTAGTAGTTTCGGAGATAGGGGGACAATGATCAATTTAAAAAATATATTTGAGATTCTCACAGTAAGCCCTTGCATTTAATATGTCACACGGTGCAGATTGCGAAACTATTTTTTTTTAATTTTCTATTTGCCCCCAAAAAATTACCCCCATATTCAAAATTCATTTATTTACGTTACACGTCTGTGCTTCATCATCATCATCATCAGCCTATAGCAGTCCACTGCTGGACATAGGCCTCCCCTAATGAGCGCCATAGCGCCCTGTCTGTGCTTAGGTCACAGAAATTCATATGTGTACCTTTCAACTTACTCGGTCCATTAGATTCGAAGCAAATTGGCTGTGACAGACGGACGGACAGACAGACACACGAGTGATCCTATAAGGATTCCGTTTTTTTCTTTTGAGGTACGTAACCCTAAAAATGAGAAGGATTTATATGATCAATACAAGCATTGGTGACAAATAAATGAAACGAAATACCTACATAATCGGACTCCAAAAGGTCCTGTATAGTAGTAACATGAAAAGAAATGCAGAGTCAAAAATATACAGTCCTTTTTTCACAAAATTCGCTGAAGCAAGAATTTTAAAAAAGGCAAAAGCTCTCATTTATAATCCTTATTGACTGTGCTAACACCAAAATTTATTGTGCGGCTCAAATCGAAAGAGACCAAGTCAAGGTGGATACCAATGGTGGTGGTAGCAGGACGGCTCAGGGAGAGAGCCTCCCGTCCCAGCCGCCGCGGGAGACGCTCCGGGCGTCGGGAGCCGCGCGACGACTCCCGGCCACCGTAGGCGCGGGCCTGCGGGCGGAGAGTAATGGGTAGCTCACCGTCCGATCAGGACCAGGCCCGTACCGGACGGCGCGTACGTGTTCCACGCGCGCCTCAAAGAGATGTCAGCATCGAGGAGGGGGGCCCTATAGGGCCGAAGCCTGCCGGGTCAGCGGGATTGTCCGAAAGGGTTACCGCTGGCCCGGAACATAAAGGGCTAAGGAAGGAACACGGGTGGGTTTTAGTCAGTAAGAGTCTGACACTCCCTTCCGCTCCACCCAGAGCGGGAGGGGTCATTTGATGATTTCCAATCCGCAAAAAAAAAAAAAAAAGGTGGATACCAAGTGCGTTTGAAGAACATACAAAAACGTAAGAAAAGTAATAGATTAACGACAAATGATTGGAACTTTCACTTTCGATTTTGAATTACTTCTATAAAATAGAACTATTAATCTTTTACGTGGTGTAAGTTTTGGGATGGAAAGAAAACAAAAAATGGCCGCTGGGTATTGTGTACCTTAGTTTTAGTATCACTCGTGTAATTCAATAGTGTATTTATTGGTGTCTGCGAAGCCTTTTTGGTGATTGATTCCAAGAAAAAGCATTTATTTTTTGTATTTTCTTTTTTATGTTAAATCTATTTTACTCCTAGAATTTTTTTTTATTTCATTATCCACAATACCTGAGACAAGTTCAAGCTTCAAGTACATTGGTCCTCTTCAAAAATGTTTCAAAACAGGTTTTGATCAATGAAGATCACTACGCGATAAAGGTACCTATACTATCATGAATCATGAATGAAACAGAATTTAATCCCAACCTTCTATAAACAACTAGGGGTAGAAAAGGAATCAACATTCAATGTTCCAGCAACATTAGTCAAAGGTGCAAAATGATACATGAGCCATGAATTATTTTGTCTAGCAGGGCGATAAGTCGGCAGCGTGCTCTCACAGGCTCGCAGCGGTATTGGGTCGCCACTCGCTCACTCTGCATCACGAGCCGTGTTTGGACCAAGGTATAAGCTGAGACGATATGATTTTAGTTTTGTTCTTATGGGGCTTGCATGACCTAAAGCGCGGTCATTGTCGGACTGCATAGAAAAGAAAGAGAAGTGCGATGACACAACCCTGGTAATTTATTGCAAAATATGAAGCAAAAATATATTGTTTGGTCTAAAAAACTAAAACACTAGTATTTTAGTATGTTGCTTGTAGAATAGTCTGACAAAAAATGAAAATGATTGTATTTATATTAGTATGGTTTTTTATTAGAGTCTACTTCAAAATATAATGTTAAAAATCAAGTTTGCCCCCCGAGACCGTGGTCAAGACCAGGAAAGACGGTTTCTTCATATATTTATACGGTAACACTTTATGCCCTAGTAAAAAGATTTGCGTGTCAGCAAGTTGATAGTGGGGTCAGCTACCCCAGGGTGCGTCTGACGATAAACTTTATAAATCATCTCTCGTGTAAGCTGGTATTTACAAAAGCGGAAGAGCATAACCATAATTTTTTCAATGTATACAAACTATTGTAAAATATTTTTAAAAGTGACCTTTTCGAAGGGGCGACTTGAATCTATTCTATTTTTTTTGTAATTTTTGACGTTCAATAGTGCCTGTTTTAATTTAAATGATTTGACTTTGACTTTTCGAAGTAAGGCTTTTTTATTTTTCTGTACATTTACCAAGAATAATGAAATAACAAAAAACCAGGTAACATGCATCATAAAATGAATTTTGAGTACCTTAAAAATAAAAATTGCATCTCACTCTTTCCGAATGACCCATACCACACCGAGTTGAGACGAATTATTATTTTTATAGTCCGCGGTTCTCAAATAGATTGCTCGTGATTCGAGGCTTTTACTGACTCGAAGTCGCCGACTTTATTAACTTCAAAATATGGATTCCAAATCGTTCTGTTCACATTTTATTGATGTTAAGTTTTTATTTTTAGAGTCGTTTAATGGAGTTCTCGGAGGAAAAGGAGTCGTCAGGATTGAACGGTTTCGAATTGATGTACTGTGTATTTTTTAGTTTAGTTTGCAGTTTATCTTTATGAGTTTTATCCATTATCTTGGTAAAGTTATTTATTGAACCATCAGAGAGTCTCCCATCCCGGCACAAGTTACCTTGGCTTACTTGGAAAACTTTAAATAGACTTCGTACCCAAGTAGGCTGCAGCAAGGACAACCTCCACAAGTGGGGGTTCATGGAAGGCTCAGACCTCAGGTGTGTATACGTCTCTCCACAGAAAATGGCTCGCCTTCCCTCTGGCACCGCACGCCCTATCACCTGCACATGTGAGGATCTAATGGCTGCGTCAGCGAACAGTATCCGCGTTGCAAAATTTTGTGCCAAACAAATATTATATTTATCTTTTCGTGCCATTTTTTCCATCGACACGTTAAAAAGAAGAAGAAGATTGTAGGAAGATTTAAACAGTTTAAACAGTAAACAATAAAGTACTAGATTTGACTAAGGGCCTGTGCAAACCACGTTTTTTAAACGCACCGTTGACGCGCGTTTGTAGCGATACAGACGCAATACGCACGCGAGTGAGATACTGGCAGGCACTGCTCTGTAGGATAAAAGCGCGCCGACGTCGACGCACTCTTCTAAAACGCGCGTCAACGGTGCGTTTAAAAAACGTGGTGTGCACAGGCCCTAATAGTTAATAACAATTACATTGAGCAGATACTAACTCAGCCCAACATCATGCTGAGTGGAAGTCTTGTTGTCACAGTCACGACGTGCAGCTGCCGAATAATTCTGTGCTCGTGGTTACATGTCTGTTTTGTTTTTAGTTTTCTTTATTATTCGAGTTAATTGTCTTTATGTATGCACGTGTTTCTGTGAACAATAAACTTGTTTTCCATTCTTTCCATTATATAGTTGGCATTAACTATCTGCGCCCCGTGGTTTCACCCGCATAAGTCTCGATCCCGTGGGAATATCGAGATAAAAAGTAACAAATGTCCTAATCCAGGTCATGGTCTACCCATGTGCCAAATTTCATCCAAATCCGTTCAGCCGTTTTAGCTTGAAAGCGTAACAAACAAAACATACAAAAAATCAAATCTTTTTCTTTATTAAGTACTAGCTGCGCCCCGCGGTTTCACCCGCGTAAATTTCGATCCCGTGGGAATATCGGGATAAAACGTAGCCTATATGTTAATCCAGGGTGTCAGCTACCTCCATACAAAATGTTATCAAAATTGGTCCAGCCGTTTGAGCGTGAAGAAGTAACAAACATATAAACACACACACACAAACTTTCGCCTTTATAATACCTATCAGTGTAATGTTAGTTTAAACAACAGCGAAACGTAATCGTGCTTGCACATAATGTTCAATTACAATCCTCAGTTTTCATTGAGGGTCATGTAAATGGGTAGTCCTTTCTCCGCATCTCACCAGTCATATGAATCATTTTCTTTTGTATGAACAATGAATCACTACCACCACATTCCAAACCCCTATAACTATACATAATCTACAACTACCCACTTCGATAACTTCCTGACACTATTCCACCTACCTACCTACCTCTCAAAAATCTTGAGGTAGTCCTAATCTAATTAATAACCATAAAAACGTTGACTGATCACCACGACATTGTGACGCCTACTTATCACCACGAAATAGAAAGGTACAGAAGGTCAGCTTCACACAACTGAAGCCAATAGGCGCACGCACACATTGACGTGTACGAACGGCTATCACAAACAAAATGACAGTCGCGAGTGCATTTGCACTCGCTGTACCTACTCGTATGTGAAGCATGTTTAAGGTATGTTCCATTTTTTGTGTCCAATTGGTCTTGATTCCATCAACTTTACACGGAATTTAACATAACATCACGCCTGTAATCCCTGAAGGTTTGGCAGAGGTGTACCTAAATGAGGTACACCCATATTTTGCCAGTTATGTCTAAGTCACATGTAATAAGGCGCGATTGCCATGATTCGGACCCAAATCCGAACTCCGGGCTGTTACTGAGAAATTCCTGTTGCAAATCTCGATAACACTAGGCCCGACCTGGGAATCGAACCCGGGACCGCATGGTCAGCAGTAGCGTATCAACGTTATGCTAGTGTAAATGAAGTTGATTTAAGAGTGTAATACTATTGAAAATATCATACATTGCGTTGAAGTTGTAACGCAAACTGAACTTTAAGAGTAAGTTTTAAAGTTGTTTTCCAAAAACTCGTATTTGTTTACATGTTTGGAAATTAAATTGCGAAAGCAGATTGTGCGTTTACATTTGTATGGAGCCAGCCTTCTGTAACCTATCTACTCCGTGACGCCTGCTTATCAGAATGTCACAAGTAGCTTGTTACTTCACTTATCATTTTGTAAATAAGGGTAGACAGCACTTATTAGCAGGAAGGATGTTATTGGATGGGACGAAGATGGATTGTGCGTTTTATCATTTTGTTTGGCTATGGTGACGTGTTTTGATATTGCGAGTGTTTTGTTAAAAAAACAAAACACATCGAAATTTTCGGTCAGTGTGTCGTCTTATGGGCGGATTTTATTATTTTTGTTTTTATTATTTTTTTGGTAACTGTCCTAACAATATGATTTAAGTTTTGTTCAAGAGTGTTGTATGTTTAGAATTATATTTATTTATTTATTTTACCATTTATATTTTTTTACCGTTTATACCTAAGTAAAATAAACAAGAAAAAAAACATGACAGAAAAGAAATAACAGATCTACATATTTTTTTGATGGAGAGGTCCGTGGCTAAATAATAACAGCCGCACAGGTTGATCGATCAGGTTAAGCAACGCTTGTCGCGGTTGGTCTGTGGATGGGTGACCCTCTTTACATACCGTGACCCCTCCGTGCCTCGGAAAGCACGTGAAGCCGTTGATCCCGGCTGTCATTCGTAGATCTTTGACAGTCGTTACGAGTCGTCAGTTGCCCGAAAGTCTGACAACCCGTCTTACCAAGGGGTATACCTATTACTCAGTAACTGGATTGTGGAGGTCAGATAGGCAGTTGCTCCCTGTAAAATACTGGTATTAAGCTGCATCCGGTTAGACTGGAAGCCAACCCCAACATAGTTGGAAAAAGGCTAGGCAATGATGACGTTTTATGAACATGTCAAAAAGAAGTCTTAATCATCATCAACCAAGGTACAGACGCCAGCACATCAAGCTACCCAAAACTGTCAAATTTTCCCAATAAACTTTGAACCTTATGCCTAAGCGATAAAGGTGATCTATTAAAGAAATTTGACAGATTGTAGTAGCTTGATGTGCTGACATCTGTACTTACACTAAGGTATGAATACGACGACGAATTTTCTTCAAGCATACCTACTACGTACTACCAAACATGTATAAATGTATGTACTTACCTACACATACCAAAGAAAAACAATTATTACTTTAGTCATGCTTCCAACAACATTCCAAACTAGTGTGGAACATAAATACTAAACTCGATATCGATGAATACCAAAATCCGATAATTAAGTCATTTTGCAGTGAGAATTTAAACGTTCTCCTTAGTAATTATGGAAAAGTATTCAGGGACTTATAAAAGTACCAGGACTAAAGTAATTAAGTGCTATATTTATATACCTTCGGTTCCAATTGAGACCAGTTCACGATAATTACTGTTAAACGCGTTTGAAAACGCTTAGGGATGTAACTTAGAATTGTCGATTGTTTTTTAATTAGTTTTGTGCGTTTTACGTGACTTAATTACTTAATCGTGTTGCTTGTTGGATAGATAGCGTTTTATTTACGGTTGATAAAATAATTTATTGCTTTTTGTGAGTTGATTGCAGCTGTGTTGTAATAATGATAAAATAAATGGGCTTTTGATTATTTATTGTGTCAATCAGAATTGTACTTCAAATTATGTGTTTCGTCAAAAAATAATAATACCGCAGAAATATCAGTACAAGCTAAAACCATCCCGCTAACAGAAAAGCGACAAAAAAAGTTACCGCATAATCATTATCACAAAGCTTATCAAATAAAATGTACAAAAAATAAACGCCAACAATACTATCGCACTCAAACACGCGTAATCGTCACCCAATTTAGCCGGCCACTCTACAAAATTTTCTCACATCTCCATCTGAAAGTAAACGACAGTTGTCACGCACTTACCAGTAATAAAGTGCTTGGATAACGCGCGAATTACCCATTTCGTCGTCCCGAGAGCCGACGATAAAAAATATCGATGTAAATTTTCCCATCCCTAGACGCTATTTAGACTCTAATTTTCATGTCGAATGAAACAAAAGTACGCAATGTGTTAGCCGACTTTCTTTTTCCTACTGATCTTGGAATTAAATTGAGACGCGTTTTTTGCAGCTTTTATTAAATGCAACGCTTGAGAAGATCGTGGGAAGGGTTAATTAAAAGTATTTGCTTCGTAGACGATTGCTAAGAGCCGATTACCTGTAGGTAATATTCTCTTCTCTCTTAGGTATTTGACCAGTTTATTTTTTTCAATGAATATATTTGTCTGTAGGTCTGTGTGTAAAGAAAAGCATTGCTGGAGCATACCCAGCATTATCCAGTACCATAATTGCGTCATTATCATCAATGCAGTCTACTGCTGGACATAGGCCTCTCCAGTTGCACGCCATTCAGCTCGATTCTCAGCAACTCTCATCCAGCTGCTACCAGCCACCCTGCGAAGATCGTCGCTCCACCTAGCCTGAGGCCGTCCTACGTTATGTTTGTCGATTCGTGGTCTCCACTCAAGAACACGTCTACCCCAACGGTCATCGGTTCTACGGCTAATATGGCCAGCCTATTGTCACTTCAGCTTGCTTTTTCTGCGAGCTTTAGTTCTCTGCCGGATCACCTCATTCCGGATTCTATTCCTCCGAAAGACTCCAAGCATAGCTCGTTGCATAGCTCACTGAGCGACCTTGAACTTATGGACCAGCCGTATCGTGAGTCCACGTTTCCTAATTGCGTAATACACGAAAATCCTAATCCATTGCTCCATTTTTGAGAAAATCTTCAGCTTGACAACGCAACGCAATGAATGTTGTCAAAATGAAAGGCTGTCAATTGCTTGTGTGTCATGCAGTTACCCCGCAGGGTGCAAATATTTATAAAAATCGAATGCTTTTCCGTACATTGGTATTTATAAATGGTTCTGTTGACAAAATCAATACTCGAAGCTTTCATCACGCATACGTTAAATTGATTTAACCAATCCATTAAAAACTACATACATAAACATTAATTATTTAAACAGATTGTTTGTTTTATTAACCATTCATTGAACGAAACAATTAATGTATTTTCGCAAATAAATTCTACTATTTACTGTTAAAGATACGTAACGAAAATAGTGGTTGACCGAACTTTTAGCGTGCAATTTAAAATGGCCGCTGAAATGTGAAGTTTGTACAAATATAAAGCGAATTTAGATTTAAATTGATGGAATAATGAACGTTGAACAATACTTGTTATTAAAATGTTTGCTGTTGAAGTTTCAACTAATTAATTGTTAATTAATTTAAGGTGTTTCTCGGGCTTCTACTGAAAAACTTAGACTGAGAAAACGTTATGAAATACTGATTATTATTATGTTTTGAAAGCATAAAACTTACGATCCAGTGGTCAAAGTCAAATCCGCCAAGTCCGTCAAGTGGCCGAAGCCTGCCGGGTCAGCGGGATTGTCCGAAAGGGTTACCGCTGGCCCGGAACATAAAGGGCTAAGTAAGGAACACGGGTGGGTTTTAGTCAGTAAGAGTCTGACACTCCCTTCCGCTCCACCCAGAGCGGGAGGGGTCATTTGATGATTTCCCAACCGCAAAAAAAAAAAATCATTTATTTCAAATCTACATTAAAGGCACTTTTTAACGTCAAAAGTTACAACTAAATAGAATTGATTCTAGTCGCCCATCCCAAATGGTAGTTTTCGTATGGAGAAGAAGGGAAGTGGGTCATCGCGGCAGGCCCAGACGGGAGGGACGGCAGGACTTTATTAGACATGGCTCCTTGGCACCTCTGGACAACAGAGAGAGGTGGAAAGAGAGAAGTGAGGTCTTAGCCCAGCAGTGGGACATTAACCATCTGCCTAGCCTTTTCCCAACTCATTTAGGGTCGGCTTCCAGTCTAACCGGATGCAGCTATAAAATACTGGTAATTTTACATGGAGCGACTGCCTATCTGACCTCCAAAACACAGTTACCGATACACCTTGGTAAGACTGGTTGTCAGATTTTCGGGCTTCTGACGAGCCGTAACGACTGTCAAAGATTCACTGAGGGGTCTTGGTATGTAAAGATGGTCACCCATCCACGTGGTATTACTTAGAAGTGGGAAATTTTTAGCTAATAATAAAAGAAATTGACGGAATAAACTTTATTGTAAGCCAAAATTAGGTACTCGTATATTTAATAATAGAGAGTAGATTATTAAAGACACTTTAACACTTTATGAGCTTTTATCGTATAACACATAAAGGCCATAATAAGGCTAACAGGAATGTCGGATCCTGTGCTATTCAGGTCATCGAATACCCGACACATAGTTTATAGAAAGCCATTAATCCGTTCCTGATCAATGGGGCCCATGATGTCACATTATTTGAACAGCTTGCAGTGTGGACATACAAATATTGATTGTTTGATACATTCTAGTGAGCTCAAATATCCGTGGATATCCGTTGGATGTGGGTGAAATATGTTCCGATCTTTATTTTTATAGGGTGTTCAAAGTTCAAAGAGTTTATTGAAATTAGAGGGGCTTGTGGCTTAGAAATAACAGTCGCACGGTTCGATCGATCAGGTTAAGCCTCGCTTGCCGCGGTTGGTCTGTGGATGGGTGACCATCTTTACATACCAAGACTCCTCCGTGCCTCGGAAAGATCGTTAAGCCATTGGTACCGGCTGTCATTCGTGCAACTTTGACAGCTGTTACGGAATGGTTATAAGTCTGACAATCAGTTTTGTCAAGGGGTTATCCCAGTCACTGGGTTGTGGAGCTCAGATAGGTGTAAAATACTGGTATACAGCTGCATTCAGTTAGACTGGAAGCCGACCCCAATATAGTTGAGAACAGGCTAAGCTGATGATGATGGTGTTCAAAGTTCAGAGAATCATTGTCTTATATAAGAAACTATAACAAATTGTGCAAAAACTATACTTTGTCATGTAAATTGGTTCAGTTTAATACGCACTGCAAACTCAACTAGTATTGCTTTTTCAAGGCAGAAAACGCGCCACAGCCGCGTTCTTGAAACGCGCTCTTAAAAATGCAGTGTGCTTAGACATGTTTTTTACGAATCACGATTTTTAAAGACATCTAATACAACTAAAGGCTCCCGAAGACATGCGCAATGCAACGGTGCGACGCGACTCTGGTAGAACAATTTCTATGAAGCTTCCATACTGATTGTTTTGCTAGAATCGTGTCGCGCTTGTTGGCAGGATGCCTTTTAAAACTAAATAGTTTCCTCAGTGTCATCCCTCTACATAACTTCATACATACACATAATATAATTCCTCGTGTCTTGTCCAACGTACTTAAGTCTGACCTTTCCAAAGTATTCCATTCCATCAGATTAAGCACCGAGGGTTACTATTGACAGTTTTATCTGATCAACTATCAGTTCGGAACGGTTCCCTTTCGAATTCTTATTTGAGGAACGGTTTAAGCCTATCTCTGAACTGTTTCGGCGATTACGGAATATATTTTCATGTTAAAATAGTTTTATTTTTTGGGAAGGACTTTTGACTATCCTCTAAATAATATTAGATATGCATTTGATCTTACGTTACGTGTCTAATCGGTCTTCCGTTAGACGTGGCGTTGGATGGACTCCTACTAGGTGAAGGCCGCAGGAATACGCTGGATGCGAGAAGCACAGAATCAGTCGAAGTGGCTGTGCTTGGGGGAGGCCTATGTCCAGCAGTGGTCGTTTTCGGCTGTACTGAAGTTAATGATTATGATTTAATCAATCAGTCTGTGAGTGGAGTGCGCGTTGCTGAATTTTGGGCCAAACGTATTTCAACTTTTTGATATCGATACGCTAAGAAGATGTGGTGGCCCAGTAAGAGCAGTGGTTGCCCAGTGGTATCGGCCGCGACTTACTAGTTGTAGGACTTAGGTTCGAACCTAGACAGGCTCTTTACTTTGTGTAACTTATTTCATAACCACTGCTTTCAAAACGGTGAAGGAAAACATCGTGATGAAACCGGCATGTCCTAGAACCAAAAATTCGAAGACGTGTGACATCTACCAACCCGCACTGGGCCCGCATGGTGGATTACGGCCCACTCCCTCTCACACAGAGGAGGCCTGTTTCCCAGCAGTGGGAACATTATAAGCTGATTATGATGAAGAAGATGTATCAATTTTGTTTTCTCGTATCCGCAGGAACTTGGTATGTTATGGGAATAGCAGGTGAAATGGTGGCGGAGTTAACTGCTCAGGATGCACTGGACGTAGATAAAGTCAGGATAATTACCTATTATTTAGCTAATTTACTACCAACTCCATATTCAAATATGACAGTTGTATAAAATGGTGGCAAATTGACGCAATTTAGAAGAATAAACTAAATACTTGTACCTCATAAACACTCCCTTTATGACTAAAAAGTACCTACTTCAAGATTATCAGCCGATCATTTTTCCTTTCCTATCTCTTCTAAGAAATTTTCCTTTGTTTTCATATTTCAGTGTCTTTTCAGATATTTTATCTATACCTACTTTGAATAAAATTAGACTCGTTCCCGGGAAATTCACGCACATTAAGTATGCATCATTCCTTGGAATCGTTCTAGATTTTATATAAAATATCTCAGAACTACACGAGTAAGTGTTAATGGTAGGAAATAAAAGTAACATTATGAGATTTCCTTTGAAAAGATAATGATTATTACTGTTTATTTCCGACATTTCGTTTAGAGTGGTCAGTAACCTAGGAAATAGGATAGCTATAATAGTGATTTGTATAATAGTGTTATGAGAAGTTGACAATAATCAAAACAAAGTCAAAATACAATGGAAAACTGACCGTCATTATTTAGACTGGAATTATACCAAGAACGGTCTAGCTCTGACTCTAATAAAATGTTCAGTCTGATTGACATCGTATAGTCCCAGCCTTAAGATTGCTTAAATTAAAGTTAGTTATAATTATAGCATATGGAGCTTACTGATCTTCGTATCAGAAAAGCACAAACCTTAAGAACAGATCTCCCCTTTCCAAGGGCTGATTATGATTTTACCAAAGTCTAGATCCAAGGTCTAGATATCTAATATACTACTCGTATATTATGTGGAATTAAATAGACATCTGACACTATTTGTATAAAAAAATCTGTCAAAAATTCAAAATTTATACGCAGCATAACTAGGTGTAAAGGTTTGGTCGATTTCATCTTAAGAAGTGTAAACGTTATATTATAACACATTTAACCTAACCATGTGGAAAGTAACAATAGAGCAACGATCCTAAATGTCATATTTGACCGAAGCAAATTGTCAAGGCGGAGTGAATGACAATTTTTTGGTCCCATTCCGTCCCTACTCACTCGAGGACATTTTAATACACGATCTATTTCTGTAGACAAACGAGAGACCCAGGTAGGTAGCATTTGTTTGGGATGCTGCTTGCATAGTAGCTGTTTGGTTGAAAAGGGATTTGTTGCAATGAAAATAAACTAAGAATGTGATATAAATAAGCGTATTTGTTGTTATTTTATCGTTAATCTTCTATACTTGATGTTGGATAAGTATTTTGACAGAAGCACTGTTTGTGCTGTGACCGAATGGTGGCCAAAGAAACCAGAGCCGTCCAAAAGTCACGGGAAACACCTGGATGAGAGACACGCGGAACCGGGAAGTATGGCAGAAGAAAGGGGAGGTCGATACTGTGATTCCGGGCTGAAATGATGATGATGATGACCGCTCGTACTTATAAAGTTATTTAAGTGTTTTCGTTTAAACTGTAAGTTGTAGACAACATAAGAAAAGGAAAGAGTGTCAAATCATACTATTTTCGAGATTTTACTTTATTTTGGACTAACATCATCATCACTAACAGACATTTGACGTCATCATTTCAAAACGAGGATCATCATCAGACATTTTGGCACCATTTGCTTTCAACATTTTCTCAAGCTCTCAAAACGGTGAAGGTGAAATCATCGTGAGGAAACCATGTCCTAGAACCAAACATTCGAAGACATAAGACACCCTACAACCCGCACTGGGCCCGTGTGTTGGATTACAGACCACTCCCGCTCACAAGGAGGAGACCTGTGTGTATCAGTGGGAACACTATACTTAGATTATGTATTTTGTTACAGCCTGCCAACTTTTCGTTCAATCAGTTTTAAAATCTGTATTTCTCAATTAATCTTCCCTATAAAGTTTATCATAGAAACAGCTAGATATCTATTTTGAAACAAACTGTTCTAGTTGGCACTGACTCAATTGTTTATCTATCCTGACACTAAAGGCGAAAATAGAGATTAATTTCTGAATTAAACAAGAAATTAATTCCTGTCTGCATGCAAGATAACAATTTCAACACCATTTTCTTCCGGTTTTATACAACGTTATTTTTAGTATATACGAAATGTGAATATTGTAACCTTTTTTGTAAGGTTACAATATTCACATTTCGTAAAAGTTGGACATCGAGGGACACTAAGTAGGTTATCCAATCTCCGCGCCGAACGGCTAGGTACCTAGGTACTATTATCAATGAGCGCAAGACGACATGGCGCGAGCGGCGCGTGCGAGCATGTTTTTGTACGGAAGAACAGGTAACTTAACAAGCTTATAACTTTGTATTTTTTATGATACAGTTTTGAAATTTTGTATATAAATTCTTTACATAAAAAAATACTAGACACGTGTTTCGGGTTTCGCATAATTATACTAAAAATAATGTTGTATGTGTCATAACAGCAGTAAAAAGGTAGATTTTTTGTTAAGAATCAGCTTAAACAGATAAAAGGGAATATGTATGTCGACATATTATGTATTTGAAATTTACATTTACCTAACGCAAAAAAAGAAATGAAAAAACAAAGGTAGCCAAATATGGAGAAATTACATTTTAACCAGCGGGATAATTGCGTAACACACTACCAGTAGCAATGATTTTGATTTTAACAGTTCACAACAACAACATTCATTGTAGTATGTAAATACGTTGTTGAGCAGACAAATTTTTCGAATATTTGAAACAATGGAATAGCAATATCCTTCAAAATGATTCAGATTTTGATTGATATTGTGTTACGCAATGAGGGTGCTTTTTATTTATTTATCTGTTTTTGATTATAGAAGATACAAACATAAATAATAGATTATTTCTTAAAGTCCCAATTCAAGACCTTTGTGAACTCATAAAATCCTCATTTTTATATACGATGGTGAATTGTTCAGAATCCACCGTTAAATTTAAGAATGACGTTAAACTACGCCACGTAAGTAGGTCTTTTTCTACCATTACAAAAGAGGAAAAAAAAGAAAGAAACTCATGCTATTCCCGTAAAACCAGACCACCAGAATAACGACCTCTTCACAGGCAAACCAGCCATCAATGAACTAAATAAGTAAATTGGTTAATTTGCGATTCTTGTTAAGAAGTGAAACGCTTAATTAGTTTTGTTTAACTCAACAATTTGACTTGAAAAGTACATCGTCTGCCTAGCCTTTTCCCAACTATGTTATGGCCAGCTTCCAGTCTAACCGGATGCAGCTGAATACCAGTATTTTACATGGAGCGACTGCCTATCTGACCTCCACAACCCAGTTACTGGGTAATACGATACCCCTTGGTAAGACTGGTTGTCAGACTTTCGGGCTTCTGACGACCCGTAACGACTGTCAAAGAATGACAGCCGGAACCAACGGCTTAACGTGCTTTCCGAGGCACGGAAGGTGTTGGTAAGTAAAGATGGTCACCCATCCATGGACCAACCGCGGCAAGCGGAGCTTAACTTGATCGATCGACTCGTGCGGGTATTTATTTATTTATTTAGGGACAACAAACAGTAGTGTAATAATAAGTAAACATAGGTTAAAACTAAATAATAGAAGTAACAAATACACTACTCACAACGTTATCCACATATTACTTAGCCACAAGCCTTGATTAGATTTTTCTTCAAGTTTTGATTTTTCTAATTATTTCCTGTGTTGTAGTCAAGGCTATTCAATTTGTTCAAGTAATTATATATCTTTTCAAAATACTCTCTACGATTTAAATATTGAAATTACTCTTTCCTCTAATGCAATGAGCAGTCAAGGAAGTTCGTTTAAAATGATGTCCGTAGGTAGTACCCACGGACATCATTATACACGACCTTCTAAAGTACGAGTTTCTAAAGTACCCTTAGAATGTTTTTAAGGTTTAAATAAATTAAAATTATAGTCCAACATAGAACGATGCAGGAAAACATTCAACCCACGATAATACTTTTAAAAATTCCTAACACTGTTATCTCAAAACCTTAACAAGACAGGGGGCCATTAGGAGCGTCTGTTATGAAACCACTCGAAATGAATAGAAAATATCTTAAATAATAAATCATACTCAAATAGGTACTGGTTAGTTCAAGTAGCTAGCAGGTGGTCGAATTGTGGCTAGTAAGCGGCCCCTTGATCTTTGAAGTTATAGATTAAAATATGATTTCAATGTTGAGCAAGTATTTTTTTAAAGTGTTCTAGGAGTCAAGCTTAATGAAGAATAATAGAGCTGGTAATACGTCCTTGTCAACCATAAAGAGCTACAGAAGAAAAGAAGTACTACTAATCCAATAGATGAGAGTCTATTTTATTATCAATATTATTGCAATTTTATCAAACCACAGTCGGTAATTGGTTTCAAAAATTGTTTTGGCACAAATAATTGTGTCTGAAATTAAATAACCACAACATAATATTGATGATATATATGCTGTTGTAATTTTGCTTGCCAATAATGTTATTCTCATTCCTATCGATTGTGGTTTTGAAAACATATTAAACCCACTTTGTAAAATGCCGGCAGACAAATCAAAGATGAATTCAAGGAATTTATGTTTCTTTTGTAATACTATTAAGTTTATAACAGCTAAACGTGGGTGTCTAATACTTAATAAAACACCGGTCAAGTGCGAGTCGGACTCGCGCACCGAGGTTCCGTACTTTGTAGGTATGTAAATAGTTTATCACGGGATTTTTTCCTTTACTTGTGCTACATGATCTTGCTTCTTGCCAAAATTCACGATTTTAGGTCAAGTACCCTGCAAACTGCATACTTGTATTTTCACCAACAACGGTGGAAATACAAGTATTTGATAGTAGATTTGATTCCCTTGAGTGTCGAAATATATGTTTTTTGCGGCATAAACGGCCGTATCTTTTTTTTTACGTTAACTTAGGTGTTTGATTTCTTCACAGCTTCAAGGGACTGTATACCCGAGTATATGGTTTTAATTTCAACTCGATACCTCTACGCGTTCCCGAGATAAAGGGTCTTGACAGATAGACGGACGGACGGACAACAAAGTGATCCTGTAAGGTTTCCGTTTTTTCCTTTTGAGGTACGGAACCCTAAAAATGATGAATGAATGGACATTTACAATCGTAATGGGATAACAGGTTTATGATTATTCAACAGAACGGAAGGATAGAGCATTAAAATTAAATGATTTGCGATAAATCTACAATTTCATATATAATAGGAATTAAAATTGACGTCTTAATAAGTTGAAATGGCAAGTGAATTAAGTTTATAAGTTTGAAATCAAATATCTGTTAATTTAATCACTATCCTATTATGTTACAGCCAAAGATAGAAATTTTATTTGATAGAGCTTTGAATAATGTTGGAAGATTATAATGATGACTCTAAAAGCAGATAGATGTATATGTGGTTTGTAGGTATCAAAATATATCTAGGTGTGGTGTTAATAATTTATCAAGATGGTTAATGGTTGCCACCATTGAAAACAATACCTAATAATAGGGCCAACGGAATGTTCCCATAATTATGTCTTCAATAAGTTGACAGGAGTTGCCTTGGACTAGATATACCGCGCGAAACGCTGTCTGTTGTATTAAATACTAATTGAATTCCGTGAACAATGGCTTATTGTAAAGGCTTAACTAATTTACATAATTAGATTTCAAATTTTGCTCGTAACTTCACATACTTATTGCAAATGAATGATTGACAATCGCAACAATAAGATACAAATGACACAAAGGCAAAATTGAAAATCCAACCCCTGACATATTTGTTACAAAAAAGTATAAACCAATTGATACAAATCCATCAAAAAGGAAACATCACCTGGCCCCACACAAAAAGATATCCAAAGGAAGCGCTATACAAAACGAAGCGAGTCCAACATGGCACCATTCACATCGGCCATTGTTGGCCATCACAGAAGAAACTTTATTTGCTGTCATTTATATTTTTATGCGGAATCTTTGGATTATGTCGAATGTCCCGCGGACTTCCGGGCCATTATGAGCGGAGAATCATGGGACAATGGCGGCAGGAGTTGCGTTAAGGTAACTAACCGCAACATCGGAGGTACCGGCCCATTTGTAGCGAAAGCGGTGAATGAAATATTATTGGGTCACTAGAAACTAACTTGCGAAGTTCCTGCGGGAACGGTTTTTATTTTGACGCATGTGCTTCCTGAGTTTTTGTGATGTATGGGGTCGTTACTTTTGGCAATTTCATGACTAACTTTTTCCTAAATGTTGTAAAAGAATATTCGCATATTTTATTTACGAACAATTCCAATTGACGTTACGTTTGTTTAACTACAGACATTAATTTGCAATAACTAAGTTCGTTGTAACTTATAACGTTTTTCAGAAGAATTGGTGACTAGAGTACAGACATAGTGGGTAACAGAAAGATACGTTAACTGTCATTTAATAAAATTAAACAAACAGTAATTCAAAAACTGATTAAAACCCTTGAATGAAAAACAACTTCAGTTAACAATAAACTATCTGTACGCGAAATTGTTAATGATCATAAGCTGTTTGAGCTATCCACTAAATCCCAATTGATTTATAATTTTCACGGGATGATTAGCGACTAATGTATAGCATTTATCTCTAACAAAGCATTTCGAGCAGGAAATAGACGCAACGAATGTTCGGGCGCCATGTTACGTACCGATTATGATGGGTGTTTGGACAGTAAAACTACTTAATGATTAACACGGTTTTATTAAATAACTGCAAGATGCGGCCTGAGGGGCAGTGACAGCTTGGCACACAAACTTAACTAAATACTTAAAACTAACTTAATACTAAATAAGAAGGACGCCAGGAGGGTTTTAGACAGATGGCGGTAGGAGCATGAAACCCTTCCAGTCCTCAGTACTGCCGGCTGCTGGCGTGAGTCTTCGCCACGGAACGGTAAACTATATACATAGATAGTGAAGGATATGAGAAATTGTACATACGGTTTAGCTGCGCACTTGGGGAAATTTGCACAAGAATTCTCCAATAATTAGAGGGCGTGTCGGTATGCTGGAACAATTGACACAATATGTAAACTCAATAAGAACATTCCCGAATGGATCAACACGATTATTAGGTAATTCATAATGCAACTCATCCCTTTCTTGTCTAAGATATTCACATAAGCAAACAAAATAGATTTCCCGAATTTATTTCTGGTCACAATATTTATTATTTTGACATGGCGGTATCTCAAGAACATTCGCATATAAAGCGACACACATCTGTTTCTGACTAGTCTTAGCGCTGCTCTCTCACCTTCAAACTCACCGTCGCCTTTTAAACTATTTCTTAATGTAAATAAATGATCTTTTAAATAATTGCAAATACAAAAAGACGATCCTGACGACGGCCGGGTTTGAACGTGCGACACATGACTTGGCAGTCCACAAGCAAAGCTTGTGCCTACTATCCATACAATAACATTTTAATTAAAATTTAGGAATAGGTCATCTCTCGTCAAATGACGTCATTACAAATGTTCTAGATGGTTTGATAGTAAAATTCAACGAAGATCATAATAATAAATATAATCGGAGTAGTGGTTATGGTGACGATAAAGAAAACTTAATTGAAACGCTTCCACATGTTCCTAATAACGATGTTAAATAGGAATACGTTACAGAAATAAAAATAGATGGCTATCAAAAATTTACTATTATGAACACCAAAACTATTAACCATAAAACGTAACGTGATACTATAAATAATCTTGATGACGAAACTTGTATTAAATTTATAATCAGATTTTTAAATATCATGAACTCATCTCAAACCACATTAAGTATAATAAATATCTTGTGTTTTTTTCTTTTTTTAGATCATTTAAAAACAGTTCTTCTCACCTCTTTAAGACTAAACTTGATCAATGGCGAAACATTCGTCTCTTAATCAACAGTTACCTATCATCATAGATATCAGACTATCATGGAGCCTTCGTACAGCAAATGATCCCATAAGTTTATTTATGAGCAGTTATTTATTAAAACCAGTTTCTGACCAAGCTGAGTTACAGCTATATCGTCTTCAACCCCTCTATAACATATCCCTTCGAGACAAACTTTATTGAGCATACACACGAAATAATGACAGTATTATTTCATGTACCTATCAACAAAAACAGGTTTACTGAAATCAGATATTACTATAGTCAAGATTTTAGTCAAAACAAAATCAGCGTGCTTTTGTTAGCGATCCACTCCAGCCGGTGTCATATTCAAGAGGGTTGAAAGTACGGTTGGCAAAAATGCGTCTCTTGATGAAAGTGAAGCTAAAATATTTACCCAAGTATCATAAACACGATGAACGTTAATTTGTTAGATCGTTTAGAATCTTAAGTTATTTAGCGAGTTTGGGAACAGAAATAAAAAAATAGCTATTATTACAGATTGGTGATAAATGGCTTAAAACGTAAACAAAGACACGATCAGCATACACATTTTAAAATTAATCTCTAATTCATTACATTCATAGTTTGGTATTGGAATTGGAATCAATTCAAACATCATTCTGACCCATACAAAACATGATGAAATATTTGTCTGCCGACTCTCCAACGAAATATCCCGCGAAAACAGGACAAAAGATAGTGTGTCGTCGGCACAATAAACAGCATTATACCACGGAATCGAGTTACATGTGTCGAGTCATTTACGCCCCCCATTATGGCGGCCATAGAATGAACCCCTTTGTACCCCCCTATTCATATCGAGAAATCGTATGAATTTTTTACTACTAAATACGCAGCCTTAGGGCTGGGGATTTTGGCTTACAAAATTTCTCCTCTTGAATAAGAAATTCGCGCGTTTATGGGTACGATAATCAGTATTTTGGGATTAAAGTCTTCTCATAATCATGAAACTGTTGGAGGATCGCAGTCATGTTAATATTCACCTACAATATAATGCTTAGTACTACCTATTTTCATCGCCCTTATTTATAATGTTTTTTTATTTATTATATTCAACTACATTATCCTTAATTTAATTGCCATAAACACTGTTGCGAATGTTGTCAACAATTGTCCTCTTCTAAAAATACTGCGATCAGTTAATTGCAGTAGTGTTGCAGATCATTCATCATCATTCCCATCGTTAACATCCATTTTATGACTCACTGTATTAAGACTTTGCTGTGATAGTACCAGAGATTGACAACAATCTACTGTTTGGCTTAGCTTTTTAACAGTTTAATTTAGTTCATAAGGCCAATGGTTTGTAAAGATGCTATAATAATATAAAGGCTGAAACCGTCTTCTAATACCAAATTTAGCTCAATCACAGTCTTTTGAATTGTTTAATACTAATCTGCTTCACTTACGGATCTACATACTCTTAAGCATGATTATTAGATTTTTCTAAACTGTTAGTTTTTTTTTTTAAGTCTACCAATAAGCACAGTCTGAAAATATTAATGCTATCATAATCAGCCTATAACGTTCCCACTGCTAGGATACAGATCTCCTCTCTTCGAGAGGGAGTGGGCCGTAATCCACCACGCGGGCTCAGTGCGTGTTGGTTAATATTACATGTCTTCGAATTTTTGGTTTTTGGTAAGAAGAGAAATCGTACGATTGCAGGGGAAAGGAATTAAAAGTCCAAATATGTGATAAGATATGTCAAGTCCTGTCAAATGTATGGACAATAAAACATACTGTGATGTGATAAGTAAACAAACATGAGTCATGCATGACTCAATCCTCTAAGAGACGATAAGATAAGTCTCAAGTGCGTAGATCGAGACGAAACAATCTTACACGTCTAATAATGGCAGACTGTTGTCATCACGCCGGACAATGGTCAGATTGGGTCAGACGTTGCAAAGTGGCGTGTGAACCATGCACATTGCTTGTCAATAGAAACGGATTGGTTAATACTGTAGTGTATGGTTTTATTATAGTCGATGGTAGTAAGATTAAGGAAGATAGAGAGATAGAAGAAAAAAAATAAAATACAGTAGGTTTTTTAAAGAAGGTAGGTAATAATAATGTACCCCCAATTAGATGCATTATGTAGCAGAAATGGAATTTAAAGACAGCTAAGAGACTTTCATCAAGTCACAAAATTGAAATCCAGGAATGGTTTGTCACAATTTTTTACAATCCCTAATTCTTCTAATCTTGGCAAAAAATAAATAAACTAATTTTATTATAGGTTACCTAAAGATATAGGGATTTCAATAAACATTTTTTAGAAACTCCACGTAATGACTACAGGTATGATTATCACAGCTAAGTACCTACTTAACCTCACCCACGTTTAAATAAATTATAAGAATATTCTTAGAGCCAAACTTTTATACGAATATTAAAAAGATATAAATTCTGTTTGTTTGTGTATCTCCCGTTTCTGAGATAATCTTCAAAACTGCTGGCCTGATTTGAATAATACTGCTGAGTAAAGGTTTTTATTCTAAAAGCTGCGGTTTATAGTATTATGTGTAGTATTTGGGAATTATGTTTATGGGTTTATTTGCTTAAAGATTATCTGACAGTGTCACCTGCATTTCTATAGCTTATTTACACTGGCTCTTAATAATATAACCAAGTTATTTTTATATATGGAATCGTCTGTGGAAACATCTAGAGCAGATTTTGCATGCGTTTTTTAGCACCCTTGTACATATTTTAGTGTCCAGTGTCACAGCCCAAGTAAGCAGTAGTAGTATACAAGATATTATTGTGAGTTCGACCCCCAACCATTACAGTATTGGTATGACTCTAAGACGAACTTGTGTCACAAAAACAGAAGTACCTAAGCGCAAAACACAATGCTATCAGTCTTCAAAAAACTCTCTAGCATTCATTCAAAACATACTACATAATAATACACATAACTATCATAAACAATCCATCAATAACTTTTCTCCCATCCACATATTCTCATTTCATCCGACAGAAGGTATCCCGATCCGACAAAAGGCAAACATAGGACAAAATAAACAAACATGCTGATCCCAGGCATCAAATTACGAGATATTGTACTCTCGACGAATGTGCTTTTATCCTACTATAGGCTATAATAGTTTTGGTCTCAAATGACGACATATCTTTTAAAAGATTGCAGCGATATCTTTGCGAAATCATATTTCTTTTTGAGTGATGGAGTAATCCCTAGCAGGTTAGTCTCGACCATGTCTCGACTGTCATGAGAGTCAACAACTGACGAAGCTCTGCCAAGTAGATAATGTCAAAGTGCCGATTTTTTTCACTTCATGTCAATGTCAAAAAATATAGAAATTCAGTGTATCCCCCTCTTAATAAACGCAGAATAGGTAAAGGTTAAGTTTTCGGATTTGAAACCAGTAATAATTTACTACTGACAGCAATCTAATTATTCAAAATCTAAAATATGAGACATAATTTTAAGCAGTACACTGACAATATTCAATCTAAAATACTAGGTCCTGTTTCATCTCCGGCTAATTTCCATATAATTTACTAGCTTCTGCCCGCGACTTCGTCCGCGTGAAATTTCACCCTCCCCTCATTCACCTTCTTAGGGGTGGAATTTGGAAAAACCCTTTCTTAGTGGATACCTACTCTTCACAAAGAACACACCCTCCAAGTTTCATGTCTCTAGGACCAGCGGTTTGGGCTGTGTGTTGATATATCAACAATCAGTCAGTTTACCATTTTATATATATAGATTTGGCAGATAATTTGACAGACACTGTTCCACTTCACGAATTGTCTGGTACACAGTACCTACTTATCCAGATGCGATGAATCAGGACCGTAATCTCCTATAAGTGGGTTCGTTAAAGCCTGTAACCTACACCAGAACACTTAGCCAAATGTTTGAACTGGAAGCCAGCCCTTATATACTTCGGAAAGGCTAGAAAGACGAGCGAGCGCGAGAGACTGAATAAACATAAATAGAAGGCAGAGTGTGCTGAAATAAATATCGATATGAGAAAAAGATGGATGCCACAGAGGATCAAATAAAAAGTAAAGTAAACGGAATGGGTTCGCAGTTGGCAGACCAAAGTGAAGATACTTGTATACCATATTGATTAGATATGTTCAGTTACGTTTCGTCGTAGGTAACTTACGTTCATAGTCAAGGTGAACAAAATTAAATCAAGTTTTGTTGATAATCGTGTGTACGCTCTGGTAACTAAAGAAAAATGCATTTATTGGGATTACAGCAAAAAATACACCATATAACTATAAAAAAACAGAAAATGATGATTAAAATGCCAAAAGGGCCTCAACTATTATAGTTGTCATCTGTCATATATAGTATATGACAGATGACAACATAAGGTGTACCACCTGACGTTGATTTTCAGCTGCAACATACGAATGCGATACGCTAAAATAATAAATTTATTTATTTATTTCAGGTTTCAATGGTACAATAAAACGTTTTTCTAAACTTTATAATATATAATATTTTTATTTAATATTCCTTACCGAGCATAAGTTTTCCCACCAGAGCTTACTGCCGTTAAATCTGCAAAAAGAAAAAAAAAACATTTCAATTTTTAAACTACTATAAGTCTAGAGTGTTTTTCTAAGTTTATAATTCGCTAAAACTTTAATGCACAAATAGTTTTTTAAAATTCAAAGCCTCAGGTAGTCGAAAGTTTTTTAAGAGACCCTTTAGATCCGTTTGGGGTTAAATTCGCTTTCACGGTAAATCGGTCCGCTGAATAAAAAATCCTTGGAGCTGGTTGAAAAAATATTTTTTCGATTATTCGTGACCTGTGTTTTGTTCAAAAAGATTTAACAGAATATAAAAAAAAATTGGGATAGGAGTATGGTTTTTTCTTTAGTGGATTAAGTTCTATATTAAGTTATCAAATGGGATGGAAGACTTTTTAGGGTGTCAGCAAAAAAGTAATCTTTAAAGACTTTCCTTCCTCAGTAGGTAAGCATCGAGGTTTTGTGTTTGCATTATTTTATAATGTTGCAAATAATGCTATTGACATTGATGTAACTGTAGGTATGCTTATGAAAATTATTTTGTTTCAAAATTACATTTAGGGCTAACTACCTTCCATCTTACATTTTCATTTTCGTATAGAAAATTGAATTGTAACAACTAAAATTGCTTAGAAGTTCTTTAATAATATTGGTTTTCGCAAATTAAAATAACATTACTAAGACTGAAATCACAGATCTAGAGTGTATTTCGTTAAAAATACATTTGAGCGTGAAAAGTAAATTTACGATTTCATAAAGAAATCAAATCAAAGAAGAAAATGTAAATCTTAAAATACATTTTCAAGAAACAAGGTACTTAAGTTAATATTTGAAAGGTCAACTTTATTTCACAATGCAATTACTGAGATATTTTTTTCAGAAAAGGTTATTTCAAAATATATACATACGACTTGGCGGGGGCACTGCCGTGCCCCCAGATAATATTTCGTTTTTTTTAAATGATACTACTATTCAAAATATTTTTTTTTTTTAAACCACGTTTACTTATACATTAAATTCTTCAACGTCTACAGATTTCAAACAAGAGTCTATTTTTTTTTAATTCTTACCGTTTCTGCCAACAAAAAGTTGCAGTAAAAAAAAAAAAATAGCAGTAAACTCCTTTCTTACAATGCATAATTCTCTTTACAAGGGCCAGTTCAAGTAGAGTTCAGTTTTAATAAATTCATTACAGAACCATTGGTATAAATCATACGGCAACATTAGGCTGCTTGCGCACTAGACTGTAACGATCATGGCGACATTAATGGCTGCAGTGGTGTGTTGCGGTCAGGATTAATTTTGGAGCTGTGTTTAGTTGTGTTGTGAGCTGAAGATGTGGGGTAAGGATTTAGTTTGGTTATAAGAGGTAGGTTTTCGAGCCGTTTGGGGTTGAAACCCTCGGGCCGTGGGGTCCGAGTGCTCATGGTCTTTTTAAAGATATTTCAAAACGGCTGGTTGACACTTCCCGTGACCCAAGGGCTGGCTTTTACCTTAGCCAGAGGCTAAGCATCGCCATACAACGTGGTAATGCCGCCAGTCTCTTGGGTACATTACCAGTCGACAGCGATGCGGATGAGTTTTTCGACGCTATTTTCTAGTTTCTTTAAGAGGTAAATAAACTGTAGGTAGTATTTCTTTTTCATTTTTGGTAAAATTACCCAGAATAGCGTAATCGGCGACTTCAGATTTTGTATCATGTTTTGTTAATGTTATATTATATTATGGTCAATACGCAGGTTGATAAGGATGTTTACTTATTAGACAAATCTTCCAACAAGATTTTGAAATAAAACAAATTGTATAAATCTATATCCCTATGTTCTATGTTATGGGTTTTGTTTCCGCACCTAGTCTTTCAATGGACCATTGTGCGTGCATCTAACATCAATCTATATCCCATAAGATCTATGTAATTTACAAAAAAATCGGTGCCTTTTATTTTCTGTTAGATAAAATGTTTGAAGAACTTGGAGAACCTTTGTCCAGTAGTGGCACAGTATATTCATTAATTTAAATTTAATTAACAAGTAACACATACTCAATACCTACCTAATGTTAGTAAAAAGAAAGTCTATCGAAACACAAAGTATTTACTCATCATCTTTAATTTTATCATTTACAGAATGCATCCAGAGAAAAACGCTCCAATTTCGCCCAATTACACCTTAGTGCACAAGATCCCTAAACAAAAAGTGTACCAAGGAAGAGATCACGACCGCTCCACCGCCGTCACAAAACGTGATACACTAACCGAGGAGCGGTCACGATGGTTTATTAGCTGATCCCTCTTTATAAATCGACAGTTTAAATATTTATTACTGATATTACTGTAGATTGCTCTATCAATGGCGGTTTTGTTATACCGACGCGAATTTTCGCGACGAAGAATATTAAGAAAGTGTCAATTTGTACTTTATAGGTAGGTATATCTAAGGTATAATATACAGGATGTCCGGTAATTAATGGATAACCTCTTAAGGGGTCATTGTACTTATCGTTGTGAACAACTGTTACTATGGGACTTAACCTGAAATTGCGAAAAGAGAATCAGCTGTTTCCTACATTTTGACGAGTTATGCGATAATCAGCTGTTTCCTACATTTTGACGAGTTATGCGAAAATACGACGTTGCGACGTTGGAGCATGCTTGCCTCAAAGTAACTATTCACTCTCAAAATCAAAAGTCTTCTACTTTTTGAACGTGAAAATTACATGAGACAGTAAAAACATCTTTTTAGATGTAACACTTCATCAGGACTCTTTGTAGTCGGTCCCACATGTCTGAGGATCGTGGACAGCTTCGGAGTTTCATCTGGAGCGGATGATCCGCCTCCACCGGTTTCTGTCCAACGCATCCCATATCATCATCATCATCATCATCATCAGCCTATAGCAGTCCACTGCTGGACATAGGCCTCCCCTAATGAGCGCCATAGCGCTCTGTCTTCAGCTTGACGCATCCAGCATCTGCCTGCAGTCTTTCGCAGATCGTCATCGCACCTGGCCGGAGGGCGTCCCACACTACGTTTGCCGAGTCGTGGTCTCCACTCAAGAACTCGTTTACCCCAGCGGTTGTCGGTTCTTCGCGAGATATGGCCGGCCCACTGCCACTTCAGCTTGCTAATTCTTTGAGCTATGTCGAAAACTTTCGTTCTCTGTCGGATGCATTCGTTACGGATCCTACCCATCAGAGAGACTCCGAGCATAGCTCTTTCCATAGCTCGCTGAGCGATTTTGAACTGGTGGACCAGCTGTATCGTGAGTGTCCACGTTTCAGCCCCGTAGGTCATGACGGGTAGGACGCACTGATTAAAAACTTTTTTAACTTTTCATCCCATATCACCGTGTAGAATTTAGAGGACGGTGATTCCTTCACCTGATCGGTTCATCGTGTTGGTATACGACCGCGCCATCGTTTGCCTTCGGTGTTCCCAACCACAATCAGTTTTTCCAAACTTTCATCGCCTCTGCGTACCATGTGGCCGAAACAAGAGAGAATGCGTTGTTGACATCACTATTGTTAATCAATTACAATCACAAAACCAAAATCTATTTATACTGCTATAATTTACTTCCACCAAAAAAACTCTCCATGTCCACATCCACTTGACTCCGGAAAGGCATTCATAAAGTCAAAAGATTATTCTGTTACGGTGCTGTGTAACAAGTGGCCAACATTAGTCACGTCCGAAGAATAACGGTGTAACAATGTCTTAGAAAGACGAGAAATACTGACCACTTGCTGAGAGATTTCTGTATAGCTCATTGTCTTTGTAACATCGGACCAGTCTCTATGGCCCTTTAGAATGCCAACTTCGATTTGAGTTTACGACACTTCAATCAGCAAAACCTCAACCTTATTTTGTTCACTTTAAGATCCAGTTTCAAGTCGATGTGTTTTTGGGTAGTATATGCAAGGTTGTCAGAAACACTTGTACATGTCATAGTTGTCTGTTAATTTGGAATGTTGAATGAGTTTTTTTTTTTAAATACGCTGAAAGTTTTGGAGTGTTCGTACAAAAAGGCTTGTTATTTTTGTGTTGATTGCCGTTTTGTCTTCGGTTTTTTCTGATAAACTGTTAGTTAGAATGACTTTTTGTTATGTTGAATTGTGGAACCTTTTAATTCGATGTTTTGGGATCTGAACAGGGTTTGATAGACGTGTAATGAATTATTTATGATCGATACGAAATCATGAGTTTGTAATTCTTGATGATAACGTGATTGTGCATAGGTATTTAAGAATTTTTTGATCTTTGAAACAAAAAAAAATTGTTATGGTAGTCATTGTTATAAACAAATGCATCTGTATTTTAATGTGTGCTTCATGTGTACATATATTTTTTTAAATTTAAATTCAACATTAATGACATAACTAATATTTTTGTAAAAATATAATTTGAAAGAGTGTCCATGGAGTTTATTGCCCGTTTTTCTCCATAGGACGCTTTGCAATGGGCAACTTAGCTTCATATTTTTCTGACTGACCAACTTCTTGCAAATTCATTGAAATAAATGCTTTGATTTTGAGTTTGAGTTTATTGTTGCGGTTTTAAAGGAAGAATATATTTTACCCCAAGAGCGGCACAATAAAAATTAAATTATATGTATATCAGTTAGTTATTGAAAAAAAAAAATATAAGCAACGATGATAATATTTAAGTAAGATGCATTTAAATATCCCTACAATAAATCATAATGATGGTTTGACATTCTATCACTTACAAGCCATTTAACTTATCAATAATGACCCTTATTCCAATACATTAATTGTGTGGGATGGTAAGCATAGATTATCGCCAAATGCCGTAGGCGATATCAGTAATATTATACGTGATAGCTGCTTGAAGATTCGTATACCTACTATTATACATATAATAATAACTGCTCATAATATTTGAAGCGATAAGGAAATATCTTAAGGCTAATTCTTGTGTCGATTTTACTGAGATACTTGGTGAAATGGTGCCGAACATAGTGCCTATACATTACGTTATGTTGTTGTATGGTCGATAAATACATAGAAAATATTTTTTATTGAGAATATACTGGTTTTTTTTTTGGAACAGTAGGTAATAACTGAAATTTTGTCAAGCAGCAGTAGGGGGAGCATTGCTGGCTCGGTGGTATCAACCGCAACTCACGAGTTGTAAGATCGTAGGTTCGAACCCAGTCAGGCACTTTACTTTGTGTAAATTATTTCATCACCATTACTCTCAAAACGGTGAAGGAAAACATCGTGAGGAAACGGGGATGTCCAAGAACCAAAAATTCGAAAACGTGTGACATCTAGGTAAGTACAGACGCCAGCACATCAAGCTACTACAATCTGTCAAATTTCTTTAATAGATTTTCGACTTTATCGCTGAACCATAAGGTTCAAAGTTGATTGGGAAAATTTGACAGTTTCGGGTAGCTTGATTTGTACCAACGCTGTGTGGTGGACGGCCCACTCCCTCTCACCGAGCTGAGGCCTGTGTCCCAGCAGGAAACATTACAGGTTGATTATGCTTAAGCTGAATAACTGACATACTAATTACAATGCCTTGTTGGTCGAGTGGTTGCAAGCACTACTGCTGGTCGGGTATAGTGTTTTTTGGTTTCTCCTAAAGAATTTCTTTGTAGCAGCCCGAAGTCTAGTTTTGTGACTGGTTGTTGGCAATAGGCTCGGCTCTTATTACATGAGACTTAGGGCTGACTTTTCCAATGCCAGATAATTTTATCCGAGGAATAATTTTGAATTTTTGACAGTTTTTGTATGAAATAACTGTCAACATTTCAAAATTATTCCAGGAATAAAGTTATCAGATGATTGAAAAATCAGCCCTTAGCCGAATGGCACACTGCACCGCATTAAGGCTCCTACAAACAGGCGCGACACGCGATATAATCGCGGGCGATGCAAAGGCACCGCTCGTTGCGCGACTTGCGGTGCCTTTGTGTCGCGTGTCGCGCCTGTTTGAAGGAGCCTTTACGCAGCGGAGTGCGTGAAGCGAAGACAAATTCCCCGCACGGAAGTGCGTTTTTATTGAATTTGTATGTAAAAAATCACGTGCGGGGGGCACGTTATCTGCGTCCCGCTGCATAATGCGGTGCAGTGTGCCAATCGCCTTAGACCATAAGTGTTTACTTTACATCTCTACCTAATCCTTCGGGGATTAGAGGCGTGATGTTATGTTTGTTTGTGTTTATTTTTTATCTGTAGAACAACATCATCATCAGCCGAACCTCCTTTTCCCGGCTATGTTGGGGTCGGCTTCCAGTCTAACCAGTTTCAGCTGAATGCCAGTATTTTACATGGAGCTACTGCCTATCTGACCTCCATAACCCAGTTACTGGGTAATACGATACCCCTTGGTAAGACTGGTTGTCAGACTTTCGGGCTTCTGACTACCCGTAACGACTGTCAAAGTTCTACGAATGGCAGCCGGGACCAACCGCTTAACGTGCTTTCCGAGGCACGGAGGGGTCTCGGTATGTAGATGGTTAACCATCCACAGACCAACTGCGGCAAGCGTAGCTTAACCTGATCGATCGACCTGTGCGGCTGTTATTATTTAGCCACGGACCCCTCCATCTGTAGAACAACAGTTATAAATATATATGTACTTAGGTTTAGCTAGCTTTAAGGCTCCCTGCGCAGACAGGCGCGACGCGACGACGCGACCGTGCGACGCGATCCTGTTAGAACAATTTCCATGAATGTAGTTTTCATAAAAATTGTTTTACTAGAGTCGCGTTGGCGTCGTCGTATCGCGCCTGTTAGCGGAAGCCTTTATTGTTATTTATTAAACTTACACACAGTATCTTTACAGGATGACCCCAATACAATAGTGGTTTGCAAACACATACCTACCAAATAAAATGAAAGATCAACTTACAGCTGATACTTAAAAATCTAAACTTTAAAAAAAATCTTAACCTAAAATATAAAATCAGACATAACACAGAATATTAATATTTAAATATAAATAACAAAATTCAACAAAACTCTTGCGAATCCACTTTTATATGCACACGTTTTTTTTGTAAGTTAAGGACCTACCTGGCACAGGCAACTGAAGGTACAGAGTGAGGAGGAGTAAGGAGGAGTGTCAGACTCTTACTGACTTAAACCCACCGGTTTAAGTCAGTAAGAGTCTGACACTCCCTTCCTCTCCGCCCAGAGCGGTAGGGGTCATTTGATGATTCCCCAACCAAAAAAAAAAAGGACCTACCTATTTTTAAAAATTTAATTACTAGGTAGTTCTTTTCCAAAAACATAACATCAAACAAAATTAATAAACCCAAAATTAACAAAACTGCAAAAAAAATGAACTCAACATAATATAACCCTTTGGAAAGCCTGGTACATAAAATGTGTTTTCCAATCACGTACATCTGTACATATATTAGATACAAATCTATGGGCCCAAAACTTTGTAACGAATACTAATAAGCTGTTCGAAAGGTCTGGCTTCAAAGGATATCTGCAGCCGCAGAGTTAAGCCGGTTTAAAGTTTTCAGTTTGAGTGGGATCAATGATGTGTATATAATTTATTGTGATGTTACTGTAGAGTAAGAATCAATGGAAATATATGTGGTAACATAATTAAGGCTGTAACTATTGTATTTTTTTGTAGGGTTCCGTACCTCAAAAGGAAAAAGAGCACCCTAATATTACGATCACTTCGTTGTCTGTCAGTCAAGAACCTTTTTCTCAGGAACGCGTAGAGTTATACGCGTAGTTAGGTATCAAGTTGAAATTAATATCTATACTCAGGGCTGCAATCCCTTGAAGCAGAAAAAAAATCAAACTTTTAAGTCAACGCAATCAAAAGATACGGGCGTTTATGTTCCAAAATCAAATCCTACAGGGTACACCTCTGTTTAACTTATCGAGGAATACAGTCTTGATGATATGTTTATTATAAACTATACAACTAATACAACAACCAAGAAATGTACTGCCATATCTCAGTCAATCGATTTATCGATAGCGCTCGCAAAAACGTTAAACACAGCACTAACCAATGATTTCCGTCCTCGTCATTCGCGGCGATCCTTCAAATAATTCCCAGACAATCTTCCACTACAGAATCAATTGGCCCGCAGTAATGAAGACATTACTGTCTGTTTCATCGACTATCGACACTCGATCGTAGATAATCGCTACACGATCGCTGGTACCGTTCGCGGAATGACGCGGCCATTTTGATAATCGTTTTTAGAGATCCGTACCCAAAGGATGCTAACGGGACCTTATGTCACGCGCACTGACGCACTGTCCGTCCGTTCGTCTGTCACAGGTATCTTTTGAACCGTAATACGTAGATATTTGAATTTTTTACAGTGTGTAGGTAAATAGACGTATTTTAGTCGGCGTTTTTTGCTCGATCTTAATAATGGAAAATAAAATATTGTACGGTTGTACAGTCACGAGCATAGGTATGTATACACTTGACTTTATTACGACGAAGAGAAAGACGATTTTCTCCTTTAGTTTTGAATGAAATTTTATGTTATTACGAACAAAGTATTTTCGAACCCATAGGTTTGTGTAAAGTGTCGTATTTCAACGTTGCATTCATTATTTCATGAAAAAATCACAATTGAAAGTTGCCAAGTGTTGACATATTAGTGCTCGTGACTGTACGGAACCCTTCGTGTGCGAGTCCCTCGCGCACTTTATCACTTTTTTTTTTGTATAGTTGTGACTGGCTATTAGTTGTTATTACTTATTGTTATGTTTTTTTTCGTCACTTTTTTGGTGATAGAGTAATCATTGAGGAATTGTTGGAGTTTTTGTGGAGGACTGCTTAGATTGAAGCTATAAATAAAATGATAGGTATAAACTAATTAGAAAATTCTGATGTTCCCAACTGGAAAGGAGTATGACCAAAACTCGTACCAAAAAGTCTCATGCATCAAGATCAAAATATTGTAGTAATTATTTTCATATTTTTTTACGACATTACGTGTCGGGGATTTAATTTTTGAACAGGGAATTTAATTTTAAGTAAAAATGTGTTGATATTGTTTTATTCCCTTTACATGACGTTTAATTTTCAATGATATGATATGACCTTGAATTTTGAAAGTGCTATGATTTTTTTCAAAAAACATGTAAACAATTATACTTTGTCGATTCTACATTAATTAAAATTAACGAGAATAGAATAGGCTTTTTTTTAGAGTAATAATGACCGTTCGTTTGAAAATCTCCGAAACCCGGGTTTTGTTTACAAAAAGAACTTTTGTAATATGTGAGTTAATAAGACGTGTAATCTATAAAAATCAAAGTTTGACTTTACTGCAGCATGGTACGGGATTCCGTACATCAATGAGCATTGTCCTTTTGTTAATTTTTTCTTGTTTACTTTACCTGTCGTGGGAAAAAAATAACATATTATATAAATCTACATATACTAATAGCCAATAAAGTTCGTACGTGCCAGTTATAAGATTCTTATAAGGTAAATTGGTACTACCTTATTGGGATGCACCACGTAGACGACGGGTTGTCAACTTATTTCAATTTATGCGGTACTTGAACTTTACATTTTACAGCTAAGTACATAATAATGGCTAATAGGCTTGCCCCCTATTACATGGGACTTACAGCTAACCATTGGGAGCATATAGGCGTGATATTATGTGTTAGTAGCAGCGCCCCGCGGTTTCACCCGCAAAAGTGTCGATACCATTCGAAAGACACGTGGTGCCATCTATTATCATAAAAACGTTATTGTTGTTTTCCTCGGGAACACCCCTTTTTGGGATCAAAGGTCAGTTTCTGTACACCTGACAACGTATATGCAAAACAGGATGATCGGTTCAGTCGTTTAGACGTGAAAAGGTAACAAACAAACTTACTTTCGCATTTATAATAATTTATATTTAAATATAATATAATATACATATTAATTAGGAAGTTAGGATTAGGATTATAATATAAGACTCAATAATTGCTACTTAAAACTGAACAACTAGGTATAGACGCCAGCACATCAGGCTACCCGAAACTGTCAAATTTTCCCAATCAACTTTGAACCTTATGCCTTAACGATAAAGTTGAAAATCTATTAAATAAATTTGACAGATTGCAGTACCTTGGTGTGCTGGGGTCTGTACCTTTATAAAATATAAGAAATAAAGAAAAAGTATTTATTGCGACTCGTACAGGGAGATCACAAACTAAATTACTAAACACAGTCAGAAATAAAACACTAAATTATACCAAAAATATAATATACCTAAGTATTTATTAAAATATTGGATCCATCATCTTCGCTTTACAAAAAATATTTTCTACTTTCTAGAAAAATATGTTATTTTTTTACCCAGTGGCGAAATTGAAAGATAGAAGAGGTTTTCTATGCGTACTAAAAATACCACTAGAAGATTTAACTTATCGAACTTACATAATGAGAATACATATTATAAGAAGACTTCCAATATTTAAATTGTAACAGAAATCCGGTTAATCAATCAAACGCCTCCAATAAATCCAAGACCCATCAAAAACCATTTAACAATCATAGAACCTCCAACCGGCAGTATCAAAATGCACTCAGAAGCCTCTCAAAGCATTCCTCATTCAAAAGTATGTTAAGCACACATACATACAGACAAAACTAGGCCTATTAATAAGCCGTCGGTATTGTAAAAGAAATTAGACAATTCATTAATACTCATTGTCATGTATGAGTCAGCATTCGGGAAGTTATGCAACATCTTCTAGTCCCAAATACCGTATTTCAAGATAAAAGTCTTTGACCAGTACGTATTGCCAGTGATGACACTGATAGCTACATGGTCGCTGACAGTACGCGTTGTGAAAGCACGAAGAATGCTCGAAGTCATTCAAAGGGCAATGGAAAGGACTATATGCTTCATGTATAAAGAGGAGATTTGCAGGATAACCAACTTACCCAAAATATCCCGAAGAATTGATAAACTTAGTGGTAGTGAACGGAGCATATACAATTACTCACAGAACGGAGGGGCCGATGGAGGCTCCCCACAGAGGAATGAAGGTCGCGAGAATTTGCTGAATACAGGAAGTGGAAGACCGGGCATTTGTAACGATGATTAGGAGAGGCTTATGTTCAGCAGTTGACGTCATTTGTCTGATGATGATGAGTTAAAACGAGGGTCGGGTAATGACTGAAGTCATGTACTTGGTATTTCCTCCGTTTTGTACGAGTATTTTGGCACTCATTAGTGTTTGCGGTTTTCAAAATTACAGTCATTGTTAATTTAGTTAGTCACCTTTTTTATTTGAATGAAGTGAAGAGGTAATCATTTAAATGAGTGATGTGGTTTTTTGGAAATTCTTTAACATACGGTTAACGATGTGTCAAGTTATTAATCATAGTCTTGTGTCATTGTTACAGTTTTAGTTGTAAAGATTCTGGGTATAAAAAAAACAATGGCACTCCAGGGGTGCCGACAAAAGTGAAAACTTGAAAAAGCATAGTAACTATATATATATAACATATATGTTTGAAGGTCCACGCTTGATGGGCGTTTTGGCCGGGTCGTCCACTAAAAACCACATAATTATAATGCCCATCATTTTTTAGGCTTATATTTTACTATAAGTCCATGTTTCCCTACGCTGTTTTCCTGAAAATACTTAAAAAAAAATTTAGTTATTCTAAATTTTATAGTTTTCAGGAAGAATTTAAATTGGTTCAGCAGATATCAAAAGTGACATCAAACGAAATGTTAGGACAAGTTTATAGATAACCAAATGACGCCATTTGGATTCAAACCAGACATTGCATCGTTAAATCGTGTGTAATTTCCAATTCAATCCTATTCATTCCTCACTGCCCAATGTTGGATAGTCTTATAATGATGAGAAATTAGAATCGAAAAGATTTTTTATAATTTTTTATTATTAATAATAAATTTATTTGACATAAAAAAGTACACAAATAGGTACAGAGTGACACTTAACAATTCGCACACTCATGTGTGCGAATTGCCTGGTCCAAAATAAATGATCAATGACCCCGTGCTAGGCAAAACCTGTGTTACAGGGGTATATGAGAATTTTATTTGAATATATTATGAGAATTTTAGAGAATTTTATTTTAAATAGGTCAGGTGCGTAGTGCTCGCAGCCGACATGTGTGTAATGTGTAAGGCCAGTGGCCTTAGTGTGAGTTTTTTCGACTCAGGTTCGATTGCGAGCGCGTTACATCTTTGTATGGGAAATTAGGTTTCTCCTAAGTGACCACCAGGTGGCGCTATAACTTTTTCCCATATAAAATTCTAACGCGCTCGCAGTCGAACGTGAGTGGAAAAAACTCACAATTATTAAGCCTCAGATATATGAGCGTAAACGAAGCATAAGGAGTAGGTATGTAAGGATCGTAGCAGTTGGCGTTCTGTAGTTTCTGTCTACCCCCGTGGGAAGGTGTGAGTTTATGTTTGCATGTAAAGTCTTCAAACTTAAGTTTCAAATGAATATTATTTCAAGCAAATATCAACTTTATTTCAATGGTAATTAAGTTGATTTCAGAGTGACTAACACAATTGAAAAACTTATAAAAATGTTTGAAGTTAATTTCATTAATTTCATATTTGTTTACATTTTTGGCAAAAAAATCGCGAATGCACATTAATGTGGAGAATATTTAATCATAAAATTAGACTATACGAACAATTCTATAGGTAGGTACGTGAGTTTTACACAAAGCTCACGTAAAGCAAATCAAACTCTTGTGCAATATACAACATTATTTTAAACACGTGTCTAGTATTTTTATGTAAAGAATCTATGTACAAGATTTCAAAACTGTATCATGAAAAATCACAAAGTTATAAGCTTGTTAAGTTACCTGTTTGTCCGTACAAAATCATGTTCACCCGCGCCGCTCGCGCCGCGCCTGTCTTGCACTCATTGATAATAGTACCTAGGTACCTAACTGATGGGCGCGGAGATTGGGTAACCTACTTAGTGTCGCTCGGTGTCCAACTTTTAACCTTTTTTAAATATCTTTGGGCCAAAATATAACATGGGGTAAAAATTATTGAAATCGATTCAGTTACTTATTCTGAACAAACTACATATATTCAGGTTTCACATATATACTAAAAATAACGTTGTATAGCATTGCCATCTCTCAGAAGACCTCTTGGGTTATGTGTTACAAATTAAAGCGAAGCCTAAGAGGTCAATTGAAGAACTCAAAATGCAAATTAAGCCATCCTTAACCTTTTTCAATTCACAGAGCGTTAACTCCGTCCAAACGAGGTCTTATTGAGTTAGTATTTAAGCTAAAGATTTATTCAAAACAGCCGTTTACTGACGCGTCTTTCATATAAATGAGGAAGAATTCTATGATTCTAAAAGAGGTTCCTATTGGAATATTGGTTTTTAGGTTATCTTTATTTTTGTCGTTATATAGGGCTTCAAAACATACCTTTTTTATTTTATTGGAATATTTGGATTTGGATGTTTTGGGTCAAGTTTTTTTTTTACTGAAAATTTACGGCTACATTTGTGGTCTCTGTATACTGAATCTTTATTTTCCCTACAACTAATGCCACTTCTTCCACACCATAAATCACAACTCTTCATTCATTTCATATACCATAAAATTCATTCTAATTACAAACCCATTCTTTCCTAGCTCCTACATTACTTCCTTCACCCTGATTACCATACGAATTCCCGTCTATGCAACTAAAAAAACATTAGTCACATCCCTGGCTTTCAAAGCTGCTCAGATTATTTCTACCGCACCGCCTTTGGAAATAGCCGTTTAGTATTCAAAGAGCACATGCTTCATAATTCCCTTGCTGCTTAATATGAGCCCATGCTCGACCACCGCGATTCAAAACCAGATTTGAAGACCTTCCTTACCTCCCTTTTATATATAGAATTTTTGTAAGATAGGTAAGCGGGTATAGCTAACGAGGGGTCATGTTGTATTGGATGTTTTATCTCATACTTGCCCTCATCTCTTTGTTTCACGAAAACGTGATATAAAAGATTAACTTATTAGTATTCGAGGGAGGACTGAGATCGGTCGGGGCAGATGGTGTGTGAAACGGTTGAACTTAGCGGTATGACTAAGTCCTATTTGGGTTTGTGTCAATATGGTTTGGCTATTCAAATTTTGTGGGTTTGACATTGTTATTTCTCTCAAATATCTCGAAAGAGTCGGATCGGAAAATTTTTGTTCTGTATTTTCGTTACATATTAAGTTTCCTCTCTAGTCTAGATCAAGATAACTGCTACAAAATTCAAGGCTGATCTTTTTTACCTTTTCTTTTCGAGACCCTTGAGCTATGTTGATAAGAGTTTCGTTTCGATCTTACAACTTATCACTTCTACCCCAAACTTATTTTTTTTACTTTTTAAAAATTCTGATAATTTCATAATATCTTTATTTTTTTTCTCTTAGATGCTTTGAATATGATCTATTAACAAAAACTATTTTGATAATTTCTTGCTTGATTTTTACTGTTAATTATAAACTTTTGTAGCCTAAAGATTACTTGAATATTTTCAACTAGTATTAAATTACATGCAGTTCCATCCACCTCAGTAATGATCAGTTCGTGTTAATTGCTATGAACATTTAATTACTTGCACCATCTACTTGGACAATGCATACAAAAGATTCAAAAGCATTCACATACAGGAGCTAGATTTCATTTTTAATTTAATTAACACCTATAAGCTAAGGAGGGATGTGTGTGCAAACAATGAATTTAAGAAGAATTTTACATATAGAAGATTCTTACATATATGCACAATCCTTTGTATGGCAGGTAAGATGTTTGTATGTCCGACTGTGGGTAAGCACACCTTACACTTAGCAGTAACATCTGCATTCCGCTCAGATAAGTACCTATTACTATTAGACACTTCTAGGAGACTCGTTAAAATCTCTAAGAAGCCTGCTGTAAGTTGACCATAAGTGAAGGTGCAGAAAAAAAAAACTTAATATAAATGTAAATTAGTTTGCCCAGTTTTTTAACAAGTAGCTCACCCAACCTTCCAATATTGTCCCAGATTGTAGCAACCCTCCAATAATGTATCCACCTTAATAGGTTCCTAAACTTTGCCATCATAAATAAAACGTGCTTCGGAACTTCGATCTAATGAAAGAAATAAAGTACTTTAATTGCATCTTAAAGATGGACGAGAAATTGCCTGGCTCTCGAATATTACTTTGAGTCCAATAATTTCCAATCCATTAGTCTTTTCAGACTCTTATTAATTCTTGAAAGGTACTTTGGGTGTACTCAAATTTATATTGTGGAAGTTAAACTTTGTATTTGAACTGCTTTTTGTTCATTTTGATTTCTGGGAATCAGAAAAGGAAATAAAACATTTCTCTAAATGTACCAGCTGCGAGTCATCCGCTGTAAATTATGGGAAATAATTGAGACGATTAAGATTTTTTCCTACGTTAAGAGAATGGTAAATGACTTCATTTGCCATGTGATCGGACGTCATAAAGTTTTGTGATGTTAATAGTGGATAATTACTGGCTCCTGCATGGCTTTTAAATTGCTTGGTAGTTTTACACTCCGTTAGGCCATTTACACATTACAACGCTGCAGCTACGGCATAATGTGTAAACGGCCTTAATGACAAGTCACTGGGATATAAGTTGAGATGTCAGTGGTTTTTGTTGGCAAATGATACTTGTCATGTAACTATTAAAGCAACATGATGACGATATTTTTTTTAGCTTTTCTTCACCGTATTACTGCTGAAATCCTTTCAGGCATCCTCGTCAAAAGCTAGCTCGATTCAAGGTCAATACCTTATTTTACAAAAATGGTTGAATTAAAAAGTTATAAGTATTAATGTTTCTGACAGCAATAATACTAATGTTATTGGCGCCTTACAAGCACTTACAACACAAGTTCTTAAAAAAGCACTTGTAATAAGAAAAGAAAACATATCCGCAAAGACGACAATTTTCATAATAAAAACGCAGTTACAAAAAAAAAAAATACGACTCCATTCATATTTCATCAAATAAGGCACATAAAAGTAAAAACAACAGCTTGGATAAAAAATAATCTCAATTTATGCGAGGCAAACTGCCAAAGTTTAAAATTATGAGCATAGTAAGCCTATATTTTGAGGTAATCAGAGCAGCAGCAGAAGTTTGCCTGTAAAGTATCATAGGCGTCTGGGTGTGTGCCCAGAAAATAAGCGTCGGAAATGGAGCGAGCCGAAATAGTACGAAGTTATTTTTATTTTTCCCAACTTTGTTTGATATACCCGAAGTAGGCGCAGTTTTATAACTTGATTTTTCTGTTACTTCAGTTCAAGTTTGTAGATTGCCAAACTACGTATATGCACGCTAGGTAGAACTAGTGATTAGGAATATAAAGGGTGTAAAAATACACTTCACATAGCCGTCAATTACGCATTCTGTACATCAAACTATATTTTTGGTGTGAAAAGCTGTTTGCGATAGTATGCAATGTAACGCATACAATACATTGCTTGTAGGTGCATGCAACGGTACAGAAGTTGTGGGGGTACTTAAAATTGTGTTAGAATATTAAAAACTTGTTTTCGTAAAAAATTCAGAAAAATTTAAAACTTTGAAATTCAATATCTCCGTAACCAGGTTTCCAGGTCCAGTACAAAAGAATGAAGCGGATTATAAATGACTCCCGGCTTCATTAAGTGTCTTTTTACGTCTGTTATGTACAGACACCAGCACATCAAGCTACTACAATCTGTCAAATATCTGTGATAGATTTTCAACTTTATCGCTAAAGTATAAGGTTCAAAGTTGGGAAAATTTGTCAGTTTCGACATATTTTTAAGCTCCAATACGGAACTTAAGTAAGATCACTAATTCTCAGTCTGTCACAGAGGTTTTTATAAGTACCGACTAGTATGAAAACATCAAACAGTGTGCCCAGAACTGTTTTAGTTTAATACACCTAGGTATCACTATCAATTTCGCGTACAAAAACGCCAAAACACAGCTACACTTATTCACTTTATATGCAAAATTACCTTACTTTAAAATTACCGAGGCACCGCAAACACGTCTCCAGTGAAAAGCAACCAGATATGACCGAATCAGGAACGCTGATGGCGCAGCAAAACACCATGAATAATTTGATAGTCTAGGCTCGCGTGGAGTCATGACTAAACATAGCATGTCTGCTGCTGTAACAGGAATAGTTCCCCAATATGCACCGAAGAGCTTTTTAGTTTTTAAATTTTCCGTGTGTGCAGAAAGTTGTATCTTTTATTTTTCACCATGTTCGTTTCAAGATTACTTTGGGCCTGAATTAATAAAGAAATTTAGAGGTTCGTTCTATCTACTTTTTGTATACATTGTTCATTTACTGAAGGTTCATAAGATTTCAAATTAGTTTAGCAAAAATATCAAAACAGTTTAAAATTATTTAGAATCGTGAAATATGTAGTCCACTTAAAAATCGAGCCGCGCGGCTTCCCATTTGCAGGATACGTAGAATTTAGTAGCCATTTTATTTGGTATACCTACATTGGAACGTTTTCGAATATGTTCGTGCTCTTGCCAGCAGAAGTTCAAACATGAGCAACTATCACATTCAAAATAGTTTATCGGATTTTGAAACCAGTAACCGACTAGTTGACAAGCAAATTAGTAAATTTTACTCTAAACATTTTATCTGAACAAGCTTTTAGTCTTAGCTTAAAGTCTTCAACCAAAACAAAATATACCTCGAAAGAAAAACATGCGCGAAAATAAATAAAATCCAACCAAATTAGAGCGTTCCCCGTATATTTTCTCCGCAGTAAACAACATTGTTTCTTTATTATTTCAAACGCTCACTTTCAGGAAGTAATGCCTGGTTGGAAAATAATAGCAGCAAGATAGCCTTAGTACGTGATCTAGTTTAGTTCAATAAGGAATTGAAAGTTCACGATTTTTCCTTTACGGGTGGGGCAGAATTTGGAGTAGTGTTAATCAATGGAGCCATGTTTGTCGTGGGTTCAAGTTTTATCTTTATTGAATCGGATATTGTGATAATTGAAGCTTGAAACTTTAAAAAGGAACTAGTTCCAAATAGATACTTTTAGAAAACAATGACGTTTGAAGTGTAACATAGAATCAGTGAATAGCTATAAAAAATAAAGAGATGGATAGATGATCACAAGAAGAGTTAATAATTCTCTGGGTTGATTTAATTATAATAATAATACAATTTAACAGCAGTAGCAAACATCTCAGAACTCCAATTCAAATGTAAATAATACTGTGCCTAAATCAATTTCGATTACAATCAATGATAGTGATGTTATAACATCGATACCATTTTATGGCAAAGATCATCAAGATATCAAAACAGATATTTTTTACATGAACGAAACGACGACTCCTCAATTTGGAAGCTTATCTCTAACATTACGAAAGTTTTATTCGAAACAACTGGTTTCGAGAAATAATAATTAGGTGTAACCATTTTAAATTGAACTCTGATGTTTCTTTGAACTTTATTAAAATAGAATTTACCTGATTGAACTTTCTGGGTAAACAATTTAATAAAGCGCTCCTTATTTTCCAGAAACAAGGATGACTAATATGATAACTGGAGAAATTTTAATTCAGAACTGGCTGCTTCATAGCATTAAACCATACAGACATTATCAGCTGACCCACCAAGTGCAAATGCAGTGGATAATAGAGCATCAACACCAGAAGATAATATTCATCATCTGTCTAGCCTTTCCCAAATACAGCCAGCAGCAGCTGCAGTCAGCTTCCAGTATAACCTGATGCAGCTGTTTTAGTATTTTACATGGAGCGACTGCCTATCTGACGTCCATAACCCAGTTACTGGGTAACACTATACTCTTTGGTAAGACTGGTTGTCACACTTTCTGGCTTCTGACTCTCCGTAACGACTGTCAAAGATCCACGAATGACAGCCGTTTCCGATGCACGGAGGTATCTCGGTTTGTAAAGATGGTCACCCATTCACGGACCGACTGCGGCAGGCACAGGCGGGTTTTGCCTTATCGATCGACTCGTGCGGCTGTTATTACTTAGCCACGAGCCCCTCAACAGAAGATAATATTAAAACGTATAATTTTAAAGATCTTTTGTCAGCAGCTGCCATGCAGTACAGTCAATAAACCTATAGCGAAGTATCAAATTAAATTGGGCAAGATAAGATCATTATCAGCAAAATCTCTAATTGAAACTTGATATCTAGTTTATTTTTCCTCCTAAACATTTAACTTGTTTACGTGGGCTAAGAATTTTTCGGAGTTATGTACTCTACGTGTTTTTATATTGGTATAATTTATGACTTGTAATTTTTAGTAGCTGTATACAGAAGTACTAAATACGAGCAATAGTGGTTATGCTAATAAATTCTTAGAACGCCAAAGCCTTGCTGGAAGTCAATGTTTATTTATCACTGAGTAATGAGTTGAAGTTAAGTGAGTCTGAGAATGTTTATAATATTTTTCCGGTAGTAGCTGATATGGGTGTCATAAACGACTAAGTTAAGGAAAAGTAGTGATTGGGGATTATGTCAGGACATGGTAATGGTAGGAATGTCAAATATAATGATGATATGGATGGAACCTGGATAAAGCAGGCACAAGAGCGTACAGATAGGCACAAACTTAAATTGGCGAAGTGGTTGAAGTCGGGCTGTCGATGATAGAATAGAATACTCTTTATTATGTCCACCATATAAATTACAGACATAGATATAGAAATTTTACAAAGGGTGGCACAATGGGCGGTCTTATCGCTAAGAGCGATATTTCAAAGACAATCTTTGGATGGATTAAAAAGGGGAAGGAGAGACAAATACTGTAGGTAGGCTGTGGTGTATCATTTACATAATACAATAAATACATATATAATAAAGTATATTATACTAATCTAAATACATTTATGTATGTATCTATATAATAATAAACATGAAACAGGAGCAAAGAAAAAAATGATGACGTATATGGAGAGAGAAAGTTCTTTTTCAAACATAATTTCAAAAGTGGACAAAGATTGAGCACGCCTTACCGACACGGGCAAGTCATTCCATAACCGTACTGCTTGAACAGTAAAAGATTTGTCATAGAAACTGGTGGAATGCATCGGCATCTCTAGTCTCAGGGTTTCCAATGACCTCCGTTATCTATTATGTGTATCATGAAGGAACTTGAAACGTTCTTTAAGATAAGAGGGGGTTTTAGGATTAAACAAAATACTGTAGAGCTGAAACAAGATTGTAAGAATTCCGGTGAAGACGTATGTTAAGTAAACCACTTGAGCTTTGTACGAAATTCAGATATGTGATCATATTTGCGTAGGCCAAATATAAATCTTATGCAAAAATTTTGAACTCGCTCTTTATCTAGTTATGCCTCAGTTAAGATCTGGATAACCAACTAAGATCTGGATTATGATAATGACGATGCTGATACTTTAGTAATGGCTGTACATGAAATTGATTTATGCTTTTCGAGTACCTAGATACTTGCAATGCATATTGAGACTTCAATACCTACTGGTAAAGCTAGAGTAACAAAGAATGCATCAAGACATGACACTGATAATTTCCATCTCAAAAACCTTATAATACCGAATTTCAATCACGTTCCCAAAAACTTGAACGTACCAACACTCTTCCGACCCAATTCTATAATATAGCAGATAAATGTTAATGCGGGAGCTATCTGATTGCCGTATCATTTGGGTCGTATTGAAAATTCATAACTTACCGAAAGCGGTGAAGGGCCCAGCGTTTTAGATAAGGATGTGTGCAATTTACTTTACGTCGTCGTTCAAGGAAATTCTAGTGAGGGGGTGCTTTTAAAGGTATTTTGAGATATTTTTTATATGTTCAAAATTGACTTTGATGTTTGTGAGTGACTTTTAAATAGAGACAATTTCCAAAAAGTATGAAATATGAAAGTAAAGAGATTATATTGTTAACTGACTAAAAGAAAACTGATACCAAAAGTAAGCCAATTCGAAGAAGTTTTTGTTATAATAATAATAAAAAAATATTTCTGACAAAGTCCATAAGATTAACCATTTTTCTTAACATCTAGCGTTAGTAAAGGTACAGACACACAGATTCCACTGATAACAATCAAATAATTTCATTAAGTCTCTTTTCAAGATTTTCATTTTCTACTTGATTAGGATAGATTATTTTCCAATTACCCATTGTCCCACAAACAATAGATAACAAAATTTTACCCAAACAGAATTCAATAATACCCAATTTTCCCTAATCTACTCGAGTATTCCACACGTCACGTCACTATTAAAACTCGAGGGTTGGAGTGGTTGTAACAAAGGTTTATCGAAACGTTAGCTACGTTTTCGCTTTATCGAATCTTCACATTACGTCGGATCGTGTGAGTAAATAACAATGAGTATTATATTACCTTTTTCTATTTAGTTGATTGTGTTGGTTTATTTATTAGCAATTTGCTTTAGATTGAGCGTCTCGATAAAGTTTAGTTTAAAGGAGATTAGGACGTAAGTTTAAGCGTTCGGTATAAAAAAATCGATACGGAAGACGATAAAATTTTATTGCAGTCACATACGGACAAGTACTTCAACGTATCTTTATTTTCTTTCTGAGGAAGGATATATTCATTGATTCTAACTTCAAAATGCAAAAAGCTAGGTGTTCTGATGGATTTTATTTGTTGGTAGATTTATATATATTCGCTGACCCGCCGGACTTCGTACCGCCTCAAAATCAATAAAAACGTATGTCTGAAAAAATTAGTTATCTCAATTTTTTTTTCGTGAATTTTTCTCATATTTTAATAGTTATTCTGCTATTCGGGATGGAAGGAGACAAATCCAACAAATCAAAGATCATAAAAATTGGTCAGCCGTTCTTGAGTTATAATGGTGTAACTAACCCAACTTTTGTTTCATTTATACAGTTAAAGAATACTATTTCAGATGTGATACTATACTATACCATTTCAGAGGAAGCATAATGGCTTCTGTTCCATTCAAAAAGTACCAAATGACACCCTAAACTCGAAACGCATCAGATTTTCAGAAACACAATCCGCCTAATGAAGTCAATTTGCATGTTGCCGTTTAACATGTTACGGAAAACCATAAAATTAGACATGTTCAGTCCACAATGCGGCAACAAGCGATAACATGCTGACGCAATCTTCCACATCGACTGAGCCCCGTTGGCGATAGCTAGTGACAAAGAGCTGAGAAGATTCTGGAAGTCCCAAAATATTATATTCTTATGTGTCAATACAATTTTGGATTTTGTTAAAGCAACCTGGGTTATGTCACTTTTTTTTATACTAAATTAATTGAAGTTGTTTAAACAATCACGTATATTTTGATATGATTTTCCACTGTCATATATGTTTTCTCTAAATCATTTAAAATAACATGTAAATGTTGATCAATCAAATAAACTTCAATGAAATCAAGTTCCTTATTTGCAACTTCTAGTTTTATCCCTTCATTTCAGTTTAGTGTCACCAACAAAATCTTTATCAATATTGAAAATGTAGTTCCCAACCGTCTTCGCGTTATATGAGTCGAAAGCCTTATCAAATTCCACAAAATCTTACACAGCATTTTCTATCGTGTTTCTAGCTACCGTGTTTCTGTGTTCGCGTCCTAATGCATCAGCCGTAACAGGATAGATTTTATGCAAATACCAGGCAGTAATTGCATAGTAACTCGTGTGCTCATTCATTAGGGGAACTTACGATATTTGAGCTTGAATAAGTTTCAGGGTAACTTTTACTTAGTTTAGCAGTTTGGTAAATTGTTTTAGTGATCGTGGAAGATTTTATTAGATCGAATGAACTTTCTGCGAAGTTTCCTTAATTATTTTTTTATTGGTTTTCTGTTGGTTGTAGATTGTTGAACGTTTGTATTATTATATGTATAGTGTAGTGCTGTTAAGTTCGTTCTGTTTTCTCAATTCGTTCACGAAAAGAGTTGGATTTGGAAATATTATTTTAGGTATTTTTATTGTTCTGAGTTTACCCAAATTCAGTGCTAAGTGTGCATACACGAGCGGCAAACAACGGCTGTAGTCACTCTGATATCAGTTGAGTCAGTCTCTAAATCCCTGATAGTTGTTATTCTACCACGCACACAAATTAGCACAATATTAACATTGCTGATGTCAAACCAATAATCAAATTCACACACAACGATTACAAAATCACCTGTTTTGTTAGATCAATTGTATCGATCCTGTAATTACGCCCGCATTGGTTCTATAACAGTTACAGCTACCCACATTTTGACAGACATCGGATGTTCGCCAAACTAGATTGATTGATCACGGTTTTAGATTTGACTGCGGGTTTTCGCATGAATGTGATGCATGATGAAAAATGAGTTTTCGGAGTTAAAAGTGCACTAAAAGCTGGTGGAAATGTGTGTATGTATTCGAGCGTGGAACGCACTGAAACATTTTGTTTGCATTTTTTATTTGCTTGTCATGAACTTATATGGACGCAGTTTTTTCATTGATATAAAAGCCTTTATATTGTTCTAGTTGCGCCCCGTAGTTTCACCCGCATAAATGTCGATCCCGTGGGAATATCGGGATAAAAAGTAGCCTATATGTTAATCCAGAGTGTCGGCTACCTCCATACAAAATTTTATCAAAATTGGTCCAGGCGGTTAAGCGTGAAGAAGTAACAAATATAAACACACCCTCACACCCCCACACACTCACAAACTTTTGCCTTTATAATATTAGTGTGATTGATGTTACTTACAAAAAAATAATGTAACACTACATATTTTTATAACTACATTTTAAATCATATGCGGTCGCTACAGTTGAATCCTCTCCATGTTGTAGTTTTATTTCCTCTTCTCTCCTTCATATTCAAGCATTTTCTTAGAAATCCATCCCAGGTCATTCTATTATTCTCTAAACTATAATGATGTCGGTACATTCAACCTTAAAGTTTACTTGACCTATTTCGTTTTATCTCTTTCAACTTTGCAGGAACTAGACATCATATACAACACTTTGATATCCAGAGTAGCGCATAAAACAAACTAATGGCGATATTATAATAAAATGCCTGTACGATGTACGTGTATCCTTTATTCCAATATACCGATATTCCGATACTAAGAACGGTCTTCCTTATATTGCTTCACATCTTGGTAGGTACTTTACATAACAATAGACACGATATTTATCTCAAAGAATAACAAGATTTTTTGTGGAAAGGCATCAGTTGGGGCTTGTGGTAGTATTTTGTTAGCTAGCTCTTTAGTTTATGGTTTTATTGGACACATAACATCACGCATGTAATCCTCAAAGGGTAAGGCAGAGGTCAAACTAAAGTATACACACATTTCGCCAGCTATGTTTTAAAGCCCTATGATATAGAGTTCCAGCCTATTGCCATCCACTAGACACAAATCCAGATTCTCTGTCGCTCTGCAGTGTTTATTATTATACATGTATATATTTATTTAGATTAGTATAATATACGTTATGTGTGTATTTATTGTATTATGTAAATGGTACACCACAGACTACCTACAGTATTTGTCTGTCTTTCCCCTTTTTAATCCATCCAAAGGTTGTCTATTAAAAGATTGCTTTTAGCGATAAGACCGCCCATTATGTCACCCTGTGTACAGTTTCTATTTTTATGTCTGTAATTTATATGGTGTACATAATAAAGAGTATTTCTATTCTATTCTATCGCTAGACCAACGAGGCAATGGGGGTCGAGGGTTTAATTTGAATACAGTATAATTGAATTACCTAAAGAGAAAAAACCATCTGGCCAGATATTATTGATTATGGACTGTAATAACAAACCTGTAAGTAATCGTAGTTTAGATTTAATTTGTTGGTCTTTCATGTAATAATGAAACTTGCCTTAAAATATCCCACGGGAACGTACTAACGGGATTAATGGTATCCTATGTGTTAATCCAGGTAATAAACTATGTATATAATATGTGCCAAATTTCATCCAAATCCGTTTTCGTGTTTATTTAGCCAAACAGACAATTCTTCGTTAGTTATTAATTATATGTATAGCAGAATTCCATAACGAAACACATAATCAGCCTATTATTTCCACTGCTGAGGATACAGGCCTCCTCTCAGCGAGCAACCAATTAATTGCTCTCAATCTAGCGAACACAGTATCTCAAACAAAGGACAAAACAAATAAAAACAGTCCACCGGAAAATAGAAACCCTAAACCCGAATAAATCCTAGCTTTAGCGCAAAGGACTGGTTCACAAATAGATAAGTATCTTGTTGAAAAGATAACACAAGATAAGGAATGCAATCTTCCAGATTATTTTAAAAGTGTCGTTACAAAATGGAAGCTACCTAATTATGTAAAAGTAGATATTAGGGTTAATTAAATCGTTTACTTTCTAATGATGATTGGAAAAGTGAATATACACAAAATATAATTAAACGAATCGAAAACTTTGAATGTAAACATTAACTAGTGCCATCCAATTTTGTTGCCAATTTACATAACGTAATCTGATTATTGATAAACCAATTTTTTTATAGTACATATTATAAGCAAGCAAGGGACTTTATTTTTGCAAGGATAGCTCAATCAATTGTTTTGAGTTCTAACAAATAATGTTTTTAAACCCATTAAAAGTATTAAATAATCAAGAATTTAAGATCGATAAGTAACTTAGCAACTTGAATTATTATCTCTCGGCTCGTGTGGTGGATAACGGCCCATTCCCTCCCACAGAGAGAAGGCCTGTGTCCCAGCAGTGGGAACATTATAGGTTGATTATGCAAAGTAACTTAGGAGAGAAACAATACTACGCAACGAGCTAGAAAAGAACCCAGTTAATGATTCTGAAGTAATGCTTAATCTAGAAGAACTAACAACAAAAACGAAAAAGCAAATTAGCAGGTATTAGATCTGAAACACGTTAAAGACCCACCCAATACTCAAATTACAAGACACACTACTAACAAGCTCAATTCAGGCCATCTAAACATTCAACTAAAAAACGGCCACAGAAGAAAAAGAAACGTAACTAAAAACCCAAATTAAAGGGTCCGGCTTTATAAACATCCAGCAGGAAGCTTCAATTAACACTGACTCATTAGAGCATGGTTTAATGAAAAGAACCACTATATAAAGTGAAAGAAACAGAAGGGACTTTTCTATACAGAGTGCATCAGAATTGTGTGGTCAAATTTAAGGGTGTGCTTCAGACCATTAAATTGAACAACAATCCTAACAAAGACCATTATCGTAATCGCGAAAAAACTGTCAGCTGCTGTCCCATTTTTACTAGCCATTATTGTCCCACCGCAGGGCAAAGGTTCCACCTCTCTCTATCTAAAACAGCCGTTGACCAATATTTGTTAAAGGAGTCCAGTTCATGCGGCCATCCTGGGCCTGCCACGCTGTTCCATACCAAATTGGAAGTCATTTATTCAAATTAGGCTGTGAATCAGCAGTTTTCGAACGTCAAAATTACGTAATACAGTCCCCAAAATCTCCTGCCGTTCATCATTTCCTATTGCTTTCGCTGGGAAGAAAAAGTGGCGCTACAAACTCGCCAACAGCAAAACTTCAATACCTACTCGACCCAAATGTGTGGGCGGCTGATATTTTTTTCGCGATTACGATATTGGTCCCATAGAGAAAGTTGTTGAGTTTGATGGTCTGTACCACACCCTTAAATATGACCACTACACGCTGTATAGTACAAACTCACTTCCCGTACTAAATTGTTTTAGAATCCCGTTCAATATTAAGTGATTTTTAGAGCGACAATGCACAATGGACTTGGAGTATCTCTGTTGCTTTTATTGGCACTTCTGGTGCTTTGTTGCCACTATTGTTAGTTCAATAGTAACAATAAGTCTTGTGGGTTTTTTTCTCTTTGAAGTTGATACAGAATATAATGGTGAGAATGGGTTTGATTTAGAAGATAAGATTTTTTGAAAAATACGATAATTTAATGTTGGTTGAGATATTTTCTTGATATTTGCTATTATGATTTCCTGTGTATCTTCAACATCTTCAATTAAAAAGTGAATGTTATTTTAAAACATATCATGTACACACGGCGCTACACATCAAGCTATACATAACCGGTATAAACTGACTTCTGATTGTACGAAAAACCTATACAACGCGAGGTCAGCTAAACCTGGAAAGTGTAGCCGTGTGTACCTACTGTGACTATATCTAAACAACCCTAGGGTAATAAAATTTACGTTTTTTCTTATTATTTTATAATTAGTTTTAAAGTCTGTTTAAGTTACTATAATGTTACGTGGGTACACATATTTTTTATTCGAAAACCTAACTCACGCCTCAATAATTATGTTCTTTTGACATCATTTTTTCCACATGAAAACGTAAAACATGATGATAAAAAGGAATGTATCGACCGTTGTTTTTATTATTCTGAGATAAAGTCTAGACTGGAGATAATTTACGACTTACAGCTTCAGTGATAATCTAGAGAAGTGATAAGTTATAAGACCGTAGTTATACATTAAGTTCCACTGCTCACTTGTCACAAAGCTAACCAATTGTATTAAATCTCAAACGTTGAATCCCAAGCTTACCAAGATTATAATATATAATAGTTCTCAACTTGCTAACTTAACATTGACTGAACCTTGAGCTATTCATGTGTCTCAAGTGTAATATCATGTGTAACTCTAGCCATTAATTTATAGGATGTAAATAATGATTATAATTCTAGATTTTAAACTACTATCTTTAGTACTAGCACTAAGTGGGGCCTGGTGACCTGTAACACAGGTTTTTCCTAAACCTTCGTCAGACACCAGCTCACAAAATATGAATTTATATACATAGATCAAAACTGCTATGAGCTGCAAAAACATTGTGAGAGAAAATAAATAAATTTATTTTTAACTTATTATTTATCAACATCCTTGGGATCTTTTGTCATCCTTTTCCTTACATCTGCTATTTCTAGATCATCTCCTTTATCATAATCAGCCATTGGTGCCGATTCCCTTGTTCACAAACTAAACAAAATTTAAGTTCAGTGCATCTTTGTCTTTCTATTTCATTAAGAAAAGGACAGAAGCTACATTTTTGTTTAGTCCTGTCAAATTAATCAGCGCCTGACGTTAATTAATGTAATTTTAGTAGGCAAGTTTTTTAATCACGTCTAAACTTGTATGGAATTGTGTCAGGCGCTGATTTATTTGACAGGACTAAACTAAAATTTATCTTCTGTCCTTTTCTTAATGAAATAGAAAGAAAAAGATGCACTGAACTTAAATTTAGTTTAGTTTGTGAACAACAGAATCGTCACCTACAGCAGTCCACTGTCTCCTATTGCGCGCCATTCAAGTTGATTTTCGGCAACTCTCAATCCGCTACTACCAGCCACCCTGTGAAGATCGTCCCACTACCTAGCCTGAGGGCGTCCTTCCTTCCGTTTGCCCATTCTGCTCATTTTTTTCATATTTCACTTTCCATGTCTTAATTATTACTCTTACACTATCAAGGAGAGGTGATTATTATTCTCCAAAGTAACACTAATGTTACTAATATTATGTATAATTTCCCAAAGAATCAACTCACCTAGTTAACTTTCCTTTCGAAATATAGATGGCGACATTTAAATAAAATAAATTGGTCGTTAGCCAGCGCAGTAAGACCACACGTTCCAACTATACACTACATAAAGTATTTTTAATTAGCTTAATTAAGTGATAATTAACTGAAAAGTTTGTAACGAATGTTTTAAAAGTATCTCAGGGTTCTTACTCACCTCATTTGGGATTCAAATTGATGTTAAATTAAGATTTATTGTAAATATCTTTGCTTATATATATTTATTGTTTGTTTCGAAGGCCGAGGCTGATGTCGACTTCCCTGTTCTTAATTCTGTTTTGGGACAGAACATTAATATTGTCTTTCCTTTTTCTGATATCTTTGTCATTTGAGCTGAAGCCATGAACAAAATACCAAAAAGGATTTAAATCAAAACTAAATCTTATAATATAATAATATTTTATTCATCGATCTAAAGGATGACTCAAAAATCGTTTCAAAAATTACCTCCACCATATTGCGTTACCAAAAAAGGTCCTCATTCAAAAAGCCATAAATCAAAGGCGCTCATTAAAATCGTCATCGGCTGTCTGCACCATAAAATATTCCCATGCGTTTCAAAAAACGCAAACAAACTAGCATAACTGTTATGCATTTTTAAAAATAAATGAATATTTTCATGTGTATCCTTTAGCAAGGTACCTACAGGAAATGCAAGTGTTTGGTGCAATTCAAATTGAATAGTTTAGGCAGCGCTTTGCTCAGCAATAGGACAGTAGGTATGAGGTAACAAATGTAGTAAAAATAATTTGAGAGTTAGTTTTATTAAAAGTGTAACGTCTCCATTAAGTAAAATATCATGAATACGTGAACCATTATAAGCAAAGGAATGGTATAGCTGATAATATACCTCCTCTTTTTGTAGCTTTTAGCATAAGTCCATATGTTTTGACGTATAAATCGAAAATAAAAAGTCTGCCAACACATTATGCCTTCTTAAATATCCCTGTCAAATCTCGTGTAACATGTTTTTGGAAAGTGATACCTTTACCAAATTTCGCCATCGCCATATTAGTGTCAGTCTCATTCAGACCAGCGTTTCCAAAAGTTATTTTAAAAGTTCCGGTCATAAACGTTTTACACACACTCAAATAATCTGCCACTGATGTATGTTTACGTACAATTTCGAAAACATTTATCCAATCCGGCGTTTTAGCTTTGAAAGTTTCTAATTTTAGGCCTTTGATCCCCTTGTGATCATTTCGGTTTACTTATAAGGAATTTTAATGCATATTGGGCGGAGTTAGGTTAGGTAGTCGAAAACAAGGATTGTTTATCGTTGTTGTTGTTTTGATCAGTGCTGGTTTTATTTGCATTCCTTTTTGTAAATGGTAATAGGAATGGTAATGTGTTTTGATTGATGAAAGGTTTATTCTGTCCTAATTCGATTATGATTACCTATTATATTGATGTAAAGTCGAGCCCAGCGTAGCTGGGAAATGGCTTGATAGTTCATAATGATATCTTTATTGATGTACCCCATAAACTATATAGGAACGATTTAAAATGACATGATCGTTCAAACATATATGAAATACGCAAGTTGTTTGACATATCGGATGATAGATAGCCTGCAAAGAAACGGACTAACGATGTTAGCAGACACAAATTTCAAACACGTCATAACTATCGACTAAAACGTCAACACAGCCCAACTATCAATTAAACGATATCAAAGCAAAACAGGCAGCAAAGCGACATTATTTTTATCGCCGAAACTCACAAACATATTATTTTTAACGATTAAGGAGTTATTTTTACGTCACGAGGCGAAGCGTCTAAAAGTTGCCTCCAGACAGATATTCCCCGCCCGACAGATCAAACTTCCGTTGAAGAACATCAGAAAAACAGATCATGGCTGTGATTTATGACACAAATATTGAACAAAATTTGTCGTAAAGCACACTTTATGGCTCTGCGCCTCTATTCGAAATTTCCCTGGTATTATATTTCAATCCTGATTAAATTATGGTTGCAATAAACAATTTTAAAGGGATATACTGACGCAACTGTAAGCAATTATGGTCGTGAATGAACGATATATTATACATATTGATTTACAATATAGATTTAATGGGTCAGATTAAGTTAGAATATAAAACTGAGCGATGCCAGCGAGTCCTTTGAATGGTTGAGTTATTTTAAATTGAAAGGACTTGAAATGTATACCAAGTTATGAAAATAAATTTGTTTTATTTAAGGGCGCACGTAAGCGATAAAATGCTACTGTTGGTGTAATAGTGTAAACGGTTTTGATAAGGTATTGTTATTTTTTGTAAAAATATAATACAATTCGAAATGCAAACAATAGCAACGTTGTAGAATTTAATATTGGTTCAATTTAAATGGCATTGAGGCCTAAATCAATAGAGCATTGCTTTCTTCTGTATTTAACACCAACTACTGGGTAGTTGCCTCAGTACAATGCTCGATGACCTCAGTAGAGCCTCCGAAAGAGTGGGTCTTAAAATGAACATGGACAAAACGAAGGTCATGTCAAATGCCTACGTAACACCCACTTTCATAAAGATCGGATACGCTACACTCGAAGTCGACGGACGAGTATGTTTACCTAGGACAAACTGTCCAGTTAGGTAGGTCTAACTTCGAGAAAAAGGTAAATCGCCGAATCCTACTCGGCTGGGCAGCGTTCGGGAAGCTTCGAAATATCTTCTCGTCCTACATACCGCAGTGTCTTAAAACAAAAATCTTTGACCAGTGCGTCTTGCCAGTGATAACTTATGGCACTGAAACGTAGTCGCTTACAATGGGCCCTATAAGAAGGCTAAAAGTCTCCCAAAGGGCAATGGAGAGGGCTATACTTGGAGTTTCCCTGCGTGATCGAATCAGGAATGAAGAAATCCGCAGGAGAACAAAGGTAACCGACATAGCCCGAAGAATTGCCAAACATAAGTGGCAGTGGGCAGGGCACATTGCTCGCAGAACAGATGGCGATGGGGCCGAATGGTTCTGGAGTGGCGACCGCGTATCGGAAGACGTAGCGTTGGAAGGCCTCCCACAAGGTGGTCCGACGACCTTGTGAATGCCGCTGGAACCCGTTGGTTGCGAGAAGCGCAGAACCGGTCGAAGTGGAGGTGCTTGGGGGAGGCCTATGTCCAGCAGTGGACGTCTTTCGGCTGAAATGAGGATGATGATGACTGGGTATTTTCAAGTTGCGAATGTATGGGTGAATTCTATAAAAGCGTGCACCATAATCAACTTTATCATTGCTTAATATCAGGGCCCTAATTCACTATGACCATTCAATGATACTTCGAAACCACGTCAATTCCTTAGCAAATCATGCCAACTACTCGTTTATATCGCCAGGTTTCGCTCATTGTGTCATAGAGAATATTGGCTCTGGTGAGATAATTGTCAAACGCTCGCCCGTAAGTATATTTATATTTAGGAGGAGCATTTGATAAAACTGGCCAAGTGCGAGCCGGACTCATATACGAAGGGTTCCGTACCACAAGGCAAAAACGCCGAAAAAAACACGTTTGTTGTATGGGAGCCCTTAAATATTTATTTTATTTTGTTTTTAGTATTTGTTGTTATAGCGGCAACAGAAATACATCTGTGAAAATATCAACTGTCTAACTATCACGGTTCATGAGATACAGCCTGGTGACAGACGGACAGCGGAGTCTTAGTAATAGGGACCGTTTTACCCTTTGGGTACGGAACCCTAAAAAATAAAAAAACAGTCTTTATTTCCCTTTACACATAAACAAGTTCTTTTAAACTTAGAACATTTAATCATATTATAATTTCTGCTACATTAGCATATTAGCTGAAGCTATTATAAGCTAACTGGTCATGCTGTCTTGCGACAGGCATCCTCTGTTTCTAGTGGTTTCCCTCCAGTTATCCCTATCCAGAGCTGTTCTTTGCCAACCTTTTGGCAGATCACCCTCCCTTTTCATCTGTGTGCCCATAAGTATAATGTTATCTTAAAAACTTTGCTCCCTTCTAGATCACAACGGATTGCAAAATTAAATTAAAACGGACCAAAAAAATACGACGTACACAAATTGCGAATAATAAAACTGGGATGACGTCATAAAATATAAACGACACTTCTTGGTTCGGTACATATTTTATTAAAAAACTTTCGCTATACCGACACCGCAGGCGTCACAAGTTCTTGAGATGCCGATCTCACTCTATATTGAAACATTTTACAAACAAATTCTTCGGGAGGACAGTGTGAACGTCCCCAACTTGTCCAGTGGGTGACGTAAATCCACGAAATTGAGAAGGAGGATTTCTATATGCCGAAGCCACGAAAATGTTGAACTTATAGCATTTATTTTTGGGTTTCTTGAAATATGACACCCAATTGTTTTGAGGTTTGGTTTATAAACAAGATCTATTAGAAAGAGACGTATTGATTTCTTTATGTTTATTGATGAACCAACCTCTACGAAAACGATGCTTCCACCCGCGACTTTGCCCGCGTGGTATGTCGATAAAAAACTGGCCAAGTGCGAGTCGGACTCGCACACGAAGGGTTCCGTACCACAAGGCAAAAACGCCGAAAAAAACACGTTTGTTGTATGGGAGCCCCCCTTAAATATTTATTTTATTTTATTTTTAGTATTTCATGTTATAGCGGCAACAGAAATACATCATCTGTGAAAATTTCAACTGTCTAGCTACCGCGGTTCTTGAGATACAGCCTGGTGACAGACAGACGGCAAAAACGCCGAAAAAAACACGTTTGTTGTATGGGAGCCCCCTTAAATATTTATTTTATTTTGTTTTTAGTATTTGTTGTTATAGCGGCAACAGAAATACATCATCTGTGAAAATTTCAACTGTCTAGCTACCGCGGTTTTTGAGATACAGCCTGGTGACAGACAGACGGACGGTCGGACGGACAGCGAAGTCTTAGTAATAGGGTTCCGTTTTTACCCTTTGGGTACGGAACCCTAAGAAGTAGCATTTGTTTCAGGGTTCAAAGTATCGCCATACGAAATTTCATCGAAATCGGTCCAGCCGTTTCAGAGATTAGCCGGAACAAACAGAAATACATTTAATTATTAATTTTTATATAAGTATATATTTTCATTATACATTTACTAAAAAGCTGTTATTTTGAGGTTACAAACATACACATTCACTGTTTATTTGTAAGTATGTATTTAAAGTCACTTTTTGTCATCAGTTACGTTTTTCTAACAAAAGCCACTATTTTTTTCTGGAAAATTCTCAACGTACAGTTTTTCTTCCGTTACTGTTTTATTATATGTATAGATAATGACATCATGTCTCAAATATTAGTATACAAATATACACGGAATCAGCGTTGTAAAATCAGCGAATAAGAAATCAAGAAGAAAATACTCCATCAATATTGAAATGAAGGGAGCTCGGAAGAAAAAGACGTCCATTCATATTTAATAAACCCACAAGGGAAGTTGAAACCAGGTCCATTGAGCGACATAAAGCTTCGAAATTAAAAAACGGAAAATATAACTCCCAATGTTGATTCATTAAATATGATGGAAACTTTTAAGTAACGTCGTTTGAAACTTCCAAACTCGGAAATTACTCGTCCATCTTCGAGGTATATTAAGATGATAGCGCTGTTGGAGCAGAGGATACCATTGGCCTATAGCGAAGGTTCGATTCTGATTGTGGTCTTAACATTAGAAAGAAAGAAAGAAAATAGATTTATTTGGCACAGACTAAAAGACACACAATACACCAGATAGATAATAATTGTACATCAGATAAAAACAAAAAAAGAGATATAAAATAAAAAGTGCAAAGTCGGATGTAAGAAATTAGCAGGAATTTGTGCCTCACGGCTGCGCCAAAAATGCCAGACAACTAGTGCCTGACGCTGGTTTTCAACTGGACCTGGTGTGTGAGGTGACGGATGTCAAATCAGTTTTATTCAATAAGACGAGTATCAATTTGATTACCATAATAATTAGCCTATGTTCGAGGGGTCCGTGGTTAAATAATAACAGCCACACAGGATCAGGTTAAGCTACACTTGCCGCGGTTGGTCTGTGGATGGGTGACCATCTTTACATACCGAGACCCCTCCGTGCCAAGGAAATCACGTTAAGCCGTTGGTCCCGGCTGTCATTGGTGGATCTTTGACATTCGTTACGAGTAGTCAGAAGCACGAAAATCTGACAACCAGTCTTACCAAGGGGTATCGTATTACCCAGTAACTGGGTTGTGGAGGTCAGATAGGCAGTCGCTCCGTGTAAAATACTGGTATTCAGCTGCATCCGGTTAGACTGGAAGCCGACCCCAACATAGTTGGGAGAAGGCTAGGCAGATGATGATGATGATGAATTAGCCTATGTTCCCACTGCTGGGACACAGGCGTCCTCTCTGTCAGAGGGAGTGGGCCGTAATCCACCACGCGGGCTCAGTGCGGGTTGGTAGAGGTGACCAGTCTTCGATTTTTTTGGTTCTAGGCCGGTTTTTTCACGATGTTTTCCTTCACCGGGTGATGAATTTTTTTTACAAAAAAACCGACTTCCAAAAAAAACACTACAAACTGAAAAAAAAAACACTACAAACTGAAAAATAACTTTAATTTCGGAAGTCGGTGTCTTAGGGATCAGTATTTTAGTTTTTGCCACCGACTTCCGAAATTAAAGTTATTTTTCAGTTTGTAGTGTTTTTTTTTTCAGTTTGTAGTGTTTTTTTTGGAAGTCGGTTTTTTTTTTGTTAAAAAGTTTTTATTTCTCGCTTTTTAGTGGGTCTATTTATAATTTATCTAAGTTACAATAGCCTAATGTCAACTTGCCCATCGCCTTTTTATAAAATATTCCTTTTCTCGATGCAGGGACGTTAATTGTTGAGGAGTTCTCCTTTTATTAGTTTTTAGATTAGATGCTGATAATCCTGGCTGCAGCATCAGGCCAGACTTATGTCAACATTGCATTGAACTTAAAATTAGTCCTGTTTAAAATGAGCCCAAACACGACTACGGTGCTGTAATTTAAAGGTTTGTACTTTTTCTGATGCTCCTGGCTTCAGCATCAGGTCTTCGGTGTTCCTCAGTAACAGTACGTCTATCCACACATCGAGCCCTTTTCAATGAGCCTGAACACGATATATCTGCTGTTAGTTGTCGAGGAGTTAGGTACTCTGCAGACTATCCTGACTGCAGCATCAGGTCATGACTTGATGATCATGAGAGCAAATGTGGCAAATGCCCTATCAAACATCAAAACAATTTACTAAAACAGTCCTTGCCTGTTCGAGTAACTTCTTACTGTTAAGGAGTTGTACCTTCCATCATCAGCCCAGCTACCTGAGATGGTGACAACCATACACAAATACACAAGATACTTCATAAAATATGCGAAAAACAATAAGTGAGCCTATAAAATTTGAGGGTTGCCCTCGATTTCTCTAAGATCCCATCATCAGATCCTAACTTGGTGACAATGGGACCACCTCAGAACTATCTACTTTCGAACAAAAAAAGAATTTTGAAAATCCGTCGACAATTGGCGGCGTATTCGATGAACAAACATACAAAAAAAAAAAAAAAAAAAACATACAAACAGCCGAACATAGTACCTCCTCCTTTTTGTAAAGTCGGTAAAAAGTAAAGCGCCTGTCTGGGTTCGAACTTACGACCCACAACTCGTAGGTCGCGGCCGTTACCACTAAGCCAACATTACTCTAACTGCTGTAAATGATAAATGATAAATGATAAATGATTTTATTTCTGTAAGTAGGTTTGTACAAACACTTTTACACGTCAATCATATTTTTTTTTAAACTAGATGAGGTCGGCGTTTCCTAACTGACTATTCTGAGAAGAAAGGCCGAAACAAACTCAGAAGTCACAGTCTCTTTTAAAGTCCAGACAAAATCTTGGTCAGATCGTGTGAAGACCATGTAGATTGGTGTCTGAAATGGTCTTTTGAGGAAAGAACCACACAGATTGAGCGGACCTGTCCAATCAGTGCACGCATTTGTCAAAAATCGTGCAGCTCAACTCAGAACTTGAGGAGCTCAACGATTCGACGAACAATACCAAAGACAGGACATTTGGGTAGGCCGCATAAACTACTCAAACTGCCAGATCATAATTAAAACTAAGAAGGGAAAAAGAAATGACCCACATAGTCCTCACATTCACAATAATTAAATAAAAAAAAATAATAAAAATTACTTACAAAGTAAATATTCATGTCAATGTCTAAATAAAATTCATCAATGTCAATGTGTATATAAAAATCCGGACATAATCTTTGAGGACCATGTAGATTAGTGTCTGAAATGGTCTTTTGAGGAAAGAACCACACAGATTGAGCGGACCTGTCCAGTCAGTGCACGCATTTGTCAGTAACCGTGCAGCTCAACTCAGAACTTAAGGAGCTCAACGATTCGACGAACAATACCAAAGACAGGACATTTGGGTAGGCCGCATAAACTACTCAAACTGCCAGATCATGATTAAAACGAAGAGAAAAAAACAAAAAATTACCCACATAGTCCTCACATTTACAATAATTAAAATCATATAATACTTTATACAGTAAATGTACATGTCATTATTTAAGTAAATAGATACTTAAAAAAAAAATTATTAAAGTGTAAAATAGCAAAAATAAAAACAACAATCTAAACCTATTGGAGCAGCTCAATCCCAAGCCTTTTTGTCCTCAATATAGTCTTTTACAGTATAATAGGCTTTCTGACATAGTTTTCGCTTTATAAAAGATTTGAATTTATTAAGGCTTAGTTCTTGAATGTGGCTAGGAAGTTTATTATAAAAACGTATACATTGGCATCTAAACGAGCCACCTATTTTTTTGAGCCTTGTTGTAGGAACAACAAATTTGTGTTTGTTCCTAGTATTTATGTTATGGATATCACTGTATTTTTTAAACAGATTAATATTTTTATGTGCATACAAAAGATTATCATAAATGTACTGAGAAGGCACAGTCATTATATTAATCTCTTTAAATTTGTCTCTGAGGGAGTGTCTGGGACTTAATTTATAAATGGAACGAATTGCCCTTTTTTGTAAAATAAAAATTGTCTGAATATCGGCGGCATTTCCCCACAACAGAATACCGTACGACATCACACTATGAAAATAACTAAAGTATACTAAACGGGCTGTCTCTAAATCAGTTAAATCACGAATTTTCCTAACGGCGTATGCTGCAGAGCTAAGCTTTTTTGACAATTTATCTATATGGGGGCCCCATTGAAGCTTGGCATCCAACGTTATGCCTAGGAATACTGTGGTATCTTCAGGTTTCAACTCTTCATCCTTAATGAGAACACTAGTTTCTACTTGTCTAACATGGGGTATGGTAAACTTAATACATTTAGTTTTTTTTCCGTTAAGAAGTAGGTTATTGACATTAAACCAGTTAACTACTTTTGCAAGGGCGTTATTTACATTGTCAGTAACCAGCTGCTGACGTTTGAGTTTAAATAAAAGTGAAGTGTCATCTGCAAACAACACTATATCATGTTCATCCCTTATGAGGTAAGGCAAGTCATTTATATAAATAATAAATAAAAATGGGCCGAGAATTGAGCCCTGGGGGACCCCCATTCTTACTACAGATCCGGGTGACCTTTTTCCGTTAACATCAACTCTCTGAATCCTATCACTCAAGTAAGAAGTAAGAAGATCCAGAGAGGCGTTCCGGATTCCGTAGTGGTGCAGTTTCCTGATTAATGTTTCATGAAGAACACAATCGAATGCCTTGGACAAATCGCAAAAGATGCCCAAAGCATCGCACTTGTCCTCCCATGCATTATAAATATGTCCTAAAAGTTCAACTCCTGCATCGGTAGTCGAACGACCCCTTGTAAATCCGAACTGTTTGTTATGTAGTAATTTATTATTGTTAAAAAATCTTTGCAATTGATTTAAAATAAGTTTTTCAAAAATTTTACTAAAGGTAGGTAGTACTGAAATAGGTCTATAATTAGTAGGGTCTGATGTACTACCCGATTTAAACAACGGTATTATTTTACTGTTTTTCATAAGATCAGGAAACTCACCACGGTCAATACAATTATTAAATATAACAGCTAAAGTAGGTGCTACAATGTCTATAATCGACTTAGCAACATCCACAGAATTACCCCATAGATCTGCGGTCTTTTTAACATTTAACGTGTGAAAAGTTTTAATTATGTCTTTACAGGTTACATATTGGAAGTGAAATTCAGAATCGCAAACTGGAACGTTTTCTTTAAGTAAAGACTCTGCAGCAATGGGTGATAAGTTAAGAGATTTAGTAGTTGATACGGGAATCTCTGCAAAGAAATTTTCAAAGGCCGCGGCGACTTGACAATCTGATTTAATTATATTGTCATCAATAACAAGGCTGTAGTCACTACTTCGGGTGCATGACCTTCCCGTTTCGCTATTAATGACATTCCAAGTCGTTTTAATAATGTTACTACTATTTTTAATTTTTGAACTCAAATAACGTGACTTGGCAATGCTACAAACTTTTTTAAATATTTTAGAATAATTCTTAACATATAAATTAAATTCAGAAGTGTTTATACAAATCCGTTCTTCATATAATTCATAAAGTCGTTTTCTACTTTTATGTATACCAATGGTGGCCCAGTCACTGAAGGAAGCAATACTATTAACCGATAATGTTTTTGGAATAAATGTGTTATCAAATTGTGTGCAATACATATTAAAAAAATCATTATATTGTTGATTAGGGTCATCATTAGTGAACAAAAGTGGTAATTTACCCATGAGTTTAGTTTTAAATGTTTCCAAGCGATTAGTTGTTTTTGGATTAACAGTGATATCTTTTTTAGTAACTTTTTTGTTTTTATTTGGAATAGTGATTAATTGTCCACAATGATCTGAGTCTATTAGGTTAATAATGTCTTTGTGGGTTGGTATAACATCTGTATAAATGTTATCTAGGCATGTGGCACTAGTAGGAGTTATTCTAGTGGGCTCCAAAAATTGGTTTGCAAGATTGTATGACTGAAACAAACTTATAATTTTAGTACTTAACCCAGAATTTTCTAACAAATTAACATTAAAATCACCACAAATGATGATGGACTTGTTTGTATTACAGATTTTGTGCAACACTTCATCCATAACTTTTTCAAAACAATCATACAATCCTGAAGGAGGTCTGTACACACTTAATATAATGAACTGCTCCAATTCTATACAGGCTATTTCAATTGTCCGTTCAACAGAGAGGCTCACAATATCCTTTCGGTCTTTAAACTTAAGCTGGTTATTTATTAAAATTAATGAGCCACCATGTATAGCATTTACTCTGCTGAATGAACTACCAACCTGGTGATTACTAAAATTGAACATGAACTGGTGACTTTTAAGCCAATGTTCTGTCATACAAAGAATATCTATATTGTAACAATTCAGGAATAATTCTACTTCTAAGTCTTTGTTTGAAAAACCTTGAATATTTTGATGCACCAGATTGATACTATTTAATTTTTTTACACTTTCATTTGACTTATTTACATTTTTGCAAGAGGTTGCCTCTATTGTCTTAAATTCTAATTTAAATGATTAATGTCAATAATTTCAACCAAATTATTACCAGAGTAATTTAAAAAGTCATTGCATTGCTCAATAGGAGCAATTTGTTTAGCCAAATGTTTGGCTGAAATAGAAAAAAAATATGATAGCGACACAGCTATCTGTCTTTTTTGATAGTTAGAAAGATAGTACATAACAATATTATATCTATCTTTTGTCAAATATAAATTATTACCAACATAATAGTTAGTATCAATTAACTGGAATAAGTTATCATTATATGTCAAATTGTGCAATGTCATGTTTATATCAAATCTTAAGTTATTTTCTTCCTGTGGCAAACTGTTACTGTAAGGTAATGTAAACAAAACAATTTTTCTTAAGCTAACTAACTGTAACTGTAACTGTCTCACGTTGTATACCATCAAGCAATATTTCGTGCTCAAAAAATTTGGAATTATAGGTTCAGTTCATGCAGGCCTGTAATTTCAAATCTCAAAACCTGTGGACTTTATGAGGAGGTTTAAGGGAAATTTTGAAAAGATTTTACAGTGTATAGTTTAATGTCATAAGCTCTACAGACTCACGTCTATAATACTCTACAAAGACATTCACAAACAAGATGATGAAATATTTAAAAAAGTACATACTTACATTCACTCTTCAAGGAGAATATTTAAGCAGTAAAGATACTTAATTTTCTCATCATCAAAACGAAAGACGAAGTTGTCAGACACTTCGAACAACGCTGTGTAATCATACATACGTCAGCAGTGCCTTGGCACAGAACAGATAGGTACAGAAGGTCTGTCTATACAAAAAAAGATGCGCATCCCTGGTGCGTAGAGTTCGTGGCGGTGCCAGCATTCTTAGCATGATAGCTAGTCTTAATAAAGTATTTATTGTTATTATGTCATCTGTCTAGCCTTTTTTCAACTATGTTAGGGTCGGCTCCCAGTTTATAAGGATAAATGATAAATGATTTTATTTTTGTAAGTAGGTTTGCAAAAACACTTTTACACGTCAATCATATTTTTTAATTACTAGATGAGGTCGGCGTTTCCTATCTGACTAGTCTGAGAAGAAAGGCCGAAATCAACTCAGAGGTCACAGTCTCTTTTAAAGTCCAGACATAATTTTGGTCAGGTTATATGAAGACCATGTAGATCGATGTCTGAGATGGTCTTTTAAGGAAGAAACCACACAGATTGACAGGACCTGTCCAGTCAGTGCACACATTTGTCAGATGTCGGATGCAACTTTTATATGAAGCGACTGCCTATGTTACCACCACAACCCAGTTACTGGGTAATCCGATATCCCTTGGCAAGACTGGTTGTCAGAGATTCGGGCTTCTGACGACCCGTAATGACTGTCAAAGATCCACGAATGACAGCTGGAACCAACAGCTTAACCTGTTTGCCGAGGCACGGGAGGGTCTCCGTATGTAATGATGGTCACCCATCCACGGACCAACTGCGGCAAGCGTTAGCTTAACCTGATCGATCGACCTGTGCGGCTGTTATTACTTAGCCATGAGCCCTTTTAGCCTTTACGTCTATACATCGAGCGAAAACGCACGCACACGATTTACGAATAGCGAGTGCAAGCGCACTTGCTACTAGCATTCGGTTGAGTTGTTGTTATACAGTATGTAGATTACTATCACCGTACGTACGCGTCTATTAAAATCATAATTTTGAACTGATGTTATGTCTAAAACAAATAATTATCAACTTTATTTTCGTGATAAATTAAGTTGATTTCAAAATGAAAAGTATTAAAACAAATACAAGTTTTAATTTGAGGGAATTAAAACTGTTCTCCCAAAACACATTTGTTTACATTTTTGGAAACAAAATTGCAAATATAATATTGTGTGCGTGCGCCTGTTTTTGCTCGTTGTCTGGAGTCGATATTCTGTAGTATCACTTAACTTTACTTTTAAAATCGCTTTCGCATCTTCCAACTTTGTTTAAGAAATGCGAAATAAGATTATTATCGTTTCGAATTTTTCTACCCTATAAATTATGCGGTTGGATTACGCTCTTTCTCTGTTTTATATTTTGGGGTGCTTTGACTGACATATAATAATTGGAGTTTTTATTTTGATTTGTACCATTATTCAGTTTATCTTTTGTTTTAAGATCTATATTTTTTTTTAAGATCATAAGGACGTCCAAGAATATAAAGTTTTTTTTTAAGGTATTGATTTTAAATAAGGCGAAAATAGGACTCTGTCTGTCTGTAATATCCTAGGATCAATAGTAGGTATATGCTATATATAGACTTCCAGACCGTATTTGGGCAATGGCGGCTAACCTCGACGGAAATTAGCCTTCGGCGCGGGAGATGGTATAATGCACAAGTGTGTGCGCAGACAGAGGTGCACTCTCTTTTCCTTCACTCTCGTGGTCCGATCGACCGGAGAGAGATCAGGCGCAGGATCAACGACATAGGTAACGTGCTTTTCGAGGTACCGGGTTATCACTTCTCCAATTTTCAAACTCTGGGCTGTTACTAAGAAATTCCTAATGGAAAATCCCAATAACACTTTGTCCGACCCGGGAATCGAACCGAGGACCCCACGCGTCGCTATAACGCTGCACTAGATCAACGGGGCAGCCAAGAGCCATGTTCATAGCTGACAATGATTATGAGTATTGTAGAGGTTCAACATTGCCTATGACCCTGTAGGTATATCCAATCAAAAAGAAAGAGAAGCGCGATGACACAACGCTGGTAATTTATTGCAAATTAAGAAGCAATTCTCTATTTACAAAAAATCTATTGTTTAGACTAAAAAATTAAAACACTAGTAATTTAGTATGTTGCTTCTAGAATAATCTGACAAAAAATCAGAATGATTGTATGTAGGTATAAGGTTTTTATTGTAAAAAGAAAGTTTTTAGAGGTATCTTCATGATTTTATTCTATCATATCAAATTAGTTGTATTAAGTTTTCAACACACTATCTACCTAACGTAAACCCTGAAGAATATCATATATTTTTCTGATTTTGTTTACTGTAGTCGATCATATACTTTTATTGTTTCTAAAACTTGCGTTTTTTGCATTTAGGTCCTCTAAGCCCCTTTTTTATGCGGATGGGAAATCATCAAATGACCTCTCCCGCTCTGGGTGGAGCGGAAGGGAGTGTCAGACTCTTACTGACTAAAACCCACCCGTGTTCCTTCCTTAGCCCTTTATGTTCCGGGCCAGCGGTAACCTTTTCGGACATCCTCTAAGCCCCTTATGTAAAGATCAATGAGTTAGTCACAGACTTAAACTAGTCGCACTAGAACGGGTATTTATGCCTTAATTGGAAGGTGGCACAACCTACGCGTAGTCGCACTATCTTTAATGAATGGGTCTCGCCAGGATTTCCTTCTTTGTGTTGACTTGAACGTTGTAATTAACATTTGTAAATATGTAGTTGTTAACTTAGAAACCGATTTATAGCGAATTTTTTATTTCAGAAAAATCTTTGTTTAAACTATTTGGTAGATGTCACGTCATGTCTTTGAATTTTTGGTCCTAAGACATGCTGGTTTCAGCGGGATTATCCGAAAGGGTTACCGCTGGCCCGGAACATAAAGGGCTAGGGAAGGAACACGGGTGGGTTTTAGTCAGTACGCTCCACCCAGAGCGGGAGGGGTTATTTGATGATTTCCCATCCGCAAAAAAAAAAAGACGTGCTGGTTTCCTCACGATGTTTTCCTTTACCGTTTTTGAGAGCAATGGTGCTGAAATAAATTACGTAAAGTACAAGTTACATACAACTCGTAAGTCGAGGCCGTTACCACTGAAATCTACCAACCCGCACTGGGCCCGTGTGGTGGATCACCCATCCACGGGCCAACCGCGGCTAGCGTAGCTTACCTGATCGATCGACCCGTGCGGCTGTTATTACTTAGCCACAAACCCTGCGGATCTGTGTCAGATGAGGATCTGTCATAATATATGCTAGATTGATTTCTGGCAGTATGTGATCGGTGTCATTTGCAACAGAGAACACGGAACATAAAAAAAAATCGTTTGCCGAACCAATGTCCTATAAATACTCAATTCTTTATTGCATTCCTTAGGTATTACATAGATAGTATTACAAAGTAATGATCAATATGGACCCTTTTTTTTTTTTTTTGCGGATCGGAAATCATCAAATGACCCCTCCCGCTCTGGGTGGAGCGGAAGGGAGTGTCAGACTCTTACTGACTAAAACCCACCCGTGTTCCTTCCTTAGCCCTTTATGTTCCAGGCCAGCGGTAACCCTTTCGGACAATCCCGCTGACTCGGCAGGCTTCGGCCCTATGGGGCCCCTCCTCGATGCTGACATCTCTTTGAGGCGCGCGTGGAACACGTACGCGCCGTCCGGCACGGGCCTGGTCCTGATCGGACGGTGAGCTACCCAGATCTGTGTCAGATGAGGATCTGTCATAATATATGCTAGATTGAGTTCTGGCAGTATGTGATCGGTGTCATTTGCAACAGAGAACACGGAACACAAAAAAAATCGTTTCCCGAACCAATGTCCTATCAATACTCAATACTCAATTCTTTATTGCATTCCTTAGGTATTACATAGATGATATTACAAAGTAAATGATCAATATGGACCCTTTAGGGCACAGCAAAATTAGGAGAGAGGAAGAGGGCTAAGTAGCAATTCAATATTATTATAAATTGCATAGTAATGTAAACATCATTTTTAATTAAATACTTTATTATTATTTATTATTAGATGTGCTTAATTGGGTGTATAATTATGTATGTTTAAAATATATTATTAGGTTTGTGTATATAGGTATAGTATATTAATTATTTTATGTAATTATTACGTAAAAGTAATGTAGGAAATTATTATGAAGTTTTTTTTTCAAATATTTTCATTATTATCCTCTCTCGTCTCGTTTGTACTTATTTACAAATATAATATTATTTAGCAGTGACAACAACACTCATGGCTATTCGGTGTTCTATAGTACTCAATGTAAGGACGGGATCCTTGGCCTAATATACTTACGATAAGAGTGGATTGAAATTGACAGCGACGAGCTAGTCCAACCGAACTGTGTTTGACACCTAGTGATTGGGGTATCATCACTAAAACACACTTTATACACGGTGTAATGTGATAGTTTTGAGCCTCAAACAAAGAAGAATAGAATAGAATAGAAATACTCTTTATTATGTACACCAAATAAATTACAGACATAAAAATAGAAACTGTACATAGGGTGACACAATGGGCGGTCTTATCGCTAAAAGCGATCTTTTAAAGACAACCTTTGGATGGATTAAAAAGGGGAAGGACAGACAAATACTGTAGGTAGTCTGTGGTGTACCTATTACATAATACAATAAAAATACATAACGTATATTATACTAATCTAAATAAATATATACATATAATAATAAACATGAAACAGGAGCAAAGAAATTATGATGATGATGTTTAAGGAGAGAGGAAGTGCTTTTTTATCATAATTTTAAAAGTGGACAAAGATTGAGCACGCCTTACCGACACGGGCAAGTCATTCCATAACCGTACTGCTTGAACAGTAAAAGATTTGTCATAGAAACTGGTGGAATGCATCGGCATCTCTAGTCTCAGATTTTCCGATGACCTCAGAAGAATAAGTTCTTATGTTGCCGTCGACAATGTGCCGCTCGGTATGAGTATTTGAGTACAGTGCTCAAATCAAATATATGGGTATTAACAGAAAATTAAAAGAACATCTAACAGAAAAATGCTTTTACTCGGTCGCAGAATACCTAGAACAAAATAATTAGTAGTTATAATTAAATAATTAATAAAACTTCGTAGCGCCAATTAAAGTTGACTTTACTACTTTCATTGCAATTTCTTTATATTTTCTCACCTTTGAAACCTTCCTTGTACTTCAACAAATATTTCAAAACCAAAATTAGGCAAATCGGTTCAGCCGTTCTCGAGTTTTTGTGAGACTAACAAAGGTCAATTCATTTTTATATTTATAGATAGATAGATAGATTATGTTGACATTATTATTATGTTGCCGTGCCCTAACCGGGTTTCATGTTGGAACTTACAAATATTATATTGTAACAAAAATGAAATGTATATGTTACGGCTAATGACCGAAGTGCGGCTACACTAACCAAACCTAACCTCGGGGTGCCCTTGGCTCGCTCTTGCACCCTATGTCGCCTCGCGAAATACACACGAACCGCATGTGGCCGGCTAAAACTAGGTGTAGCCGCACTTCGGCCGGCTTAAACTAGTTGTAGCCGCACTTCGGTTATTAGCCGTGACATATACATGAATGCAATAAAGAGTTTGAGTTTGAGTTTATTTGAGTACAGTGCTCAAATACCCAAACGACATGTTGTCGACGGCTGCAGTTGCCTCGGCCGTTGACACGTATAGCTCGTGTGTATGAGCACTTAGGTGAATTGGCGTGAGACGCCCTTCAGCTCAAATAGATAAACCATTGACCTCAAACATGAGAAACTATTTGCCAATAGACACCCACATCTTGCCAGTAATGTCATTATTACCCGTGTAGGTGTAAGGGCAAACCTATTGCCAAAACAGGCAGAGTTCATAATATAATCAGATTATAACTTTACTACTGCTGGGACCCAGGCTTCTCTCTGGGAGAGGGAGTGGGCCGTAATTCACCACGTGGGCCCAGCGCGGATTGGTCATAACAGAAATCTACTGAATCCAGCTTTTGGACCACTGAGAATTTTTAGATAAAAAAACCCACTATCTAACACTTTACACGATTCAATGATCAAATCGCTGACGCGGGGGTATCACTATTTCTCGACTAAAAAGGCAGTCAAAAAAACTAAAAAGTAACTCCCAAACAAACTCATTTAATTCGCTTATTGACTTTAGCTGTGAACCTAAACAATGGCGCTAAAATAATCACTATCTCCAACCGTCTAAACACCCAAACTAGTTTTAATCGTCCCTTTCTCGCATTACCGGGCAAGCTTCAGTAATCATGAGTTAAATCTTCCTAATGACTGGCCGGCCTCATTCGAGGCTCGCATCATTATCTTAGCCAGGGTTATCACACCTTAAAACCTCGGCGAGGTATTTGAATAGTGTTTCAAAATGGCGGTCGAGTGAATGCATGTGCCAAGTTAGGAAATTAACGTCGTATGTAATTTTGACTAAAATGTAATCTAACTTCAAGTCGGTTTAAGCATTTTTGAGGAACGTATAAAATGAGAAAACGCTGTTAGAATAATTATTATAGTAAAGTTTCCCTTTCCAAGTGTTTTTTGATTAACTTGTTAACACGAGTGGGCCTACTCCCTAAGCAGGAAGAAGAAGAGAAGAAAAAGATAAGTTTTGGCCGAATTTACGGGCTTATACTGCACCGTACCACTTACGGACATCAGGTTAGTTTAAGGCCCCAACTAAGAATGAATGATAAAACGAATTGACAGTTGTCCCTACTCCCGAAGTACTTTTGCCCGTCTGAAAAATTTAATTTGACACTTGTTTTAACAGATCAACTACTTTAGGACTATATCTTCTATCTCTATATCTATCTGTGTGGTGTCTTCAAACTCAAACTCAAACCATTTATTTCAATTAAACCTTGTACAGGCACTTTTGAATTGTCAAAATTCTTGACGGACTTAGATTTTCCCTTATCCTTTAATTCCCGAAACTCGAAGGCTATTTCTCGTAATTTTAAACGTCCAAAATCTCGACAAACAAATGTCAAAATCTTGTCAAAATGTAGGGAAATTAGAGGTATGTTTGACAGATTGAGACTGAGATCAGACTGTGAAAGTTTTTAAAATTACGAGAATTGCCCTGATCATTCGAATTCAAATATTCAATTGATTCATTTAATTGTGACATCCTTACGTGTATGTCTCAACTTATTACTGTTTAATTTGCAAAAGAAGCTATGATAGTTTGCCAGCCCTGTTAAGTGCTATCTCTTTAAAGTGGCGATGCCATGTCGTCGTTTTATCTGCAATGTGAACTTCTAGGCTGACGCGGTCTCAGTACAGATATCTTAGTGCGATGAGAATTCAATTTGCGGTTGTTTTAAATTAGATCGGTGGGCTGTAGTAGTGGAGAGAGCTTCAGCCCACCAATTAACAACTTATTCTTATAAACTTATGTTTATAAGAATAAACTTATGTTTATAAGAATAAGTATTTAATTTGACTATCGTGGTTTGTGGTGACAACAGAAATTAATTAATTTAGAACTCATCAAACATTGTGGAATAATCTCTCAAGGTTTATTAATTTACTATACTAAATTTTTTCTTCTTAACATACTACACTGCTAAATATTTTGCACTCAACTATATTTTATATTCATAGCATATACATTTTATTATAAAATAGTACCTACAGCGAAAATGTAATATCACCCTACTCTCCAGGAGTAATATAAACGTTATTTATTTATTTTTCTACCTTTCTTTCTCTTTTACCCCGTGGTAAAAGAGAAAGGTTATGTAGAAAGAGAAAGAAGCCGTCTTCTGTCTCTTTCTACATAACCTTTCTCTTTTCAATATCAACCTCCACAACTCGCAAATAAGGAAACGATCTCCGATCAGATCGACTGTAGGTACATTTGCCAAGACTTCGAAAAACCATCACATCATCCCGACACGAGAGCAATATTTCAGCCAGTATCGGATTTAAATTCCCGACTGGCACGCATAATCGGTGGATCTGACCAACTTTGAAATAACTAACTTAATGTTATTCAAAACGTGTCGCTACATTTATCCTAACAGGGAGATCGGGCACGACTTACTGACAGGCAACTCCTTATAAATCTTATATGCCGCGTATATACTTGATAATAGTCCCGAGCCAAGTCTAAAAAGTTTTTGAGGATTTTGAAGGGAGTGAGATGTCACGTTTGGGTGGGCCATTATTTTACCTATTTGAATTTTTGACAAAGCTACATTATCGTCATTATCGTCTGTGGATGGGTGACCATCTTTACATACCGAGACCCCTCCAGGCCTCGGAAAGCACGTTAAGTCGTTGGTTCCGGCTGTCATTCGTGGATCTTTGACAGTCGTTACGGGTAGTCAGAAGCTCGAAAGTCTGACAACCAGTCTTACCAGGGGTATCGTATTACCCAGTAACTGCTGTACGGTATTCAGCTGTATCCGGTTAGACTGGAAGCCGATCCCAACATAGTTAGGAAAAGGCTAGGCTTTTATTATATTAAGCAAATAAATAATTTGATTATATTTGATTTCTGATCTGTCTCAATCTGTCAAAATACCTTACATTTTTGACATTGATTGTGGGCTGGCTGAGATGAGGTTGCGACTAGATTTTGCACCTTTTTAACTACGGGAATAGGCCTTTACGAGCTCATTAAATCCAGTAAAACCTTAAAAACTGTACCATAATGATAAAGATCTATCTGCACCTCAACGTGAACCCACAAAATATAAATAAAAATATGCTTTTCAATGAAACGCGGAAGCCCATAATGAACAGACTTTATTTTTTTTACATTTCTCATCTTCCGAACTCTAATGATCTTAAATGAAAAGGAGCCGATATAACATTAAATTTTAGGGTTCCGTTCCCAACGGGTGCCAACGGCACCCTATTATTTTAAGAGTTCACTGTTCGTCCGTCTGTCACAGGGCTGTCTGTATCTTTAGAACCATAATAAAATAGATTTTATTCTTCTTACCACAAATTACAGCTTAAAGTTAAATTAGTCTATAGATACGATTTTGTACTTAATTTGTGGAAGACTGGTGCCTAAACTAAGTTTTTTACAAAACCTGTAAGTTAGGTCACTAGGCCCACTTAACAATTTATATATTTCAAGTATTGTACTGAAGATGTTTTGTTTGAAATCACAGTACCTAGTGAACTGTAATTAGTTCTTTGAGAAATAAATGTCTTTAAATCAAATTCATTCATTATTATGTCATGTATTGAAAATTATTTAATGTATTAATAGAAATATTGCAGAGAAGAGGGTGTATATAGGCATGTGTATGTTGGGAGTGAGAGTGTGCGTATGAGTAAGTGGAAGTGGGGTGGGTCTAGGAGGTTACCTGCGTTATTTTGGGAACACTAAATTAGCATATGGTATTGAAAAGATCTTCAGTTTGTGCGAAATCTAAGGAAAGAAGCTAATCAGGTTTTAAATTTTCACAGAGTGTGTACCACTACTACCACTATGGCTGATAAAACAAAAAATAATAAAATTAAAAATTAAATGCTGTCCCATACAAGTATCATTGCTTTTTTCGTAGTTTATGTAGTGTTAAAAATTGGATGGTGGGACGGAACCCTCCGCTGTGAGTACGACTCGCACTAGGCCGCTTTTTTTTTACCATTATACTCCGAATGTTTCATCTCAATATATCCGATCTACTATTTATACTCCAATGCTTTTGAATAAAATATAGCGACTTCTTATAAGGTCAGATTTGGGAGCACCTGTGGCTTCAGGATCGAATGCTTCAGAAAGATGGAGTGGTTTCGAAATAAAACATGAAATATAAAAGTTCTCAAAGAGCCTGTGGCAGCAGATATTCGGAAAATGCTTTGATGTTTGGTCAAACTTGAGCGTTTTAGAATGAGGTTTAGACGTAACAATATCTACTCGGTTATGAATATTTCCTCTTGCCGGTGATCGTTTTTCATTTTTTATACTCGTGGAAACAAATTTTGGAATATCGAATCATATTTCACAAAATATTGCAAGTGAAAGGTCGGTATTAAAAATCAAAGTCATTTATTCAGACTAGGCTGAGGATCAGCACTTTTTGGACGTCAAAATCAGCACTTTATGAATATAAAACTCAGCACTTTTTGACCGTCAAACTCAGCACTTTTAGAACGCCAAAATCAGCACTTTATGAATGTCAAACTGTGCTCAGTTTTTGACGTTCAAAAAGTCTAGAGTTTAATGTTCAAAAAGTGCTCTTTTTGAACATTAAACTCTAGACTTTTTGAACGTCAAAATCAGCACTTTTTGAATGTCAAACTGAGCAATTTTTGGCCGTTCAACTCAGCACTTTTAGAAAGTTAAAATCAGCACTTTATGAATGGCAAACTGAACACTTTTTGAACGTCAAAGAATTGACACTTCCAATACCTACTTACTAATTTTTATTTTCAGTACTTTGGTAGTTGATTCAATGTTCATCGATACATACAGAACATTTTGATTGACATCCTCACTTACTAGCAAGGTGACAAGCCGAGATATCATCTTACCTTCATAAAATACTGATATTTATGCAGCTTCATCTGATTAGACTGCAAGCCAACTCCTGCTAAAAGGCCAACCTTTCTCTGATAATGATAAGTGACAGGTTCCACCATAATTTAAGTAACGATGAAGCAAGTTCTGCTATGAAATCCACCAGTCGATAATAAATTCTAATCGTGAACATGAGTTGTGCTTCGAATGGCGTAGATTGCGCCATCTCGCGTTTTGGACGTGAAACTGCAATGCAACCAAAATAGGATTGAAACATGACGTTCAGAATCTTTGATAAGAAGAAAAATACAACGAGAATTTTCCCAATGATATTGACGACTCTCTCATGCACGAGGTTGCGGATTCAAATCCGGGAAATTACCAATGTGACTTTTTTCAACGTCACGGCGTAACTCTTATGAGTTATTTCAATGGAATTTACTTTAAAACATAGAGAATTATCATATATCAAAGTTTACTTATTCGTTTTGGCACATACGTCGTTTTATTCCGAGCGCACAAACATTATAGCCATCTCTCTTCTTTTGCGTATCAAAAGTAATTGCATCACTCTCTCCCGCTTAGTAGATCAGTCGGCGCTATGATTTATTTTCGTGGTAGCGCCATTGCTAACCCACCTTTTTTTTTTTGAGGATTGGAAATCTTCAAATGACCCCTCCCGCTCTGGGTGGAGCGGAAGGGAGTGTCAGACTCTTACTGACCAAAACCCACCCGTGTTCCTTTCTTAACCCTTTATGTTCCGGGGCAGCGGTAACCTTTTCGGACAATCCCGCTGACCTTGCTAACCCGCTTTTAGGAAGCATGGTGATCAATACTCGTGCCTTCTCTGTATGAGAAGAGGTCTTTGCCCAGCAGTGGGACAAATTATAGTAGGCTAGTATTATTTATTGAAGTGAAAACTTCTTTATGCGCGTTGGGCATTTTTTGAGATGGGAAAAAACCATTGAACTCGCGACATTGTTACCGTAACCGACACCGCGCTTGTTTTGTTCATAAGACGATTCTCAACCACCACTCAGACCCACCCAGAGCGGGAGGGGTCATTTGATGATTTATCCACAAAAAAAAAAGACGATTCTCAAAATATGAATACACATGTAATTGAGTTTTCACTTCTGTCGGCATCGGCACTCCTGGAGTGCCACATTTTTTTTTTATTATACTTACTTACCTAGTTTGATCAAACTGTAATGGCATTAGAATAATATTTTTTTTATGGAAATCAAGAATATGTACTATATAATATTTTTGATGTAATTTTCTTGGATCTGATTTGACAGCGCTTTTCAAAATCCAAGGCTTTTCAGAGATCTACAAGATGCCTTTATGTAAACGCGCGGTTTCACAAAAATCTCTGAGATTACGACGATTTTTACCGAGCATCTAGATTTCTCGATAGTGTTTATATATTCCAGTATTGGCCACGTTTGCGTAGAAAGGACTTTCATTGAAAGCGGTGAAAGCAAGAAAGGTTTGCGCCTTAGCTTTCTGCGCCTATGTAGATAGATATTTATCCAGTCCAGCTGTGCTTCGATAGGTTACATAGATACATAATCAGCCTATAATGTTCCCACTGCTGGGACACGGGCCTCCTCTCTGTGAGAGGGAGTGGGCCATAATCCACCACGCGGGCCCAGTGCGGGTTGGTAGACGTCACATGTCTTCGAATTTTTGGTCCGAGGACATACCGGTTTCCTCACGATGTTTTCCTTCACCGTTTTGAGAGAAGTGGTGATTCTGGTGATGATATAATTTACACAAAGTAAAGCGCCTGTCTGGGTTCGAACGGTCGCGGCCGTCACCCTGCTCTCTAATTATTACGGTAACAGTAGCGCGAGTTCAATAGTTTCAATGGTTTCGGAATCATCTTACCGCTAAAACCACTGAACCGATTTAGATAGTTTGAGTCCCGGGAAAGGACATAGGATAGTTTTTATCCCGATATTCCCTCGGGATCGACACATATGCGGGTGAAACCGCGGGGCGCTGCTAGTTAATAAATAAAGTCCACCAATTTACGTACTTGGGTCACACGCTTACCGACGACCCTAAGGATAATGTAGACATCGAAAGGGAATGTAGGGCACTGGCGGTCCGAGGGAACATGTTGGCCCGTAGATTCTCTCGTTGTGCGGACCAAGTCAAAATCGCCCTGTTCAAGGCGTTTTGTCAAGGTTTGTACGCGGGTTTATGGGTCAGCTACACCAAAAGATCGCTAGATGTCCTACGCATCCCATACAACAATGTTTTTAGGATGTTGTTGAAACCGCCCTTTTTTGTAGCGCATCGGAGATGTTTGCTAAAACTGAACTGACGGCTTCCATGCCCAAAAAGTCGCATCACTGATGCGTAGAACGCGGGCAGTGACAATAGCATCCTGAAAACAGCTGTGGTGGAAAGTCCTTACTCCCCTTTTCTAAAGCATTATGTGGGAAGAATGGTCAGATAGCTTATTCCTTGCGTTATCGTTCTCTGCACATCCTGCGCCAGTCACCTACTGTTCTTCTCCTTGTTTTGTGTACTACTAACACTAGTTATAAGATACTAGCTTCCGCCCGCGGCTTCGCCCGCGAGGTATGTCGATAAAAACGATCTTAAGTCCTTCCCCGGGATGCAATCTATCTCTCTACCTTTTATCGAAATCCGTTCAGTGGTTTAGGCGTGAAAGGTAACATGCAGACAGACAGAGTTACTTTCGAATTTATAATATTACTAGCTTCCGCTCAAGGCTTCGCCCGCGAGGTATGTCGATAATAACTATCCTATGTGTTTGGCAAAGAGATAGATTGCATCTCCAGGGCCAAGGCCCTGACATTATATCGAAATCCGTTCAGTGGTTTAGGCGTGAAAAGGTAGACAGAGTTACTTTCGAATTTATAATATTAGTATGGATTTTACTAACAAAATGGACTATACATATTATTGTCCGAAGAAAATAAAAAAAATAAAAATTAAACATCACTACAATGCCAACCGAACATTCTCAACCTACTACCGCGTACCAGGCTAGAAGATCCAAAAAACGTTAGCCTAACAAAACGATGTAATGGCATCGCAATCGTGCCACATCCATCAAACTCGCAAGTCGGTCAGGTATGCTACGCGGAGTACACACCGACGCACTTGTTTGATGCAAGAAAGAAAGAAATAAAACAGTACTTGGGATGGTTACAAGTAATGCAGACTTATTTATTATTATTATTTGTATTTAATATACAACTACCAATGGACTCAAATATAATCAATAAAAGCACTAATTGAAATCGGCTGATTAATTTAAAAGCACTAATTGAAATCGGCTGATTAATTTAAAAGCACTAATTGAAATCGGCTGATTAATTTATTAGGTACCAAAGACCAATCTAGAGATGATGTCAATACCACCAAGTCTCAACTTTAAAAAAATAATAGCTAAAACAATCCACTTTAAACATCAGAGCAAAGATGGAAGGAGTTTAATAAAACACATGAAATACTTCTAAAAGAAAATACTGTTATCATCTTTATCAACAATCCATAAAATAATACAGAACTCCATATTATTCCCACAATTACTAATCCAGTCTTGAGCGAAGCAAATCAAATTCCAAAGAATAACAGTCAGAGATAAGTGTTGTAGATGTACTGGCATAAAACTTGCCAAGTTGTAGAAATTAACCGAGACGAACTTTCCCGCCTTGAACAAGCTAAAACTTAGCAACGAAGCAATTTATCGGTCGATGGTCTAATTGCAAATAAATCTTTATAAGACCGACTACAAGTTGAAAGTATGTAAGTAATCGATATTTATTAACTTCCGTAGTAGATATCGTTATGTAAGACGTCCGTTTAGTAGCAGCTACAGTCATTTGTTATTTGGTTTTGCATCCATCTCCCATCCATGTAAATTTTTGGGTAATGATCCCTTTGAAAAATTATTTGAAGAGCGAGACCTTTGTCCAACATCAGAATGTAAGGTACAGGTATCAAAACAAAAAATCGTCTCTGATTATTATAATTGCTATTTCATTGTTAATGAGTATACGGAATAAAATAATCTTAACTATACCTACGACATAATCCAAAAATCATACGAGAAACGTTAAAATTACGTTTTAATAAATTACGTAATTATGTTAAAATTTCTTATGCCAAAGCTGAATTCATAGCCGCGGTACGACCTTCAACTCGTGTGTACTCAGCGCTATGTCTAAGAAAAGAGAGCGAACACTCCGATCAACGTATAAAGTATTTGGAACAAGCGTTATCAAGTGCTATCATAATGTTCTTCTTTTTTCTAATTAGAATGCGAAAAAAAAGTGATAAGTAATTCAAAGTAGAACCTTAAAAGGTTAAATCGACGCGTTGTGATTAATAGAGACAGATTGATCGGTTCAAAAGAACTTGCATCCGATCCTAAATAAACTGGAATAAGGAAAATACGATGATGAAAAAAAAATTAAAAATACTGACACCCAGATTTTAAAAAAGTACTGAAACGTGCAGACTGATAAAAATATCAACGACCAAATAATGAATTGAGGTGTTATTTCAAAACAATAAATTGAATTTGTATTAAAATTGGGGGTCAAAGTCGTTAAAAGGAGTTTCTATTTATTAGAAACCTCCAAAATTATAGACCAGTGCAAAGGGGTTTCATAATAAGAACAACACATAATTTTAGCATTTTAGAGGTTTCTTCCCAAAAATACGATTACCTATTGTGTCCTCACAAACGTAAAAAAATAATGCAGAACTTTATAGCAATGCAAACCCACCTTCCGGTAATTTTGCACCTAGTGGTTTACGTGAAAATGGGCAAAAGCTAGGTCAAATAACAGACAGTGCGAAAACAAGTATTGGCAACGCTTAAAACCATTTATGGCAACATCGTGCTGCTCTAAGAAGTCGTTGGAAAAATCGAATAAGGGAAACGGAGTACTTTTACTTGGCACTTTTACGATAGCTAGTTCTCCTGAAAATACTGTTACTAGTCTGTGAGCTGTTAATATCGTTAGCGTCTATCCAATGCTTAGCATGTACCTATAATATTTCTTTCATAGAATTTTAAGAACATGCTTCATAATTATGTTGCTTTCGTCAGCTATATAGGGTTAGGTATATGTCAAGGATAATCAAGTTAATTTTAGAATCTGCTGCAATTGAAAAATAATGATCTGTAAACTCAAGATCAGCCCACTTAATTTTCTAATGATTTTTCAAGGGCTAACCTTTAAAAAATCATTAGAAAAAGTTTAAGTGTGGCTGTACCATGTATAATGTTGTATTGTAGACCAAAAAAAGTATTCATTTCTAGATTACTTATTATAATTAAAAAAAGACTCACCATTTTCGCAATATCTTACGACTTAGACCAAGAATGATTGAATTAATATTCATAACTTGTATTTTCGCTTCGGCGGATACAATAAATATCCAGAGTATCTTACTAATTGCTGCCTATGGATAAAATAATTTCCCTTTAATAAATTTCATTGGAAGTTAAATTTCGGAAATAAGTATCTCCAACGTAAATTATAATTTTACCAGCTCAAGCTTGAATTTCCAAAAAGTTTTGTGTCAAAGATAAATTCGAAGTAATCAGGGAGAATGTTAGTCATTCAAGATATTTATAGAAAATGAAATTCAAGAGGAGTACAAAAATATTAGTAGGTAATTGGGACGCGAAACTTTCCTAATATTTTATAGTTGAAACAGACTTTAATAATAAAAGGCGACGTTTCAAATAGAAGACATAACATTTAGATATAATCAGCTGCTTATTTTCCCGCGCAAGTCGTAGGTACTAATTATAAATTCAATCCACCATGTGTGCAAAACCTGGTTTTTAATTAGTTGCTCGGCGTTAATTGCGTCTTGTTGATAATGATTAACGCAATACGCAAGCATTTAAAAAAGTAATAACGAAACTAGAATCTAACAGGAATTTCACAAGCTTCCTTGAAGACAGTTTTATAAACAAAAAATATGATACAAGAAAATCTGATAAATCTATTTCTTTAATATAATTATCTTCATCAAAGAGCACAGACTAATAAAATACATAAGGAAACACTCGTTGAAAGCAAAATATATTTTTCATTTACTCACATGTGAAAATAATTCCTTGGATTTTGCAAAGACCTCCGACGTATGTTTGCCTTTTTTGCAAACCTTATCCTTTGTCACTTTATTTTTATGTTCAGTAAGTATCAAAGAACTGTCATTGATCGTTACTGTCTCAATTATAACTGTAGAAATAAAATGGTCAATTTGATGGTCTCACGATGCGTGGGTTTAGATCTGTTCGACCGCACTTTGTGTTGTATTTTTGTTTATATCATTGGCTTTTCCGGCTTTCTTTTTTACTTTAAAATGTTGGTCGTCAACATTCTTCCTATTCTTTCCTAGATCGTTTTCTTCAACAATTATAAAGTGGGTAATTGGTCTGGAAAACTTCCACGGAACAAGTCTAATAAAAGCCAACTTTTCAAGCCAGCTCTTTTTAATAATGTTGAGGTTTAGAACAAAAAGTTTTCAAAGAATGACCCCTTTTCAATTTGAATTTGAACAGCGAATGAAAGTTTAGTGACCACGGAATGAACTGGGAGTCCTAGTTTTATGTTTTCATTCATAATCATTTTATGATTACTTAAACTATGAACTCCAATTGGAAGCCCATTGAATGAACTCAAATTATCTATTGTTTCATTAACGCGTGCAGTATTGCCTTGCCCACCGAAATGAATTATTAACGCTTGCTTGTACACAAATAAAAAAAGTGATTTCCTAACAAAAAAGCTCAAACTCAATCACAAACAATACTCCATTGTTATAATGAATTGTTTTGTTGCTTGTTCAACATAAAACTGCCTGATCATTGTTATCTTTTATTCCACCCACATGGTTTTTTAAATAAATTAAATCAATTAGTTGTTCAATTGTTTCTATTTCAAACATTACTTTCAATCTATTTCAACACGAAACAGTCGCTTCAATTCCTTCACCACTTTACAGACTGATCATCGTAAAGTTTTATGCTTTCAAAGCATCGTTTCCCCGGTAATATCATGTTCCACTGAACGTTAAAGTCATAACATTTCGCTGAAACTAAATCATAGCACGTTTCCGTTACCGTTTGTAATACACGTTCCATTAAAACGACGTCGGCAGACGGCAACATAGCTTTAATAACGTCTGTCATACACATGTTTACTTTTGCCAATCAAACAGATCTAACTGCATTAGCCACATCCGTCTACCGTGAGTATTGCAACATCGTAACTGACCATCAAACGACACAACACTTGCACAATATACTCCGCTGTCGTCCACACTTAGTCTCACAACACTAGGAATCCTTCCATTCAGGGTTTGTGGGGCGCACTATCTAGGAACAAACATCCCTATACAAACAAGCCGGACCGTTGCGATGTTTCGAACGCGGGAACGGCGGCCGGCAGCGATGCACCTCCTCCGACGGCCGGTAAGCGACTGGCTGAAATCACGTTTAGTTGTGAGCCACACCGGCTATTGCATCCGAGCATTAACGACAACGGCCGAATGTAATTTTGAGGTGTAAACGGGATAGGTGAGAGATTGTAGGGAGTAGAGAGAGACAAACGCACAGGTGGGGTGGGAAATGGCTGCATCAGAGTGTAGGGGTTTTGTCTATGCAGGTTGGAGATTTAGAGTGCATTCGACCGAGAGGCGCCGACGACTGGAGACGCCTGGGGCGTCAGAAACCCTATCATTTTGTACCATTAATGAATTGATGTCTTCACTGGCCCGAATTGCGGCCAATTTTATTTAATTGTTGAAGACGATAAAGCAATTTTATGATAAATTGGTTTAGAATTGAGATAATTGTTTAATGTGGGCGTTTAACAAGCTGGAGTGCGGTAGAATTTTGCTTTATTTAACTGATGAAAAAAACATTATCTGGTAATAAAAGTAAGTAACCATTTTATTGTTTAATAGTCTCTCTTAATTTCATCTGGGAATAAAGGAGTAAAATAATCACAAGTAAACTTTCCCGCCAAAGCTGAGGCGCTATTTATAGGAAATTGATTACCGAGAACCTTGAGACCATTAAATTATCGCCTGTCTGTGACCATAAAACTAAACAACTAAATGCGATGATGGCTACCTACTGTAACTGCTTTATTTTGCAATCAGAGGGCCAATTCTCGTTAACGTTCACAGTCTCAATGTCAATCTGTCAAAAACCTCTAATTTCCCTACATTTTTGACAAGCCTTTTGACATTGACTGTAGCTGAGATGAGATTGTGACTAGATTTTAAATTCGTTTTTAATTAAGTACGAGAATATTGGCCTTAGATGTTTTTTGAACTGAAATTTCTTTAGGCGCGTTTGGAATTATTTGAGATGGGAAAAAATCAATGAACTCGCGCCACTGTTACCGTAAGTGACACCGCGCGTGTTTTGTTTATAAGACGATTAAGAAAATACCCGCTTCGGATGTGTTCGGCTGTGTGCTCAGTTTTAATCTATAGCCGATATGACAGTGAGTGATGGCAAAGTATTATATTCTGTTTGTGCTTTGTATTCACTTCTGTCGGCACTCCCGGAGTGCCACTGTTTTTTTTTTGTATTTTCCGCCAAAGCCTACAAAACCATATTTTTAAAATATTATTAGACCACTACAATTTATAAGGCCAAAAGGTAGAGCATCCACTTTTGATTAAAGTTTTGGCAGAAGGTTAAGTCCTAAAAAATCATTTAGAGAGGTCATTGGTAATAATAAACAAATTAATTAATTTTTGCAATAAAAAAATGAAATCCAGACTTAGAATTTTCTAAAAAATCTTACTTTTCTGGAATGTTTTCCTTGAACCAAGGACTTTATACATATACCCCCTTACTAATAAACGTTGTATAGCGTCTGTATAGTTACACAACGCTTTGTTTCCTTCTTTCGAAAGTCAAATTACTGACGACTAAAAGAGAGAAATCGGTGTGTAACTATTCATCTGATATAGTACGTTTATTAGTAAGGGGGTTGGTCCCTAAAATTTTTCTTAAAGCTACATTTACAGTATCGTTATACTATTTTGTCACCACCAACTTACATTTTCGAATAGTCCTGCTCTGCTTATCCGTTTCAGAACTCCTACAAGTGCGTATGATATTCAGGTAACGCGAGTGATTTGCATGCCATGGACGTGGCTCGTAGATTTTACGTAAGTGTGAAACTAGTAGTGAGGTAGACACGTTGACGTGTTTCCTGATGCGTATACTATGTTCGAGTTGCGGACTGAAAATAAATTGGGTTTTGGGTGGCAAAATAAGTGTGTAATGGTAGTATATTAGATGGAGATTCCTAGACGACGGCGCCTTCACTGAAAAAAATAATTTCTTCCTACAGGACATTAAAGCGGTTTCTTTAAGACTTACTGACTTGTAAGAAGAAATGTTTGTAAAACAATAAAAGACAAAACAGTAACTTTTACTGATTGAACATACCATTTACTGAAAAAAACAACAAAAAAAAGGAAAACCACCATTACTGTCAGTAAATTTCAATGGTTTGAACAATATCACCAAATGAATAAAACAGTTAATTTTGTGACCTTTTAGCTACTTAAAACGTTAAAGTTTACTGTCGTGATGGTAACATTTTGCCTCAAGCTTTAACTGTTTTCGGATCAGTAAAAAATTCTTCGTTGAACGTTAAGCTCATGGAACTGTTTAAAGCAGTTCAGATTTTTCATTTTTATTTACTGCTTATTTCTTACAGTGTTGGAGTGCAAATGTGGTGCTGTTCCACAAACGATGGGACTCGTCTTGTCGTCTGAACATTACAGGAACTGATCGACGCCAATGACACCATCACTGGCGTCGATCAGTTCCTGTAATGCATTCACGTAGCCGATTGAGTGGGAGAAGATGATTGCAAATCTATACATATTATAAATTAAAGTCGATTTTCGTGCCTGTCTTTGACCGCGTTGTTCTTCTAAACTTCGCAACGGATTTCGATGCGGTTTTCAACATCATCTAGAGAATTCATTCCGGAAGGATTACGTGTATGTCGCATCCGGTCATTCGTTTGACTATTCGGAACTCTCGCGCCATCTGGTGGCGCTTGACAGAGTCTAGCCTGAGTTCGGGGGGGGGGGTCGACGCTCGACGACAGCTCGACAGAATGATGTGGAGCTCTTCGACATTGGACATCGTACGAACAATATGTGCTCAGAAACTGTCCCGCGTTCCGTATCTCGTTGTGTCATGTACCTACAGTGTGATTAAATTGTTCGTGAAATTATAATCTGATTTGAACTGCAAACCGTTTTTCTATTGCGCTATAACCAACACATACCCACCGTACGCCCCACACTAGTTAAAATATGGCTGATAATATCGAGACACACTATACCATCTCCGTCATGTATAATGCCATGACCTCTCAAGCTCTGCTATTGTGACACAATTGATTTTCTATTGTATAGTACTACATAGGTTACGCACGGAGCTTGACCGGTTAATATTCAACTTACTTTTATTAAAGCAATCTTGAGGTGCTCGTGGCTAAATAATATCAGCCGCACGGGTCGATCGATGGTAAAGCTACGCTTGGCGAGGTCGGTCCGTGGATAACCATCAAAAACATATCGAGAAAACCCCTCCGTGCTTCGAAAAGCACGCTAAGCCGTTGATCCCGGTTGTCATTTGTAGATCTTTGACAGTCGTTACGGGTTGGTAGAAGCGCGAAAGTCTGACAACCAGTTTTACCAAGCGGAATCGTATTGCCCAGTAACTGAGTTGTGGAGGACAGATAGGCAGTCGCTCCATGTAAAATACTGGTATTCAGCTGCGTCCGGCTAGACTGGAAGCTGACCCCAATATAGTTGGGAAAAGGCTAGGCAGATTATGATATCATAAAGAAATCTCGTTGCTTTATCAAGTCGTGAAAACCATGCCAAGCAGGAGCGGCTAGATTGATTAGGTCCAAAGAATTCATTGACATGACAGTGTGGTAAATCAGTAATCATAAGGATGTAAAAGGAGACTCAGAGTTTTGCAAAATAGGGTAGACAGTAATATTATAGTAACGTTTTCTTTTCCTGACGGAAAGAAAACATTAGTTTCTACCCTTTTCCTTTCCTTAACTAAAAACTGCTAATCACAATCCCTTCTGCATACCATGGTGGCACAAATAGATAGATTCACCTTTTACTTTTTGTGATAGTTTGTTGGAAGATTCGTATTTAACATTATAATCTTACGAATTGAAATGATTAAACTCAATAGACATCACACGAAATTAAAGTTTGCTTTAATAGGGTGCCTACAACGCTACGAAGTTCTTTCGGCGCGTGGCTAAAATTAGAACGATCGCGGCCATCTTGTTTTATCAATACAATTTCTGTGATAATTTCACAAATGTCTACCAACAACGTCCCCCTGTCAATGAAATTCAGGCGCCAAAAAGTCCTTGTACAGACGCCAGCACATCAAGCTACTACAATCTGTCATATTTCTGTAATAGATTTCCAACTTTACCACTAAAGCATAAGGTTCAAAGTTGATTGGGAAAATTTGGCAGTTTCGGGTAGCTTGATGTGCGCGTCTGTACCATTCGACTTGGCGATCTTTAGACCATCATCATTTCAGCCGAAAGACGTCCTCTGCTGTATATAGGTCACTATCAATCACAATTTTTATCATTTTGAAGGATATTGCTAATCCATTGCTTTATATGTTCGAAAAATTGGTCCGCCCAGTAACGTAAATATCGCAACGAATGTTGTTGAACTGTCAAAATAAAACCTACCATTGCTACTGCAGTAAGATCCTGCCGCCTTCACCAGGTTCACGACATATACAGTACCTAAACATGACAGTTAATCTTTTTCACATTAACTTATTAACATACCTTCATAATATTCCACCAAGTTGATGCTTTCGATTCTTTAAAGTATTTATAGCTTACCCCTACCACAGCCATTCAAAATAGGTCCGCTCGAAGCAATTAGCGGCCTTGTCTTTAAGAATATTTACGAGGTGTCGTTCTGTCTGTCCCGAGATATATCGTAAGTGAAGTGACCATCACAACGATATACGAGACGGGGTGTTTTGTGGAGTATTCAGCCTGTTAGAGAAATAGGTTTATGAATATTAAAAGGCTATTTAGGTAGTGGTTAGTATTAAGGTATTAAGGTAGGTAGTAATATTACTAAAAGCCAGTTTGGGATTTTCGAGATGCTGTGGAAAAAGTGGTAATTATATTTGGCCACTTTGACACGATTTATATGAATTGAGTTTTTTTTTATCTTTGATAGTCTCTTTGTATGTTGCTAGATTAGATTTTTTTTATGGAAGAAGTACTCGTAAGAAGTCAAATGGTGCTCATTGGAGCTATAAAATAGAAAATGCCAAAATTGATGATTAGCAGCATTGAGGAGTGGTGGCCCAGCGATAATGGTTGCTACGTACGAGTCGTAGGTCGTAGGTGCGCAGGCACTTTACTTTGTGTAAATTATTTCATCATTACTACTCTCAAAAACGGTGAAGGAAAACATTGTAAGTAAAATCAAAGTCAACATATTTTATTTTACATAAACCTACATGGGCACTTATGAAACGTCAGAAGCTAGGTGCACGGTTCAATTGGTCGTTTCCTATGCAAAAGAGCCGACAAGAAACTCCACGGTTACTCTTATAAAATAAACTGGCTTTTAAAATGTTTTCAAATTACAGTAGGTATAGGAGGACAGCGTAGCCTTTTCCCAACTATGTTGGGGTCGGCTTTCAGTCTAACCGGATGCAGCTGAATACCAGTATTTAGCGACTGCCTATCTGACCTCCACAACCCAGTTACTGGGTAAGACTGGTTGTCAGACTTTTAGGCTTGTGATTACCCGTAACGACTGTCAAAGATCCACGAATGACAGCCGGGACCAACGGCTTAACGTGCTTTCCGAGGCACAGAGGGGTCACGGTATGTAAAGATGGTCACCCATCCACAGACCAACCGCGGCAAGCGTAGCTTAACCTGATCGATCGACCTGTGCGGCTGTTATTATTAAGCCACGGGCCCCTCAACAAGTACCAAATGATTGATAAAATAAAAAATGGTCTACAGATCTAAAGTCTACTAGGCCTACAAAGTCCTCACTTTTACAAAAAAAGAATCTATCAAAAAGATAAATAAAAAACACACAGGCTTCTTTACCGCGGAAGACATGATCTATAAATATCTATTTCTTACCTTGTGTATGTCATAGGATAGCCAAAGATAACACAAAAGTATTTAACAATAATTTTATTATAAACTTCTTAAAGCCCATATCTTTATCAGTATCATACAACGAGTAATACGGTAACATTATGGCCTATCATTTTGCATCTTTCCATATAATCTTTACCATTAAACAACGGTTTTATTGAACCATCGCGCTTAACGGCTTACAGGGTGAATAGAACAAGTAAGTAATGTAAGAAAAAATGTAACATTACCAAGTGTTGCAATAAAAACTCGATTCTTATGCTACAAAGTGTTGGACATGCTTGTAATGGTGAACGGTCGCAGTGAGAGCGACTTAAGAGCGTTTACGCCGAACGTCATTTCATACAAACTTTCAAGCCCGGTTGGTTTCCGAAATGAATGAACCGATTTTTATGAAACTTCATACGTATAAGCAGGATACAAAGGTCTAAAAAGTTAGCAGAGAACATCTTCGAAAAATAGTGTTACAGCCAAATTAGACCGATTTTAAACTTTTCATAGAAACAGAGATTTTCAGTTATATTTTTTTAAATAAGACATTTCGAAATTCACGCAAAAACTACTGAACGGATTTTGATGAAATTTTACAGTAACATAGCTTATAAATCAGAATAAATCGCGGGGCGCTGCTAGTAAATAATAACTAAAAGAAATAAAGCAAATCATTCCTAAGTCATCATTTGGTTTGTGAGTTAACCAAGCTTTCTTTGGCGAGGAAACCTTTCACACTGACAGAGAGGAGCTAGTAAAGCAGCGAGTAGTAAGTAAGTTCTACCAGATCTTTAATCCATTTTCACTTTAACCTTAAACTTTATGAAGTATCTCAGATTTTTACTCAGAGAAAGAAAGAAAAAAAAAACAACAGACTTCCAAAAAAAAAACACTACAAATTGAAAAATAACTTTAATTTCGGAAGTCGGTGTCGAGGTTGCGAGCTAAAGGGACATTTTGCAGAGTGTGATTTGTTTTTTTTTTGGTGCAGGTAAAATTGCGTTTTTTATGATTCTGCCAAAGTGGCCTTTTTAGGCCTCCTGTTTGCTATCGATCATTCTGTCTACCTTTAGTCAGTGTGTGTCACCACTCAACCCATACTTTGATTTTGAACCAACAACTTGGTGTTGAACTATCAGTTCTTTAAACCGTCGGCCGAGCTCAAAGGCCTCGCCTGCTCTGTAAAAAATCCAAATCTCTATGACTGGCACCCCACCTTCCCCACCCACGTTCCAATACAGTGCTTCGACGATGTTTGCACGTTCCCCGGCTCGTGGGCGCGATCCTGATTTTATTGCCAAACGCTCTTACTTATGCAGTTTCATTTTATTTCGCCGTTAAAGTGTGTCTGTCTGTCCGTCTGTCTCGCATGTGCTGCCTGATTGGAAGTGGGTGATTTTTCGGTCGTAGACGTATTGTTGAATTCCCTGTTTTGGAGTGGTAACAGGACCAGTTGATTTGAAAGTAGCTGAGTGATTTGGAGACTTTTGTATTATAAAGAACGTCCCTCCTAGGGTCAGTTCACACCGAGACGCGACGCGACGCGCAGCGTAGCTCGACGTAGTAGGTAGACACTGAATTGTGTACCTTTTAGTGTAGCAGATAAGGTCTGTAATTGTATTTCTATCTTGAAAACTGCGCGTCGCGTCGCGTCTCGGTGTGAATTGACCCCTAGATTTTCTGAAACGATACACAGACCGCAGACGTCCACTTTTCGCCAGTTATTTCATCTATAAGGTGTACCTACATACTGCAGCGGGATTGTCCGAAAGGGTTACCATTTCCCCAGAACATAAAGAGCTAAGGAAGGAACACGGGTGGGTTTTAGTCAGTAAGAGTCTGACACTTGGTATTGAGGATTTCATAGTGGAAAACTCACTAACAATGCCGGATCTGAGGATTGAACCAGCACTCCTCATGAGTCGCTCTGTTGACCACTCGATCAACGGGGCAGTCAAGTTTATGTGCGGTGAAAATGACGTAGAGAAAGAACACAAACACTAAAAAGAACAAGTTGAGGAGAAAATATGCATCATATCCACGCAAAACGGCCATCGCTAAGCATAATGCTGCGACGCTATGCAAGGCAGAGCCCCCCCCAGCAGGCTGTCGTCACTCGGAAACCTGCCACGCTAAAATGGAGTCGGGCTTGACACATCTGGCCGCATGTCAGACGACCATGCAATGTGCCAAACTCACGGTCCCTCTTAATGGCAAGTGACAGTGTGGCAGGTCTAGACTGAGATGGCGAGATGAGCTGTACTCCTTCAGCAACAACTGGGGGCCCAAAAAGGCCACTTTGGCAGAATTATAAAAGGATGACATTATGAAACGTAGTGACAGTTAACTGTTAAGTTAATAGTATCAAATCCCATTGGTGAAGGATTTTAAAGTTTTTTTTTTTTGTCTGTGCTTAAATACCAATCAGTCCAATCCAAATCCAGTCCCAATCTCTTTGATTATACCTACGTAGTGCAGCGAAAAAAAGAAAAACACGGACTGTCTTCGCCATATTATATCCTTTTATGATTCTGCCAAAGTGGCCTTATTAGGCCCCCTGGTCCTTAGCAGCTTTAAATATAGAGAAGTGGAAAGAGAGTAGATCCTACAAACAAAAGAGCATCACAAATAAATAGGTACAGTCAACAAAGGAGTTAAGTATACAGGAGCGTCGGATATTGTTGAAGTTTACTAAGAAACCGATGGATATTCTCGAATAAAATTTTAGTTTATTAATAGAAAACAAACAGCTCATTTATTAAATTAAATTTCAGTCCAGAACATCCATCGGTTTCTTAGTAAACTTCAACTATATCCGACGCTCCGGTATACTTAACTCCTTTGTTGACTGTACATCGAAATATTTCCATTACAAGTATTTCGTAATATGTGTTCGTTATGCTCTTGTATTTATGAATGTAAAATATTTTCCGTCATAATAAATGCTCCATAACAACCGGAAATTGAAATGCCACAAACAAGTAGAAAAATATAAGATCTTTCAAGGAGAATATTCTCAGAAATTGTTTTCAAATGAAACCTGATTTTTCTATTATTATATTCAGGAGTTCCAAGAGTTCCATGACTATTACAGGTTTCCGGAACGGTATTTTAATGATTTTACTTTTCATTTTATGTACGGTCAACAAAAGAGCAAGTATGCAGGATCGTCGGATATAGTTGAAGTTTATTAAGAAACCGATGGATGTTGTCGACTGAAATTTAATTTGATAAAGGAGCTGTTTGTTTACTATTAATATACCTAATTAAATTTTATTTGAGAACATCAACTATACTTTTTTTTTTAATATATCAACTATATCCGACGATTCTGCATACTTATGTCTTTTGTTGACTGTACATCTTTGTATTAGGAAGAACTGAAGGTCTTACCTACTTTTTTTCGCGCATTATATTTTGATAAACTGCGATTTGTTAGACATATGACGTTTAACTAAGGTACTTTTTAAGTTTATCTTGGACTTTACTAACATTGATGAAGGACATAGTGATGAAACCCGGTCTTATAATTAACAAGCAGCGCCCCGCGGTTTCACCCGCATAAGTCTCGACCCGTGGGAATATCGGGATAAAAAGGTAAACTATGTTTTAATCCAGGGTGTCAGCTACCTCCATACCAAATCTTATCAAAAGTGGTCCAGCCGTTTGTGCGTGAAGAAGTAACAAATATGCAAACACACTCGCAAACTTTTGCCTTTATAATAATACTAGCTTTCGCCCGCGACTTCGTCCGCGTGAAATTTCACCCTCTCCCCATTTACCCCCTTAGGGGTTGAATTTAGAAAAATCCTTCCTTATTCCTTGTCTACATTATAAAGGGAACCTCTGTGCAAAATTTCAGCTCTCTAGGTCCAAGGGTTTGGGCTGGGCGTTGATGAGTCAGTCAAACAGTCAGTCAGGACTTTTCTTTTTATTTATATAGATAGATAAATAGATAATGTCATCATCTCATCATCTGCCTAGCCCTTTTCCAACTATGGGGTCAGCTTCCAGTGTAACCGGATGCGGCTGAATACCAGTATTTTACATTGAGCGACCTCCACAACCCAGTTACTGAGTTTCAGGTTACCCATTGGTAAGACCGCTTGTCAGTGGGCTTCTGATTATCCGTAACGACTGTCAAACATCTATGAATGACAGCCGGGACCAACGGCTTAACGTACTGTCCGAAGTACGGAGGCGCTCAATATGTATTGGGTAGTCACCCATTCAAGACCAGACCGCGGCTAGCGTTGCTTAGGGGATTACAACACCTAAACGCAAAAAAAGTAAGTTTTAGAAGCAATAAAAGTATTTGATAGACTACAGTAAACAAAATCAGAAAAATATATGAGCACATGACAACTTAACTATAATTCCTTCTAATTCTAAAACTGTTGACTTGTCTGTCTCTTCTAGTTCTTCATAATCCTGCTAATTCCAGTAATTAAAAATGTTCACAGTCTAGTCGCAATCACATCTCAGCGATCTATGTCAAATCTTTTAAAAAATGTCGGTAAATTAAAGGTATTTTTGACAGATTAGTCAATAATACCTTTAATTTACCGACATTTCTGAAAAGTCTGCGATTATAATGCGATCGTTCTTAAACACACGGGAATTGGCTCTCAGATGGTATATCTATTGAACACTCTGTTTAACTTACACAGTAATTAATTTCAAGTAAAATCACCTAAGTAAAATCTAATGCAGTTTGTTGTACTCCCCGTCACTTTTCCCTAAAGGTTCATTAGAAAACCAGCGTCAGACAGCATCTGTCTGGCATTAATGCTGAAATTAACCTTTTTTTGGCGCAGCCGTGAGGCACACACTATTGTTGTTGAAACATATTTTTTATTTTGTTATTTTTGTATTTTGTGTTTCACGAACTGTGTCCAAATGAACTTTTTTCTTTCTTTCTTTCTTTCAGTTTCATTGTCCTTGAACAACTTCCAATACAATAAATATCTTCCCGTAATTACAGCAACCCCAGGATTTCCATTACCATCCTGTCATAAGTAGGTATTGGTACAGTTTTTACGTACAAATGTACTGTATGACACATTGTAACAGCTCCCGTTCATAACTACCGGCAGTCGTAAACATCATGGCGTCGTGTGTCATAGGAGATAGCGAACTTAGTACTAAAAACTTTTTGTTTATATTAGTTTCATGTCAGTGGTGTGTGGGTTAGATGCCTGGGTAAAGCTTTGGTAAGTTGTTATCCAGAAACTTTTACAGTGTCTTTCTTAGAGCAGTATTAGAATCTGGTGAAGTAAATTGTCTGGGAAGGTAATATATCCTCTATTTTCATCATAGCAGCTTTGTTGTGTTTGTGCCTCAGTTTAGATGGACGCGGTCACAGTTAGTTTAGAAAGAGATCAAGATATATGAGTTTATATTTGTCAAATTTACAGCTCTATGTTTCTACGATTTGTAGGTTGCTGGATTAATTGGATTGCTTGACAATAATCTACACGCACTTCTTCTCTCGTAATGGTGAAAACTAGGTGTATTAAAAAGCTTATCATTCGCCAGCTAATCAACACGGACGTTGAGGGGCAATATCTTCTTCTATTTCATAAAATTCTTTAATTCACTCACTGACAAACAACGCACAGCCTTATCTGTTGAGCCTAGAAGCAAAATTTGCACAAGAATTCCTTACAGGTAATGAAGGGGACGAATTTTTAGAAAACTTTCCTTAGTACTAGGAACGTTTTCTAAAAATTCATCCCCTAAAAGGGATAAATTGGGGATAAAAGTTTGTGTGGAAGTTTACATTTTTGTTTGCCGTTTGGAAATCATATCAGGCAGACGGCTTATCTCTGAAGAACCTCAAAACCGCTGTCATCTTATCACTTAAACCACATCCAGATAATGTCGGAAGTCCGTTGTTTATGGGCTTGCCTGTCCACGCATAGGCACGAGCGTGATATTACGACTAAATGGCTATATAACTATTGTTTATATACCGTTTACATAACTGCGAGTGTCATGCAGTGGATACTGAATGGAGGCAGGTTTTTGACGTTAACAGCGCTGATGATGATTCTGCAATGATGTGTATTTTGAAGTTCTTTGTCAGATAACAGGCAAATCTGTCATTGTCAATTGATGAAGCTGTAGTGGTATCCACAACGCCACATGCGAACAACGCGTCATACTGACGTCACGCAAATCCTGCATCGCGCAAGCAGAGTTTACCGCGTTTATATTCAAACGGCAAGCACAAATGATGCCACTGAATTCTGGTAGGTCTGAGAAATTAATTAGTAAGCAAATTGGCACCCTACGTCAAGTTTCCGTGTTAAAGCCATTTCATACAACTATCTTAGAACAACAGTGTGGAATTGAATATACAGATAATTTAAATTGGTATCAATATCAGTTTGCTTTGTAATAATAGAGAAAACAACTTGAGCACCGAAATCAGCAGCCGCAGTGAGCTGGTTCTGTCTCTCCATGTGACAATAATGGGGCTTGCATGGGTAGTATTAAAGCGTCGTGATAACTAGGTACTAAAGAAAATTGATACACATTACAAATGGGTCAATCCTGCATGTTGTGGCAATATTGTATCATCATTTGTCTTGCCTTTTGCCAACTATGTTGGGGTCGGCTTTCAGTCGAACGGGAAGCAGCTGAATACTAGTATTTTACGTGGAGCAACTGACTATCTGACCTCCACTATCTAGTTACTGGGTAATACGATACCATAGTAAGACTGGTTGTCATACTTTAGAGCTTCTGACTACCTGTAAGAACAGTCAAAAAACTACAAATGACAGCCAGGATCTACGGTGTGTAACGTGCTTTCCGAGGCGTGATCTCAAATATGGTCATCCACGGACCGACCTCGGTAAGTATAGTCTAACCTTCAATTGATCAGAGGGCCTCAAGTCTGCTATTACAATAGTGTCAGAATGGTCTATCATTGATTTCATTATTGTTGATATTGACAAGTTTGGTAATCTACTAATATAATGGCGTCATTATGACATTCCAATGGTCAACCACTGACACTCCATTGAAAGAAATGGCATAGTATGGTAATCTCGTACATAATGACAAATGAATGACTGACTTGGGCGTTAATCTGCTAAAATTTTGACAGTTCCTTTGATCAGTAACCTACCATTAGAACGTCATTGTGCAGTCATTGCTTTTAATTCGTTCTGTGCCATTGACCGACCAATGATCGACCATTATGAATTTAGCAGATTACGAACTTTTAGCAAAATGACAATGGGATCGTGTTGGAATGACGAATTTATAAAAATAGCAGACTTGGGGCCCTGTGTGGCTGTTACTATTTAGCCACGAGCCCCTCTATGTATATTACCACTTAATCGAAACCAATTTTATAAGTCACCTTAATTCAGAGCACCGTTTACTTTTGTTTGCTTAAGATCAGCTCATTTATAGCACGTCTGCTAGCCTTCAGGCTGCTCGTTTGATTTTTAGGTCAGACAGAATAAATGTAGCGTTTTGCATTGGAGCATTCTTTGATACTACTTGGACTACTGCCAGATTTCTATAGAAATTAATTCACAAAGCGGCGAGAATTTGGCGACTTCCATAATCTAGAAAGTTGTGAAAAACTTAAATGCAGTTCTTAATTTTAAACATTATTTAAAAACTCTTTACTTTAACACTAAAGGAGTACGGCGTCGAACAGGCTAGCAGAGAACGTAAGCTTTAACTGAGGTCGAATGCAATTTCCTTCAAATATTTAGCGTATTATCAAAAAAGTCGTCTTCTGGCGCGCGTACTCCACGATGTCCTCCTCCTTAGTGGTTGGTGGTGACATGCTGGTTTCCTCACGATGTTTTCCTTCATCGTTGTGAGGGCAGTGGTGATGAAATAGACTTCACATAATAAAGTGCCTGTCTGGCTTCGAACCCACACGTACGTCGGGGCCGTTACTACTGGGCCACCATTGCTCACCAGGCCACGACTGCTCATAGATACTACCAAAACACCTGTATAGCCAGTGCGACTACCATTTTTCCAACGCAATCTATTTATGATATAACTCTACGAGAGGTCGTGATCCAGCCTTATCACAATATGTTCAATATTCGATCCAGTCCTTACAAGATACTGTAGCACTGATTAATTCATGAACCTTTTCAGAGAAACCGACGACGTGCGTCCCAAATAAACCACGAAAGCAATAAAGAATTCACAAAAAATATCCAAACAGTTAACTAATTCCTAAGGGACAACACACAATTAGTGATGTATCAATGCAATCTATCGATACTAAATTATTTTTGCAATTTGGTTACATATCGATAAGTTGTAAGGCTTTGGCTCAGACTAAACCATTTATGTGTAAGTAAATAGCTTTTGCTCGCATCTTCGCCCGCGTGGAGGTTGCAAATTATCCCACGGGAACTTAGTACCGGGATAAAAAAGTATCCTATACCCAAACCCGCATCATGGTCTACTTGTGTGCCAAATTTCATCAAAATCCATTCAGTTGTTATGCCGTGAAAAGGTAACAGACAGACATAGTTACTTTTGCACAATATTAGTATGGATGTAGGTATGTAATCGAAATCCGTCAACATGGAATAATTTCATGTCGTGACCTCCACGCAATCAGAGATCATAAGCTTTGAAAGTCATCTAAATACGATAATAAGGCAGGAATTAGTTGCTGCCAAAAAGCAGGTCATAAAAGACAGTACAGCAACAGCTATACAGTATTCGAGCTGGCGCCTTGTAGTTGCTCATCGCTTTACGACATAAGGGTAAAATAACAGGGTTTATTTTATCGTTCATCGCGATATTGCTTTGCTTAGCATTAGTAAGCTAGCACTCAGCCACCTAAGTCCTCCTGCAGTCTTTCCACTACATCAAGCGTTTGTTAATTCCTAGCTCTTTAAAATGACCTCTGAGTTTGTTTCGGGATTAATTCTTCTCAGGAATCAGTCAGATAAGAAATGCCGGCGACATCTTGTTTTAAAATATATTAACACCAAATATTGCCCTGTAAACGTGTCCTAAAAGATCTCCTTACAGAAGAAAATACGTTTGAAATGAAACGAATTTATTAACGTTTTGTCCCTTTAATTTGTTTGCGACTTTTGAATCTAAATTAAAATATCGTCAAGACCCCATCGATTCTGCCCAACCCTACAAATCACTCAGCTCATTTACTGACCTAAACTCTCCGCGATAATGCGAACTAATGAAAGATCTTCGTAATTAGTTACGAGATATCAATTATTTATAGTCCGGGACCGTGGGGCTACATAATAGATAAAGTCCGGGATCCCGGGCCTGAGGGGCGGACCCGAATGTTTTGGATAAAATGGGATTATCGGTGACAATTTTATTATTGACTTTGTTTTTTTGGGTTCGATTTTGTGGTGATAGATTGTGGGGGACTGGTCATCTTGCGTAATCTATAAAAAGTTCGGTTACCTACTGTTGCAACTGGCAAATAATCTTCCTATCTATATAAATAAAAGAAAGTCGGGTTAGTTACACCATTTTTAACTGAACAACGGCTAGACCGATTTTTATGTTCTTTGAATTGTTGGATTTGTCTCCACCCCGACTAGCAGAATAACTATTAAAACCAGGCAAGTTCACGACAAAAGAAATGAATATAATTAATTCATTTTCTCATACATTTTGTATTGATTCTAAGGCGGTACGAAGTCCGCAGGGTCAGCTAGTCCATACTAATATCATAGTCTCTAATCTTTTTAAAATGTGCTAATATTATAAATTCGAAAGTAACTCTTTAAGTCTGTCTGTCTGTATGTTACCTTTTTACGCCTAAACTGATATTTCAAGTAAATACACTAACAGAGGCCGATGAACCCACAAAAGAAAACCATCAAATTATTTAAATTAATTATATTACCTATATTATTATTTTTTTATTATTATTATTTTTTATTATTGGTATTATTATTTTTATTTATTATTTTTTTTCTTTTTTTGATGATGTTTAGATATCCCCTCACCCACCACGTCCCATCACGTTTGCGGAGTTTCCCTAGCTAATTTAATTTAACCCAGTATGTATGTTTCACAAAGGTTTGCAGTTGTCATCAAACAGCAGAAAGACAGCATAAAAGATAGATTTTAATAGCCATCCCAATAATTGCCAGCAGACATCTTTTATTCACAAGGCTCGACATAATCGTAAAAGAAATAGAGAAAACAAGAAAAACAACCAATTCATAAAGTTCGTTCTGGTGTAAAGCCACTGTGGGAACAAAATCCTCACGCCCACCATCCTTGTCCACACAGTGGTGGTCGACTCCTGCGCAAATGCATGAGTGACGTCATAATACCGTTAAATTTTAAAAAATGGCAGCCTTTAACTTAGAAAAAATGACGGTAATAATATTTCCTTATTATTTGTGGCCTCATAAAAGCGAAATTACACTTTCGGGTAGGCAGTGCTACTCATCCCATGGTATGTCTTTGATTTGCTCATCCTTAATTTCTGTACAGGCAATTTTGAACTTTATTTTCTTCCTCTTAAGGTTATTCAATATTTTTGGGTGGTGAAGTACAATGTTTGCCAAATCATTGACTCAGTCATTGTCTTCGGGTCATAAAGGTGTCAACAAAAAATATTTACAATAATATGGTCCAAGATTTTTTACGGGATGGGAATTGTAAATAATGTCTTAAAATAATTTATTTATATCCATTACTCTCTTTATTATCTTTTTTCAGCTTATGTTCTATTAGTCATAATATTAACATAATTTGAAAGCTCACAGTCTTAAAATAATAATTATTATGTATATAAAAAGTAATGAATCATAGGGCATCAAAAAATTCGTCCGCATCGTTGTCCTTTTATTATTAAAAGGCTGGCAGCATTTCCACGTTGTATGGCAATGCTGATGCTTTGGCCAAAATATAGGCCGGCCCTCTGGTTACGTGAAGAGTCGACCAACAGCTTGGCAATGTCTCGAAAAACTAAGTGGGCACTCTTTCCCATGGCTCTAGAGTTTCGACCCCAAATCACTGTTAACCCCAAAACTGCAAGTCGCTTGGAGGCTTTTAAAGTTAAACTCATTGATAAATTACCAGTTTTGTCTATTCATGCTGATCCTAATCATCTTTATGATAATTTTTTTAATGTATACTGTAAACAATTTGATTCCACCTTTATTCCCAAGACTATTTCGGTTAATAGTAATGCATCGTTCAGTGATTGGGCTACCATTGGTATTCATAAAAGTAGAACACGGCTTTATGAACTGTACAATGAAAGGACTTATATTAACACTGATGAATTTAATTTGTATGTTAGAAATTATTAAAAATTATTAAAAAAAATTGTTATATGGCCAAGTCACGTTATTTGGGTTCAAAGATTAAAAACAGCAGTAATGTAATTAAAACGACTTGGAATATTATTAATAGTGAAACGGGAAGATCTAGTAACCGAAATACTGACTACAGCCTGTCTATTAATGACAACATAATAAAATCAGACACACAAGTCGCCGAGGCATTTGAAAATTTCTTTTCAGATATTCCCGTTTCAACTACTAAATCACTAAACTCATCACCTTCTGTTGCTGATCTTTGCTTAAGGAAAATGTTAATGGTTGCGATTCGGAATTTCATTTTGAATATATTACCTGTAGAGATATAATTAAAACCTTTTTAAAAATTCTTGTTCCTCCGACCCACCCCGTCGCATGTCACCTGTCCGCGCCATTCTTCGAATTCTTCATTGCCGCTTAGCGATCTTTCTGATTTTTTTTCTTTTTGCGCGGCTCCTTAAGCGTCATAGCGTGATGTTAATTAGCCTATAGCCTTTCTCAAGAGTTGGGCTATCGAATGCAAAGAGATTTTTTCAAATTCGACCAGCGTGTTCAAACAAACAAACCAAAAAACAAAAGAACTCTTGGAATGAGAAAGTTTATAGTGGATCTGACAGAAATTAAAACAGAAGACGAACAAGCAGGTGATCGAGGAGGGATGGTTCAGGGGATCAGAACGGAATAACTCAGTTTTATTATTAGTATTGATTGAAGTTTTTGTTCGCTTTAATGTCGTGGTTGATTATTTTGAGTAACTCCAAAGGAACCTGTCCATCAATTTCTGTAATTACTGTCATAAGTGTGTTATCCTTTGTTTCTCCTCTCTTTACACTTCTGAAAATAACATCGAACATTGTTCTCAAATAAAACAAACACTAAACTTCACCCATTCACACATCACAGGGTCTTAAAATAAATCCCCTACCATTGTCTCCCAACCGTGCGAAATCGGCCGCGTGCAATTAGAAGCGACGCGTTCGAGAGTTATTGGCATTTAAATCACTGTCGACGGGTTTATTTCTCATCTAAGAGACACAGAATAGATAGGTACAGAAGGCTGGCTCCAGAGAATTAGGGGGAACAGGCGCACGCTCACAGACGCGTACAGCCCGTTTCAAACATTTTTTGGGATGCATGACGAAGCCTCCTCGTGTAGCGCAGTTTGTTCCGCCAGTTACTCAACTGAACCAAGCACTCGGCGCATCCTAGACAGTCACACCCCAACACCTTATTTGACTGGCCAATTTTTCCCTTCCTGTGGTAGGGCTAACGCCCGCCTGGTTTGCGACCACCGTAGTCCGGCGTCAAGCAGCCTGCCGAAGCGTAGGAGTTCCAGTGCTTTAGGCATCTTCTGGGCACGCTCGTTCCATCATGGACCTCGTCCATCGCTTTCCATCAGGCGTGATCGAGGTTAATGACAGTCGCAAGTGCGCTAGCACTCGTTGTTACACTATATTTATGGAGCCCCGTTGGTCTCGTGGGCGCAAGCGTGACTGGCTGAGCGTGGGGTACTGGGCTCGATTCCCAGGTCGGGCAGTGTTATTAAATTTTTTCTTTAGGCATTTCTCAGTAACAGCCCGGAGTTTGAGAGTTGGCGGTGTAAAACCACCTGAGCCGCGGAAAGCACGTTAAGCCGTTGGTCCTACACCTGATCTCTCTCCGGTCGTGTCCGATTGCTGTCCCATCGGACTATGAGAGTGAGGGAAGAGAAAGCTCATCTGTGTCTGCACACACACTTGTGCACTACAATATCTTCCACGCCGAAGGCTAGTCTCCGTTGAGATTGGCCGAAATCACACTAATAAAGGCGAAAGTTTTTGAGTGTGTGGGGGTGGGGTTGTGTGTGTGTGTTTATATGTTTGTTACTTCTTCACGCTCAAACGGCTAGACCACTTTTAATAAAATTTTGTATGGAGGTAGCCGACATTCTGGATTAATATATAGGCTACATTTTATACCAATATTCCCCCGGGATCAACATTTACGCGGGTGAAACCGCGGGGCGCAGCTAGTACGGTCTGAAGGACTATTATTATTACCTATTTATGAAGTCTCTGTACCTATTCTATTTTGTGTTCGAGAGGTCGATGCGAATTACTAATACAAGTGGTAGGGGCCAGTTTCTATAGATTAATTTATAGTGAACTATTTGTATGAAAACTTCGTATTAAGATTATGTGTTGTAATTTGTTGATTGGCACACCGAATTGGATTAGGTTCTGTCTGTGTCTTTGACGATGTTAATGTTGTGTATTTGTCTACGTAAATATCATAGGTTTCTCTTTGACCTTTTATTAATGAGCCCCAAAGTTTGGCTGATTGATAATTCCTTGTACAGGGTTATTGGTAAAACATTAACAACCTCTTGACAGGTCATTGTACTCATCATTATGAACCACTTTTACTATGGGACTAAACCTGAAATCGCGTAAAAAAATCAGCTGTTCCCTACATTTTGACGAGTTATACGAACATAAATGTATGGAACAGCTGATTTTTTTTCCTCTCCTTTTGTTACCATTGGCTTGCAGTCTACAGTGATGCAGTGATGGCTTCAACATTGTTGAACTTCCCATCCAGGTCAGCATAATTATTATATTTATTTTATAAACAAGCCATCAAATGGAGTCTATTTACATTAACTCATAACACTTATGACTGGTTTCGCAACATAGTATCAGTTCCTGTGAAACTGCGCAGGCGCATCGTCTGATAAGATAAATAAACATAACGATTAGTCAAAGGATAACTATTTCCGTTGGTAACTATGTAAGTAACTGATTTATCAGTTCGCGACCAGTGTTTAGAATTATTTATTTATTAAACTTTATGCACAAGTAAAAGAAATACTGTACAAAGGCGGACTTAATGCCTGAGGCTTTTTCTACCAGTCAACCTTAGGGTGATGCAGAGACAAAACATGGCAGGTGCAACATACGGGATAAATAGCTAGGAAATTACAATAAAATACAAGAACAAATAGTAATACATAGATAGATAGATACATACATACATATATACAAAATGAATTGTGAGGAGAACAAAATTATCGGTAGAGGAGAAAACGAATCCAGCAAATCAGCACTGTACAGATACGGCCAACTTATGACAGATATGTTCACGTGCCTGCACTTTAAAAGATAACCGACTGGAAATTGTGGAAAGAATACTTTGATGAGAGGTCACTAAGTAAAGGAATTTGGTATAGAACCATCCAACATAGCCTTTCCCGCCTTCCTTGGTTTGTGGGTACAAATATGCATCGAATTTGAATTGTGACTGCTTTCAGGCTACGTTCGGGAATTGTGACTGCTTTCAGGCTACGTTCGGGACATGTTCCGTTGAATAGCTTCGCCTTTTTAATGAGAAAGAGTGATTCGCCCAAGTGTTCTGAGTGTGATAAGGGAGAGGATACGACTCATATTTTTTTTTAGCGGAATGTGTCCGGAACGAGGTTGAGAGGAGTGACTATTTCATGGAAAACAGTTTTAATTCTATTAGTATTAATGTTGGCATGTATAATATTATCTTGGCTGCTCCCTTGTCCAGGACAGCCAAAAAAATGTTCTTATAGTAACTCTTTAGACCTTTGTATTCTGCTTATGCGTATGAAGTTTCATTAAAATCGGTTCATTCATTTCGAAAAACAAGGTTTTGTATGAAATGCCGTACGGTGTAAACGCTCTTAAGATGATGAAAATGATGCAGATTTCGGGTTCCTTTAAGAAAGTTTTTGATTGGAAAGATTATGATGAGGTGAGAAGTCTTTACTAGGCAGTTGGAAAATTAAAGGTTAGTGTAGTCTTATTTGACGCAACATTTTTGTGACCATACCTACAAAACGGTAATCCTCACACGTCTTTCAACATCTTTTTGCAAGCACAATAATATATCCTCACACTACCAAAACCAACCATATATTTTACTTCTTAAAGTGGATAATCCAATACCAAGATTCGAAGACACAAAACACCCACAGTTAAGAGAAGCATGTGAACTATAAAGAGAATTAAAACCTCAGAGCCAAAGGTAAGATATCCAAAGGTGTACCCGAGAACAGTTGACGAGACGGGCCAGTCGGGGCCAGTGAAGGGGTGTTTTCGCGAAATCCCATACATTGTTAGGGTTGGCACGCTGTTGAATATTTTATTAATATTTATTTAATACTTCAAGCACAAAAATGTACAGAGGCGGACTTAATTCCATAGGCATTTTCTACCAGTCAACCTTTGGGTGATGCAGAGACAAACAGTGGTAGGTGCAATCATGACCATTGAGGAATAAATATTTTTAAGGCTTTGTAGACATAAAAATATTTTACTACATCTACTGTAATGTGCCGCAAAGGAAAAACTATTATTAAATCAAGGCTTAGATATCACAAACATATTCCTAGGTCCGTATTATGAACATTTCAATGCTAATCTATGAACAGTTCGAACACCCAAAAAAAGTTTGCTCAATCTCATATCGTCCCACGCAAGTTATATTTCATCTAAGGGAAATAGGCGTGTCCTTTGAGTTAGTACTCTGTCAGCAGTTTGAATTATGATTTGAAGATGATGATAATTGACGCTCATATCCATCACGTTTTCATGTACCTTACCACTATAAACCGTTTCCTTGACGTGACATAACATGACCGGAATTATATGGGGCTGTGTTTCTCACTGGACTGCAGGGTAATTGCGTAACACACTATCAGTTGCAATGGGTTTCATTTTGACAGTTCAACAACATTCATTGCGTTATTTGCGTTGTTGAGCACACATTTTTCGAACATATGGAGCAACGGATAAGAAACATGCTTCAAAATATGCAAATATGCTGTGTGTCGCCGGTTCGATTCCCGCACGGAACAAATATTTGTATGACCTACAAGTAGTTGTTCCGGGTCTGGCTGTTTGTGTATGTGAGTTTAAATGTTTGTAAATGCACCCACAATACAGGAGAAATTCCTAGTGTGGGGCAACGTTTTTAAAAAAAAAAAAAATGATTAAAATTGAGAGTAATAGTGTGTTACGCAATAAGGGTGCTGGTTTATTTATGAATGTGATTTTCCACTTGGCATCGGTCTCTTAATTTATAACTTACTAGCTGCGCCTCGATCTTTACATTCCGAGACTCCTCTGTCCCTCGTTAGTCCCGGTTGTCATTCTTGGTATTACCCAGTAACAGGGTTGTGGAGGTCTGGTAGGCAGTCGCCTTCATACTGGTATTCAGCTGCATCCGGTTCGACTAGAACCCGACCCCAAAATAGTTGGAAAAAGGCTAGGCAGATGATGAATTGTTATTTATGTACATTTAATTTTAAGTCAGCAGAAACCATCTCATCATCATTCTTCCGCCCTTATCCCAATCTATTTGTGGTCGGCGCAACATGTCTTTTTCTTCCATACTTCTCTATTAGTCGTCATCTCGGTAGTCACCCCCTTTCTAACCATATCATCATTCACACATTCCATCCATCGTTTCTTTGGTCTTCCCCTACTCTTATAGCCATCGACATCCATACTCAGAACTCTCCTCACGACATTTTCCTCATTTCTTCGTAACACATGCCCATACCATGACAACCTACGTCAGCAGAAACTATCTGATGTCAATAAATAAACTAACATTGTTAGCGTGGGGAGCAATGAAATAGTGGACTGTATTTTAGGCAATGGTTTAATGCCGCTAATATCTACAATTTTACTTTCCCGGACAAACAATAAGGTATTAGAGAGGAGTATCGTCCGTCGCGGTGGAGTCCGTGGAAGCGAGTGGTCGTCGGGCCGAGCCGTGTCGCCGCCGCGCCGCGTCTCAACTCGCCGATGACGCGCGCATCACGCTGCCTAAGCATGCAGACCGCGTGCAACGCGCTGTGTTGGGTTCGATTCCCAACAAACATTATAGCTGTTACAATAAAGACATTGACTTTCAGCCAGCCCTGGTCCAAGAGGGACATTTAACACTTATTGTGGTAGCGACAACAAAGCGGTGGCCGAACAAAAGGCCAGTTTGGGCTATAAATATCAGGATACGTCGCGCTGGATGTGACCCGAGCAGGCGAGCAGTACTATCGGATTTATTTATAGTGTTAAATAAAGAAATGTCTGCAAATGTCTGGTTGTTTAGCGGAGCTTGTTGATCTAACTTTTACCTAGGTTTAGCCTTTTTTACAAAGTTAGTTTTGTCTTTACTGTTGTTTACTAAAAGGAGACTGTTTCTATTCAAACACAACCTTGGAATTGAAAGCATAACACAGCTGCCAAAGCTATGATTTGGTGTACTTTAACACTCAAAACCTGCATAAACTAGGTAACAGAAAACTCATTTTTAAATTATAATAAGGTATAGATAAGAACTTGTGAAATAAGTTTGTTATTTTTTTTTTAATATAAAACGTTGCCCCACTCTAGGAATTTCTCCTGTATTGTGGGTGCGTTTACAAACATTTAAAGTCACATACACAAACAGCCACACCCGGAACAACTACTTGTAGGTCATACAAATATTTGTTCCGTGCGGGAATCGAACCCATGACACGCAGCGCAGAAGTCAATCACTTAACCACTGCGCCAACCGTGCCGTCAGTGATTGTGACATGACACTGTTTTTTAATTTGTAAATATCAATAAAATAAAAAAAATCAACGCCGTACGGCATTTCATGCAATCTTTTAAGCCCCTGTTTTTCAGAAACAGAGATATCCAGTTATCTTTTTTAAATAAGACATTTTGAAAATGTTGTAAAGTAACTTTTTAGACCTATGTATCCTGCTTATGCGTATCAAGTTTCATTAAAATCGGTTCATTCATTTCGAAAAACAAGGGCTAGAAAGTTTGTATGAAATGCCGTACGGCGTAAACGCTCTTAATTAATATGGAAACCTAATGATAAGAAAAACACACATAAAATATTTTGTCGTTTAACAAAAACGTAAGTACCAAAATTACGAAAGTAACCTAAACTATGAAATTCTTCCATTTACTCTATATCCGTGCCACCTTGATCCCAACAAAAGATTTCCACATTACGCCTGCCGACCTCAAGAAGGCCTTATCCGGAAGAGTCCACTTGTAATGTAAATACAGCATTGTGCTGAACTGAGAGGTGTTCCGAAACACTTGGACTGGACCCGATTGTTTCATAATGTCTGTTTTAATTTAGCGGATCTTGTAATTTCGGATGAGGATTTTGTGTAAGCGAAATGTTTTGTTATAGCTTTTAGATGGCTTGGTCGGGAATCAGGTCTAAAATGTAATCAAGAAAATCTTCTAAATTGTCACTATCACACTAATATTATAAAGGCGAAAGTTTGTGAGGGGGTGTGTGTGTGTGTTTATATGTTTGTTACTTCTTCACGCTCAAACGGCTGGACCAATTTTGATAAAATTTTGAATGGATGTAGCTGATAACCTGGATCAACATATAGGCTACTTTTTATCCCGATATTCCCACGGGATTGACATTTACGCGGGTGAAAACGCGTGGCGCAGCTAGTCTATCCAGCTATGTATTCATTAGGAAACAAGTTGTCAAGTTGATTGTTTGTTCCGCAACATATTTTTGTGTTGCGAGATACAAATGTTGTTGGCAACATGCGAACATTATGAAATTATGGTAACATCCTGCAACAAGCAACATCGAATTATACTAGGAACTATGTTGCTGACGACAATGTTGCACGATTGTTGCCAAACATTGTTTCCAACATTGGAGTACTACAAAAAAAAAGAAATGAACAGCGTTCAGTTAAATTTTAAATCTACGTATCTTATAAGATTAAGACCCGGTGAGGGCCTTATCCGGAAGAGTCCACTTGTAATGTAAATACAGCATTGTGCAGAACTGAGAGGTGTTCCGAAACAATTGGACTGGACCCGTTTTCATAACGTCTGTTTTAATTCAGAGGATCTTGTAATTTCAGATGAGGATTTTGTGTTCTTGGGTCGAGAAAATAATAGATGGGAGTGTTTGACAATTTGGCTGAATGGCCGGGTAAAATGTGAAGATAACAACATAAAATTAATTAATTTTTAATTTATTAGAATAAATTTCGAATCCGACTGGAAGTTCCAAAGATCCTTCTTCCAAAGAGCCTTCAAAGAAAAAAAATAAACTTCAACTTTATTATTAGTACTAGCTGCGCCCCGCGGTTCTCGATCTCGGGGAATATCGGGATAAAAAATTTCCTATGTGTTATTCCTGGTTATAAATTATCTGTGTACCAAATTTCATCCAAATCGGTTTAGTAGTTTTTGCGTGAAAGAGTAACAAACCTCCATCCACACAAACTTTCGCGTTCATAACATTTGTAGGATAGATTTATTAAAAATATTAAAAGACTCACCGATGAAGCTCAACCTGAACCAACCTGACGCAAGGTCGTTAAAAGATGCCCATCCATAGATAATAATTACCCATCTCTCCACTAGTCCAATGCTTACTCTAGGATGCATATCCGGTAGGCTCTTAAATCCTTACCTATCCTACGGGCACGTCTTCCGTACCATCATTCCTTGATATGCAATGGTCACTGTAGCATCATGAACATGAGGAGCTAGTGCGGATCTTGGGGTTCATTCAATTAATCGAGTCCGGTTTAACCACGCTGGGATGAGTGCAATTCATTCATTCATTCATTCGATAGATTGATTAAAAATATTATTGATGTTTGTTTTCAAAATCTACAATCTTTTGGGACTAACAAGAAGCTTCCCGAAAAAAATCGCATGTGACCGAGACAGACACAGTAATTCCATAAGTAATTATTCCGACAGTAATTCCATAAGTAATTATTCCGACAGTAATTCCATAAGTAATTATTCCGTGTTTCTCAATTTGTTACGGTACACTAAAAAGCAAAAGCGTTAAAGTTCAAAGCCCCACAACACGTGCTACAAAATTTCACTTCCCTAATAATTTTTGCACATTTCTGCACTCACACGAACCATAAAAGCTCCATTATCATTTTTAAGGCATAAAGGGAAACCTGCATACATATGTAAATCTTAGCCAAGGGTGCCTACGTCCAGTAACCCCTGAAATAAATAAGTATTATGTAACCCTGAGTCAGCAGTTTTGGGGCCATTAGATGAGCCACAATAGGGAGTGGCAATACAAACACAAATAAATCTGAAGAGGAGAAAGATCATCCGTGTTGAATGAATGATGAATGATTTTAAAACGATCCTGAGATACGGTGACGAAGGAATTTTGGATGTGGTACATAGTGGATTTGGGAATGAAACGCATAACAGCTTTTAAGGAGTAGACGCAGTTTATTAAAATATCATTTAGAAATCAGAAGTTTGAATTAGATTAATAGCAGTCCGTAATAAAAAGATTACTATGGGAATTTCCTGCTGGCCAACTTTAACTGTACAGGTAGTATTTAAAACTACTAAAAATGTAAAAGACGCTGAAGCCGCGGCGGGTTCACGGATGAGTGCTAACGCGTGCCCGTGTTCCTGCCATAAGCGGCAGAGGAGGACACCGTGGAGTTTTAGTAGGTTAGAGTCCCACATACCTGCACTATCTCCCCGTGGTAGTGCAGAATGCATGAGCATTTCTTCACGATAAAAAAAAAAGGTTAGGTTCCTGTAAACAGAAATACAAACACCGCGAAGCGGAGCTCCGTCGACTACTTTACATCAACGAAACCATATGAGGATAAAGAATATTTGATTTGTTATTCTATGTTATGATTATTCTAACATTAAACTTTATGTGAAACAAAAATCAATGATTTAAAAATCTTTAAAGTAAGTATTCTGCGTATTGATAATAATCTACGAAACGAAAATATGAGAAAAAAAAAATGTGAAACGAAATTCTATAAAACTATTAGCTATAAAACAACGTACAACCGATTCAAACGTGTCCCAAAAATATCAATAGAAATATAATCAGTCTATTTGTCCTCTAAAATAGATTTAATTGGCCTTTAGTAAATATTACCTTCTCCTGAACAAACCATTTTTTATAAGTGCTCCGTAATATTTAATGGATTGTCGAAAATAATAAATCTACAGGTTTGCGGATACCGTATCGGGATGGTGGGCGTTAGTCTTTTATTTATTTTTTGTTCTTGGATTTTTGGACCACAATGAAATGTACGAAAAAGTGTCTCCGACCTTTAAGAGATGTGCCGCGTTTTGTGGTTATTTAGAGGTTCTTTTTCGGGCTGATACGTTGGGTTTTTTATTATTACTGTTATTTCTTTTGATAACGGTCCAAAATATGGTTTTTTTTTATGTCACTTTCCTGTTTATAGTCTATAAATACCTAGCTTTATTTCAAAATGATACTTTTAGGGATTTGAATCAATGACATGTGTACTTTGGTGGAAACGTTAAGTTCACTGATGTCTATGGTTTCATCAGGCACAGGAAAATAGTAGGAGAGTAAGCGTAAAAAGATTACCTTAACAGTCTTCTTCACCCTATCTTTAACTATATCTAATGATAATAGGGTTTTTTTTAAGGTTCCGTACCCAAAGGCTAAAAACGGGACCCTATTACTAAGACCCTACTGTCCGTCTGTCACCAGGCTGTATCTCATGAACCGTGATAGCTAGACAGTTGAAATTTTCACAGATGATATATTTCTGTTGCCGCTATAACAACAAATACTAAAAATAGAATAACATAAATATTTAAGGGGAGCTCCCATACAAAAAACGTGTTTTTTTTCTGCGGTTTTGCATTGTGGTACGGAACCCTTCGTGTGCAAGTCCGACTCGCACTTGTTTAATGATAAAATGTAGGTAGCCTTTTGAAACAACAATATTTTTACAGTAAATCCCTGGAATCTTTTGCCGTCATATAAAATATTTTCCAACCCATTAACCAACATTCATATTTAAAACTTTTTGCATTATATTCTCAAATATAATATATTCAGAATAAATAATAATGTCGACTTATAAATAAATAGAGTTGCCTTCACATCATCATCATCATCATCATCATTTCAGCCAAAAGACGTCCACTGCTGGACATAAGCCTCCCCCAAGCACTTCCACTTCGACCGGTTCTGTGCTTCTCGCATCCAACGGGTTCCTGCGGCCTTCACAAGGTCGTCGGTCCACCTTGTGGGAGGCCTTCCAACGCTACTTCTTCCGGTACGTGGTCGTGGAGTTGCCTTCACAAGTCGAGCTTATTCTAGTCGAATCTATTTGAATAGGTCGTACCGTGTTCGAAGCCGTAAGGGAGCGTTCATATTGAACATTTTTTTGCAAAATTGCAAGTATACAAATGTAAGACTACCTATGAATGGGAACATCAGGCTACGCCTCCAATGGAATGGAATATTGAACTAATAAATAGTACTAATGTAGTCCTTAGTTCTTAAGACTTGAGCTAGTCCTTTTTTAGGGTTCCGTAGTACCTACAAGGAACCGTTATAGTTTCGTCATGTCCGTCTATCTGTCTGTCCGAAGTTTTGCTAAGAGACCGTTAGTACTAGAAAGCTGTAATTTTGCAGGAGTGTGTATATTGTTATAATTTTCTTTAGAAGAAAAGACTTGCATAACATATCAACTCGTCTGGGTCACGCAATGGTATATCAACTAATCAACTCAGCCCATCGCAGTCCACAGCTGGACATAGGCTTCTCCCATGCTGCGTCACTATACACTGTTCTCCGCATTCCACATCCAGCCTCTCCCAGCTACCTTGTTGAGGTCGTCGGTCCATCTGGCTGGGGGGCATCCCACCCTACGTTTGGTTTCTATTAATAAAATTAATTTTCCATCCATCGGTTTCTTACTAAACTTCAACAATATCCGACGATACTGCATACTTATCTCTTTTGTTGACGTACATATGATGATGATGATGATGATGGGGCTCCCTTTTCCGCACTTAGACTCCCATTCGGTCCGTTGTGCGTGGGGATTCTGGCTAACAGAGCCAGGCAAGCTCCGCCCAAAAGCACAGAAGCTTCCTGGGAGCTTCGCAGGCTTCGCGGAGCGACCTCATTGTTCCGAGGATTTCTGCACGTTGAGAAGCCACGGCCTCGCATTCCAGGATGACGTGGGCGGCTGATTCCTCGGCGTCAAGGCAGCCCCTGCAAAGGGGGCTGTCCGTGACGCCTATGTTGAAAAGATGTTTGTTAAGGAGGTTGTGGCCCGTAATTGAACCTATTATTATTCTAAGGTTATTTCTACTTAGGCTAAGAAGTTTTTTGGTTAGTCGTGGGTGAATCATTGGTATAGCCAATTTTGACTGTCTACAGTCTGTTGCCCGTGACCATCTGTTGTTATGGAGTTCGGTCGATCTTTGGCGAATCCACGCACGAAATTGTGAGAAAGGCAAAGGGAGAAGTGGGTACGGGCCTAGCACCCTCATATCAGAGCCTCTCTTCGCAAGTTCATCTGCAGCATCATTGCCCAAGGATCCACTATGCCCCTTGATCCACTGGAGAGTAATACGATTGGATGTCGATAAACTCTCCAGAGCTAGGTGGCACTCGAAGATTAGTTTATTGTTAGTTTGTTTGCTTTCTAAAGCTTTGAGCACAGATAGGCTGTCGGATAGGAACTTAATTCCGTAGTTCCGAATGCCTAAGCGCTTTACTGCTGTTGCAGCTTGTGTTAAGGCAACACATTCGCATTGAAAGATCGAGCTGTGTGTGCCTAGCGGTATGTGGAAGTTAATATTGAGGTCAAGGGAGTGTACACCAGCACCTGAACCGTTTTGTGTTTTTGAGCCGTCTGTGTAGATTCGCACTTCATTGGCTCCTGACTGGTCCCTTTCTTCTTGAACTGTTTGTATAATATAGTTTTTGTTGAACATTGGTTGGTTAGGTGTTCTATCACACGGGGCAGCGATGAGAGGCTGGTACTCAATCGCCCGGTCCAGGATTTTAGCGTGTGGACTTGTAAGGTTTTTGCCCCATATGCCCAGATGCATTAGCCTGATGGCAGCTAGCGCCGCCTCCTGCTGTATGTACGTTGACTGTACATAATAAAGAGATGAAAATTTATAAGGGCTCCTGTCATAGATGAATTTCATTACGATTTCATAAAGAAACTTTTAAGCTTTCTCGGTTTTTTTTCTAAGTCAAAATCTTTCGTTTCCTCAAGAATTATTTTGGTTTATTCGGTTTTCGCTCGAGTTTTGCCGGAGAACGAGGACTATTGAACGGAGTATTCTGGGTATCAAACTAACAGACCGGGTTAGGAATACGACCATCCGTTCCATCACAAAGATAACTGATAGGTATCACTTGGAAAGCTGCCACGCTGAAATGAGCTGGACACATCTGCCGCATATCAGATGAACAATGGACCAAACTTACGATCCAATGGGTCCCTTTTAGTGGAAAACAACATCGTAGCAGGCCCAGACGGAGATGGCGCGATGAGCTGGACTCCTTCAACAAGAACTGGTCAAGAGAGAAGTGGAAAGAGAGTAGGGAGGCCTTTGCCCTGCAGTGGGACATCACAGGCCTTATAATTAATATAAAACATAAAAATATTCGGTTTTCATTGTAAAGTGCCCTTAGCGGAACAACAGAAATGTGCCCAAAATGCCATTCCGGATGGCTAACCGGGGCCTATTGGGACGGGTCACTTTATATTAACCATGCGATTTAAATGGGACTCCCCGTCCCACTGAAAAGTTGGCTTTACGCGGTCACTCGGACCCCTATAAAGAGTTAAGACCAAATTTGTCGTTTGATATTAATGTACAATTTAGAAGGTTGTTTCAGAAAAGGTGTTTTAATTATTCTGAAATGTTAATAGGCTATTTGAGGCTTTTCTTTTGTGGGTTCGCTTTTAGAACGTTTGGAAAAAGGCTTTGTTTTTGAGCTCGTTTAAAAATTTTCAAGTTGTGTGTTATATATATTTTATACTTAAAGGTTTTTTTTTTTTACTCGATTTAGATACTTACGAGAAAGCTTAAGGTGAATGTTTAGTTGAGACCGCGAAATTCAAATTTTCTTACGTTTTTTGCAATTTGCAGGTCAGTGTCCAGGTTATCTTGATCAAACTATGGTTCGCGACAATAACAGGTACATATTAAGATAATTATAATCATTAGAATCATTAATACCTACATCTTTCGTTAGATTTCTACCATTAACACTTTTTCATAAGAGATTGGTGGTAGAAATCTAACTTAGAAAGATATACGTCACGCCTGTTTGAAGGAGCCTTTAGGCGGAACTTTTGCGACTCGGTAAGCGGCAGGTCTGAGCACAATAGATTGGCACTTATTTAAAGTATTAATCTTTAATAATACTTATTTACAACTTTATCCTTAAATCGTAGTCCTATTTCATCTTTCACATCATAGGTGGCAATACATACCATTCTAAGCTAATACACGTCATACTAAACGACCACGGATCTCCGTAAATCCGTAAATCCGGCGATAAACGTCATCTCTATACCTTCACAAAGTCGGCTTACTATAATATTACATGTAGTACCTGTGGTCAGGAAACGAACGAACGTTAAGCTGTTGGTCCCGGCTGTCATTCGTGGATCTTTGACAGTCGACAATCAGTCTTACCAAGGGGTATCGTATTACCCAGTAACTGGGTTGTGGAGGTCAGATAGGCAGTCGCTCCATGTAAAATACTGGTATTCACCTGCATCCGGTTAGATTGGAAGCCGACCCCAACATAGGGCAGATGATGACCTATGGTCAGGAAAATTATTTGTTAAATAAACTGATACCCAATGTCAATTTGCAGTGTTATCGAAATTTCTTACAAATGTCAAAAAATGATAGTTGTGATTTGAATATACGATTAGTTTAAGTTGGAAGTCAATTTGCTTTACAATTAATTTACCTGACTACTATTTTCATTGTTTGACGTGATTTTTGAAGGGACGTAGCCAAGGAGTCAGGGTCTTGTAGTGCTGCGCTATGTTAAGGGAAATAGTCGGGGAGATGCATAACGTTGCGCAACGTCAAAAATAACACCTTACAGTACAGCCAAGCGGCGGACAACGATGACTGGCGCCGCGGGCGGTTGGTCTACAGGGTGTTTGATATTTTTGGTAGGTCAGATTTTGTTACGTTATTACGTAATAAATAGGAAGTTACATGTATAACCAGGTTTAAGAAGGTAAACGAAGCAAAATGGAAGAAGTATTAAGTAGTAAGTTTAGTTTAGTTTTTTTTTAGGAGTGTCTAGTAAGTTTAGGACCGGGTGTCAAATATTTTATTAGGTATTTTTGTTTAGGAAAAGGCAGTGCTAGTTTACTCGGGAATATGTAAAGACTTTCTGTCAATATAAATTTAAAGAAAATCCTATCGTTATAAATACTCACAGTACTTACCTAAGGATCGTAGCAGGTGGCGTTCTGTAGTTTCTGCCTACCCTAGATATGAGTATATGTATGTATGTAAATATAAAGTTTTCTGAAAATTAAGGAACATGCATTCCGAAAGATAAGCATAAGATTGTTTTTGAATAATAATTGTAAAGCATATTAGCGACATATTTCTTTAACAGAACCAGTAGGTATGTATAAATATGATTAAACTATGACATAATATTAGCGACAAAATTGCAAAAAACTGGTTTATTATAACAAAACTGTATTAAAGTGATATGTATGCGGATATAACGGAGGGCGAAGGCCTAGGACTTAGAAAGGAAAAATGAAGTGGCGGATGGCTGGCACAGACGTTAATTTTTACAATTTCAAGATGACATAATATATACCATAGATACATACATAAACTATATGACAGATGGAAAACGAAGAGGGTATAATTGAACAGTAGACACAGTTGTACTATAACTAATTTTTTTTTTTTTTTTTTTTTTTTTTTTTTTTTTTTTTTTTTTTAAACGTTGCCCCACACTAGGATTTTCTCCTGTATTGTGGGTGCGTTTACAAACATTTAAATTCACGTACACAAACAGCCAGACCCGGAACAACTACTTGTAGGTCATACAAATATTTGTTCCGTGCGGGAATCGAACCCGCGACACGCAGCGCAGCAGTCAATCGCTTAACCACTGCGCCAACCGTGCCGTCAAATATATTGTAACACCCTGTACACAGAATGTAAGCTTATAATGTGAAGGAGCAAGCGATCGAGCGATAAAACGAGATTTAAGCGATTTTATTCAGTGCCCAGCATTTGATTTATATCTATATTGTGAGATCGAGCCATTGACTATAATATATAAAATACTACCTGGTATATGAAACCTGTTAGATTTAAGTTTGTGAGGTAGTGTATATCGTCGACCGTAGGTTCAATTAAGGTAAGGGACAAAATACCCAAAATGAGTTGAGTATACAGTTTTGTTCAGAATTTTGCGCTCTTTCGAATGGTGTATATGAAAAAATTCTAGCTTAAAAAAAATGTCCCTTACCCTACTGATTTTTGGATTCGAATTTCGAATCAGCCCCATAATAACAATGTATCTGAAAAACTATGCAATATAGCAACTTGAAATGGTGTAATTACCGCCGCCAATCCACTTCAAATAAGGTAAGGGTCTTCCCAATCAACGAATTATTCTTCACACATTTTTTCAACAAGACCTTTACACTATTTTTTCATTATAGATTGGATCCAACGTAGAGATCAATTTAATGTAAGGGACATTACTAACAAAATACGTTGGTGTAAGGGACGTCTATTTTCTTAAATAGCTAACTTATTTAAATAAATGTTACACAGATAGATAGAGCACTAAAATACAAGATTATGTGTGAAATCAGATCCGAAAAAGGTTAATAACAAAAAAAGTTATAGGCGATTTAGTCCGAAAAAAAACTTTGTCGGCCTCTCCTGAAAAATCGTATTATGTCCCTTACCTCAATTGAACCTACGGTCGACGAATATACTATGGGTACTTCGACACCCAAGTGTCCTTTTGTTTTAGTATTTATTTGTAAATTTAGTTATTTAATTTAGTACCTACTGTAAATAGCTGTGTTATAATTGAGGAGGTGAAGAACAAATCCTCACTTTTCCACTTTTTCTAATTTTGGAGAAAACAGTAAAATGTAAATAACTAACTGACTACAACATCTGCATTTTGTTTTAGTTGTGTCATTTAAACTAGTGTTTCAGTCAATCTGATGTACCAAATGGTTGATGAAAATGATAAGAATCTTAGTTAATATTTTGAAATGTGAGGTTTTGATTAAACATTTTTGGAAAAGTGTGGTTTTGGAAAAAATTATATGAGAAAAGAGGTGTTTTTGATAAGGTTTAAATTATTTGCTTTAAATCAATTTAACATTTTTTGCACATAGACTAAATAAAAACATTTTTTTTTTAAATGGAAGAGTGAGGTTTTGTTCTTCACCACCTCAATTGTATACATATAAACATTTTTAAGCTGTTAAGATTTTATTTGGATTTTTTATTTTAAACGTAGGTTGTAAATTAATGGTTGTCAGGGATAATTATTACATTTTCACTACATAATCATCATCTGCCTAGCCTTTTCCCAACTAATGTTCGGGTCGGCTTCCAGTCTAACCGGATGCAGCTGAATACCAGTATTTGACATGGAGCGACTGCCTATCTGACCTCCATAACCCAGTTACTGGGTAATACGATAACCCTTGCACCTTGGTAAGACTGGTTGTCAGACTTTCGGGCTTCTGACGACCCGTAACGACTGTCAAAGATCCACGAATGACAGCCGGGACCAACGTTTCGAGGCACGGACGGGTCTCGGTATGTAAAGATGGTCACCTATCCACAGACCAACCGCGGCAAGCGTATTTTAACCTGATTTAGCCATGGGCCCCTCTTATTTTCACTATAAATAAGAAAAAAATATTATTAACAATTTAATAGGTAGGTAGGTAAACAAAAAAAAAACAGTGGCACTCCGGGAGTGCCGACAGAAGTGAAAACTAAACACAAACAGAATACTTTGCCATCACTCGCTGACATATCGGATATACATTAAAACCGAGTACATCCCGAGGAAAGAAGTTTTCACTTCAAAAAACATTCAAAAGTAATCTCTTTCACATTGATACACAACAACAGCACACTTATCTCAGAACATTCGATCAAAAACTCGTATGGCATCTTTTGATTACATTTTCCGGATGCCACCTAAAAAGTTTTCACACACTTTGATTGGAAATCGTTGCTCGACCTCCATGTGTTTTATGCGTAGACAGAGTAATATATAGACTCATGGTATCCGTGTCACCGAAAGGGACAAAAAATTCCGGCAATCTTCATCATACTATCATTTTTACAGCTTATAAATTACACTGCACTTTAACATTTTCAAAGTTGCGCAATTGAATTATGCACGAAAAAGATCTTATTTTCCGTTTTAATCGTGGTGTAGTTTTTATTATTTCATTCATAAACGTCAAACTTGTTGTGCACATTGATGTGCTTAGCCGACACGCAGTAAGGGACAGAAATATTCTTACTCTGTCTCTTTTCTTTGCTAGTGACGTTAATATATTTCTCTTTTCCTTGTGCGAATGAAAAAGAAGATATGCAGCAGTCTATAGTTTACTCTGTCTACGGTTTTATGTGACATAGACTGACAATTGATTTGTTTCGTGACGTCAGTTTTGCCTGAAGGCTCTGAGGACAGTTTGACAGTTTGGATTGAAAGGTTTTCTCTGTTCTGTTTTTTTTGTGTGAGTGAAAATGTTTAATTTGGGACACTTACAGGAAATATAAACAATTAAAAGGAACGTTTAAAACTAATACATTTAAATACCTTTAATATCAGAAGCACTAATACATTTAATATCAGAAGCACTATGGAAATTTTACGTCACTGTACTTTAGGGGACCGGACTGCCTCTCCTTAACACAGGTTTCCATAACCTAGCTAGGAGAGCAGTGCTCACCCACACGCTTGTAGAAATAGTACCTACTTATTTTGTAAAACTGTATTTTTTAACGTGTTCAACAATCTTATGTCTTGAATAAAAAAAAAAAAAAAAAATACAAAATGATATGGATTAGACATTGTGCTTGAAAAAGGACCATTATTATAGATTTGGAGTGTGATTGTTCTTGGAGAGAGAGAGAGAAAGGGCAACAATTTTTTGTTCATCTGCATTAGCGACTTCTGCATTCGGTCAATGTAGGGATTACAATTATTTGCAATTTATGTTCGTACAACATGTAGCGAACAGCTGATTTTTTTTCCCGATTTCAGGTTTGGTCCCATAGTAAAAGTTGTTCATAACGATGAGTACAATGACCTCTTAAGAGATTGTTAATGTTTTACCAATAACCCTGTATACAAACTCACAAATGTTACCTCTTTATAATATTAGTATAGATAAACATCAACAGACTATGACACTCTGACATTGACCCTGACAACTTGAATTTTTTTTTTGTTTATTATTTTAAATGAAAATCGTTTACTTTTACCATGTTTGTAAATATGTGAGCACCATGTATCTATCAGATAATTAATTAATTTATATGTCATGGTTTCATTTTTAATTCTTTTACCTATTGTGGTATAGTAATTTTATTTCAGGTGTATCGTCTTCACATATTATTATTATTATATAATGAATGTATGCAAAATATTGTAAAACTTTTTAAAAGAGTAACGGTGGAGTTTCTTGCCCGTTCTTCTCCATACGAAAACTACCCCTTGGAATGGGCGACTAGAATCATTTCTATTTTTATCGTAATTTTTGACGTTCAAAAGTGCCTTTTATATGCCTATTTGAAATAAATGCTTTGACTTTGACTTTGACTTTATGTATGACAGCATTTCCAATACAAACACCAAGTTCTCTCAAACATCTAAACTAAAACTAATTCTGTCCAAATGAAGATATCGCTAAACCCTTAAGGAAGCCGCTCGATGTCTAATTAATTAGGAAGCCGATCGCGATAGCAACTGTTGCTATTAATCAGTAGATCGACATTGATAGCCAGCGCTTGCTAACGGCCACACAATGTGGATGTACTAGGGTAGCAGAAATTAGAGGAAATGTTTGTGTTTAACGTAGTCGGAACTGTTTCATGCTTTGAAATTGATATATATATGGATTTTGCGCCGATATGTTTTTTTTTTTTGGGAACGGCATCTCGCAGGTCATCCAAGGAGGTTGTCGTCTGCTTAACCGGACTTGACTGTGGGTGCCTCAATAAATTAAGTTCTCCAGCCAGGGCTTAAAAAAACTTAAAAATTAAGAGACTACACGCTAAGGGCACCTCCTGTGGGGTACCGACCACGGCTTAGGGCAACGCTGGGGGAGCAAAGGAGTAGGTTGTAGTTGTATCATTATTGGGACGAAGGGCTGCTATGTGTGAGCTACTGAGTTTTTAAAGCTATCTATATGACCTCTTTAAATGAAGGAGAAAGATACAACAAACTTATTATAATAACAGCCACATCATCTGGACATCAGAAATTGGAGGAGACGGTAGATGTACCTATGTGTTTAACGTAATCTGAACTGTTTCACGTTTTGAATTGGTGTATAGAAATTGCAGTTATGTGTGAGGTTTTTGGGTTTACCGCGTTTATCCTTAAAGCGGTGTTCATAACCAAGAGATTCCGGTCTCATATCGCAAGCATTCGTCATGTTAGGGTTATCAAGACGACATGAACCTTTGTTGAAACCCGTTTCAAAGCGTAAACGTGACAAGACACACTCGCTATGCCTGTTAAAGTGACATATACAGGCAAAACTAAAAGCGCCAAAGTAGTTAGCAAAAAGAAACTAAATTCAAAATACATCTTTGAGGCTTTGCGAGTGACTTCCCAGATACATGTCAGGCAAAATTGATCATGTTTCCCCATCGTTAGGGTCTCATCGTGCAAAGACCAGTGTTTTGATATCCCTAATGGCACCGGTAACCCGTTAAACTTCTGGTTTAAGATGTGATACGATCTCGAGTGAGTCGAGCCTGCAGACACCGCCTTAACAGCTGAATTGCTAATTAATTATACGTATAAATGTGCAACTGGTTTTACTAAAGTGCTCTGCACTGTATTTTATTTATTTTTAGCACGAAGCTACTGTTTTTGACGGACTGAGTTTTATTATCTGGTCGTGGAATGTAAAAAATATTTTTTTTAAGTCTTTTGCTTGTGTTTATGGGTCATTGTTTGTTTTTAAAAATCACATAAAATTTAAAAGAGATAATTATGATAAATCTTTTTTTTATTAATTTCAGACTTAGACTTTATCCATGGAATTAAAAACCTTGATTAAAACACTTTTTCCCTGATAAAATAATGCTTCAGAATAGCTTCTTTTTCTATTAAAGTCCAGTTTGCAATGATTTTACCCAATATCTGTAGCGAATGCTGCTCTCGGGTGTACACCCGAGAGCAGCATTCGCACATAACTAGATATTGTTCACCTGGCTTAAAAATGTAATACAAGGCTTTTGGCTTCTTCGTAATATTTAATAATTATTATAAAATGTGCGTCTAATTTTTGCAGAATCAAAAAAAAAATCTTTCATTAAAAAAAAAATGCAACTAGAACTGGTTGGCCATACACATGTCTTTTGAGACATTGACATTTTAACATTAAAAAAAAGAAAATAAAAATTCGTACCTACCGAAAAAATAATAAAAATTGACCGTGATAAAATAATTACCTATTTTATATTCGCTTTACAGTTTACTTATCTCAAACTGCACCGTATCATACTTAAACTGGCGATAAACACATACATTCGTATAACTGCAAGAATCCCAGCTCACATTTAATTAACCGGCACCAATTGAATTCGCGGCAAAACGCACCTATAATTACAACGTAATCAACGACAAAAATAAGAAAAAAATAACGCTTCACTTAAAAGAAAATTACGGCCATTAAAAACACGAAAAATATCTGACTTTCAACGAGTTCCGTCCATTGCCAGTATCACGGAGTATCACCTGATTAAATACTCAACTTTTTGCTCGGAACCGCTTCCAAATTCAAATTAAGATGTTAAAAGCGACCTGAAGCGATGCTAATGAGAAGTTCTTTTTTTAATTTTTGCATAAACCCGTGGGAGGTACAATTTAATTCGTCGATAATGGACATTGAGCGTTCGATTTTGGTTGAACTTTTATTGCGATAAAGATGTTTGTGCAAAAGGTTCACTGCCAACGAAAATTATGAAAATCATTTCAGATGCATTATACAGACATATTGGAAAGGTGGCTGGGGCATAATGGATGCGGAAGGCGAAGGACAGGGTACTGAGGTGCAGTCTGGGAGAGGCCTATGTCCGGCAGTGGACTGCGATAGGCTGAATTGATGATGTTGAAAGACATATTTTTTAGATTGTCACATGAGCATTATTTTCACCATTTCGCACATTTGACCAGTAAAATTACGAGCAACAAGTCTTTTGTGTGTTTTACTTACTTAATTTACTCGTACCGTGAGTTAGCCTTCTGTTTTAATTGTACTTTATTGTTTCACAGAGTACCTACCACAATCCAAAGAAATTTCCGGGAAGGAGGTTTTCTTTAATTATTTAAGTTTTTAGCATGTTGCCGGATTCATTAGTGTTTAGAGTCGGGGTTAAATGGATGCGTTTAATGGTAATTAGTTTCATATTTTAAGAGTTTTATTTTTCAGAATTTAGTACTGGAATGTATTTCCGTAGAATAATAATTATGATTAATTTGTTTCAGTCTTCGATTAACAATAGCACTAATCCGCGTTCGCGATTTATTTGCCAAAAATGTACTTAAACAAATATGAATTATGGGAAAAAAACTTTAATTCCTACAGGCTAAAGTTCAGTTTACGCCACAACTTCAAATATTTTTATAACTTTTTCAATAGTGCTAGTCACTCTGAAATCAACTTAATTGTCGTTGAAATAAAGTTGATATTTGTTTAACTTGAAATAGGGTATAGTAGGGGTGTGCAGCACTGCGCACTTTTACTATAGATAGATTAAGGATTAAAAACAAAACACATCGCTCAAGTGGCCGCGATTGGATATAGTTTGAATATAAACCTTAACACTGAAATATAAAGTTTATTATCGTTTGCAATAAATAAATTTACTGCTTCAATTTATAAATTAAGAACAAAAAATATTTATGGAAAAATAAAACAATTTATAAGCAATAAGGTTGAAAAAACTAAGTGTGTTGCAAAATAAGACCACAAAATTATTTGTGGTTTTATTCCTTTAGGGGCGATTGGTCCAATTCGCGGTTGGTCCAATGTTCAAAAAGATGTCCAATTCGCAGTTAGTCCTATTCGCAGTTGGTCCAACTCGCAGTTGGTTTATCGGCCATTTTTGATGCCCTCTTTGGAAATCTAATTGTTGGTCGTTTGTCTAAAATGTTTAATTACCGGCCATTTTTGATGCCCTCTTTGGAAATCTAATTGTTGATCGTTTGTCTAAAATGTTTAAATCAATTGGAGAACGTTCGAATATTCCGGAGAATGTTTTTAAATCAAGTTACCTACGATAAATTCTTCGTCCCTTTTCCTAATTAAGACAACTATTTTAACCACATAACGACACTTAAAAAAACTATACCTATAGGTAATTATTTGATCACATTAAAGTAACAAATTAAGGTCACCTGTGAAAAATAACAGCAATATATCTCAGCCTTAAGTTATTTAAGAGTTAATAGTTTAATTTATTCGTATGCGTTCGTTAAGATTCAGGTTTTTTAATTAAGACGTCTTGTTTCCAGTGATTAAGGGCTTTATACTTTTTATCATTTTGTTCCCAACAAGCACATTTCAAAGAAAAACGAGCCTTATTCCTGGGACACTAAAGTGAAATGTTCAATGAGAAAGCCTCTCATTCGTTGAAGACGTGTGTGATTGTGCTCTTTTTCTGTTTTTCGTAGAAAAATGTCTTTAATTACAATAAGTAATGGCGGCTAATGTTAATTTGTCGAATTTTTGTGTTTGATTTTAATTGATAAAGTAATTAAAGTACACGCATACTGATGTAATAATTAGAAGTAACTTTCGCGAAGCTGTTTTGAGAAAGTAAGATAGGTACTAAGCCCTTACCTTTGTGGTATTCCCAACCCACATTTATTATTATTATCATCTTGATCTGTTGAACATCTGCTTCTCACACAACTCCCTCCCTTTGCTCAGGAGTTAACTCAGAGCTCCCTCGCTGCGGCCGGGCCCCCTAGAATCCTTCGTTACGTTAGGGATTCAAAATAGCGCCTGTGACATTAGATTTTTTTTTTATTACTAAATGGGCCCGCTCTTGACCCCGATCACGCCTGATGGTAAGCGATAGATGAGGTCTATGATGGAACGAGCGTGCCCAGAAGATGCCTGTTCACTCTTGCTTTGAAGGCAGACGGGTTAAATGTGGGAGGGAACACAGATGCCGGCAGAGAGTTCCACACTTTGGCTGTGCGCATAATAAAAGTGGAGGAGAAGCGCTGAGTACGACTCGTGGGGATATCAACCAAGTGCGGATGGTACGCTGCAGTACGTCTGGTTGTCCGGTGGTAAAAGGGCGATGGTGGGATCAGGTCGTGGAGCCCCTGCGCACACTCTCCGAAGTACAGTCTGTAGAAGACCGACAGGCAAGCAACATTACGCCGATGAGCTATGCTGTGGAGCGTAGCTACCAACGTCTCGTCGCCTAGGTATAAGCCTTTTAGCTCTGCGTTCAGATACTGCTTTAGTGAATAATCAGCTATTATATCCAAAAGGTGGCCATTAGGTTATCACATTACACTTAAGAGGTCATTGTACTCATCATTAAGAACAACTTCTACTAAGGGACCAAACCTGAAATTGCGAAAAAAAACTCAGCTGTTCCCTACATTTTGACGAGTTATACGAACATAAACATGGTTGGGAAAAGGCTAGGCAGATGACTAAGGTTCAATCAACCAAGTCAGCCCATTTCACCCCTCTATATATAAAGCCATCTTACCTTTAGTACACCACAAAATCCCAAAGTACGTACGTACTTTAGGATTTTGTGGTACCAAACCAAATACACTTTACCCTATTTCTACTTGCCGTTCACTTAGTTTCGAATCTAGTTCAATATAAATCTAGTCAGCATTCGATTACATCTTTCTAGTGTATCGCGGAATAGATTATCTGGAGCCGGGGTGAGCACAAAGGGTGGTGGTAACGTCGTTGTGCCATTGATTGGGAGCCAGTATTTTAAATAAAGGGGAAGCTGAGAGAAATTGAACTATATCGAGGTTGAAATAGAAAATAGTGTACCTAATCTGTTAAAATGTAAACAAATATGAGTCTATGGATAAATCACTTTAATTCCTGCATAATATAGTTCAGTTTACGCTACAACTTCAAACATTTTTATAAGTTTTTCAATAGCGCTAGTCACTCTGAAATCAACTTAATAAAAATTATAATAAAGTTGATATTTGTTTAACTTGAAAGAGCATCAATTTGTAACATTAGTTTGAATAGACGATACCTTTATAATAAAGAGTGGCATTTACATTGACGGGCAATCTGTTACCATGGATTCAATACATGATTTTGAACCTCTGTGCGTTGAAATTTTTCTTCGGTTATCAAAAAAAAAATCGGCGATTTCGTACAAAATTACAATACTTACCTAAGTGTGGTCAAAAATATATGGAACCGCAATTTTTTTTTGTTTAACAACTGACGAAAAATTTCAACGCAGCGGTTCTGAGATCATGTACTGAACATGTGGCAACAACGGACCAATTAGAAACCAGAAATAAAATAATCGCAGCAAAGAATGGTCATTGGGCAAAGTCAACATTTGAGATTGCCCAATTGGTAATTAGAATATTAATTCTAATTACCAATTGGGCAATCTCAAACTTTGCCATCGGGCCAGATGCCTTTTGCTGCGGGTATCGTAATCGATACCCGCAGCAAAAGGTATCTGGCCCGATATTCTCATTTAACCATCCCTGCAGTAGGTGCATGTAAAGTATTCTGCAGTTTATAGCTTTTGCCAGGAGCCGCAATGTAAAATTTAGTCGTCAAATAAAGCTATACATAATGCAAAATAACCAGAGACATCCAGTGAGTTATGACTAAAGGCATAATAGTCGTTATTCTTGTAGCCGACTGCATTCGCATTGTGTTAAATCGGTTACACAAGTTTTAACAGGACTCATTTACATAAATGATTTAATATATTTGTAAGGGTTTCGCCATGTTTTCATGTAGGTATAATAGGTTTGAATGTATTCGGTTTTTGAAATGGTAATGTAATGGGAAATACTGATAAGGAATTTTGTTTGTTTTGTCAATTTATTGGCAATTATTTTGAAATAATTTTGTGTAAACAAAATTAATTTGCTGCAATTTAATTTCGGTAATACTTGCTAGATATAATATACCAGCTGCGCCCCGCGGTTTCACCCGCATAATTGTCAATCCCGTGGGAATATCGGGATAAAAAGTAGCCTATATGTTAATCCAGGGTGTCAGCTACCTCCATACCAAATTTTATCAAAAATGATCCAGCCGTTTGAGCGTGAAAAAGTAACAAACATATAAACACACACACACACACTCAAAAACTTTCGCCTTTATAATATTAGTGTGATACAAGCAATAGTCACTGTAAGTGTGTTCAACTACCTAACTTTTTAAACTTAACACACACTCAGACGTCTGAATGCCAATTCTTGTAATTCAAAACGTTCAAAACCTAGTCGCAGTCTCATCTCAGAGACAATCAATGTCAAAAACTTGTCAAAAAAATGTAGGAAAATTAGAGATATTTTTGACAGATTGGGACTGAGTGAACGTTCTTAAAATTACGAGAATTGCCCCTCTGATTTAAGATGAAATGGAAGTATGTATTGAAAATGTAGTAGGTACAGACCGACCAGCTACCCGAAACTGTCAAATTTTCCCAATCAACTTTGAAACTTATACTTTAGCGATAAAGTTGAAAATCTATTAAAGAAATTTGACAGCTTGATGTGCTGGCGTCTGTACATTATTTTGCTTACTCTATTTAGGTACCCAATCAGCCTTCTCTTTAGCATTTCTTTAAAATTCAAAGTATTTTATTTCACATAAACCTACATGGGCACTTATGGATAGGTACATACGTCGTTTCCTATGAGGAAGAGCCGGTAAGAAACTCCATGATGTTTCACCACTTTAAAAAAAAGAAATTAAAAAAAAAAAAAATCCGACGAATTGAGAACCTCCTCCTTTTTGAAGTCGGTTAAAAAGAATTGGCTTTTACAATGTATTCAAATCACACTATTAATAGGTAAGGGAGAACAGTGTAGATATATTTTTTTTCTTTTTTTATTTAGGATGGGAAATCATCAAATGACCCCTCCCGCTCTGGGTGGAACAGACTCTTACTGACTAAAACCCACCCGTGTTCCTTCCTTAGCCCTTTATGTTTCAGCGGGATTGTCCGAAATCAGCGGGATTGCCCGAAAGGGTTACCGCTGGCCCGGAACATAAAGGGCTAAGGAAGGAACACGGGTGGGTTTTAGTCAGTAAGAGTCTGACACTCCCTTCCGCTCCACCCAGAGCGGGAGGGGTCATTTGATGATTTCCCATACACAAAAAATAAAATAAAAAAAATGCCCTTTATGTTCCGGGGCAGCGGTAACCCTTTCAGACAATCCCGCTGGGACAGTGTAGACTTCAGTTTGACTTACCCATCAATACGTCTTCAGTGTCCCTAAAATAGCCAACTAATGCGATGTGTCTACAGCCTTACGCATAAATACATCCGGGTGGTACATACGTTAGCCACCTACAGCGTAACGAACGGTCTCTGTTCTGTACTACGCTTTACATTTAAATAAGCACCATGTACTGTGCCTTATAGTTAAGCTATTATGAACATTACAATTATGAACAGTAGCTTGTTGTATTTTGTAGGCTGTTGTGTAGTACTTGATGCGTTAATTATGATAATGGAGAATTATGATAATAAATGTTAACTTCCTGCTGATTGATTAAATACTTGATACTTTCAAATTATATTATGTAAAATCTATAAGGGGCCTACATGACCTAAAGCGCGGTCCCTGTCGGACTGCATAGTAAAGAAAGAGAAGCGCGATGACACAACGCTGGTAATTTATTGCAAAATATGAAGCAATTATCTATTTACAAAAAATCTATTGCCCAAGCAATAATCCAAACTAAAAAATTAAAACACTAGTTCTTTAGTATGTTGCTTGTAGAATAATTTGACAAAAAAACAGAATGATTGTAAGAAAGTTTTTGTCTTGTGTATGTATCTTCGTGATTTTTTTATATCGTATCAAATTAGTTTTATAATGTTTTCACTGGCGCCGATTCTGTTGTGTCACAAACTAAACTAAATTTAAGTTCAGGCATCTTTTTCTTTCTATTTCATTAAGAAAAGGACAGAAAATAAATATTAGTTTAGTCCTGTCAAATTAGTCAGCGCCTGACGTAAATTGACGTATTTTTAATGGCCATTTTTTAAATCTCGTCTAAATTGTCCATGGAGTATCTTAATTTGACAGGACTAAACTAATATTTATCTTCTGTCCTTTTCATAATGAAATAGAAAGAAAAAGATGCCTGAACTTAAATTTAGCTTAGTTTGTGAACAACAGAATCGGCGCCACTGTCTACTTAGCGTATATCCCGAAGAATATCATATATTTTTCTGTTGTAGTTTACTGTAGTCGATCATATAATTTTATTGTTTCTAAAACTTGCGTTTTTTGTGTTTAGGTCCTGTAAACCCCATAAGATATCGGCTTTATGGGAAATTATTATCTCGAGAAAGACAACACATGCTTTTAGACTGATTTTAATACATTAACATGACGCTGTTCCAGAAACGACGGGACACTTAATCTCGTGTCCTGTAAGCTGCACGTTGTAGGAACTCTGGCCTGAGTCGATTTCGATTGCCATCGAGACGCCGCCGCCGAGAAGAAAAAGAACATGACGCTTGTTTTTATCCATGGGTCAGGCATTTCGCCAGTTGTGTTTGGGTTCCATCTATATCTCCATCATCCGCCGAGCCTTTTCCCAACTATGTTGGGGTCGGCTTCCAGTCTAACCGGATGCTGCTGAATACCAGTATTTTACATGCAGCGACTGCCTATCTGACCTCTACAACCCAGGTACTGGGTAATACGATACCCCTTGGTAAGACTGGTTGTCAGACTTTCGGGCTTCTGACTACCCGTAACAACTGTCAAAGATCCAAGAATGACAGCCGGGACCAACGGCTTAACGTGCTTTCCTAGGCACGGAAGAGTCTCGGTACGTAAAGATGGTCACCCATCCACAGCCCAACCGCGGCAAGCGTAGCTTAACATGATCGATCGACCTGTGCGGCTGTTATTTAATCACGGATCCCTTTAATTATTAAAAACACGATGTTTTCCTTCACCGTTTTGAGAGCAGTGATGACAAAATAATGAACACAAAGTAAGGCGCCTGTCTGGCTTCAAACCCACGATCTACGTCACTTAAGTCGGGGCCGTTAACACTGCTGCATCTGGTCCTTATCATAACATAACATAATCAGCCTATAATGTTCCCACTGCTGGGACACAAGCCTCCTCTCGGTGAGAGGGAGTGGGCCGTAATCCACCACGCGGGCCCAGTACGGGTTGGCAGATGTCACATGTCTTCGAATTTTTGGTTCTAGGACATGCCGGTTTCCTCACGATGTTTTCCTTCACCGTTTTGAGAGCAGTGGTGATCAAATAATTTACACAAAGTAAAGCGCCTGTCTGGGTTCGAACCTACGACCTTTTTTTTTTTTTTTTTTTTTTTTTCTCGGGGGGAAACCTTCAAAAGGCCCCCGACCTCCGGGGAGGGAGATCGGGGAGTGTGGGATTTTTACCTCACCAAAACCACCCCGGTGATCACCATCAGCACATAGGGGTGGTCCCGGTTCCTCTTAAAAGACCAATTCCGGAACCCCCCCGTGCAACGCCTGTAAGGCACATCCCTGGGGAGACTGTAAAGGGGCCTCCCCTGAGCCTCGCTGTGCATACAACTCGTAAGTCGCGGCCGTTACCACTTGGCCACCACTGCTCTCTGGTCTGATCTGATCTGGTCCTTAAAACTCAAAATGTTAAATTAATCAATCTTAGATACAAATTGTTTTCAATATCAAAACTCAAATCAATAACATAATAAACATTTATCACACCGATCTTAATGTGAAAACACATAAAATATAACAGGAACAAGTCGTCGTAACACAAAGTATTTATCAGGAACTTGCTAATTAATATTGTGAAGAACAATGGCGCCGATTCTGTTGTTCACAAACTAAACTAAATTTAAGTTCATGCATCTTTTTCTTTCTATTCCATTATGAAAAGGACGGAAGATAAATATTAGTTTAGTCCTGTCAAATTAAGATACTCCATAGACAATTTAGACGAGATTAAAAAAATGCCTATTAAACATACGTCAATTTACGTCAGGCGCTGACTAATTTGACAGGACTAAACTAATATTTATCTTCTGTCCTTTTCTTAATGAAATAGAAAGAAAAAGATGCCTGAACTTAAATTTAGTTTAGTTTGTGACACAACAGAATCGGCGCCATTGTTTGTTTATAACGTTAACTTAATTTGTTGGAATTCGCGAGTTTTTGTTCCTTTCGTGTTTATTTTGTTAATATCTGGGTGTTGAAAGTACCACTTCTTTGTCTCAGAGTTTGTTTAATCAAACATTTTTTTTTTGCCCTGGTTGGGTGACGCGACGGTAACCGGGATGTTTTTGTCCAATGTGTAACGGTATATTTCCTGTTAAGATTATAGTATTCACATGTGATTGGCTATAAGACAACAAGTAGAAAACAAACAGAAAGTATTGAGATAGTAAACTGAAAGACTGATGACAGCTAATCTATATACTAACCCCCTTACTTTAAGCCGTTGGTCCCGGCTGTCTTTCGTGGTTCTTTGACAGTCGTTACGGGTCATCAGTAGCCCGAAAGTCTGAAAATCAGTATTACAAAGGGGTATCGTTACCCAGTAACTGGATTCTGGAGGTCAGATAGGCAGTGGCTCCATGTAAAATACTGGTATTCAGCTGCATCCAGTTAGACTGGAAGCCGAACCCAACATAGTTGGGAAAAGGTTACACAGATGATGAGTCAATAGAACTTAAATTCTACCATCACCTATAAAAATTCAGCAATGTGCGTCTTCTATCCATTCAGCGCCATATCGTGATGGAAATAAAGTGTTAAAATACCTTTAAGGGGACTACATGACCTAAAGCGCAGTCACTGTCGGACTGCATAAAAAAGAAAGAGCAGCGCGTCCTCCTCCTTCCTCCTTAGTCGTTCACTCTTGACAGAGTGGTCGTGGTTGAAGATTCTGCATTTTCTTTGGCCAAAGTAGCCCTCGCGATGCTCCTCCACTTCTTCCGGTCTTCAGCGTCTCGGAAACTCTGGACTATGGAGGTTTGTGTTGACGCTTTGATAAGGTCTGTTGATTTATTGCAAAATATTAAGCAATTTATCTATTACAAAAAATCTATTGTTTGGATTAAGAAATTAAAACACTAGTGTTTTTGTATGTTGCTTGTAGAATAATCTGACAAAAAGATTGTATGTATGGTTTTTTTTATTTTATAAAGAAAGTTTTAGAGGTATTATCATATTATTATTTAATATTATATTATATTAAATATTATTATTAGGTATTATATTATATTTAGGTATTACTTCATGATTTTTTTCCATCGTATCAAATTAGTTGTATAATGTTTTAAACACACTATCTACCTAGCATATATCCTGAAGAATATGATATATCTGATTTTGTTTACTGTAGTCGATCATATACTTTTATTGCTTGTAAAACTTGCATTTTTTGCATGTAGGTCCTGTAATCCCCTTTAGCATGTAAGGACTGTAGGGATAAGCATGTGTTTGGTACGCACTGGTGGGCCAGAACCGGTTCGTATTATACCCTCTCCTTGGCCACCGCGTGGGCAGGGTTAGCAGAACAGTTCGTGCATTATTATAGATTGCAAATATTTAGTATCTAACTGATTTAAAGTACCTTTCACTATTTATCTGGGAAACCTTGTGAGTAATGATAGAAATGAATGATACAGTTTCATTAAAATTTTGTGTGAAGTTTTTAAGATCTGAGCTGAGAATCATTCTTTTTTTTTTCTTCCTCCTTCTATCTGCAATCAGCCCTTGAGCTTTAACCAGATTGGTTGTTTCTTCACTAGGCAGTTCGAGATTGTTCACATCCAGCGATGCGTCATCTCTTTATTAGATTTATCAGTGACGGTTAGATTGACGCTATTCGATCTCTTTTATTTAAGTCTGTAGGTAGAGTCTGAGGACTTTAGAAGTGTCACAGCGAGTTCATTTTTATGACGTTGGAGTCTTTCCTTGTAATTCTTGTAGGACCTTTCTACAACCTCCTTGATAGTTGGGATTTGTAGGTACTCATGTACTTCAATGTTTTTTATAAACCAAGGTGCACCTTAACACTAGACTCTGACGTGTTATGTTACCGAAGGGAATGTAAATGTGAATTAGCCAATGACCCTCTCAACCCAATAGCATGAAGTAGGTTCTTCATGTTATTGCTCTGATAGGCTAATTCTTCTTTTAGACCGGTATTTTTCATACTGATGTTTAACATCGATACTTACAAAAAGCCAGTTTACCTTTAAAAAAGTGGCATCGGACGCATTGTGAATCATTATTGCATTGTATAGATGATACTGGAGAGATATTATCATATTATTACTAACACATTTTATTTCTACAATAATGGAGTGAAAATTTGAGTGAATACTTAGCGACATTTAATTACTCAGACTCTGAAAAATTGCTAGAAGTAATGCAATAAGTTCTTTTTAATCTGCGTACCGTACCAAAACGCAGATCGCAGCCGTATCCGCTAAAATAAAAGCTGAGCAAGGTCCGTGACCTTTAACTGGATTCAATGGGCACGCATAATCATCTCCTCATCAATATCTTAATTATGAAGTTATGTGGGAAGAGATTGGTCCATTCCGCCTTTGCGAGAGCTTGATAAACTCTGATTCACGAAGTTGAGATGTGGCTTTGAGCAGTTTATGGTTCGAAAATTATTGTTCTGACTAATTTTTAGATTTCTCTCAATATTATCTATGCACATACAACTTTTATAAAAAAGTACAGTTTTATAAATTTTTACCTTTTGCTGGCTTTGGCCGCGTGGTGTTCGGAAATTAACCCAAGAGAACGTAGGTATTACCGGGATAAAAAGTATCCTATGTCTTAAACCCTATCAGGGACTACCCGTGTGCCAAATTTCTTCTAAATCCGTTCAGCCGTTAAGTCGTAAAAAGGTAATAGCCAGAAAAAGTTACTTTCGCATTTTAATAGATATTATTGGTATGGATGAATTGTATAGAATATTATGTATTGATTTTATAAATGATTGATTGCTCTTAAACATATCCTTGAGACCAGCGGTGCTATTCTGTAAAAATCTCATCGTGAAAACTTACGTGAAGTGAGCGTGGAGTGAGCTGTCAATAGTGTCAATTCCTAGCAAAAACTAACTCACTTCACCTAAGTTTTCACGGTGAGATTTTTACAGAATCAACCGGCAGGAACGTTATTAATTAATTTTTGTGGGTTTTTCCAAACAAAAGTTTAAATAAAGAGTAATTATATCAATCGATCAATATATTGAAACCAAACTGAAGCACCATTCTGAAACTAAAAATGCGTAAACAAGAATGAGTTCTTAAATTTTAATTCCCATGACCAACACAGGTAAGACAGCATATGATAAATTGATTGAATAATCTAAAATATTCATAGATATATTTGACAACCTACAACGGCTAAGTGCCTCATTGTCGTCATAAAAAGCATGTTTTTATACAAACACAGCTTCTTACATACCGCGAAAAGTAAATTTACTTAACGAAACGGTTCTGTTGATCCTACAAGGGATAAAAGGCGTGAATGTACTCTGGGTTTTGTCAATATTTTGGTATATTATGTTATATTACACCGGATTTTTATTAAATTTGTGTGGCCTAAGTGACGCACAATCACAGCATTCACGGACCATTTGCTGTTCTCAGATATGGAAGACTATCATAATTTCCTCAATTTTCAAAGTTCTTCATCACATTTGGGCCACTTAATATCGTGTCCTGCGTGTCCTGTCAGCTGCACGTTACAGGAACTGGTGGACGCTGGCGATGGTGCCAAACATGTAGCCGAATTCTGGGCCGAGTCCATTTAGATTGCTATCGACACGCTAAGAAGAAGATCACCATTTGGCCAATAATTATCTGGGGCCAAGAAAACATTATCATAGCCTTTACCATAAAACATCTTAAAAGAAGGAAACACAATTGAGTAAATAATAACCGTATCGAAAACCTCTGACTCAAGGCTCCTGCAGACAGGACGCGACCGACGATGACGGTGCAATGTGATTCTGGTAAAAAAATCTATTAAAGAAAATTGACAGATTGTAGTAGCTTGATGTGCTGGCGTCTGTACTAGATTCGCGCTGTTTGCTATCCTTCAGTCTGCAAGTAGGTATCATAAGACATGTTTTCCAGATTTCTACAGACTAGTTATGACTCACAAGTTGATCAGTGTAGTTTGACGTACACTGTGTTATCGATTTTATGCTAGTCTAACTAAAATGGATATAATTTGTCAAAGTCAAGTAAAATTGCTTGCACGAAATTTTTCTTGACTTCGATCAAACCAGAATGAGAAAGTTTATAGTGGATTAAAACAGAAGACGAACAAGCAGGGGATCGAGGAGAGGGGAGGTGGAGGAGGGGTTCAGGGGATCAGACCGGAATAACTCCGGCAAATTATAAACTGGCATGAAGAATGCATAACTACGAAACAAGAAACCCTTTACCTGTCCACACATTTTTTAAATTATGATAATCTCAATCTACCCACTTCGAAAGTCCTTGACGATACAAAACACAAACCATCCATGATCACCTCTGACGTCACCCCACGCACAGACAAACAAACAAAGGGACAAAACTCGATATTTTAACGAGCGGCTCGTTTTAAATTTATAATGCCACCTTCTGTATTCAACACTCACTGACTAGCAATTTTGCAACACGAATGTATAAGAGAAGCCGATGCTGCTGGCAAAGATGGAAATAAGGACGAAGTATGATTGGCTAGGATTTCTCTTTGAAGATCGTGAGAAGTTGAGATTATTATGATAATAGTTTAAAGTAAGAAGAGCTGCTGAATTCAATTAACTGAAGAAATACACCTGAGAGACTGCTGATGGATATAAAGAAATAGACAGTAAAATATAACATCGTAATGTTATGTTTTAATGTCTATTTAGCCTTTTTTTATGTGGGGAAATCCTCATGGATACTCTCCGACTGGGGAGAATAGAGAGTTTTGTTTGTGTAAAACCATACTGTTTCTTCCATAAGTCGGGGTCCGGGTTATACATGCACTTTCACTGCATCCCCGATGTCTTTTTCTCCTTCGGGGATCACAGAAAAAAAAACCTTTTTTTTGGGTATGTTTAAGTCCCATGTAATCCCATGCCTCTAGACACTGATAATGCTAATATCATAGTAGCTTGACAATCATCCAAGAGTATGTATGTCGACACAGTACTGCAAAGAACTGTATCCTAATTGCGTAAAACACTACCAATCATAATCTAAATCATTTTGAAATATATTGCTAATCCATTGCTTGATATGTTCAAAAAATATTGTCTGCTCAACAACGTAAATAACGCAATGAATGTTGTCGAACTGTCAAAATGGGAGCCACTCCTGTGAGTGTGTTACTCAATTACCCCGCTGATTTACCAGAAAAATCAGGAAGCGCAAAGTTAAAACCAACCCTCCAAACAAAAGAAAACGCGTTCATTAATATACATATTTCAAAAAGGCTTCTAGAATCAACCACAGACTACACCAACAACAATATTTCACAAACCTCCAGCACAGAACAAAAAACAAAACACAGTCTGAAAGCCGATCCACCATCATTCGGACATTCAACACTCAACAAAGTCAGTCTCATTGTTCGTAACAGTCACATTAAATCACATGAAACCCACATCAAATCAGCAGCTAAACCTAGTATTAATCTGCACTAAGTCTCTATAATTCCCCTTAAGAACAACACAGGATACCATAAAAGCAATTGAACTGGCATTTGCGCCTACAAAATGCATAAGCCTCCCTTACAAGCCATTATTGTGCTAAACAAATCATGGTATTACTCTTAACTAGCTGGTGGATGCGGTTTTACTTGGTGAAATTGATCGTAGGAATTTGTATGGCAGAGTTGATTTCGGGAGGAGTTGGTTTGTGTGTTGGATTCGACTGTGGCCTATTTGATTTGGGATTTTCATCACTAAATAAATTATTGACATTTTTGTCATGAGAATTTTGGAATCATTTATATATTATAAGTATTAACGTCGTCCTGTCTAAATATTTACATATATATAGAGGCTGATCATTTATTAGCTGGATAGTACACAGGGTGGCAGAGATAACGACATGCACCCTGTATCCATAGATTCAGTACATGATTCTAGCGTAGAAATTTTTCGTATTTTCAAATTCAAATGGGTCCCGCCGCCTCCTTTTAACTTTTATTTAATTTAAAATGGGCTTGTTTTTTTTTTAGCTTTTCATTTTTTTTTTAACTTAAGTTTTTTACAGCAGTCGGGTTTTTTGGTGTTTTAAATTAATTTTTTTATTGTATTCTATGAATTAGCAGATTTTTTTTTCTAGAATCGTATGCTGATTTAACCGTATATAACCCGTTCAAAAAAAAGTCGAAAAGTTTTGAAACTAATTCAACATTTCACCCCGGCAAATCAAAGGAACATCTTCAAACAAACCGCTTCATTCCAACCACATAAAGTAAACTTCCCATACATTTACAAAATCACATATAAGGCATATCATACTCACAGACTTATTATTAGTAGCGGTGTCCAAAGCAAGGCCGGCGGCGCACACGCGTACTTATAAATCAAGTTATTCGTTACGCCCCAACCGCATTGTCCTCGCCTTATGCTCGAAAAAGAGCAAAAAAGCATACGAAAGCAAAGGAATATCGAAAATCGAGCACGTCAAAATTTATTCAGATTGAATCGAAAACGAATTCGGATGCGCTGGCGCACGGTAATGCTGCGGGGATTTTTGATTGTCTGACGTTTTTGGAAGAACTGCTTGTCGTTTTGAATAAGTTGAAAGTTGGTGGAGGTTGATAGCAGTATTTTAATAAGCTGTATTGATGAATTGCTCATGCTTGATTTTGGTACGTATCTGTGACAGATCTCCTAATAATTTAGCTGGCTAACTAAAGCTTGCGTCCTATACACAGAATCTGATAAAGGATTGTCAGGTCCTACAACCGTCCTTCCACATAAAGCCCGTCAGCCTCCAAAGTGTGAACAGGCACCTTTTGGGTACGTTTGTTCCATATAGACCCTAGGTCTTCAACGTGGGCGATAACACCACTTCGCGGGCGTTTGAGACTTATAAGGGGGCAGTAGAAGACCCAGAGAAAATTATATATCCTATCTTACAACTATATAATATTTCACGTTTAAATATAATCGTGGCAATAACTGTTTCAAATTTGCGACAGATGATATGTAAAAAAAACATTGAATAATGTCAGTCTATTGTTCTCGTTGGAAATCAGAAGAGGTTCTGTTTTCTTAATCTTCATGGCATTACTTTCGTATTTTCCGTTTCCTTCCAAGATCCGCAACCTTAACTGGACCTTTATTATTGTTATTATTAAAAGCCTGAATTGTCCCACTGCAGGGCAAAAGCCTCCCTACTTTCTTTCCACTTTTCTCTGTTTAAAGCTGCTAAGGACCAGCTGTTCTTGTTGAAAGAGTCCAGCTCATCCCGCCATCTCCGTCTGGGTCTGCCACGATGTCGCTTGCAATTAAGAGGGTTCCATTGGGTCGTAAGTTTGTTCTTTTTTAACTGTATCTTTATCTACCGCTAATTCTACAAGATTTGCAGTTTTAACAAGCATCAACTTCCAGAGGAAATCAGAAACCTCGGAACTCATTACTCCAGTTAAAAGCACCCGTATGGTAACGCCACAGTGGAAGGTAACGAGCAGGAGCTGTGCCGATCAGAACAATGGGAAGTATCGAAGTATCGATGGTACTTGTCAAAAATAAAAATGTTCCAACTGACCGCCGGGAACGATAACTCTTTGTTCATTTATTTGGGTTCATGTATGGGGAATGAGGATATGTTTGGTCGTTTTCGTTTTTAATAATAATATTTCGGAGAACGTGCAATTTTTTTTTGCGAGACTTTGGTATGACTTGCTTCCAATATTCTGGCTGTCTAATGTTTTACAACGGCGTGGACTATTATTGTGTGGCTCATCCATACTAATATTATAAATGCGAAAGTGTGTCTGTCTGTCTGTTACCTGTTCATGCTTAAACCGCTGAACCGATTTAGATGAAATTTGGTATAGAGATAAACTATCCTATGTCCTATGTGTGTATGTGTGTGTTTATCCTGATATTTCTACGGGATTTACACTTATGCGGGTGAAACCGCGGGGTGCTGCTAGTGTTAGCATAATTGAAGAAGAAAACAGTAGATAGTACCTAACTTCTTGCTATTTTTTCTCGTCTATGAAGGCGATAATTATGTAGGTGTACTAAAAGTACACCTCTGTCCAACCCTTTGGATAATAGAAGCGTGATGTAATATTGTAGTTGTAACTGCAGTATTTTCTTTCTTTCTTTCAGTATAATAAAAGGAGTATCTTTAGCTTTCCTAATACTAGCTAGCTTTATTAAATTAGACTGGATTATGGCGAAATCGAAAGAGGAGTGGTGGCCCAATAGTAAAGCGACTTACAAATTGTAGGTCCTAGGTTCGAACCCTGATGGATACTTTACTTTGTCCACTGCTCTCATAACCGTAAAGGGAAACATCGTAAGGAAACCGGTATGTCCAACATCCAACAAATTCGAAGACATGTGAGATCTAGCAACCAGCACTGGGCCCGCGTGGTGGCCCGTTCCCTCTCACAGCGAGGAGGCCTGTGTGCCAGCAGTGGGAACATTTTTTGCTGATTATGCTAAAGCAAAGTCTACCGTTACTTCATCAAAACACTATGCATTCCATACAAAACCTTACAGAAAAAAAGCAAGACTGGAAGGTTAGCCTGGATATAATTATTATACAAAACAATGGTTTATTAATGGCACTCAATAAAAAATATTAAAACTTAGCTACCAACACAATAAGATGGCTTTGTTCAGGTTTGAGCGTGAGAACATTATTGTGACCTTCAAATATTTAATGACAGCCCTACATGATTATGAAGTTCTTTGGATGAATAGAACCTGAAGAAATAATCTGAACCTAAATAACATCTGCATTTGCATACATTTGATGCAGAAGCCGAAGTGACATATAGTAAATTATGAATTTAGGAGAGATGATTATTAAATATGTTTTTAAACATTATCAGAAAAATAGGAAACACTAAGTCATCAAATAATTGATGATTTCTTCGACCATCCACCACCACCACTTCGATCGTCACTTCGACCGGTGGTGTGCTTCTCGCATCCAGTGGATTTCTGCGGCCTTCACCAGGTCATCGGTCCACCTTGTGGAAGGCCTTCTGACGCTACGTCTTCCGGTACGCGGTCACCACTCCAGAACCTTTCGGCCCCATCGGCCATCTGTTCTGCGAGTAATGTGCTCTACCCACTGTCACTTAAGTTTGGCAATTCTTCGTGCTATATTCGGTTACTTACGTAACTCTTCAAACTGATAATGATTTCTTATTTTTCACTTATTCCAAATGATTGCGAATGTGTAAAAAGTAAGACCAAGAAAAATAAACCTGCATTTTACTGCCATAAAAAAATAATCTTCCGTAGGTGCCCAAGAATTTCTTAAAGGCATTATCTGCCTTTTCCGTCCTTAATCCCACAGATCCCCACAACACAATTTACAAAGTAACAAGGTAATCCGAATAATCGACTATTTTGCTCGAGATTACAAATCATTCCTCCCACGCTTACACGCTTATTCAACAACACGCAATACTTTACTATTTTCTCTTTCAATAATACAACTTCAGTGCTAATCTCAATGCCAAAACTACAAACTATGTAGAATCCAACCTTATTAGGGCAAGGATGGCTTGAACATTATAGCGATTACACGACCAAATTAACATGACCTCTCAAACTCCGAACAATTTGTGGATCTCAATATAATTTCCACTTATGTTTCACGTTCTCAGGGGTCTACATACATTGGTGGTTGTACAGGAATAAAATATGGCCGATATAGGAGTGGATAGGCGACAACAATGGACGTTCGGAATTTAAAATTGCGCGTAAAATTTAGGGCTGCGCCGTGCACAAGGCGAAGTAATTTTTTTTGTTTTTTTTTAAGAGGATTTTAAATTGGTCAGGTTGTGGTAAACTTAGTGCACCTTGCGAAGTAGGAATTGTCTTAAATGTCAGAAATTGATAATTCTGGAGGGTAATTGTGTTACACGCTATGAGTAGCAATGGCTTTATTTTTGACAGTTTAACAACATTCACTGCGTTATTTATGTTTTTGAGCAGACAAATTTTTCAAACATAATAATTATAAAACAAAAATGTCAATGAATGTCTTTCAAAATGATTCAGATTGAGATTGATAGTGTGTTACGCAATTACGACACTTGCAAATCTAGGTGTTGTCGTCAATATTGTTTACTTTATATGTTAACATACATTCATCATCATAATTGCAAAAAAAAAGCCAAAGTGCGCCAAAGGTTGAAGTACGCGCCGAGGGGTGTGACGCAACTGTCTAATAAAAAAAGAAACTATCGCAACTGTCTAATAAAAAAAGAAACTATGAAACATGCGCTAATCATAGATAAAATACTAAAAATTTAGTGCACGTTTCATACAAGCGACGTGTTTCAACTTTTTCTATGGGAGTTCCGTCTCTTATATATGTTTAGGTACATGTTTACTTACTCTATGGCCGAGGGTGCAGCTGCTGGAGTCGCATCGCAACGTCAACTTTAAGGCGTTTGTGGTGCGCATACCAACATGCTTCCTGCACCTGGTGATGGAAGAAAGCTTTTGGCCGCAGGATGTGGTATTCCGCCGCTTTCGCGGACAAGTGCCACCGGAACGCACAAAGACTTAGTGCAACTAAGTGATACTAACATAGTTATTAAGTTTTATTTACTAACAAAATTGTTACTTTAATTATGTATACTATGGGTCTTTGTTACCTGATAATAAATGGTTTATTATTATTATTATTATAATTAGCCTATAATGTTCCCACACACACATACACACAGACACAGGATACACACACAGGCCCACACCATAGGTGGACACAGGCTCTCGGTGAGAGGGAGTCACATACGAGTACATTAGTGTTTTATAATACCTACTCGTAAATAGAATCTGCACCCTAATTACGTATAATTACACCCATCACAATATCTACGAAAACATAATTATTAAGGAAATTCATAATTGCTTACTATGTTTTAAAAATCGTTTCCTCAACTCAAATAACGCTATGAACATTTTTTCAATGTTAAAATTAATGGCACTGGGATTGATAAATGATAAATGATAAATGATAAATGATTTTATTTCTGTAAGTAGGTTTGTACAAACACTTTTACACGTCAATCATATTTTTTTTAAACTAGATGAGGTCGGCGTTTCCTAACTGACTATTCTGAGAAGAAAGGCCGAAACAAACTCAGAAGTCACAGTCTCTTTTAAAGTCCAGACAAAATCTTGGTCAGATCGTGTGAAGACCATGTAGATTGGTGTCTGAAATGGTCTTTTGAGGAAAGAACCACACAGATTGAGCGGACCTGTCCAATCAGTGCACGCATTTGTCAAAAATCGTGCAGCTCAACTCAGAACTTGAGGAGCTCAACGATTCGACGAACAATACCAAAGACAGGACATTTGGGTAGGCCGCATAAACTACTCAAACTGCCAGATCATGATTAAAACTAAGAAGGAAAAAAGAAATGACCCACATAGTCCTCACATTCACAATAATTAATTAAAAAAAAATAATAAAAATTACTTACAAAGTAAATATTCATGTCATTGTCTAAATAAAATTCATCAATGTCAATGTGTATATAAAAAATCCGGACATAATCTTTGAGGACCATGTAGATTAGTGTCTGAAATGGTCTTTTGAGGAAAGAACCACACAGATTGAGCGGACCTGTCCAGTCAGTGCACGCATTTGTCAGTAACCGTGCAGCTCAACTCAGAACTTAATGAGCTCAACGATTCGACGAACAATACCAAAGACAGGACATTTGGGTAGGCCGCATAAACTACTCAAACTGCCAGATCATGATTAAAACGAAGAGAGAAAAAACAAAAAAATTACCCACATAGTCCTCACATTCACAATAATTAAAATCATATAATACTTTATACAGTAAATGTACATGTCATTATTTAAGTAAAGAGATACTTAAAAAAAAAAGAAAATTATTAAAGTGTAAAATAGCAAAAATAAAAACAACAATCTAAACCTATTGGAGCAGCTCAATCCCAAGCCTTTTTGTCCTCAATATAGTCTTTTACAGTATAATAGGCTTTCTGACATAGTTTTCGCTTTATAAAAGATTTGAATTTATTAAGGCTTAGTTCTTGAATGTGGCTAGGAAGTTTATTATAAAAACGTATACATTGGCATCTAAACGAGCCACCTATTTTTTTGAGCCTTGTTGTAGGAACAACAAATTTGTGTTTGTTCCTAGTATTTATGTTATGGATATCACTGTATTTTTTAAACAGATTAATATTTTTATGTGCATACAAAAGATTATCATAAATGTACTGAGAAGGCACAGTCATTATATTAATCTCTTTAAATTTGTCTCTGAGGGAGTGTCTGGGACTTAATTTATAAATGGAACGAATTGCCCTTTTTTGTAAAATAAAAATTGTCTGAATATCGGCGGCATTTCCCCACAACAGAATACCGTACGACATCACACTATGAAAATAACTAAAGTATACTAAACGGGCTGTCTCTAAATCAGTTAAATCACGAATTTTCCTAACGGCGTATGCTGCAGAGCTAAGCTTTTTTGACAATTTATCTATATGGGGGCCCCATTGAAGCTTGGCATCCAACGTTATGCCTAGGAATACTGTGGTATCTTCAGGTTTCAACTCTTCATCCTTAATGAGAACACTAGTTTCTACTTGTCTAACGTGGGGTATGGTAAACTTAATACATTTAGTTTTTTTTCCGTTAAGAAGTAGGTTATTGACATTAAACCAGTTAACTACTTTTGCAAGGGCGTTATTTACATTGTCAGTAACCAGCTGCTGACGTTTGAGTTTAAATAAAAGTGAAGTGTCATCTGCAAACAACACTATATCATGTTCATCCCTTATGAGGTAAGGCAAGTCATTTATATAAATAATAAATAAAAATGGGCCGAGAATTGAGCCCTGGGGGACCCCCATTCTTACTACAGATCCGGGTGACCTTTTTCCGTTAACATCAACTCTCTGAATCCTATCACTCAAGTAAGAAGTAAGAAGATCCAGAGAGGCGTTCCGGATTCCGTAGTGGTGCAGTTTCCTGATTAATGTTTCATGAAGAACACAATCGAATGCCTTGGACAAATCGCAAAAGATGCCCAAAGCATCGCATTTGTCCTCCCATGCATTATAAATATGTCCTAAAAGTTCAACTCCTGCATCGGTAGTCGAACGACCCCTTGTAAATCCGAACTGTTTGTTATGTAGTAATTTATTATTATTAAAAAATCTTTGCAATTGATTTAAAATAAGTTTTTCAAAAATTTTACTAAAGGTAGGTAGTACTGAAATAGGTCTATAATTAGTAGGGTCTGATGTACTACCCGATTTAAACAACGGTATTATTTTACTGTTTTTCATAAGATCAGGAAACTCACCACGGTCAATACAATTATTAAATATAACAGCTAAAGTAGGTGCTACAATGTCTATAATCGACTTAGCAACATCCACAGAATTACCCCATAGATCTGCGGTCTTTTTAACATTTAACGTGTGAAAAGTTTTAATTATATCTTTACAGGTTACATATTGGAAGTGAAATTCAGAATCGCAAACTGGAACGTTTTCTTTAAGTAAAGACTCTGCAGCAATGGGTGATGAGTTAAGAGATTTAGTAGTTGATACGGGAATCTCTGCAAAGAAATTTTCAAAGGCCGCGGCGACTTGACAATCTGATTTAATTATATTGTCATCAATAACAAGGCTGTAGTCACTACTTCGGGTGCATGACCTTCCCGTTTCGCTATTAATGACATTCCAAGTCGTTTTAATAATGTTACTACTGTGATACGCATTTACCCCACTGTTTTTAATCACACTAATATTATAAAGGCGAAAGTTGGGGTATGTGTGTGTGTTTATATGTTGTTTACTTCTTCACGCTCAAACGGCCAGACCAATTTTGATAGAATTCGGTATGGAGGTAGCTAACACCCTGGATTAACATATAGCCTACTTTTCATACCGATATTCCCACGGGATCGAAACTTATGCGGGTGAAACCGCGGGGCGTAGCTAGTTTATTATTCACTCCCAAATAAAATACGATACTCCTTCCAATACCCAGTGCTCACAATCCTTTCATTACTCAAATCCATAGACAACTACAGCAGCACTTTAAAGCAAAACGGATCACCTTTGTGTTTGGAACCGAGCGTCGTTCGATCATCAGTCTTGCCAGCCAGTAATTACTGAAATGGATATTATTGGCTTCCACGCAGCTCTCTATAAATCACTCTCTGGATCTGTGACGTTGCATCAATAGTTCAGTAAAATGGTTCGCGTGTGTTCTGAATTTAAGTTTGGATAATGGAGAAAAATTTGATCGTTATTTTTTTTTTTGTAATTTGTATGATTCGAAAAGAGATGCTTTTCAAGATTGATGTTTTAAATGCCCATTTTAAAATCAATAAGCTAGTTCCAGATACTTTTTAATTTGGGGGAGGTATTTCCCCACCAGTGGGAAAGTTTAGGCTTATACAAAAAACCAGTTACTAATAATCTAATCATTTTCTTGATGTAGATATTACACAAAGGACGAAAATACAAAACAGTAAAATTCTATAAGAATGTCTTTTTCATCTAAAAATACGAAACTTATTAGATATTATAGTGAAATAAATAAATTGTTGTGCTTAACGCATCATCAATTTTACCGACAAAAATCAATTCCCAATCCAGTCAGTTTTAAATCCTCAATAGACCCTCAACAGAAACCATTATCCCTCATAGTTTTCGTTTTAAATATCTGTTAATACAATTCTTTTGCAAAATGATCGATAGTTGCCATCTCAAGTAGCTCCCCTTTTAAATTATTATCCTGCACTTTATCTTCTGCAACGACATTTACAACCTTGTTTCCTACACAATAAAGTTCATTTTCATCGAGACCATCAAAGAGATTTCTTCGCTTGGACCCTGTGACAACTCTATGGATGATCTGTCAATATGGAGACTGTAGAATTTATCTTAGTTTGAGGTATCTGTCTGTGGGGAGGTGAAATTGCTTTGGTTATTATAAGAGTTCTTTAAAAATGTATTGGTATGTCGGAAGTATTCAGTTTAAGTTTAGGAGATGCTTTGAAGAACTTTTGAGAGACACCTTTACACTGATACGGTTTCTATAATTCAGCTTAGTTAATGTGGTTGAACGGATTGATTTATGAAGCCTCAATCATTTGTTCTTGGGTTGTGGAATATATCGTGTCCCTTCATTTTTTTTTTCAGCATTTTGGTTATCAAGAACCATGGAGTAAAACACACTCACAATAGTAAAACCATTCATTATGACAATTAGCTCATGGCGTGATTTTCTCGTGTGAAAACTTCTTTAGGCGCGTTGGAGATTTTTTGAGATGCGAAAAAACCATCGAATTCGCGTCACTGTTACCGTAACCGACACCGCGCGTGTTTTGTTTATAAGACGATTAAAAAAATACCCACTTCGGATGTGTTCGGCTGTCCTCGGGATGTACTCGGTTTTATTGTATATGTCAGTGAGTGTGATGGCAATGTATTGTTTGTGTTTTGTTTTCACTTCTGCCGACAGATGTAAAAGTTGTTCATAATGATGAGTACAATGATCTCTTAAGAGCCTGTACTACCTCAAATGGCTTAGCATGATCCTCCGTTATGTCGAAAATTCCGCAGCATTAATTTTGAAATAAATATATGCTAAAGTTGAGGATTAATGTAAGGTCTTATGTTAGACGAAAACACGATTCCATAAAATTTTCTCGATAGAAAAAAATTCCAAAGTTACCTCCAAACCGAACAATAAACCGCTGGTATTCGAAAAATACTTCAAATTAGATGATGAAACTTTGCATACTAACTGAACTAACTATAAAGCAGGTCTTATGTTAGTTAGTTTTTTTGAATTACCTTTATTTTCACCGTAAAAAGCAAATACCTAAACTATTGGCGCTGCCTCCCGCCCAGCACCGCACTCTGTCTCGCTTTCACACAGTCCGCGAGCAGTATCGTGCGAGCGAGATAAAGAGTGAATTTTAGCTGAGGTAGTATAGGCTCTTAAGTGGTTGTTGGTGTTTTATACCCTGTATAAAAAAAAAATTGTTTTCGTACCAGCCCTACACAAAAATGTTAGTATAAGTACGACCAAATGGTATCGTAGTCTAATGTTAGTTGTCGCTCGTTATGAGTCGCCGGCGCAAATCTAGGATTGCGTCTGCGCATCTCACAGACGCCGACGCGAATCGCTGTGTACGACACTTAGTAATGGCTGTCTGTTTTATGTTATTGATATTTTTAGAGAATTTTCTTGTTTGTTCCAGGTATGCTGTTGATAAGATCGGTATTTTGTATAATTGACCTCGTAATTGCTTTTCCGCCCATTCTTTCTTGCCCATTCTTCTCCATGCGAAACTACCTACCTGGAAGGGGCCACTAGAATCAACTTTTTTTTTGTAAATATGTATGTATGTTTATTTGTATGTACGTAAGTATATTCTCATAATATTTGTTTAGTTTTATTAAGTGAATTGTTTATGATTTTATGTTTTATTTTTTGTCTCTTACACACGCTGTCTACATCTCTCTATTTATTGTCTTATCGCAAGTATGCTGGAAGTTTCTTATGAAATAAGCATCACTTTTGTACCTATTTTTCTGTTCTATTTTTATTTTGTCTGTTTATATATGTGTGTACATAAATGGAAAGAAGGAAATAAATAAAATAAAAAAGTTGATTTTCAAAAGTGCCTTAAATGTGCCAATTTGAAATAAATTATTTGATTTTGACTTTGATAACTACCTAAGTTTTTTCTGATTTTTTTTTAATACTGTCTGACATTTCTTTCTTTTCTCTTTGTGCTAGGAAAAAACAAATGACGGCTGAAATAACAATTATGATTCGTTTCCATCTTAATTAAATACCTACCTACTGAGCAAATATGAAGTGGAATCTTTCGTAGACGTCTTATCCTCTGATCGCTTATTGACTCTGACTCACCATACATTGCTTGGTTCGATGCAATAATAACCTTGCGGAGGCGGAGTACCTAGTAATTGCAGTATGATGTCATTATTGGGTTCGACTGGTTCAGGACCACTAGTCTCTTTGTCGCAATACGTAACATGACCTCGCCTAATAAACCGTCTAAATCTAAGGTTTCCTTGAACGAAAAGTCAAGTGTTCATTGCTTAGGTATACAAAATTGTTTCTTTCTTAAGAGCCTATACTACCTCAAATGGCTTAGCATGATCCTCCGTTATGTCGAAAATTCCGCAGCATTAATTTTGAAATAAATATATGCTAAAGTTGAGGATTAATGTAAGGTCTTATGTTAGACGAAAACACGATTCCATAAAATTTTCTCGATAGAAAAAAAATCCAAAGTTACCTCCAAACCGAACAATAAACCGCTGGTATTAAAAAAATACTTCAAATTAGATCATGAAACTTTGCATACTAACTGAACTAACTATAAAGCAGGTCTTATGTTAGTTAGTTTTTTTGAATTACCTTTATTTTCACCGTAAAAAGCAAATACCTAAACTATTGGCGCTGCCTCCCGCCCAGCACCGCACTCTGTCTCGCTTTCACACAGTCCGCGAGCAGTATCGTGCGAGCGAGATAAAGAGTGAATTTTAGCTGAGGTAGTATAGGCTCTTAATAGGTATCATCATCTGCCTAGCCTTTTCCCAACTATGTTGGGGTCGGCTTCCAGTCTAAACGGATGCAGCTGAATACCAGTATTTTACATGGAGCGACTGCCTATCTGACCTCCACAAACCAGTTACTGTTAAGTTACAGTTCTTTCATAATAGGTATACAGGTTGAAATTGAAAACATGTAGCAAATCGAAATGGGATATTGTGCTCATCACTATGAATAAACCTATGTGACCAAACAAGAAATCGCGAAAAAAAAATCAGCTGTCATGTTTCATCTGTTCCATCATAACTTCAAAAATACTTATAATAATAATTCGACAATAAGGTATCGTTAGAAGCGTCTTGACCGTCCGCTGGTTATAGGCTATGTGACGTCACACTAAATTCAATAAGGCGCCCTCTAGAGGACATAAAGTAATGAATTTAAAAATAAATATTTTGGGATGGTGATTTCAAAAATATAAATATTACTGAAATAATGAAATAAAAAAAAAATTAAAAACTAAAACCCGACTACCGAAAAGGATGTAACAAGAAAGTACCTTGCCGTGGTCGCGTGCTACCATAGCTTTTAAGAATGTTAGTAGAGAGGCATGTCACCACGGGAAGGTACTTTCTGACTGAAATTTAATTTGATAAATGAGCTGTTTGTTTTCTATTATTAAATTTTATTCGAGAACATCCATCGGTTTCTTACTAAACTTCAACTATATCCGACGATCCTGCATACTTATCTCTTTTGTTGTCTGTACAAGTACTGGTGGCCCAGTGTTAACAACCGCAATTTACGAGTACCTACATGTGACATCTGACAAACCGTACTGGGCCCCCCGCGTGATGGATTATGGCCAACTCCCTCTCACCGATAGGAGGCCTTCGTCCCAGCAGTGGGAACATTATAGGCTGATTATGCAGCAAGAAGATATAATACTATCTTTCTCTCGATTTAATCTCCCTCCCTCTGTCTGGCTTACTTTCTGTAATAATAAATCTAAAATTAAAAATACCTGAGCTTGGACAGCGTCAGAAAAGCACTGACGTCTGTTATTTAATTTTAGATAAACTACAAAGTAGCATAGTTGATCAACTCTGACGTATACTTCTTTTAAAAGTATTAAACTTTTGAAATTAACTTCTGATCCAGATCCCTCGCTGCACGGAGTTTCGTTTAGAAATTTTCTAAACAATATATTTTCATTATGACAAGTTACTTTGTAGTTGGGACCACTAATAACAATTCTTTGTGTTTTGTTGTTATATGTAGAGGTAAGTTGCACTGAAATTTATGTAGTTTATAATGCTACGAATCTACATTATAGAAGCTTAGATTTGAAACTATTCTATCTGAACAGCAGTAAACACAAACAGGGTTATTGGTAAAACATTAACAACCTCTTAAGAAGTCATTGTACTCATCATTATGAACAACTTTTACTATGGGACCAAACCTGAAATCGCGAAAACAAAAAAGGTTTCCTACATTTATGTTCGTATATCTCGCCAAAACGTAGGGAACAGCTGATTTATTTTTTTGCGATTTCTGCTTAGGTCCCATACTAACTAATAATTATCAAATTAAACTTTTTTTTTAATGCTTTAAAATCTTAACCTAAAGTATAAAATCAGACATAGCACAGAATATTAATATATTAATATTTAAACAAAATTTAACAAGACTGGCGAATTCACTCAGATTGCACGAAAAAATGTCAATTCTCTCATGCACTTCATTTAGTACACATATTGTGCGGGTGAGGGGTGTTTTTGACAGCAGGTTGGTTTTGGCAGCAGGCACGGCCAGCAGTGGCGGTTGCGCCGCCTCCAGACGTACCACCCCGGTCTGGTACGCACAACTTCAGGTGACGCAACACACCCGGGTTATGAGCTACTCCACGGAGGAGCTTTAGTTGCTGTTCAGTAGGTACATTTTGACCACTTAGGTATTTAATTGATTGCACTTTTTTAAGAAACAGCAGAGCAGATTTGAAATTTCAGACATAGTGAGGTGGTTACATGTTTTTACAAGACTAAAACGGAACTTCTGCACAAAACCAATATCTAGCATATACACTTTACAAGGAAAATTCATTTAATTTTCGCACAAATCCTTGCTAAAATATATAACCAAAACATGATATATTTATTATTAACCGTATATTTGAGCAGCATACCGTCTTTATTATGACACAGTCGGTAAATTACCGCAGCAACATAATATTAACGCATTGCGTGCTTCAGATAGCTCGAGGAATTACTCAATATGCTGAAGATGCAGTATATGATAGGAATTCAGATAAAAATTGATTATTTAAATTTTGAATATATTTATCTACGACCCGAAAAGTTCATTTATTTATTGTCGCTTGTAAAATATCATCTAAGATGTTTATCTTTATCTCAGTAGATACTAACAAATGAGCTAGCTTATTATTTGTTTTGACTAGTTTTTTTGGAAGTACATTGTAATGTAAATAAATAAAATAAAGTCCCTCTAAACCATTTCAATTAACATTATGATTTGACATAATAACACCATAAAACTCACCCTTATTAAAAAAAAATCTTATCCTATAGGTTCCTGACGTCTAAGTATTCTTTTGCTTCTGTATTTATTCGTATAATTAGTTAGTAAGTCATTTAATTTAGTACCTATCTAGTGTAAATAGTTGTGTTATAAAATTTATATCATAAAAATCATATGACATAGTCATAATAAATGCTAACAACTCGTTTGTTTCAAGTCCTAAAGAACAATTGGAACTCACCCTTGATTTTAACAAAATATTTCACACATTCTGTTCGAAATCACACGTTTCTAAAGCGAACAAGCTGTGACCTGCCATATTGGTTGTAAGGCAGGACCAATTTCTAATATTAAGTCCAGGAGCTGCACAGTCACGCCATCTTGCGTGATGGCGCCGCAATTACATGTGGGTTTTATCCGAAATGGTTTAGGAGTTCGTATAAGTTTGTCTTGTTTAGGCTTTCGTTTTAATTTTGATTGATTTAACCTTTGTTAATTTCTTTTCTGATTATTGGGTGTCAAAATGAGAGAGTTGAGGATATAATTTTGTAGATGTTTATTTGAGTTTTTATTACATGGTGGACAAAAATGTTGTTGACTGTGTAGTTAGTAGATCGACATTCAAAATGTGAATCGTTAAATGGCAATTGCCCAAATAACTCAGACTTCAAAAACGTTTTGTGATCATTTGAATTCATTAAAGAATTAGAAAACACGACACAAAACACGTGGTAAAATTAGAGCTATGTTTGCTCTAATTTTACCAATTTTTTTTGTGTTTCCTGTTTAATCAGCCTGTAATGCTATTCCATTCCCATTGCTGGGACACAGGCCTCCTCTCGGTGAGAGGGAGTAGGCCGAATCTACCACGCAGGCCCAGTTGTAGATGGATAAAATAATAAAAATAAGAGCATTTTAGCACAATGACGGGAACTGCTCTTTAATGTTCTCTCTGTCTCAAGTATCTTCCACAAAAACACACACCATATACTACAGCACTCTGAATAAATATTTCAACTGGAAGTGTCTCAGTGTTGACTCGGGGCTAAAATGTTAGCGATCAGCCGATTGCTGTTTTAAGATCTTATGTAAATAGCTTCGTTCGGAGGCACAAGTTTGTCGTGCTACCGTCGATCCTGGTATTCGTGAGGATTTAATAAATGGGGGAGGTGGTATTGAACTGCGTATATGATTTCCTGGAGATGAAATTTTAATTTGTTTGGCTATGTTTGTGTGCGAGGAGGAATTTGTTGAGGTGAACGAGGTGGAAAGTAATGGATGTGGCTGCTGATTTTAAAGTTAACATCTTATAAGGTTTAATAAAAATTGAATAGTGGTGTCTTGACCGCCACAGTCATGTTTAGATTACAAACCAAAATGTGCCCAGCACGCCACGGTTCGACTACATGACACTGACGATGACTTTGACGCCGAGGGCACGTTTTCGATATTTTGACGTGTGGCGGTCAAAAGGTTACTCATCTTACATTCATTTTCAGCAGTTTAAAGAGATAATTTAAGGATTCTATATAAAAATCGATACGGGAAGCACAGAACCGGTCGAAGTGGAGGTGCTTGGGGCAGGCTTATGTCCAGTAGTGGACGTCTTTCGGCTGAAATGATGATGATGATGATATAAGAGTTATGGTGAATGCCATAATTCCTATAATAGGCATACATACCAGTACTTTTATGTTGTTATTGTTTTGTTTTAATTCTTTGTATGTACTGCTGTTGGTGCACTGAAAATAAATAAATAAATAAGATAGCTTTCTGTCGGAGTTCTCTTTAAGTTCTTCATCAGGAGAGTCTTCTATTTACTGGCAAACAACGTTGCAATCTGTCGGTCTACGTGCTAAAATAATTACCTGTTCTTTGAAGCATTCATTTTAGACGATCATGTTCAACAGAGCAATGTGCCCTGCCCACTGCCACTTAAGTTGGCAATTCTTCGGGCTATGTCGGTTACCTTGGTTCTCCTGCGGATCTCCTCATTAACAGATGGCGCAGAACAGATGGCCGATGGGGCTAAAAGGTTCTGGAGTGGTGACCGCGTACCGGAAGACGTAGCGTTGAAAGGCCTCCCACAAGTTGGTCCGACGATCTTGTGAAGGCTGCAGGAACCCGTTGGATGCGAGAAGCGCAGAACCGGTCGAAGTGGACGTGCTTGGGGGAGGCCTATGTCCAGCAGTAGACGTCTTTCGGCTGAAATGATGATGATGATGTTCAACAGTGAACTCCGAACTCCAAATGATAAAATGTTAGACAACCAATATCTAATATACCATATCCAAACCCCACATTCTCTGGAATCCTCTTGAAAAATCGATGCCACCACCGCCGGCGCCTTTTCCGTGTTTATCTTAGAATATTTTTGCAGATTTATAGAGTAATCTTCGGTCTGTATTGCTCACTCTTTGGTTTGAGATAAGTGAGATGTTAGGGCCGAGAAACGCCAGTCTGCACGGTATTATGGCTCCGTATATAGAGCGGAGGTATTTTAAACAAGGCTTGCGAGAATGTACTGTTTTTATGGCTGATAGTGTTTTGTTTACTTCAACTTACTAACATGATGTCTTTCTTTAAGGCTTGTATTCATGCCAACGACCTTGTGCATTTGGGCGTCGCGTTGCCTAGCAACACGAGGCGCCCCGCACTGAATTCGTGGACGAGTGCGGGGATGATATAGACACGGACTTTAAACGATCGCATTTTTAATTTATTATATTAAAAATTATACATGTTTTTAAAAAGTAACAAAACCAAATCATTTTCGTTTGTATTGCAAAGCAGTAGATATTTTTTTTATATTCTTTTGATAAAAAATGAAGGAGTAAAATAGTTTCATCTCAACGATTTGAAGGTGATTTGGTAGTTTTTTTTCTTAATAGGTGATATCGATAGAAAAATTATGGCTAAACCAAATTACGATTCATATCATGTAGATTACCAACTATTTTTTCAGATGTAATTCTGTAAGTTCCGGAGAAAATCTGCTTCATCTGCACGCTGTTTTTAAGCTTTTTTCGAAAGAGAAGCCTTAAGAAAAAAACTTTGGTTATGTACAGACGCCAGCACATCAAGCTACTACAATCTGTCAAATTTCTTTAATAGATTTTCAACTTTATTACTAAATCATAAGGTTCAAAGTTGATTCGGAAAATTTTACAGTTTCGTGTAGCTTGGTGTGCTGGCGTCTACACCAATGTTGACATGACTGCGGGAATATTTGTATGGTGGTGGGATTGCTAACTTGTTTAAGAAATCAGTGTGTCGCTACCCCTCGCTTTTCATTGACGCTGCAGCTTAAAATAGTTTTTGGACACGATTGCCCATATAAATATTAATTCCTGACAGTTTTTTTTAGCGTTTCCACGTGTCATGTAAGTTGACAGAAAACGTTGGTATTCCAGAGGCGTGATTTCGGCACTATATTTTATCAGAAACCTCAAAGACTTTTCTGTGAAATGGTTTGATTTATTTCAATAACTTGGTTGTCAGCGAATATAGCTACTGCTAATTACTCCTGGTAATCCATTAGTAACAAAGTCTCACAAAATAGATCGCATAGCATAAGCAATCTGACCAAGATTATGTCTGGACTTTAAAAGAGACTTGCACTCTGACCTTGTTTCGGCTTTTCTTCTCAGAGTAGTCAGATAGGAACCGCCGACCTCATCTAGTTTAAAAAAAAATATGATTGACATGTAAAATTGCTTGTATTAACCTACTTACACAAATAAAATCATTTATCATTTAAACATTCATAAAAATCTGGTGCGTTCAATCCCACCCCAGTACAGCGCAGAACCCAACCAGTATGTAAATTTTCACTATTTATTTATTTATTTTATAATTTATGTACAGACAGTACACATAGAGATATGACATAAGTATAAATTAAGTACAAAGGTACTGCTTATTTCTTAAGAAATTTCTTCCAGTAGACCTGCAAAAGGAGAAGCAAAAAAGAAATGTAGACAATAGTGTGTGAGAACAAGAAGAGAAAAATATTAATCTGTGAAGTCTAAAACTAGAATACTCAATAAACCTACACATTTACACGTAAAATGCAAAAAATAAAATTAACATAAGTATACTTAAATAAATAGGTACATAATGCTAAAATATATAATATGTCGGATTGGCCCAGACATCAGAAGTAAAACACAAGTTTATTCAATTGAACAATCAGTTATCTTAAATCTAGAAAATACAGAAATGAAATACTAAAACTAATAACGGCAAAAGGCGGTCACATAGGGCAGTACTGACTGTCAGGGACAGTGGTCCATGCACCCACCGCAATAAGGATAGTACTAATTGTCAGAGACAGCGTTCCACATCCAATAAACGGGCAGTACTGACTGTCGAGAGACAGTGGTCCGTGCACCACGCACGACGCATCCGTTGGAAATGCGTACCGATTAAACAGCGCAGCTCCTTATAAAGGCGATCGCTAGTGGGGGGGAAAACGTTACAATATTTTACTGGATTGGATACCAAGTCCTTTAAGCCAAATGATCGATAGAGTGAATGATTTGCGTCTGGTGCACGTTCCACTAGCGCCATCTAGTCGTCGTCTCTCACAGCTGCTAAACAATGAGTCTGCCGACATATATATAAATATATGTTTATATACTCACAGTATAGAGGAAAGGTAATGCTCTTTTAATCTAATCACTATCTTCTAAAAACAATCGCATGGCAGATATAGCCTCATTTGAATTTAATTACGTACCAGTGTTTATTTAATAGACGCGGTACTAAGATTTTATTTGGCTTCTTAACGCGTGTGGGTAGTTATAAATGAACCCGTTTGTGCAGTCGAGCGAATATAATTTCGTAATGGTGCGATGTAGGTATTTTTTAGGGTTTGTTAGCCCTCTCCTTGGTAAGTAAGGATTTTATTTGATTTTGATTTGCAATGGAGGGTTGATTTATAAAATAATATGGGGTTGATGGTCAAAACTTGTCAGTAGGTATTGGTCTGAATGTTTAGTTTCATTTATGGTAATTTTGCTTCGAACGATCCTCATCTTTTACTTATTATTCATATTACACGATTTTTGAAAGCCAGCTTATTGTTTTGTATAACGGGCTGGTGACCGCAACTCAACGTCCAAAGCGCGTATTTTGATGGCTTTCAATACAGACTCATGATTAAATCATAGCGGAATCATATCTCGATACTTGTGGAGTTCTGGCAAGAGTGACTGTGAACGTTCTTCAAACTACGAGAATTGCCCATTCTCGTAGTTTGAAGAACGTTCACAGTCTGATCTCAGTCTCATTATGTCAAAAATACCTCTAATTTCCCTACATTTTTGACAAGATTTTGACATTTGTTTGTCGTCGAGATGAGATTGCGACTAGATTTTGAACGTTTCAAATTACGAGAATTAGCCTTCAGATGTCGCATATTAGCATAAGCATTGGTCATTTACGAGTATTCCTATAGACAAAACTGCACCAATTGATCACCCACGACACGTCCACCGCCATTCACCATTTTCACAGCCAACACTAAAAAAAATCGAGACATCACGACCATTCAGCGAAACGCCTTTCTGAATCCCCTAAATCATTCCATTGAAAGCTAAAAACTCTTCCGTCCCATTGGCGATAGTGGCATTATGAAAGGCTACAGCAAATATTCTGGCAACATTAGCATATGAATGATACAGGGTAAAAAAGAGCCGCTCCCCCCCTCAGGTGGCATATCCGGGCCGGAAATAGGTTCGGGCGCAGTCACCGTAAGCTTCCTCTGGAGATAGGATGTAGTGGACTCCATTTTGTGCATTTTTTATTGATTTATTGGCAGTTTTTGAAGTTTTTGCTGGTTGGGTTTCGATTGGCTTAGTTTTTGAAGGAAGATAGGTATCCAACCTTCCGTTACATACCGACTCCTCCGTGCCTCGGAAAACACGTTCCACCTCTGGTCCCGGCTGTTTGACTTTCGGGCTTCTGACTACCCGTAACGACTGTCAAAGATCCACGAATTACAGCCGTGCTTAACGTGCTTTCCGAGGCACGGAGGGGTCACGGTATGTGAAGATAACGGCAAGCATAGCTTAACCTGATTGATCGACCTGTGCGGCTGTTATTTTTTATCCACGGGCCCCTCGCCTTTGTCCTATCAATTGATTGAAAATAATTGAACCAATTACAATCATATACTTCTAAATAGAATAAGAAGAATTGCTAAACTTAATTGGCAGTGGGCAGGGCACATTGCTCGCAGAACAGATGGCCGATGGGGCCGAAAGGTTCTGGAGTGGCGACTGCGTACCGGAAGACGTAGCGTTGGAAGGCCTCCCACAAGGTGTCCGAAGACCTTGTGAAGGCCGCAGTAACCCGTTGGATGCGAGAAGCACAGAACCGGTCGAAATGGAGGTGCTTGGGGGAAGCCATGAAATGATGATGATGATGACTTAATAGTAAATCACAACAAGATTATATTGCCAGTTTTTCAAAGAAATGGAATCGTAAGTAAAAATAAAATGTTAACAAACTCTTAACGTTCGTTACCTGTAAAATATTTTCTGCACTTTAATAATTTTCCAGCTAATGATTTTACGCAGCACTTTACGTTGTGTGGTGCAGCAGATTGGTACAATGTATAAGCTGACGTTGTAACATAAACAGCATATAATTTTCCTACAGCTCGACCATAGGCTTCCTCTTTTTTTGAGAGGGACTGGGCCGTAAGGCTCCTGTGCACGACCCGCCGCCGCGGCGCGCCGCTTGATTTTACCATAATTACCACTATACAGTTGTTAGTAATACATTGCTAGCTGCGCATACGTTGGCGGACGGTAATGGAATAAGCTAAGTCAAGCAGTGGCGAATGGCGGCGCGTTGGCGGTGCGGCGGCAGCGCGGTCTCGAACGTATACACAGCACCGAGGCGCGGTGGCGGCGCGTTGTCGGCGCGGCGGCGGCATCGTATACAGGAGCTAAAAAAACTTTTGTTTCTAGGACATACCGGTTTCCTCGCGATATTTTCTTTGACCGTCTTGAGTGCAGTGGTGATGAAATAAATTAAACAAAGTAATGAGCCTGTCTGGGTTCGAACCCACGACAACTCGTAAGTCGGGGCCGTTACCACTGAGCCACCACTGTTCAAGCAACAGCACTGAATATAATTTAAAATCTTCAAAATCTAGTCGCAGTTTCATCTCGGCGACAAACAAATGTCTAAAACTTGTCAAAAATATAGGGAATTTAGAGGTATATTTGACAGATTGAGACTGAGGTCAGACTGCGAACGTTCTTCTTGGGAGTGGAATTTCGAAAAACCCTTTCTTATTGGATACCTACTCTTTACAAAGAACACTCCCTCCAAATTTCATGTCTCTAGGACCAACGATTTAGTCCTAAGACGAAGCGACATCATCTGCACAAAATTCAGACCGCTAACCACTCATCACTCAAACACAACCCTACAAAGAACATGCGGGGCACGTCTAACCCCGGAGCTCCGCGACTGCGCTGATTTCAGTCTCTTTTTACTTTCTCAATGATAGATAGATTCGATTCTTTTATTAGAGGTGCACCGTTCTTTTAACGGCATCCTTTTGTAGCGGTCTTCGGTGCAGGTGGCTCTATTTTTGCACTTTATAGAGGTGTAATACTGTAATTGAATCTGAAGTTTATTTGAGCATGTAGTGTAGGTGTGATAGTCTCTGAAATGTGCGATTGAGAGGGAATTATTGAAGCCGAAATTGTTATAATATATAGTAAGCATTTTTATAATTTAATATGTTCAAAATCTAGTCGCAGTCTCATCTCGGCGACAAACAAATGTCAAAAACTTGTCAAAAATGTAGGGAATCTAGAGGTATTTTTGACAGATTGAGACTGAGATCAGACTGCGAACGTTCTTAAAATTACGAGAATTGCCCCTTAGTTATATTGAAATGCTTTATTTTGTTTATTTGTGTATTCTATATAAGTCTTCTTCAACGGAAAAAAATTCTGACTGTTAACCCTTCGTCGGCCCTTCGTATGGAACGTGGATCCACGCGAGACAATGGATTTTTAATTGTTTCTGTACTATCGGCATTCAACCGGTTTAACTGACATTAAGCAGTTAATTAGTCAAACTCATTTTTAACAATTCTGGTGTTAGTTTTGTAATTTTTGTATTAAGTGGACTATAGGACCTGAACGCAAAAAAAACGCAAGTTTTATTATCCCTAAAAGTATACGATCGAATATATGATATTCTTCAGGATTTATATCCTGAAGAATATCATATATTTTTTGACTTTGTTTACCTGTAGTCGATCGTATACTTTTAGGGATAATAAAACTTGCGTTTTTTGCGTTTAGGTCCTTTAGTCCCTAATTAAAAAGTAAAAAGACTAATTAAAAAGCTAATTAGAAAGTGTGCTGAAAACATAATACAACTAAGTTGATACAATAGAAAAAAATCATGAAGTTACCTCTAAAAACTTTCTTTTCACAATAAAAGCCATACTAATAATTACATACAATCATTCAGATTTTTTATCAGACTATTCTAAAAGCAACATAATAAAGCACAAGTGTTTTAATTTTTTAGTCCAAACAATAGATTTTTTGTAAATAGATAATTGCTCCATATTTTGCAATAAATTACCAGCGTTGTGTCATCGCGCTTCTCTTTCTTTTCTATGCAGTCCGACAGTGACCGCGCTTTAGTACATGTAGTCACTTTAGTACGTGATTTAATGATGGATAAGAATACGATAAGCTTAAGTAATTATTCAAAAATAGAGTTCTTTTTAAAACGACCAAACCACATAAAATAATTCAAAAGAACAATAACTCCCATCAGTTTACTCCATTTTCTATAAGTTAATTTAATGAACAACGAAACTGCATTAGCGCATTAAAAAGTCCAGCAAATAAATAAGCCAATTTTATTCCTGTGTGACTCACTTATCGAACAGTTCTAGCCTCAATTAGTATCTAAATTAGAAAAGAGATCTGCCTTTTCCCTATCTAGGTTAACTGAAGAGGTCTAATGTGTAAGATCTAAAATACTTTTTTGTTGTAATTGAAATGCACAGAAGAATCGAAATTTTAAGTATAAAATCAACTTGTTGAAATTTCTTACCTGTTAACAGATTTTTTGTTGTTAATATCAGAAATTATAATTATTATAAATGTGGGAATGTGACATTTCCACATCTATACTATAATCTATACTAATATTATAAAGCTGCAGAGTTTGTTTGTTTGTTTGTTTGTTTGAACGCGCTAATCTCTGGAACTACTGGTCCGATTTGAATGATTCTTTTAGTGTTGGGTAGTCCATTTATCGAGGAAGGCTATAGGCTATATAACATCACGCTACGACCCTTAGGAGCTGCGCAGCGTGTGACACCGCGGGGAACAGCTAGTTTATAATATGCACAGCTAGCAACATTATTAGAATGGGCAGTGATAGACGATTGGCATGATTGGCATGGTTCTTCCATTCAGTGACATCATTATCTATACATATAATAAAACTAGCTGACCCGGCGAATTTCGTACCGCCCCGCCAGCCACTCTGCCCCCGCTTTTTAAATCTTTGATATCATCTAAGATATTAATTTTAATGATGTGCTGTAAAGGACAATTTTGATCTCCATGAAATGCACAACGTATTTAATGTATTTAATTGTATAAGGAATAATACTGTATTGTTTAAAATAGCTTAGTAAATAACCCATATTTTTTTTGGTAATATGTAAAAGATAAAAATGGTTACTGTGAGTTATCAAACCCACAGGTTGTGGGTGTGGTTGTGGGTGTCTGTGGGTTGGTGTGGGGTAAAAATAAATCTATCTATCTATCCTTAGGATTTTTTTATCATTATACTCGCGCCTCCTCCTCGAGATTAGTAATTTACACATGTAGTTACGCTAGTTGTCACCACTCATGCACTTAGTTGAGAAAAAAAAAATATATTATTTTATCTATGGCAATCCAATTTGACATACCCACAATTTTTTATTTAATTTTTATTTTTTATACATGTGGGTACTTCGTCCAGTTCCGCTCTCAGACGATGTCGCCAATCATTCGCATTTTAGTGCTCAACCACTCAACATCTATTTCGCGTCTTCGCACAGTTTGTTATAAAAATGCCGAAACGTAAGAATTCTAGGTCTCGTGAAAAAGACATTAACCATTACAAAAATAAAATTAGAAAATTAGAACGCAAAATTCGTGATAGACAAATTAGTGCTTCGGAAAGTGTATCAGACTTGGAGGAAACTGGTGTTCTACACTATGAAGATATTGGAGCAGGTATTTACCCACTTACTCATTTTAAAGTGATAACTATTTTCTTACTGCCTTGTTTACGTATCTACGTATTTAAGTTATGTATTTTAATGCAACCTGAACAGTCACTGGGGCTGTTTCAACGCATTTAAAATACGGTTGGCGTTCCTTCCGCTGGGGATTGTAACCTAACCTAATAATTATTATGGCTATGACTAATCAACATGCAATAATCATGTACCTACTAAGCTGAATTTTCATGGCTTTGTATAAAGATAAAAGATTACGATCCTAAAAATTAGTCATGGACTTATTGAAGTCCACTTTTTAATGTTGTCAAGTAAGTTATTTAACTTACGTTTTAAAAAATTATCATATCTATGATAATTTTCAGACACCCCCGCACTGCGACCAGATGATTGGTTATTAGAATGGCCACCTGAAGATGAAACAGTTCAGGATTTGCACAAAACCTGTGAACCTCAGCCAGGCCCTAGTACTTCCACGGATGTACACCCCGAGGAGCCTATTGCTCATGACGTTATTCCTGATCTGGATTCGGAGATTCTAGACATTTTAGGCGATGATCCTACAAACTCAGACAAATACGGGCCTGAAATACGCAACGAAGTTGCAAATCGTCTATTGCACATTGTTAAAGGCGGTCTGAGTAAGGAAAATCGTAAAGAATTGATCTCAAAATATCCATTACCTAAAAATTGTATCCAACTAGATGCTCCTAGAATAAATCTGGAAATTAAGGCGGCAATTGCTGATACCGCGGTTAAACGCGATAAGGGCATAGAAAACAAACAGAAACAAATGTCTAGTGCAATTGCTTGTTTGGCCGACATCATAAATTCCCAAATAAATTCTAAAACGATAACCAATGACGTCCTGCAAAAATTAATGGATATAAGCAGAATTTTATGCGACTTACAACATGCAGATTCCATCACACGTAGAAATTTCATTTTGTTTGCCCTCAAAAATGACATGAAGGAACACCTTAAAAATACCAAAATAGACACGTATCTGTTCGGTGAAAATTTAGCAGAGACATTAAAATCAGCAAAGGCTGTAAACAAATCAGGAATCGAACTGAAAGCCGAATCTAGCAGCAAGCCTGCGAATACCTACTATAAAGGACAAGCATCGAGAGCTTTAAACCGCAGAGCTCCCCCCCAGGCGCGCAGGCCGCCCGCGGGGTCGGCGCCAGCGCCGAGGAGCCGCGAGCCTGCCGCGTCGCGCGCGCAGTATCCCCCGCCGCAGACGCACGCGCACTCATCGAAGACGTCATCGCGGGGCCATCAGGCGACGTATCCTCGTCGCCGCTTTTAGATACAGTTAAGTACGCGGGCCGCTTATCTAAATTCTATCAACAATGGGCTGCAATTACGAACGATCAGACTATATTATCTTGGATAAGAGGTTATAAAATACCATTTACAATGCCCGTTGTTCAACATACACTCCCTGCTAGACCAACTTATTCGGCTACTGAAAGACCGCATTATTTAGAAGCGATTAATAATCTACTCAAAATAGGCGCAATATCAGAATGTTCTCCATGCGAAAATCAATTTGTCTCATGTATTTTCTTGGTACCCAAACCAAATGGCAAGATGCGCTTTATTTTAAACTTAAAAAACCTTAACAAATTCGTTAAAACAGATCATTTTAAGTTAGAGGATTTAAGAACGGCATTAAAAATTGTAACGTATAATTGTCACATGGCGTCAATTGACCTCAGAGACGCATATTTCTTAATTAATATGCATAAAGAATCTCGAAAATATGTAAGATTCTATTTTGAAGGTAAATTATTCGAATTTAATGTTTTGCCATTTGGGTTAAGTACAGCCCCATACGTTTTCACAAAAATATGTAAACCTATAGCTAAGTTATTGCGCTCCGCAGGCCTTCTGTCCACTGTTTATTTAGACGATTGGTTATTGTTTGGATATTCCCGTCTGGAATGCCTTACTAACATAGATGCAACTACAAGATTATTAACTTCACTTGGTTTTATTATTAATGTAGAAAAAAGCACACCTTTTCCTTCGACAAAGTGCAGATTCTTGGGTATGATTATAGATTCACACGAGTTTCAGATTAGTTTACCAACAGATAAAAGGTTACGAATAAAAGCGCAACTTGTTATGTTTTCAAAATTAAAGCGTTGTAAAATTAGAATTTTTGCTCAGTTATTAGGATTATTAGTATCTTCTTGTCCAGCGATCGAATACGGATGGCTGCACACTAAAGAAATGGAAAGATGTAAATATCTCAACTTGAAAGGTCATGATGATTATAACAAATCTATGATTTTACCTGAATCACTACAACCCGACTTTGACTGGCGGTTAAATAAAATAGAACATTCTGTCCATCGAATAAAAGTTGATGTATACCAAGTTGAGATATTTTCTGACGCCTCAACGACGGGGTGGGGGGGGCCGCGTGTGAAGGAAGGTCCGCGAGCGGGCAGTGGTCGAATACCGAACGAGAACGACACATAAATTATTTAGAACTGCTTGCCGCATTTATTGCCCTAAAAGTTTTTGCTAAAAACCTTTTTAATTGTCAAATATTACTACGCGTTGACAATTCAACAGCAGTAGCATATATAAATAAAATGGGGGGTATTCAATACCCTCATCTCACAAAAATAACCCGTGATATTTGGAACTGGTGCGAAAACAAAAAGCTTTTCGTCTTCGTCTCGTACATAAAATCTAGTGATAATATTATTGCAGATTACGAATCACGAAGAACTCATCCGGACATAGAATGGGAGCTGTCCGACTGGGCTTTTGACAGTCTCACCCGCGCGTTCGGTCATCCAAAAATTGATTTGTTTGCTAGTCGCATAAATAACAAATGTGCCACATACATATCTTGGCACCGAGACCCAGACGCATTTACGATAGACTCGTTTACAGTTTCATGGGCAAATTACGATTTCTATGCATTCCCGCCATTTTCGGTCATACTTAAAACTCTTAGAAAAGTAATAACAGACAAGGCACGGGGTATCATGGTCGTACCTTTTTGGCCAACACAGCCATGGTACCCCGTGTTTAGATCCCTCCTTATTTCGGAAACTGTTACATTTCCACCTAAAAGCCATGCCTTACTGTCTCATTCCAGCTCCCGTCGGATACACGAGTCGATTACCCTGGTGGCAGGCATATTATCCGGGACGCATTTTCAAGGAGAAACATACCAGAATCATCACTTGATATAATGTTAGCATCATTAGCACCTAACTCCATGAAACAATACGATGTTTACTTGAAGAAATGGTGGAACTTCTGTAAAATTAATTCGTTAAATGTTTATGACGCCTCTGTACCAACAGTAATATCCTTTTTAACCCAACTCTTTAATGACGGTTGCCAATATGGCACACTCAATTCATGCAGATCAGCTCTTTCCCTGGTACTAAGTCCGGTACTAATTAGTGATGATAGAATAAAAAGATTCCTCAAAGGGGTTTTTAGACTAAAGCCGCCAAGACCTAAATATGAAGTTACCTGGGATACCAACCTAGTATTGGATAAATTGAGTTCATGGCATCCTAATGAGGAATTAACCTTAGATAAACTTACAAATAAAACTATTACTTTACTGGCTCTGTCAACCGCACACAGAGTACAAACTCTCTCGAAGATAAAAGTTAGCAATATTCAAAACATTTCTCAGCGTATCACAATTAAAATCTCCGATATTATAAAGACTTCTAGACCGGGATTTCAACAACCTATTATTCATTTACCCCTCTTTATTGATAAAACATCCATATGCCCAGCCACTACATTACTGTGTTACATAGAACGCACCTCATTATTAAGAACATCTGACAATTTATTTGTTGGAATTAGGAAACCTTATAAACCAGTGGGAACGCAAACGCTTAGCCGCTGGATAAAGCAAACACTCAGTGAGTGTGGGGTCGACACCAACGTGTTCAGTGCACACAGCACGAGACATGCAGCATCATCGCGCGCGCACTCACTGGGCGTTAGCCTGGATACTATCCGTAAAACGGCAGGTTGGAGTAGGAATTCCACAACTTTTGCAAAATTCTATCAGAGGGTTATTATTGATGATGATAGTACTACCTTAGCAGAGTCAATAATCAACCAACATTCATAATTAATTTATTGTGATTATACATAATTGTCTACAGCTAACTATGATAGCTATTATAAGAATAATTATTCCTTAGTTAGTTAATTAAATTCATAATTATTGTTAATCTTAGAAGTACAAAGATGTTCTTTATGTTTATTGATTGTACCAAAATAAACAATAATAAAATTATTTTGATATTTACGAACATTATTATAAATTGATGATATTCCCAAAATACTCTCAAAGTCTACATGTGTAAATTACTAATCTCGAGGAGGAGGCGCGAGTATAATTAATGATTAAACGAACTTACCTGTACGTGAAGTTCTATCATAATTATACGAGCGCCGAGTCCGAAGAGATTAGTAATCCCACCCTCCCAGTACTGTACATGCATACACACCCCAAATTACATAGTGTCTCGGAAATACATCAATTAATCATAGGGTGTTTTACTCTAAACTAAATGATTGGCGACATCGTCTGAGAGCGGAACTGGACGAAGTACCCACATGTATAAAAAATAAAAATTAAATAAAAAATTGTGGGTATGTCAAATTGGATTGCCATAGATAAAATAATATATTTTTTTTTTCTCAACTAAGTGCATGAGTGGTGACAACTAGCGTAACTACATGTGTAAATTACTAATCTCTTCGGACTCGGCGCTCGTATAATTATGATAGAACTTCACGTACAGGTAAGTTCGTTTAATCATTAAATATTTTTAAGATATATAATTCCGTAGAGACAATTTGATCTATCTCGTAAGGTGTCGTCAGCGTTTGCAATGTAAGCGCACAAAAATATGTTTGTTACGACATTACATTAAAAATCTTTGAATTTCTCGACTTTTCTCTACTATAATGTATGTATGTATACATATAAACCTTCCTCTTGAATCACTCTATCTATTGCTGAAAACTGCATTAAAATCCGTTGCGTAGTTTAAAAGATCTAAGTTAACACAGGGCGGCAGCGACTTTGTTTTATACTATGTAAAGAAAGATAAAGATAGTAACGTTATTTTTTTGGTCCGTTTGTCTGGATCAGGTACCTAGGTACCTGATCTGCGCAGAAACGGCCGAACCCGATGATTACGACATGATGTTCTAGATCCATGTGTCATCTAATAGTTTCGCATTGTGTATTGATATATGCAATCTATCTTCCATACACAAATTACACCCTCTGAAGCGAATCAGCCACTGCGTCAATTGAGCCTTCAAATCAGCTTCCACCATTACAGTACAGACCGGAGTAAGAAAGTGAAACTACTTTGTCTCAGTTCCAGTCGTATTGTGATGGATGGCCCCGTCTAGACGTTCTCAAGGGAACCTCATTGCTTAGATATGTCTTCTTCCCAGTGACTGATATTTAGACATACTTTTGCGTCCATTGATGTATTTCGTAAATATTTTGACGAAACTTTGCTGAAGGGGGAGCAATAGACGTGTCATTTACTACCTAAAATACGTTTGAAAAATACATTCCCGTAACTAAAAACGTTCAAAATCTAGTCGCAATCTCATCTCAGCGACAATCAATGTCAAAAACATGTCAAAATGAAGGGAAATTAGAGCTTTTTTTGACAGATTGTTTATTCTGTAAATAGGATATTGGAATAACTTTTACACGTCCTATCAAGGTCATATCATAAAAAAAAACAGAGGCACTCCGGGAGTGCCGACAGAAGTGAAAACAAAACACAAAAAGAATACTTTGCCATCACTCACTGACATATCGGATATACATTAAAACCGAGTACATCCCGAGGACAGCCGAACACATCCGAAGCGGGTATGTTTTTTAATCGTCTTATAAACAAAACACGCGTGGTGTCGCTTACGGTAACAGTGGCGCGAGTTAGGCAGGATACAAAAGTCTAAAAAGTTAGTATTTTTAGACCTTTGTATCCTGCTTATGCGTATGAAGTTTTATTAAAATCGGTTCATTCATTTCGAAAAATAAGGGCTTGAAAGTTTGTATAAAATGCCGCACGGCGTAAACGCTCTTAACTAAATATCTATTTAAAATAGTTTGAGTCTAATTATAGAATCTAAAAAAAGCTTCAAAATGTCAAACGAAATATTTTATTCAAAAAACAGCCATATTCGCTGGTATGCTGGTATGGTGAACTACGCCGTAACACAATTTGACCTACGCCGTAGCACTCTCCATCCGTCTTACAAATTTTCGATCAGGTCACGTGTCCTGACGCGAGTTTAAAATTTTTTACCCATTACAAAAAAAGTGTACAACGCCGCTAAAGAAGTTTTCACTTCAAAAATAAGCCAGATGTAGTCAACAGTGCCTATCTGACTACCCCGGAGAAGAAATGGCGAGATGAAAGACTGTTTTAAAGTCCAGACATAATCTTGATCAGATCATGTGAGGACAATGAAACACCAAAGAAAAAACATTTTTGTAGGCCGCATAAAGTGAATAAACTGCCAGACCAACATTAAAACTAACAGTCAGAAAACAAATAACAGTCAGAAAACAATAATGACCCACATAGTCCTCACATCATCTGCCTAGCCTTTTCCCAACTATGTTGGGGTCGACTTCCAGTCTTACAGGATGCAGCGGAATACCAGTATTTTACATGGAACGACTGCCTATCTGACCTCAACCCAGTTACTGGGTAATACGATACCCCTCGGTAAGATTGGTTGTCAGACTTTCGGGTTTTAACTAGGTACCGTAACGACTGTAAAAGATCCACGAATGACAGCCGAAACCAACGGCTTAACTTGGTTTCCGAGCCACGGAGAGGTCACGGTACCTATGTAAAGATGGTCACCCATCCACAGACTAACCGCGCCAAGCGTAGCTTAACCTGATCGATCGACCTGTGCGGCTGTTATTATTCAGCCACGGGCCCCTCAAAAAAATGCCAGATAATAAATAGTATATGTAAAAAAAGTATGTTATGTGAGAGAGCAGTCTGTGGTGGTAAAGGCAGCGACTTATGAGTTGTAAGTCGTGGGTTCGAACCCAAGCAGGCACTTTACTTTGTGTAATTATTTCATCACCACTGCTCTCTAAACGGTGAAGGAAAACATCGTGAGGAAACCGGCATGTCCTAGAACCAAAAATTCGAAGACATGTGACATCCGCCAAACCCGCACTGGGCCCGCGTGGTTGATTATGGCTCACTCCTTCTTACAGAGAGGAGGCCTGTGTCCCAGCAGTGGGAACATTATAGGCCGATTATGATGTTGGTATGTAAAATGATGCTTTTACGTAGTGGAAATCCTTTAGACTATTAAGTTCGTCTAATTAATTAGTCAAGGTGCACACCGTCGCCTGAAATTCGTCTACTGATCTAGAATATTCTGATTATCTCCAGAACGTACCTACCCGCAATTCGGTATTCATGTTTCAGGAATCGGGAACTAGTCGGGCGTCCCTGAAAACGTGACTAGATTTTTATCAGCACATAGTGTTATATTCTATAGTCTGTTCGAAAAGTATCTGATAAAAGTGTAAACAGACCCTGTTCTGCATAGCTATTCGTATCTACTCGATACGCTTCCGTATCGTATCGAACTTGAATCAATGTTATCGTTGGATCTAAACGCTGTTCACTAGTCTAAAACCCGAAAATTTTGTCAGTTAAAATAAAAGAGACGACCGCTATTTTTGTGACAGCTGTCGGGGGCAAGGCAAATCAGATTGTCGAAATGTCTCATTTTCGATACGATAGCCTGAGTTGTGAATAGCTATGCAGGTTACATTCTGACGCAATCACTCCCTAAAGGGAATTATTAACAAATTCATAATTCTCCATTATTCTTCTTCGAGAAGGTTAGAAGGCCAATATTTAATCACACTATATAATCACACTAATATTATAAAGGCGAAAGTTTGTGAGTGTGTATGGGGGTGTGTTTATATGTTTGTTACTTCTTCACGCTCAAACGGCTAGACCAATTTTGATAACATTTTGTACGGAGGTAGCTGACACCCTGGATTAACATATAGGCTAATTTTTATCCCGATATTCCCACGGGATCTACATTTACGCGGGTGAAACCGCGGGGCGCAGCTAGTTGTAATAATAAAATCATTGACGAAAACTGAGGTTATAAAAATCAACCTCAATATTGTCACATCTCATCAGTACAATATCTTTTAGGTGATGTATAATTATGATAAATGATTTTATTTCTGTAAGTAGGTTTGCAAACACTTTTACACGTCAATCATATTTAAAAAACTTGATGAGGTCAGCGTTTCTTATCTAACTACTCTGAGAAGAAAGGCCGAAACAAACTCGAGAGGTCACAGTCTATTTTAAAGTCCAGACATAATCTTGGTCAGATCATGTGAAGACCATGTCTGAATTGGTCTTTTGAGAAATAATATCAAAACTCTCAATTTGTAAGTGACACTTCAAACTTCTTTACATTTTCTTCAAATACTTTTGAACATATAATTATGTACAGTATTAAAATAATAATAAGAATATGTACAAGTATATAAAAAGGAAAGGAAATAAACAAAGGGCATCAAAAAATTCATCCGCATCGCTACTTACTACTTTACTTTTTTTTTTATTACTAAATGGGCCCGCTCTTGACCCCGATCACGCCTGATGGTAAGCGATAGATGAGGTCTATGATGGAACGAGCGTGCCCAGAAGATGCCTGTTCACTCTTGCTTTGAAGGCAGACGGGTTAAATGTGGGAGGGAACACAGATGCCGACTTTATACTACTACTTTAAATCTCTCGATTTGTAAGTGACACTTCAAACTTCTTTACATTTTCTTTAGATACTTTTGGAACAGACCATACCTAGTCATAAATTCTGTTCGTGTCTCAACACCTTACAACAAAACATACAGTTCATTTAAATGGCTCAAATCTTGAATAACATAAAATTCCCTTACGGTTTGTTGTATTTACTTTGTTCACAATGTTTTATGTAGGCAAGTTTAAATTTTTTGGAAAATTTTACTATTACACTCAGAAAATTGATACACTATGTAAATTGTAGCAGTGGTGGCCCAGTGGAAACGAGCGCGACTTATGAGTTGAAGGTCGTAGGTTCGAATCCAGACATGCGCTTCACTTTATGTAAATTATTTTATCACCACTGCTCTCAAAACGGTGAAGGAAAACCTTGTGAGGAAACCGGCATGTCCTAGAACCAAAAATTTGAAGACATGTGACATATACCAACCCGCATTAGGGACGCGTGGTGGATTACGGCCCATTCCCTCTCACAGAGAGGAGGCCAGTGTCGCAGCAGCGTTAGCACATAACACGCACACATACTTCCGACTTCGCCATTTTCTTGGTCGGTACCGAGAGCTCCTGCGCTTACACACACAGTAGCGTTAGCACATAACACATACACACACCCTCACATACTTCCGACTTCGCCATTTTCTTGGACGGTACCGAGAGCTCCTGCGCTTACACAAACTTTTGTTTAATTAATTCCACCCGGTACTCCAGTCCTTAGTGAGCTTGTAAAGCTGTTACAGTACCTACCTAATTAATAAATTAACTTACGAAAACAACTCACAAGAAAGGATACGAAGCTATGACAAAGGAAGCATCTTTCTTCTTAGGGCGGGTTGTTTTAAGTCCACTTGCCGCACGCGTATACGTAAAAAATGGCGCTAACTATCGTCAAACAAAAAAAAAAGCGTTGTTTCAAAAAATATAATTATGGCCTTGCCGTTCATCAAATAATAACGAATACGTAATCGTTATTATTTGACGAACGTATGTTACATTAACCAACCGTTTGAAACAACCAGCTCTGACTCATACTACTTTTAACATTTCCATTAAAACAAAACTCAGTTTTAATTTAAACCGTTTAAAATCACGACTTGAACAAGCGACAAGCAAGAATTCCCTTGCGACTGGTCGCAGTGCGTTGCGTTACGATTTATTTGCGCCGGAGTGAGGCGCACTCATTTATCGGCCCAATAAAATAAATCAGGCGCGTTTAGCTTGCCGACGTTTACGCGCAGTTGACACGTCGTAGTCGGTTAGGCTGGTTGCTGACGTACGATTTTTGTTTTTTTTTGGGCCGATCTGCTAATTGTGGATAAGACAGCGATTAAAACAGAAGACGATCTAGCAGGGGATCGAGGAACAGAGGTGGAGGGGGGTTCAGGGGATCAGACCGGAATAAATCTAATTTTTTACATCGCACTGTACATGTGTTTTATCTGCTGTTTAATATTATATTGTGTGCATTTTAGTCAGTGTTAAATAAATGTATTTTTCCTTTTTTTTAGATTTTTCAAATCTGTCTTTACGCGATTTTACCTATATTAGGTACCTATACAAAGAATGGTGTGGTTATTTTTTAAATAAGATTTTGTGTTTTCTCTGATCTGCAACTACTACTAGACTTTTAAATAATGCAGGAATAAAAAAAAAGAGTAATAAAAAAACATTATTTTAACATTGTTAAAACTTTAGAAACATACATGAACAATATGGAACGTGGTGGAACACAGTAAATATTATGTATTATAAATATATTCTCTAACTAGATAATTCTTAAAACGATATTGTAAACTAAATAAACATTGTTTTATTTTGCACAAACAAGAAGCACATTACAAAAAAAAGACAGAGTTGCCAAAAGCCACGCCAACAACTGAAATTGAAAAGTTTGAAAATGTTGTCCATTAAGAGTTCAAAAACACTTTAAACATTCTTATCATCTGACGACACCAAAAACGCATCTCGTGCAAACAGCCTAACCTGTAGAAATCTCGGCTCTAAATAGCGCTGTTTCCAACATTCTGACAGGCTCAAATTATTAGGATACTCACTGAAACTACACGTTACCTAACAATTCACGTGTTTTTTGTTTACATTCCTCTCAAATATACGGTTACCCGTTTTTGATGTGATTATTAACCGTTTATTTTGCTGTCTCTGCTTTAGATTTTTTTTAGGATTCTTTGTGATTTTTTATGTCTAAGATTAACATTTTAATAGACCAATTAATTAATTGTTTTATTATTTTTTTCTTTCATGAAAAAAAAATAAAATCATTATATAACTAGCCTTTTCTCAACTATGTTGGGGTCGGCTTCCAGTCTTACCTGATGCAGCTGAATACCAGTATTTAAAATGGAGCGACTGCCTATCTGACCTCCACAATCCAGTTACTGGGTAATACGATACCCCTTGGTAAGACTGGTTGTCAGACTTACGGGCTTCTGACGACCCGTAACGACTGTCAAAGATATAAGAATGACAGCCGGGACCAACGGCTTAACGTGCTTCCCAAGCCACGGAGGGGTCTCGGTATGTAAAGATGGTCACACATCCACAGACCAACCGCAGCAAACGTAGCTTAACCTGATCGATCGACCTGTGCGGCTGTTATTATTTAGCCAAGTTGCACATGACACTAATAATAAAAAACTGGCCAAGTGCGAGTCGGACTGGCCCATGAAGGGTTCCGTAGCAGCAAGTAACATTTGAGTTGATTGAATGTAAGGTAAATTGCTGTTTACGATTTATGACGTATTAAAAAAAACTACTTACTAGATCTCGTTCAAACCAATTTTCAGTGGAAGTTAACATGGCAATGTACATCATATATTTTTTTTAGTTTTATCATTCTCTTATTATAGAAAGTTACAGGGGGGGGGACACACATTTAACCACTTTGAAAGTGTCTCTCCGCAAACTATTCAGTTTAAAAAAAAACTATATGAGAAACTTCAATATAATTTTTAAAGACCTATCCATAGATACCCCACCCCACACGTATGGGTTTGATGAAAAAAAAATTTTGAGTTTCAGTTCTAAGTATGGGGAACCCCCAAATTTTTTTTTTTTTTTCTATTTTTGTATAAAAGTCTTATTGCGGTTCACAGGATACATCTACTTACCAAGTTTCAACGGTATCGTTCTGGGGAGTTATATTCTGGGGGAATTGTACTGAGAGGGAGAGGATATTCAAAGCCCAAAAACGTTGTTTGAGATCAATGACCAGTCTTAAGAATACCGACAGTTGTGCACCTGTGTTCAAGTCTCTAAAATTACTCACCTTTCCGTCTTTGTATATACTTGAAGTTGCAATATTTGTTAGAACAAACATACACCTTTTTACCCTAATGGACGATATTAGAACACGTCCGGGATCTGTTAGATCGCAATACAAAAAACTAATGTTTACAGGTAGGTACAAAACAGCATTATTAAGAAAAAGCTTACTATCAATGGGGCCCGTCATTTATAACAAAATACCTCATGCATACAAGGAAGAATCAATACGTGTATTTAAAAAGAGGCTAACATCCTTACTAAGAGATAAATGCTACTATTCTATACAAGATTTTTTAAATGATAAGAGTTTATAATGTTACATTAATTTATTATTTTTTATTTTAAATTTCATTATATATCTACCTTGTTTATTATAATGTTACAGTAATTTATTATTTTTATTTTAAATTTCATTATATACCTATTTACCTTGTTTATCGTTATTATTGTTGTTAATGAAAGAAAATAATCAATTTAATCAATCACTTGTAAAATATACCTAGAATTAATATTGTTGTTTTTTTATGTTTAGTTTATGTGGGAAGACTATAGATCCACATTACTTAATACTTGTTTTTCTTTTTGTTTATATGGTTGTTTATTTGAGGAAATATAAATCCTTTTCTTTTTACTTTTGCATGCCGTAAGGTAGAGTGTGTTGGAACCGTTTTTAGAATGTTTACATCTTATTTTGTACCCACATTCGTTGCAAAATAAAAGATTTCTTTCTTCTTTCTTTCTTCTTTCTTATAGTTTCGGAGAAAAGTGGCTGTGACATACGAACGGACAGACAGACAGACATGTCGAATCCATAAGGGTTCCGTTTTTTGCCATTTGGCTACGGAACCCTAAAAACGAACAGGCACCAGGTTACATTTTTTTATTATAGATTCGTTTCATCATGAGGAACGGAGAAAATCTATTGAAAATGGCTCTTTTATTTAAAGTTTTTTTTATACCATCAAATGAGCATTACGAGTCGCACTTTTATATTTTTTTTATTTATTACATTCCACAATGTTACACACAGTGGTAGGTAAAAATTTCCAAATTCCTGCACCATTTTGCCACCAAAATTTCTATAATCCATACCCAAAACAACAGTAGCACTCGGCATTACAATCGTATCAGTTTCAAACCCCTTTGTTCCTATTATTTGAAAGCATTTCAGCATAAAGATGTACATAATTCCCTTCCGACATCTCTTTGCACTCCAACCAATGTCCCAGTTTCATATGTGAAGAAAAACGTTTCAATACACCTCACAATGCAATACATTCCAAAAATCCCTTGAAAACCCATCAAAATTTGCATCCAACCACGCAAGACAATCACTTACCCTAAGTAATTGGCAAGCACCATTTAGATAACCAATCAAAGGCTCGTGACCTCAAAGACGAGATTCAACCATGCAAAAATGACCCTAGACAACTTGTTTCTAAGTGTCAAAGTCCAATAACAGAAGATCCTGAGATGAAGGTAATACCGAGATGGGAAGCAAACGTAAAGGCCAGATATCGGCCTAACAGTGTAATTGAATATCGGGCTTGAACCACGATTGACCCAGATATGGAAAATTCCAACTTGATTTGTGCCTGTGGAGTCGTTTTTATGGATCTGGAACGGCAATGAAGCGGTCTAGAATTTATTATTATAGTCTTATTGCATCCTGAGTTGCAAAATATCCGTCTAAGATTGGTTTCAACGTCAATTTTTAGGAGCAAAATTATAGAGTATGAAACTTTTAATTTCTTTTGACTGTACTTACCTGTGTCAAAAAGAGTAAACTTACATAAAATGTGAATAAGACAAAGATTAAAAAAAAAGACGATCAAGCAGGGGATCGAGGTGGGGGGGGCTGGAGGGGGTTCAGGGGATCAGACCAGAATAACTCGATTCTAGTACCTACCCTACTGTTTATGTAGCAACAAAAACGGTTTTCCTAAGGCTTCTAGAAATTTAAATTAAAACTATGTACACACGGAGTAAAAATAAAATTGTTGTGCTACATAAACACGAATGGACATCGCATTTTTTTAATATAGTGACAATCGAATCAATTTTAAATGTATTACTCCCACTAACAGAAATGGCAGGACTGTGTGGATGTGAAGCTATGCCGCAAGGTATGTTATACCTCCTCTACTGCTCTCGGTGTCCCAAAACATGCAGTCAAAGTGACGTCTGCGCTGCTACCATGTGACAACGCCGTGGAAGTGGCGAAGTTATGCCCACAAGATATCAAATACAGTCGTGCCAGCAGTGAGGAAAGGAAGGAAGGTAGCTTTTTTTTGTAAGTAAAGTAATTACACCTTTGTTGACCTTTTCAAGAAAATCGTTGTTGAATGAAAAGATGCAATAGCGACTCCATTCAATTGGAAGTTCTTATTTAATAGTAAAATGAAATAAAAACACTTCCATCTTAGAGTTATTATAATAATCCAGTTTTTATTCCATCAAATAACTGCAGACGTTCTTTCAATAGAATTTTATCTAGATTGCCTATTCGGTTAAATCACTCTTTCTTATTTTCGTGCTTACTTTAATGTTTTCTCTACGAGTATTAGTACTGTCGACAACAGTTTCTTGTTTTTAACCGACTTCTAAAAAGAAGGAGGTTCTCAATTCGGTTTTTTTAATTATATAAGTTCGGGCATAACTCCCTCATATAAACGGATTTGCAAAATCGGAATACATGGTGGAAGTATCGCCACTTCGACCAGTTCTGTGCTTCTCGCTCGCATCCAACGGATTCCTGCGGCCTTCACAAGGACCTCTCCAAGAAATGTCAAGCAAGTGTCAGTGTGTTCATGAATGTTTTAGGTTATGAAAATTCAATTGAATTCTTCGAATTGTTTTTTTTTTGTGAGTGGTATTTCAAAATCAAAAGTATTTTATTCAAATTATCGCTAGCCCTTATCGACCGTCAAAATTAAACCATACCTCCCGCCCTTCACCACTTCCTAGAACTTTCGCTGGGAAGAAGAAGTGGCGCAACAAACACCCCAGCAGAACATTCACCTTTAAATTGGTTATTATACTTTAAAGTTTTTAATGGCTGCGAATGCAACTATTACTAAAAGAAAAATAATATGCAGACAACATAATGAAGAAGTAATGAATGCTTTAAAGGTTAAAACATAAATAAATAATATGACCTACTTTGATGTCCAATTTTAATCAAAAACTTTATGTCAAATTCTGTTCAATTTCACTTAAAATTTAACTCCCAATCCCAAGATGTCTAAGAACATCCATTATTCAACCTTATTAACATTTAATATTCCTTTGACAGTTGAAACAGTTGCGTTGCCAACAGTACTGGCTACCGGCTGTGATCAAGTCAGCATTTTAAGTAAAAACGCTGGTAAGCGGACGTCGGTAACCGAGTCGAGTGGCTTCCTACAAATAAAAATCTATTGTGCGCTCACTAGATTACTCGAGGAAGTAAGAGGAATTGTTGGATGTGGTAGATATGTTATACGAGTATGAAGGCCGAAGATTCTGATGTTGAGTATGAGTTTTTGTGAGAGACTCGTTTAAAGATGACTTACCATTTGTCAAGCCTTTTTTCAACTATGTTGGGATCGGCTTTCAGTCTAACCGGAGCTACCGTTGTTTCGAATTCTTCTATCAGTTAGCAGATTGTATAGATATTTAAAGAAATTTCAAAATTAAGCCATTCCCAAATTCCTTAGAGTGGCGGTAACCATCACAATTATAAGTCATCACATGATTGTACTAACCTTTCTTGGGATGGTTTCCTTACGATTTTTTCTTAAGTAACTTCTTTTAGATTGCTTCAATTCTTCGTGTGTCGATGACTTGTATTTTGTCCTACCAGTATGTAGAGAGATCGCTATCCAAGTGTTTCGTATTCTTACAAAAACTTTTAACAGGACTTACATAAGCTTTTCGGTAGCTTATCTCAATCCAACACATTTTTGGCTTTCCATCATCGTTCTCGGTGATAGAATGGCACCTTGTCTGGGCCTCTACAAATGTGTCAGTTGAAAACACCAAATATGCCTCCTCCATTGCTTCTTCCCTCCCGTTCTCTCCAGTTCTATTTGTAGTCCAATCCATTGTAATGGCCGACGAAGGGGCCTTAATAAACAAATGTGAATATAATTGAAGCTACTGATATTATTTTGTTTTCGAATAACTGCGTTGTTAGTATCGTTAGGGTCTCAGGTTTGTGGATATGGGTCGATGTTTCATAGAATAGAATGATATGTCTTTATTTGTTTAGAATGTAAGTACATAAAAATAAGTTGTTAAATTATATAATAGGATCCATGTACATTCTGCCTTAATATAGCATGCAAATGTTATACAAAGTAGAGGATATTACAAAAAAATATCATTTAAGAAATCCTGTACAGAATAATAACATTTATCTACAAGTATTTCTGTGAAACGTTTTTTAAATTTTTGCAACGTTAAGTTTTTAAGTTGGTCAGGTAGTTTATTAAAGATTACAGGAGCCATACAAATCAAGATAAACTAGTTTTAAATGCGCCCGTGTATACCCGATATGAACTTTACACGGGAGTTATAATTCCCGTGTAAAGTTCATATCGGGTTCTATGTTATGGGTTTGGTTTCCGCACTTAGTCCTTCAAATGGACCATTGTGCGTGGGCCATGGCGGCCGTCGGTGGTTATTCCAACCAGCCCACCTCCTAAGCTGATTAAGTCTCCTGGTCTGTTGAGAACATCTGTGTACGATCTGGGTCTCCCGTGGCTTTTTGACCTAATCTGGGTAACGCCTGTGCACCCAAAGAGCACATGCGCAACGGTTTCATCAGCCTCCATGCAAGCCCTGCACAGGGGACTGTCCGTTATGCATATTGTATGGAAGTGTTTTATTTCATCACTTTTCTTTTGCGTTTCAAAAGTAATTGCATCACTTTCGTTTGCTTAGTAGGTTTTCGAGGATTTTAGATTTTCGAGGATTTTAGTTATAATAAGATAATGTTTATTTGCCAAGAAAACAGTGTTTACGTTTCCTAATAGTCTACATAATTTTAGTTGATTGACCTCCACACTAGGTTGAGCATGTCTCATGAAGTCCATGTGGTCCATAATTATACAAAGATCTCTATTAGTTTAGTAGGTAGGTACCGACGTTGTGTTTCAATTATGTGTTGCATAATAATATCAACTACCTATGTTTATTTTTTATATCCACTATAACTAAAAGCTTAACAAAAGGTATTTATTTCATTGTTTTCATACACTTTGATATTTCGTTTTTCGCTTTCGCAGCACAAACCACTAAATCCAATCACTCATTCCATTTTATTTGTGAACAATTTTATTAATATCTGCCTAGCCTTTTCCCAACCATGTTGGGGTCGGCTTCCAGTCTAACCGGATGCAACTGACTACCAGTATTTTAAATGGAGCGACTGCCTACCTGACCTCCACAACCCAGTTAGTGGGTTATACGATACCCGTTGGTAATCTCTGGTTGTCAGACTTTCGGGCTTCTGACTACCCGTAATGACTGTCAAAAATCCACAAATAATATCCGAGACCAACCGCTTAACGTGCTTTCCGAGGCACGGTATGTAAAGATACCACAACCCATCCACAGACCAACCGCGGCAAGTGAAGCTTAACTTGATCGATCGACCTGTGCGGCTGTTATTATTTAGCCATGGGCCCCTCCTTTTTATTTGTGAACAATATAGTACCTACTATAAAAGTCTTGTTCAAATATCCGAGTTCTCATGTGAAAATTCATACTAATGTTTTATGATATTGAAATATCACGCATAACTGTCATTAGAGGAGCTAATAGATAGACACGGCAATGAAATGGGGTAACTATGGGAACCATTTCATGGGTTATAATGCGTAGTAATTACCTTACACAATATTGAGGGGATTCGGTCATAGTTTTTTTGTTATGTTTACTTTTTTCCATTCAAATAATAGCAGTATAAGTAAATAAAATTTAAGTTTCTCTTTGTAAAGACGCCAGCTCATCAAGCTACTACAATCTGTCAAAATTCTATAACAGAATTTCAACTTTATCGCTAAAGCATTAGGTTCAAAGTTGATTGGGAAAATTTGACGGTTTCGGGGCGCTTGATGTGTAATGTTGGCGTCTGTACTATTAAAATAACAGCTTCTTACTATGCTTCTGAAAGTACAACAACAACAACAATAGTGCACACACTATTGTCTACATTTATTTTTTACTTATCCTTTCGCAGGTCTGCTGAAGAAATTTCTTAAGAAATAAGCAGTAGATACCTTTGTACTCAATTTATAATTATGTCATATCCCTATGTATTTTACTAGGTGTACATAAATTATAAAATAAATAAATAAAAATAAATATTTTTGAATCTACCAGCAGAAAGAGTAAACATCGATATGATAGAATTTTTTGTTGTAATTATTAGTAAGTCGCCGCAGTAGTATGTCGCCGCAGCTGAGTAAGTCGCCGCAGGTGAGTAAGTCGCCGCAGGTGAGTAAGTCGCCGCAGGGGAAGTATTTGTGAAATTAAAACTAAATAAAGGAATTACAACGACTTAATCTCATCGATCAAGCTCGAACAAAATAAGAAGTCTAACAACAAAACGCCGTGCTATTATCCGTTCCGTTACAAGCATATCTATACCAATTAGCGACCGTACAATGTCGGCCCGATAGATTGGGTCGTGTGAATGATTATGTTTATTTTCTGTAGTGTATACTTGGGGTGCGTTGTATTGGCCACGCATGAACTGCGCAGTTGGTTAATAGATGGGGAAAAATCAACCCTAAAATTAACAATTTAAAAGTTGTTTCTCTGATGTTCCTAACATGTTTTTGTGTGAATGTCTTAAATACATAGCTTTTTAATTTAATTGTAATAAAAAACAGGACAAATGCGTGTCGGACCACGCACAAAGAAGGGTTCCGTTGGGACGAATTTACCCCAAAAACAAACTTGACATTGTAGTTGAAAACATGTCCCATACATGGATATACGTAACGGTCAATTCTTCCACTGCAAATGTAAGTTTGTAATTGCAACCGTTTCCTTTAGGTAGATACTTGTGCTGTGAGACTTTGCTTCTTTATTTATTTTATAATTTAAGTACACACAAGGATAAGGGCAGGAAGATGATGATTCACACACAGTAAAGTACATAGGGATATGACATAATTATAAACTGAGTACAAAGGTACTGCTTATTTCTTAAGAAATTTCTTCCAGCAGACCTGCGAAAGGAGAAGTAAAAAAGAAATGTAGACAATAGTCTTCTTTCCAAATTTCATGATTCTAGGTCAACGGGAAGTACTCTATTGGTTTTGATTTATTTGCCTACCTATCAAAATAATAATAATGTCGCATAAATGGCCGTATGTTTTTATTGCGTTAACTTAGTAGCTTGATTTTTTTGTAGCTCCAAGGGACCGTAGACCGTACGTATTTGATGATTTCAACTTGATACCTCACGCGTTCCTGAGGAAAAGGGTCATTGCAGACGGACAGACGACGACAACGACGACCGACGACTGATAAGGATTTCGTTTTTTTCCTTTCGGGGCACGGAACCCTAAAAATGTATGATTCTAACTACCCCTACACAATGAGCTCTGCCCCTTTTTATTAAATTATACATGAACAATGTAAAATATTAACAAATTAGAATGTACTACCTACTTCTCAAATAATACCAATACTGCAAATGCCAATACTGCACATATTCTTACATAACTAACTTTCACTATAGGTATATTTACTTACTAATTAAAACATCTTAAGGGGCCGGAGCATGCGTAGTTCATACAAACGTAATACCAAAATAATTTGTAAATCAAACATATTCTTAATGTAGTGTGTATTTATTCCGATTGGATTACAGAATATCTCGGTTCCCAAATACATATTTTGATTGGACACTGATTTAAAGTCGAGTTATGAGAAAAATATTTTTTCTATATAAATTTGAAATACCTCACAATTATCTCGTCTTTATATCAGAGTCCTTTCAAAATATATATTTATTTATAAATATATAATATACTTTTACTATGGGACCAAACCCGAAACCACGAAAAAAAATCAGCTGTTCCCTACATTTTGACGAGTTATACGAACAACAGGGAACAGCTGATATTTTTTTCACGATTTCGAGTTTGGTCCCATAGTAAAAGTTGTTCATAATGATGAGCACAATGACCTAAGAGGTTGTTAATGTTTTACCAATAACCCTGTACAAACAGATTTATTCCGAAAGGTTTATGTGTATTATACATTAAAGATAAATTTAAGTACTTATAATTAAGAAATCTCGATGTTTTGTCAGGTCGTAACATTCATGCAAAGCAGGGGCGCTAGTAAAAAAAATAATAGCAGAAGCACACTTGACCGACGAAATTTATTTGTAAACAACTCAATGTTTTCCGAGAAACCAAACAAATGGTGTGAAAGGCATTTGGTACTGCATTTTAGGAGCGCGCCCAGACTTTTAGTACTCGTCTTAGTGTTTACTATAGCAGTTTAGCTTTGTTGAAAATGAACGGTAAAACACAATTACTTATTTTTTTTTTAACTTACGACTTGTTTTTTTTTTTTTATTTAGGTAGGTAGGTTAGGTAGTGACTGTATTACGAACTTATATTTATGAAATGGTATAAAAATCAACTGAAGGCAATTATTTCTATTCTGAGTTTTGTTAAAATTATACTTGTGTCTGTTAACTTCATTTAAACATTTCAATTTAACTAGCTTCTGCCCGCGACATGGTTCGCGTGAAATTTCTTGTTTCTCCGGTACCCACCCCGTCGCATCGCATCGCCCATCCGCGCTATTACTTCGTTTTCGCGCTATTACTTCGCGTTCTTTCTGATTTTTTTTTTGCTCGGTTCCTAAATATCTTAACGTGATGTTATATAGCCTGTAGCCTTCCCCACGAATTAGGCTATCAAATAAAAAAAGTTTTTTTCGAGTGACACTTGTATTTTTAGAGACTAGTACGTTCAAACAAACATACTACTACGTAATAAAACCATGTTTGTGACCTTTTTGTTGCACCCGTTTAACTTTTTATTCAGTTCCATTTAAAAAAGTTACCTATTCACATTATTTAAATTAGCTGATTTTTTTGTGAAAATCTATTTTAGGAATAATTTTTGCATACAATAGACCACTTTAATGACTACATGAAGTAATTTCGCTTTTTTTTTCTCGATGCCAATTCCGACAGTCGTGACTATAGTGATTGATCCATTATTGATAAGAAATGCTCTTATTTCGAATGTAATTGATCGACACTGAGATACGCTCAACGCGTTAACTTTGTTTTTTTTTTGTTTATAATGGTTTTTGTTTCGATATGCAATATCGGGTGGCATTGTTTGACGGTTTTGTCTATTTTGACGAAGGTCTACTCCCGAATCCGAACTGTTTTTTTTTTAAATACTGAATATTGTTAAACAACGTTACATGAACGAAATGCCAGGCTATTACATACATTAATTTCCGTGGTGGTGGGCTTACCATTCAGCTCAACCATTTTGAAGGGAGCTAATGAATTTGGACAACACAAAAGGCGTGTAGGTACAATTTGCACGTCTTGCCGAGTCCAATCCACATCGAAGGGTCGTTTCTTGAAGTTGTGAAGGATTATGTCTACCTAGGGTAAGTCATCCAGCTCGGTAGACACAACTTTGAGAAAGAAGCCGACAGCAGGATCCAGTTGGGTTGGGCAGCATTTGGAAAACTCCGTCAATTCTTCTCGTCGCCTTTCCCGCAGTGTTTGAAGACAGTGGAAGTGTCTTCAACCAGTGCGTCCTGCCCATCATGGTATATGGTGCCGAAACGTGGTCACTGACAGTCGGACTGGTACACAAATTCAAGGTCGCTCAGCGGGCTATAGAGCTGGCTACGCTCGGAGTCTCTTTGAAGGATAAAATCAGGAATGAAATTATCCGGAAAAGAACCGGAGTTACCGACATAGCTTGCAGAGTAAGCAAACTGAAGTGGCTGGCCATGTTTGTCGAAGGACCGATGGCCGGTGGAGCAGACGAGTCCTAGGAGTGGAGACCACGTATCGACAAGCGTAGTGTGGGACGCCTCCCAGCTACATGGATCGGCGACCTTTAGAAGATGGCTGGGACAGACTGGATGCGGAAGGCGGAGGACAGGGTGTTGTGACGCAGCCTGGGAGAGGCCTATGTCCAGCAGTGGACTGCGATAGGCTAAGTTGATTGTTGACTGATGCCCGTATATTATGCTTCTTAAATTGTTCTCAGAATAATGTTTACCATTGTCAATAAACTGGATTGCAAAATAAAGTTATTCTAAAACACATTCATACATACATACGACACCTCTGGGTTCAAAAGGGGTATAGCACATTTTGAGCATTTTATTTTTTTTTACTATTGTCACTCTATTTTGATTCTCTACCCATCAAATAAGTTGTGTTTACGTAACGAAAATTATGAGGTTGTATTCGACATTTTTGCGAATTTCGCCACGCAGATTACACAGATCGATAGAGAATCAAAAACTTAGTGAGAATATTTAGTAAAAAATGTCAAAAATGCGCCCTCTAAGCCCAGAGGTATCAAATAATAAACACGTCATGTTAAATTGTTATTTTGTTTTTTTTTTGTTTGTGTTTTTTTTTATGCGTCATGTTTGCCGCAAATAAACGTATTTTCTTTCTTTCTTTTTAGGGTTCCGTACCCAAAGGGTAAAAACGGAACCCTATTACTAAGACTTCGCTGTCTGTCCGTCCGTCTGTCTGTCACCAGGCTGTATCTCAAGAACCGCGATAGCTAGAAAGTTGAAATTTTCACAAATTATGTATTTCTGTTGCCGCTATAACAACAAATACTAAAAACAAAATAAAATAAATATTTAAGGGGGCTCCCATACAACAAACGCGATTTTTTTGCCCTTTTTTGCTCGATATCAATAATGGCAACAGATACGTACTTGAAATATTCACAAAATACTCAGTTGTATTTTTACTTGAATAATAAATATAAAATAAATATTTAAGGGGGGCTCCCATACAACAAACGTGTTTTTTTTTTTTTCGGCGTTTTTGCCTTGTGGTACGGAACCCTTCGTGTGCGAGTCCGACTCGCACTTGGGCAGTTTTTATTTTTATGCGTCATGTTTGCCGCAAATAGACGTATTTTCTTTCTTTCTTTTTTTCTTTCCATGTTACTATTACTATTGATATAAAAACATCCAAACAAACCTTGTTTTTTCCCACAGCAGTCCCAAATCAAACGGTTACCGATACGATGCCATTAACTGTTTATCATTGAAACATCTATGTTTTGTGATGAGTCAACACTTCTCTGTCATCGCATCTGCCTAAAACGTTTGGCTAGTCAAGTGATACGGTTTAAATAAAGGTTATTTGAATTTCGACACCTATTTGTTTGGGCGTTTGTAACTCTATAGGTACCTATACTATACTTATGTCATGTTATTTCTTTTTTTAATTGAATCATTAACACGTTAACTGCCAAGGCATATTTTGAAATCCGTCAAATTTGATTTCTTGCGAATTGATTCCAAATGGTTTAAATTGAATAATTATGTTTATAAAAGTGTTCCCTTTTCATAATTTCAATAAAAAATGAAAGAAAAAAAAACTGTCAGTCACCCGTGACTGACGTGGCCCAAATGGTACAAATTGCAGTCCGTGTGCCGTGTCAGGCATTTTGTCCGGCACGAGAAATACAAGGAAGAAGCATAATTATGTTAGCAAGGAAAGAAGGGGCTGTGAAGAAATTTCGGAAATACTGCTCTAGATGTTATAAGATAGATGTACAAACAGTTGATAAGATATTTGCCAGAAAGAAGACCAAGCTAGTTGTAACTTACTGCCTCAACTGGCATGGTGACTGACTGGTGACTGACATGGCAGTTAACGTGTTAAGCAATATTTATTATATATAATTAACTATTTTACAATTTAACTCTAAAATATACATATTATTATATAGTATATACAAGTATATAAAAAAAAAGAAGGGAAAAGAAAAAGAGAGGAGCTCATTGGGCATCAAAAAATTATGTTATTTCTGTATTGTTGTGCATGTAAACTTAAATATTTACCTATAATATTGTCCCAAATAAAATACTTTTCTATCTTTTTAGGGTTCCGTAGTCAACAAGGAACCCCTATAGCGTCGTCATGTCTATCTATCTGTCCATCCGTCCGTCCGCAGCTTAGCTCAGACACTATTAGCTATTAGTAGCTACTAGAAAGCTATAATTTGGCATGGTTAAACATATTAATTACGCCAAAGAAGTGGTAAAACAAAATCTAAAAAAAAAATTTTTTTGGTAAGTACCTCCTCTTACCACACGTAAAGTGGGGATGATTTTTTTCCGTCTACCCCATGGTGTGGGATGTCGTTGGAATCTTTTAAAAATATTGCGGGTTTGTGAAAACTATTTTTCGATTCAGAGATGCGTTTGTGAAATAATAATAAATAATAATAATAATAATAAAAAAAAAAATCACGGCAGTAGTATTATAATAGTTTTTGGGATAAATTCATTCTAACAACGGAACCATTCATTGTGCGTGGTCCGACACGCACTTGGCCGGTTTTTTTTTTATTATGTGTAGGTTTTAAGCCTGCTGTTAAAAGAAGAGAAAACTTCAACGGAAATTCCCGTATGTAAAAATGTCAAAATCTCGTGTCAACCTCATCTCTCCTTGCCAACTATGTTGGAGTCGGCTTCCAGTCTAACCGGATGCAGCTGAATACCAGTACTTTACATGGAGCGACTGCCTATCTGACCTCCACAACCTAGTTACTGAGTAATATGATACCCCTTGGTAAAACTGGTTGTCAGACTTTCGGGCTTCTGACTACCCGTAGCCGGGACCAACGCGACGGCTGAACGTGCTTTCCGAGGCACGGAGGGGTCTCGGTATGTAAAGATGGTCACCCATCCACAGACCAAACGCGGCAAGCGTAGCTTAACCAGATCGATCGACCTGTGCGGCTGGTATTATGTAGCCACGGGCCCCTCCTTCCCCTCCTCTCCTGGTAAGCCTTAATAAATAAACAAAAGTTCGTGAACTAGGATATCAGCAACTATACAAGCTTATAGTTAAGGCTACAGCATAAAGTGTTTACTCTCCAAACAGCTGTTACACTCAATATTTCTCGAGTCTAGGTCTGTCGATATTTCATAACATAACTGTCACAGTACTGTGGGCCTAGCACGACCGCGCGAAGTAAACGTAGACTGCTACATACAAGGACCTTTTAGCGCCTGAATACCATTTAAGAGGGGGGCGTTGTTGGTAAGCATTTGTGTAATTGTCACAATAATTGTATTGACGAAACAAGATGGCGAGGTAAGTTCCGATTTTGGCCACGCGCCAAAAGAACCTTGTATCGTAGTAACGTAAATTCGAATGATTCTTAAATAAAAAATAGATATTTCGCACTTAATATTTACGTAGTTTTAAGACTTTATTCATATCTAGATTGATTTTAGTTTAGTTAAATTTTAGTTTTTGTTTTCCTGTCTTGCAATAATCACTATTTAATACACTTTCTAGATGTCGCAACTCTGACTCCCAAGATACAGGCAAATGCCTAGTTTGGGGGTCACCGTCTATTCCATTCTTGGTCAAATTGTGATTAATAAATAAATTTGAAATCTATGAGTGGCTGAATTGTGCTTGTAATTATTTTTATTTCAAAATGCTAAAGTGTAACTAGTTGTATTTTCGACAAAACAAATCGTTCGAATTTATTGCGTTTGCGTCGCGCATTCGTACTAGGGCTTCTGCGTTAGAAAAAGATAGGGGTGTTACTGTCGCTGGCACAGTTTGTCGATACGAGGTTTTAACAGACTTATAAGAGCCTTGTATTTGTGACAGTTTCCATCTTTAAGTGAGGTATTTTGTCCTACGTTTTTCGATGGAAACGAATTCAATTACGTATAGCTGTTTAAAAGGCAGTTGAACGTTGATTGTAATAAGGAATACAGTGTCAATGCATTAATAATTCTCCTGCCCCTTATCCAAATTTATTTAATGTCGGCCCAACATGTCTTTTTCTTCCATACTTCTCTATTAGCTGTCATTTCGGTAGTCAACCCTTTCTAGCCATATTTTCTTTCACACAGTTTATCCATCGATACTTTGGTCTTCACCGACCCTATACTCACCAAAATGTGAAAAGTGAGCGTGCAATGTTTGGATAACAATATAAATATCATAAATGCAAGACCAAAATAAATAGTAATTCACATGATCATCAATAAATAATAATAAAAATGTAGCCAGAATACAAACTCACCTGATAAAATCCGATAAAAAAAATATTTGGGAAGGAATGACTTCCAAATTAACGTAATTTAGGATTAGAAGGTCCTAACTGGCCATATGCTAGTACCTACATGATCTGGCAATAATGTTCCAATTCCTGGGACACAGGCCTCCTCCCTGTAAGAAGGAGTGGGCCCATAGATATAGTGGGCCTTTATCCACCACGCGGGCCCAGTGCGGTAGGTCAGCTTCAACATGAGCTTTAGGTTTTTTTTTTTTTTTTTTTTTTCATGGTCTGGCAGTTTGAGTAATTTATGTGGCCTACCCAAATGTCCTTTCTTTGGTATTGTTCGTCGAATCGTTGAGCTCCTTAAGTCTTGAGTTGAGCTGCACGATTTTTGACAAATGCGTGCACTGACTGGACAGGTCCTCTCAATCTGTGTGGTTCTTTCCTCAAAAGACCACCTCAGACATCGATCTACATGGTCTTCATATAACCTGACCAAGATTATGTCTGGACTTTAAAAGAGACTGTGACCTCTGAGTTTGTTTCGGCCTTTCTTCTCAGAGTAGTCAGATAGGAAACGCCGACTTCATCTAGTTTTAAAAAAAAAAACATGATTGACGTGTAAAAGTGTTTGTACAAACCTACTTACAGAAAATAAAATCATTTCATCATTTCATTTCATTTCAACAAAATACCTGTATAGGTATTTTTACTAAAAAAGATAAAATTAAAAAATTATTAATAATGAATAAGTGTACAATATAGTTCATTAAAAGTATAAAAAAAATCCTATCAGGAGATCCTACCTACTTAATAAATAGTCGTGTGTCACATTCGTCAATACCTAAAAAACATCTAACCTACATACCCAGCCCTAAATGCAACTAAAAACAAACAATGTTTTCAGCCAGAAACAAAGTACAAATTCAATTTGCTGTGTCCTCGACAAAAACTGTTGAACAAAACGTACGTAGAGCCCATATTTGGGGCGTACCTACAAACAAAGCAACAATAAAATATGTAGCATATACATAGAAGGAAATTTATCGGAAACCGCGGCACGGGCAATGGTCGCGTGCATGTCGAAACATGCATTCGATTGGGCCGTAACATTTGTTGCAGTCACCTTTAATGGTTTTTGTGCGAGGATTGATAACTTTGTAGATTTTGGTGGTGGGTTATCTGCTGATTAGAAATATAGAGACCTAATTCGAAATTTGAAGATTTCAACTTTGACTCATAAAATTACCTTGCACGAGCATCTTCATCGAATCTTAATAAAACATACAAAGTTAGGTTAGACAACTCTGACATATCTGAAAAGACTGACATATTAAGTCTCTGCTTTATAAAGATGGTCTAATTTTATGAGTCAAAGTTGAAAATTAAATCTTTAAATTTCGAATGAGTTCTCTATAATTCTAAAGGTGCGATGTCAGACGCTTCCCTTCTCTCTTCTTCTTTTTTTCGCTTCGCTTCTTTTATGTCTTTCATTTCGCTTCTTTCATGCGATGCGTACAATAATTGTGATCCGATTCAGTGATGTTAGATTTCGACATTCGGCATATTTCCCAGCTGAAAAATGTAACGCGGTTAGAGAATGAGTGTTAATTTTTTTTCAAAGTGATTTTGTCGGTATCATGCGAAAGTAAAATGAAACAAAAATGACCCTTCACTCGTATGAAGCATGCTCATATGCCGATTTCTATAATTTACCACACGTTGATCTAGTAGGGATTCTAGGTAGGCGAACGATATAATGGAGTTGGCAGAAATCTGCTAGATTCAGGTAGTGCAGAACTAGGCAGTTCTAGCGATGCTGTGGGAAGCTTATGTCTAAAAGGCATCCCAATTTTGGAACAAACCTTACTTGCTCATGTCCTAAAAATCTTAAATGGGTCAGCACCGTCCATAATGTAGTTGCACACATAATCTGCATTCCTGATTTATTTGCCAAAAATGTAAACAAATAAGAGTTTATGGAAAAATTACTTTAAATCCTACACAATAAAGTTCAATTTACGCTACACCTTCAAACATTTTTGTAACTTTTTCAATAGTGCTAGTCACTCGGAAATAAACTTAATAACCATTAAAATAAAGTTGATATTTGTTTAACTTGAAATAATATTAATTTGAAACATACGTTTGAATAGACTTCAGTTGCACACATACATACTCTCGTTTTTTTCCCATGGGTATAGGCAGAAACTACAGAACACCATCTCCTACGATTCTTACAAACAGAAGGGTAATTGCGTTACACACTATCAGTAGCAATGGGTTTCATTTTGACAGTTCAACAACATTCATTGCGTTATTTACGTTGTTGAGCAGACACACTTTTCGTACATAAGGATCAATGGATTAGCAATATGCTTCAAAATGATTCAAATTGAGAGGTAATAGTGTGTTACGCAATTAGGGCGCTGGTTGTTGTTTCATGTATTTAGTACAAATAATACCACTATTGTTAATTAGCATTACACAAAATCCCTCTAAAATTAATTCCTGTTACGGTTACGTACTGAATAAAATAATTTTGATAAAATAACCATTCTTATCATCACAACTGGCCACAAATAAAATCATCTCACCGAAACCGATGGTAACGCCTCCACTTTTCCCGGACCAATGAAAATTCCACCTCCAGCACCTTGATTTAAAGTCCAATTTCGATTCACTGTCCAATCGTTTGAATTTCACACATCAAAAATTCTAGAAATACGGGCAAGCCCACGCAACGTGAAAATAATTAATTTCAACCGAATCCATTACTGTTGAGTGCTTCTCTATAAAACTGTTGGCTTAACAATAACTCGATGCTCATATAATAATAATGCAGTCCTTTTGTTATTTGTTTATTAATTTTATAATGGACTTTTCGCCTTCATTAGCTTTATTGTGAGAAATATCCTCAGTATACTTCCAGGTAGGTTATTGAGACAGGTCTTTAGAAGTCAACCATCTCATCATTTTAATTTTGCCACGATATTACTTTTTGTTGTTGCATCCTTATCACTTATCAAAAAACCTATACAGGATATAAAAGTTTAACACATTTTAAAACACTAACCACTAAACATTAAAACATAATTTTAAAAGCAAACAGTATTAAAATAATATTAATAATATGAACAAGTATATAAAAAGGAGGAGAAATAATCAAAGGGCATCAAAAAATTCATCCGCATCGCTGTCAACAGGAAACGTGCCCAAAGACTGGCAGCGTTGCCACGTTGTATGGCAATGCTGATTCTTTGGCCAAAAAATAGGCCAGCCCTCTGGTCACGTGAAGAGTCGACCAACCGCTTGGCGATGTCTCGAAATACTAAGTGGGCACTCGGGCCCCATGGCCCTAGAGTTTCAACCCCAAACGGCTCAAACATAATTATAAGTTCCAAAGAGATAGAGTATTTGCGCCGTTTGAGGTTTTCCGCACCTGCAGCAGCCGCCCCAGCACAGCTCACCGTGCTTGGAAGATGGAATGGCGCAAGAGTGTCGACCGGATATCTATGGTGTCGACACACGTTGCAACCCACACCAAAGGCCTACCAACCTTCCAAGGTATTATGGTAATTCCGTCTGGTCTCTTCCCATCGTCTTGTGCCATTGGGTTCTAAAACAGCTGGCACCCCGGCGGTGACAAGACCACGACGGATGATGTCATTGATGCTGGCATGCCGTGCTATCCGGCCTGCGCTAAACTAACACAAGTTAACTATCAACTAACAACTTGTGGACTGATAATGTCATAAATAAGGATATTTTTTTTATATTCATAAACACCAAATTATCTAAAAATGAACTAGAAAGTCCAGAAACAAATGAATGCGTTTAATTGAAGTGAAAACTTCTTTAGGCGCGTTGGGCATTTTTTTAGATAGGAAAAAACCATTAAACTCGCGACACTGTTATCTTATCTGACACCTCTGTTTTAAGTTTTGGCCATTATAAAGACATCAACACGTGGTACATTTTCTTTGGGAAGAATGACTTACAAACATATTTATAAAATTACTATGCTTTTTCAAGTTTTCACTTCAGTCGGCACTCCTGGAGTACCACTGTTTTTTTTTAGTTAAAGCACGTTGTTCCTTTATTTAAAACCTACCTAATTTCCAAATGTAGTCCATAATTGCTGAAGCTACAAATACAAGAAAGAGCAACAGTATCTGTTCGTACCAGCATATTGTAATCTTCCCATCAATCCAAAGCCTGGCAGGTGGTAGCAATATCCTCTGCGCGCCAATCAATCCACCACTGTATGTAGACACAGAAAACATAGATACAGAAGGCTAGTTTGTGCTGCTGATGGCTGCTAATGAGCGTAAATTACTGGGTTCTCGGTTCCCACGTCGGTCAAAGTGTTATTGGGTTTTTCATCTGGATATTCAATAGCAGCTCGAAGTCACAGAACAGATGTCCGATGGGGCCGAAAGGTTCCGGAGTGGCGACCGAAGGTCACAGGAACCCGTTGGATGTGAAAAGCACTGAACGTCGAAGTGGAGGTGCTTGGGGGAGGCCTATGTCCAGCAGTGGACGTCTTTCGGCTGAAATAATGATGTTGATAAGCCCGAAGTCTGGATTTGTGTCTGGTAGATGGAATTAAGCTCGCCCCCTGTATTACATGAGACTTAAACATAATTGGCGTAATGTGGGTTTACTTTTGGCACTTCTCTGCCTTATCCTTGCGGAATACAGGCGTGATATTATGTAAGAAGGCTTCATTGGAAGACCGAAAACTCGCGCACACATAGACACGCTTCACGTACAGCAAGTGCAAACGCACTCGCGACTGGCATTTGTTTGATATCGCCGTACGTACGCATCAATGTGTGCGTGCATTCTCGCTGCAGTTTGGAGCCTTCTGAACCTATCTATTTTGTGGTGTCGGGGTCTGTATTTGATAGTCTCTTTTTTGAAACGAGTTCTATTGGGAAGTTTCGATGAAACACGCTATTCGTGGCGGTTTTGGGGTTCACAAGCGTACCTTGTATACTTGCGTTAGTTCTATTCAGGTCAGATCAGATCACCATTTAGATTTATAGCTTCGCAGCGTCCGGGAATATTTTGGGTTGTGATGTGATTGAATGTTCTGGCAGTAACTATTTAGTAATCTGTGGTTCTGGTTCATATGTTTAGGAATGTAGAACTATCTCCGGTTCTAAGTTTATTTTGGTGTAAAATATGATAATTATATAAAGTCATGGTATTATTAAGAATTTTGTCACATTTAGGTACCCAGGTAGATGAGATGGACAAACGACCTCAAAAAAGATGGCTGGGACAGGCTGGATGCGGAAGGTGGACGACAGGGTGTTGTGGCGTAGCTTGGGAGAGGCCTATGTCCAGCAGTGGACAGCGATAGGCTGAGTTGAGGTGCTCCTTAAATAAAATAGTTTTCATTGTATTTTATTTATTGTTTTGACCGAGACTCTAGTGGTAGCTTGATAAAGTTTAATTGTGATGATTGTTTAATAATTCAAATTCGGGATATATGTATTATAGTGTAAAAGTATGTGCGCAGGCACAGGTGCACTCTCTTTTCTCTCTTTAATAATCCATACGACACTTAGGTATGTGGGTAAAACCGCGGGGCGCTGCTGGTATCATAAATGCCAAAGTGTGTCTGTCAGTTACCTCTTCACGCTTAAATCGCTGAACCGATTTAGATGAAATTTGGTATAGAGATAGTTTAAGTCCCGGGAATGGACATAGGATAGTTTTTATCCCGTTATTCAGACGGGATCGACACTTAAGTACCTATGCGGGTGAAACCGCGGGGCGCTACTAGTATATTATACCATGAAAAAGAAAACAGTATCGGAAAAGAAACACAAAAACAAGTGTAATGTTTTCAATTACAAAGTTCAAAACTCAAGTATTCACATTTCCCCATCGACAAGGCGAAACAACCGTTTAATTCACTGAACTATGCACTTCCATTTTTCTCAAAGGAAAATTTCCAAACACTTACTGTATATTGGTATACATATACTGCAATAAGCTTATAAATTTATCCGCACAAAGGTTGCAGGAATCCTTGCGTACTTCCTCGTGGCTCGTGGCTCGGGGCTCAAAGAGCTAGATCGCGATAACGCGGGGAGACGTGGTCCCGTACGTGGCTTATGCTAGAGTGAACAATTTATGCGTTTTAATTTAAGTTTCGGATTGAATAACGGGTTGGATGTGGTTTGTGGAGTCTAGTGGCGTTCGCAGTAGTTTTTTGAATCGCATTGAGATTTGGTACAGTATTAACATTAACTCTGCTGTGGGTGGTATTTGGCGTGAATAGATTGAAAGTATTTACGATACTTATTATTTACGTTATTTAATCAAATTATTATTCTTATCAATATTCTTCAACGATAGATTAAATTCCAAAACATGTGTGCCAATGACTATTAAAACAAATGATCATAATTACTGTGTGTAGTAATTATGATCATTTCGTCGTGATCAATCGTGTATCTTGTTGACAATCAATGGTACTTCACATATTTTCATTATTTTCATAAGCCCCTTTGTATGACTAAGATAAAAAGTGCCAATGGTCTTTGATTGGTCATCGAACTGTCGAGCATCTTTTTATCTAATGCGTCATCAATATTGTCATAACAAAGAAACACGTTGTTTTGCTACAACAAATATGTATTAATACAATATCAAATACTCACCATTATAATAGGTACCCACAAATCGCATAGTATCCTAGTCGACTCTTAGGCTAATATTAAAATACTGCAATTTATTGATAACTCTCATAATAATTATAGGTACGTAATTAAGCTGGTTTTTCTTCAATACAATGTAATATTTCTTTATGAGGAACATTATATAGGCAGACAATAATGTTTTTTGTTTCAACAGTTACTCAATTTCATGTATTAATATTTTCAAAACTGATATCTTTGATTTTTTTTTAATGACAGCCAGTATTAATACGGGCCTAAAAGTTGACTCATTGATGAGCAAAATTTAAACGTTTACACCCATTACAAGTTATGATACTTAATTTTTTTCTTATATAATTATATTGTGTAGGTATGTAACATTGTTGATTGTTTTGACAAATAAAAATTATCTTATCTTATCTTAACATGTAAGTATCATACTTGTATTGGCGTTGTTTCAGACATGTTTTGTTCAACTATTTGACATTTTTGAATCCTTAAAAGTTCTTGGCCACTTCTCACATAAACCGACCCAAACTAGCTGACCGCGCTCTCATATAGCCTAATGGCCAGCGGCTAAATCTTCACATGGTGTTTTACAGTCTCAGTCAATAGGAGCCTCTTCTCGCTTTAATCGTAAAAGTAGTGCTGCATCTGTGCAGCGCGCTAGAGGAATAATAGCTAGGTTTCGGCTAGATGTCATTGGTCTTATTACAATTTATTTGTAAGACGTAATCTCTTGAAGTAATGGACCGATAGAAAAACTCCATAAATTCTAGAAAGCTACTATATTGCAATAATTATAATCCTACTAGCAGCCCCCCTCGGGGGATTATGGGATTATTATCCATACTAATATTATAAATGCGAAAGTGTGTCTGTCTGTCTGTTACCTGTTCACGCTTAAACCGTTGCACCGATTTAGATAAAATTTATAGATGAGATAGTTTGTATCCCGAGAAAGGACATAGGATACTTTTTATCTCGATATTTCCACAGAGTCGATACTTATACGGGTGAAACCGCGGGGCGCAGCTAGTTGGATATAAAAATAATGGTAGGTGGTTTGTAAACATGTTTGAGACTACAAGAAGGGCAGCCGCAACTTGCTGATATGTGTTTTGTAATTTCTAAGGTTTGCCGGGCAGACGTAGTGACCAGCAATCGCCAAAGATAGAGATTGTTGTTTTATTATTAGAGAGGAAGGAAAAAGCCGTAGACAGAGTAAACTATAGACTCATGGTATCCATGTCACCGAAAGGGACAAAAAAACCAGCAATCATCATCATACTATCATTTTTACAGCTTATTACACTGCACCTTACCATTTTCACAGTTGCGCAAATGTACTATTATTGAACTAAGCACGAAAAAGATCTTATTTCCCGTTTAATCGCGGTGTATTATTTTATTATTCCTTCATAAACGTCAAACTTGTTGTGCACATTAATGTGCTTAGCCAACACGCAGTAAGGGACAGAAATATTCTTACTCTGTCTCTTTTCTATGCTAGTCACATTAATATATTTATCTTTTTCTTGTGGGAATGAAAAAGAAGATATATGCAGCAGTCTATAATTTACTCTGTCTACGGAAAAAGCCTAGCAGTTTGACACATTGTTAGTTATCAAAAACAGTCCCACCGACTAATTAGCTCTGATGATGTTCTGCCACCTCAACTCCCATGACATATTAACAGCCGATAACTGTACCTTAGTATGCTTAGATATATGTATAAAGGTTTCTGTTTGAGTCCGTAACTTTCAGATTTATTCGAAAAAAAAAAGTCTAAGATACATGATAATTATTCAGACCAGGCAGCTACAGAGTAAAAAAAACAATGAATAAAAAGCTTTAATAAATATTTTTTAAAATCAATCTTGCAAAAATTTCGCCAACAAAGCTACCACAATAAGAGTCAAAGAAGCATTCACACCATATCCACTGCTGATGCTGGTGGTGGTGCTGGTGCTGGTGGTGCTGGATGACAAGTACCCAAACCTCCTGGCCTGGAGTATCAGTTCCAGGATCGAGTCCATAGCCTCCAGGTTATTGTCCAGGATCTGATCGGTAGGGAGTAGGAACCCATGGGTTCCAGTGTCCCGGAGCTCGTAGCAGTAGACAAGAGGAACTTTTAGGCGTTCTTTCACCCAGTCAACACTGCCACCTGTCGCTTTGTCTGGAAATGTAATAAACAAATTGATTCGATTTTTGGTCTGTGGATGGGTGACCATCTTTACATGACCCCTTCGTGCCTCAGAAAGCATGTTAAGCCGTTGGTCCCGGCTGTTATTCGTGGATCTTTGACAGTCGTTACGGGTAGTCAGAAGCCCGAAAGTCTGATAACCAGTCTTACCAAGAGGTATTGTATTACCCAGTTACTGGGTTGTAGAGGTCAGATAGGCAGTCGCTCCATGTAAAATACTGGTATTCAGCTGCATCCATTTAGACTGGAAGCCGACCCCAACATAGTTGGGAAAAGGCTAGGCAGATGATGATTCGAACTTTTAATTTCATCACGACTTTTGACAATAATTCCCAGTAAATAAAAAATCAATATAAAAAAAATAACAAATGTTAAAGCATTAAAATAAATATCTTTCGTCCCTAACACAAATACAGTTTGACCTTCAAATATGATACCGAACCTTTACATCAAGTATTAGATTACTCACAGATGGCTTCGGCTATATTCCCAGTTTTGTATTGAGTTCCGTTTCTGACCGACAGAGCACCCATAGCGCGCCTCCCGATTTTCATCTGAAATTTAAGTACTGAGTGAAATGAAATGAAAATGTATATTTTGTAAAGACGATATCAGAATCACTTTCACACGTCATATAAAAAAAAATAAGCTGGATGGAGTCGACATATATATCTTATCTGATTACCGCTGAGAAGAAACAAACAAACTCAGGAGTCAGTTTCTTTTAAAGTCCAGACATAATCTTGGTCATATTTGATCCCAAATATTTATAATTATTTGATTATAGGATTCATCATAATCACGATATTAAATCCTAAACGGAACCCATAGGTTGGTTGGCTGGTTTACAAAGAGTCTAATCGTCAGATTTGCCCTTACCGTTCTGAGCACATTTAACGATTTAAATCCTTGGGTTTTTTTTTTCTCAAATAGCTAAAAAATCATTGGAAAGGAGATAGTGATCATATAAGTTAGGTATCTGAAAAAAAAGTTAGGTAAATGAAATATTCAACGATTGTCATCATGTAAAATTGTGAACAGTACCCGAACATCGAGCTTTAGAAAGAGAGACAGTAGTATGAGCGACAGGGACGGACAACAATGCCGAACTCGTTCGAAAACTCCATGTGCTCTATAAATGGTTGGCATGTATATAGAAGCACATGATATATAAGGCTGGACTGTTGAGATGGAGCGAGCAAAAAGTATGAGAAAACTTTGGTACGAAACAAATGAAAATTTACGTTTATATAGCAGACTGTTAAATTTTACCAAAATCTGTGAATGTAGTAACCAACTACTATAAAAGTTGTGGACAGCCTCCAAAGAAGGTTTTTTCTGTAGGTACCTGCAGCGTTTCAAAATCTACTCTGTATGTTTGTTAGATTTCTTCAGTTCTCAGATTTGTCGGTTTGACGTCACCATTTCCATCGCTTAATATAACAAGGTATAGTAGTATATTCAAAGTTTTCATAGGTTGATTGCAAAAGACTCACAGCATCTTCATAGTTTGCCAATGGTTCCGTGGTATTTCCAAAAGGTATCAGCAGCAACTGACTGAACGAATGGAAAGACAGGTACATATCGATCTTGTCACCAATAGACGCTATAAATGCTGAAAGGGTCCTAGTTTCTGGCTCCGAGAATGGTCCAGCACCAGCGTAGTCATCTCGCGCAGGATTGGTGCTTGCACCTTCAGCTGTTGGTACAAAGTTATTCATATTAATTAATTGCATTCCTTATTGTAAAGAAGATATTACAAAAGGCTTAAATCTAGGTACAAAAACATGGGCCCTGTGCACAGGTTTTTGTTCAAAAACCAAAATTAAAACTAATACAATAAAAAAATAAATATCTAGCTATTTAAATTACATGATTTATCAATAAAATAAGGACATACGAAGTTATTAAGATTAGATGATTACAAATAATTAGAATTTATAAATAATTACTTAGATCAACACTTAAAAAAAATAACAAAAAAAAGTTCAGGATCAAACCGAAGGAAGAAAGGTGACTCTGTTGAACATAGGCCCCGAACATTGCAATAACGACCGGTTTTTTGTTTCTCGCAACCAGCGGGTTCATGCAAACTTCACCAGATCATAGTCAGGCTCATCATAAGACCATGAGAATCGACGCAGAAAAAAAATCCGATTCCAACGATATTATTTTATACCTCAATATCGACCGAAGTGTCGCTTGATATTTTTTTCCTTTCCAGCGCATATATCTTTCTATGCAATATAACATTAATCATTTCTTTTATTTCACATCGCGTCGTAGATTATAATAATATATTTCTACAATCTGTAATTTCATATCTTCTGTTTCGCCTGTGGTTTCTCAGTTATTTTATCTATGACAGCAGCAATACAAGAGTAACTTTACGACAACAAAGATCACTGTAATTTTGTCAGACTTGTCAGTGGCAGCAATAGAGCAGCAACCATAATATGACGGAAATAAAGATCATTGTGATTTTGATAGTGATGAAAAGGCAGAGGTAAATAAAATAGCTGTAATAGTCCATATAGTCCATACGGGTGCTGTTACGCTTATCTTATCAGAAAAAGTCTATAACAAAGCAAAATATACTACCAACCAAGCCAGTTATTATTCCAATTTCTGTTCAAGTCGACACCAAATTGATTGCCAATAGGACGCCTGTTCTTACGCCACATTCTATTCTGAAAATAAGGAAATATTATCAGTAATACAGTTTTATGTAATTTAAAAACTAAAGTCAAATTAATCATCATCATTATCATTTCAGCCGAAAGACGTCCACTTTTGGACATAGGCCTCCCCCAAGCTCCGTCACTTCAACCGGTTGTGTGCTTCCCACATCCAGCAGATTTCTGCGACCTTCCCAAGATCATCATGCCACCTAGTGAGAAGCCTTCCAATGCCACTCCAAAACACTTTGATTTAGAAAGAATTACAGAAGGAATATTTTGAATAATTATTGAATTTAGAATTGTAAATGATTCAATTCACTAAAATATCGTAGCCAACGGTTGTCTTATCAGGATATTGTCTTAAACTATGAAACTTGGCTATTTACGTCATATTTGCTTGCTTAGTAATAATCGTCACGTGTAACCTAGCCTGTAGTGCCGGCTAATATCAAAATCATCATCATCATCTGCCAAGCCTTTTCCCAACTATGTTGGGATCAGCTTCCAGTTTAACCGGGTGCAGCTGAATGAATACCAGTACTTTCCATAGAGTTACTGCCTATCTGACCTTCACAACCTAGTTACTGGGTATATACGATACATCTTGGTAAGATTAATTGTCAAACTCTCCGGCTTCCTGGTACCAGTGCCAAATGTTTGCATACCATAAGTCCAAAAAAAACTGCTTACATGGTCATGACTCCATATATAGCCATCCGGATTCGTGACAGGAAAAATATACCAATCAAAATCACGAGCTGCCGCTTGTGTCTCTGCATAGTCACTAGTAAGTAGTTCATTGGTGATAAAGTTGACTGTAGACGGTGATATCCATTCCCTTGAATGTATCCCACCTTCCAAGAAGATCACCTTTCTTCCTTCACCATGGGATATCTTCAAACCCTTGATTTCTAGCCCTTCAAATGTGGTACCACCAACTATTTTGGTGACTATGTTAGGGTATGCTTCAGCTAGATCGTCAATCCATGCATAGATGTCTTCTAGGCTATAATAAGTATTCCATGTCATATTTTTAGGGTTGTTTCTAGTATATGTGTGTACCGTTTCTTTGTCTATCGCCCTGTGAACATTATTGATAATATTGAGTTATGGCAATAAAATGCATTTAAGTTTATTGGAATTGTATTGTTTGGTAGAAATTTTACAAAGGGTGACACAATGAGCGGTCTTATCGCTAATTTTAAAGACAACTTTTGGATGGATTAAAAAGGTTGAGGAAAGCCAATACTGTAGGTAGTCTACGGCGTAGCCTTTACATAATACAATAAACACATACATAAAGCATTTACTAACCTATATAAATATTTAATAATAATCATGAAAAAAGAGCAATGATGAATGGGTAATAAGGAGTTTTAATTTAAGAAACAATGGTTTACAAGATTCCCATGGCAAAGCCTTAATAAGAATTTGAATATAAATCTGCAAATGGTAGGATGTACTTACTCTTGAATATTCGCCAAAGGTATATCATAATCCACTTTATTGGCTTTCAAAATATTTTCTAATTCACTTTTGTGTTCGGGATTCGATAAAATGTTAACATATTCTGCAGAAGCAGTAGGATCCGTCCAGAAGTCATATCTAAGGTCAGTTCGTTGTAAATCTTGAAGCAATTTTATTTGTTCAGCATTGTTCGGAAAAATTTTGTACAAACTATAGTTGTCAAAACGAACTTTTTCACTTAACACATTTGGTAAAGTTAATAACATTAAACCTAATATCAGAAGTTTTAACATAATTAATTTAATTTAATTAATTTGAAAATTATTTATAAATTCGTATGAATTATTATGTACTTAGTCCAGTTCGAACAATTTATGAATTATCTGGTCTAGTTGAAGTGGTAGCATACACTAGCTGTAAACGTAATCCTGATAACGAAATACCTCTGCAATAGCATTGGCTCTATATTTACTTAATCGATCTAGATAACGTTCTTATTGATTTTAATATTTACAACACACTCAGTGTGAAATTAGAGGTTTATAAAGAAGTTCATTTATTTCATAATCAACAGGTTTTAACAAATACATTTTAGAGGCCTTCTTGTGTTATAATATAATATATACAATGTATTACCTACATACATAATCAGCCTATAATGTTCCCACTGCTGGGACACAGGCCTCTTCTCTGTGAGTGGGAGTGGGCCGTAATCCACGACGCGGGCCCAGTGCGGTTTGGTAGATGTCACATGTGTTCAAATTTTTGGTTCTAGGACATGCCGGTTTCCTCACGATGTTTTCCTTCACCGTTTTGAGAGCAGTGGTGATGAAATAATTTACACAAAGTAAAGCGCCTGTCTGGGTTCGAACCTACGGCCTACAACTCGTAAGTCGGGGCCGTTACCACTTGGCCACCACTGCTCCCATTACCACATTACCTACATATTAATTATTTATATCTTTAAGTATAGAAATACCTGTAATAGAAGACCTCCCTCTTCTATGTCTATATGTACACATACAAAGCCTGTTACTGACAGAATCAATAACAAAATAGTTACAGTAAGAAACATGAATGAAATGAAGATAATTTACATATAATTAGTTTAGGTACTTGAATTCGTAATCTCAGATAATTTATATTTCATCCCCCTTACAAACGATATTGAGAAAACCAGAAAAAAATTATTGCAATAGAATTTGAATCCTGTCGTATATGTCATTGAATTTGTTATTCCACATTTGATAATTATGTCAAATTCCGATTTCAAGTAGAGTGACAGATGTATGTAGTGTAAGTGGAGGTACATTATTAAAGCGGTTATAAATATAACGTACCTATATATCTACTTAGGAAACGGGATAAAGAAATATTTAATATGCAGTTTAAAAAAAACTAATAATTAAATTGACATAAATTGAATTCTAAAACTTTTAATTCTAAGTAAGTTAATAAGTATAAAGTCAATGAAGTTACGACGATAAGGGGCTACTAGCAAACTCGAGGGCTTTACGAGTAGCCCCTTAAGAGTTCCACGATCCCCTCCTGGCTCCATCATCAGACCCTCAACACCAAGTGCAATATGTTGGACTCATCAAAATGGATAATATAACCCCAAACTCGAGGGGTTCACTATTAACTCCTTAAGAGTTCCACTATCAGCTCCTTAACAGTTCCACTATCCACCTTCTGGCTCCATCATCAGACCCTCAACACCAAGTGCAGTATGTTGGACTCATCAAAACAGATAATATGAACTCAAAATCGAGGGGTTTACTAGTAGCCACTGAAGAAAGTCAAATCATTTACTTCAAATAGGCACATTAAAGGCACTTTTGAACGTCAAAAAAAAAAACTAAATAGAAATGATTCTAGTCGCCCATTCCAAAAGGTAGTTTTCGTATGGAGAAGAATGGGCAAGAAACTCCACCGTTACCGAAGAGTTTCAATATCCATCTCCTGGCTTCATCATCAGTTCAGCTCCAAAATAACAAATTATAGTTTTGTCTTACAAACTATAGTAAAATTTCAATGACAATTAAACTGATTTCAGAGTGACTAACACTACTGAAAAAGTTATAAAAATGTTTGAGGCTGTAGCGTAAACTGAACTTTATTGAGTAGGAATTAAAGTTATTTTTCCATTAATTCATATTTGTTTCCATTTTTGGCAAATAAATCGCGAACGCAGGATACATATACATACATACAAAGTTTCATTTCGATACGAGATTTAGAAGTTGGTTAAAATTGACTTCGAAGATTTTATTACATTGTTAATTAACATTTAACCCGTCTGCCTTCAAAGCAAGAGTGAACAGGCATCTTCTGGGCACGCTCGTTCCATCATAGACCTCATCTATCGCTTACCATCAGGCGTGATCGGGGTCAAGAGCGGGCCCATTTAGTAATAAAAAAAAAAAAAAAAAAAAATTAGTTAGTTACAGGTGAAGCTAAAGCGTGTTAAAAAAATACAGTCAAGCTCAATTACCTATAAGTTTATTTTTTTATTTGCTTTGTACAATTTATTTCATCATCAAAGCCCTCATAACGGTGAAGGAAAACATCGTGAGGAAAAAGTCATGTTCTAGATTTTAATAAAAAATCGAAGATGTGACATCCAGTCTTATCAAGGGGTATCGTATTACCCAGTAATTGGGTTGTGGAGGTCAGATAGGCAGTCGCTCCATGTAAAATACTGGTATTCAGCTGCATCCGGTTAGACTGGAAGCCGACCCCAACAAAGTTGGGAAAAGGCTAGGCAGATGATGATGATGTGAAATCCATCAACCCACACTAGGCTCGCGTGGTGGATGGTAGCCAAGTCACAGAGAGGAGGCTTATGACCCACGAGTTGAAACAGTACCTATAGAATGATAATGGTATGGTCTTACATGTAGAAACAATATTAACATTATTACGGTCAAAGAAAATGCATACATGTGGCAAAATTTTGAGAGTTTACATACATTTTGGACGACTTGTGATTATCCCTAATTTTAGAATAATATATTAATTGAGCTGATAATGATAATAAATCATACTATCGCCAGACTGATAAATATCGTCGATTGCATTAGCTTTACTGAGATGCTATTACTCATGATTACGACAATTAACGAAAGCAGACGTTAAGTACTTAGATTGTTTTATAGCCCTGCAGACAAGGGCCCTAAATCCTAGGCAATAAATGTATTTATAGTCATATGCAATATGCATCGGAGTAAAACATAAAATTAATGGGTTAGTTCACGTTTTGAGTTATTTATTGGCTTCGTGAACTATCAGTTAGCACGAGCGGAGTAAAACAGTCGAGGGGTCGAGAAAATAAAATTGTGGGATAACCCTTGTTTATAGAGGTGCCTCGTCGTTTGCAGTGCTAATTAGAGGTCACATTTGATGTATGGCTTGGGAATTCACTCTTACATAAGACTTGAACATAAGGTTTAACTAATTACCTTACATTCATGTAATCTGTGTGTAACATTTAAATTGGTATTGAATTGAATAAATTGTTATTTTTGTTCATAGACTTCTTAACGCTAAAACAATTAATAATACATCTAAAAAGCATTATTAATTCGTGTATTACTGTAGGTACACAACATACCACCTTTATCTATTAAATATTTGCTTGCCATCATTACATGGCGAAATGAGTCTTGCGCTGAAATTTTAAGTAACATCTTTTGCTACCACATTTTATGCAAATAAACGATTCTGATTTGATTACCTAATCTAAACAAGGAATTTTGTGACTAGCCGACATTTTTTGCACAGTCCACAAATCTTCATAAAATTTGAGAGAGGAAATGGTTAGAAAAAAATCAAACTCCATGCGTTGCGAAATACAATTTTATATAAAAATTAACGTTGGCTACACGTCAGTGGTAGCCAAACCTGAATAGCTGACCTCTTATTCTAGTGAAACTAGCTAGCTCTGTTACCACTAAAGTGCGGCCACCAACCACCATCAATTTTCATCATCTACAAAAACAATTTCACAGCTACAGCAAGATACAATACAACAGATAAATTCAATGCACTTGCGCTGTTTTGTCCAGCGCTATACGGGACCATGTATCCAAATCTCTTGGCTTGGTGTACAATCTCTATGACTGAGTCCATGGTCTCTTCACCAGTTGGTTTGATCTGATCTGGGGGCAGCATATGTCCGTAAGTTCCCCTGTCACGAAGCTCGTAGCAGTAAGCTAGAGGAATGTTGTAGCGTGCCTTTACCCAGTCTACGCTAGTTCCGGTTGCGAAATCTGTAATGGTGAACAATAATATGTTCCATATCATAATTTAATGATATGAAATGAATAATAATTATATCTGGTCAGTTAAGTAGTTGCTCAATCTAAAATACTAGAATTCAGCTGCATCCAATTAGACTGGAAGCCGACCTTAACATGAGAAAAGGCTAGCGAAATGATGATGCTGAAAAATGAAAAAAATGTTGATAGAAATGACGGAGAGACCAAAAAAATAATCCACAGATTGTGTCTTAAAGGATATATAAATTATTTAGGTATAAAATATGGAGATGAAAGAGAAATACATTGGTATTGAATCGACTTCAAGTAAGGAAGAAGTTGAAGAGTATACAATGAAAATAAAATTCTAGGAAAATCATCTACTTTTACAATATTTGCAAATAATTTGTAAATATGTGAGCACTATCACATAATTGATTTACCTGTCATTGCTTCATTTTTAATTCTTTTTACATTTTGTGGTAGACTAATTTTATTCTAGGTCTTCACATATTAAGTATACAAGACCTTGTAAAACATTTTAAAATAGTAACGGTGGAGTTTATTGCCCATTCTTCTCCATACGAAAACTACCTTATGGGATGGGCGACTAGAATCAATTCTATTTAGTTGTAATTGTTGACGTTCAAAAGTGCCTTTGAAATAAATTATTTGACTTTGACTTTGAAAAAGGTAATGAAAAATTCTCATGGCACATGATCGGTCTCTTTAATTAGGTATAATGAATGATAGATGTAAATGGAAGCAAAAAACATACAGGTATTGCGTTTACGCCAAATAACAAGGGACCAGGGCAGAAAGAAAAAGAAGATTAAACAGTGAAAAAGGTAATGAAAAATTCTCAAAATATTATTCTATTGCAGGTTCTTTGTCGATATCAAAAATGCTATTATGGAGCAGACAGCATGGTAGTATATTTTGTCTCAGACGACATTAGTTTAATCATTTTGGATGAATATTTACGTTGGCTGTTACTTACAAATAGCCTCAGCAATATTCCCGATGGTATACGCTGTGCCATGATGAAAAGCTAAAGCTCCTAGCGCACGCCTTCCAATCTTCATCTGAAATGGGAAACATTTGTTTTTTTAATGTTTCGCTTATCATCTGCCTATTAATTTGTCCCTCGTAGGGACTCCGTAATTTCCAAACGTGTGGAAACTAAATCTTCTTTTCTACGATTTCTTAAATATATATTTTTTTGTCTCTTTAAGATTACCACATGGTAATCGTCATTGTCATCCCCAAAGCCTATCCTTGAAGGATAAGAAATCAAAGTATCCATGTCATTACTATTATTCAATTAAAAACGAACCTCACTAAAACTGCAGCCTATTGTTAAGAACACAGAGCACGGGATCGCGCGCTAACAGCGTAAAGTGACGGCAGTACCTCCTGTAGCGATATCTACAACGCCACATGTGAACAACGCGTCATACTGAGGTCACGCAAAATCCTGCATCTCACAAGCAGAGTTTACCGTGCAACTAGCATCAACAGCCCGACATGAATCATCGGGCTATTGCCTGCCAGACACAACACCCGTCTGGTCGGAGGATCCCCCCTTTTCTATGGAAGATGAGTGAACATTACATCCGATTTTTTTTTAATTCGTGGCGCCTCAATTGCGTGGAGCGCACGTAACTTCTGTCATTTTCGCAATTCTATGCGTCAATTGTACCATAGTACGAGTAAACGGTGATTCGCTTGGTTTGTATGGAAACTGTTGACAATACCGCTTTTAGCCGTCACCGAGACGTCTCCGTGTTCTGTGGCTTGAACTACTTACAGCATCATAATAATTAGCCAAAGGTTCCGTAGTATTTCCAAAAGGCAGGAGAAGAATTTGGCCCGACGAGTGGAAGGAAAGATAAAGATCTATCCTATCAGCCACGTCCCCAATGTAGGCAGATAAGGTCCTGGTTTCGATCTCCGAGAAGGGTCCAGGTCCAGCAAAGACGTTGGATGATGGGTTCAAGCTGACACTCTCCTCTATAGATGAGAAATACATAATATAGCAATTAAAGACAATGTTATAGTTTATAAAGACGTAATTGCAAAAATTTTCGTTTGGAAATAGCTTAATTTAAATTAAGAATGCCCCATTGCAGCATTCGTATATAAGTGTAGCGGTTTTGAGGAATCGTTTAACCTACCTAGAATTACTGTCGACTTCCAATGGAGCTACGTTTAAAATTATGTATTGTATAGTGTGAAATTAGTTGAGACGGAAAACTTTTTTGTTATGGTAAAAAAAATATTGCTGCCAGAATATTTTATTCATCATATTAAAAAAAATTATATTTATGTCCCTAGCAATATCGCATTTTTATAAATTAAAGTTTTAATCATGAAACGTATTAAGAAAGTGAATTTCATATGCAAACTCTTCTACATAGTTCCTCCTTCAAGAGCGCCTATTTAAAAAAAAACTTTACCATTTTTTTACACTAATATTTTTTTTTAATCGTGTTGATTATGTACTCAAAAATAAAATATTCATTTTGGACCAATGTAAAGCAATACACAAAAGTTTTACCCTGAGCTCTCTAGATGGCGTTGGCGTCGAATTAGAAGTCGCTATGGTTTCGTTACCGCGCCGAGTACAAGTACGCTGGGAATATTTTCTCAGTCAGCCTAAACTGCCTATGGACATAGGCCTCTCCTATTGCTATTTTTGAAAAGTTATTCACACGAAAGTGTTGATAGCTGTTTATTGCCATGAAACGGGTCCTTTAGTGTGACCTTGATATTATATCGAGGTTATTACTGTATGACAAATAATAATTTGCTAATCAAGGAAAATTAATTGAAGTGAATAATTATTGTCATTCTGTAACCCGTAACGGCCGTAACTAAACATTTTTCATTTAATATTATTATCGTATTTTTGGAAGTTGGCCATAGAAGGCTGGTCTAATGAATTATTTTGAAAACGCAAACTATTATTATATTATTATTTTACTCAAGGAATATTTTACTTATAGCTACTTACTTCAATATTTTAAGAACACATTATTTGGAACCATCATCTGGGATAAATACGCCAAAACTTCATGCAATTAGCGAAAATCGGCAGTGAAAAGAATACCTCTGCGGGTGGCGAAAAATGGAACTAAAAACTTGTACTGCACTCGACGTCTTCAAGATGAAAGGTACTAAGTACCTACTATTATTATTCTATGGTATTAGTTGAAAGTATTCCTTACAACTAGCGCCACCATGAACTGCGAACATGTTTTGGCGTCCTTCATAGATAAGGAGGACCATAGTTTTAGAGGTTTTTATGACTATCATCTGTGCAATATATTTAATCATGTTATCTAAATTGACTTTGCATTATCTATTATTTTAAATGTTTATCAAATGATGGAGTGTTTTTGGAAAAAAAAACTTCTGATAAATAGGTACTTACGCAGCCAATTATCGTTCCAGTTCCTGTTCAGATCTACACCAAACGCATTGCCGAATGGTCGTCGGTTCTTACGCCATAGTCTGAACTACAAAAAAAAAACAAATGAATTTTATATCATATATCTTCTTTATTGTTGCCTTCGCGGGCAGAACCTGGAGGAGGCTAGTACAGGACTGTGGAGATTGACACAAAAATTTAGAGCCTATACTATACTTGGGCCAGATCCTCATATAGTTGATGCCCTAGGTAATTTTGCCGCCAGGCAATGTAACTGGTTTATAATGGCAGTCATTTTACACGTTGTCTTTTAGAATTAATATTTGTAATGCATCGGTCCTGGAGCGTTGGGGTTTGGGGTCCGCAAAACATGTTCTTTGCCTCCATTCTATTAGCCGTCATTTCGGTAGCCAGCAGGAATGCATCAATAAATTACAGACTGGTATTACAGAAATTGGCTCATTTTACACTTTACCATCAGAAAATAATAAAATTCTTACGCCAACATGACTCCAAATGTAACCATCAGGGTTAGTCACAGGGAAGATATACCAATCAAAATCGTAAGTAACAGCCTTCGTTTCCTCATCATCACTGTACAACAACTCATGGATAATATAATTAGTAGTCGCTGGTGCTATCCATTCCCTTGCATGAATACCACTTTCAATAAAGACTGCTCTTCTGCCAGCTCCATGGGATATCTTAATACCCTTGATAACACGACCTTCGTACGATGTTCCACCTTCTATGATGGATACTTGATTAAATGTTTCAGCTAGGTCATCAAGCCAGGAGTATATGTCTTCTAAGGTATAATAATCTTCCCATCCCATACTTTTGACGTTATTTCTTGAGTATTTCTTCTTCTTTTCATTGTTTATTAACCTGTAAAGTTAATTTTTGTCGGTAAAATTTAATGGAGTCCAATATCAATTGCGTAGATTACAAAGATTAACTGTCTGGCCTTCGCTTCTGTAATTATGTCTGAGTACTTATTTACTACTGCGGTATCATTAAAATTAACAAACAAATTGTTCGCCGGACAAAGTAAACTATGTTGAGTAAAAGATTTGTAAATCCATCAACTTCGGTTCCCGGTAACTTTTTTTATGCAAAAAAATATTGTTACCTTTTTAAAACTATAGAAAGAAAGAAAGAAAGAAAAAAAGTTTATTTGGACACAGTTCGTGAAACACAAAATACAAAATTAACAAAATAAAAATATTATTTCAAAAATAATAGTGTATGCCTCACGGCTGCGCCAAAAAGGTTCATTTCAGCATTAAAGCCAGACAGATGCTGTCTGACGCTGGTTTTCTAATGAAACTTTTTTTATCTGGTCGATATTACCTATCTGGGGGCTACTATGCAGTTCCAAAACTATGTATGTAGCTATACGATTCTAAGCTGGCTCCAAAAAAAAAAAACTTACTCTTGGATATTCGGCACGGTAACAACAAAATCAATTCCATACGTTCCCATAAAACGTTCCAGATCATGTTTTAATTCAGGTTTGGACACAACATTAATGTAATCAGCAGTCGGCACAGGGTCGTCCCAGAAATCATACTCGGATCCAGAATTATACAAATCTTCAAGTATTTTAATTTCCTCTAAACTTTTTGGTAGTACTTTGTACAACGTATAGTTATCGAACCGAAATGGTTCGCTTGACACACATATAATTAAAATTGATAAAATAGAAAATAATTTTAACGTCATTTTTGTCAGTATCACACTACTTTACCCGAACAAGTGAGATATGGACTACAACAATAAAAGTTCATGATATTGTAAAGACAACGGCTCTAAATTTTTATGAGTGGTTATTAGATAAATCGATCAAACGTACTTATGTATTATTGTGTTATTTGTTTGGAGTATAAATTTTTTCTGTTTGAGATAAAAACCAATACCTGATCCTCATCATCATAGGTAATTCTCCTACCCTTGTCCCGATTTATTTATGGTCGGCGCAACATGTCTTTTTCTTCCATACTTCTTTAATCGTCATCTCGGTCGTTACCCCCTTTCTAGGCATAATCATCATCTTTCACAATAGCCATTTATCGTTTCTTGGGTCTTCCCCTACTCTTCTCTCTACGCTATGATATAACCATCCACATTCATACCTGATCATGATCTAGGTTTTGCATTAGTGCCCAAAAGAGGCTAGGCTAGTCAGATAGGAGTGTTGGGACATACAGTTTATGAAACAGTTCACTTGAGCTGAACGAGGATAAAATTTACATTTTATGACAAAAATATCGACAATGGCGCCGAGTCTGTTGTTCACAAACTAAACTAAATTTAAGTTCAGGCATCTTTTTCTTTCTATTTCATTAAGAAAAGGACAGAAGATAAATATTAGTTTAGTACTGTCAAATTAAGATACTCCATAGACAATTTAGACGAGATTAAAAAATTGCTTATTAAAAATACGTCAATTTACGTCAGGCGCCGACTAATTTGACAGGACTAAACTAATATTTATCTTCAATCCTTTTCTTAATGAAATAGAAACAAAAAGATGCATGAACTTAAATTTAGTTTAGTTTGTGAACAACAGAATCGGCGCCATTATATGACAAAAATACTGTCATAGGCTTAAATTTACACTAGTGTAAATTATTATGTGGAATACGGTCAATGATGATTAGGGTCAAAAATGTAATCTCTTTTAATTTGTTTTACAAATTGATTACTGGTTTCCAACGTTTTAAATTAAATTCGAGTATGATGGAAACTTTATGAGGACAACTATTGACCAAAAAAAAAGTAACCATTTAATTCAATTTAACCAATTACAGGCACTTTTGAACTGTTAAGGAAGAAGAGTCGGTTAGTCAGTAAGATGAAGTAAGTTGCCCAGTCCAAAGCGTAGTAGGTAGGAACCTATAGGAATAGACAAGAACGGGCAAGATACTCCATGAATAAAAAAAATGGTTACATCATTGCCATTAAACTTATAGATGTAATACTTCCAGAATGAACAGTGTCTTAAGTATTGGTTTATCTATCTCAAACCACATTCTATGATTAAAGAAAAGCTTATTGTCATGTTCAGAAGTTACTATCACAATAAACTTCGCATTGTTAATAAGTCGATGGTCCATATCAAAATACACAATGAATGAACAGAATGTTTGATGAAACATTCCAAATTTTCTGTTCATTCTTTGTGTATTTTGATTTTAAATATAGCTTAAAAAACTACAATCAATAGAAGGAACCATAAAATACTTATCTTGTCCATATCTTTAAGGCAAGATTGTCTGAGCTGCGTTTTATTTTGATGATTTATAATATTGATAATCCTAATTTTATCACAGTTTTGAGCAATATTTATTACCTATAATTTTGATAATGAAATGTTTTGTCATGCTATACTTGAAAATGGCAAATATTGGTTTGGGTACTCGACGAATCCATACCTTATATTTCCATTTGATTAAAATATAATTATGTGGCATTAAAAAGTCACATAATTATATACCACGTGACGTTTTACTGTATGTTATTTGTTTGGTTTGTTTCAGTACTTCGATGGACGGGATACAGTCCTTTACATTTATTTTACCTCTCACAGCAACCCACCTGCAACCTTAATGCAACGAGAATAAGGATCACTTTGATTTTGACACAGATGTAAAATCAAAAGCTTCATATCTGAAAGGAATACTGCTTGAAGAACGTCATTTCTGTTTAAGCATGGGAACCTGGCAATTTGACTTAGTTTGCTGGTATCCCGAGCAACTATAATCAGTCTATAATGTTCCCACTGCTGGGATACTGGCCTCCTCTCGGTGAGAGGGAGTGGGCCGTAATCCACCACGCGGGCCCAGTGCGGATTGGCAGATGTCACATGTCTTCGAATTTTTGGTTCTAGGACATGCCGGTTTCCTCACGATGTTTTCCTTCACCGTTTTGAGAGCAGTGGTGATGAAATAATTTACACAAAGTAAAGCGCCTGTCTGGGTTCGAACCTACGATCTGTAACACGTAAGTCGCGGCCGTTACCAATTGGCCACCACTGCACTCAAACTCAACTCCCGAGCAACAGTCAAGTTTAATAGGTTCATGATCAGTATTTATCTGTATTCATGTTCCAGGGCCGTCATTACCCGAGGGTGCAAGGGGTGCGTGGCACCCAGGCGCAGGGTCTTATGAGGCGCCAGGGTAGCCCGTGAAATTCAAAATTACTAATTCAATAAAATGAAATATCAATCAATAGGGTTATATATCAATACAACCCTCTAAGTCAATTGCTAGACAAAATATACAACCTGACACTGACCTGCAAATTGCAAAAAACGTAAGAAATAACACGTAAAATTGGATTTTGCGGGCTACCTTGGTGGTTCTCCCTAAAAATGGGAGTCCAAAATATTTTTTTTTGTTGCCAAAAACTACCCCCAGACTGTTTTTCGCACCCCGGCGCCCAATATGCTTAAGACGGCCCTGCATGTGCCGACAATTATGTTGCGATTCGGATAGAAGGATTTTCCATAGAACTGACACCACATTCATAACATAAACTGATGTCTTCTTCCAAATGGGGTTGGTAGAAACTACAGAACACCACCGGCTACGATCCCTACACACTCCTTTTGCTTCATTTACGTTCATACATCTAGGGGCCTAAAAAGGCCACTTTGGAGAATCATAAAAGGATAACATTATGAATTATAATATGGCGAAGACAGTCCGTGTTTTTCTTTTTTTCGCTCCACTACGTAGGTACAATCAAAGAGATTGGGATTGGATTTGGATTGGATTGATTGGTAAATAATGGTTAATTATGTTATCCTTGTATGATTCTGCCAAAGTGGTCTTTTTAGGCCCCCTGATCTTACACCACATTCAATAAAAGAAAAACACATCTTCAAAAAACCTATTAATTTAATCAAAAACTTAAACAATTTACAGAACATTAATGAACTTTGCTTCCCTTACTATTGCAAGGACAGAATCGAAGGTTTCTTCAGCTGTTGGGGTTATCTGGTTTACAGGTAAGGTATAGCCCCAGTTACCGTTATCCCTGAGAAGATAGGTGGCGGCAACTGGAAGGTTGTAGCGGCGCATGGCCCAGTCTGCCACGGAGCCGGATGCACCGTCTGTAAACAAAAGGTTGTTAACGTTAGTTAAAATGAAATAGAACTACAAAAAACAACCGGCTTAAAAAAAACACTACAAAGTGATAAATAACTTTAATTTCGGAAGTCGGTGTCGTTGGTTCCGCATTTTCGTTTTTTGACACCGAGTTTATCACTTATAGTGTTTTTTTTTTCAAACTGGTTGTTTTTTTTTTGTAAAAAAGTTATTATATTTCACTTTTTAGCTATCCCGACCCCACATAAATTCAATTAACAATAGTGCATTGCAGAATTGAACACACCGACTAGAAGAATCATCAAAATTCACATAGAAACGCTGAGATGCAGTACAATTATGCGTATAACTTCGTACATAACAATAATTACTTAATTTATTTTAAACATAAACCTTCCTGAAAGTATCTAGATTACATTAATGAAAGAATTATCGAAATTGGTTTATTAGTTTAAAAAAAAATTGCGGACATACATACATACATTACTCGTGTCGAATAAGGAACCTCTTTTTAGAAGTCGGTTAAAAAGAGAGGGGCTCGTGGCTAAAAAATAACTGCCGCACGGGTCAATAAAAGGTTAAGCTAGGCTTGCCAAGGTGGCCACTCTCCCTATCCTCTGCGGCCGAAAATTGGCAGGCGGCGGGGCCAATGACCTGACGGGTCAGGCCTCTCTGGTTTGGTCCCTGGGCTGGTCACGGCGTGCTATGTGTTCTGGTGCGCCCGTGATGGGGAGTACTCTCCGGAGGAGGGTCCGGTGACGGACAGCCGCGGCGGGTTCACGGATGAGTGCTAACGCGTGCCCGTGTTCCCGCCATAAGCGGCAGAGGAGGACACCGTGGAGTTTTAGTGGGTTAGAGTCCCACATAACTGCACTATCTCCCCGTGGTAGTGCAGAATGCATGAGCATTTCTCCACGTAAAAGCTTGCCAAGGTAACTGCGTCGACTGCCGGGAGGACACGGCGTGGCATACGCTGGCAGAGTGTGCCGCCGCGCCGTGCCCTCATCTCAGAAGTAGGCAGTGACCTGTCGCTGCCGGGCCTAGTCGAGTCGATGGCCTATGCTAACGCCTCGTTAAAATGATTACCTACATGTAAATATTCTTGAAAATGTTTGTTTAATTTGCGTTATAGTTTCCAAGGTGGTATAAGGGACGAAAATATTGCTTGAGTGAATTTCTTAGAATTTCTAATTTCAATGTTTCAAATAAATATCTCTGTTTAAATTTGTATATCATTAATATCGAGAAAGTCCTCAGCGAGATCTTTGTAGAAAATTAAATTAATAAACTTGTTTTTTTTAGAATTACTGTACCTAGACTTCGCAAGACAGGTTACAACTAAATCAAGGGTACATCAATTTATGTTTATCGTGAATTTTATCACGAATCGGAAAACCAAAGATAGTATCGACGATTTTCGTAGGACTGGTAGCAGCTGGATGAGAGTCGCTGAGAATTAAGATGAATGGCGTGCTATTTGAATGGTCTATGTCCAGCAGTGGACTGCTATAGGCTGTTGATGTGCATATAATGAGCTCAAAATATTCACACTGCTGCGACACAGACCTCCTCTCGGTGATAGGGAGTGGGCCGTAATCCACCACGCGGGCCCAATGCAAGTTGATAAGAGTCTTCAAATGTTTGGTTCTAGAATATGCCGGTTTTTTCACAACGTTTTCCTTCACCGTTTTGGGAATGGTGGTGATGAAATAATTTCCACAGAGTAAAACGCCTATCTGGGTTTGAACCTACGACCTACAACTTGTAAGGCACGGCCGTTACCACTGGGCCACTACTGCTCCATATCTACAAGTCCTGATTGCAGTTAATCAGGACTTTGAATTTTATATTTATGTCTCAGAGGAAATTTCATGTCTCTAGGACCAGCGGTTTAGGCTGTGCGTTGATATATCAGTATATATCAACGCACAGCCTAAACTGCTGATCCTAGAGACATGAAATTTGGAGGATGTGTTCTTTGTGAAGAGTAGGTATCCACGAAGCAAGGGTTTTTCCAAATTCCACCCCAAAGAGAATGGGGGGAGGGTGAAATTTCACGCGGACGAAGTCGCGGGCAGAAGCTAAGTTACTCCAAAAAAAATTAAAAGTTTATTTTATTATATTACCAACTTGTAAAACAATTTAAGTTTGAGTAAGAGAAAGAAGAATAATAACTCTTACCTTGTTCTGGTCCGGGCAGCACAAAAAAAAAAAAACAAATGTTTGAAGTAAGTGACTAAAGTAATTATTAAGTGATGTTCTTACTGTGGATTTGTTGTGCGGTACCAACTCTGTAGTATGTGTCGTAACGGACAGATAAAGAACCCATGGCTCTTCTTCCGATGGTGACCTGGAAACCAAATCAATGTTTATAATCAAACTAGCTGCACCCCGCGGTTTCACCCGCATAAAATATCGGGATAAAAAGTAGCCTATATGTTAATCCAGGGTGTCAGCTACCTCCATACAAAATTTTATCAAAATTGGTCTAGTCGTTTGAGCGTGAAGAAGTAACAAACATATAAACACACCCCCACCCCCTCACACACACACACACACTCACAAACTTTCGCCTTTATAATATTAGTGTGATTAGAGTATAACACACAAAAAGTAGCTTACAGACTGTCCAAATCATGTCTGTGATAGGTTAGATATGACGACAACAGCTAATGAATCAAGCCTTTTAGGAACTTTAAAAAATGTGGTCAGATTCATTGAATTATTCTTACGGAGATCGAGGTTTACACTGTTATGTATAAGTTTCATTATACCTACTACCTATATAATCTTCTGACTTCTATGAAAAACCACCATATCATCATCATCATTTCAGCCAAAATACGTCCACTGCTGGACATAGGCCTCCCCCAAGCACTTCCACTTCGACCGGTTCTGTGCTTCTCGCATCCAACGGGTTCCTGCGGCCTTCACAAGGTCGTCGGTCCACCTTGTGGGAGGCCTTCCAACGCTACGTCTTCCGGTACGTGGTCGCCACTCCAGAACCTTTCGGCCCCATCGGCCATCTGTCATCCAACCACCATATGTATATGCAATAAATTATACCACATACTTGTTATCGCCTTTTCTGACGATATACAAAAAAGTCAACGAAATCGGTCGGCCGTTCCCTACATTTATGTTCGCATAAGTTATGTACTCATTACGATCTCTATAAATGAGATAAGACATAGAGATAAAGACACGAAACTTCGTCTATCGTGTTCACAGGCCCTTTGTAATCGTTTAAGCTAGGTACGAGGGTAGTACATAAGGCCTGTGTACAGTATAAAGGGAATCTCTAGGGAGCGCGCTATTACACATAAGGGAATACTTGGATTCCCAATTTTGCTCATCAAAATGTAGAGAACAGCAGATTTTTTTTCGCGACCGATTTCGTTAATTTTTCGGTACAATTTATTGCTTATACATAAATGTAGATTCCATAAAAAAAAAAAAAAAACTGGTACATCCACTGGTAAATACTGGCACTCGGTTGCATCCGGTTAGACTGGAAGCCGACCCCGACATAGTTAGGAAAAGGCTAGGCAGATGATGATAAGTATGTGGTTTCCATACTGTATAATGTAGGACTCCGATGGGACGGCAATCCGACACGACCGGAGAGAGATCAGGCGCAGGACCAACGGCTATGAGCCGCTCGCCGCTCGTCGCATGTCGCTGCTCGGACTATGAGAGTGAGGGAAGAGGGAGTGCACCTGTGTCTGCGCGCACGCTTGTGCACTATAATATCTCCCACGCCGAAGGCTAGTCTCCGTTGAGATTGGCCGCGGTGGCCGAAATACGGTCTGGAGGACTTTAATGTAGGACTACATTCTGCGATCCCTTAGTCATTAAATAACATCACATAATATCACGCCTGTAGTGAGCAAGGGGCCCAACCTTTACCCTTTTAGAGGTGTACCTAAAGTACCTACACCCAAATTTCGTCAGTTATGTTTCAGACCCTTAAATATGGGGCGAGCCTATTGCCATCAACCGGGCACAGATCCAGACTCCGGACTGCTACTGAAAATTTCCAAATGGAAAAACCCAATAACACTTTCCCCGACACGGGAATTGAACCCATGACCTCATGCTCACAGTAGCGCTTTCGACTACTAGACCGACGGTAAGGGTCAGTTCATACCGAGACGCGACGCGACGCGCAGTTTTCAAGATAGAAATACAATTACAGATCTTATCTACTACACAAAAAGGTACACGATTCAGTGAGCTACGACGCGCGGCGGCGGCGCCGCGCTGCGTAGCTCGACGTAGTAGGTAGACACTGAATTGTGTACCTTTTAGTGTAGTAGATAAGGTCTGTAATTGTATTTCTATCTTGAAAAGTTAAGTCAGCAAAGAAAAAATATTCTTACCATCTTATCATAATCGAATGACGGAACAATAACCGCATAAGGCACGAGTAAAAGCTGTCCAAAAGACCGGAACGACAAGAATCCAGCAATCGTATGATTGGTGCTAATTGCTTCAATGTAGTTAGATAAGAATCGGGTTTCTGGTTCTGAGAATGGACCCTGCCCTGCGTAGTTGTTAGCAGAGGGGGTATGACTGGCGCCGCCGCTGGTAGCTGGAAACAAATAAAAACATAATTTTACGAAGGAATAGGTATATTTAAGGTGATGCAGGTGAACAGGATGGTATAGTCGATCCCGATATTCATTACCATTTTTGACAATAATTTCTAGTTAATTGAAGTTGAAACTATTTAACTGTCACTTATACAAATGAGTCAGCAAAATCCTATTTTTTTAAATGTCTTTAAGTATCAATATCAAATCAGCTTCATTGTGTGTAGCAAACCAGAAACATCTCATATTACCCGATGAAATTATAGGTTTGTAGCAAAAACAGCAATATCCAACAGTAACTGCACTGCTTTGAAACAAAAAATATTGTTTACCGTCATTTTCAAATAACTGGTTGTTGCTATATTTGCATCTATATGACTCAAATAGACGTTGTCGTTTTCTACCTTAGGGTGGTAAATAAATTACGAGGTCGACTATGCATACAACCTTAACCCATTCAGTAAGAGCAAAATAAAAGGATATTAAAGCTCAGGATAAAAAAAAACCGGGCAAGAGCGAGTCGGACTCGCGCACCGAGGGTTCCGTACCATCATATGTTTTTAAATTTTCACCGGCGAGCTACTTACTAGATCTCGTTCAAACCAATTTTCGGTGGAAGTTTACATGTATATCATATATTTTTTTTAGTTTTATCATTCTCTTATTTTAGAAGTTACTTACAGGGGACGACGACGACGACACACATTTTACCACTTTGGAAGTGTCTCTCGCGCAAAAAAATGGTATGAGAAACCTCAGTATCATTTTTGAAGACTTATCCATAGATACCCCACACGTTCTAAGTATGGGGAACCCCCATAATTTATTGTTTTTTTTTTCTATTTTTTTGTGAAAATCTTAATGCGGTTCACAGAATACATCTACTTACCAAGTTTCAACAGTGTAGCTCTTATAGTTTCGAAAAAAAGTGGCTGTGACATACGGACGGACAGACAGACAGACAGACATGACGAATCCATAAGGGTTCCGTTTTTTGCCATTTGGCAACGGAACCCTAAAAACTACGTTATTTTTGAATACCTAATGATTGAAATATATATTTTTTTTTTAAACGTTGCCCCACACTAGGAATTTCTCCTGTATTGTGGGTGCGTTTACAAACATTTAAACTCACATACACAAACAGCCAGACCCGGAACAACTACTTGTAGGTCATACAAATATTTGTTCCGTGCGGGAATCGAACCCGCGACACGCGAATAACGTGAGTCGTGACATGCTCACTGCGCAGAGAGGCAATCCATGTCACCAAAAGCATGTAACGCAGTGATAATACATTTCATTACAGTGTTCCATCGCACGAATCTACTAAACGCATTGACAGGTTTATCATTAATGACGGGAAGCTAAAAAATCTTACATCCCCATTGTGCGTTCCAGTTCCTAGACAGATCAACACCGATTGTGGTAGTCGAGGTAGGTCTCCTATTCTTCATCCAAAGTCTGACCTAAAGGGTGAAAAGAATATAATTATAACACTATAAATTTAACAGGTAGCAAAGAAACAAGATTACTGTACGTTTTGAGAGGGAGTGGATCGTTATCCACCATTTGGGTCCAGTGGTGGTTGGTGGATGTCACATATTGTCTGCAATTTTTAAAGTGAAAACTTATTTCCGTTTCCTTTACTTGTGCTACATGACATTGCGTTTTGCCAAATTTCATGATTCTAGGTCAACGGGAAGTACCCTGTAAATTTTTATTCCCTTGAAAGTGTCGAAATATACGTTTTTTGCGGCATAAACGGCCGTATCGACTGTAGACCTGAGTATATATTATGGTTTTAATTTCAACTCGATATCTTTACGCATTCCCAAGATGACCGTCTGTCTGTCTGTCAAGACCTTTTGTCTTGACAGACAGACAGACGGTCAACAAAGTGATCATCCTTTTTTTTCCTTTGGAGGTACGGAACCCTTTAAACGCGTATCGTAGGGTTAGACAGACGAGTACCAACAATACACCAACATTTCACCAATTTTGTTTAAGTCCCAGCAACAGGGGGCGAGCCTATTGCCACCAACCGGGCATAAATCCAGACTACTGAAAAATCCTGATGAAAAACCAAATAACACTTTGTCGGACCCGGGAATTGAACCCAAGACCGCAGGCTGAGCAGGAGCAGCTGCGACCACTAGCCCAACGAGGTGGTCACAAGTAATAAGTCAAAACAATAATTTATTTCCTAATCTTCTTAAAATAATTAAAATAATAATAATTATTTATTTATTTCAGACATCATTTTAGTCCATAGTTTCAACTCGTACAATTAAAATTACTTGTCAAAAAATATGAAAATGTCAGAATCGCATAAAAAATAAATAGAATGTCAAATGTAAAATTGTCAAATTGTAGAAATGTTACGAAAATGACAAAATATTAAAAATAAAAATTATGTAAACTGCAACAAGATTAAACAAAACATAAGTATTATCATATCATTTAATTTATATTTCATATTATTATTATAATATTTTTCTTTATTATTGTTATTTTCATATTTATTTCTTTTAACCTCTGGTGTCCAAAGAAAAGTGTGTTGGGTAAAGATCTCCCCAAATCTTTCAATTTCCCCAATTTCAATTTTCTCCGTGTTTTGCCATCTTCGGCCAAAAATAAACTATAGTAAAATGATGACTTACAGAATCCTGACTGAACTGAAAACCATCTGGATTTGTCAACGGGAAGATGTACCAAACAAAGTCCTGAGCAGCAGCAGTGATTTCAGTATTGTTGCTAAAGATCAGCTGATTTGCGATATAAGTCACGATGGTCGGGGAGAGCCAGTCAGCACCCACCTCACCAGCCTGCAAGACGAAAGCCCGTGTACCAGAACCACGACTTATTCTGATTCCTTTGATTGCTCTGCCTGAAAAAAAAACGTTTTACATTGATAAACTCACGCTAAATTTCTGTGGGGGGTACGAAAAAACTACAGCCGGTCGATTCTGTAAAAATCTCACCGTGAAAACTTAGGTGAAGTGAGTTCGTTTTTGCTAGGAATTGACACTGTTGACAGCTCACTCCATGCTCACGTCACCTAAGTTTTCACAGTGAGATAATTACAGAATACCACCGCAGAACGCCACCTGTTACGATCCTTACCTACATACTCCTTTTGTTTCGATTACGTTATTACCTTTTGTTTCGATTACGTTAATTTATCTGGTCATACGCGCACGCTAGTTGCGAGTAATACGCAGTTGACCTTTTTGAAGATCACCACCATTAGGGTCAGTATTATGTCCTCCTAGGACATCCTCTCCCGGCACCCAGCATTTCCATTCACATCCAACTTGTGTTGATATGGAAGCGCCAGGTTGTGCGTTTTGTTTGTCGCCTTTATTTTTTTAATATACGTTTATCCATCCTGTTTTTGTATGGTTTTAATAAAATTCCTTGACAAACTGGCCTTTAAGAGTTCTGTTTAGTCAAGTTGGTAACTTCATATCACTTCAAGTCAGGTATAACCATTTCATACAATAGGCTATTTGACTGGTTTCTGATAAACATCTCAGATTATTTAATGGTGTCTAACGAGCCCACAAAAACCTATTACTTCAAATTGCATAATTTATTTCTTTTAAAAAATAGTAAATAAAAATGTACTGTTTAAATAAGCCGCCAAAACGCTATCTTTAACAATATGGCGTCGTGACGTCACGGTTCACGTAAACAAACGTTGAAACGGTCGAGATACTAGACAAAAGTCATCTGTTCTGTCAACGATAGACAGAAATTTACTAAATCATGACGTCATCTTAAGTTCAGCCAATCCAGACCGTTTTCGATTATGTGGCGCCAGATTTAAAAAGATGAAGTTTTTTCGGGTTTTTTTTTATAAATAATACATTGTTTTGTAGTAAAATTAATGCAAATCGATTTTAAAAGCGATAATCTATACGAGTGTCAATAATTATGACCTTATTTTTTACATTGTCAAATAGCCTATTGTCAAAGAATGACAGTTATGATTTGATAATACGGACAATTTAAGTCGGTAGTAAATTAGCTTTACAATAAATTTCCATGACTGTACATTGAAAATGACTAGTGGCTATAAATTGGTGAACAACCAATGTCATCATCTGCATCATTTACTTAGCCTTTTCCCAACTATGTTGGGTTCGGCTTAACTCGGCTTCCAGTCTAACTGGATGCAACTGAATACCAGTATTTTACATGGAGCGGCTGCCTACCTGACCTCCACAACCCAGTTACTGGGTAATACGCATAGATATCCGGTAATACGATACCCTTTGGTAAGACTGGTTTTCAAACTTTCGGGCTTCTGACGACCTGTAACGACTGTCAAAGATGCATGAATGACAGCCGGGACCAACGGGTTAACGTGCTTTCCGAGGCACGGTGGGGTTTCGGTATGTAAAGATGGTCACCCATCCACAGACCAACCACGGTTCAATCGACCTGTGCGGCTGTTATTATTAAGCCACAGGCCCCCAAACCAATGTATACGAAACCAAAGGAAGTTTTCAATCTGAAATAGTTTGGACTAAATTATTAATTTACCTTCATAGCTGTCTCCGACGTCGACAACTGTGACAATGTTGCTATGGTTACTGCCCAAATAGTCGAACCATCCGTAGATATCTTCAATAGTTTGATAGTTGGTCCAAATCAGTTCATGGCTAGTATCACGTCTTTTTCTGCTATAGAGTTGGGCGTCAAATGCTCTAAAATATATAAATTGGATTAAAAAAAACAATCTGGCAAAACAGAGGTTAAGAAATACATTCATTTTGGACTCTGTGAATAAGCTTAGCTACTACTATAGATATAAGTTTTATATTTCTATGGCTACTCTAACTAAAGGAGCAAAAGAATCTGCTTAGAATATTTTGTAGGATTCTTGAAATTTTACTTAGTGAATTAGCAAACATGTTTGCTATTTGAGAGATTGCATACAGCTTTTATAAATTCGGAAATTCTTCAATCTACATGGATGTAAAACTTTTACTTAAGACTTGACATAACAAAGTGAATGAATAAAATTTAGAAAATGAAAGCGAATCTGAATAACAATCGTAAACAAAAATAGAAGTCGCGTTTTCAAACTTAAATAATATCAGATCAAAATAAGTTTACTTAATGCTATGAAAGTCTTGATTAAAGTTATATAAATGAGGTTATAATTAATGGTTCGATAATACTCACTCTTGAATATTCTTTAAAGTGAGCTCAGAATGAATGCTGCGTTTCTTCAAAGAATGTTCAAATTCTTCTCTCAATTCTGGTGGTGACACAACACTTACACTTTCCCCTACATGAGTAGGAGGCTTCCAGAAGTCCAACTTTTCATTCTTCTCCATCAACTCATTAAGAAACGTCAAATCATCTTCATTCTCCGGATGCACTTTGTATAACGCAAAATTATCATATCTTACTTTTTCTGCAGTAACTATTACCACTAAAACACTAAATAAAATCGATTTTAGAATCATTTTTAAATATCTCCTATTACCATTACGCGTGAACTGAAAGAATTTCATATATAAATCATTCGTTATCATCATCATGTTTAATTCTATAATCTCTATATTTTAAATTGTCATCTTACTGTATTGGAATAAGATTCATTTTTGTTTGATGTTCATGATAAATTAGTGTAATCGATAAATAAGTACCTATGCCTAAATATCTTATCGTTTTTTAATCACTTTTGAAACGATAGTATAATCTGATTAGCGTTGATATTCATATAGTCTTAAGATAATAACATATTTTATTTAGTTCAAGCAATTGAATAATAGATGTCATGGTAATAAGCGCACTAGTCGATGAAGACTCTTTTATTTGTACCTCATCATCATCTGCCTAGCCTTTTCACAACTATGTTGGGGTCGGCTTCCTGTCTAACCGAATGCAGCAAAATTTTACATGGAGCGACTGCATATCTGTCTTCCACAACCCAATTACTGCCTAGTTGTACAGACGCCAGCACATCAAGCTACCTGAAACTGTAAAAATTTCCCAATCAACTTTGAACCTTATGCTTTAGCAATAAAGTTGAAAATCTATTAAAGAAATTTGACACCACTGGGCTAGTACTGCTCTCAACGGGAGTGCAGATGAACCTAAAACACTATACGTACAAACCTGTATTACTAAAGTTTTATAATGCGGTAGTTTCATAAATAAATTATGTTATTTCCATTAAAACTAGCTATAATGAAAATCATCCGAATGTTAATCAAATAATTATATTGAGTGCAAAATCCAATGTAATCCCTGCAAATATTTACTTATGCAAGCGTTAACAATAAATTGCATGTTTGGATTTGTTCATTAAACCGCTTCATTTTGGTCGTAGTGGTTGTTGCAAAACCCACATCTATTAATGTTTTAAGGGTTTTTTAATTGATAAAATCTGGGGTTGGTTATTCAGAATCATCAACTATTATAAGGTCAAATTGAGAATCCATAATAAAAAGAGGAAAAAATTGTGAGTTTGTATTATGGGGTAATCTTCGATACGATCCCAAAAATCTTTTACTAATTTGAAGCTACAGTGTTGCTGAGTGTCATAGGATAATTTCATGTTAAAACAAGAAATTTCATCCGGACGGAGTCGCGGGAAGAAGCTAGTAAATGCTGAAGTAACTATCTGTCTGTTACCTTTTCAAGCCATAACCACTGAACCGATTGGTATGAATCTAGATAGCATGGGATCTGGAAAAGGACATACATAGGCTTCTTTTCCTACTGGATAAAAAATATTAAACACAAAAGATATATTTAAAATTAAATTAAGAACATAATTATTATAATTCTAATAAATATGAAAGTAGATATATAAAAAAATCATAAAGTTTCTCTAAATGTATTAGATGAAAGTATTCATGCTGAATGAAAAAGAGCTGATTTTTCCAACGCCAGATAACATTATCGGAATTAATTTTAAATTTTTGACAGTTCTTCCATATAAAAAATGTCGGACGTCAAATTTATTCCACGAATAAAAATTATCTGTCGATTGATATATCCGCCATTAATGAAGGAAACGCCATGGAACATTGGCAACATACATACATACATAATCAGCCTATAATGTTCCCACTGCTGGGACACGGGCCTCCTCTCTGTGAGAAGGAGTGGGCCGTAATCCACCACGCGGGCCCAGTGAGGGTTGGTAGATGTCACATGTCTTCGAATTATTGGTTCTAGGACATGCCGGTTTCCTCACGATGTTTTCCTTCGCGTTTTGAGAGCAGTGGTGATGATGTAATTTACACAAAGTAAAGCGCCTGTCCGGGTTCGAACCTACGACCTCGTAAGTCGCTGCCGCCACCACTTGGCCACCATTGCTCTGCAACATTGTCAACAGTTAGATAATACTCATATAAGTGTCAGTCATGGAGGTGCTACCTACTCAAGGATTTAAAGAAGACCATTTCGGTTTGAACGCAACGCCAGTTCAACGCACAACATTACAATGGCTGCTTTGATTTTAATATGGCTTTCTATCTCCTTCTAATCCTTTCTTCATCATCACCCCCACAGTAGTCTACTGCTGGACATATGCCTCTCCAATTGGACGCCATTCAACTCGGTCTCGATAACTCTTATCCAGCTGTTACCAGCTGGATAAGAGCTACCCTGCGAAGATCATCGCTCCACCTAGCCAGAATCATCTCTTAATAAACTCCAACATTAAGCCCGGAACATACATGCCTATAACTTACTCAAACGTATGCAAGTAGCTTGCATGCCGTGTGCCATAACTACATCTGATTGGTGAGTACCATAATGAAGTGCAAGCTTGCATACTCTTGTACAAGTTTCGGGCTTTATTGCAGTTTCAACGACCTCTAAATAACCAAATAAACTACAAGACGTACATATATTTACTCCAAAATTAACACTTCATAAAATAATGCGACATAAAGTTGCACACGAGCGACTACGACATGGCGTGGTCATCGCTAATTGTGATTAATGGTCGTTCCGCTGTCGACGTCATTTGTCTTCGAGCGTCGCACCGGGCAGTATACTTTCTACTGTGCAAGTTTGTGACGGTGCAGACGGGCGACTAAGTGATGGTTTGTAAATGAGATTTTAAATTGTTGGATTTTTGTTGGTAAAACTGGAAATTAATGGTTTGGGGATGTTATGGCTTCTTTTGATATCGGTATTAATATTTGGTGGCTGCAGTAAACAACTTCAGATTATATTCTTTTTACTTTTTGGGAGAGGGTAACTGCTGTGACATTATGCCATCTTGAGGATGATTAGTGATGTTTAAATGGCTTAAATTGTTTCTCTTGTCATGAATAATAATAGGAAAGACTTAAGCTATCTGATGCAGGAACAGGTTAACGTCGCCCTTGACTGCAAAACCCTATAACAGTAACGATGACACACAATTACTGTTTCTATTGTTACCGAAATTAATAAGCTTGCCTAACAGACGAGAGGAATACGCACCAATAAAGAAACGAATAAATAAAAAATCATGGAGCTTTTCATGCCGTTTCACTCGCACCATTATAATTTCCGAGTGAGATGGAACGATTAGCACCGCCATTTTCAATTCGTTTATTTAATGACTTCTAAGCCTTTCTAGCAGACGCCAGACAATAGAAACCAATTTGAACCACATCAAATTCAAGCGAATCCTAAACGAGGCTTCAAAATATCAAATTATTTATCTCCAGCACAAGGTGTTGAAACCCGATCGCTCGTCTACCCCCCCAACCGCAATGAAGTTAAATCCACCGCTTAAACCACGTAATTATTGCACGCTCGATCCGTCGGTTGAAACTAAAGTAATGTGTTTTGTACACGAAGCAAATGAACTAAAACCCGTTTTAGAACCGAATTAAACATCACTATGTAATGCTGTGGTTACTGTTGTAATAATTTCGAGATACAACGCCTACGGTGGAGGATTGTGGGTAGATTGAATTAAGTCGTTGCGAAATGGAGTGAAATCATGCTGAGATTTAAGGCTCCTACAAACAGGCGCGACACGCGACGCGAATCGCGCGCGACACAAAGGCACTGCTCGTTGCGCGACTTGCGATAGCTGTCTAATCTCAGCGTAGACAGAGTAATCTATAGACTCATGGTATCCGTGTCACCGAAAGGGACAACAAATTCCGGCAATCTTCATCATACTATCATTTTTACAGCTTATTACACTACACTTTACCATTTTCACAGTTGCTCAAATGTACTATTATTGAATTATGCACGAAAAAGATCTTATTTTCCGTTTAATCGCGGTGTAGTTTTTAATAGTTCATTCATAATTTTTATTATTTCATTCATAAACGTCAAACTTGTTGTGCACATTGATGTGCTTAGCCGACACGCAGTAAGGGACAGAAATATTCTTACTCTGTCTCTTTTCTTTGCTAGTGACGTTTATATATTTCTCCTTTTCTTGTGCGAATGAAAAAGAAGATATGCAGCAGTCTATAGTTTACTCTGTCTACGGATCTCAGTCTATCAAAAATACCGCTAATTTCCCTACATTTTGACAAGTTTTTGACATTTGACTGTCGCTGAGATGAGACTGCGACTAGATTTAAAAAGTTTTAAATTACCAGAATTGGCCTTCAGGAGTCTGAAAGTGATGATGACTGTAACATGACAATACTCGTTTAGTTTCAATTAAGATTCCATTATCAACCACACTGACATCTATATATATCTGCTTAAATAAAAATCAATGTTTATATGTTTGTCCTCTATGCGTTCCGAAACCACTGTCCTACAGTGATACAGTTTCGACTAGTACGGAGGACAGTGTGAATCGAATGCTACAACCTAAATAACAATATCAGTGTAAGTAATTTGTTGGTGAGTGATTAGTGTTTAAATGCGTGCTAAATGATTATCATACGACGTAAGTATTTAACGAACAACATTTGTTTGACGTTAGAAAGGTGAGAAATATAATCACATTATTGTATTCAAGTGCAGGTTGTAGGTACTTTTATGATGCAAATAAAGTTATTATTATTATTGGTCAGATTGTGATGAAACTTTGGTAGGGTATTCTGGGGACGCCCGTGAGATTTCGTAATTATTAAATCATGGGAAAAAGTAACAAAAAAAAATCTGAGTCGGTACGAAGTTCGCCGGGACAGCTAGTTAATAATATTCACAATAACTTTATTTATAGATTGTTTAGTTTCTTGACAAGATTTATAACAGAGGGCCTCAGGCTTAAAAGGTTTTATAGTTCTCAATATTTATGAGAATTTCTGAACCGTTTTACGTGAATAATTTATTTAATGGAGTTCTTGTTGACCTCAATGTCGTGACTTCAATCATTTGGTTTTTAAAACAGTCCGAGATAAAAATAAATTCAATACTCACTCTCAGAAAGATTTTCATTAAAAATGTTTGAGATGTCACTGATTTTATTAACAGAATCTATTTATACTTAAATTATGATGAAGCTATATTGAGATTTTAATTTGCTGAACAGCATGCTCGTTAACTCTTCATTTATCATCATTATTTCGTGTTGCGTTACCGGTGGGGTAATTGCGTAACACGCTATCAGTAGCAATGGCTTTAATTTTTTCATTTTGTTGCTAGCAGACAATTTTTTAAAACATAATAATGATGCTTCATATCTATGTATGTGTGTATGCTTAGTATGTATGGGTTAGAAATATCTTTCAACTGCCCCGTTGGTCTCGTGGTTGCGACTGCTGAGCGTGGGGTCCGTTCGATTCCCGGGTCGGACAAAGTGTTATTGGGTTTTCCATTAGGAATTTCTTACTAACAGTCCGAAGTTTGGAAGTTGGCGGTTTAATACCATCGTGACTCGGAAAGCACGTAAAGCCGTTGGTCCTGCGCCTGAACTCTCCCCGGTCGTGTCGGATTACCGTCCCATCGGACTATGAGAGGAACAGAGAGTGCACCTGTGTTTGCACACACACTTGTGCACTATAATATCTCCTGCGTACCTGGCTAATCTACATTGAGATTGGCCACCGTGACTGAAAACGGTCGGAGAGGCTATTATTATCTTTCAAACTTATTCAGATTCTGATTGATAGTGTGTTACACAATAGGCTATTTGACTGGTTTCTGATAAACATCTCAGATTATTTAATGGTGTCTAACGAGCCCACAAAAACCTATTACTTCAAATTGCATAATGTATTTCTTTAAAAAAAAAGATAAATTAAAATGTACTGTTTAAATAAGCCGCCAAAACGCTATCTTTAACAATATGGCGTCGTGACGTCACGATTCACGTAAACAAACGTTGAAACGGTTGAGATACTAGACAAAAGTCATCTGTTCTGTCAACGATAGACAGAAATGACGTCATCTTAAGTTCAGCCAATCCAGACCGTTTTCGATTACGTGGCGCCAGATTTAAAAAGATGAAGTTTTTTCGGGATTTTTTTTATAAATAATACATTGTTTTGTAGTAAAATTAATGCAAATCGATTTTAAAAGCGATAATCTATACGAGTGTCAATAATTATGACCTTATTTTTTACATTGTCAAATAGCCTATTAGGGTAACTTTACTATCGTTATTTGCCATGGTAACAGATTGCGCACCAATATCCCTGCCACCCTTTGTAGTGACATAGGGTTGGGTTGGTTGGTTGAAGTTGTTTATTCTACCTACAATTACATGAATGCTTCACAGTATTACATCATAGCACAGTATAAAAACCATAATAGACTGTGATCATAGTACAGTTACCCAGACCAGCGACCTCTAATTGCAAATTCTACTAACTTGCAACTAACTCCTTAAATAGTCTGACTTCATATAAATAATTTGGTCGCACATTTATTTCCATCACACGCCACGTCCAGACCAAAACAATGACACAGACTTGAAGTGTAAATTACATAGTACATTTATCAGCTACGTCTCTGCCTGCCACAATAATGCGGTTGACTTCATCTTCTAATAATTCTCTTTGTCTTGTACGGTCGCCGTTTGCCGTTTTTTCTTGTGGTTTAAGTTGTGAACTTTGGTTAGTTATTTTCGTTAGTTATTCCTATTTTAAAACATAGTTAAACCTTTTTAAATCTATGATTTATCCAATTTAACTGATCTATCTTTATAATCACGCCTTTTACTTTCAATTAAACTGATTGTTACATAAAATCGTTTTCTTCTTTTTCTTTATTCTGAAACTACATTACTTTTACTAAACACTAATGTAGAACGAATATCGTTTTGCTGTCGGTACATTTAGAGAGCAGTGGTGGCCCAGTGGTCACGGACACGACTTACGAGTTGTAGGTCGTAGGTTCGAACCCAGACAGGCGCTTTACTTTGTGTAAATTATTTCATCACCACTGCTCTCAAAACGGTGAAGGAAAACATCGTGAGGAAACCGGCATGTCCTAGAACCAAAAATTCGAAGACATGTGACATCCACCAACCCGCACTGGGCCCGCGTGTTGGATTACGGCCCACTCCCTCTCATTGAGAGGAGGCCTGTGTCCCAGCAGTGGGAACATTATAGGCTGATTATGGTATTATGGTCGGTACATTGAAAACAAGTTTGACATACCTGTGACGAGTATACTATACCTGTTGTGAATTATTTTGTCACTGTGGCAAGTTAACCAATATTTTTAAATGTGGCGAATTTTCAATAACCCGTTCATGGAGTGAAATCTTTCTTTATTAATTTAGAAATATTCACTTGGTTTCTGTTCCTACATATTTTATCAGTTATATGTTTAGGTTTATTGTTGAGAGTATTTTATTTGTACTTACTTGTACTTTTATTTGTGTTGATTGAATTGTCTATCTAGCCTACTTTCGCACTTTGAAACCCTTTTTTTTGATAAGAAAATCATCAACATCGTCATGATAATATTATGTGTTAAAAGTCGATTGTTTGAACATAAAGGCCATTAACATTTACAAAATAGCAACCTTATTGTAATGAGGATAAAGATTGCTCTGATTTTGACAGACTTGTCAATGGCAGCAACCGAACAACAACCGTATTGCAATGATTATAAAGATCACTGTGATTTTTACAGTGGTGCAAAAAATCCAAGGTAAAATATTTGTGGATTTCTGTATAGGCCTCCTCCAATGGTAGAATATACAAAGTGTTATTTAAATCCTCGTTTCAGCAGCCCTCGTTTGACTACATTCGTAACTCTCTATGCCATTTGCTGTACAAGAATCTTTTGGCGCGTGGCCAAAATCGGAACTAACACCGCCATCTTGTTTTTTCAATGTCAGATATGACATGAGAAAACGTGCAAAGAAAGAAATACATTTCACAAATGTACAGACGTAGACGCCAGCACACCAAGCTACCCGAAACTGTAAACTTTTTCCAATGAATCTTGAACCTAATGCTTTAGCGATAACTTTAAAACTAATAAAGAAATTTGACAGATTGTAGTAGCTTGATGTGCCAATCTGTACGAATCTTTCCCAACAACCTCCCCTGTTAATATCATCCAAGCGTCATAGATCCTTGTAGCGAAGGCAGTAACCTACTGACCTACCCGCTTCCGCTTCTTCCTTCCACCAGCCTCGATCACCGTACATCACGACATGTCGTTAGGGGAAGGAGGTGGCTCAATAAATCAGGGGACGTCGTCTGTGCCATCCGCTTGCACTCACTAATGCGAGTCCGTGTAATGAATGAGATCAGATCTCTGATTGTCGGTTTTTAGACTTTATAGCCTTCGTTATATTTGCGGACGGCTATAGTTGGATTGTTAGCTAGTTAAATGGTTTTAGAAGAGGCGTCATAGATGATGTACAAACGTGCCTGAGTGTCCTTTTTTAGGGTTCCGTACCCAAAGGGTAAAAACCGGGACCCTATTACTAAGACTTTGCTGTCTGTCCGTCCGTCTGTCTGTCACCAGGCTGTATCTCAAGAAACGCGATAGCTAGACAGTTGAAATTTTCACAAATTATGTATTTCTGTTGCCGTTATAACAACAACTACTAAAAACAAAAAAAAAATATTTAAGGGGGGCTCCCATACAACAAACGTGTTTTTTTTCCGGTGTTTTTGCCTTGTGGTACGAAACCCTTCGTGTGCGAGTCCGACTAGCACTTGGCTAGTTTTTTTTTGTATTTAATAGTAGCTTTTGTCTGCGGCTTCGCCCGCGTAGATGTCGGCAAATATCCCACGGAAACGTACTACCGGAATTAAAAGTTAATACGGACGACCGAAAGAAAATGGCTGGGACGGACTGGATGCGAAAGGCGGAGGACAGGGTGTTGTGGTGCAGCCTGGGAGAGGCCTATGTCCAGCAGTGAACTGCAGCAAGCTGAGTTGATTGATTGATATCATTACTGACTCGTAGTCACACCAGATTGTAGCACCAGTGTGACTAAGATATTTGTTAATCCATTATAAACTATCTGAGTGACAAACATCCGAATCTGTTCAGCCGTTTTTGTGCCAATCCGGAACATAAATCCAGACAAACGGACTAAAATTCTTCGTTATTATTTTAGTATAGTTAGTCAGTTCCTTAATTTAGTTATATAATTATTTACTACTGTACAAATGTTGGTAAATCTCCAACTTGGTAAGCATAACTCTATTGTCTTTACTATCGTTAATCTTAATGGTCTAATGAAAAATCAACAAAGTATAAAAACAGCAAAGTCACTTTACATAAATTCTACTATAAAATTTTTTACTGATCGTTATTTTAGTCCTCTATTTTAATTTCTTATTTCAATACTATAAGGTTTTTCTTTCAGCAAAAATCTGGGCAACGAAATTCAGATTACCAACCAACCAAAATCGCATCCAACGTAGATTAAAAAGTTGTTTGTTACCGGCTCTCATCACAAGCACCACAATAACCCAATTCTCCAGCTGGCTCCAGCAATTAGAGCAGGTCAACAAACAACACGTTTCATTTTTCAGCACAACACGAAAACGCAAAACTGCCAATTTGCAAGCGAAAAAGTCGTTAATAAATTTCTTTAATCCCAAACTCGACACACAGGGTACCAACGCGTACATCTAATAAATCTATGAAACTGAACAAATACAAAGTATTGGGATCCCAATTAGAGCGACTGGCAGCATGCCAGGTGATGGCCGGAACAGAGCACAATGCATAGCAATTGGTTGAATTAATCGGAAGTTAGATGAATGTCCTGCGGTGGCTTCGTAAAACCTTAATGCGTTTAATACAATGAAAAGTGTCACGCCGCTTTCCATTATGCAATGACTCTGGGAAGTAATGAGTTCCATTACTTATGCAATTTCAAATGGTCTACATCAGGGATGGGGAAACTTTTTCCTTCGCGTGCCAATATTTACTAACGAAATATAGGTATGTTGCATTTTGCCTATATTATTTATTGAAATAAACATATTGATATGTATTTTCTGAGTAATAACAGCCGCACAGGTCGATTGATCAGGTTAAGTTACGCTTGCCGCGGTTGGTCCGTGGATGGGTGACCATATTTACATATAAAGACCTCTCCGTGCCTCGGAAAGCACGTTAAACCGTTGGTCCCGGCTGCCATTCGTGGATCTTTGACAGTCGTTACGGGTCGTCAGAAGCCCGAAAGTCTGACAACCAGTCTTACCAAGGGGTATCGTATTACCCAGTAAATGGGTTGTAGAGGTCAGATAGGCAGTAGCTCCATGTAAAATACTGGTATTCAGCTGCATTCGGTTAGACTGGAAGCCGACCCCAACATAGTTGGAAAAAGGTAGGTAGGTAGGTAGGTGGGGTGATGATGTATTTTCTGAAACTCTAATTTATTGTGCAATATTACAAAATAACTATTAAAATAAGAAAGAAATTGCAAATTGCAATTAAATTAAACTTTTAAGTTAGCCGCGAAGTAGAAGTTTGAGGAGCGCTGGTCTTTGTGGGGACATGTTTGGACACATTTGTGTCTGGGTACGGTCTGACCCATTCGCCATTCTAACAATACGAAAACTTCACTTGATTTTTGTTTGATGGTCGCGGACCGGATTTTAACGCTTCGTGGGCCGGAGATGGCCCGGGGGGCAGTAGTTCCCCCATCCTTGGTCTACACAGGGATGTATATTAATCTCATTAGGTGAGGGCCAGCCGTATTCTGTAAAAATCTCACCATGAAAACTTAGGTGGAGTGAGCTGCCATTTCACCGGATGCTAGGGATTGACACTGTTGACAGTTCACCTCATCTGAGTTTTCACGGTGAGTTTCTTTGCGAACCAGCTGGACTTGTAGTGATGGAACCCCGAGCTAATACAGGATTATAAAAGTGTTGCTAAAAACCCTCAGGAGTTTTGGAAATTGCAGTCTCTGAAACTGGCTGATTGTGATTATTTTCTGAAATGAATATCTACGTATCATTTTGATCAGACCGTCTTCAAGTTAACACCATTGTTAATATTTAACCTTTAAACTAAAATATAATTGCCTTTGTAATTACAAATCACAAAGATAGCACAGAGCTTAATCTCTATTCATACTGCAAAAAGAAAACGAGTGAAATGCTTTTAGTGCTAACAATATTTCGGACTAACTACACAAAAGAGACAAATGCAGAAGTTCAGATCCATACAATATGTAGACTCGTTCGCATAATCGTCAGTTCATTAGCCTATAACGATCTCGGTGCTGGCACACAGGCCTCCTCCCTGTGAGAGGGAGTGGACATTAATCCAACACGCGGGCCCAATGAAGGTTGGTGGATGTCATATGTCTTCGTATTTTTGGTTGTAGGACATGCCGGTTTCCTCACAATGTTTTCCGTCACCGTTTTTACGAAATAAACAAAAGGTAATGTGCCTGTCTGGGATCCAAATTACGACCTTTGACAAGTAATTCGGGGCTGTTACTACTGGGCCAACACTGCGGGGTAATTGCGTAACACACTGACAGTAGGAATGGCTTTCATTTTGACAGTTTAGCAACATTCACTGCTTTTTTTAAGTTACTGAGCAGACAATTTTTTCGAACTTACAAAGCAATGGATTAGCAATATCCTTCAAAATGATTTAGATTGTGATTGATAGTATGTTACACAATTAGGGTGCAGCTGCTGGTCTTATAGACGAATACGTATCTACCTACGGTTATCTCAAACGATTGCCAGTCGTGAGTGTGCTGTACGTGAAGCGTGTCTATGTGTGCGTGCGTTGCCATTGTATGGAGCCAACCTTCTGTACCTATCTGTGTGCTAACTATCTGACCCAGATTCGAGAGAAAGAAAAAAATACATGACTGCATTTCGTTTGTGTACATCCGTGTCACGAGAACAATATCGGCAATGCACTGATGAAAAGTTCCGTGTCAGAAATTGCATATTTTGCTGCAGTTGAATTCATTTTCTATTTACGTTTTTGTGATTTTTCGAAACTTGTGAATAGGGGAATTATTTTTTTAATGACCGTAGTTGTTTTGGTTGTTTTTTTCGGCAGATTGTTTATTCATAATTTTATAAGTACCTATGTTGATTGTTAAGGTAGAACATTTCAAGTGAAATTGTGAAAAAAAATCAGCTGTTTGTTCCCTACATTCTACATATCTCGTAGGGAACAGCTGATTTTTTTTCGCGATTTAATGTTTGGTCCCATAGTAAAAGTTGTTCATAATGATGAGTACAATGACCCCTTAAGAGGAAAACGGTGATTAAAATTTCAACCTGTATAATAAAAAAAAGGAAGGAAAAGAAAAAGGCAGAAGCTCATTGGACATCAAAAAATTCGTCCGCATCGCTATCAATGGGAATGGGATAAGTGCCCATAAGACTGGCAGCATTACCACGTTGGATGGCAATGCTTATTCTTTGGGTTAAAAATTGGCCAGCCAGCCCTCCGGTCACGCATAGAGTCAACCAACCGCTTGGCGATGAAAAAAAAAAATCAAATACAATTTCAATATTTAGTCTAAACTTCTCCAAAAACGAGAACCAGGTTTGGTTGCCGAATGCAGCACTGCCGAGCTCGCAAAAATATGCTCATGCAGAAAATGCGATATTCCCAAACCTATACTCGACACGTGGCATCCTCAGGAGATATTGATTCGTTGAATATTTCAAAACAGCTGACAGACTCTTGTTGCCAGATCACCAAGAAATTCTCAAACCATTTTTTCCTTTACCACAATTAGATCCAGCAATATCGTCACAGATGGTGCAAAATTCATGACCTCAAAGTGGTCTCTGTTTACTCAAACTGCGGTCTAAGGCTCTTGGCAGCATTCCAAGCCAGGATTAATTAATTGGGACACAGAGACACTTCCGTGCCGTCTTACTGCCATTTAAGGAGTTTAATTTTTAAGTGCATTAAGACTATCCGACTATCCGTTCTTCGTCTCGCAGTTGTTTTCGAAAGAAGATCGTAATTGATATTGTTGACTAAAACTCAAAGCATTAATTTTAATTAAACAAATCAAAGGCACTTTTCAATTCAGTAAGTTGAAACTAGTTGATAGTTGAAGCTATTTGGTTTTTTGTTTGCGATAAGTATACTCTCTTTTTGGTGAAACGACTTTACAATTAAAGATGGCTTTCCTTGGCACTTAGGTTCCCAGAGACGTCACTTAAAAGAATAAGTGGTAATTTTTCAATCTTCTGATAAGTTTTATGAAGAAGGAATAAATATGGCAGTTTGACAGTTTTTGTTTAGAAATTATGTGGGAACGCCATTTTTATCCTTCTGATGAAAGTTATCCGGTGATTGAAAAATTAGCCATTAACTTAAATTGACCTGCATAATAATACAACATGTATCAGAAAGATTTGGACATATTTAAGAGTGTGGTGCAGACCATCAAATTGAACAACTTTCTCCATGAGACCAACTAATGTCACTGTCAATGTGTGTAATGTTATGTCAGCACTAACTGACGGGGTCCGCTAGGGCCGATGCCTGCCAGGGTCGCGGGTTGTTCGAAAGAGATACCGTGGCCACTGAACCAACCAACTGAAGGAACACGGGTGGGTTTTAGTCAGTAAGAGTCTGACACTCCCTTCCGCTCCGCCCAGAGCGGGAGGGGTCATTTCATGATTTCCGACCCAAAAAAAAAAAAACAGACCAACTTGGTCTTGGTTCACAGATATAGGTACACCTAGATAACGCAAGAGCAACTACTTCGCGTGCCAAAAGTCGCAACAGCTTACGTAAAAAAATCGTAGGACGCCACTTTCGCGCTCAGTCCTGTGTACTACTGGCTGGGTGAGCGTGAGCGCTGGCGCTAGGACCCAGCGATGGAGCAAGACTGGTGCCGCACGCGGCAGCGGCGTCTTTGAATCAATTTGATTTTCCCATCACTAAATAGTGCGTGTGACGTCATAGTATCTAGGTAGTCAAAAAATGGCGCGTTTTTGGCGCATGGTTTTCATACAGATGGTGATAATTGCGTTATTTTGGTCTACCTATATCTGTGATCTGTACAAGCACCCCGTTAATATGACCACTTTTCTAATAGATCCTGTATGATGTATTGGAACACTACGTAAAAATTTTAATATAACAGATTGAGAACACTGAACATTGAGCACTTGAGTGAGATACCTGATATACAGGTTCATTCCTAGTTCAGGTAGAATCCAATTATTTCTTACCTACCACTAGTTTAAGGCCCCAATTTGTAAATATTTATGTAAATGTTTTTGTTGATATTCTTGCCTGTAGAGGGGAGTCCCTCCCTGGTGTCCTGAAATACAAGTCATGGCTTAGTTTAGGCACCAATCTCCCACAAATGAACATTGTCCTTCATCATACTAATGTTTTCCTCTTTTAAGTTTTAGTTAATAAGTGTTATTTGTGGAAGAAAATAAACATTTTTATTTATTTTTTTTATTATTATTAAATCGATTGTATAAATAAAAAACAATTTCAAATTAATTTCAATTTCATTACAATTTCGTTGGCATGTGCTAAAATATGCTGGTCAATTGGTTAGGTACTGATAATTTTATTTTTGAATAACGTCTATGAGTGGGGCAGTCTTTATCTAATTTTCTTGTATATTGACTACTGTCTATTAGAGCTATATGTGGATAGTGGCAGCGCCCCGCGGTTTCACTCGTATAAGTGTCGACCCGTGGGAATATCGGGATAAAAAGTATCCTATGTGTTAATCCTAGTTATAAACTATGTGTGTGCCAAATTTCATTCAAATCCGTTCAGCCGTTTGTGCGTGAAGAAGTAACAAACAGAAACACACTCAAAAACTTTTACCTTTATAATACAAGTGTGACTAGCTCAATAGCGTGCTTTTTTACGGGTTTGATAGTGGAACTGAAGGCTTAATACCGTCACTGATCATATAAATTCTATTCAAACGTATGTTTCAAATTGATGTTATTTCAAGTTAAACAAATATCAACTTTATTTTAATAATAATTAAGTTGACTTCAGATTGACTAGCACTATTGAAAAAGTTATAAAAATATTTATTTTGAAGTTGTAGTGTAAACTGAACTTTATTGTGTAGGCACAATATATTTGTTTACATTTTTGGCAAACAAATCGCGAATGCAATATAAATCTGCACGGTCTTTATTGCAATCACAGGACCAACCACACGACCAAGGACATTCATACATAACTTAACTCACACATTTTTTTCATGGGGGTAGGCAGAAACAACAGAACGCCACCTGCCACGATCCTTACACACTCCTTTTGCCTCGTTTACGTTCATACATCTGGGGGCCTAAAAATGCCACTTTGGCAGAATCATAAAAGGATAACATTATGAATCATAATATGGCGAAGACAGTCCGTGTTTTTCTTTTTTTTACTGCACTACGTAGGTATAATCAATGAGATTGGGATTGGATTGGATTGATTGGTATTTTAGCACAGACAAAAAAAAATAACTGAAAAATCCTTCACCAATGGGGTTTGATACGATTAACTTACAGTTAACTGTCCATTATGATTCATAATGTTATCCTTTTATGATTCGGCCGAAGCGGCCTTTTTAGGCGGGGGCATCATATACGACGCCTGTTGCGAGTACATACTACTCACCTGATATTTCTGACGTATATATAAAAGTAATTTTTTTTTATTACACCCTTAAAGACTATGGTACTGATTTCTTTTAAGAACAAGAAAAGTTTTTTTTTTATTAAGGAGCTTTGTCACAATACTGACTATGTCGCTCCATCATAGCCAAACTTTGAGTTTAAAATAAATTTATATGATTGTAATATATTTTGTACAAAGTTTTAGCCTCGTCCGACATACGCTTAGCTAAAAAACTATTTAAAGTACCAATTCCAAACATATTTTGGGTATCAAAATTATGTTATTCGTAAGGCATGAGCACGTTTCTCCATCACAGAAAAATTCAGATAATAAATTCCAACTTGGAAAACTAACTTCACCAATTAATATTTCCTGTAACTGTTGGAAAACAATTTTAATTGAGACGCTGAAGTTAGAAATAATTTCCGTTGGTTCTTCTTCTCATTAGCGAACGGTGCAACTTTCCAATTTTTTCATTAAATCAACTTTGTTATCCTGTTTACATTACAAGCGTGTTTGTTATCAAACTTTAAAATTCAAGAGGAAAAAATCGAAGTAAACAAGGAGAGTCTATTGTTTTTATGATCTTTGACCGAAAGGTGAAATAAATAAACAAAATGATGACTGGTTGACTTTTGTTTTGGGGAAGGAGTAACTCGTTTAATTTGGCTTCTCCTGATAAACTCTGTCCGCTAGGTTACCCATTTTTTGACAAATGGAATGTATGAGAAAATAAATTATCTATTTTTTTTTTTTTGTTAAGTTTTTCCCTATTTTTATATGTAGTTATTCTGATATTCGGGGGGGTTAGTAAGGTAGATAGATTTTAGAGTTAACTTTTATGTTATCTGGAACAGTTATGTTCTAAGGTAGCTGTCAAAAAGTGAATAATCTTGTGAACAGAGTATAATAGGAGAGGTAGTTGAATTTATCACAAATGATAATGATAATTCTGTAGCAAAACTCGGAAACCTTTGTCTCTTTGCTTATCAAGTTTGAATCTTTTTGGCTGTTATGAGTTCTACCCTGGCTTGACCAAAAAACTTATTTATTAAAAGAGAATCTTGAGCAATATTTAATATTGATTCTTACTCAAATTTTGAGATTATGGAAACAGCTGCAGTGATCCACGATTTAAGAATTTAGAACCTTATGAAACCGCAGTTTTGTTCAAACATATGGCTATATGGCTATACCATTGATCATAAAATTTAAAGTTTTTTTAAACATTTGTAGTGATTTAAATCTCGCACACTAGTTTGCCAAATGTTGACCCTTATCGCTACAAAAATAAATTCCGATTCTTACTCCAAATACCAAATTCAAGTAAGTAGGTTAAATAAAACGATGAACTTAAATACACGACTGTCCCGGTTCCAACACAGTACAAAGACGTTTGGAGTACCACGAGGACCACTCGGGCGTTGGCAAGGATCCCGTAGTGTCTTTAAATTTTCTGCTTAATCCACAGCATTTTCGAGTGATTATTAAAGTTAACGAGATTCTGTGCAGTTGTGTTCTGGCTTTGTTTCACACTGGTGTGGTTATTTTGTGGCGACGTAATATTTATAAGTACTATTAATATTATAATAAAGAGGTAAAAGGTCATCATTCAAGTGTCGGACATTTTAAACCCAAAAATTAAAGAGCCGGCTTGTTCAACCATGAACAAACAGAAGTTACACGCGCCAGCAACAGCATCGCAGCAGCGTCAGCATCAGAGCAAAATTTGTTTCACATACAAGCACACCGTCAGCGCTAAGAAGTGACCTACTGAGATCTTCGCTTCATCGGCTCAATACACACAAAACACACATGTAAATAGGCATCAATGTGTATTGAGCACTAAAATTGTATATAATTAAGTTAATTACTGTAATAAATTAGTCATCAAGCTGGAGTCGAGTTTGATTCACCGTCCATAACTCCTCTCACTGTGGCCAAGACACCTTTAGCCATCATCGGTCCTATGAGTCTGTGGGATCGGCAGTGAGAAAACCATTTCCTGTGTTATCAAATAACATCTTTAGCATTTTTTACTATTACAGCGAAAGTCTACAATTAACCGCCCTTCTGGTATTTGAGATTGAAAATGCCGAAAATCATATTTTTATAAAAAGTGTTCTAAGCATAACATTTAAAATATACCAACTTTTAAATGAGCTTAAAGAACAAGTCGGGCATAGAGCAACATTACTTACTTTGTGTAAATTATTTCATCACCACTGCTCTCAAAACGGTGAAGGAAAACATCGTAAGGAAACCGGCATGTCCTAGAACCAAAAATTCGAAGACATGTGACATTTGCCAACCCGCACTGGGCCCGCGTGGTGGATTACGGGCCACTCCCTCTCACCCAGAGGAGGCCTGTGTCCCAGCAGTGGGAACATTATAGGCTGATTATGTATAGAGCAACATAGAATGTAACATCCCGAACATATTTTAACTATTACAACATAGATCTTTAACTAACCCCCTGCCTGCTATTTGGGTTTGAAAGTACCAAAAATCATAATTTTCCCAACAATATTTTGGACATTCGTTTAAAGACGCAAGCAGTTATTGATTCGCTGGTTTTCAGTCCTAAGAGTATAACACCATGGTAAAAGATAGAGGTAGTCATGAGTCAGACTTCCCAAGAATAACGGAAGAAGACTGTACATCAGGCTAATAACACTGTTAGACTGCATCTTTCCCACTGCTGGGCATAGGCCCCTTTCATGACTCCTGCTTGCAATCCAGGTCTAATGTGGGCCACTGGGGCCGTATGACGAGGTATTAATGCCATCTTGATTCCAGTGCGAAAAAGGGATGGTGCTATCGGTCATGTATAGTCCCGTCTCACTCTTACACTGTAATCATGATGGCATTAAAACGTCATAATACGGCACCAGGGGCCTTAAGGATGATTTTCACCAAACGGCTCGCACCGCATCGGATCGAAACGGATTTTAAAATCTTTAAACGATATTATAACATATACACAGTATTTAAAGTCTATATTACCAAGCCGCAAAAGGCAGCTTGACCGCGAGCGTCTTCCGCGACACGCGATCGTAGCCGAAAGTACGCTGCGACGTGCGTACGGCTCCGTACGCCTGTCGTCGTATCCGATCGAATCCTTTCGGCTGTCGTCCAAATTTTTCTTTTCCTCTTCCATGTTTTATGATTATTTTCTTCTTCTTGTAAAACAATAGAACATAAATTAGAACACGGTAGGAATGAAACTATTTGACTTGGCGCAGATACGGATACGTTCGCAAGCGACGGTACGGAGCCAATCGTATGCGTCGACATCCTGCCGGACGCGATCGGCTGTCGCCGCACCCGTTCGTATCCTTTCAGATCCCGTGCGACACGAGCCGCTTGGTGGAAATCATCCTTTATTCTCTATGAAACAATGAACGAAACCGCGTGATATGAACGTGAGATTGGCGGGAATAGCTAAAGAATTGACGTGGTTTGGAAGTAAGGAATCTTTAATGGCTGATTCCTATAATTTACGGACCGTTATTGTTTAAAATTAAGAGTCTTGTATCTTCACCAATAATCAAACAAAGACCTCATAGCTTTGCATAGTAGCCCTCCCATATGGAAGTAGCTATCCCAGGTAAAATTAGCTTACGAATCTATTTGTATGACCAGTTTGGCAAGAAAAACGATTCGTTTTTGTTTATAGGAACCGAGAATAAGTGGTCATAGTGAATTAGACGTGCTGTCCAGCTCGTCCCGCCATCTTATACGATATTAATAGAGTTTAAGAAAATGTTTTACAAATATTTTGGTCAAAACCAAGACCAACGTAACCACGTCTTTACAGCCACATTTAAATCCGGCAAGTGAAATGAGGCGTGCATAAAATTAACAAAGCAAAACGTACTGGGAATTTGTAAGTTATTGTTATTGCGCGCTCATTTATTATTTTATTTTTTTGTTTATGCTTAAATAACTGGTCTCAATTTAACGACTTCATTGGAGAGAATGACGATTGTTTTTTTTTTTTGGTTTAATTTTTTTTTACCATTCCTACCAAGCGGTATCGGTCGGCTTCCAGTCTAACCGGATGCATCTGAATACCAATACTTCACATGGAGCGACTGCCTATCTGACCTCCAACATCCAGTTACTGGGTAATACGATACCCCTTGGTAAGACTGGTTGTCAGACTTTCGGGCTTCTAACTACCCGTAACGAACGACTGTCAAAGATCCACGAATGACAGCAGGGACTGACGGCTTAACGTGCTTTCCGAGGCACTGAGGGGTCACGGTATGTAAAGATGGTCACTCATCCACAGACCAACCGCGGCAAGCGTAGCTTAACCCGACGGGTTGGTCTGTGGATGGATGCATCTTTACATAGGCAGTCGCTCCATGTAAAATACTGGTAGATATAGGCAGTGTGACGCAACTGTCTAATAATAAAAAAAGAAACTATGAAACGTGCACTAAACATAATGGCGGCTAACGCTGTCTCGCTTTAACATCTATTCGACTGTATCATGTTTAGTACATCCCTATCTTGTTATTATGTTGGCAGCTTTACGTCATGTCTGCAGTCTGTGTTATTTTTGTTTTGTTGGTATTCAGTTTTAGTGCACGTTTCATACAAGCGACGTTTTTCAACTTTTTCTATGGGAGTTCCGTCTCTTATATATGTTTACATGTTTACTTACTCTATGGATATAGGTACACTATTCAGCTGCATCCAGATAGACTGGAAGGAGACCCCAAGATAGTTAGGAACGCCTAAGCAGATGATGATGGGAATATTTTGCTTATGGGTGCAAAGATAGAAATTAATCCGAGGACAATTCATGGGAAATGGGTATTCGGGTGAAAAATCACTCTAGTACAACTTTTACTATGGGACAAAACTTGAAATCGCAAAGAAAAAATCTGCTGTTTAGTACATTTTGAAGAGTTATGCGAGCATAAATCTACTAAACAGCAGATTTATAATCAATTACTTAAATTGATTTCGTAATTAAACATAGATTGAAACTGGTAATTTTGATTAAACACGTGCCCTAATTATGTCGAACCCATTCAATGGTAACAAAACAAAAAATATATTTGCTCAACCCAACCTCATAAAGCAAAGCCAGTATAATTAGTCGAATCATTAATATTAATAGAAATCGTATCCAAATTGAGATATAAGCAACACTCCAATAAATAACAGTAAGCAATTAATACCGACACAAAAGGAAATGCAACGCCCTTCAATTAACCCATCACAACGAAAATTAAACCGTAACTTGATGCAGTAAAGCTCGAAATTTCTTGATCAATAATACGATTCCACCCACGCTATATTAAGTTCTATAGTTAGTCGTCCAATATTACTTGAGCTATCATTTCAAGACATTTTGTTCGCGTTATAGAGGAGAGGAGGGATCAGGCTAAAATGGTGAGTTGTACCAAAATAAATGATTCCAGATCACGTGATCTGACGATTTGTCGTGACGGCTAAACGATTACACGGATCATTACTCATATTACCACCTTTTGATAACATCATTTTGGGGTTAACATCGCAGGATTCGCTACTGAATTTATTTTTTTATTCCTTTTATGGTAACAGGATCGCGTGTTGCGTGCGTCCTTTTCTGATTATAATCGCTGATTGGGTCATTTTTTACATAACAACTTTTGTAAGCGATATTGATCATAAAAACTTTTGTACTCTAAATTTTTATGAAGTCGTCACGATTTTTTTTTCTACTACTTGGTGGCAGGAACATCGACTCCCAAACTGAAACCATGAATTCAGCACATGATTCTAGAACCTCCCCCCCTAGCGTAGAAAATTTACGACGGTTATAGGATAAAATTGTTATTATTATTCTATATTATTATTATAAATGTCAATCACTAATTATTATTCATTATTACTAACACGAGTGTGAGCAGTGGTGGCCAAGTGGTAACGGCCGCGACTTACGAGTTGTAGGTCGTAGGTTCGAACCCAGACAGGGCGCTTTACTTTGTGTAAATTATTTCATCACCACTGCTCTCAAAACGGTGAAGGAAAACATCGTGAGGAAACCGGCATATCCTAGAACCAAAAAATTCGAAGACATGTGACATCTACCAACCCGCACTGGGCCTGCGTGGTGGATTACGGCCCACTCCCTCTCACCGAGAGGAGGCCTGTGTCCCATCAGTGGGAACATTATAGGCTGATTATGGTATTACTAACACTAGTTTGTAAGCTTGCAATTGTCACCCCTCCCGCACCACACCGATTAGGAAAAATACGATCTCCCATGTAAAACACATTTCGAGAACGTATTGGTATTTGAAATCCATTAAGTTTGCTTGGGCCTTTATTCTCAGAGTAGTCAGAAAGGAGACGCCGACCTCATGTAGTTTATAAAATTGATTGACGTTCAAAAGTGTTTGTACAAACCTAATTACAGAAATAAAATCATTTATTCTGTGGCTTAAGTAGTCCATTTTTATCCAGAAAAAAATTTTTAAGTGCCGGTTTTGGTCACACCAGTTATAAAATAATATATGTCACTCGTGACTTAATTAAGTCATACGTATCGTAAAAATAACATACGTCACTCGTGACTTAATTAAGTCATACGTATCGTAATGTACTATTTATTATCAACAAATTAAACACAATTTAATCAAACCGCACTATAATAAATAGAAGTACATTAAAAACTATCACAATTTTGTCCAAAATAAAATGCGGCCCGGCAGAGCCGTCGTATGACCCGCGAAGCTTGCTATAAGAATCCGTTTTGGGGGTCAACAGGGAGATCATCCCATCCATGGTCTCCTGGCAAGTCGGCAGGATCTTTTCTATGGGCAAAGCAAAGCCATCGAAACCACTGTCTCTTAGTTCGAATGTCACTACATAGCTGGAAATAGACATTTATTTATGTAAAAACAGTTGCGAAATAGCAGCCTGCAGGGTAATTGCGTAACACACTTATAAGCTTTCCTTTTGTTTTGACACCTTCACCTTTTCCTTTCATTGCGGTATTTTAGTTGTTTAGTAAACGAATTTTTCAAACTTATGAAGCAATGGATGTCAAAATGAAAGGCATTGCGATCGATTTTAAATCGTGGCGTTGAAAATGTAGTGAGCGCACAACTTTTGTCGTGGATGCCATTTAAAGCCGTTAGAATCAAGCCCACCCCAATAAGTGTGTAGTACGCTTATCAAGTTACAAATTTAAATCACCAATGATGTTTGTAACTCTCTCTTCTTGGTTGCGTACTTCTGAAAGGCCAGTCCTGAAGTGCCCTTGCGCTTCGCTTGGCTCGTCTTGGCGGGGACACTACCGTGCCCCTAGATTACTGTGAGTGGCGCCGTAGTCGACGGGCCTAAGCTCACTCATAACCAATGATTGGTACTTACGGAACTTTGTATGCCTTTTTGACCCAACAACCGCTGACTCCTGAAGTCACGTAACCTGTTGAAAGCAATAATTGACTTAGTTTTACTATTATTTAAACGCTTTAAGAAACATAATATGTAATTATGAAACATTGCTTATTTGCAATATACGGATAAAACATTAACCACCTCTTTTTTTGAGAGCAGTGGTGGCCAAGTGGTTACGACCGCGACTTACGAGTTGTAGGTCGTAGGTTCGAACCCAGACAGGCGCTTTACTTTGTGTAAATTATTTCATCACCACTGCTCTCAAAACGGTGAAGGAAAACATCGTGAGAAAACTGGCATGTCCTAGAACCAAAAATTCGAAGACATGTGACATCTGCCAATCCGCACTGGGCCAGCGTGGTGGATTACGGCCCACTCCTTCTCACCGAGAGGAGGCCAGTGTCCCAGCAGTGGAAACATTATAGGCTGATTATGGTATTATAGTAACAACCTCTTAAGAGGTCATTGTACTCATCATTATGAACAACTTTACTATGGGACCAAACCTGAAATCGCGAAAAAAGTGGTTACGACCGCGACTTACGAGTTGTAGGTCGTAGGTTCGAACCCAGACAGGCGCTTTACTTTGTGTAAATTATTTCATCACCACTGCTCTCAAAACGGTGAAGGAAAACATCGTGAGAAAACCGGCATGTCATAAAACCAAAAATTCGAAGAAACGTGACATCTGCCAATCCGCACTGGGCCAGCGTGGTGGATTACGGCCCACTCCTTCTCACCGAGAGGAGGCCAGTGTCCCAGCAGTGGAAACATTATAGGCTGATTATGGTATTATGGTAACTACCTCTTAAGAGGTCATTGTACTCATCATTATGAACAACTTTACTATGGGACCAAACCTGAAATCGCGAAAAAAAAATCTGCTGTTCCCTACATTTATGTACGTATAACTCGTCAAAATGTAGGGAACAGCTGATTTTTTTTCGCAATTTCAGGTTTCGTCCCATAGTAAAAGTTGTTCATAGTGATGAGTACAATGACCTCTTAAGAGGTTGTTAATGTTTTACCAATAACCGTGTATATCTTTTCTTTTTTTCGGTTTACAATATAATTAGCGTTCCTTCCAACAGATAGACAGCAAGAAATATAAAACAAAAATAATAGAAATATGTACAAGGTGGAGACGACAATCATCTGCCTAGCCTTTTCCCAACTATGTTGGGGTCGGCTTCCAGTCTAACCGGATGCAGCTGAATACCAGTATTTTACATGGAGCGACTGCCTATCTGACCTCCACAACCCAGTTACTGGGTAATACGATACCCCTTAGTAAGACTGGTTGTCAGACTTTCGGGCTTCTGACTACCCGTAACGACTGTCAAAGATCCACGAATGACAGCCGGGACCAACGGCTTAACGTGCTTTCCGAGGCACGGAGGGGTCTCAGTATGTAAAGATGGTCACCCATCCACAGACCAACCGCGGCAAGCGTAGCTTAACCTGATCGATCGACCTGTGCGGCTGTTATTATTTAGCCACGGACCCCTCGGACAAGGTGGAGACGACAATAAATCCGACAATAAATTTAACTGTGTGTATATAAAGTCTGTGCTAAATAAATGTATTTTCTTTCTTTCTTTCTTTCTAATGTCGTTCCCAGTCAGCATGAAAAAAATCAATCAAAAATACATGTATGCCGCAGATGGACTGTAAAATCCACTGTTTTACAAAACCGCTACTAGTTTTACAAAACAGCTCCGTCATGTAAAACAACTGAAAATCGTTCAGCTGGAATGTCATTGCCCTACGTTTTACAAAACCTCTACCGACGTTTAGGGCTATATTACACTGGGACACCATGGCGGCGCAACCAGTCGCGCCACCGTGGTGTCCGTAAGCTACCAAACTAGACACCATACAGACACCAGCGTCGCCACACCACACTGAGACAGTATCAAAATGGACCTTGAAGACCGTCACTGGCGGCCGGACTGGCGGCCGAGTGAGTGAGATACCATACAGCGCTATAGTAATTAGTGGTGGCGCGACCAGCGTGGCGGCGCAACCAGTAACATTCTGTGCACGCGTCCGAGTTGGTCGCGCCGCAAAATTGGTTGCGCAACCAAACGGACACCAGGTGAGTAACTCTCTATAGAGCTGTATACATTTTGTTGGTGGCGGCGACTGGTTGCGCCGCCATGGTGTCCCGGTGAAATATAGCCCTTAGACGTAATGCAGAATAGCTTATCTGCAGACACAATGAGCGTCGTTCATAAAACTCTGAGCGGGCACTTCTGAATTGACAAAATTAAATAGTCTGTCAGTTAGTCAGAAAGTTGAAGCTAGTTGCCCATTCCAAAACGTAGATCTCTATGGAGAAGAACGGGCAAGAAACTCCATGGATACTCTTTTAAATCAAGATATTACAACATCCTGGGTACATTATTCTTATTGCTTCTATAAGTGAGAACAATGTAAAAAAAGACACAAATGAAGAAACAATTCAAAATATAAAATTAAAAATAAGCCTTGCCAGTTAAGAGATGACCAGTCTCAACCGAGACGGCGCCCATTCACGAACATGACGCGTGGATCAGCACCATCCAGCTCAACCCAACCAACTGCAACACCCCGTAGGTATCACCCCGTAGGTATCACCCCGTAGGTATCACCCCGTAGGTGTTGCAGTTGGTCTAAATGTATAAAACATCTTTTATTTCGGGAGTTGGTCTAAATGTATAAAACAGCTCGGGACGTTTTTTTTTTTTTTTTTTATAGAAACGTTGCCCCACACTAGGAATTACTCCTGTATTGTGGGTGCGTTTACAAACATTTAAAGGCACATACACTAACAGTCAGACCCGGAACAACTACTTGTAGGTCATACAAATATTTGTTCCGTGCGGGAATCGAACCTGCGACACGCAGCGCAGAAGTCAATCGCTTAACCACTGCGCCAACCGTGCCGTCAAATTTGAAGCCATGTAGGTACTGACAACAGGTTAGTGTGTCGCTATTCCTGTATAAAAATCCATGTAGTTCTTACCAACTGTATCGTAGGCAGTGCCAGCAGAGTACGTGGTTCTATATTTAGTTGCAATTTTTTTACCGGCTTGCTTGCAGATTTTTTTCTGGAAACACAAAATCTAGTTAATACTCAATAACGGTGTGATAACGGGGTCAACGACCGCTAGTCTAGTAACTGGAAATCATGAGTTATTTAAAAAATGAACATAAATTTCTTTTGTTTTTAGCAGATTGACACTGATATTAGAATTTAAATGATTGTTCCTAATCTCTATTAAAAGTTTTTTTTTTTTTAGTTCTTTTTTAGGGTTCCGTTGCCAAATGGCAAAAAACGGAACCCTTATGGATTCGTCATGTCTGTCTGTCTGTCTATCCGTCCGTCACGGCCACTTTTTTCCGAAACTATAAGAACTACACTGTTGAAACTTGGTAAGTAGGTAGATGTATTCTGTGAACCGCATTAAGATTTTCACAAAAAAAATAGAAAAAAACAATAAATTATGGGGGATTCCCATACTTAGAACTGAAACTAAAAAATTTTTTTTTCATCAAACCTATACGTTTGGGGTATTTATGGATAGTTCTTCAAAAATGATATTGAGGTTTCTAATGTAATTTTTTTCTAAACTGAATAGTTTGCGCGAGAGACACTTCCAAAGTCGTAAAATGTGTGTAACTTCTAAAATAAGAGAATGATAAAACTAAAAAACATATATGATGTACATTATCATGTAAACTTCCACCGAAAATTGGTTTGAACGAGATCTAGTAAGTAGCTCGCCGGTGAAAATTTAAAAACATATGATGGTACGGAACCCTCGGTGCGCGAATCCGACTCGCTCTTGCCCGGTTTTTTTAATTATAGGGGCTTTTACGCATAGCGTATGGCAGTCCCATAGTATCCTAAACAATTGTACTTTCACAGAACGTGGGCCATGAATTTGAACAAACCCATCGCAACGTCGCCATTTGATTGGGATAGAATTGTATGGAACATGCCTACATCAGTTCTGTTCAAATTCAGGGACCTTACTAAATTATTTCTACTGGACTCATATTGGACCCATTCCATGAATAAATGTTGTAGGTCCTCGACAACTCCACTATTATAAGGTTGCCACTCACCACTTCATCAAAATTGTCCGAATGTTTCTTGCTATGGGCATACGGTATGATCATGTACTGCCCATAAGAATGGAAGGCTATGTAATACTCCAGGTCAGTGCTCTTGGAGGCCACGAAGTTTTTCATAGCTTTGGATTCTTTTTCAGAAAACGCCGACGGCCCGCAATAAGTTTCCGACGCCTTTTCTTTACTTACGCCGACGGCTGAAGAAATAAATGGAGATACTTAATATACTTATACTAGCTGTTCCCCGCGGTGTCACACGCTGCGCGGCTCCTAAGGGTCGTAGCGTGATGTTATATAGCCTATAGCCTTCCTCGATAAATGGACTACCCAACACTAAAATAATCATTCAAATCGGACCAGTAGTTCAAACAAACAAACAAACTCTGCAGCTTTATAATATTAGTATAGATAATTTCTTTTTAAACTGTGCCATTTTAGGGCAAAGGGCTCTTCATCATCATCTGCCTAGCCTTTTCCAACTATGTTGGGGTCGGCTTCCAGTCTAACCGGATACAGCAGAGTTCCAGTATTTTACATGGAGCGACTACCACCTATTAGACCTCCACAACCCAGTTACTGGGTAATACGAAACTCCTTGTAAGACTGGTTGTCAGACTTTCGGGCTTCCGACGACCCGTAACGTCTGTCAAAGATCCACGAATGACAGCTGGGACCAACGGCTTAACGTGCTTTCCGAGGCACGGAGGGTCTTGGTATGTAAAGATGGTCACCCATCCACGGACCAACCGCGGCAAGCGTAGCTTAACCTGATCGATTGACCCGTGCGGCTAAGTCGCATTGTATGTGACGTCATTGTATGTCAGATGTGTCAAAACGATACAAAAAAATTACTATATTGACGTGGTAGGGTAAATCTAATAGGTAATACGGGCTAATGTGCGCAACTCCACGTCAATGCGCGTATTTCGCGTACGGTAGGGTAAATCTAACGATAACAGTCTTCTCACAGACAGGCAGACTATTGATTCACTCTAAAAGTTTTTGATGTTTATACTTACTTCCGAACGCACTGTCGAAGTTTCGATTCAAATCTACTCCCTGTCCGTTACGATTTTTTCTCCAAAGCCGATCCTGAAACGTACTTATTATTGTTAAGGAAGAAATAAAGAAAACTAAACTAAAGTGTTTTTCTGAATAAAATATCAGAGAGATAGAACGAATAACCCAAACAATATTGCACTTTTAGTAGTTCTAAGTCAAGATTATTTTATAAACTTGTACAAATAAATAAATAATGAAGAGCAGTGGTGGCCAAGTGGTAACGGCCGCGACTTACTAGTTGTAGGTCGCAGGTTCGAACCCACACAGGCGCTTTACTTTGTGTAAATCACTTCATCACCCCACTGCTCTCAAAACGGTGAAGGAAAACACCGTGAGGAAATCGGCATGTCCTATAATCAAAAATTCGAAGATATGTGGCATCTGCCAACCCGCACTGGGCCCGCGTGCTGGATTACGGCCCACTCCTCTCACCGAGAGGAGGCCTATGTCCCAGCAGTGGGAACATTATAGACTGATTGATTATGTTATGTTATTTATGTATAAATAACATAACATAACATAACATACATTGTCACCTATACGTGAGGACCTAATGCCTTCGTCAGCAAATTGAGCTAGCGTTGCTGAATACTGGGCAAAACACAAAATTTTACTTCTTTGAGCGTGTCATGTCTTCTTTGGGCTAAGAGAATCACCGATTGGGACCCAGTAAGCGCATGACGCCATCGCGGCAGGCCAAGACGAAGATGGCGGGACGAGCTTGACTCCTACCGTAGGGACTGGCCGGCACTCGCAAAGGACAGAATTGTGTGGAAAAGGGAGAGGGAGGACTTTGCTCTGCAGTAGGACAACACAGGCTAGTAAGATTAGATTAGATTAGAGCGTGTCGTTGTCGTTTCTTGCGTGTCGATGGCAAACCGTATTTGCCATCGAAACGCTAAGATGAAGAAGAAGAACAGCTTTTGCGTTAGTTCTTCTTGCTATCGAGCAAACTTTTTTAAACATTTAAAACAATACTGTATTGTCAAAATGAAAGAGATTTCCATTCAATGAGTTACGCGATTCGGGTGCAGGCCTCAACCCTTGAGGATGGGGATCCTCCCACCTGTACTTACAGTGGAATGGCTGTACTCATATCCATCAGGATTCAGAACAGGCACAAAGTACCATTCGTAGGTCAATGCTATTTCCTTGAGTTGCTCATTTCCTGAAGTCCGCGAGTGTATAATTTCGTGGATGAGATATGTCACGAAGGCAGGAGCGATCCACTCCCTAGCGTGGATACCGCCTTCTACGATCACCCTGGACCTGGAACATGAGCAAGCAAAATCGCCCTTTAATGTTCCCACTCATGGGATACCAGGCCGAGGACGCCTGTATCTGTGAGAACGAGTGGGCCATGCGTTTCCAACAACGCGTGACCAGGGATTATCAGACAGAATAAAAGTAAAAAATCTCCTTTGTAGCCTAGGGTTTCTCTTGGAAGAAAAAATAGACTGAATTTACACGAGCATTTATTACACAAATATTAGGGGGGTTATTGCGTAACACACTAACGGTAGGAATGGATTTCGTTTTAACAGTTCAACAACGTTCATTGCGTTATTTACGTTGATAAGCACACAAATGTTTCGAACATTATGAAGCAGTGAATAAGCAATATTCTTCAAAATGATTGAGATTGTGATTGATACTGTGTTACGTAATTAGGGTGATGCTTCCATTACATGCATTTATGCGGCCTACTCAAATGTCCTGTCTTTGGTATTGTTCGTCGAATCGTTGAGCTCCTCAAGTTCTGAGTTGAGCTGCACGATTTTTGACAAATGCGTGCACTGATTGGACAGGTCCGCTCAATCTGTGTTCTTTCCTCAAAAGACCATTTCAGACACCAATCAACACGGTCTTCACACGATCTGACCAAGATTTTGTCTGGACTTTAAAAGAGACTGTGACTTCTGAGTTTGTTTCGGCCTTTCTTCTCAGAATAGTCAGATAGGAAACGCCGACCTCATCTAGTTTAAAAAAATATGATTGACGTGTAAAAGTGTTTGTACTAAACCTACTTACAGAAATAAAATCATTTATCATGAGATAGTTATTGTGTTTATCATGTGAGCGTCAATAGGTATTACTTTAATCACTGATATTGGCAAATGAATCTATATATATAAAATGATAAACTGACTGATCTTCTTCTATATATCTATATATATAAAATGGTAAACTGACTGACTGACTGATTGTTGATATATCAACTAAGAGGATGAGGGTGAATGAGGGGAGGGTGAAATTTCACGCGGACGAAGTCGCGGGCAGAAGCTAGTTGATAATAATTTTATGTTATTAGCAAATTAAAAAATATCCTGATAATAATATTATAATTTAATCCACCAGGCAAAATAGGTCTAAATTCCACCGTGAAAAAAGGCGGTGCTTTTTTCTAAAAATCTTACCGTGAAAAATCTTACCGTGCCGTAGGTACGGCATTTCATACAAACTTTCAAGCCCTTGTTTGTTGAAATGCATGAACCGATTTTATTGATATTTCATACGCATAATCAGGATACAAAGGTCTAAAAAGTTAGTCTAAGAACATTTTCGAAATGTCTTATTTCAAAAAAGATAACTGGAAATCTCTGTTTCTATAGAAAATTAAAAATCGGTCTAAATTGGCTGTAACACTATTTTTCGAATACGTTCTTTTAACAAAATTTTTAGACCTTTGTATCCTGTCTAAGCGTATGAAGTTTCATTAAAATCGGTTCATTAATTTCGAAAAACAAGGGCGTAAAATTTGTATGAAATGTCGTACGTCGGAAATGCTCTTAAGCTCACTTCACCTAAGTTTCCACGATGAGGTTTCGACAGAACAGATCGGCAGGTGAAAACCAGCTCAAAACCTTTGATTAAACGTCAAAGAGTGATGAAGTGTACAAATACCTCATTTTACATCCTCTCAAGACAATTTTGACAGCCATGATATCTCTTTTCTCGTCAGTCTTTCCGATACTCTGAACTGTCATTTCTGTGGGATTAACTAGGCCCAAGTCAGAAATCCACTTATAAATGTCATCTAATCGGAAGTAGTTGCTCCAATCGAAGGAGTCCATTTTTCTTCTGATGTAGGTCTTGACCTTCTGCTTGTCAAAGGCTCTGGAAAATAGTTTGGAAGAAACTGTAGCGGTATCTAAAGAGTATTCTATTCTATCTACAACGCCACACGCGAACAATGCAAAATCCTGCATCTCGCAAGCAGAGTTTACCGCGCAACTAGCATAGATACAACGGTCTGACATGAATCATCTGGTAGTTGCCCGCCAGACACAACACCCATCTGGTCGGAAGATCCTGCCTTTTCTATAGAGTATGAATGAATTTTACACCCTGTTCCTCATACCTCTATAAAACCCCATGGTTTTAGTTTTAATTTATCGGTGAAGTAACTCATGTTGTAAAGTGTAGTTTGTTTGATTCTAAATTGTTCAATTAATCTGTCTACCCTTTTTCCAACTATGTTTGGAGTCGGCTTCCATCCTAACCGGATGCAGCTGAATACCAGTAATTTCCATGGAGCGACTGCATATACCTCCGTAGCCTAGTTACTGGATAACGCTACGGTTCAAAATGGTTGAGCTAAATGGTGCTGATCTATGCGTCATTTGTATATATCTTATATTTGGACAGCTGATAATGTGTGGCCAACATCATTGCTTTCTTAGGATACCACAACATAACACGATACCCCTTAGTAAACCGGTTGTTAGACTTTTACGCTTCTAACTACCGTAATGTCAATAGACAACTGGGACCAACGGCTTAAGGTCATAGCACGAGTATCAAACCGGAAAGGGATCGACACCGTATCAACTCGAGCCGTTCAGAGTATTAATTGTGTGAAACTCCATAATGCAACGCACACTAATCGGAATCGTAACGTAATTGCGTCGCCTCGGGACAAGCTCACGAACCGCGGTGCGGTGCGTTACGGCTCGTAGTCCCCGCGCTTACGGCTCGTCGTCCCCGCACTTACGGCTCGTCGTTCCCGCGCTTACGGCTCGTCGTCCCTGTGCTTACGTCTCTCCGTACCCGAGCCTACGTTTCTTCTTCCACCCTTGCCCCTCTCACCCCTCCGGCGTGCCTGCTGCACCATCAATCAGCGGCCGGTGAGCCGTAAGCGCGGCGTCGCGAAAAATTGGAAAATTTACCCGGAAAATGGGAGAATTCGGAAAAAAACAAAGTGTTTTTTTATGGGATTTTTGTATGAGTTCATACCATTTCAAAACTTTGACAGGTCAGCTAGTAGCAAATAATAAGACATAATGAGACTTGTAACAGTTAGCCTTCATCATCCAACTGCTGAAAAATAGGGCTAATGTGCCCACTGGTCGTTTGTTTTGTCCAGCTCGTCCTGCGTCCCAGTCTTGTCTGTGATGAAATTTGGCGCACGGATAGACCATGATGACACATGATTAGAACGAAATCTGGGTGTACTATACACATCTGCCTAACCCTTTGATGTTGTTTGCCTATATTGTGTCGCACTACTGGGCAAAGGCCTGCCCTTTTTTCTTCCAAACCTCCCTGCCTTGTGCGATTTCTGGCCACGTTGACCCTGCAAATGATATTAGATCGTCACACCACCTTCGCCCTGGTCTACCTCGACGGCGTTGTCCTGCCTCAGGCGTCCAGTGAGTGACGATCTTTGCCCATCTCGTCCAGTGAGTGACGATCTTTGCCCATCTCTTCGGGTTATGTTAAGCAAAAAAAAAAGAGGGGGCTTACTTTTGTACATCTTCATGGATCGTTGTCAAGTACAATTCACGTCTTTCCGCTTCAGCCAAAAAACTTGACTTCACCTGAGGGCTAACCACAAATTCCACGGGCTTGTACAAAACGCCTGGATCCCTCCAGAAATTAAAAGCATCATTTTGGCTTAAATTCACAAAATACTGCAAATGACTTTCCATCACTGGTATCCCTCTGAACAAAGTATAGTTATGATACTTTTTACAAACACAAAAATTTAAACAAAACGTAAATATAAAAAAAGATGTAAAAATTGACTGCATTTTTGTTGATTTTATTCACAAATTTCTCAATCTCTACATTTTTGAAATTATCATCCGCGACCTTTGAGATTTTACATTTTCACTTACGTAACATGACACTATGCATGACATAATTATATTGACATTACTGACAGACGCTGACAGAAGTGCATTAAAAAGTATTGACGAAAGATTCTTACGTTGTATAGCTATACAAGGATCAGTTGTCGCGTGGTCAAAATCGGAACAAACGCCGCCATATTGTTTTTTAGGCTTCCGTACCCAAAGGATAAAAACGGGACCCTATTACTAAGACTCCGTTATTCGTGTGTCACCAGGCTGTATCTCATGAACCGTGATAGCTAGACAGTTGAAATTTTCACAGATGATGTATTTCTGTTGCCGTTATAACAACAAATACTTAAAACAATAAAATAAATATTTAAGGGGGGCTCCCATAAAACAGACGTGTTTTTCGGCGTTTTTGCCTTGTGGTACGGATCCCTTCGTGTGCGAGTCCGACTCGCACTTGGCCAGTTTTTTTTAATACATTTCATTATACAATTGCAAAAATTGTATACCGACCACACCCCGTGTCAACGTCATGCGAGCGCCAAAACTGAAATTAATATTCTTGTAGCAGTTTACACATCAGCTGCACTTTTTTCAGTGGGTCTCTGATGAAAGGCATCCACGGAAAAATGGCTGACCATCATTTTAACCGAAAGACGTCCACTATGACCACAAGCACTGCCACTTCGAGTGGTTTTGTCCGTGGCTTCATCGAGTTTTTTCCGTGGGTCTACTATACCACAACAAAATACTATTTCATATGATTGATTGAGGAAGAATAGATTTATTGATTTCATCATCATCATCATTTCAGCCGAAAGACGTCCACTGCTGGACATAGGCCTCCCCCAAAAGGGGCCCGGGTTTGCCATAATCGTCACGCTTGGCAGACGGGTTGGCGATCGCAGTATGGTATGGTGGTGGAATGCATATAGAACGCTGCTGCCCATTCTCCGGTACGACCCTTAGTCGCCTTTTACGACACCCACGGGAAGTATGGGGTGGTGCTATTCTTTAAGTCACACACACAGACATTTTTATTGATTTACAGTTGTGCAATCAACCACGATATTATTTATTTATTTAATTTGGGAAAACTAACAGTTACATAAACATCGCAATAAATAGGTAGTGAGAAAACAAAAGACATATTACATAATTATGTGTAGCCCACAACCGCGACGTTATCCACATCTTAAATACTGTAAAAAATATTAGATGTTTTAAACATACGAGATAGAGCATTAGTAGCCCAGTGGTAACGGCCGCGACTTACGAGTTGTAGGTCGTAGGTTCGAACCCAGACAAGCGCTTTACTTTGTGTAAATTATTCCATCACCACTGCTCTCAAAACGGTGAAGGAAAACATCGTAAGGAAACCGGCATGTCCTAGAACCAAAAATTCGAAGACATGTGACCACTACCAACCCGCACTGGGCCCACGTGGTGGATTACGGCCCACTTCCTCTCACAGAGAGGAGGCCTGTGTCCCAGCAGTGGGAACATTCTAGACTGATTATGTTATGTAAACATACGATGCGAAGTGAATGGTACGATTGCTAAGCTACTTGGTTTGAAAATTCTGGTACGGAGACTCACTGTCCATGTTGCCAGGGTACATTATTTCTTTTTTGAATTTCCTTATCACCTTAACAATTTCCACAAGAGCTAAGGAGAGATCCTGTAGGGTCAAAACAGACGAAGGATATTTTGGCCACCTTGAACAATCATCGGAGTTCTGCAGTATTTGATCAGAAGCCCTGGGTTCGATATTGAAGTTTATATGAGAGCGCCTAAAACGGGCACTTTGGCAGAATCAAGGATAACAGCGGTGCTATTCTATAAAAATCTCACCGTGAAAACGTAGGTGAAGTGAGCGTAGACTGTCGGTCGATTCTGTCAAAATCTCACCGTGAAAACTTAGGTGAAGTGAGTTTGTTTTTGCTAGAAATTGACACTATTGACAGCTCACTCCACGCTCATTTCACCTAAGTTTTCACGGTGAGATTTTTACAGGATAGCACCGCTGGGCTGTCAATAGTGTCAATTCTAAGCAAAAATAAACTCACTTCACCTAAGTTTTCACGGTGAGATTTTAACAGAATCGACCGGCTGTACAGTTAACCGTTAAGTAAATCATATCAAATCCCATTGGTGAATAATTTTTCAGTTATTTTTTTTTGTCTGTGCTAAAAAACCAATCAATCCGATCCAAATTCAAACCCAATCTCTTTGATTATACCTACGTAGTGCAGCGAAAAAAAGAAAAACACGGACTATCTTCGCCATATTACGATTCATAATGTTATCCTTTTATGATTCTCCAAAGTGGCCTTTTTAGGCCCCGAAGATTGGAGCCCAGTATTAATAGGAAATTCTCAATAGGCTTGGCATAAAATCTAGCTTAGCACCTTTAAGCCATTCGAAGAATTCAGGTGTGATGTTCCGCATGTCTACAATCTCCAGTACAAATATGGCACAGCAAATGCAGTACTGACTGACTAATTTATGAACTTTAGTGTTATCAAGAGGTTTAACTGTAAACGTCTTGATAACACTAAAGTTTATAAATTGTTGCACCAGTAGCCTCTGGAACCGTCTCGGGACAGTTACCTACGCAGGTAACCATTACGGTCTTAAGCTCCGTCCACATAGCGTTGATCAGTACGATATTTTACTGTAATATTTTTTTTTTATTTCGTCCAAATAAAACAGGAACCATCTTATGCGATATTTCCTCTCCTCCCACTTCTTCTCATCCAATCAAGATAGAGATATGAAAATTCTGTTTCCCATGGCCGACAGCCTCCTGAAAATTTCACTCTGATATATCCACTTTTTTCAAAGATCATCACGATTTTCATTAACACTTTGCGGGACACTTAACGCCTCTCGACGTAATAAAAATAAAGCTTCTATTGTGTCTCGGTCAGTGTCCTTCAATGTGTTAAAATACACTTTTGAACCGAAAACCTGTAAGGCAAAACCTATCAATGGATCATGTTTACTTCACTGTCACACAGCATTTTCATACTGCATTTGTTTTTAACCGTATAATCTATGAACCATGCCTTAATTATGATGATATGAACAGTGAGACGTTGACTTGCTTAAACCATAGGTCGACGTGTGATCTCAACTATTTACAGTAAAATATCGTACAGGGGCCCTAGTCTGCTATTTTTATAAATTCGTCGTTCCAACACGATCCCATTGTCATTTTGCTAAAAGTTCGCAATCTGCTAAATTCATAATGGTCGATCACTGGTCGGTCAATGGCACAAAACATATACGGTACTCGTAACGAATTAAAAGCAATGACTGCACAATGACGTTCCAATGGTAACTTCTCTTCTTAGTCCGTGGGTAGGTCACTGATCAAAGCACAGAGTACTTTTTGATAGACTAAGGAACTGTCAAAATTTTAGCGTCGTGTGAACGGTCGCTTACTGTACTTGGTGCTTCGCCAATACCCCGAGTCCTGGCGTCTTTGTTGCCGTAATGATGGCCACCTGTGTCGTTACCCCTTGATTTGTATGCCGTAAGTTAATTGAGATTATCTATGTCTACAACGCTAAAAGGTTATTTGGCTCGTGGCCAAAATCGGAACTAACATTGCCATCTTGTTTTGTCAATACAATTTCTGTGAGACAATAACACAAATGTTCCCCAACAACGTCGCTTGTCAATGTCATTCAGACGCCAAAAGATCTTTGTATGTAGCATTAGTTGGCTTTGTTTTGGGATTCCCAAAACACAATTTATTATACCACTGCATGTAAGCCTTGTGGTTTTTAATTGTAACCAAAAGACAGCGTTTGAATCATAAGTCATTGCAAAAAAAAAAATATGATGATACTTTTCTGTATCACTTACTTTTCAGCCGGTCGATTCTGTAAAATTCTGACATTGAAAACTTAGGTGAAGTGAGTTTGTTTTTGCTAGGAATGGACACTATTGACAGCTCACTCCACGCTCACTTCACCTAAGTTTTCACGGTGAGATTTTTACAGAATAGCACCGCAGTACTTAGTGGAAGCTATGAATATGATTAGTAAAATTAATGATGTGGATGATTTTTGATAGTTCGTTTCAGCATTATTGGCCTACAGCAGTCCACAGTCTTTCTGATAGCACGCCATTCAGCTCGATTTTCGGCAATTCTTATCCAGCCGCTACCAGCCGCCCTGCAAAAATCTGCTCCACTTGAAGGCGTCGTCCTTACGTTTGCCGACTCGCGTTCTCCACTCATGCACTCATTTTGTTGGTTTCATGATGAGTGGAAAATAATAACCAATTGGAAGGCCTGGTGGCGTAGTTGATAGCAATGATAACGCAGTCTGCGCTAAATGTACTTTAAGCTTACAGGGCCTAAACACAAAAAACGCAAGCAACGCAACAATAAAAGTATATGAACGACTACAGTAAACAAACTCAGAAAAATATATGATATTCTTCAGGATATATGCTAAGTAGATAGTGTGTTGAAAACATAATAAAACTAATTTGATATGATAGAAAAAAATCATGAAGATACCTCTAAAAACTTTCTTTTTACAATAAAAGCCATACTAATATACATACAATCATTCTGATTTTTTGTCAGATTTTCTACAAGCAACGTGTTTTAATTTTTTCGTCTAAACAATAGATTTTTGTAATTAAATAATTGCTTCATTTTTTGCAATAAATTACTAGCGTTGTGTCATCGCGCTTCTCTTTCTTTTCTATGTAGTCCGACACTGACCGGCTTTAAGTCATGTAAGCCCCTTAACAGTAGTTTTGGCGCTAAATATCAGTGGAAATTGAAACCATAAAAATACAAAAACAAAACGGTTTTTAAAACAACACGATACAAAACATTTATTTTAAAAGTAAAATAACAAAAATAGTAAAAAATAAGTTAAAAATAACCGCTTTTAATTCTTGGGCTCTATTAACGAAGAGGTTCAATTTGACCCGTCTAGGTTTGGCGACCATCAGTTCGGTGAGACCAGCTACAGTTTCTTCACATGTGGGTATGATCTGGGAAGACGGGAGCGCGTGTCCGTAGGACCCGTTGTCACGAAGCAGGAACGTGAAGACGTATCTGGGAACAGGGATGGTTATAATGCGGGGTAATTGCGTAACGTACTAATAATTGCAATAGAGGAGCTTGTGGCTTTGTAATAACAGCCGCATAGGTCGATCGATCAGGTTAAGCTACGCTTGCCGCGGTTGGTCCGTGGATGGGTGACCATCTTTACATACCAAGACCCCTTCGTGCCTCGGAAAGCACGTTAAGCCGTTGGTTCCAGCTGTCATTCGTGAATCTTTGAGAGTCGTTACGGGTAGTCAGAAGCCCGAAAGTCTGACAACCAGTCTTACCAAGGGGTTTCGTATTACCCTGTAACTGGGTTGTGGAGGTCAGACAGGCAGTCGCTCCATGTAAAATACTGGTACTCAGCTGCATCTAGTTAGACTGGAAGCCGACCCCAACATAGTTGGGAAAAGGCTAGGTAGATGATGACTACCAATTGAAGGGTCATCTGCAATAGTGATAAATGTCCTTCGTTTATCGTTCTGAGATAATCAGGTCTTAACTGTGAAAAAAAAACAGTGTTAGAGATAGGAAAATAGTTTTTATTCATGATATAGGGCATGTATTATAGTATAGTTCTTTGGAAATTTATTATTCTTAAGTAACTTTAAATAATTTAAAAAAAAACATTATTGCCGTATTATATTGTAGTCTTGGCGTGTGACGTTGAGTGCTCTAACCGTGTAGCCAAATATTAAAAACTCAATTATCTTGAGGCTGGAAGCGATATTGCTAAGTTTGTAAACGTGATCATAATTTGCATATATCAAGTAACCGAATGACGGTATTATATTAGTCTGAATTAAAATATTTTTGGACATTTATCACTGTTGCAGTGGACCCTTCAATTGCAATGCCTTTCTTTTTGACAAACGAACGAATACGAATTAGACGAATTCTTCGAACAAGGAATGGGTTAGAAAGTGTGTGACTGCCTATTTGACCTCCACAACCCAGAAAGTCAGTTCAGCTAATTTGTACCTCTTGGTAAGACTGATTGTTAAACTTTTGGGCTAATACCGACCCATCCGCCGTTTTGTTTTATATTTAGTAGAGATAAACTACGATAACATGGCGCGCCCCTCCAAAATTCAAAACGTTTGAAAGTATTTGTGAAAGTATTTACAATGCACCACCAAGATTCACAACGCATGTGTGCGTAATGAGACGTCCGTCAAACAAAAAAAATCCACGGATTTGTTGCTCGACTAGTCACGTCATTAATCGCTCATTATTATTAGTAATGGAGGGGCGCGCCTTTTTATCTTAGTTTATCTCTACCTATTCCAAGAAATAAAAAACAAAACATAATCCGTTCATAAAAAAGTGAATTACCTCACGCCAAATTTTTTCTTCACCCAACTGGCACTGTTGCCGGAAATACGCAGGCCTGGTACAAAAAAAAAAGATATAATAATTCACAAAAAATGTGCAACAGAGTCCGTCACACGAAAGAAGGGACCGAGGAGAGGAAGACGTCTCGTCATTGGCACCCTGATTACCCTCGACACAGCGGTCCTGAGCAAGCATACCATTTTCTCTTATGTAAAGTTTAGAGTTATTATAGTAAATATTATCAAAGACAGAACGCCAAGTCTATTGTGAAAAGTACAGTGTATAATAAGTAATTGTTTGTGAAGTGTGTACAAAATATAAATGGCATGTGCCTTTCAAGTTGACCACGGCGGCGGCGTTTTAATTGAAGTTATCTCCTACTGTCCCCTACAGTAGAAGCGTGGTCCTTCGAGACGCGGCGCTACAGGCATGCGACGACGGAGAGAAATTTTATTTATATATTTATCACATAAATATAATAAGTTTCTGAGGTAGGAATGTTCCTCAATTGCGAAAAAAAATCAGCTGTTCCCTACATTTATGTTCGTACTAGCTTCTGCCCGCAGCTTCATCCGCGTGAAATTTCTTGTTCGTACCCATGTTCGTTTAGCTCATCAGAATGTAGGGAACATTAGATTTTTTCCGCGATTTCAGTTTTGGTCCCATAGTAAAAGTTGTTCATAATGATGAGTACAATGACCTTTTAAGTGGTTGTTAGGATTTTTCCAATAACCCTGTTTAATTAGTTCCACTTATTGCTGTGGCTGGCACAGGAGCGTGTGGGGATTGGCACAAGAAAACAGACCAGCCTATGTCCAGCCGTGTGTGAAGTCGGTCTGTGGATGATGATGTTGATGATGGACTCTAGTAAAAATTCAAATACAATTTCTGCGTCAATAACAATAGAGGTCATTTTTCTACTCACCCAACGTGTCGAAGGTAGTGCCAACACTGTATTTTATGCCGTGCATTCTATACATTTTCAATATTGACTGTTTACCGAAATTTTCCTGAAAAAAAAAAAATACCTGTATGAATTTCAAATGTCCTATGAATATTATGTGTGGTGTCTGTTTATAAAGCTGGATTACGAATTTATTTTGCGCCATTTATTTCTCAAAAAGTATTAGTGGCGCAGTCTGGGAGAGGCCTATGTCCAGCAGTGGACTGCGCTAGGCTGAGTTGATTGATTGTGTACTCAAAAACAAGTTAAAAAAAAAACACCTAATGAGACATAACGCCCCTTTTACACAACGCAAGTGTGTTGCCTGTTGCATACAATATAATTGAAGCTAAAACAAAACGTGCGTGGTCGAGGGACTCTTGTAAGGTTCCTTACGCGATACTCGCAACACGACTCCCAAGATGAGAAAAAAAAAAATACGCACCCGCCTTGGATTTTCAATTTGACTCCACTATCGGCTTAAAATAAAATAAAATAAAATTCATTTATTTCAGATAACTAAATGATGCAGCGAGGGTATAAAACCTTTAAGTTTTATATACTGGCATGTAATCTACCTATGTTACATCGACGATTTTCATTTTGACCCCACTATCGGCTTAAAATAAAATAAAATTCATTTATTTCAGATAACTAATTGATGATAATGGATTTAAAATTAAAATTAAAATAAAATAAATTAAATTAAAATACATTCAAATTACTTAAGCACCCTCGAAAACTATGAAAACGACACACAAGATGAAAAATCTTGAAACTTTTCGCAAGTGTCTTACTGGATTTTCATTTTGACCTTACCATCGGCTCTAGCACCCTCAAAAACCGTAAGAACGACACCCATGACGAAAAAATTTAAAAGTTTCCGCAGCCGCCATGTTGGATTTTAATTTTGTCCTTACTGTCGGTTTTTGCACCCTCGAAAACCATGTAAACTATCCCTCGCTCACTCGCTTTTGGAAAGAGACCGAGAGAGAGCAAGTCGCACGGAGGGGCATAGCGCTTTTTCGTTACGTGACAATTTCTATTTACTTCTACCGTAAGCCACGTTAAAGAACTTCGTTTCAAAAAAGTTTTTTTTTTCACTTTTTAATTATACCTACAGGAAGCTATTAAAACATCAATATAAACTATGTGGAAAAAAAAATATTGAAGAAAACTCAAAAACTACCCAAGCAAAGTTAATAAAATTTTGCAAATCTGTCTATATAATTATGACGGAGTTATGACTGCACATACATAAAAAAAACCTCCTCCTTTCTTTGAAGTAGGTTTAAAATGACTTGCATTACAAAAACGGTGCTCGGTAAATTCGCAAGTAAATTCTTGCGAGTTCTACATGGGAGGAACATCATTTAAAACATCACTTACCATCTCACCATAATTATCAAGATGCTTTATCCTATCAGCAAACGGTATGATGAGTTTCTGGCCGTAAGCGTGAAAGGAAAAGTAAAATCGAAGATTTTCTCTTTTTCCCTTGATAAAGTTTGCCAGTGCTTTCGATTCTGGCTCAGAAAAAGGATTACTTCCACAATAATATTCGTCATCAGAGTTATTATTTGTACCGTATTCTGAAAAGTAAGGAATATCATATTGAGCTATGCAGTAAGAAAGGGTCTTAAGTTATTTTTGACAAGTTTCAGTCCTTCAAATCTTATGAATGAAAATATATAATAGAGTCGTTGCCAATTTGGATAAAGAGGCATGCACATCGGGTGATTTACGTCAAGGTATTTAGTTTGTATGAAAATTAACAAAAAATAAGAATTCATGAATGTGTCCATAATGAAAAATGCTTATTTCCATGGTCTGAACATCTGGTTGAAGTTCATGTATATCGTCCGGAACACGGTATATATCCTTCTTATTCAGTTTATCTTTTAAATTGGTTGAATAGTGGAGGAGGAAATAGGCGAGAGCCAAACCTCGAATTATGACTTTTTGCTTAGGCTTTTTCAAAGGTCTCTCCTACCGCATTTCTTCTTAAGTTCTGGAGATGTAGGAAGTGGAAAGTCGTTGCAGTCCTAAAAAGAGATGCAGCTTTACAAGATGTATACCTAAAGCTATATCGCTTTTTCGCACTGCAACAATGACTTAAAGTTTCCTGAACAGTTATTTTCCAGCAAACTATAGTATATATATATATATTCACTTTAGCTTACGTTCAAATGTATAACAGCATAATCAGCCTCTACTGATCCCTGTGCTGGGACACAGGCCATCTCTCGGTGAGAGGGAGAGTGGGTCGTAATGCGGGCCCAGTGCTGGTTGGTAGATGACACATGTACTCATTGACATATATATTACTAGCGTAAGGACCGGGCTAACGGCGCGACTAAATGGCACCAACGCGCTGGCCCTAAAATGACGGTTTTAGGGCCAACGCGACTCAGTTGACAGTGGTGCGCGCGAACTTCGAACGAAGAACTTCTATGTAAAATGTTCAGACGGGCGTATCCTTACTTTTGAAATCATTGCATGTACTTATTTTTTTTTTTTGTTCTTGGTTCACGATGTTTTCCATCACCATTTTGAGAGCAGTGGTGACGAAATAATTTACACAAAATAAAGCGTCTGTCTTGGTTCGAACCTACGAACTGTAACTTGTCATATGACCTACAAGCCGTGGACGTTACCACTGGGACACCACTGCTCACAATTTTAAATAATTAATTTTGCCAACGGTGTTATATAATGATAACACACACGCCAAATAAGATGCTATAAGAAGGATTCCCTGTCAGAAGACTGTATCCAGAAAACGGAGTGTTAGGCGTTTTAGCGCCACTTACCAGATGCCGAATTGATCAAATAACAAAAATTACACATACCACAACCAAACCACATCGCAGCGACAATATATCAGTAGTGTAGTAGTATAGTGGTTACGTGTGAATAGTGTCACTGCAACTTCTTGCAGTTGCGTTGTGGTTGCGTTATCGTTAATAGTTGCGGTGTCGTTACGTTGTTGCTAGTGTTTGCGCAAGACACCAGACAGATCGTTGTGCTTGGGATGTGGTTGCGCCGTGGCTGAGACGTGGCCTTGATATGGTCGGTATCTCCTACACGGTTGATTTTGATGGCCAAATGTGGTGTGAATAAACTTATGATTTTCATACAAATTAGCGCCCGTCCACGTGTTGTCGTTATGGTGTAGTTGCGGCAAGTGTGTAGTCCTTAGTCTATAATATCCTAAAAAATACTTACTCCCAAAAGAATAGTCAAAATTTCTATTTAAATCAACGCCTGTTCCATCCTTCGTGACCCTCCGATTTTTTCTCCATAGACGATCCTTGAACAGAAAGTCGATATAATATAGGCAACATAAAAATATTTGACGGAGAAGGTAAACGCATGTATGTACATTCAACAAAAGAAATGAGTATGCAGGATCGTCAGACATAGTTGAAGTTTAGTAAGAAACCGATGGATGTGTTCTCGAATAAAATTTACGTGTCTCTCGTTATCATCAACTATAATATTTTAATTACTGTGGGCGTACTATGGGTAGTGTTGGTTACTGCGCAATAGAAAAACCGTTTGCAGTTCACGTCAGATTATCGGCACGAGCCGAATGAAAGCCGAAGATGTGTAGTAAATTGCTCCGGGTCGGCTTTGTTACAAGCAAGACCCTACTCGATCTGCATATGCATAATCCGACACACGCTGGGACACAGGCCTCCTCTCAGTGAGACCGACTGGGAGTGGGCCGTTATCCAACAAGCGGGCCCACTGTGGGTTGGTTCATGTCACATGTCCTGGTGTTTCCTCACGATGTTTTCCTTCACCGTTTTGAGAGCAGTGGTGATGAAACTATTTACACAAAGTAAAGCGCCTATCGGCGCCGCTGCGCCGAGGCCGACCTAGGAAGAGGTGGCGAGATGACCTAGATACGTACCGCCATGGTTGGATCGAAGTGGCTCTAGAAGTCGATCTAGAAAGGTATACCTGGAAGTATTTGGTGGAGGCCTTTGCTCAGCAGTGGGACAGTGTAGGATGCATAAAACGCGCCGGTCTGTGTCCGAATCTACGACCTACAACTAAGTCGCGGCCGTTACCACTTGGACACCACTGCTCTCTGCTACTCCTTCTAGATCGAATGTTTAGCCGAATCAAATATGCGTGCAGCACCCCTAAAAAAAACAAATGAATTTTCCTCACCTCTGTTTGACTATAAACGTAGCCATCAGGATTGACAATAGGTATCAGATACCAGTCATATTTTCTGGCCAAATCATGCAATTGCCAGTTTTTGGTATCATTATGAGCAATTAATTGTTTCACAAGATATGTCACGAATTCTACTGCAATCCACTCGTTCCCGTGGATTCCACCTTCCACTATCACTTTATGCTTGTTCTTACTTCTTGTGAGAGAGATAGCGTATATGTGTCTCCCTTCAGCAGATTTTCCAATTGACGTTAAATTGACATTAGGATATCGAGCAGTCATGTCAGTGAGCCACTGGTATATGTCCGCTAAAGAGTGATAGGATTTCCAGTTAAAACTTTCTGGGCTCTGTCGCCTATATGGTTTGATGGATTGTCGATCAAACGCTCTATAAACAAGATAATAGGGCGTTAATTTGATTAAAAAATCTTTGTGACAGTACTTAATGCCTAAAGAAAAGCGCTCTGTTGGATTTTCAGCGCTCGGCTGAGCACCGAAAGTTGTAAATCCAACATACTAGTGTTAAAATTAAATAGTTCTGGTGGAGGCCCAAACGTAAGGTAGCATTGGAAGGCATTCCATAAGGTGCACCGATGAGCTTCTGAATCCTCTAGATGCCGAATTGGTGGTCCTTGTTTGTCCTTGGTAGGCTTATGTCCAGCAGGGGACATCTTTAGGCTGAAATGTTAGTTCTAAAAGCCACATTAATTGGCCGATAAATGATAAATGATTTTTATTTCTGTAAGTAGGTTTGTACAAACACTTTTTCACGTCAATCATATTTTTTTTTAAACTAGATGAGGTCGGCGTTTCCATGCCTACACACGGTGGTTTTTCACGGAAAGAGAAACGTGTGTACAAAGGGCCTAATGCCGGGAATAAAGACTAACCTCCTTACTAATAAATGTATTACATCAGATGAATAGATATAGATAGACCTAGATAACGCAAGTATCACGATCTGTATGAAAACCAAGCGTGCTATTTTTTGACTACCTACTATGACGTCACAAGCACTATTGATTGAAGGGAAAATCAAATCGATTCAAAGACGCCGCCGCGTGCGGCACCCATCTTGCCCCCCCCCCCCTCGGGGCCTAGCGCCAGCACTCACGCTCACCCAGCCAGAAGTACACAAGAATGAGCGCGAAAGTGGCGTCCTACGATTTTTGTACGTAAGCTGATGAGATTTTTGCAACTGCTTTTGTGTTTTCTAGGTGTTTCTATACCGTAAAATGGGGTGACATTTGAATAGCGGGGTGTCTTTGATGATTACTGATGGAGTGTTTTAATTCAAAAACTAATGAGTGAACAATTTTTTTAATTTTTGTTTCTATTTCCTGTTAGGGGAAAGATAGGCAGTCGCTCCATGTAAAATACTGGTATTCAGCTGCATCCGGTTAGACTGGAAGCCGACCCCAACATGGTTGGGAAAAGGCTAGGCAGATGATGATGATTTCCTGTTAGGGGCTACTTTCTTATTACATACAAAAAACGGGGGCAATCAAAGCGACCCCATATCAAGTTTATAGATGATAAGCCACTTAATGTTTTTTTTCTCGGAACCTACAGGGCGTAAAAATTAAATAAATAATTTTATCAATAAAAAACCATGAGTCGCCATTACAGTATTTTTTTTGTATTTTTTTATAAATAACTGAAGCAGTTACAGTCAGTTTTATTTCAAAATTAATCAATGTAACCCCATTTTACCGGTACCTGTGTTACACACCGATTTCTCTCTTTCAGTCGTCAGTAATTAACTTTTCTCGTGTCGGGAACTTTACCTATTTGTTATCTTTGATTCTAACATAACAGGAAATCATTCAGTCTGGGTTAAAATAAGAAAATTCAAACAAAAAAAAAAGTTATGTTGACATAGAACACCTCTCATTTTATAGTATGGGACCAAATTAGTAGGTAAATCTGTAGGTGTAAAAATTTAGGGACCCTGTGGAGTAATTGTGACAAATGGCTTTAATTTTGACAGTTATTAGCATTCATTGCGTTATGTACGTTGTTGAGCACACAAATTTTTCCAACATATGAAGCAATGGATTTACCAATATCCTTCAAAATGATTCAGATGGAGATAGATAGAGTATGTAACGCAAATAGGGTGCTGAATTACGATGTCCTTCAAACGAAATAAGCTATTCTTTTGCTTGTCTCACTTAATTACAGTTGTTACACACTTTTTTTATTTGCCTCTGATTTTGTATCATTGTCAAAACCACAGTGATCGTTATTCCCTTTACTTTAAGAGTTGCCGGCGTGATGCGCTGCCTAAAGGGTGACGCTATGTCGTCCTAATACAAACCACAGTGCCATGCCAGACTCAAAAAGTACTCTGTGTGCCAGACGGAACCTGGCGACGACGTGCGGCGACGCAACGCAACCGAGGAGGCGAGGAGGAGAGACGAAGCGGGGATGGATGTTGCGGTGCGATGCCGGGCTTCGGAGCAGCATCGCAGTGCAGTGCAGTGTTATTTGCACCATATAGAAGAATGACACAGCCAACACCGAAACGCAGCGACGTCGTACTTCGTGTGGCACTCAGTGCATTGAAATCTTAGCGGTGCGACCACGTAACGCACCGGCAAAGCCTGTGTGGCCTCACTTTAAGAATGCTGTTGGGTTGCTATCACTGAAAAGTCTGCCAAAATCAGTGATCGAATTCTGACAGAAAAAAAAAACTGAAATTCCACTTACTTTCCAACATTACGCAACATCACATCAATATTCAACTTGAAGTGATTGGTTCTCTCAAGAAAGAGTGCTTTATCAGCAGGACTAACTATAAACTGGACATCTTCGAACAATTTGTAAGGTGGTTTCCAGAACATCATATCGATGTATTTTTGTGTCCCCAAGTTCTGCAAGAACTTCAGATGTTCTGCATCCGTCGGTATGGTTGAGTACAGAGTGAAATTTTCATACTGCCTGCTTTGACAGATCCTGACGTTGTATAAAATGATCATTATCAAAGCTATGGTTTTTGCGGTCATTATTATTGTTTAATTTTACGATAATTTCCATTTGTACAGCGCTTTATTTGATACGCGAAATTCTGACGTTTCTGTCTTCTGTGTGACATTTATTTCGGCTTGTCAGCCATGATGCCTAGAAAAAGGGTGAGGTTTCGCTCATTGTTCTATTTTCGAGATTACACAGACTGAATGAGACTCGTACAGGGGGCAGCTTAGCACACAAGGGAGGACCTCAAAGATGATGATATTGAAAGAGAAAGAAGGACGCTGTCAGTGACAGCTAATATGATCGCTCGCAGGTTTGACCGTTGTTCTAGAATAGTAAAAAAACCTTATTTCGTGCATATTGTACCGCGTTTTACACGTGCAGCCTGTGGGTATATTACACTCAAAAATATTCCACTTCTGTAGCGCTTCAGGGATGTTTGCTGAAGCTCGTGTCGGTTGCATATACGCTACGATGCGAAAAAGATGCGTCTCACTGGTGCACCGTGTGCGCCGAGCCCTTTTTCAATTAATTTATTTTTCAAATCATTAATCCATTCTTTGTAGATACATTCACGACACAGGACACGGGAAAAACTATGGGCCCAAATAGTGCAGAATTGGTGCCCTGAGACAGTGAGGCGGGCTCGAGGGAGACCACGTAGGAGATGGCGGGGCGAGCTGGATAGGTTCCATCAAAACTGGAAGGAGGACGCGCGGGCTCGTGAAAGATGGAAGGAGTGAAGGGAAGGCCTTTGCCCAGGAGTGGGACAGCGCAGGCTAGAAAAAAAATGGTACCTATCTAGGTTAGTACCTATTCCTGTCTGTTCTTATTGTTCGGTTTCACGACTCAGTGCAATTGCTTTGCGAATCTGTCTAGTTTCTATATACATATATGTAGTATATAGGGTGACTGGTAATTAGTGACCGATACTTAAACACGTGATTTTACTCATCATTATGAACAACTTTTACTATGGGACCAAACCTGAAATCGCGAAAAAAAATCAGTTGTTCCCTACATTTATGTTCGTCTAACTCGTCAAAATGTAGAGAACAGCTGTTTTTTTTTTCACGATTTCAGGTTTGGTCCCATAGTAAAAGTTGTTCATAATGATGAGTAAAATCACGTGTTTAAGTATCGGTCACTAATTACCAGTCACCCTATATAGGTACTTAACTCGTCTTAGCGTCCCGATTTTGGCAGGACGTCGATGTCCCGATTTTGGTAGCCTAAAATTAAATGTTTAAAAATGCCGCGTTGCCCGAGTAAAATCTGGCAACACTGATGGTGTCACTCGTTAGTTATCAACGTAAGACATACTAGTAATATGCCGCTTTACTAGTCTTATCAAAAGTACTCTGTGATGCCGCTCCACCCAGAGCGGGAAATGATTTCCCATCCGAAAAAAAAAGACTTATCATGCACGTTATCAACGTAAGATGTAAGAAAATTTTAATTACGCGGACTACTCTGGCGATTTATAAGATTTTTTATTTTTATTAAATACTAGCTTCTGCCCGCGACTTCGTTCGCCTGAAATTTCGGCCCCGACCCATCGCGTCGCATCCCATCGCTCACCCGCGTGCTACTACTTCGTTTTCGCGTAGCGTAGTTTCTGACGTTTTTTTTCCTTTTGCTCGGCTCTTAAGTGTCGTAGCGTGAAGTTAAATAGCCTTCCTCAAGAATTGGGCCATTAAATGCAAAAATATTTTTTTTAATCCAACTGGTAGTTCCAGATATTACCCCCTACATACAAACTTACAAACTTTACCTCTTTATAATATTATTAGTATTAGTATAGTATATTAGTATATTAGGATTAGTATAGATGAACAACAAAGTATTAGTATAATTATCCCTTCGCATGTCGCGCGTACAGTCACGAGCAAAAGTATGTAGCACTTAGCTTTATTCAAAGTCAATTTTCTCCTTTATTTTTGAATGAAATTTTATATTAGTAGGAACGTAGTATTTTCGAACCCATGTATGTATGTAAAGTGTCGTATTTCAACGTTGCTTTCTTTATTTTGTGAAAAGATCGTAATTTAAAGTTGCCAAGTGTTGACATATTGGTGCTCGTGACTGTACAGTATGTACCGATAACAATAGAATTTCTATTGTGTCTGCTAATTGGACATGCGACGGGATATTAGTATTAGTATAGATAAACAACAAACAGCTAAAATATGCAATAATACAAACAAAAAAAAACCACAACTATCCTGAGTAATAATGCGGCTCTCAGAAATCAGCATCAAAGATACCTACTTACTAGGAAAACTACTCCCAAAAGTATTCAACACCAAATAAACGTTCGCAATCCACTTGAAGCAGGATTACTCCATAATTTCCAAAATGTTCCCTTTATAGTAAAACTTGGGAATCCTTTTAAGTATCTGTCACTTGGCTGTGGGACAGCTGATTAAGAAGTTAAATAAAAATGTATCCCGCAGACGTGTAATAGGAAAAGTTTGTCCTGACGTTTCAACTTGGCAGGTTTAACTGATCATTTCTTTTAGCTTAACCAATCAACACGATTGGTTAAGCTTTTTTTTTCATTTTAGTTGATTTCTCCAAGTTTAATCAATAAATGTAATACACTATGCGAATTACAAATATGTATAAACTAGCAACGCCCCGCGGTTTTCACCCGCATAAGTTGCTTATGTTTCGATACCGTGGAAATATCGGGATTAAAAGTGTGTTAATCCTGGTTATAAACTATATGTTTGCCAAATTTCATCCGAATCCGTTCAGTAGTTTTTTGCGTTGAGAAGTAACAAACATACAAACACACTCGCAAATCTTCGTCTTTATAATATGTATTAGTGTGATAATATTATATTAGTAGGATAGGATGTACAGACGCCAGCACATCAAGCTACCCGAAACTGTCAAATTTTCCCAATCAACTTTGAACCTTATGCTTTAGTGATAAAGTTGAAAATCTATTAAAGAAATTTGACAGTCGGTTGAATGGACTGTAAAAAAGATTTATTTAAATGTCTAATCTTATTTCGAATGGAGTATAGATTACTTAACTAGTTCCAAATATATTTTGCTTACCAGCGGTGCTATTCTGTAAAAATCTCACCGTGAAAACTTAGGTGAAGTGAGCGTGGAGTGAGCTGTCAATAGTGTCAATTCCTAGCAAAAACAAACTCACTTTACTTAAGTTTTCACGGTGTGATTTTTACAGAATCGACCGGCAGAGCCCTAATTGCGTATCACATTATCAATCTCATTCTGTATCATTTTGATGGATATTGCTAATCCATTGCTTCATATGTTAGAAAAATGTGTCCGCTCAACAACGTAAATAACGCAACGTATGTTCTTGAACTGTCCAAATGAAAGACATTGCTACTGATAGTGTGTTACGAAATTACCCCACAGGGATTACAAAAACATTGAAATCAGCCAAAACACTGTCTTCACCCTGTCTTGCGTTTAAAAATCAACACAAAAAATACTTAGGTTTAAAAATATTTTTAGTATCACACTAGTGTGGGGGTGTGTGTGTTTGTTTATATGTTTGTTACTTCTTCACGCTCAAACGCCTGAACCAATTCTGATGAAATTTTGTATGGGGGTAGCTGACACCCTGGATTAACATATAGGCTATTTTTTATCCCGATATTCTCACGGGATCGACATTTACGCGGGTGAAACCGCGGAGCGCATCTAGTAGTTTCATAAAACATGCTTTAAAATAAAAACGTATAGTCATTTTCAGCTGAAATTCATGAGCCTATCCTTTGGGTTGTCATATCAAGTCATTACGTTGCTATTATAACTAAAATTATAATACTATGACTAGGCATTTCTAAATAAAGTTGTTACTGTTTCGATACTTTTTATTTGGGGCTTATTTTTCTAACATATAACAAAATAGACCTATTTTGTTAAAATAACAGTTAACGGAGTGTAGGTCTTCACAGTTATTTTAAATCTGACAGCAGTGTAGCGGTATCTATAACGCAACATGCGAACGACGCGTCATACTGACGTCACGCAAAATCCTGCATCTCGCAAGCAGAGTTTACGCAACTAGCATATATACAACGGCCCGACATGAATCATCGGGCAGTTGCCCGCCAGACACAACACCCGTCTGGTCGGAGGATCCTCCCTTTTCTATAGAGTATGAGTGAATTTTACACCCTGTTCCTCATATCTCTATAGCAGCAATCTATCAGCACCCGTACTGTAACAAGATTAAAGATCACAATGATTTTGATAGACTTGTCAGTGGCAGCAATCTTATAAGAATGAGAATAAAAATTACCGTGATTTCGACAGTGACACAAAATCAGCGGTAACTGTGACCGGACTGTAATGAAGTTTTTTTGGTTACAATTTGTTTTGACGTGACAACGTCTTAAATTAGGTTGCGGCTGGGAGTCACTTATTAAAAAGTGTAACGCTCGGTAACGTTACGATGAGTCACCGAACGAGAGAGAGGCCCGCCGAATGCCTTGCGTCTCTCTCCCACTCAACTATTCTACCGAGAAAAAGACGTTGTCACGTAAAATCTTCGCCCGTAAAACCGACTTTACAGGCAACCATTTTTTTTTTCTGTTTTCAAAACTATGAGTTCTTACCTGACTGTAATTTCAAAAGGGTTGGAAGTGATCTAGTGTCGTTCATTGTGTATTATGAAGCTTTTTATACACATCTATTCAATGAATTTTATCGAATGCTTTAACGGGTTGAATGAGCGGAGTAAGTAAAATTAGTAATTTATGTATCTTCTTAGATACACGTTAAGTACGTGTATCTAAGAAGATACGTAATTACGTCCATTATTGTAACAAGATATTTTTTAACATTTATTAAAATATGGTACTCACTTTTTGACGTGACAACGTCTTAAATTAGGTTGCGGCTGGGAGTCACTTATGAAAAAGTGTAACGCTCGGTAACGTTACGATGAGTCACCGAACGAGAGAGAGAAAGACGTTGTCACGTAAAATCTTCGCCCGTAAAACCGACTTTACAGGCAACCATTTTTTTCTATACAATTCAGACAGTAGTATACCAAACCAAACAATGACATACCAGGAACATACCACCGAACTGTCACTCGGGTAGTTTCTGTTTAGGGGAGTGTCAGACATGACGCATTACGCGTATAGATCACATCTCATACAACGCCAGTGAAATATGTCCATTGTTTTAGTTGATTACCCGTGTGTACACGCCCTTACTAGTTAACTAATGTATTGTGATTAGCATGAGATATTGTTTATACTGAGTTTATTCATTGTTTTTTGGGGTTCTTTTGGCATATGATGGATTTTATGAACGGATATTACAATTTGTTCGTTTATGATCAGATTGTGATAAAGTCATTATTTTACGAGTCATCTTCAATCGGCCTAGCCTTTTCCCAACTATGTTCCGGTTAGCTTTCAGACGTATTCTACATTGGGCACCCGCTTAAATGGTATCTAAGTGAATGTGCCGCCGTGTATCAGGTGCCATTTAAGCGGGTGCCCAATGTGGAATACGTCAGCTTCCAGTCTAACCAAATGCAGCCGAATACCAGTATTGTACATGGAGCGACTTCCTATCAGAACGTCCGAACCCAAACCTACTTTGGAAGCAAGAAACCCCTTGGTATGACTGGTTTTCAGACTTTTGGGCTTCTGACTACCCGTAACAGATCTACGAATGACAGCACCAACAGCCTAACGTGGTTGTGAAGGCACGGACGGGTCTCGGTACGGTTGGCTGTCATTCATGGATCTTTGACTGTCATTACAGGTAGTCAGAAGCCCGAAAGTCTGACAACCAGTCTTACCAAGGTGTATCGTATTACACAGTAACTGGGTTGTGAAGGACAGATAGGCAGTCGCTCCATGTAAAATACTGGTATTCAGCTGCTTCCGGTTAGACTGGAAGCCGACCCCAATATTGTTGGAAAAAGGCTAGGCAGATGATGACATCTCAAAGAAAAATAAAGAGAAAACACAACAGATAGCAGAAACTCGCAAAATTATTTCGCCTTATTAGATATTTCCATGATATTTAATGGAGCAGAAAAGGGCAAGCAGATTTATGGGCTAACAATAAATCAGTAGCAATTGGGACACACTCCCCGCCACTTAAGGGGGATTGGGCTTTTTGTATATTTTAATAATAATTAGACGGATCTTGTAATGAAGGGGAATATTGGCCGTTTATCTTGAGGCATTGTGCAGCTTGTCTTGTGGCATATTGTGCGAACATTTCATAGTTGTCTGGCATTTTTGCTGAACTGGGCCTTTTTGGTGCAGCCATTGCTGCATTGACTCTGACTGACCACGACTCGGCAAACGTAGTGTGGGACGCCCTCCGGCCAGGTGGGATGACGATCTGCGAAAGACTGCAGGCAGATGCTGGATGCGTCAAGCTGAAGACAGGGCGCTATGGCGCTCATTAGGGGAGGCCTATGTCCAGCAGTGGACTGCTATAGGCTGATGATGATGATGATGATGATGATTGCTGCATTGGGCACAGTTTCCTGCTCAAACCCTGTACTTATTTTTGTTGCTGACGATCCTTCAGGAATAAAAACAAAAGAAAAAGCGGATCCAACCGGAATGAGAAAGTTTATTGTGGATAAGACAGATATTAAAACAGAAGAAGAACTAGCAGGGGATCGAGGAGAGGAGGGGAGGTTCAGGGGATCAGTGGCCTTAGTGCGAGTATTTCGACTCACGTTCGACTGCGAGCGCGTTAGAATTTTGTATGGGCAGTGGTGATTAAATAACCTATACAAAGTGAAGCGCCTGTCTCGGTTCAAACCCACGACCTTTAACTCATAAGACGCGCTCGTTACCAATGGGTCACCACTGCCCTACATATACTTGCTCAAAAACCCTCTGGGCTCCCCTACAACTAAGAAAGTTCCTTATTTACGTGATGAAGTAAGACCACGTCACATAAATAAGCGTCAGTGTCGTCAGAAACAAAAGCAACTCGGCATATTATTCTGAAAGTTACCGTCGACAGTTCGTGTCCTTATTTTCATTAAGACACAACTTTTAATGAGTCCAACTGTTCGCAACTGCATCTGGTCTTGATACACTCTTAGTTAATTAAATTATGATACCTTAGTTTCTTGAAGTGAGATTATATTAACTGGAATAACGCTAATGGATTGGAAGAGAGGCAGGTTTTACGTGGAAGATGAGAAATTATACTATGCTGATGGTTCATATACATTGAAGGGATTTCTAGACTATTACCTACTTCTACAAGGTTATTAATAATTAACTATTAGTACTACAAGGGGTTATTGTACTTCTTCTTCTTAGCGTGTCGATAGCAATCTGAATAGACTCGGCCCAGTATTCGGCTACTTGTTTGGCGCCATCACCAGCGTCCACCAGTTCCTGTAACGTGCAGCTGACAGGACACGCAGGACACGATATTAAGTTTTCCATTTTGTATTCATCATTATAAACAACTTTCAGTACCATAGTTAAAGTTGTTTGTAATGATGAGCATACCAACCAATTAAAGCACTATTAGTTAACCACCAATAATCCTGTATACTTTATCATCACACCCGTTTTCCCAAAAAGGGGTAGACAGAAGTACACTAACCGAGTAAAAAAGACAGATCCCTGCCTGCTTTTGCAATTATCCTAGTGAAAAAACCCAATAAAACTTTGCCCGACACGGGAATCGAGTCTAGCCAGGGGCTAGGCTATCGAGGGACCAGGAGGAAAATAATATTTTGTTCTATTCCCATCACTTGTAGGTTCCATTTATTCAAAAGTATTTTTATTCACAGACTTCAATGTAATTTCCAGCGCTCAATATCCTTTTATACAGAGAATCGCGATAAATTCCCAATAACCAAATGACGCGTGAATTTTACAGAAAAAAACCTCTGTAACGGACGTGTTGATAAATCTTTTGGATACCAATGATAAATAAAAGACAAGGGATCTTTTGTGAAAATATTTATTTCGTAAATGTTGCTAAAAGCTTGCTTAAAATTAAGTAATGATTAACTACTGTTTAACCATATTGTTTAGGATTCCGTATCAAAATGGCGAAACGGAACCCTTATGGTGAGACTAAGTCTGTCTGTCTGTCACAGCTGGATATCTCAAGAACTACTAATGCTATCAACTTGAAATTTGGAACAGTTTTATAGATGACGTTTGCCCAACTATTTTACAAATAAGAAAGAAATAAAAATAGTTCTTTTTTTTGCAGCAGTAACTGAAAGGGGGTCTGAAAAATTCGAAGCCGAGCTACTCGGACATGTGGTGTGGCATCATATGAAAGAGCGCAGTTTGCACATTCTCAAACATTTTTTTCTTTTTTTAGCATACTTTTTCAGAACTCATCAACAAAAGTTACATTAGTTCCACTATCGGTCAAGAGATGGCGTTGACATAAAACTGCAATATTCTACACCGCAGTGCACAGTGTTAAAATTCTTTGCATTAGTCGTTTAAGATTTTATTGCTGAATGGGCCTGCTCTAAATAACGTTTCTAAATATTAAATACCATATTCTTTAAAAATAATTGAATTCTTATTGTTGAATTATACCTTCCTACGTCGCCAGTTGCCTAGCCCTTCCCAACTATGTTGCGGTCGGCTTGCAGCTGACTACCAGTATTTTACATGGAGTGACTGCCTATCTGACCTATACAACCCAGCTACTGGGTAATACGATACCCCTTGGTATTAAGACTGGTTGTCAGATTTTCGAGCTTCTAACGACCCGTAACGACTGTCAAAGAACCACAAATGACAGTCGAGATAAACAGCTTTATGTGTTTGGAAAGCACGTCTCAGTATGTAAAGATGGTCACCCATCCACGGCCTAGCCGCGGCAAGCGAAGCCTAACCTGATCGATCGACCCCTGCGGCTGTTTTTACTTACTTTCAATATTATACGATGATATTATTTCGAGGAGAATAACTCTTTAACCAACAAATTAAAATGATGTGAGATTTTTGCAAAGCGATTGTTGCGTCAACAATAAATCTGGTTTAACGCCCAGTAATAAAAGCTGGTTCGCTCAATTAAATAAACAGATTTTTTCAACGACCCAATTTTAATGGGCGAAAGAAAAATGATCGGTTTAATGGCTTTTAAATTCTGGAGGAAATTGTTTATTGACGAAAATTCTGAGAACTTTAATTATTGATAAAGAGCTCAGTCCAGTTATTTATATTTATTTATTTAAAGGGGAAGCGCTAAGGTAGCCCGCGAAATTTAAATTTTCTTAAAGTTGTACATAGATTAAAATATGATTCGCGACCGTAACAAACATGTATTTACGGAATTATAATTATTAGAATCAATAATAAGTTGTATTATTGATTCTAATGATTATAATTCCGTTGGATTAGTGTAATCCTAAAATGTCAAGATTTCATGAAATAGTCATTCAGTAGGATGACTTGGTCTTAGAGAGTTGTATTGATGACTTTAATGATTATAATTCTGATACATATTTGTTACGGTCACTAATCATATTTTAATCAACATACAACTTAATACTGACCAGCAAATTGCAAAAAACGTAAAAATGTATTTCGAGGGCTACCCGCTTTTTTTTTCCGGATGGGAAATCTTCAAATGACCCCTCCCGCTCTGGGTGGAGCGGAAGGGAGTGTCAGACTCTTACTGACTAAAACCCACCCGTGTTCCTTCCTTAGCCCTTTATGTTCCGGGCCAGCGGTAACCCTTTCGCCTTACCCCGCTTTCGCCTTAATATTTTAAGCAAACAAATGACAGACTATGTCCATTGAAGCCGTCGTGACAAACATTACGCGCCTGTCATCTTTCATCGTTTAATGTGACTTTATAACGTTTGTTCTGTCCTATCTGATAGCATTTTCTACCAGTTAACCTTTGGGTGATGCAGCAATGCAATGCCATGCAATTATGAAAATTGAGGAATAAATATTTTTAATATATAAATAGGTACGCAAAAATCTGTTAAATCTATAAATATGATATAGGAGGACTTCTTCTTTCGCATCAGTCTATCCTAGCCACCATTTTCAGGTCGTCTGTCCATCCAGTTGGGGAGTGTCCCACATTACGCTTGCCGATATGCGATCTCCATTCCAGGACTCGTCTGCTACACCGGCCATCGGTGCTTCACCAAATATGGTCAGCCTACTGCCACTTCATCTTGCGTCTCTGCAAGCTGTCGGTAACTCCAGTATTTCCGGATCAGTTTCTGATTTTATCCTTCAAATAAACTCCGAGCATAGCCAGCTCTATAGCACGCTCGACATTAAATTTATGGACCAACCCGACTACCAGTGTCCACGTTTCGTACGTAATATCTCGTAGATATGTCATGTAAGAGAGAGAGCAGTGGTAACCGTGGTGGATTACTGCCCATTCCCTCTCACAGAGAGGAGGACTGTGTCCCAGCAGTGGGAACGTTATACGCTGATTATGGATACGCAAAGTATACAAACAAAAAAAAAACCAAAAATACTTCCTCCACCAAAAACTCAAAACTAAAACCATATTCTTACCGCACAGTGGTGATCTAATTCCTAAAGCAGTTTATAAACTAAGCCCGGATCGAGGCAACTTCCAGCCGCACTAACAATGTGGACGGACGAACTTCAATCTGACTAAAATTCTGGCATCCTTGCGGTGTTCCCGAATAGTTTCACTTGAAACAATTCCTTATTAATCCTTAACTATGCAGCAAGGTCGCTTAGCCTATTTGTATGACGGTAGTAATTATGAAAAATTTTGGTACTTTTAGCCTCTGAATTTTAAAATTTTTAAGTGTATATGTACAGGTTAGATTGTTCAGACGGGGCAGTTAGGGCAGGTGAGGAAAGTTTGCGGAAAATACGTACAAGTTCCAGAAACAGTCAGATAAAAACGAAATGGTCAAGGAATACCTGAAAAGTGCATATCTGTTCTCGCTTTTTGCGATCTCTCAACTGACGAAATTAAAGGCAATATTCTTTACCCAATAATTCATCATATTATTCCATAATGTTATTCGTGCAACTAAAGTTTTTTTTATTAAAACCATGGATAAACGCCTACCAACTATTATCTACTTATCGCTTAAAGTTTTTCTTATTTATGGTAAAAGCTTGACGTACTTTATAACCATAGCATCTAGTCCAAAATGTTTAGTTACTGCTTCATTATAATTTTCATGTTCTGCACTCTCATAAAAATATTCCCACCTGCAGGGCTAGCATGGGCTGGGGATAAAACTTTTGTCCACCGGTTATTTCCACTGACAAGGGATAAAATTATTTTATCCACCTGCCAAAGCACGGCAACAGGGGGAAAGAGAATTATATCACTTTTTGACATTAGACGTGGATACTCACCCCCCGCCTATAGCATGGCGACTAGTGGAAGAGAAAAAATACAGATATTTTGACATAACAAAGGGAGAAACTTGTCCTCGTCTTTAGATGGTGGGTTTAAGTATATCTCTTGGAGAAAATATAATTAATTGTAATATAAAAATGTCTCGTGCTTACTGGAGCTTAGTGTTGTCGTCGGAAAGGGAGAAAATCGAGCGAAAAATACACCGGCGTTCAATTTGAATAAAATAAATTTATACAATAAAATAATAATAATAATTAATAACAATAATTTATACAATTTAAACAATAAAACAAATAAAGTACTTTCGTTTACGACGATATTCTCGACTATTTTGTAATTGAATAAAAGTTTTCTTATAATGGCAATAATTTCGGGGACAAGCGTTTCCCCTGGTTTGTCCACCGTGATAGTTTATCCACCCATGTCGCCATGCTCGGAGGGTGGACAAAATTGACAGAGGGGAATAGTATTTTGTCCTCTCCCCGTGGATAAAATGTCTCCGGCCATGCTAGCCCTGCAGCAGTTTATTTTTCCCAAACTTCACCAAACTATTCTATAAATCACAAAACTCAACTAATTAACCAAAACTGTTAACATTTAGCACCCAAAACAAAAAAAAATTAGGAGGAAGTATCAAAGTTTCACATAATTACCGCGGGAGCGCCATTTTATTGGTCCCAAGACGATGCAAGAATTTCGGTGAAAAAAACGTAACTTCACTTAGGAGTGTGAAACCCATGTGTCGTGATTTGTGGCTAGGAAATACAACTTGGGATGGGATTTTTGAAATTCCTACGTTATCTTGTGGCTAAATTAAGGAAGATGTAAGAAAAATAGGGGTTGGAGTTATTTTGAACTAACTAAAGCTAACCTAACACCTGTCAGTGCTACAATTCTTTTAATTATCTAAAAAGATCGGATTCACAAAACACGTATTCGTTTATAAATGACACTGACGAGTGTCAAGAACGTATTTTTATTACTCTGGACCAATAATAATAATCGCCAAGTTTTCGTCGTTTTGTCTCTTTTCGCTCCCGATAACGTAATTATCATGCCGTCGCATCACAGTCCAAAGCCAGACATAGGCTTCCCCACAACACCCTTTTTTTTTACGTGGAGAAATGTTCATGCATTCTGCACTAAAACGGGGTGATTGTGTTTTTATGTGGGACTCTAACCCACTAAAACTCTACGGTGTCCTCCTCTGCCGCTTACCGCGGGAACACGGGCACGCGTTAGCACTCAACCGTGAACCCGCCGCGGCTGACCATCACCGGACCCTCCTCTGGGGAGTACTCCCCATAACCGGGGCACCAGAACACATAGCACGCCGTGACCACCCCAGGGACCAAACCAGCAACACCCTGTCCTCTGTCTTCCGCATCCAGTCTATTCCAGCCACTTTTTGAGGTTCTTCGGTCCTTCTAGCTGGGGGGCGTCCCAGAATACGCTTGTCGGGACTCTATCTGCTCCACCGACCATCCATCCTTCGATAAACATGGCCACTTGCACTTCAGCATGTGTTGTGCAGACACCAGCACATCAAGCTACCCGAAACTGTCAAATTTTCCCAATCAACTTTGAATCCTAGGCTTTAGCTATAAAGTTGAAAATCTATTAAAGAAATTTGACAGATTGTAGTAGCTTGATGTGCTGGCGTCTGTACACTGCCAGCTATGTTCTCCGGTTCTTTCCCGGATTATTTTATTTCTAACGTATACTGAGTTTTAATAGTATAAGAGGGCAGTGTTGGCCCAGTGAGAGCAGTGGTGGCCCAGTGGTCACGGACACGACTTACCAGTTGTAGGTCGTAGGTTCGAACCCAGACAGGCGCTTTACTTTGTGTAAATTATTTCATCACCACTGCTCTTAAAACGGTGAAGGAAAACATCGTGAGGAAACCGGCATGTCCTAGAACCAAAACTTCTAAGACATGTGACATCCACCAACCCGCACTGGGCCCGCGTGGTGGATTTCGGCCCACTCCCTCTCATTGAGAGGAGGCCTGTGTCCCAGCAGTGGGAACATTATAGGTTGATTATGGTAAGTGGCCAGCTCATGTATACTGGTTTTTATACGACAGACGAGCGAGCCGCACGTCTGAACTATAATAAATTGCCGACTGGTCTACCGCCTCCCTCATTCAATGTATTGCGCATAGGAAAAGCTTCATTTTACCACGTGAATTCAAAAACGCAATCATTGCCAACATTATAAGGTCTTTCCTCCCTCCTCTTAAAATCAAAACGACACAAATGCTATACGTTTTCGCAGAATAACCGCCCTTAGAACTAGACAACATAAAGGTCATAGTCCTTCAAAATTGAATCGTCATTTTTTATGTTTCAGTACCAAGGTGGAATAATGACAGTAATAAATCATATGGATCGTTAGGCACGTTCCCCTAGTGTTGGGTTCGATTCCCGGCCGAAATGGTATCATCTGTCAATGAGTCTGGGTGACTTGACGCGACTGGCTAATGGAGTAGCCGTGTTAGTAACAATGGGAACAATTATGTGTAGATATTCTTTTATTTCGGCTGGATATCAACATGATGCGATGACATGACGGCGTGTGGCGATCAACGGCCTCTAACTGGGTTACTGTCAATGTAACAAAATCAAAATCGTTTATTTTTATAAAAGGAAAATCACACCACACTAATATTATAAAGGCGAAAGTTTGTGAGTGTGTGTGGGGGGGTGTGGGGGTGTGTTTATATGTTTGTTACTTCTTCACGCTCAAACGGCTGGACCAATTTCGATACGCGGGTTGAACCGCGGGGCGCAGCTAGTCTATTTGTATAAAAGGAAAAGTTACAAAAGATGATAAATAGAATTGTTTCTAAAGTAAGTAAGACAAGATTTTTTGTTCAGAAATTCGCCGACAGAATAAAAACTAAGTATGCGGTATCAACAATTTTTTTAAAAACACAAATTTTTTGTAAGGTAGTTCTTTTATTCGGATAGGTAAGGAGTTTTAGATAAGCGGCGCCATATACCTACACGCAGCTGCGCCTGAATAGTTTTTACTTGTACCTAACTATTTTTTCTTTTATTTGTGCTAAATGACATGACCTTGCTTCTTGCCTGTCATGATTCTAGGTCAACGGGAAGTACCCTATAAATTTTGATTCCCTTGAGAGTGTCGAAATATGCGTTTTTGCGGCATAAACGGCCGTATCTTTTTTACGATAACTTAGAAGTTTGATTTTTTCACAGCATCAAGGTACTGTAGACCTGAGTATAATATGGTTATAATTTCAACTCGATACCTCCACGCGTTCCCGAGATAATGGGTCTTGACAGACAGACAGACGGACAACAAAGTGATCCTATAGGATTCCATTTTTTCCTTTTGAGGTACGGAACCCTAAAAAATAAAAAGGAAGAAAATAAGCTTAATAAGTTATGTAGAGAGAATTCCTCTTCAAGAAAATTTACTTTATCATCGTCTTTCATGAGGCAAACAAGAATACTTAATTTTCCTAACACTTCTTTAAAAACTCGGCAATCTGTCACACTAACACATCCATTCGACCACTACAAAAATAATAGCAAAAACATAAAAAAGACAGATGCACGACATTTAACTCGCACATAACACCTATTCTGAAACAGGAAGCCGATCGACTTCCCCTCGAGTTGCGGAGAAAGAAACAAGACTAACAAACGTACATAATTGATGGGGGAACGACGTCCCATTTCATCAGCTGTCCTCAAACGATGACATTTGAGATGAGGTTTAAAATAGTTTCGTTTTTATGATACGATTCGTCGAGTCGTGATCCGATTTATCGTGAGTCAATGCAATTAGTCAATATACGAGAATAAATCCGAAGAATCAGAATATATCTGCAGGAGTAAGGCCTTTTGCACATTATAAGAAACTTTCTTGTGTCTTATGAGAAATGTCTTATAAGAAATTCAGTCGTAATGATTGTTATATCAGACCATGCATATTACAAGATATTTTTTCTTATGTCGGATAAGACACGCGCATACTAGTCATTTTGTCGGCTGCATGTTCGATGTCGTGTGTGTCTTATAATGTGCAAAAGGCCTTAGGCTGGTGTCACTTAAGCTGCATGTAAAAGTTTAGTTAAAAACAATATCACACGTACAAAATTGCATAAGTCACAGTTATACCCACAAAAAGCTTACCTACTACTTGATATTTAAGTTGTGTATATGTTATTTTTATATTTATTTTTCAGTCGCATCTGATTTGATTACGAATAGGTCTAGACATCTAATTTTATCAAATGTAAGTACAAGTAATAGTGATAGTAAAAGTGTGTATGTAAGTACAGACGGCAGCACATCAAGCTACCCGAATCTGTCGAATTTTCCCAATCAATTTTGAACCTTGTTTTAGTGACAAAGTTGAAAATCTATTTAAAAAAATTGACAGATTGTAGTGACTTGATGTGCTGGCGTCTGTACCTCCGTATTTATATATTATGTATTATATATTTTGTTAAATAATTGAAAACGACGATAACTAACCTAAACCAACAATTTACAATTTCGGAGTAATCAATTGCTTTTTTTAAATCTTGATGACTGATTTCTTAAAACAACATCAAGTCCCATGAAAACACTTGTTCGAGGTCGTCATGTTTCACCACGATCCAGCACAGCCAGGCGACAAAGAATACATTCGGTTTAGCAGCTTGGCCTGTACCAACAAGCCCTAGGGGGGGCTTGGTGGTACACACAAAAAGCCAACGAACACAGGCCACACACAGGGGTGTGTGACTGTAACATAAAAATAAAGTAACCAGTAAAACTATCAGACACCGCAGGATGTAAAAGTCTTCCACAATAAAACGCAGCTCAGCCCTGCGACCGTTTTGAAAGCTTTTCAGTTCAGTTTGTTATTGTAGCAATAGTGTTCTAATGTCCGTTTATTTGTCATACAAAACAGTTACACCTCGTCAAGTTTCAGATATTTTTAAACAGCATGCCTCAGAAAGATGTGGTTTTAAGGATGTGATATTATAGATCAATAAACTAAACAACTTTCTCCTTGAGACCAACATCATCATCGCTAAAAAATAATTCTAGTCCATGATCTTCTCCAGGTCATGGTGGGACCCGCTGAGGGACAGCAGGTCGAGGCCTATCGGGTAAGCGGTGAATGCTTATGGGAACCCCGCATAAGCATTCACCGCTCACCCGATATTTGGACGTACTTATGCAAAAGGGAACCAACCCACACATTGACAGTTTCGAGATAAAACGATTTTTAACAAAATGTTGTAAAGAAAGTAAACTGTTCATAATTATATTAGGATTACTTTGCAATATTGTGTAAGATACTGCATTTTACGAATCTATGTAAAAATAAAAGAGTTTTTTATGTAAGTGTCTTTTTTTTAATAAATTATCTCTGGTTCCTTGTTGCAAAAAACCTAAAATGTGGGTTGGTTCCTTGTTACACTAAATAAACATATGAATATTATTGGTGAAAATAACAAAAACTCGGTTTTTTAAGGAAATTTTATTGAAAAATTACTTGGATACCTAAATACTTAGGTACATAATCAGTGGAGCGAGTTGAGGAACCAGATTAGTAAAATTTTGTAGCTTGTGAAAGCTAATAATTTTATTATTTTCGCTCATCTGGTTCATCTACCTCGAAATCAGGTTGCCCTGAATAACCTTTCAGATCATCTTCAATTCTATCGTCTCCTAGAAGATTAATATAAAAGCCATGGGAATCTTTAGGAATGAGGTGCAGAAGGCTCTTCAGGCCCTTTCACTTACCATCAGGAACAGGCTTCCCGTTTGGCCAAAGAGGTTCCATTACCTCCCTCGTAAGAACAAAAGTTGGCCTACCGCCTAAATTTTTTTAATGTTAACCTTTTTATAATCCTCGGTCAAATTAGACCTCGTAAAAATTTCCTCCTTTTTGAACATTATTTCCTTTGTGTCAAGTCAAGACACTTTATGACCATCTACAGTTTTCTTCCTATTTGTTATGTTTTTTCCAGCTTCAATGAAGACAAGAAATCTTCAGGCTTCATTCTATGTACGCGCATAGGTTTATTTTTTTTACAATTTTTCATAACCTACATGATTGTAATCATCAGGTGTGTATATACTCGTATCATGTTGTTTTATAAGGAAGATTCAGTTTTTCCGAAATCAGTGGCGTTGGGAAGAAAGCTGTGTCCCGATTCTACAAATTGTACGAGTATATTAATTTGTTCAATATGTGGCAGATCGAAAAGCACAGCTTTTAGCATCAAAACCAATTTTATATTACGGTTTTGTTTACCGCACAAATCACTCCATAGGATTAGGCGTTTCACGTTGCTCCCAATCCTATCTAAAATATGCTTGATTAAACAACAGCCTTCCTCTTGAGCACCGCGGCCTGCTTCACCTTCTACCCAAAGGCAACTTTGGGTATACAATTTAGGTATACACACTGCGAGCAATGATGAAGCTCATTGCAATGTGTGGGTAGAAGGTGAGGCAGGCCGCGGTGCTCAAGATGTAGGCTCCTGTCTAATCAAGCATATTTTAGAGAGGATGGTCATAAAGTGTCTTGGCTTGACACAAAAGAAATAATGCTCAAAAAATAGGAAATTTTCACAATTTTTATGAGGTCTTTGACAGAGGATTATAAAAAGGTTAACATTAAAAAAAATGTACTCGGTAGGCCAACTTTTGTTCTTACGAGAGAGGTAATACAACCTCTTTGGCCAAACGGGAAGCCTGTTCCTGAGGCTATGTTAAAGGACCTGAAGAGCCTTCTGCACCTCATTCCTAAAGACTCCCATGGCTTTTATATTAATCTTCTAGGAGACGATAGAATTGAAGATGATCTGGAAGGTTTTTCAGGGCAACCTGATTTTGAGGTAGATGAACCAGATGAGTGAAAATAATAATAAAATTAGTAGCTTTCTGAAGGTACAAATTTTGACCCATCTGGTTCCACAACTCGCTCCATTTGGAGCGAGTTATCGAGCCAAGTGATTTTTCAATAAAATTTCCTTAAACAAACTGAGTTTTTGTTATTTTTACCAATGATATTGAAATGATTATATATTTTAACAAAGAATCAACCGACATAATAGGTTTTTTGCAACAAGGAACCAGAGACAATTTATTAAATTAAAAAAAGACACTTTTAACATAAAAATCTCTATTTTTTTTACATAGATTCATAAAATGCAGTATCTTACACTATATTGCAAAGTAATCCTACTAGATTACTTTCTTCACAACATTCTGTTAAAAATTGTTTTATCTCGAAACTATCATTGTGTGGGTTGGTTCCCTTTTGCATAAGTACGTTCAAATAATAAACAAGGAACCATGTCATATGGATCTCATAGACTAACGGCAATTTTATTATGCAAACTGGAACCAAACCGCATGATCTCTTTTATAAATTAAAAGAAATATCCTCTATGTGGAACCATGTGACATGGTTCTTTGTTAAAGCATAGGCTAACGGCAATTTTATTATGCAAACTGGAACCAAACCGCATGATCTCTTTTGTTAAATCATATAAATATGTTTTATGCGGAACCATGTGACATGGTTCTTTGTCAAACAATATAACCACAAAGATGTGCAGTTTTTAACATTACCATACAGCATGGGTCTTTTTATTTTATTCGGAAACTACTAATATATGAGTTGGTATCCTTGTCGACATGATGTTTTGATATGAAAGAGTCATCAGACAACTATGATCTTTATAGGGCCGATAGAAGGTGCATTTTAAAAATTTTCTGTATACTTAACTCAATTTTGACCTACTTGTGGGTTGGTTCCCTTTTGCATAAATACGTCCATTTTATCTCGATTATCTCGATATATTTTATATCGATTTATCATTTATTTTGTGAATGTTTTTGAAATAAAAAATGTTTTGACAGAAAAAATAATTGAGAAAACGTGTGGCCGTGAAATTGGCTACCATGTCTTTCTTCATCATTTCAGCCGAAAGACGTCCACTGCTGGACTTAGGCCTCCCCAAAGCACCTCCACTTCGACTACAAACTTTTACTCAGTCCTGTAAGCGTAAGAATATAAAATAAACTAACTAACATCTACATTGTCATAATTATATGAAAGCTGGCTCAAAATAATCGCAAAGTTTGTTTGTCGGCAAGTGTCGAGATGCGTATCTCGCTGAACGTGGATGAAGTTATGAGAAATGAGGCATGAAATAATAAACTTTACAAAATTTTGGAATTTAATTTTTACCTACTAGCGAGGAAGTCAACTACATACATCAGAGAGGCAATTCTCGTAATTTTAATAAGTAAGTTCCCAGTCTGATCTCAGTCTCAATCTGCCAAAAATACCTCGAATTTTCCAAAATTTTCGTAAAGTTTTTGACATTTTTTTGTCGCTGAGATGAGACTGCGACTAGATTTTGAACGTTTTAAGTTACGAGAATTGGTCTTCTGGTCTCATCTCTCATCTTATATATAGCACTCGGCAATAGTGTAGCTTTAGATTGGTAAAAGAGTTTCCGTAATCGGCTCCCTAATTGCGTAACACGCTATCAAACTCAATATGAATCATTATGAAGGATATTTTCATATGTTTGAAAAAAAAATCTGCTCAACAACGTAAATAACTCAATGAATGTTGTTGAAATAAGTATCAAAATGAAAGCCATTGCTACTGACAGTGTGTTACGCAGTTACCCCGCTGATCAGTAATTTCAGAGACTACCTCTTATAAACACAGTATAAACAAACAATTTTACCTCTTTCATCTTATTTTAGTAGCCCTTAATTATTTATTAAAATATTCATGTACACATAAATAAATAGACAAAAAAAAAAAAACGGAGAAATAGGTACAGACGGCCAGCCAGCAAATCAAGCTACTACAATCTGTCAAATTTCTTTGATAGATTTTCAACTTTATCGCTAGAGCATAAGGTTCAAAGTTGATTGGGAAAATTTGACAGTTTCGGGTAGCTTGATTTGCTGGCGTCTGCACAAAGATGATGCTTATTTCTAAAGAAATCTCTTCCAGCATACCTGCGATGGGAAAGTAGATAAAGAGATGAAGACAGCGTGTGCAATATATAAATTCAAAAACAAATCACATAATAAAAAAAATAAAATAATGAGAATATACTTACAAACATATAGCTAAACATACATACTTCTTAAATAAATATCAGTAGAATGTTAATAATTATAACGTAATCAAAAATAATAAATTTAAGTATGATGAAGTGGAAAGATAGTGTTATTTTACTCTCCTTTTAAAAACTGAAACAGTTTGGCAGTCATGTCAGGCGAAAGTGAACTAGTCCATGTATCACTATTGAATTAGTTGGATATGATGGAAATGGAATACATTGCAAAATACAACATTTATGAAACTACCCGAAATAATATTAATTAATCATCTTGGTTCCTTACAACATAAACCGACAAAACACAAAAGCACAATATTAATAAGTAATTCAAGAGAAATTAATTATAAAATGAAAATAATGTCCTACGTCTTATCTAAGATGTTTTGTTCGCAAATTGTAATCAAACTCGGTAGGTACGTTGACAAATAATTTACGTTTAAAAGTTTTTGGTGTAATTTGTATTGAAACTTTTGTGTATTGTTCCGTCTTTTGAATTACGGAGTAAGTACAGTGAATGGGGTTTTCAAATATTAATTAATTATTGCATGGATAGGTACTAGTCGACCTCGTGAAATTGCTATAGCATCCTAACTCATCGTCTGCCTAGCCTTTTCCCAACTATGTTGGGGTTGGATCCAGTCTAACCGGCTGCAGTTGAATACCGGTATTTTACGGGGAGCAACTGACTATCTGACCTCCACATCCCAGTTACTGGGTAACACAATACCGCTTAGAAACACTGATAATAAGGTTAAGTTTGGTAACTTTAATAGATATGTCACTTGCACATAATAAAACGAGAAAGCCTATTTGTCTAAGTGATAGTTGGATAATAGGCTATTTGAGAATGTAAAAAATAAGGTCATAATTATTGACACTCGTAAAGATTATCGCTTTTAAAATCGATTTGCATTAATTTTACTACAAAACAATGTATTATTTATTAAAAAAATCCCGAAAAAACTTCATCTTTTTAAATCTGGCGCCATGTAATCGAAAACGGTCTGGATTGGCTGAACTTATGATGACGTCATGATATAGTCAATTTCTGTCTATCGTTGACAGAACAGATGACTTTTGTCTAGTATCTCGACCGTTTCAACGTTTGTTTACGTGTATTGTGACGTCACGACGCCATATTGTTAAAGATAGCGTTTTGGCGGCTTATTTAAACAGTACATTTTTATTTACTATTTTCTAAAAGAAATACATTATGCAATTTGAAGTAATAGGTTTTTGTGGGCTCGTTAGACACCATTAAATAATCTGAGATGTTTATCAGAAACCAGTCAAATAGCCTATTGGAACCTCAGTGAATTTTCCACTGACTGGGAGTTATTGTCAAAAGTGGTAAAGCAATTATGAGGTCGACTATACTATAAAATAGATGTTAGTGAATGATTTGATGATTTTAATTTTATTCTGAGAACTCTCGAAGTCCCAGGACTGATCATGGGTTGTCTCGTGTCCCGAAATTTTGAGACTGTCGAGACTTTCCAAACCTGAGCATGACACCGCGGCCACGAGCTACGCTCAAGCGACAAGCGTCTTGCAACAGCGGGGGCGGACTGAAAGTAGTTTTTATGAGCGTTCCACGAGGCACAGTGACGTCCTTGCCAAGTGATAAACAGGTGACGCGCGCGCGTGTCGCTTGACGCAAGTCTTGTCGCAAATCGCATCGCTCGAAGCCGTGTAAGCCGAGACCTGATGGGGTATATCTCGGAGCATCTCAGTACGTGCAAAGGATAATCCCAGTAGTAGTCACAAGTGACTTATAATCTATCTATACATCTACACTCCTCGGCTGAAACATACAATACATTTTTTTTTAGACGTTGCCCCACACTAGGAATTTCTCCTGTATTGTGGGTGCGTTTACAAACATTTAATCTCACATACACAAACAGCCAGACCCGGAACAACTACTTGTAGGTCATACAAATATTTGTTCCGTGCGGGAATCGAACCCACGACACGCAGCGCAGCAGTCAATCGCTTAACCACTGCGCCAACCTTGCCGTCACGACATACATACATGATTATGTAATGTATCACACTAATAATATTATAAAGGCGAAATTTTGTGAGTGTGTGTGTTTATATATTTGTTACTTCTTCACGCTCAAACGGCTGGACCAATTTTGATAAAATGCACGTTGGTACCTGACACCCTGGATTTACATATAGGCTACTTTTTATCCCGATATTCCCACGGGATCGAGATGACGCGGGTGAAACCGCGGGGCGCAGCTAGTGTAATAATAAAGCTGAATAGTGTGTTTGAACGCGATAATCTCTGGAACTACTAGTCGAATTTACCTACATAACTAGGAAGGTGCAATCTGTATTAAAACGTTCTGTGTACCGTTGGTTTGTAGACTTTCATGTTACAGATGGAGAAAGCTCTGCCGACCGCTGCTGCTGCGCAGAACGGCCGAGTAACGCCAAGGGCCACTACGTGGTTGACCAGCGTGACAGGCGGCGTTTCTTCTTCCTCCGTGATAACTCCTTCGACAACAGCTGATGCCAGTAAAGAAGACCGCCGACACGGCTGTAGTCAAGAAGACCGAATGCTATCGTCTATGTGTGTTAACTATATCTATAGGTCATCGTATCAAAATTTATCTTGGTTGAATTTATTAGGTATACCTAAAAAGATTATTTATCGTCACACCACAGAGCACTTTTTAATTGGTGTTACTGACCGATTTATTTGTTGTTGCCATGCCATATGACTTACTTGTTGTGCCCATGTTTAGATACTAAAATGTTTGTAAATACCATTAAATTATTTTGTAAAGAAATAGCTAAGAGATTAATTTAATTATCAATAATATTTTTGTATAAATGTTTGTTTTGTATTAATAGTTCAGTTCATTTTATCTGTTGCAATATCCAGAGGTCTGTTCCAGAGGGTCATGGCCGTCCGACTAGTCCGGGGATACCGCACGGTATCCGGGGAGGCAGCGAGCCTCCTTGCCGGATTGCCGCCATGGGATCTGGAGGCCAAAGTCCTCGCTCACATATGGGAGTGGCGTGAGGAGGTAAAACGCCGGAGCGTAACTCCGCTGCCCAAAGAAATCGCGGCGCAGCGGACAGAGCTCCGGCGGGATCTCATGGCGACATGGAGAGTGCGACTGTCGCAACCCAGTGCTGGGAACGCCACAATTGCGGCGATAAGTCCCCTCTTTGAGGAGTGGCTAGAGAGGCGCCACAGCGTCCGCACCTTCCGCCTAACGCAGGTCCTCACCGGGCACGGCTGCTTCGGGAGGTTCCTTTTCAGAATAAGGCGGGAGGAAACGCCCGGGTGTCACCATTGTGTGGATCGCCCGGAGGACACGGTGGAGCATACGGTGGAGATCTGCCCAGCTTGGGCAGAGCACCACCATGTCCTCAGGGCGGCGATCTCTCGCGTCCGGCCCTAGTCCAGGCCATGATACGGAGCGAGAGTACATGGGAGATTGTCGCCTCCTTCTGCGAAGTAGTAATGCCCGCGAAGGAGGAGGCAGAGCGCGTGAGGTAAAGGCAATCCTTGCGCCCTCACGCCCCTAGCCGCCGCAGGAGACGCCCCGGGCGTCGGGAATCAATAGCTGATTCCCGGCCACCGTAGGCGCGGGCTTGCGGACGGCGAGCAATGGGCAGCTCGCCGTCCGGTAAGGACCAGGCCCGGGTCGATGGCGCGTTGTCTCAATAGTTTTGGTTTTATGATGCGCAAAGTTGATTCACCCAATTGCGCTGTCTGTAGTCATAGAAGATATAGGTCACATCTTGACGGAATGTAGTCGTATTGGAGTCCAAAGACATCAAACTTTTGACAATTATTTTAATGTAGGCTACTATTATAGCGTCCTGCCCTTACCATTGTCAGATGAGGCCAGAACACTATATCATATTATTATCATGGGTACAAGGTTGCGGTTATGTTAGTTTGTTATATTTATTGTATTCAATAATCGGGGTGACATATTCTTTATAGAAAAAACCCCGTAAATAAACAAAAAAATTAATATATTAAAGTAGGCAGAATTGGCTATCCAAAGAGCAGAAATTCTTCTAAGCATGTTGACTCCACCATTCGAAAAGGGCCGAAAATGAGCGTGTAGCAACGCCTGGTGGCTGCTGCCTGTCATCCCCTCCTTGCAACGACTTTTCCGCTAACACTACTGTTATTTATCACCATTATATTTAGCTGTAAGTCTTCTAACGTCCTTAAATAAATAAATTATTGGTTATTATTAAGTTTAGTTTAAGCAGTGGTGGCCAAGTGGTAACGGTCGCGACTTACGAGTTTTAGGTCGCAGGTTCGAACCCAGACAGGTGCTTTACTTTGTGTAAATTATTTCATCACCACTGCTCTCAAAACGGTGAAGGAAAACATCGTGAGGAAACCGGCATGTCCTTGAACCAAAAATTCGAAGACATGTGACATCTGCCAACCCACACTGGGCCCGCGTAGTGGATTACGGCCCACTCCCTCTCACAGAGAGGAGGCCTGTGTCCCAGCAGTGGGATATATAGGCTGATTATGATATTATGATGATTAAGTTTAATAAGTTCAGGAACCTATTTATTTGCGTTTGTAGTGTTTACGTGCTACATGTTAAAAATACCTAGTTATGTGGTTGTACTTTTATCATGCAAATCGAGTTATTATTATTATCATCGGGACTGTTCTTTTTGTCAGCTCTATGGCTGCTTTTAGCTACATTTACGGGCCAAAGCCAAGTCAATGCAGCGTGTGGTATAAAGATGAGGGTGTGTTTTCTTTCTATAACTGCATGAACTTCCCAACTATTCTGCAGGTGTTTAAGATGGCAGCTTTCTATTCTTTTTTATTATATAAATCGACATATACGTCTAGCACGTCAACGGCGGCGTCTATGGACCCAGTCAGTAGGTCTACTGCTCACCCATCAACCCGCATTAGACAAGCGTGATGGGATTAACTGACTATACCCCTTCCCAGTGTGAGACAGGAAAAAATGGAAAGACGGAAGGGAGGCCTTTGCCCTGCAGTGGGAGGCACAGGCTCATAATAATAATATTAATAAGTGCTGTTCCCGAGAGCCTCGACCAACACCGAGGAGGCTCTCGTTGGGCAGCTGGATCAAGGGCTTGATCCAGAAAGCGGTACTTCTGGACACGGCCCGCATTGTTAGGAGGTTCCTCTCCCTGGAGCCCTGACCGCCGGTAGCTTGGACACCGGTGGGCTACTATTTTGTATATTTTTAAATGTTGTTATATTTTTTAAATCCTAATATTTAAAAATATAATTTATATGTGATATTTAATGAAATAAAGGAAATAATAATAATATAAATCCAAATAATTTATACATTATACTGAATCAGATAGTAAAGGTAACATCAAATTAGGCGTATCGGTTACCATGATTCAATATGGCAGTAGCAATGGGAAATCCACTTAGGCATTCATAGTGGAGCGTCTAGACTCAATTATAGCTACCGTATCGAAACTAGACTGAAATATATGCCTGGCACGAAATTCTTGGAAATGCTGATCGAGATTATGATTTCTAGTATGATATTATAGCTATATTTGATTTCGTGTTGATTGTAATACAATGTAGTCTCTAATAAATGTTCATTACCTACGTAGGTACCTTCTTATTGGTGGCAAGTGTCACTGACTCTGGCAGAGCCACCACCAGGGATTTTAATTTTGATAACACAAAAAATTAAAACCCCAGATTGTGGCTCTGCCAGTGTCAGTGACACTGGTGGCATACGTAATCTGCATTCGTGATTTATCTGCCGGCTGGCAGTGTCAACATTGATGACGCATAAATGTGCGAAGCGGCGAGCGCTGTGGTTACGTCAGAGCCAACGAATCATCATTTGTGCGTACATTCGCTCCGGCCGGCCGCGGAATCGCCAGCGCAGGTAGTGATAACGAGTCAGCTGACCGGCTCTGAGAACACTATGGCTTTATTGGAGAATCAATAGCGTCCGGGTGGTAATGAAATTTCACAAAAACTTCGTATTAAAGACGAGGAATGGCAACAAGTTTCGTATAAGAAACGGACAAAGTACCGTTTTACTGGCAAGTCAGGAATTGCGAAGGATTTAAACTGTAATTTTAAAGCAGCTGAAAAGAAAATTCCGATACTCATTGCGATTATTCACGGCGAAACAACGGAAGACGATAGAATTACATACATTTACCGTAAAACACAGGAAACTGTATGTCTTGATAAAATTAAAATGAGAAAAGTCAAGGGCGATAATGCTTACAAATTCTTTGTGTCTGAATCCAAAGTATCATTATATTTATTATTATTAGCGTGTGATGTCTCACTGTAGGGCACATGCCTCCCTACTCTCTATTCAAAGCTGCTAAGGACCAGTTGTTGTTGGAGTCCAGCTCATCCCGCAATCTCCGTCTGGGCCTGCCACGATCTCCACAGCTTTATCTGTTCTGTGACGATCTCCATAATCAGCCTATAATGTTCCCACTGCTGGGACACAGGCCTCCTCTCAATGAGAGGGAGTGGGCCATAATCCACCCCGCGGGCCCAATGCGGGTTGGTGGTGCTACGATCTCGCTTGCCATTAAGATGGACCAAATGGGTCGTAAGTTTGGCCCATTGTTCGTCTGACATGCGGCAGATGTGTCCAGCCCAGTTCCATTTTAGCGTGGCAACTTTCCAAGTGACATCAGTTACCGATGGTCGTATTCCTAACCCGGTCTGTTAGTTTGATACCCAGAATACTCCGTTCAATAGCCCTCTGGCAAACCTAAGTATCATTATACCTGGATGAACTCAAACTCAAACTCAAAGCATTTATTTCAATTAAACCAATTACAGGCACTTTTGAATTGCCAAGGGGTCGGTCAGTCAGAAAGATGAAGCTAGTTGCCCATTCCAAAGCGTAGGTACCTATGGAGAAGAACGGGCAAGAAACTAAATGGACACTCTTTTAAATCAAAATAATATGGTTACAAAGTCTTGTTTACATCATTCATGTTAAAAATTATGCATGCGAGAACGATGCAGAACGTTAAAAGCGTCCGTAATGAAAAGACGAGAAAAAAAAAACAATTCAAATATTAAATTAAATTAAAATAAGCCATGGCAGCAAAGAGATGACCAGTCCCTACTGACGGCGCCCGTTCACGAACATGAAAAACACGAACATAAGGCCTGCTGGTATCTTTTTTAGACGCTCCATGAATTTTAACTATCGAAATACGAACAGATTCTCCTCTGTGGACGGCGCTGAACAACTTAATAACGGGTAGACGTCAAGCGATCAGTAGGTAGTGTTCGGGAGTTGTCGCACCTGTGACCTAATTGCACAAGGGCGTGGAAAACCGGAAGGTCTTCAAAACCGGGTTTGAATTGCGGTTTTGTGGGCCCAAAACCGGAAACCGGTGTTTGCCCCGGTTTCGGCAACAATGTTTATATTGTTTATGTAGTAGAATTTTAACAAGAAAACAATATTCTTAGATACCCACAAAATTCTACAAATAAAAAAAAAAATTGGATATAGGTACCTCTTTTTAATCAACCATTTATGCCTACCAATACCAAGTACACCACATTAATAGTTTAAAACATGAACTTAAAATAATATAAAAATTCCTTAACTGAGATCAAATCAACAACAAGTAAGTTTGTAGTAGCTTTAGTAGGTACCTAACAATTCTGTTATCAAGAATAATATGTTTTAAACAACAACAAACAACATTATTAAAGGATTCATATTTGACTATAGATATAACGAGATCAAATCAACTGTGTACCTTAAACTAATTTAAATAATCAATATTTTTTTTCCAAGAGACCGCTGTTCTTGATAATGTGTTCTTAAGAATAGAAGTGCATCTAACACTTTATCAGATTGCGTACTTCTTAGTTTGTTGCAAAAGTAACCAGCACTCGAAACGGCCCTCTCACTCTCTACACTTGTTGGTAGTACACACATCAAATAGTCGTAAGCTTCTATGAGATACACACCCCGATGCTCTCCGCTTTCATACATGGCTTTCTCTACCTTGACAAACCCTGCAAGGTCGAAATCAGACCGATTCTTGGGGGTTTTCCTGCATTTATCCAATTCCTTATTAAGCTGCTCTTCAAGAGTTAGCTCATCAGCTACAACTTCAGCGTCAGATAATGACGATATAGCGATGGCGCGGACCGCTCGGAGAGAACCGTACTTTTCTCCGAGCGATCCGTGCCATCGTATAAGTCCACGAACTCTGATACCATCCCCGTAGGGATGATATCAGTGTCCTTGGGCTTATATTTTAACTGCTCAAATATGTTTGTAATAGTATCAGACAGATAGTATAGAACTGTCCCGTTGGTCTCGTAATTGCAAGCGCGACTGCTGAGCGTGGGGTTCTGGGTTCGATTCCCTGGACGGACAAAGTGATAATAGGTTTTCCATTAGGAATTTCTTAGTAACAGTCCGAAGTTTGGAAGTTGGCGGTTTAATACCCCCGTGCCGTTGGTCCTGCGCCTGAACTCTCCCCGGTCGTGTCGGATTGCCGTCCCATCGGACTATGAGAGTAAAGGAACAGAGAGTGCACCTGTGTTTGCGCACATACTTGTGCACTATAATATCTCCTGCGTACCTGGCTAATCTCCATTGAGATTGGCCACCATGACCGTGCGTGACCGACCCGTGCTTGTGATAAGTATCTTTAACCATATTAAAGTAATCGAATCGCAACCCATGAAATATTTGTCATTGAGTAGTTCCGATGGCCATCTGTGGTCTTCATCAACAGCTCCACTTTACCAAATGATGATTTCCGAGAGCAAGTGCTCAAGTTACTTTTGAGTAGGCCACACGACGAAAGAGCATTGCTAGAAATGACGCGATTACTCAACTTAAATTCGGTTTCAATTTGACGCATCAGCATGACTAGTAGGTAGAGGTCGTCCTATGTAAAACTACAATCTTAATTAGGTATTATTTTTGTACGAACTGAACATTTTGGCATATTGAACCGTATGAAGTAAGTCCAACAAAAGGTAACTGCTGTAAACCGTTGAGGAATTCCCTCGACTGTCTATGGTCTCCATCATCAGACCTGTAATGGCACTTGTAACTTATATGGGTGCAAAAGTTTTTATTTATTTATCACATGAACTGTTTCCTTTGCCATTACAATTCTTATCAATATAAATGAATTAATTCCAAACACAAGGCAGCTACTGTAAACTGTTGAGGAGTTCCCTTAACTGTCATTCGTCTTCATCATCAGACCCCTAATGACAGTCACAACCATGTAGGTGTAAAGTTCACATCAATACAAATTCATCATCATCATCATCATCAGCCTATAGCAGTCCACTGCTGGACATAGGCCTCCCCTAATGAGCGCCATAGCGCCCTGTCTTCAGCTTGACGCATCCAGCATCTGCCTGCAGTCTTTCGCAGGTCGTCATCCCACCTGGCCGGAGGGCGTCCCACACTACGTTTGCCGAGTCGTGGTCTCCACTCAAGAACTCGTTTACCCCAGCGGTTGTCGGTTCTTCGCGAGATATGGCCGGCCCACTGCCACTTCAGCTTGCTAATTCTTTGAGCTATGTCGATAACTTTCGTTCTCTGTCGGATGCATTCGTTACGGATCCTATCCTTCAGAGAGACTCCGAGCATAGCTCTTTCCATAGCTCGCTGAGCGACTTTGAACTGGTGGACCAGCCGTATCGTGAGTGTCCACGTTTCAGCCCCGTAGGTCATGACGGGTAGGACGCACTGATTAAAAACTTTCGTTTTCAAGCATTGCGGTATAGATGACGAGAAGACTCGACGTAGTTTCCCAAACGCTGCCCAGCCTAGCTGGATCCTTCTCTTGGCCTCCCTCTCAAAATTGTTTTTACCTAACTGCAGAATTTGCCCGAGGTAAGTGTATTCGGAAACAATTTCGAGAGGGTGGCCGTGCACGACGACCGGTCCCGGATCAATGAGGCCATTGATCATGACTTTGGTTTTATCCAGATTCATGCCGAGACCGATGTGTCGCGAGGCTGAAGCTAGGCCGTCCAGCATCTGGGTTAGCTCCTCCAGCGACTCCGCCATCAAGACTATGTCATCAGCGAATCGCAGGTGTGAGATGTAATCGCCGTTTATGTTAATGCCCTTACCTTTCCAGTCCAGCGTCTTAAACATATCTTCCAACGCGCTCGTGAACAGTTTCGGGGATATGACATCCCCCTGTCTCACTCCTCTGCGCAGTTGGATGGGTTTGGACTGCTGGTCCTGTACTTGGACACACATGGTGGCGGCGTCGTAGAGACATCTCAGCACCTCGATATAACGACAGTCTACTTGGCATCGCTGTAAGGATTCCAGAACAGCCCAGGTTTCGACAGAGTCAAAGGCCTTCTCATAGTCCACAAAGGCCAGACACAGGGGCTGATTATACTCTTCGGACTTCTGTATAATCTGCCGCACTGTGTGTATGTGATCTATGGTGCCGTATCCTCCGCGAAACCCGGCCTGTTCCGGTGGCTGGAACTCGTCGAGTCTCCTGGCGAGACGGTTCGTGACCACCCGTGAGAACAGCTTATAGACGTGGCTCAGAAGCGAGATGGGTCTGTAATTTTTAAGGAGGGTTTTATCTCCCTTCTTAAAAAAGAGCACCACCAAACTCCCGCTCCACGCCTTTGGAGTTCTCCCACTGTGAAGGACGGTGTTGAAGAGATTCTGTAGTTCCTGTATAACAGGGGCCCCTCCGGCTTTCAAAAGCTCTGATGTTATTCCGTCCTCACCGGGGGCTTTTCCATTTTTAAGCTGCCTCAGGGCTAGCACGATCTCGTCTTGACTGATGTCAGGCAGTTCGTCGGTATAGTGGCGTGTCAGGGTGGCTCTGGAATCTTGGCCGTCTCGTTGGGGACGAAGGGCATGTGCAGCGTATAATCGGCCATAGAAATCCTCTATCTCGGTGAAGATCTCAGGTTTCGACAAAACGGTCCTCCCGTCGTGCGTTTTAAGCTTCGTCAGGTGGCTCCTGCCAAGCTGCTGAGTGAATACTTTGGAACCTCGGTTACGCTCTATTGCCTCTTCAATGAGGCGTGTGTTGGAGCTCCGAAGGTCCCGCCGTACCATCTTCGCAATTCGCTTGTTCAGGTCTGACCTGTCTGACGAAGTCGCTTGGGTGGTTTCCCGTCTTTTTGTCATCAGCCCGAGAGTCGCATCCGAGAGTTTGGATTTCTTGCCAGTACGCTGCTTTTGACAGAACTTGATGCCCTCGTCTCTCATAGTTTCGACCAGATTGTGTAGGGTCTCGTCAGCGTCATCAGTGGGATCCAAGGCAGCAAATCTATTCCCGAGAAGCTAAATTAATCAAATTATTCAAAATTATAATTATGCAAAATTATGCAAATTAATCAAGCCCAAACACAAGGTAACTGCTGTAAATGGTTGAGGAGTCCCCTCGACTGTCTTTCGGCTCCATCATCAAATCGACTCCAGGCCTTCATTAAATTGTAGTGCTTTAAAATACCTAATGAAAAAATTAACAAACGCACTAGTCGCTCCTACGATTTTAGAATGTTCCCCTCGATTTCACTGGGATGCCATCATCAGATCCTGGTTTCCTTATCATGGGACCCCCCTTGGCATATCTCCTTTCCAACAAAAAAAGAATAATCAAAATCGGTTCATAAACGACGAAGTCATCCGCGAACAAACATAAAAAAAAAAAAAATACGGTCGAATTGAGAAACCTCCTCCTTTTTTGAAGTCGGTTAAAAAACACAAAACCAGCACGTTTTAAAAATATTTATAAACTACTAAAACGTGTTGTTTTTCATCTAAATGTTTATGAATACTATCTGTGAACGTTGATAACAGTTGAGCCTTGTATGGTTGAAATCCATATTGTTTGTCAGTGAGTATTTTTTAAAGGCTATAGATCATCCTTATCAGAAGAGGTTATGTTGCGTGGGTTTGCGGGCGAGGAGTTGAAAGTATGTGAAAGTCATTATGAACAATCACGAGATATCTAATCCAATTATTTAACTAACTATACCTAATGCGTGAACGACGTTGCACCAAGTACGTGGGGCGCGAGCGCAACTAATTTACTCACAACTGGATATCATAGCACAATTCCTCCAATCAATATCGTCTTTTACGATCCACCCGAAATCGAACCGAACCGAACCGAACTAATGTATTACCCATATTTGCAAAATAAAATTCTATTCTATTCTATTCTACCCATGTGAATGTACCCTCACTTCATTTCGTTCTGGCCGCCTCCCTAGTACATGGTGGTACGTCAAATTGACAGTTGACATATCTTCTAAAAAAAACAATATTGAGCAAAGAGGTTGGCATCGCCGAACCAATTCTCTAAACGCGCCGACATATTTTTTTCATAAAATTCGTGTATTTGTTTACAAATGTATTTTTATTATTTTATCAATAGTAGGCAATATAGTAATAGGTCTGTAGTTGTTGTAATCCAGCCTGCTTCCTTTTTTTGTGAATCGGTCTGACAATCCCTGATACTTGCCTGTTTGTATGCTTAGAATACAAACAGGCAAGAAAATAAGGTTAGAAATTACTGCGTTGATTGTCGTAAACCACAATTTTATATTTATGGTTTTAATGGTATGGTTCTATGGTGCTTTATTATTATTCAACGACATAACGATTTTTTTTAACTGAGTTAGGCTCTGCAGATTTTATACGCATAGAAACGTAAGCTGGAGTTGTGTAGTTTGTTTTATTTAACAATGATTTTGAACACTTAGGAATAATTAGTTTCACGCTTTTATCGAAAGTGTGTGCAAAATTATTAGCGATATCTGTAGAAGTTAAGTTAGTTTTACTAAATGAATTCTGAATAGCATCATCAGTATAATGTTTTATTTTTCCTGGAATTCGATTAAGAATTTGCCACATTTGTCTAAAATTGCTCTTATTTGATAAAATTTCTTATTGTTTTCAGTTTTATGTATTAAAGTGTTTGCCTAGGTTTCTTGATTTATTATAGTTTTTGTTTTAAGACTACGTTATTAGAGTATTTTATCCACTTGATAAATAATTTATCCCTATTTTCACAGGCTTTGATTACTTTTTTATTCATCCATTCATTTTTACTTCGCGTTGAGCGACATTTAACTTTAATTTTAAATTCTGATTTTTTATAACATTCTTTGAACTGATACCCAGTTCAAAGAATGTTGCATGAAGTTATATAGGGTTATAGGACATTTTATATCCTGTGATTTTTCCTGAATTTCATCGAAACATTTATTAAGTAACTAGCTTCTGCCCGCGACTTCGTACGCGGATCCTGTTGCTTATGCCAGCAACAACGGGGTCGTCAAAATCGAAGATCTGAAACATATGATGTCGAATTCTAAGAGCCCGGGGACGGGAAAACAGCGTGATGCGCGAGACGATTCGAGACGTTTCAGATCTTTCATTTTTGTAAGTCAACAGGAAATGCCCATCAGACTAAACAACTTTTGCAAAGACGTCATTCCTATATGATATAGTGTCGCTGGGCTTTGGAGTTCCACAACAGGTGTTCCAGATCTTCAAATTTATTCTCACAGCAGAAAATGCTCTTCACGTGGAATATTTTTTGCTATGGCACCATTTTTATATCTCTTATACTTTAGCTGATCTGTTGCGGTTCTGCATCAGGTGTTCCATTTTCCAAAATAAATTATAGCCTATATGTTGCCCAGACTTAGTACCTATACAACAAAAAACTTTTCTTCCCGTAATTCCGCAGTGGATCCCAAGGGTACACTGAATTAACAATAATATTGCAAATAACTTAAAAAAACAATTCTTTATAAACTATAGCTGTACCCGTGGCTTTGCCCACGTATCGCATAAGTATTATTTAAATTTTAATAATAGTGATAGTTTGTTGATTTACAGAAACACTCAAAAGATGCGTCTCATCTATACATATAATAAAACAGTAGAAAAACTGTGTCTGTACATTGAAAATATTAAAAAAAAAAAAATTGGGGGGGGTTTAGAAACAGTAATAGGGTACGAATCCGAAAAAAAAATTCTGTCTGTTTGTCTGTTTGTTTGTACACGCTAATCTTCGGAACTACTGGAAGGATTTGAATGATTTTTGTTTTGTTGTATAGGTATTATGTCTGGGCAACATATAGGCTATAATTTATCTTGGAAACTTGAACACCTGATGCAGAACCGCAACAGACCAGCTAAACTATAAGAGATACAAAAATGGTACCATAGCAAAAATTGTTCCACGTGATGAGCATTTTCTGCCGAGAGAATAAATTTGAAGATCTGGAACACCTGATGTGGAACTCCAAGAGCCCAGCTACACCATAACATATATAGGAATGACGTCTTAGCAAAAGTTGTTCGGTCTGATGGGCATTTCCTGTTGACTCATAAAAAAACTGGCCAACACGAAGGGTTCCGTACCACAAGGCAAAAACGCCGAAAAAAACACGTTTGTTGTATGGGAGCCCCCCTTAAATATTTATTTTATTTTGTTTTTAGTATTTGTTGTTATAGCGGCAACAGAAATACATCATCTGTGAAAATTTCAACTGTCTAGCTACCGCGGTTCTTGAGATACAGCCTGGCGACAGACAGACGGCAAAAACGCCGAAAAAAACACGTTTTTTTGTATGGGAGCCCCCCTTAAATATTTCTTTTATTTTGTTTTTAGTATTCGTTGTTATAGCGGCAACAGAAATACATCATCTGTGAAAATTTCAACTGTCTAGCTACCGCGGTTCTTGAGATACAGCCTGGCGACAGACAGACGGCAAAAACGCCGAAAAAAACACGTTTTTTTGTATGGGAGCCCCCCTTAAATATTGCTTTTATTTTGTTTTTAGTATTTGTTGTTATAGCGGCAACAGAAATACATCATCTGTGAAAATTTCAACTGTCTAGCTACCGCGGTTCTTGAGATACAGCCTGGCGACAGACAGACGGCAAAAACGCCGAAAAAAAACACGTTTTTTTGTATGGGAGCTCCCTTAAATATTTATTTTATTTTGTTTTTAGTATTTGTTGTTATAGTGGCAACAGAAATACATCATCTGTGAAAATTTCAACTGTCTAGCTACCGCGGTTCTTGAGATACAGCCTGGTGACAGACAGACGGACGGACGGACAGCGAAGTCTTAGTAATAGGGTTCCGTTTTTACCCTTTGGATACGGAACCCTAAAAATCGAAGATCAGAAACATCTGATGTGGAAATTAAAGCTATCACTAATTTCACTGTATAAAATAACATAATATGCTGGGATTATAAAATAACTTAAGCTGGGAGTACCTCCACGCGGTGAAGGCGGTAACACTTGGACTGATTTTCGATGACGATGGTATATCATTGAAAATTTGACTCTAATAGCCAAAACTCCCATTTATTTTTTTATTTTATCGAATAAATATGCCTTCGGGCTTATGTTATTTGAGTGTTTAATTTCCTTTTCCATTTATCTTCGTGACACGGTAGCCTACCCGGTAACGCAGAGGAGCAGTCACTTAGATTTTAATTGATCAGGTATCTTCTTCACAATAAAACTATAACCATGCCTAGAAAGAGGTCAAATCTTTCCCAATGTTCCAAAGGGGCTAAAAGATTGAGGATCATAAGATCCCAAGAATCTACCGGAGAGCGTCAGGAGAGACTTGATGCTGTTCGAGAACATCAGGCTGCAACTCGATCCGTGGAAACCTCTGCGGCGACTGACCGCTGATTGTGAACGACATGCATTGCCTCGCGAATCGGAAACGTTTACCGATACAGAATCACGCTTGAGTTTTCAGCGTATTCGCACATCTACTAACAGGTCTTTTGAAACGAGTGATGAACGTGATGCGCGACTAACTACTGATAGAGATTATCTTACATTGTCCCGAACACGCACACAACAAAATTTTCATAATCAGTTAGAAAGTGAGAGAGAAAGAATTGCTGGAGTACGGCATGAAAATACAAGAAGAGCGCAACGAACGTATGAATTCTGATCGACTTCGACATCTCTGAACAGAATGTCGATATCATCTGAAGAATCGGATGTGTCTCAAGATATAGCCGTAGGGCATGGCGACCTTCCTTGGGTTGATAAGGAACGGAGTGCATTTATGTATACTCCTATGATTGACTACACCACATATTCCGCCATCGGAGGTGTGGTTCAAAATTGTACTTTTTGTGAAGCTGTTAAAATGGCAAAAAGAAACAAACGGTATGTGTTGCTCAGGTGGGAAAGTACATATTGAAATATTTCAAAATCCTCCAGAAATATTAAGATCACTGGTGACCATCCACAGTCAAAACATTTCTTGGACAACATCCGTTCGTACAATAATGCCTTTCAAATGACATAATTTTGGTGCGAAGCAGATTTCAGAAGACCCATTTATGCCAACATTCAAAGTGCAAGGCCAAGTTTACCAGCTTATTGGTTCATTATTGCCTGAAAATGACGTCTCGAATCGTCTCGCTCACCCCGGTGTTTTCCAGTCCCCGGGCTCTTAGAATTCGACATCAGACGTTTCAGATCTTCGATTTTGACAACTACGTTGTCATGTCGTTGTCAGCGACAACGTATCGCTGGCATAAGCAACAGCATCCGCGTACGAAGTCGCGGGCAGAAGCTAGTACTGTAATATAGCTTAGATCCCTCAAAAACTATTTACTCAAAATTTGAAAGTTATGTAGTTAATTTACTGGTAAGAGACGTCAGGTTAATAAGGAAATTTAGGAGACGTCGAATAACAGAAGTGTTATAATTTACTGTAAAACTTCTGTGTAAACAACGTTCGTTGTTTTTCCCTCGTTCTCATTCAATATGTAAGTACAGCGAGTCAGGACTGGTGACGCGGGAGCAAGCGAAGTACAGTTGTCCGTGTGAGATGCAGCTCGTCCTGAGGTCAACACCCGTAGCCTTCAGTGTCTGCCCCTGAGACTTATTTATTGTCATGGCGAAGCACACGCTCACACGAAACTGCACGCGCTTGAATTGAAAGAGGTAATTGTGGCCGGGTGTCACCATTGCCACAATCGCCCAGAAGACACGATGGAGCACACGGTGGAGGTCTGCCCCGCTTGGGCGGAGCACCGCCGTGTCCTCGTAGAGGCGATCGGCAGCGGCGGCGACCTCTCGCGTCCGACCCTGATGCAAGCCATGGTCCGGGGCGAGAGGGAGTGGGAGGCAGTCAACTCCTTCTGCGAAGCAGTCATGCTAGCGAAGGAGGTGGAGGGACGGATGAGGGAGAGAGCCTCCCGTCCCAGCCGCCGCGGGAGACGCTCCGGGCGTCGGGAGCCACAGGACGACTCCCGGCCACCGTAGGCGCGGGCCTGCGGGCGGAGAGAATGGGTAGCTCACCGTCCGATCAGGACCAGGCCCGTGCCGGACGGCGCGTACGTGTTCCACGCGCGCCTCAAAGAGATGTCAGCATCGAGGAGGGGCCCCATAGGGCCGAAGCCTGCCGGGTCAGCGGGATTTTATTTTATTTTTATTTTATTCTGTTCCGGAAACTTACAGCTAAATTAAACAATGCTCTTAAACAATATGCATCTGAAGGCCATTTACAAGCTTCCACTAATAAACACTTGAAACAAAAAAGACAACAAGAAAGGTTGTCCGAAAGGGTTACTACCGCTGGCCCGGAAAATAAAGGGCTAAGGAAGGAACACGGGTGGGTTTTAGTCAGTAAGAGTCTGACACTCCCTTCCGCTCTACCCAGAGCGGGAGGGGTCATTTGATGACTTCCCATCCGAAAAAAAAATGGGGTAATTGTGGGGAATCAGTGGTATACGTGGTATAAACACTGTCTCGCCGACACCACAACCCGTTAGAATTTCCGCCTCAATGATATTTCTCTGCAGCGAGATGACTTTGAGCCGGGTCCCATTGCACAGTTTCGGCGGAGTGAGATTCCGAAGAAGCATAATTGGGACACCGACCTTTAGCTTAATGGTGTGCGCTGGTAGTTCACTTGCACTGAGGAAATTGAGAAATTCTACGGGGTAATGTGTAGCGTCATCTTGGTCGACAACAGTGTTTATTGAAGTGTAGATCACTTCATTTCCCTCAATTTCCGCGAGAATGCATTCATTGATCGCTGAAGGTTGGTCGTTTCTGGGTGTTAAAATGGCTCGTTCACACACCCAATAATTATCTTGGTGCGGTATCCTATTGATGTCCCCGTACACCAGGCGTATCAAATCTTCTAATGTGGACACCACTCTCCCAAGTATCTCAGGTAGAACCACCTGACCACCGTCTACTAGTAGCGTTCCCTCACCCAATTTTAAGAGAACATCAGAAAATTCTTGGGCGGGTACATTCCCGCCAAGCTGTGCTCTCATATTCATCGTTAACCGCAACCTATGAATATGTGGCCATAAGAAAGAGCATTTCAACAAAGCATTCGCCTCATCAGCCCTAGTTCCTCGCGTCACCACAGGCAGCGTTTGTCGGAAATCGCCGCTTCGCGCCGCTCGCAAGTTGCTTTGTGCAACATCATTAAATTAATGATATCATTAATTTAATGATGTTGCACAAAGCAACTTTAAACTAAACTAACTAAGCTAACGTTGTTTTGTGCAACATCATTAAATTAATGATATCATTAATTTAATGATGTTGCACAAAGCAACTTTAGCTTATGTTAATGTTCCATTACCTAAAGTCGTCTTTAAATAATGTTGCTAGTAGCATTGACTGAAAAGAATGAACATGAGTGAAGGTTTCCATTTATTTTTTTATAATCTAGGATTTCTCGATGAAAAAAAATAACATGTTTGACAATTTTGCACTGATCCCGGCCAGCGTGCGATGATGTCCCTAATTTTTAACTTCGCATCACACACCACCTGGACATTTATTGAAAAATATCCCTTTTTGCATCGGAACATTTCTGCAAGGAAGCCGCCTCTACTTATAATTTTGACGTGTGTGCAATCTAGGGCTCCAACTACACGTGGAAATCCTGCAATTTCATAGAAATCTTCAGCAACCTTTCTGAATTTTTCCCTATCTGGCATTCGAATAAACACAGGTGCTAAACTAGCTAGCTTCAGAGTCACCTTCTGTACTATTCGACAAATCGTCGATTTGTGGACATTGGTCAAATCACCCAATACCTGCTGAAAAGATCCTGTGGCAAAAAATCTCAGGCAAATCAGTACTTGGGTTTTTCCATCGATGGCCTTACTTCTATTGGTAACAGGCTCCAAATTAAGCTGGTCACATATTTGAATAACTGCTTCTTTTGAAATTCTGTAACGGAGACGAAAATCTTCTCCATCGTATTTTGAGAATATATCGTCTCTGTTTGGGATATAACGGCGACTATGGGGAACATATTCTTCTGCTTCAGATAATGATGACAGGCTCGACAAAGACATGTTGTATAATCTAGGAATGGCTACTACTGGTTTTTAAATAAAAACTGAAAATTCGCACACGAGACTACACAAAACTGCAATTTTAATGTTGGACTAATGGACGTTTGTTGACACATTAAAATTTGACGACCGAAATGTCAATTTAAAGGTCCTTTAGGCGCTAATCGTGCTTTGTGCAACAAAAAAGGTGACATGTTACCTCATTTGACACTTCCATTAAATAAAACTAAAGAACCATTAAAATGGACTATAATGTTGCTTTCTGCAACAAGTTAATGGAAGATTAGTACTTAATGACAGCTTTAAAAGATAAAGTTCGTTTTTGCAACTGGGTGTTAGTGCGGTAAACGGTCGCCTGACCATACCGCTAAATTCCCTGTTGACATATAATGTTGAAATAGCTGTTCCCTTGCAATTTATAATATTACTGCCCCGCTCCTTTATAAAAATAGCGTGATGGTTATGTTTTCAGAGTTAAATTTTTATTAACTAATTATAAAACATGTCATTTTGGGCATTCAATTATTTTGTGCATTCAATTACGAACCAAAACCTTTTAAAATCAATATTGCTTACCTCCCATAACATACGGCGTGATAATATGTAGCCTAAAGCCTTCCTTGGTTTACAAAGAACATTTTTGCTGAATTTCAATTCAATCTATTTAGTAGTTTTGGCGTGAAGCCGTACCATACACACAGACAAACAGACAAAAATTCTAAAAAGTCACTTTTTGTCATCAGTTACGTTTTTCTAACAAAAGCCACTTATTTTTTCTCGAAAATTCTCAATGTACAGTTTTTCTTTCGTTACTGTTTTATTATATGTATGTATAGATAAGTTTAACTGCGGTAAGTGCTATTAGACGAACACAATGTTCAATCGGTTTTCAATGCTGATCTATACGAGTTATTTTTTAACGAGCTTTTAAGTTTTTGTAGTGAACAATATTGTTCATGTATTTATGATGACATTCTCGGTGTGGACTAACTAGGGTACATACCTACACATTCATAAGTGACGGACACAGTTCATGTAGCTGGTTAGGTTAGGTTAGTTAAGCAATCGGCAAAACGAGCTGTCACTAATGTTTACCTCAATTATAATACGCTTATGTCTAATAATTTTTCTCTAATCATAGAATGTGACCTATAACACTGTATCGTGGGGCACTATATAAGGAACAGATCGCGAAATAGACTACAGAGTGTCATGAACGTTTAAAGTTGGTTAAACCTTCCTACCAAGTGTATAAATTGTGCTGATTTTTACTGTAACATACATCAAATAACAAGTAAGTATGGTTGGCTCCGAAAGTCCTAGGCAAATTCACAAAGCAATAGCTTGACGTTTAGCTTGACTTACGACCTTTTTTACAAGTTTTTTTTTAACTTGCAATGTAACTGTGTTTGTCGGGTGGACTCTTTTTTTTTTGCGGATGGGAAATCATCATATGACCCCTCCCGCTCTGGGTGGAGCGGAAGGGAGTGTCAGACTCTTACTGACTAAAACCCACCCGTGTTCCTTCCTTAGCTCTTTATGTTCCGGGCCAGCGGTAACCCTTTCGGACAATCCCGCTGACCCGGCAAGCCCGCAAGCGGTAGGACTCGCTTGCGTTTCCGATCATATGATTCTTCGTTTACCAATCAATCGGGTGGACTCTTGAAACTTAATTTTGAAGCAGATATCTTCAACCGGTTGAGCTAAAATTTTGCATACACGTTTAGTTTGGATCACAATGCATGGTTTGCGGTGTGACGTCATTCTAAATCCAACATGGTGGAACACCCAAGATGGCGGACTAGTTATTTTTTAATGCACTCCTACAATATGGGTATCAAATGAAAGGGCTTGCTGAGAATAACTCGAAAAATAAAGTGACATTACTCTAAATCCAATATGGCGGAACACCCAAGATGGCGGACTAGTTATTTTAATGCACTCCTACAATATCGGTATCAAATGAAAGGGCTTGCTGAGAATAACTCGAAAAATAAAGTGACGTTACTCTAACTCCAATATGGCGGAACACCCAAGATGGCGGACTAGTTATTTTTAATGCACTCCTACAATATGGGTATCAAATGAAGAGGCTTGCTGAGAATAACTCACCTGCCTGCCTCGAATAATTTGCCTATGTAGATTAAATAACAAGATCTGGTTGATTTTAATTTTTTTTAAATTAAATTTTTTAAATCTAGGTAAATTCGAGTACCTCTACCTACTTAAATCGACAAGCTTTTATATCATATAATAATTCCATTTATTTCGGACAGAGTCCATGTAAGTGTTAGTAACAATTTTCTTAAGATCTATGTTAGTAGGTAGGTAAAAAAAAACAACAACAACAAACAACATATAAATTGTGTAATGACGTTATAAGTTGATAGTAAAAGTTTTAAAGGAAAAGTTTATTTTATTATTTTTAGCGCATTTAAATAAAAGCTTGTTTTAATAAAGTTTTTTTATTATTTTAAATTTTTTAATGAGTAATTTCTGTATTGAAGACACACACTCGCATTCGTTGGCAACTGATTGTATTTCATAAATTTAACCATTAGGGTTTAAGGCGTGATAGCTTAGCGGTTATCATACGTCGGTAAGCGCGTTTATGCGTACCGAGCCGTGGGTTCGAATCTCACGCGCGGCAATAAATTTTTTTAATGTTTTAATAATTACTCGAATAATCACGCTATTTATTATAGTTCCGTGTCATGTTCGTCTTGTTCACATAGTTCGTAAAACTTTATGATTATACCCACAGAAATCTTAATAAATAAATTATAAGGTAGACAGATACCAACAGTTAACTTGCGAGTTACGAGAACGCGCGTTGTTGGTTCTTGGTTGGTTGATAATTTGGTATTGTGGGTTAGTGACGTGTGTTTATCTCCATATTAGCATTGTTGTATTACATTTTGAAATGCAAGCTTTAAATATTGAGATAAAAGCGGTTCATAGCGCTGCGTAAAAGTGTAGGTACTTAATATTATACAAGGTATTGATTTGCATCCTCGTCAAATTTCAGGAGGTTGTCATAAAAGACATTTTAGTACTTTAGTATTTTAGTACTTTAGTAAAGTAAAAGGCGTTTGTTTGTGTGTGAAAGCGCGGTTTAGGGCTAGTAACAGACGGGCCGCGTTTAAATACGGCTGGTTCACACTTACGGATTTACGTAAATAAGAAAAAAAAAAAACCTACCCATTTTATTGTTGATTTGGGTCGAGAATCATTAGCATAATTACGCCCTTGAATTTGACTAGGATGCAAATCAACACCTTGTATAAGTACTAGCTGCGCCACGCGGTTTCACCCGCGTAAATGTGGATCCCGTGGGAATATCGGGATAAAAAGTAGCCTATATGTTAATCCAGGTTGTCAGCTACCTCCATACAAAATTTTATCTAAATTGGTCTAGCCGTTTGAGCGTAAAGAAGTAACAAACATATAAACACACCCCAATACACACACACCCCCACACATTCACAAACTTTCGCTATCAATAATGGCAACAGTGCACTTGAAATATTCACAAAATACTCAGTTGTATTTTTAACCCCCGACTCAAAAACGACGGGGTGTTATAAGTTTGACGTGTCTGTGTGGGGGTGTGTGTGTGGGTGTGTGTCTGTCTGTGGCATCGTAGCTCCCGAACGGATGAACCGATTTTGATTTAGTTTTTTTTTTTTGAAAGGTGTATTAGTCGGGAGTGTTCTTAGCTATGTTTGATGAAAATCGGTCCAAGATGGCCGCCGCTACAAAATGGCGGATAACATATTTTTCACAATTCCCTCAATATGGGTATCAAATGAAAAGGCTTCAATAGTAGAATAGTATACACTATAAAAAATTTCGAATCCAAGATGGCCGCCACAACAAAGTGGTGAATTACATTTTTTTTTTTCTCAACTCCCTCAATACGGGTATCAAATGAAAGGGCTTGACTAGTAGAATACTATACACTATTAAAATTTTCAAATCCAAGATGGCCGCCACCACAGAATGGCGAATTATATTTTTTTTTCACAACTCCTTCATTATAGGTAGGTATCAAATGCAAGTGCTTGACAAGTAGAATAATTTACACTATATTGAAAGGGAATGAGGAATATTAACTACATAACGAAATGAAAACTAAAAACTTGAAAAATATAATAAAACAAAAAAATCGGTTTAGTCTTAAAAATTATTCTTCAACGATAAATTAGTCAATATTTTTTGATGGATTAAAAAACTGATTAAACACCAAATTACCAGAATCTTAAAACGGAAGAAAATAAAAGAAATGAAATACAAAAATTAAGGAGTCCCTACAAAAAGCATGAAATAAAAAATTAAATTTAAAATTTTCAAATTTATTTTATTTCATGCTTTTTGTAGGGATTCCTTAATTTTATTTTTGTCGGGGGTTTTTTAATTTTTTTTACTTTAATAACAAATAATAAAATTAAAATAAAATAAATATTTAAGGGGGGCTCCCATACAACAAACGTGTTTTTTTCGGCGTTTTTGCCTTGTGGTACGGAACCCTTCGTGTGCGAGTTCGACTCGCACTTAGCCAGTTTTTTTTTATTTACGTGCGTAGATTTGCTAGTTGTAGTTTGTTGGAGTACTACACACCGTAGTAATTATAGCACAATATTATTATATTACTAAGATACAATATTTGAAGTCTAATGGTCGTAGTTCACTGATTACCTGCTTTACTTCAATAAATTGTTCTATATCACTACATAATATAAAACAAAGTCGCTTCCCGCTGTCTGTCCCTATGTATGCTTAGATCTATAAAACTACGCAACGGATTTTGATGCGGTTCTTTTAATAGATGGAGTGATTCAAGTGGAAGGTTTACCGTTTATTTTATACAAGGTTTATTCCTTATCTAATTAAATACATTAAATACGTTGTGCATTTTATGCAGATCAAAATTGCACTTTACATCATAATATTATTAAAATGATTAGCAGAATCTTAGAGCGGCTGGCGGGGCGGTACGAAGTTCGCCGGGTCAGATAGTGAGCAAACAAACTGTTTTATCTAGAAGTTCATTTATAAAATTATAACGAATAAATATTTTGAAATCACATGTTTAGAATATTTTTATTTTTAACCTCGTATAACTTAAGCATAACAATATAATAATAAAAATAGAATAATTATTACATTATTATTCTCGTTTATTAATCTATCGAATAATAAAAAAACGAGAAAGATAATAATTGTTGAAAAGACAAATAATAGTCTTTTTTTTTTTAACACGGGCACGCGAGCACTCATCCGTGAACCCGCCGCGGCTGTCCGTCACCGGACCCTCCTCTGGGGAGTACTCCCCATTCACCGGCGCACCAGAACACATAGCACGCCGTGACCACTCCAGGGGCCAAACCAGCACATGGGCGCCACACGACCACGTGTCTGGGCACCCTTGGTCCCCCTACGACGGGTCAGGTCATTGGCCCCGCCGCCTGCCAATTTTCGGCCGCAGAGGATAGGGAAAGCGGCCAACGTCATACCAACACTCCTCCTCCCCTGTGGCCCCACCGCGTCCGCCATCAGACGGTGGCGACCCCGTCAAGGCCGCGGAAGGTAGGGAGAGCGGCGCACCGTAATACCGGACTCCTCTCCCGCCGCGGCCTTCTACCCTCAGCCGCGATGCCTCCCATACGACATCGCGGCCCGCCTCAGTATTGCGCTACGCTTCTCTTGTGCGCAGAGTGCGGGCCAGCTCCAATACCGTTCTGAGTATGATCTACCCATATTTGCAAAAATAAAATTATTCTATTCTATAGCAAATTGGTTGGACTGTCCTTATGTGCGCCACTGCTGTGACAGACAAGTTACATATAGCGTCGCTCGTAAGAAACGACTGCGGTGCTATTCTGTAAAAATCTCACCGTGAAAACTTTGGTGAAGTGAGCGTGGAGTGAGCTGTCAATTCCTAGCAAAAACAAACTCACTTCACCTAAGTTTTCACGGTGAGATTTTTACAGAATCGACCGGCAGTAGTGAAACTCTGCGTGCGCGACGTAGGAGTTTGCGTGACCTCATTATGATACATAGTTCACATGTGGTGATCGGACACTGTTTAAAATACTTTAATTCATTGAGAATTAAATTAATTTAATTTAATTAAATTTTATATAAGTCATCATCATCATCTGCCTAGCCTTTTCCCAACTATGTTGGTCGGCTTCCAGTCTAGCTGACCAGTATACCAGTATTTTACATGGAGCGACTGCCTATCTGACCTCCACAACCCAGTTACCAGGTTAAAATAAAAATAAAAAATATCTTAGTACTGACGCAATTCAAATAGACAGGAAAAAAAAGGTTAGCATGCCGTAAGATCAAATTAAGTAATTATGGATTGCGTGGTTTCAACAACTTGACTTTTGATATTAATTCTAATTGTTTGTCCTACCGAGCCCTTGATCCATTTTATTGTGTAAACGATAAATTTATAAGTGAAGCAATTTGTATCCTTTGATCAGTCTATTTCCATCAATTTGTTCTGCGATATCTTAAACGCGACGCCGTTATTCTATTAAAAATAAAAAAAAATAAAAATTTTAAAGACTTCTATAAAAATCTGTGAAGTTTGGGGGATATTGATTCTAAGGTAGGTAATTGTTTCTAAACTTGTGCAAAAACAGTTGGTCTAAATATTGGTGAAATATTAGTATGTTGAAAGGATTAAAGAAAGAAAAATGCGTTTATTGGCATTACAGCAAAAATTACACCTTCAAACTAAAAAATAGAAAACAATGATTATAATGACAAAAGGACGTCAGCTCAGCTCAATGTCAGATGACAACACAAGGTGTATCACCTCACCAGCTGGACCGGGAGCTTCTCCTGGAAGCCTCGATCGTGCAGGCCTGCGTGTCACCACTATGTGACGTGGCCCCGGGTCCAGCCCGGACGCGCCTGGAGCCAGGTGTGCTGGTGGTCGCCGGAGCTGACGACTCTGCGTGAGGCGTGTGTTGCTGGCGTTGCAGCGCGGTGCCGGTACACCAGGCACCGCAGTCTCCGTATCCACCCTCCGGATACGGAAGCCATTCAGGCGGAGCTGTACGAGGGGTACAGAGCGGCAAAGACCAGGGTACTGGTCAACGCCACCCAAGCCTGCTACCTAAATGGAAACATGACCAATAATATATATTGAGGAGTGACAGTCCTTCAAAACAGAGATATGAGTACGCTGAAAACTTGGTCTAATTCTCAAAATAATTTAAGATCGACCAAATACTAACTAGCGTGAACTATATATACTCAATATAATATTCGAGAAGAATATGGTGAACTAGTTTTTTTTAATAGTTTTGTTTTTATAATAACATTGTTCCTCTCAACCAAAGCACCTACTATCTTATCTCTTCACCATCCTTGGTTGACTGGTAGAGAATGCCTTAAGTCCGCCTTTGTACCTTTTTGTGCGTAAAGTTTAAATAGGTAAACAAATAACTGCATAAATCAGTTGAGTTTTTATTTCACATAAACCTTTATGGGCACTTATGAAACGTCAGAAGCTAGGTGCACAGTTCCAATTGGTCGTTTCCTATGGAGAAGAGCCGGCAAGAAACTCCACGATTACACCACACCATACCACTCCGCACCACACCACACCACTTCACTAGTACTCAATAATAATTAAAATTTTTACACTGTTCTCCTACAAAGGGTTAAAATAATTTGTGTCTTAAGATTTAAACCAGTCCCACAAAGGATTTATCAGATGTGTGTCTTCATATTTTTAAGGCGCCTACGCCTTTATGGAAGAGAAATAAATGTTTTTTTTTTATTTAAGTTAATGTTTATTTATAAGTTTACTTATGAGTTTTTATTAAAAACATTTTCATTGAATGTTCTTTCAGAAACCAAAATGCCTCCATGTGGATCTGTAAATTGTGAAATACATTTCACTGAAGACCTAAATGATAAACCAATCACAGCTCTTGAAAAACTGGATGTACCACAAAAGGCTGGTCCTAGGAAATATGAATTTGTATACAAAAATATACTTGTATTTGGTTATTTGCACGCTGCGGCGTGTTACGGTATATATCTTTGTTTTACTGAAGCAAAATGGCCAACAATTATGTTCGGTAAGTGAAATTATTAAATTACTTGCTTGAAGTAGGTAGTTAAAATGTGCATACTTAATATTGTAAAAATATTGATAATTATTTAAGCATTAAAGCAGTGCGGGTTGGTAGATATCACACGTCTTCGAACTTTTGGTTCTAGGACATACCAGTTTCTTTACGAGGTTTTCCTTCACCGTTGTGAGGACAGTAATGTTGAAATACTTAACACTAAGTAAAGTTCCTGTCCGGGTTCGAATCTACGATCCAAACCTCTGTTACTGCTTGGCCACCACTGCTCATTGAGAGAACATGATGATAATTACAAAACCCTTTTCCTCTAAAGAGTTATCATAGTCTGAAAATATGAAAATTGCACAAATTATAATATAAATACCCGCATAAGCGTCGATCCCGTAGGAATATTGGGATAAAAACTATCCTATGTCCTACCTCGTGATGCAATCTATCTCTCTGTCAAATTGTATCGAAATCCGTTCAGTAGTTTAGGCGTAAAAAGGTAACATACGGACATGCAGACAGACACTTTCGAATTTATAATATTAGTATGGATGTGTGAAACTTATCTCGTAAAAGAAAGTAATCCAGCTACCAACGTTATCAAATAATATTTACCTACCTTTCCAGCTTACGTATCATACGTTGCAGCCACAATAGGAGTCACAGCCGGAGCCCACCGCCTCTGGTCCCACAAAGCCTTCAAAGCCAAGCTTCCCTTACAAATACTCCTCATGGTCTTCCTTTCTATCGCAAACCAGAGAGCAACCCACTGGGTCAGAGATCACCGGGTCCACCACAAGTATAGTGATACTGATGCTGATCCCCATAATGCAAGCAGGGGATTCTTCTACTCCCACTTGGGATGGCTCTTCGTTAGGAAGCATACTGAAGTCAAAAAACGTGGAAAACTTATGGATTTGTCTGATTTGTATAGCAATCCTGTTTTGATGTTTCAACATAAGTACGTAGTTTATGATACTTAGAATTCGAAATATTTTCAAAAGTTACAGGTTACAGTTAGACCTATTTTTCCATGGCTGGAATTTTAACTGCAATTTTGATGCATAGTCATCATTAATCAGCCTAAAAAATGGTATGAGGACTGATGCCGCGATTTGCGAGGCCACCTACTGAACCCAACTCATTCAACATAATGCATGTATTTACCATTGACTCGAAAAGGAGGAGGATCAGCTTACAACGTTCCCACTACTGGGAAACAGGCCTCCACTCTGTGAGAAGGACTGGGTTATAAACCCCCCCACGCGGGCCCAGTGCGGTCTGGTGGATGTCACATGTCTTAGATTTCTTTGCTTTGAGGGCAGCTCGGTTACCTCACGATGTTTTCCTTCACCACCGTTTTGAGAGTAGCGGTGATGAAATAAATTACACAAAGTAAAGTTCCTTTCTGGGTTCGAAAACCCACCAACTACCGCGACACGTAAGTTGGGGCCGACAACACTGGGCCAACCACTGCTCCCGATGCAGTTTTTCTCAATCTGTTACCTAATTTAAGTTAGGGACCATAGTTGCTTGCGAAGGTTTCATCAAACTCTTTTCAAATGACCTTTATTGAATTTGGTTTACTCATATATTTTCATTTTATATTCCAGGTACGCCAAACAGTTCATTCCCACGGTTTGTTTTGTGATACCAACTTTGATCCCTATGTTCCTTTGGGGCGAAACGTTCAACGCTGCCTGGCACCTAGTCATCATGCGATACGTCTTCAACATCCACGTTTTCTTCTTGGTGAACAGCGCTGCCCACGCCTTTGGCAATAAGCCTTATGAAAAAAGCATTTTATCCGGTGAGAGTAAGATTGTTTCTTTGGCAACCTTCGGCGAGGGTTTCCATAACTACCACCATGTTTTTCCTTGGGATTACCGAAATGCCGAGTTGGGTAACATTTGGTTTAATTATACGAAATCGTTCATTGATTTGGCTGCAGCCATTGGGTGGGCTTATGACTTGAAGATTGTACCTGATGATATTATTAGGAAGAGAGCGTTGAGGACCGGTGATGGGTCTCATCGTTCTTTTGTAGTTGAATGAGAGAAATTATTGTTTTATTGTTGCGATAATATTTATTTATTTTTATTTCAACTTTAAGTCAAGTCAAATCATTTATTTCAAATAGGCACATTAATGGCTCTTTTGAACGTCAAAAATTACAGAATAGAATCTATTCTAGTCGCCCCTTCCAAAAGGTAGTGTTCGTATGAAAAGAATGGGCAAGAAACTCCACCGTTACTCTGTTAAAATGATTTACAAGGTTTTGTATTATAAGTACATAATATAATTATATGTGAAGACCAACTAGAATAAAATTAGTCTACCACAAAAGGTAAAAAAAATAAATAAAAATGAAGCAATTACAGGTATATCAATGTATTTATAAAAGTAGAAGATTTTCCCAGAATTTTAACAAGTGTGTGAGTTACTGTAATTACAGATTGTAAAAATAATGCCATATATTTTTTTTTATGCACCTGTTTTAAAAAAATACTGTACAAAGGCGGACTTAATGCCTAAGGCATTTTCTACCAGTCTACCTTAGATTATGTATGTTAGTATTTGTTACGTTTTTAATTTATTTTAACTATTGTAAACCGCAAGGGCTGGTTTGTTGGCTCAGAAAATTATACGTGGATAAATTAGGGGAGGCTTTTGCCCAGCAGAGGGCCCAGTGATGACTAAATAAAAATAAATTGTTAACATTTTTGTTTGTTATACTTCTGTTGTTTTATTTCGTCTAAAAAGACCCACATAGTGCGCTACAAGATTCTTTTCACGTGTAGCGGTATCTACAACGCCACATGAGAACAACGCGTCATACTGACGTCACGCAAAATCCTACATCTCGCAAGCAGAGTTTACCGCGCAACTAGCATAGATGCAACAGCCCGGGCAATTGCCCGCCAGACACAACACCCGTCTGGTCGGAGGATCCACCCTTTTCTATAGAGTATGAGTGAACTTTACACCCTGTTCCTCATATCTCTATAGGTAAATCGGAACTAACACCGCCATCTTGTTTTTTTTTTCAATACATTTCACAAATGTTTACCAACAGCGCCTGTCAAGTGTCAACGTCATTCGAACGCGAAAATATCCATGTAGCAGAGTCTGTAGGGTGTCTGTAGGCATCAATATCCTCAAGCAATACCTAAAAGTATTCAAATGTAATTCATCTCTCGCACTCGAAGGGTTCCGTACCACCAGGCAAAAACGCCGAAAAAAAACACGTTTTTTATATGGGAGCCCCCTTAAAAATTTATTTTATTCTGTTTTTAGTATCTGTTGTTATAGCGGTAATCGAAATACATCATCTGTGAAAATTTCAACTATCTAGCTATCACGGTTCATAAGATACAGCCTGGTGACAGACGGACAGACGGACAGCAGAGTCTTAGTAATAGGGTCCCGTTTTTACCCTTTTGGTACGGAACCCTAAAAATGGGTCAACATAAGGGTGCATCTGTCACCACAATTATGAACTAATAGTTAAGGTACGAAGTCATCCATCATGGTGGTTACAAAATGTCAACGAATGTCTTGGGACTAGAGTTCATTATTTTCTAATAAATGGCACCAATAACATAATGCATGTATTCCCCGAGGGGTAAGGCACACCTATAGTACACCCACATTTTGCCAGTTATTTTTTAACCGACTTCCAAAAAGGAGGAGGTTATATGTTCGACTTTATATATGTTTTTTTTTATGTATGTTCACCGATTACTCGAAGACGGCTGGCCGATTCCAAAAATTCTTTATTGTTTGAAAGGGTACACTCTCGAGGTGGTCCCATTATCATCAAGTTGGAATCTGATGAGAGGATCCCATGGAAATCGAGGGAAACCCTCAAATTTCATAGGCAAACCTATATAGCGATTTGGGCAGTTTTTAAAGTAACTTGAGCATTTGATCTCGGAAATCATCATTTGGTAAAGTGGAGCTGATGATGAAGACCACAGATGGCCATCGGAACTACTCAATGACAAATATTTCACGGATTGCAAATTCGATTACTTTAATATGGTTGCTAAGCAATTTATGCTGGGACACAGGCCTCCACTCGGTGAGAGGGAGTGGGCCGTAATCCACCACGCGGGCCCAGTGCGGGTTGGCAGATGTCACACGTCTTCGAATTTTTGGTTCTAGGACATGCCGGTTTCCTCACGATGTTTTCCTTCACCGTTTTGAGAGCAGTGGTGATGCAATAATTTACACTTTGCGCCTGCGCACAAAGCGCCTGTCTGGGTTATATCCTCTTACGCATGATGAATCGTATCACCATAGAATTTAAATTCCAAATAAACTTCTGCCAAAGAATTATAACACCATAAAATTTTTTTCATATTAAATGTTCCACATGTCATTAACAACTAAAAACTCATTATTTCACAATTAAATTTATTTATATGTGGTGTCGCCATCGCTATAACGGGATACGGATATTCCCACTTTAGACCATCGTATATCATAATTTGAATATCAAAATAAAATTATGGAAACAAGATCCGGTATAAAACCCTTTGATGGTCACTATACTAATTATAACAAATAACCTACCTTTTATACCAGAATATAAATAGATTATGTCGGGCTCTATAAAATTACTTCAGGTTCCGTAGTATAATTTTTATGCTGTATTAGATTTACTTGTAAGATAAGACTTGTTTTAAGATCGAATGAAAAATCTTCCGGGAAATCTGCCGCAAGATTTAGGCATACTTACTCAATATTTTGTTCAATGTTTTCCATAGTCCTAAGATTTTTTTTAAAGCGTAATAAATCTAAAAGCACTGCTCACGAAATGACTGAAAATAATTATGAATATAAGATTTAAAAATCTTATTTATCTTCGCACGGGTGCAATTTTTTTAATCGAGTTAACAAACCTTGTCCTGATAATAGCATCGGCTGCTTTTAAAATGGTTACCCATTCGCCAGCGCAGAGAGTTAAGGGCTCTGAATACGTTGTTCTCTATTCTTGACAAACCCACTGCTCCTTCTTACTTGACTTCCCAAATTCAATATTTATGCTCTGCCCATGCTAAGAGTCTTCGATCCACTAACAATCGTCTTCTACGATGTCCTTCTCACCGTTCTGGCTTCATTCGGTCTTCTTTCTTTGTCCAAGCGGTCTTTCTTTGGAATGCGCTCCCTCTGAACATCAGGATGGCAACCAGTCGGTTATCTTTTAAAGTGAAGGCACGTGAACATATCCGTCAAAAGTTGGCCGTTACATCTCAGCGCTGATTTGCTGGATTCGTTTTCTCCTCTACCGATAATTTGTTTCTCCTCAAAGATTTTGTTTATATGTATGTATGTATGTATCTATCTATGTATTAGTATTTATTCTTGTATTTTATAGTCATTTCCTAGCTATTTATCCCTTTTGTTGCACCTGCCATGTTTTGTCTCTGCATCACCCTAAGGTTGACTGGTAGAAAATGCCTCAGGCATTAAGTCCGCCTTTGTACAGTATTTCTTTTACTTGTGCATAAAGTGTTAATAAATAATAAATAAATAATACCGAACACAACAAAAAAAATAATTATCCAATTCTGTGCAGTCATTCGGATGTTATGCGCGTACAGACGTTTAGCCGACTATGTTTTATACTATCCCCTTTATTGTTAAACGTATTTTAACAGATGAATACACACCGATTTCTTTCATTCAGTCGTCAGTAATTTGACTTTCGAAAGAAGAATACAAAGTGTTGTGTAACTATACAGACGCTATACAACGTTTATTAGAAAGGGGGTATGTAAGAATAAGGATGTAAAGGATTTAAGGTTTAGAAGAAAAAACATTACTTTTCTTTGTCGTAGTCCGGTAAAAACCTTGCCTGTCGAAAAAAATACGGAGTGGCAGGTACAGACGCCAGCACATCAAGCTACCCGAAACTGTCAAATTTTCCCAAACAACTTTGAACCTTATGCTTTAGCGATAAAGTTGAAAATCTTTTAAAGAAATTTGACAGATTGTAGTAGCTTACATTGATGCGCAAACTGTTACCATGGATTCAGGACATGATTCTGAACCCTCTGTGCTGAAATATTTTGTAGGTTACTTATTAAAAAAAAATTGCTCTTCCATACATTTTGACCTCGTAGGAATTTCACTTTTCTATGAAAAAGCTGTTTTTTTTAATAACTGACGCTAATCCAAGGTAACAGTTTTCACGTCGATGTCCTTACACGATGTCCAACACCCACAAGATGATTGTCAACGATTTTGTTATTTCGTCACTGAACCCTAAACACCACAAAATCTATTCCAGCATAAAAATTTAAAGCCCCAATAGACGAGTGTGCCAGTTATTTATTAGTATTATAATACGTTTAGACATTAACTGTGCTTTTAAGCTATTTTTAACTAACAAGATAACCATTCATAACTGACCTCCCGACTTTCCTAGTTACCGTTGGACAAACGATCTTCGTACACTGGTTGACCAGTTTAAACGAGGTCTAGAAGATAAAAGCTTATGTTTGCATTCGGAGGTCATAGTATATTGGTTCTTCAGCAAATTGGTTCCAAGTAATGTTTAGTTTCGACTCATTAACGACTTTGAAATGATTGATGAATGTGAAGAAGGGTTGTCTGGGGTGCTCTGATTCTTATTTTAGAATGTAGTTTTGCTTCAGTTTAGTTTGGTTGCAATTCTGTGCAGGGCTTTGTTGCACTTGCGATTAAGCCGCCCTGGTTACCTTTACATAATAATATAATAATTAATAAATAATCTGTATCTAAATCTTAGCATAGCTAGTCTGTAAAGTGCTCTAGCTGCGTTTTTTTTTTGTGCTAGCCTATGCTGTCCCACTGCTGGGCAAAGGCCTCCCCCAAACTCTTCCAGGAACTCTTTTCCCGCGCCACCTCGAACCAGCCCTCGCGGTACACGATTTATTTATTTATTTACCATTTAAAAATTAATTACATTTGTTTCAGCAGAATAGCATTTAAGTTAGAAAGTGGCGCGGCCAGAACACTGTTGCAGTTACCTACTTCTCTAAGGGTTGATTTTTCCAACGCTAGATAATTTTATCCGAGGAATAATTTTGAATTTTTGACAGCTCTTCCATACAAAATTTTTGACAGCTCTTCCATACAAAATTTTTGACAGCTCTTCCATACAAAATCTGTCAGACGTCAATTTTATTGTACAGACGCCAGCACATCATTCTGTCAAATTTCTTTAACAGATTTTCAACTTTATCGCTAGACCCTATAAAAATAGAATAGAACAGATTTTTAATTTTAGAATTATTTTCTTACCACAAATTACAGCTAAGTAAAATTAGTCTACAGATACAGTTTTTGTGGAAAACTGGCGCCTAAACTAAGTTTTTTTTTTTTACAAAACCTGTAAGTCAGGTCAGGGGAAGACGTTTGTTTGAAATCACAGTAGTATTCATTCATTTTTTTTTTTTAGGTATAAGGGCCTGTACACACCACGTTTTTTAAACGCGCCGTTGACGCGCGTCAACGGCGTAGCGATACAGACGCGAGTCAGACGCAGCCTGTAGACCTTCTGTAGGATAAAAGCGCGCTGTCGACGCACGTTTCTAAAACGCGCGTCAACGGCACGTTTAAAAAACGTGGTGTGCACAGGCCGTAAGGTTCAAAGTTGATTGGTAAAATTTGACAGTTTCGGGTAGCTTGATGTGAGCAGGCGCTGGCTGGCTGGCTGGCTGGTGTGGTGTTGGCTGGCTGGCTTAAGTCATACCCATTAACACTGTCATGAACAATATTATGGAGCTACTTTTATACAAAAATAATGTTATTGTTTCCATAATCTTTGATAACTTTTCGTATGAAAAGAAAAATGTGTGCTGATATTGCTAACCTTCAGCCTAAAGAAACGCGTGTGACGTAATATCTCCTAAACAGTTTAATTTTACGCAACGTTTGAGAGGAAAACAATAAAAAGGGGATCATTACCAAATATTATCATATAAATTGAATATGTCCCGTTCACAGAGAGAAGTGTGGAGACGGCTTCTTGAAATATTTTTTATCTTTTTGTTACTGAAAATGTATGTATGTAATGTAAAGGCAATCAATGTTCCCCTAGAACTTCAAAAGTTTTAGCGAGAATTCTTTTTAGAAATAAATTTTGTGGTTTTATTTGTAGTTACTGTAATGTAGTTTTTTCGACTGCTGGGTGAAGCTTTCTCCAAAAGACATTTTGTTCACACCTGTGATGCCTTTTAAGAATTGACCCCTCTATTTAAAAAAATAACTTTTGTTCCGCCTGTGTCTACTCCACGCTTCCCCCCTGTTATATCCGACCACGCACGTTATGATTTGTGTGTGTGACGTGTCATGTGATTTCAGCGGCACGTCACATCGAGACGAGTCGTTTATTATTGTTTACCTTTCTGTCTTTGACGTTCGGCAGGGTATTTTTAATAACAGAAGAAGGGTTGGTATGTCATGTGTCTTTTTGTCAAGTGGGGGTAGACACAGATGGCAGATTATAATTAGAATTGCGATACGTGGATTGTTATTGTTTTTGTTTATAAATGGTAGTAATACTTTCAAAAATGACTTCGGTTGTTTTTTTTTTTGGATAACGATAGTCTAAAGCCGTAATGTGCTATGTGTGGTATGGCTGTCCTATCGAAGATATGAAAGTTTTCTTTAAAAATAAGCATCACATTTGTACCTATTTTTCCTTTCTTTTTTTCTTGACTGTTTATAGCGTAGAGCCTACTTCATCAATATATTATTTATTTAAATTAAAATGTATATTCAATAAATTAGTTACTATATTATGTGTATAAATGGTTAAATAAATAAATATAGTGGGTATATTCCGTTGAAAGATATTTTTTACCAAACGCAGCTGCATTTTTTATACTGGCTACATATTGATTAGACGCCATTTTATCGCCCGCCGTCCCTTTCGCTTTTGCGATATAAAAATGCTACTGCATTTGGTAGAAATTATCATCCAACGGTATTTAAACCATTATCGTAATTGCTCCAGTAAACCTTATTATAATAAAAAACACAGTTATCAGCCCGATAATTATTTCCATTCAAGAGAGACGGTCTGACTGGCTTGGTCAAGAGAGAAGGAAGCATATAGAAACATGTCATGACTAAGAGCACTGCATCAAATTTACGACCAAATAGCTTCTTACGATTTAAGTAGATAAACTAGTCTCCATCTAGGTGGTAGTTACCTATTAACGTCCCGCAGTGGATACTGTTAGGGTGCGTCCACATCTGGCGAATGTGCAGCTCGCGAGCCGTTTGCGAGCTGCGCGCGTGCATTTTTGGTCGTGCGCCGCTCCTGCGCCGCCCGCGCGCAGTTCGCGCGCGTCCTAAGCGTCCGCGCGGGCGCCGGGCGGCGCGAAAGTACTGAGCCAGTAAACGGAACTGTAAGTGCGAGAATTGAGTGCGCGCAGATCGCGCGCCGCGTGCACGCCTTATACGAGCCTTGCATGAGTTGCGCTAAAGAGGCGCATCAAACCATTGCCGTGACTGCACGCGCGCAGCTCGCGGGCAGCTCGCAAACGCCTCGCGAGCAGCACATTCGCGGCACAGTCGCCAGATGTGGACGCACCCTAAGAGGGTACAGTTAATCTCTCTCAGAACCACCTTATCTTAATCACGACATGGGATCCCAAATAACTAAAAGAACCCAATAAAGAAACAAAAAACCACCATTACCATCTTTAATATTTTACATCATAGCAACAAATAAACCTAGAACCAACAGAATAAAGCTGAACATCGCCCTTTCTCCAGAACTGGTAGTCTCTATACTGTAGTACCCCAGAGCTCGGGTTACCTTCTCCATTTCCACCAGACCAGCTAATATCTCCTGGTTGTTTGATATGATGCGTTCTGAAGGCAGGAGGAAGCCATATTCTCCAACGTCTCGAAGCTCGAAGAGGTAGACTATGGGAACCTCTGCCACTCCTTTTACCCAGTCGAAACTGGAGCCACTAGTTGCGTCTAAAAAATAGATATAATACTATTGGCAATATTGAGATCAAGAAGATTAGAGCGAGAAAGTCACAGCTGGTCGATTCTGTAAAAATCTCACCGTGAAAACATACGTGAAGTAAGCTGTCTAGGATCCAAGAAGTGTTTATAGCTTAGACAAAGAAAAGTATAGACGGCGAGTATCTCCATTTCATTTCCACAAGAAAGGGATAAAGTATTGAATTATTATAAGTAACAGAAAAGGATAAAGCTATACTATTTCCGTCTCTCAGTGCGTGCCAGTTTTTTCAAGGCAGCTACTTGTGTAGCTCATGTTAGTTATGTAAGTTTTTTGTCTCATGTGTGGCCACGCTACCCGATGCTCTATAGCTTTCTTACTCTAAGGTTTATTGCATCAATTTAAATAACTTAATCTAGTTACAATGTGGAGAATCCTTGTTAGGATGCTCTGACCCTGCCCAGGTTATATATTTGTTACTAAGGGCTGATTTTACCAAAGTCAGATCTTTTAAACGCGGAATAAAATTGACGTCTGTCATTTCCATTATGGAAATACTCAAGATAAGATTTATTCTAGGTATAAAAGTTTGGTGAAATTCACCCTAAGTTATTGAGCCTGTTCAAGATATTATGTAAGCTTATAAAAATAAAAATAAAATAATGAAATGTAAACACAGTATTTTTATCAAAGGCAGAAAATGCGCTAGGATGTGTGAGTAGTAGATGGTGTGGAGGTGAATGTGTCTGTGAGTAGTGGGTGTTAGTAAGTGTGGGTGTGAGAAAGAGAGGAAGAGGAGGGTTGTACCTACACAGTATACATGGTGGAGATTAATTATTTACTGTACCTAATTTGAGGTAAAATGTAAATACATTTTGCATTGACACTATTGACAGCTCACTTCAAGTTCTTACTCCACCTAAGTTTTCACGCTGACATTTTTACAGAATAGATTTTTGTGTCTTCAGATTTGCTCGATATTTGACTAAAGACACGTTTCATCAAACAAAATCTAGTAAACGTGCAATCCAACAGACGATCGACATCATATTTTTTGTCAATCGCTAATATGGATCGTTTTTAGTCGATCGATAAATAAATCTAACCTTACCTATATTTTTTTAACCTTGAATTTATCGATCGATAGAAAGCGACAATAACGTTCGATAAAATTGAGGAAAGCTGACAGATGTTATTGATCATCAGAACACAGCGAATCGAGCGACAATGACGATCGTCAAAATTCTTCGATTTTATTAACCTTCTAAGAAATATGAGGAGGTTATGCATTTGGCGAAGTTTGTATTAACTTTATCTAGACAATTCGAAAACTTTTGAGTACGTGTGATATAAACGCAAGAGTGAATTTATAATGACTTGTCATTTAAATTATTTAAGTGGTTGGCATTTGAAAATCTTCTGAAAGGAAGATATAAAGAAAATAGGGGTGTCCTTTAAAAAAAATATAGGTCTACAAAATACGAAATTAAGTAGTACAGGCTGGCCGTAAAATAACTCTGGTTGCATTCGAACATTCTAGTCAACCGAATTTTGAGTGAGCTTTCGAAGTTTTGTATTAGGTTTTTGTTTGGAAAAACCAGTGATGATATAGGCGCGTATGTAAACACGTTCGCTTGGAGTAAACGTATTCAATATAACACTGTATTATTTAACGCCCTCTCACAATACCTACACAAAATATCAGCTGATGTACCAACTTGGTAGTCTGTATCATGTTCCGCTTTAAGCTTATCCATTCCTCTGATTGCAATCTCGTACTGAAATAACAAAACAATTAGTGTTTTTACTAAGATCCACACAATGGGTACCTGAAGATGGACGGCGCCGCCGAGGCCGGCCTAGAAAGAGATGGCGAGATGACCTGGACGCGTAATGCGAGGGCTGGTTCGAGGTGACTTGAGACGACCTCAAAGGGTGGCTGGGAGTCTGGGACAGACTGAATGCGGAAGGCGGAGGACAGGGTGTTGTGGCACAGCAAGGGAGAGGCGTATGTCCAACAGTGGACTGCGGTAAGCTGGGTTTAATGGCTTAAACTCTAATAGGAAAAGTATCAGTCTGATTTGTGCCTGGTATATGGCAATATGAGCTTTCTTGCTATTTCATAGATGCATCAGCATAATGGTGGAAGTACGACTGTCTACCTCTTCGGAGAATAGGGTCGTGATGTCATCGTAACAGTTAAATAGCACAATCAGCCTATAATGTTCCCACTGCTGGGACACAGGCCTCCGCTCTGTGAGTGGTAGTCCGCCGAAATCCACCACTCGGTCCAGTGCATGCAATTTTTGGTTCTAGGATATGCCGATTTCTTCAAGATCGATTTCCTTCACCGTTTTGAGAGCAGTGGTGTACAGTTCAACTTGCTTATGTATTTACTTACCATATCAGTATAGTTGGGAGCTTCCAAGACATCAGCTCCTGTCAAATGGCTGAAAGGAACCAACACCATTTGAGAATACGAATGGAAATCGAAATAGTAGACCATGTTGCCTTCCTCCTTGATAGTCGTGACGTAATTGGCGATGGCTCGAGATTCGGGTTCCGAGAATTCTATGTGTCCAGCAAACGTTTCAGCGCAAGGGTTCTGTGAAGCCCCTACCGCTGTAATAAAAAAAAAGTGATCATGGTTTTCAAATGCAACACTGTATGCAGACCATATACAAGTAATAATCGCTTATAAAACGTTTCGTTTAACGTTACGTTTCGTTGACTTAAGCTTTATGTAGGAAACAAAAATATATTCAAACTAGCTTTTGTCCGCGGTTTCACGCGCGTGGAGGTCGGAGGTAGGACGTTCGGAGGACAGGGTGTTGTGGCGCAGCCTAGGAGAGGCCTATGTCCAGCAGTGGACTGCGATAGGCTGAGTTGATTATGCGCCATATTTCATCCAAATCCGTTCAGCCGTTAAGGTTTAAAATGTAACAAACAGACTGACAGTCAGAGCTTTTGAATTTATAATGTTAATCTATATATATGTACCTATATGCATTAAAATGCTTGATAATATCAAGCTGATAAGCGACATTTTTAGTCCTCAAGAATGTAATCAATTATTGCTTAATTATGTTTATGGACGTAGGTTATCACTTATCACTTATCACAAATCCATATCTGATAACAATAGCAGACCAGACAGAGAAAACCATCTTTATTAAATTAGGATTTGGGAGACTTGGTTCTAGAGCAAGGACTACGGCCGTGTTCGCCGTGTTCTTGTCAAAAGCGATCGTCGCGCGAGTATGGGTTTGTCGCGCGAATATGCGTTTGTCGCGAGAGTATGCGTTTGTCGCGCTCTTTTATGTGGATACTTGCTTTTGCCCGCGGATTGGCCCGCGTGGAAGTCGGAAATTATTATAAATTATAGTATTACGTAGATAAAAAGTATGTTATGTGTTAATGCAAGTTATAATAAACTATCTGTGTGCCAAATTTCGTCCAAATCCGTGCAGTAGTTTTTGCGTGAAAGAGTAACTAACAAACATCCATCCATCCTCACAATCTTTCGCGTTTATAATATTATACTAACTGCGCCCCGCGGTTTTACCCGCATAAGTTTCAATCCCGTGGCAATATCGGGATGAAAAGTATCCTATGTGTTAATCCAGGGTGTCAGCTACCTTCATGCCAAATTTTATCAAAATTGGTATCGCCGTTTGGGCGTGAACAAGTAACAAACATACAAACACACTCACAAACTTTTGCCTTTATAATACTAGTTTCCGCCAGCGGCTTCGCCCGCGAGGTATGTCAATAAAAACTGTCCTATGTCCTTCCCCGGGATGCAATCTATCTCTCTGCCAAATTTTGTCGAAATCCGTTCAGTGGTTTAGGCGTGAAAAGGTAACATACAGACAGACAGACAGAGTTACTTTCGAATTTATAATATTAGTATGGATTAGTGTGATAATGTGATAATGATTAATACTATAGAACGAAGTAGGATAATCCATCGCTTTCCACCAGGCGAGATCGAGGTAAAGAGATGGCTCATTTGTAATTTAAAAAAATACTTACACATCCAGACAAAACCAAAGTTTCTGTTCAAATCCACTCCGTTACTGATATCATCACCTTGAGGGCAAGTTGTCTGATTCAACGTACTCCTGTTCTTCCTCCACATTCTGTTCTGTAATCAAATAATAGAAAAAACAGTTCAAGTTGACTTAACAGACAGTAACAGTAACTAACTAGTGTACGAAGGACTGATTTTTCAATCATCTTATAGGCTTTGCTCAAGAAATGATTTTGAAATTTTGGCAGTTGTTTCATACAAAACCGGCTAAGAGCGAGTCGGACACACGAAGGGTTCCGTACCACAAGGCATATAACGCCGAAAAAAACGTTTCTTTTATACCCCTTTAAATTTTAACTTTATTTTTCTAGCTTTCACGGTTCATGAGATACAGCCTGGTGACAGACAGACAGACGGACAGTGGAGTCTTAGTAATAGGATCCCGTTTTTACCCTTTGGGTACGGAACCCTAATAACTGTCGAACGTCAATTTTATTCGTGGATTAACAATTGCCGGAGAAATCGCATAACAAAAAAAAAACTACATTCAGCCGAACTGAGAACCTCCTCCTTTTTGAAGTCGGTTAAAAATAAATAACATTGATAGGTATTCTACAGATTCTGATGCCCTATGCACACCTGATTCTTTTCCTTTCTTTCTTTTTTGACCAACGCAAATGCATTTGGTAGCAAGATATACTGAAATATTAAAATAATACTCACAGTACTAAACGTGTATGCGTAGCCATCAGGGTTGACAACAGGGAAGATATGCCAGACAATATTTTCAGCCATCAATCTGACATCAGGGTCAGAACTAGTCAAGAACTCGTTGATGATATAGGTCACTGTCGCTGGCGAGATCCATTCTCTAGCGTGTATACCACCCTCGATCATACCGATGACAGGATTGTCGTTCTTTTTAAAGTCAATTTTGACACCCCTGATCGGTCTCTCTTCGACTGATTGGCCAATAGTGACAAGAGTGACGACGTCGGGGTAATCTTCGGCTAGTTTGTCGAGCCATGCGAAGATTTCATCTAAATTCTGGTAGAAATTCCAGGTATAGCTGTCACTTCGAACTAGCGGCCGCTTAAGTTGGGCATCAATTTTTCTGAAAGATGATGAAAAAATTTTTTTTTAGATTTGAGTTTTTACGGTATTACTAGCTGCGCCCCGCGGTTTCACCCGCATAAGTGTCGACCCCGTGGGAATATCGGGATAAAAAGTATCCTATGTGTTAATCCTGGTTATAAACTATATGTGTGCCAAATTTCATCCAAATCCGTTCGACCGTTTGTGCGTGAAGAACTAACAAACATAAAAACACACTCATAAACTTTCGCTTTTTATAATATTAGTGTGATTCTCTCCTACCAATAAACAGACAGAATAACTAAAGCTTGACTTCGCTTGCTTGCTTGGCTTGACTTATTAAACTTTATTGTTCCACAAGGTGTATAAAAACTTCTGGAACAATAAATGTTTTTTTTTTGTTTAGTCTGTGCTGTCCGACTCCTGGGCAGAGGCCTCTGGAATACCTTCCAGGAACGCTTTTCCTGCACCACCTCGAACCAGCCCCCACCGATACGTGTCCAGGTCATCTCGCCATCGCTTTCTGGGCCGGCCACGGCAGCGCCGTCCATCTTCAAGTACCCATTGTGTAGAAACTTTTGCCCAACAGTCATCGTGCATGCGCCTGATATGACCCGCCAAATCCCACTTGACCCTGGCAGTCTTCTTGCCTAAGGCTATTAAATCTGTTGTGGAACGCGCGTTCTAAAGGTTAATAAGTGAAAAAAACAAATACTTACTCCTGCACATCTTCAATGACAACTTTGGCTGGAATTTTCACACTTTTGAAATAGTTCTCGAATTCCGCTTGTTTCCCTGGAGCCACCATAATCCTAACGTCACTGTTAATAGCTACGATATCACTCCAAAAATCGTATTGGGTTTCTTTTCTCAAGTCCATAAGTATTTGTACTTCATTTTCGGAGCCAGGTACTATTTTATACACCTTGTAATTCTTATAGCTTACATATTCTGCACTGATTGCAGTCGCTACGGCTATTAGTAAAAATATTTCTTTGAGTATCATTGTGTATAACTCCTTCGTACGTTCCAAATCGAATGAATTTCTTGGATAATATTAATCTTTGGTATTAAAATTGATAGTGTCATTATCTTTTAGTTAAGTATTTATTTTATTGATAACATTTTTTATTGTTTTATAGTAGTGTTTTGGAATTAGTCCAGGGCTAATAAATAATTTATAGGTGGACAAATAAATTACATAATGATAAACTTATTGCAGACATCATTTATTTAGGTACACATTACAATGAACTTTCTTATTTTAAGCCTTCCTCTGAGCCATTTGTGAAAAAATCAATAAAATCAAAAGGGTTCCGTACAAATTTTTAGGTATGTAAATAGTTTTTCACGAGATTTTTTTTATGTAACTACATCGGTTTTCGGATTTTTTGCTTTACTTTGCTACATGACCTTGTTTCTTGACTAATTTCATAATTCTAGATCAACGGGAAGTACCCTTTAAATTTTGATTCCCTTGAGAGTGTCCAATTATACGTTTTTTGCAGCATAAACGGCCGTATCTTTGTTTAATTTTTTCACAGCTTCAAGGGACTGTAATTTCAATTCGATACCTCCACGCGTCCCCTAGATAAAGGGTCTTGACAGACAGGCAGACGGATCAGGGTTCCGTTTTTTCCTTTTAAGGTACGGAACCCTAAAAACAACATTCAAAATTAAAATATGGATATTGAGGTACTGTTACTCTCAACATAGGCACACCCAGTATCTTGGACACCATAGGTACAACATATTGATAATTTTAAAATAAGTAAAATAAAATAAAAGTTGAAATTGGCTTAACTTAACTGCAATTAAGCTAGTTTAATCATTACTATGATACAATGGAGGATATACATAGAGTATTGAAGTTACAGTCCTATCGTTATTTTACCTCGGACAGCAGAAATCTAATAGCAACCCTATAATGACGAGAATAAAGATCACAATGATTTTGACAAACTTGTCAATGGCATCAACCCAACATCACCCTTATTAGAATCAGAATTAAGATCATTGTGATTTGAACAGTGATGCATAATCAGAGGTAAATAGCTGTGAACGGAATAAACACAATCAGTGTGAATTAGGAAGATATGAAAGAACACTTACTTGGGAGGTACCTACTGTCAAAACGCATAAGTGCATAAAACATCATTGATCAAAACACAGTATTTACAAACTTTGAACCTACTTATTTAAACAATGCAATAAAAACACCAAGCAACATTAATGCGGTAGAAAAGAACACGCCATTCGCCCCTGAGAAGTCTTCTTCTATGAGACCTAATCTTCTGGTACCTCTGCCAATTTCTACTAAAGCATCCATGGTTTCCAACGCAGTGGGCACGATCTGTGTTGGTGGCAGGAGGAACCCGAACTCGCCAAGGTCTCGGAGTTCTATGAGGTATGAGATTGGGACATACGCTGTATATTTGACCCAGTCAAAACTGGTACCGCTCATGGGATCTAGAAAAATAAGTCATACTTTATTGATGGATAAAAACCTTATAAATTAGGCACGATATATTTTAATATAAAGTGGCTAAATAATAACAGCCGCACAGGTCGATCGATCAGGTTAAGCTACGCTTGCCGCGGTTGGTGTGTGGTTGGTGGTGGATGTGACTTATCTTATTGGTGGGGAGGCACGGAGGGGTCACGGTATGTACCGTGACCCCTCCGTGCCTCGGAAAGTACGTTAAGCCGTTGGTCCCGGCTGTCATTCGTGGAACTTTGACAGTCGCTACGGGTAGTCAGAAGCCCGAGAGTCTGACAACCAGTCTTACCTAGGGGTATCGTATTACCCAGTAACAGGGTTGTGGAGGTCAGACAGGCAGTCGCTCCATGTAAAATACTGGTATTCAGCTGCATCCGGTTAGACTGGAAGCCGACCCCAACATAGTTGGGAAAAGGCTAGGCAGATGATGGGTGTAAAAATACACTTAACGAAGCCGAGATACACTTGTACTCCCCGTCATTATAATTATTTTTTTGTACTGGACCATACTTGGGAACCATCTGGTTACGGAGACTGACGTTTGTTTTTTTACGAAAACCAGTTTTTAGGGTTCCGTACCCAAAGGGTAAAAACGGAACCGAAATATGATGGGTCTTTTTATACCCTATAATATACACCTCATATTATTTCACATTCTGAAATGGAAGATTGTCCATAGGCGACGACCACAGAGCATGCAGACGCCTCGGCGGCCGCTGCTGGAGGTGGCATGTCAACACTTTCCATATAAACCATGTTACCGTTTACTCGCACTACGACTCAAATGACGTATTATACAGCGGGCAGCGTGAAATTTTAATGGTTGTTTTCCCGCGGCAGAACGATTTGTACTCAGAAGTGCTACCGATTCATGGAGTTATTTTTTTTTTTTTTAAATTATTATTAAAATAATGATCTCAACTCGAAAGCAAGAGAATCAATAGTAACTCAGTGCGCCCCTACCATCTTTGCAGGTAGCAGGACGACCACGCGCAGTCGTCTTTTTGCGCTGTAGCTATACTATTGGTTCGAGATCGAGTTCGAGTGTGGTTTTTCACAATTGTAGATCTGTCATTTTTTAATACTTTATTTTTATTTTTTTATAAATCGATTGTACTCTCAAGACAAAAGCATTTCGCTTCGGGAAAACAACCATTAAAATTTCACGCTGTTAAACTGACGGCTTGGAAGGCGGTCCGTGACAGAAGTTGGGCGCTCAATGCACTTTCAGCGCCACGAATGTTATTGCGCCGGCGCCGTCTCTGGACGCTGCTCCAGCCATTCGGTGCTCTGTGTCGTCCATCCATCCAATGCTCACTTTTGCTCTTTGACAAATCTATTTGTGATCAATTAATAGTGTTTTTTCAATTCATCTATTAGCCGATATCAATCACCCATCTTCACAGTGTTCATTTCTTTTTTAGCCGTATCATTTTCCACCCAATCCATTCATCTCTTTTTTGATCTGTGTTTATTTTTATGTGTACATTCATTAGATAAAAAAAGGGTCCGTTGTTTCAAACTGATACGTATGTACGTCAAATAATAACGATTACCTAATCGTATGTATTTGTCGTAAAGTCAAGGCCGTAATTTTATAATTGTAATTTGAAACAACGCTTTTTTCGTTTTGATGTTAGTTAGCGCCGTTTTTGACATATACGCGTGCGTCAGGTGGACGTGAAACAAAACAACCCTGAGGTACTTACACATAACATTAGCAGATATTCCGACTCGGTAGTGTGTTCCATATCGTTTTTCCAAGGCATCAGCGCCTCTTATTGCTAGTTCAAACTAAAAAAATATATTATTTAGTTAAAATAGGCAAAGCGTAAAATTTCATGAACCTTTGAGCGTATACCTATAGATATTATGAAAAACTACTGGATGTATTAATTTAAAATGAAGATATTTTAATAAGTGACCCTGCACGGTGACAATTTTGCCATGTTCATACTCCGGGAGTTATTTATTTACGCCCAAAGACGCGTTAAAATATGGAAGTTATGACACTCTTAAATTTCAAACCAATATTTTATTTTAGATTCTGTGTCGGTACAGGGCTAGATGACGAGACAATTAGATATAATTTTTAATGTACTCTCTCAAACAATGGAGTAAACTAGTATACGACGTTACTATGGAAGAATAACTGACTTAAACAAATAAAAAAAATAAAAAAAGAAAAGATAAAAGATTCATTATTTCGAACAGGTTAAGAGATTAATCTTTAGACTTATATTAAACAAAGTTTCCAATGCGAAAAATTAACTTGTTGACTGCCACTGTGGTCACATAGTGTCCGCCAACAATAGATTGTCTGTCGTCTGGCAGTCAACGTGCTAAAACATTATAAACTGTATGTTCATTATAGAAAAGAAGCACCTACCATGTTAGGATAAGTTGGAGGTAGCTGTCCATGACCCATATTCACAATATGACTATAAGGAATGATAATTAGCTGGGAGTAGGAATGGAAAGCGATGTAAATGATGATTGGTCCCTTCTCGTAGAGGGCCTCCACGTATTGGGCTATAGCTCTTGATTCGGGCTCCGAGAAAGCTACAGGACCAGCGTATGTGTTGACGCATGAGTCATTAGATGCACCTATTTCTAAAAATAAAAAAAATCAAGAGTTAGTAGCGCTGCTCCGTCTTTATGGATATACCTAGTCATCTATCTATATATATAAAAGAAAGTCTGTTAGTTACACCACTTATAACTCGAGAACGGCTGAACCGATTTGGCTGAAAATTGGTGGGGAGGTAGCTTAGAATTACGAGACGGTCATAGAATACTTTTTTGTTTTTTTTATTTTATACTTTTATTTACTTAAAGGAGTAGGGTAGGGGTAGTATAGGAGTAGGGTAGGAGTAGTGTAGGAGTAGAGTAGGAGTAGGGTAGGAGTGGGGTAGGAGTAGGGTAGGAGTGGGGTAGGAGCAGTGTAGGAGTAGGGTAGGAGTAGGGTAGGAGTAGGGTAGGGGTAGGGTAGGGTGAGGGGTAGGACACCACGCGAACGAAGTAGCGCAGGGCTGCTAGAAATAATTTATATGGCAAAACAACGTTTGCCGGGTCAGCTAGTACTTAATATAATAAAGCTGAAGACTTTGTTTGAACGCACTAATCTCTGGAACTACAGTCGGGTTTGAAAAAATAATTTTGCATTATTTGATAGCGCAATTCTTGAGGAAGGTTATAGACTACTTAACATGACGATTTTTTTTTTAATCAGCTCCATGTAGCTGATTTAAAAAAAATCTGAAAGAACGCTAAGTGTGTTTGATAAAGTCGCGAGCAGAAGCTGTTAGATTTTTATTTTATTTTAAAAGACAATTTTTCGTGATTTTTTTAAATTGTTAAAGGCCAGTATGCACTTCCTCAATTTGTTTCGTACGGGCACGAAGTACCTTTTTAGGTCCCGTCTGCATCGCAAATAGCTAAAAACGTTCACCGCTAACTAAACGAATCTAAAACATCGTTCAGTTTCTGTCAATGGTTTGAAGATGATGAAGATAAAATTATGTTTTACGTATTCCTTCCAGGATCTGACAATATGCCCCATTTGCAACAATTAAGCACCCCATTATGCCTAGGCGAAAATTCATGGAATTCGAAAAAAAAAATAAAATCATGTAGGTATTTTTTTTTAATTGCCCAGAATTCGTCAGTAAATATCACTTTCTAAACTCTCAATTCGAATGGCCTCGATTGCTTTTCCATTGGTTACCTTATACTTTAACATTCCTTTCCATGTCCTCTAATTTATTACATTTACTAAATACATCAAACAGTTAAAAGTTATTGAAAGGAGTTTATTATCTATCTTAGGCTTGGGAGTTTTTTCCAAAAGTCGTAAAGCGAAAACGAGGTCGACTATACATCTATGTTTCACTACTCGTAGAAGTTAGTGTAATGACATTTTATTACTTTACTTACCCATCCATGTAATATCGAAATTCCGATTGAGATCCACACCGTTACTCATATCATCGTCTACGCCATCTGGACAAGTCTTTATATTTTCTGGACTGCGGTTTTTCCTCCACATACGATTCTGTAATAATAAAGTCAAAGTCAAAGTCAAATCATTTATTTCAAATAGGCACATTAAAGGCACTTTTGAACGTCAAAAAAAAACTAAATAGAAATGATTCTAGTCGCCCATTCGAAACGGTAGATTTCGTATGGAGAAGAATGGGCAAGAAACTCCACCGTTACTCTTTTAAAAATAAAAATAAAATGTACCTATAATAACCTTATTACACAAATTCCATGAATAAAATAAATATACAGTTATAGCGCGACCCCTATCAACTCCCCGCACTTCTAGGGTACGGCGGACGTAACTTGGCGGGCCAGAACATAGGCACTAAGAACTTTCGCGCATGTTCTCTCACTCGCACTCGCCTCATGTCACCATTTGCTTCCTAAAAAATCTTACTGCGCAACCTTCTGCGCAAAGTTCAGGCCCGCTAAGTTACGTCGGTCGTATTTGTACGTGACTAGTTACGGTTCGGCACAACCCTAGCAATGTCGCCCCGCGCCACCGCCACGCCAGTGAGTCACAAGCGCCCGGTAACTGCGCACGCGCTCGGCGTTCACAGACTCATGCGCCTCGCGAGCCGGCCGTATATTATTATTGACGGCACGGTTGGCGCAGTGGTTAAGCGATTGACTGCTGCGCTGCGTGTCGCGGGTTCGATTCCCGCACGGAACAAATATTTGTATGACCTACAAGTAGTTGTTCCGGGTCTGGCTGTTTGTGTATGTGAGTTTAAATGTTTGTAAACGCACCCACAATACAGGAGAAATTCCTAGTACGGGGCAACGTTTTAAAAAAAAAATATCAGTTTTATGTTACATAAAAGTGAAAAATGTAAATGTCCCACTGTTTCTATACGTATGTTTTTACATTAATATACAGTTTACATGCGTAATAGTCGGAGTTTCTTTTGCTTAAAGTACCCCGACTATAGAGGGCCCCTAATTAAAGTATATCGGTTTTAGTTTTAATTTCCTGTACAATCTATATTACAATAGTACAAAATTACGCTATAATTTCCAAATCAGTGTTTTAAGGTCTGTTAAAGACCAACTATTTAAATCTACATTATACCAAAGAGGTAACTGCAACCTGTGTCAATTTCAAACACATTTCTCCACCTCTTTTTGTTTTAAAGGACCGTCAGATCGGTCACCGATGTTCTCTCGTTAGTGCTCGTAATAGATCAGTTTCGCATATGGATCTCATTGTAATTATTGTTGTTACATTCTAATTAAGAACGTATGTTGTTTTAATTGTATAAACTGCAAGAATTAACTTGAGACTCGCTCTAATAACGTTAGCGCGCAGTACTGAAGCCTCAATGGCGAGAGGGAAAGGTATAGTTCGGGGTCCGGGACCCCTCCCGCTAAGGGCCCAAGTTCATTCTTGCGGGTTGTATTTGATCGATGTTTTTAGTGCACTGCATAACTCCGGTGAGTTTATGATTACATCAATTTAAAAATATAAAATGTAAGTGTACTACTGAACGAATGAATAAATAAATAATAATAACCAAAAATATCATAACCAAAAAAACTTACATGACTAAACGTATAAGCATAACCATCTGGGTTGACCACAGGAAAGATATGCCATTCAAAATTTTCTGCCAAAGCTCTAATTTCAGTGTTATTACTGGTCAAGAACTCTTTGATAATCCAAGTGACAGTCGCTGCAGAAATCCACTCACGAGCATGGAGAGTACCTTCTAACATTCCATACACAGGATATTGTCTGTTTGGGTGATGATTGATAATGATTCCTTTGATATCTCTGTTTTCTACCGATTGGCCCATGACGACGGTTTTGGCTACTAAAGGATGGTTTTCTTCTAGTTCATCAAGCCAGTTGTAGATGGCTTCAAGATTATGGTATTCAGACCAGGAGTATGAGAGATAGGATTGGGAAGATCTTATGGTATCTGGTTTTAGTTGGTCGTCGATTGCTCTGAAAACAGAAGGAAACACTGTCTGAGATAGAATATTTATAGCTTACTTGTGAATGGTCAGACGCTTTATTAACACTTGTATTGAACTACTAAAACAGCCCTTACTACAACGACATAAAAGTGCTGTCAATGTCAAATTGTATCCGTAGAAGTGCGTTTCTGTACATTATTGAATTGGTTTAGGTTTGCATGAATTCATGATAGTATTTCATTAACTCTTTTTATACAAATATTATATTGGCATAATGTACTTTTCAAATGGTGAAAAAATTTTTTCTAATAGGAGCTATGGTTCCGGAGATTACCCTCCACATATACACAAACTCACGAAATTTTCTGTGACTCTTTATAATATTAATAAAACAAATTTATTAAAAACAAAAACTAAGTTGGGTACTACCATTTTTGTTTAGATCTTAATCATTTATTTTGCTATAGCCATTTTTACTTACCGTTGTATGTCATTGATTATAATTGTTGATTCAATGTTCCCAACTCCCAAATATCGAACAAACTCCTGACGATTTTCTGGTGATACCATAACTTTGGCTTCTTCGTTAACTGTAAAGAAATTTTCCCAGAACTCTCCAAGATTCTTCGCTTGTATTCCTTCTAATATTTTCACTTCACTGTCATCCTTTGGCACTACTTTATATAATGTGTACCCATCGTAACTTTTCATAACAGCTCCACTCACAATATTTAATATAATAAAAATAAATATAATTTTTTTAGAATTCATTTTGGATTTAATACAGTCATCAAGAGCGATTGCCACACATTGGGCGATATATTACATTTTTGATAATAGCATGAAGGATTAGGACCAAATTATCTGATTAGATATAGATTATCTTAGAAAATTAATGTAATTTAGCCAGTTGCGGAATTTTTAACAACACAGTCTCAAATTTTCATCAATATCATTCGGGCCATTTTCAATTAGGTATTATGTACCTGTACAAACATTTCACAAAATTATAATCCTTGAACTACTGAAACGTGAACGGTTTTTGCATTAACTATTATTTTTCAGCAATAGAATCATTATGTAGATTATGCTGGCTCAAACATTATCCCACGTTCAGTTTTATTCTAGATCCCACCAAGGCCATTAAAGCATAATCAGCCAATATTGATCCCACTGCTGGGACACAGGCCTCCTCTCAGTGAGAGGGAGTGGTTCGTAATCCACCACGCGGGCCCAGTACGGATTGGTAGATGTCACATGTCTTCGAATCGGGGGGGGAGCGGGGTTCAGGGAATCAGACTGGAATAAATGTAAGTTTTGTTTCTTAGACGTTTTCCTACACCGTTATAAGAGCAGTGGTGTTGAAATAATTTACACAAAGTAAAGCGCTTGACTGGGATCAAACCTACGACCTACAACTCGTAAGTCGCGGCCGTTATCACTGGGCAGTGCCGGTTTAGCCCATAAGCAAATTAAGCAATTGCCTATGGCATCACGTCTCGGGGGCACCATAAGCCCCCCGAGACGTGACGTAAGGGTGTTTCGGTGCTGTTTCTGCCTTATGCACATGAAAGGCAAGGCTGTTTATCAGCAAGATATTACAAAACCCAAAAGTCATCTCTCAGCTCATCGATGTTTTGGAAAAAATGAGCCACCGGGCCTCCACTGCTCTGGTCAATATAATAATTTGAAATCGACCTCAGTTTCGAATAAACATGTTTTACTTTGAGACAGAAACCGTCCATTTAATGAGCTAAACTATAACAGAAGCAGCAAGTAAAAACTCTTAACAAAAGGAAAATGACCATTCTGGCAACACAAACAGGGTACTATTCATAAAGGAATTTCGAATTTAATTTTATAAACTACGAAATCGTATATACAAAATAAAATACAAGATTGTTCGACAACAGTCGGGACTAACTTTCACAAAGTTATCTTTTCTTTTACTTCAATCCTTATTGCTTTGTGTTAAGGATCAGTTTCGTTTGGCTGGGGTTGCAGTATTATTAGCCAGGGTTCTCCTTTACTTGGTGTAACTGTCTTCCTGTACAATTGCTTGTGGTACATCTGTAGTTGTTTGTAGGAACTTATGCACAATGAGAATTACTTTGGCATATTTATTCGTTTGTTTATTTTATATTTCAGAAGTAAAGTTATCGCTTTGAGGATTGTGGAACGGAAAAAATAGGTAGATTTTTAGTGGAATGTCGTCGAAACTAAGTTTTTGGTTGACTTGGGAAAATAATTTCTGTTTATAAATCGTTATTTTGGTACTTAATTTGGTAATTTAAGTGTTTCTTTTTTATTTGATTTCAGATTAGTGATGGTCGATTAAATAAAAAAATCCTACTAATATTATAAAAATGCGAAAGTTAGTGAAGATGTTTGGATGTTTGTTACTCAATCACGCGTAAACCGTTGAACAGATTTGGATGGAAATTGGCCATTTCCTGGACTAACACATAGGATACTTTTTATCCCGATATTCCCACGGGATTGAAACTTACGCGGGTGCAACCGCGGGGTGCTGCTAGTTAAGAATATATGGCCCTGAATGATCATCATTAAAAACTGCGTCAGGATCCAAAATTCCAATATTTTAATGGACAAAATATCAACAATCTCTTTTCTCTTTAAGCAGTCGTAGAATTTACAACATAGTGAACTGGCATCTTTGAAAGTCTGAACCAAAAAGTGCGCAAAAACAAAACACTGTTACAGAATTCCAATTCCCATTGTATAAAGCGCCTTACGCACTTGCCGTAGCCCGCTCCCTGGGTGGGTCACAGCGGCACAATTATATTTATCGCCGCGTACCGCCGTGTCGTCGGTCCACGCATAAATCAGCGCACGTACGATGTCGATGTGACGTGTCGTCGATCGCGAATCGCAGCGACTAACTTGCAATGGGAACGGTCTTTTACATTCGCTATTTAGCTTTTGTAATATCGTATATTACTCATATGTCATTTCGTTTATTGCTTGTTTGAAAGGTATCTCGTGAAATAACATTTCTAAAGTTAGCTTTGTCGATGTCTTCATATTGTTTATTGTGGGAAAATAATGATTTCATCATACACAGTCCGAGTTTCCCCACGGCTGGGCATAGACCTCTCTTTTCTTTTGCCTATTCCCATGCCCACTGTGCCAGCCTCATCTAGGTTTTGCCCGCGATGTCGTCACAATGTCGTCTGCCCATCTTGCCGCCGGACGACCGACATCCTGTTTTCCAGTCCTTGGACGCTACTCTGTCACAGTCTTAGTCCACCTGTCATTCCTGCACCGTGTCATGTGTCCTGCCCAACTTCATTTGAGTTCCATAATACGCGTTCTGATATCGAAGACCTTCGTTCATTTTCGTAGCTTGACGTTTGGAACTCAGTTTATAAGCCCGATGCCAAGCATGGAACGCTCCATGCCTCTCTATGCAACTCTCAGCCTGAAAAACTAGCAGGGGATCGAGGAGGGAGGGTGGAGGGGGGCTTCAGAGGATCAGACCGGAATAACTCATAATGGGATTATTATTTACTCCTGTTATATTAGGGTTCCGTTGGCACCCTTTGGGTACTGAACCCTAAAAAGTAACAGGCAGACAGACAGAGTTACTTTCGCATTCATAATTTAATTAATAATAATTAGTATTAGTATAGAATCATGTGTTATTGTTGTATGTTGATTAAAATACTTAATTATGATTGACGACCGTAACAAATATGGCTTTTCATAGTCATTAGAATCCGCAATACAACTCCTTACGTTAGAACTGGCTTCAAATATGAGCTCAACTGTCACTAATGACTTGAGACACAATTACTTTTTCTATTGTTACCGATGTTTAGGAGATTTCGCGACATTGGAGAGGTTCAAAGATTCCAATAAAAAAAAAAAAAAATTACGAAATTACCCCCATTGAGCTGAAAATTGCAGTTTATGCAAAATATTGTAAAACATTTTACAAGAGTAACGGTGGAGTTTCTTGCCCAGTCTTTTCCATATGAATACTACCTTTTGGAAGGGGCGACTAGAATCAATTCTAATTTATTGTAATGTACAAATTTGAAATAAATACTTCGCCATTGCAAAAAAACTTAAGAAAATTTGAATTTTGTGGGCTACCTCTGTCGCTTTCACCTTATTACCTTAACCATAAATAGCGCAATAATCAGATTTGCCACTCAGTGATTTCTATTACCAAATTGAATCTACAGCCGTGTATCTAATAACAGGACCCAATGGGTCAGCTGGGAGCCTGCCGTTTTGCCGAAAAGATTTTGCCAAAATTTCACTACCCAAACAAATTTTCGCAACCTTTTATTATACCAATGCAATGTTTGGAATAATTTTAGTATGCACATTTTCATTTGGTCGAATTTTTACTTGGCAGAATATTATTAAGGATAATGTCATTTAGGCATTTGGTCTTTAATCAAATGATTTATTACGGCAAACAATCTTTAGACAATAAACGTTTGGTCAAACGATTTGTTATAACAAAAAATATAAAGGCATAAATAAGATTTTTTGAAATTTTTTTTTTTGTTAATTATATAATTAAAAAATGCAATTTTATTTTAAAATAATCATTTATTTAATACAAAATATTTGTAACTTACTATTTTAATTTTTTGCAATGGACATTATCGAGAACCGAATTAGTTACGAGGTTAATTATAAAAAAAAAATGCTTAGGTTAGGTTAGGTTAAAACTGTGACCTCCTACGCACGAGCCGAGCGAGCGAAGCGAGCGGTGCCGCGGCAGCGGCCGGCGAGTGCCAGAAACGACTAAATTATATAGAAAAAAATATGGAAAAAAGAGATTATTTTTAACAGGCTATCGAGAACCGAATTAGTTAGACGAGGTTAATTATTTAAAAAAAATGCTTAGGTTAGGTTAGGTTAAAACTGTGACCTCCTACGCACGAGCCGAGCGAGCGAAGCGAGCGGTGCCGCGGCAGCGGCCGGCGAGTGCCAGAAACGACTAGATTATATAGAAAAAAAAATATGGAAAAAAAGAGATTATTTTTAGCAGGCTATCGAGAACCGAATAAGTTAGACGAGGTTAATTATTAAAAAAAAATGCTTAGGTTAGGTTAGGTTAAAACTGTGACCTCCTACGCACGAGCCGAGCGAGCGAAGCGAGCGGTGCCGCGGCAGCGGCCGGCGAGTGCCAGAAACGACTAGATTATTTAGAAAAAAAAATATGGAAAAAAGAGATTATTTTTAGCAGGCTATCGAGAACCGAATAAGTTAGACGAGGTTAATTATTAAAAAAAAATGCTTAGGTTAGGTTAGGTTAAAACTGTGACCACCTACGCACGAGCCGAGCGAGCGAAGCGAGCGGTGCCGCGGCAGCGGCCGGCGAAAGCCAAAAACGACTAGATTATATAGAAAAAAAAAATGGAAAAAAGTCTACCCGAAACTGAACTAGTTAGACGAGATTAATTATTTCAAAAAATACTACCAGAATACTTAATATTATTATTACCTGTTTAGAATTTGTCCCAAGTGGAAAAAACACCCTTGTCATAAAACGTCTTCAAAGTTAGATCTTATGCTTGAAATGGCTGCCTTAAAACTGCGAAAACTGACGATACTAAATATTTGGCAAATGTAATTTTGCGTAAAATGAGTTATTCCAACTGAAATATTTGACTAAATAAAAATTGGTAAAAGTACTAGTTGGTAAACAAGTTATTGTTTAAACGTTCACTTGCCAAACATTAGGTTTGGGTTACAATTATTTGTGAAGAGATTTTTTGCTTAGTAATAATTTGGCAAATGAAATTATGCGGAAAATTGTTTGGGAAGTGATAATTTGGCAAAATCTTTTCCCTGACCCGGGTCTCCCTTGTTTTGCCGAAAAGATTTTGCCAAATTATCACTTCCCAAACAATTTTCCGAACAATTTTCCAAATTTGAATTTTGTGGGCTACCTCTGTCGCTTTCACCTTATTACCTTAACCATAAATAGCGCAATAATCAGATTTGCCACTCAGTGATTTCTATTACCAAATTGAATCTACAGCCGTGTATCTAATAACAGGACCCAATGGGTCAGCTAATTGAATTCAAGTAGGCACGTGATTATGATGGGGTTAATTACTTGTGGAATTAGTTTTGGTACGATATCATTGTCTGTTTATAGGTTATGTTATTAACAAATCATGTACCGAGCCTTTTCTATAGTTATTTCTATAGTTACCATTCAACTGCCATCACCTCAACGATTACGCAACAACCCCGGGTAGGCTTAAAAGTTGAAAGAGGTTCTTACGCTCTCTTCGCAGGCCAGGACAAACCATCCAATGAGAGAAGCAAATTGTGGGAAGAGAAGCATCCACCGCCTTCCCTTCACCACCGACTTCGTAAACCCCAGGAAAGTTTGACTCCCGGCCGTGATTGCGATTGCGTAACCAAGTAGGCCGGTGCAGAGTTGAAGACCCAAAATGTTAAAGATTAAAAAACAAAGTATTTCTTAACCTCTCACACGTTTGCCCGACTACCAGTCGAAACACCTCACGCGTCGGAGTATTTGAATGAACGCAGTGAAGTCATTGTTTTCACAATGACAATAGTTGTGTACATTTGGTGTACCGTTAACGTTTCGAGCACTTTCTCTTATATGTACACTTTAGTGTACACTTGACACTTGAGGGGTTAATATATAAATAATTTATTTTAAACAGGTACGTAGATGTCCAGTGCTGAAGAAAGGCTATGGACCATTAACAACTCTCTAAAGCTCGGTTCCTATAAACAAAAACGAAAAACGGCAATGTAGCATTTTTTATAGCCAAACTGGACATATAAATATATTCGTAAGCTAATTTTACCTGTGATAGCTACTTCTTTAAGGGAGGGTCTACTTTGCAAAGCTTTTTAATTCAAAGGTCTTTAATTACTTCATTTTAAACATCATGTTCCGGAATTAACGCACACCAGCTGTTGGAATGTAGGCAATAAATCAATACAAGTTTCACCATTCAAAAAAAATACGATTATTGATACAAAACATACAATGGGCGGCCTTATCGCTTTCTGCGATCTCTTCCAGGCAACCATAGAATGGACAGTGATTTCGTGGATATAAAAAATGTATATTAGTAAAGATAAAGAGTCGTAATTTTCACCAGTAACGGTCCGTAAATTATAGAGATCAGCCATTACTTGCATGACATTACCCCTGCAGCTTTGTAAAGGCTATCAATAGGTGTACATAACTCTTTCTTTTGTCTGCTCAACCAAGGGTTGCTTCTTTGAAACCTGGATCCCATCGCAGTCTATTTCTATCTAAACCAACCGAAAATACAATAATTTTCAATAGCTCTCCAACATTTATGATTCTCCCTTTAAAGGGCTGTGCAGGAACAAAATAATTTATGATCAGCCCAGTACCGCTTAATCAGTGTTTGGTTCATTGTGAACTCGCTCAGCACGGAATAATGGCGCTATTGTCTCATAGTATCGTGATAAGTTTGTGGTTTAAGTTATAGACTTGTTGTTGAACAGTGTTATTGAGAGCGGTGGTGGCACACTTTTAACCATAAGAATGTAAATGTAGGTTGTCTGCCTTTTCGCCGAAAATTGTTTGCCAGATTTTCACTTGCCAACTAACGTTTCGCAGAATTTTATTTCGCCGAATAATCATTTGCCAACTTATCATATAATTTTGTTTTATTTCCCAACCTAACAGTTACCAACTGTATGTTTGGTCTGCTTTTCATAATGACACTTTTTCAAATGCCAACTTTCAAGTAGCAGAATGTTTTAGTTTGGGCAGAGAACCGTGTAAAGGGTTTAAAGTAACCTAACCAAACCGAACCTCGGGGTGCCCTTCGCTCGCTCTTGCATCCTATGTCGACAACGGAATCATGGTGTGAAATGTTTGACAAATGATAAATATCCCAAAAGTTTTGTGTCATTATAATAATCAGCTTAACAATAATTCTACCAAATGAAACGTTGCCATACAAAATTTGCTTATCGTTAGTTGTCAAAATGAAACATCGGCGAAACGTTGGTTGGCAAGTGATAATCTGCCAAACAATTTTCGGCGAAAAGGCAGGACACCGTAAATTTATAACTTTCGATAAAAAAAAAATTGTATCTTGCACTAACGTTAGGAAAAATCGTAAAAAGAGCTTGTCAAAAAAAGTTATAAATTTTTAAAGATGTCCCCGAAGAATTTCCACAAAAAATTTAAAAAATATTCTTATCTCGTAAACATCAAAAATCGCGGAACACTAATGGGGTATTCTCATATCAGGCACATTGTAGACAGTGCAACTTGGTTACGCCCACTTTTGACTACTAGTTATATCATTTTAGCAAAGCCGTATAAAAAATCTGATTCTGCTGCAAATGATTAGTACCTAGGTAAATATCCAGTTTTACAATTTAACACTAATATACAGGGTTATTAGTAAAACATTAACAACCTCTTAAGAGGTCATTGAACTCATCATTATGAACAATCGCGAGAAAAAAATCAGCTGTTCCCTACATTTACTCGAGTAAATGTAGGGAACAGCTGATTTTTTTTTTAAACATTAACGAGTCGTACTCAGCGCTTCTCCTCCACTTTTATTCAAAGTCAAAAGTCAAAGTCAAAGCATTTATTTCAAATAGGCACATTAAAGGCACTTTTGAACGTCAAAAATTACGATAAATAAAATAGAATTGATTCTAGTCGCCCATTCGAAAGGGTAGTTTTCGTATGGAGAAGAACGGGCAAGAAACTCCACCGTTACTCTTTTAAAAAGTTTTACAATATTTTGCATACATTCATTATATAATAATAATATGTGAAGACGATGCACCTACAATAAAATTACTATACCACAATAGGTAAAAGAATTAAAAATGAAACCATGATATATAAATTAATTAATTATCTGATAGATACATGGTGCTCACATATTTACAAACATGGTAAAAGTAAATGATTTTCATTTAAAATAATAAACAAAAAAAAAAAAAATATTCAAGTTGTCAGGGTCAATGTCAGGGTGTGAGTTAAAGAAAAATAATTACAGAATGTAATGAATGTCAAAAAATAAATAAATTATACAGTTAAATTAGCAACCAGTTTGATTTTGTCTAGACTCTAGATTGTCCTATGGAGCAGGACCAGCATGTTTCCAAGCATTCTTATCTTGGATATAATCTTCTAATTTATAGTATGCTTGTTTACAAAGTGTACGTTTAATGTGAGTTTTAAATTTTTTTTCATTTAATTTTTTCATTTTATTATGCGCACAGCCAAAGTGTGGAACTCTCTGCGTGTTCGATCCCACATTTAACCCGTCTGCCTTCAAAGCAAGAGTGAACAGGCATCTTCTGGGCACGCTCGTTCCATCATAGACCTCATCTATCGCTTACCATCAGGCGTGATCGGGGTCAAGAGCGGGCCTATTTAGTAATAAAAAAAAAAATTTTTTTTTTTTGTAAAACTTTAACTTAAGATGTTATTGTTTTACCAATGACCCTGTATATATTAGAATCACAATATCGACAATACCCGCTAAATCTCGTATATTCTACCACACATGTTTCTCTATCAGATCTCCCTGTATCGAGCTTGTTCGAGTCGCATACGCTGCTTTCAAATTGATTTTATACTGATAATGCTGCAGTGTCCGATTCGATACTGCCGATATGTTTAAGGCTTAATTAATTTGTTGAGAAAATATTAGCGTCCTTTCTTTATACTGTTATCAATATTTATTACAGCTTTCGTATATGGAGCAGAATGTGGTAACGGTTTTTTTTTTTTTTTTTGCGGATGGGAAATCATCAAATGACCCCTCTCGCTCTGGGTGGAGCGGAAGGGAGTGTCAGACTCTTACTGACTAAAACCCACCCGTGTTCCTTCCTTAGCCCTTTATGTTCCGGGCCAGCGGTAACCCTTTCGGACAATCCCGCTGACCCGGCAGGCTTCGGCCCTATGGGGCCCCTCCTCGATGCTGACATCTCTTTGAGGCGCGCGTGGAACACGTACGCGCCGTCCGGCACGGGCCTGGTCCTGATCGGACGGTGAGCTACACATTACTCTCCGCCCGCAGGCCCGCGCCTACGGTGGCCGGGAGTCGTCGCGCGGCTCCCGACGCCCGGAGCGTCTCCCGCGGCGGCTGGGACGGGAGGCTCTCTCCCTGAGCCGTCCCGCCACCTCCTTCGCTAGCATGACTGCTTCGCAGAAGGAGGTGACTGCCTCCCACTCCCTCTCGCCCCGGACCATGGCTTGCACCAGGGCCGGGCGCGAGAGGTCACCACAATTTAGGGGTTTATTAATTATAAACGTTGCTTATAGTAAAGAGACGTTTAAGAGCGTTTACGACGTTCGGCATTTCATACAAACTTTCAAGCCCTTATTTTTCTAAAAGAATGAACCGATTTAAATGAAACATAAGCAGGATACAAAGGTCTAAAAAGTTAGTAAAGAACATTTTCGAAAAATAGTGTTACAGTCAAATTAGACCGATTTTAAATTTTCCATAGAAACAGAGATTTCCAGTTATCTTTTTTTAAATAAGACATTTCGAAAATGTTTCTAATGGCATATTCAAAAGTGAACCAACGCAAAAACGACAGTAATACCTAGTTTCTTCATTATAAACGCAAATGTAAAGTTAATTGACACCGAAATAGCTAAAAAGTACTTCATTTTACATTTTCCCTGAATGAGCTTTTGAAAAAGGCATGAAAAGGTCTTCAGAGAGCCAAAACTCTGTAATTACAAACCTGGCCGAAATAATACAGCAGAAAATGATAGCATAAAAAATGATAGCCCACGAAATTGAAGGAAAAAGTAATATTATATAAGAGAAGGTATTTCTATGTGAAAAATACTTTCTTTTCTTCCATTTACATTCATTATAATCTTAATCTTGAGTCCTTTCAAGCTTGGCTCAGTCATAGTTTTTATATCCTTACATAATTAAAAATCCTATCCAGTTGAGCCGGTAACAAAACTCCCCTACCACATATTTCAGGATTTAAAAACATTTTCATGACATATCTATTCTGTATCCGCGATTTATTTGCCAAATATGTAAACAAATATGAGTTTATGGAAAAATACCTTCAAATCCTAAACAATAAAGTTCAGTTTATGCTACAACTTCAAGCATTTTTTATAACTTTTTCTATACCTAGTTCTAGTCATTCAGAAATCAACGTAATCCATAGTATTATTATAAATTTGAGAGTAACTCTGTCTGTCTGTATGTTACATTTTCACGCTTAAACCACTGAACGGATTTCGATAAAATTTGGCAGAGAGATAGATTGCATCCCAAGGACATAGGATAGTTTTAATCCCAATATTCCCACGGGATCAACACTTATGCGGGTGAAACCTCGGGGCGCTGCTAGTAAGCATTAAAATAAAGTTCATATTTGTTTAAATAAAATTGAAATAATATTTTGAAACAAGTTTGATTAGACTTTACCTGACGCTGCTTTCTCACCATAATCTTCGTGTCCTTGTCTCAAGTTGCTTGGGGTTGTCGACACACATAAAAAAAAAGAATAAAGAGTATTCTATTCTATTCTTCTTCCATTCTCCCTGTCAACCGTCATGCTATCATTCAGTCCATCCATTTTTTCTTCAGCCTGAGTTATTTTGTCCGCTTGCCTTTCCTGCAGGTTAATTGCCTCTGCAATGGAAACATTTTGACAACTCAACAATATTCTTTGCGTTATTTACGTGGTCAAGTAGACAATTTTTCAAACAAATAAAGCAATGGAATATGAGCACAACTCAGCATATCATCGCACCCCAGAGGTTGTTATGACTGTAGTTTTGGAAGCACAGAGAGCAGGATAGGATGTGGCTCCATATCCACACCTTTCTGCCGTAACGTCGAAATAGCCCACTTCCCACTTGGGTACGGAGGCGGTTCAAAGACTTCCAAGTGGAACCGTAACAGTATGTAGGTCGTAGCTTCAAACCCAGACAGACGCTTTTTTGTAAATTATTTCATCACCACTGCTCTCAAAACGGTGAAAGAAAAGATCGTGAGGAAACCGGAATGTTCTAGAACCAAAAATTCGAAGACATGTGATATCTACCAACTTACGGCCCACTCCCTCTCACAGAGAGGAGGCCTGTGTCCCAGCAGTGGGAACATTATAGGCTGCTGTAAACTCGCAAGTTAGTAGAACTCGCATTCCCCTTCGATACAACCACACTCGATCGTAAACGGACCAATAGTAAAGGGCGCAGGTGTGACGTTTTTAAAGATATTACGGACGGCTTGGCTTCATTTTATGACGTCATTGTTAGCCGTAAACGTCATTACGACACTCTTGGCTTAAGAAGGCGGAAAATTTAAAGAGAGAGCGAAAAAGTAATTGTTTATTTCAGTGAGAGGGTAGGTATTTGTGAAGGTAATGTTTAAGACTTAATTAACAGTTTTTTTTGTATAAAACATAACATAACGCCTGTAATCCCCGAAGGGTAAGGTAGAAGATAGCAGAGCAGTGGTGGCCCAGTGGTAACGGCCGCGACTTACGAGTTGTAGGTCGTAGGTTCGAACCCAGACAGGCGTTTTACTTTGTGTAAATTATTTCATCACCACTGCTCTCAAAACGGTGAAGGAAAACATCGTGAGGAAACCGGCATGTCCTAGAACCCAAAATTCGAAGACATGTGACATCTACCAACCCGCACTGGGCCCGCGTGGTGGATTACGGCCCACTCCCTCTCACTGAGAGGAGGCCTGTGTCCCAGCAGTGGGAACATTATCGACTGATTACGCTTAAGGTAGAAGTATACATTGGTACAGACGCCAGCACATCAAGCTATCCAAAACTGTCAAATTTTCAACCTTGAACCTTATTCTTTAGCGATAAAGTTGAAAATCTATTAAAGAAATTTGACAGATTGTAGTAGCTTGCATTTTCAGTAATAATCGTCATATTTCAGCCAATTTACACAAAACCTTCCTCATTTACACAAAAGCACTCCGTCCATTGTTGAAAACCGAATGAAAATCCGTTCGGTAGTTTTTGAGTTTATCGCGTACAGACAGACAGACACGTTGCGGGGGACTATGTTTTGTAATTTATGTAGTGATTACATTACTGTCTACAGTCGAGTTCTATACGAGTCTGTACTACAGACTCGTACACAGGCAAATTCCAAAAACAAGTTCATTACACACAACCAAACGCAATTCATCTGCCGCATCATATTTTGTCTGGCTACCCTCAGAACGGGCTGAAACAAAGCCTCGGACTTTTTGTTTCACTCATATCGCTTTGTTTGAGATACCAGTCCATACAGCACACCAGAAATAGAGAAAAAAATGCTCAGAATTGACTAACCAGAATTGTGATTCGGGTATGGCAGTGTTTTTATGTGTTTTGGCAAACTCTGTACCAGATATTGTTACGTGGGTTTAGGTAACTAGGTTTTGGTGGAAAGGTGCTTAGAATGAACAGTCGTTTAACGTAGAATGTCGGTCGGTGGCTGTTATGACCGACATTCTACGTTAAACGGGTGACGGAAGATTAGATTGGATCGGATTGATTAGTATTTTAGCACAGACAAAATAACTGAAAAATCCTTCACCAATGGGATTTTATACGATTAACTTAACAGTTAACTGACCATTATGATTCATAATGTAATCCTTTTATGATTCTGCCAAGTTGACGTTTTTAGGCCCCCGGTACTTGGCCAATTCTCGTAGTTTAAAACGTTCAGAATCTAGTCTCAGTCTCGTCTCAGTGACAATCAATGTCATAAATGTAGAATAACAATGAATGAGATGACAAATTAGAGGTATTTTTGACGGATTGAGATTTAAATTAGACTGTGAACGTTCTTATAATTACGAGAATTGCCCCGTTCTTTTTTTTTCCTTTCGGATTTTGTCGTGCTGTCATAGAGGCCTATATCCAGCTGTACTGAGATTACTATGGAGTAATAATGGACATCAAATTATACAGGTTTATTGATAAAACATTAACACCTGAAATCGCGATAAAAAAAATCAGCTGTTCCCTACATTTTGACGAGTTATATAAACATAAATGTAGGGAATAGAGTTATAAGAACATACATTTTTTTTTCGCGATTTCATGTTTGGTCCCATAGTAAAAGTTGTTCATAATGATGAGTACAAGGACCTCTTAAGAGGTTGTTAATGTTTTACCAATAACCCTGTATATTTTTATACCAACCAACAAGTCATACCAAGGGGTATCGTATCTAGTAACTGAGTTATGCAGGTAAGATAGGCAGTCGCTTAATGTAAAATACTGGTATTCAGTTGCACCCGGTAAGACTGGAAGCCGCTTCCAACATAGTTGGACAAGCCAGGTGATGATGATGAACATAGATATTTTTATGTTCTTGTTATTCTAGAAGGGTTATGGTTAGAATGGTTTATTTTTAAATGTCCAAAGCCCTTTTACGAGAATTAGGAGTGCTCCTTTTCAGACTACTACTTACTTCTTTGTTTAACAGAATACCAAAATTACACTTTTTTCAAACGATGGTAACCGAACTCAGAACCGGGAAGTCATCTTTGCCATGCGGAAATAACGGCAGAGACTGAATAGCTTTGGTTTTCATGCTCTACTCTGTGGCGGGGTGATTTGGTAGTAAAACTTTGCAGGCATATTCGCCGACCATAAAATAATTTAATAAATAGATAACATTTTCTATCAAAATAACAAGTAGGTACATAGTGCCGCCAACATATCAACATCAAAACATATCGATAAAATCAGTTTTGAAAAAAGGAACAAGCCATTCGAACGAAGTGCACAGAGCGGCAACAAACAATAGGACGGACGCGCGTGATTTACGCTCAACACGGATATTGTTGAAATTCGCATCGATACAGCTTTTGTTTCGCCGTCTGCCTTCTTATCGCCTCTTAGGGATGGGACTGTCGATACTTTTACTGTGTTTATACTTTTACTTTGATTTATTGGTGTGCTTTACTTTTTTTGGTGAACAATGTTTTTTATTGAAGTGTAGCTCTGCTGAAAGTTTCATGTCGATGTGAGATGGGTATTGTTATTGTAATGTACTTGACGTCAATTTAATAATATAATAATCAAAAAAAAGTTAAAAAATGCCACTCAGTAGGTCTGAAGGCAATTTTATTAATATGCATAATTACTATAGGGTAATCGGTAAACACCGATACAACTTACAATTGCATAAAGCTTGACTCAAGCGTTCTTTAAAAACGTATCACTAAAAGATCTGACAACTTCTTTTTAATGGTGGACATTTAATTTATGTTTGAACATATTAATACAACAATAAGAATATATTACTTCGATGCATAGAAATCCCTATCACGTTAAGTATCGATACTGTTAAGCGTCGATGAATAAAAATATCGATTACTAACATCCCTAAACTAGGACAGTGTGCCCGCATGGTGCATCGCTATAGGAAAATATTAAACGCATTCCTATGCGGCATAGTACAGTGTTTTAGTTCACATATGTTATCTATCTAGTTAGAATCTATGTTCAGAGCATGGGAGAAAATGTTCTATTGACTTAAGCGTATGTTAGCCTTAGAATTGTATCGGTTGTAGATACTTCTAATATTGTCACTAGTTCATACACTTTCTTCTTTTAAATGCATTGAAAGATTACTTTTAGTACTTAGTTTCTAAAAGTTTTCCTTGTTACACAAGGTAGGGCAAAAGTAATGTCATAATGTACAGATGAAAAAATTCAAAATTCTTTAATAGGCTCTAAGGCTAAAGAATAAGGTTCAAAGTTGATTGGGAAAATTTTACAGTTTTGGGTAGCTTGAGGTGCTGGCGTCTGTACAATGTACCCTGTGTCTGTACAGACGCCAGCACATCAAGCTACTACAATCTGTCAAATTTCTTTAATCGATTTTCAACTTTATCGCTGAAGCATAAGGTTCAAAGTTGATTGGGAAAATTTGACAGTTTTGGGTAGCTTGATGTGCTGGCGTCTGAACAACATAAATTATTATTACAAATTATAATTAATGTATGCAAAATTAAAACATTATAAAAGAGTAACGGTGGAGTTTCTTGCCCATTCTTCTCCATACAAAATCTACCTTTTGGAAGGGACTAGAATCAATTCTATTTAATTTTTGACGTTCAAAACTGCTTTGACTGTGACTTTTTGCCTAAGAGATATTAGCGCCGATTCCCTTGTTCACTAACTAAAATAAAGTTCAGTACATCTTTTTCTTTCTATTTCATTAAGAAAAGGACAAAAGATAAATATTAGTTTAGTCCTGTCAAATTAGACAGCGCCTAACGTAAACTGACGTATTTTTAGTAGCCATGTTTTTAATCGCGTCTAAACTTGCTACAGTCTTATGGCATTGTCCAAAAATGATAGCATTTTAGTAACCCTACCTTTTTTCAAAAATTCCAGTGTCCACAATAAAAACAGCAGAAAAATATTCATAAAAATAAAAATATGACCTTTCGGTTGCTGCGATAAACTGCCATTTTCGCGGCAAAATAATGAGTTGATAACATGCGCGCATAAATTGAAACTGACTGTTAACGGTCCGTTGCCGAAACTGTTCGTTGTTTGTTTAAAGGTGGTGTTACACGTGCGGTTTAATAAGGGAACATGGGGCCACGTCATAGTTACTGGATAAATGCGTGCGTTGACTGGACAGGTTCACTCGGATCTGTGTGGTTCTTTCCGTAAAAAACCATACCATAACCATAATCAGCCTATAATGTTCCCATTGCTGGGACACAGGCCTTCTCTCAATGAGAGGGAGTGGGCCGTAATCCACCACGCGGGCCCAGTGCGGGTTGGTGGATGTCACATGTCTTCGAATTTTTGGTTCTAGGACATGCCGGTTTCCTCACGATGTTTTCTTTCACCGTTTTGAGAGCAGTGGTGATGAAATAATTTACATTAAGTAAAGCGCCTGTCTGGGTTCGAACCTACGACCTACAACTCGTAAGTCGTGTCCGTGACCACTGGGCCACCACTGCTCTCAAAAAAAAAACCATAAAACCATATTAGGCACCAATCTAAATGATTCGCACATGACCTGACGAAGATTATGTCTGGACTTTAAACCGGTTGAATGCCATAATTACAGAAACAATTAAAAAGTCATTGTGTCTCAAGGGTTAAAAGAAACTGTGACCTCTGAGTTGTTTCAACCTTTCTTCTCAGAGTAGTCGGATGGGAAACGCCGACCTCATCTAGTTTTTATAATATGATTGACATGGAGAAGTGTCTGTATAAACTACTTAAAGAAATACAATCATTTATCATATATTTTGTATACTTCAGGTTTGTTTGGCTGCACAAGAATAATTCCCCAGGAATAAGTACTTAAAAAAATAAAAAAGCTAGAAAATATCAATTTTAATATAGACTCTTCACTTTGTCCGCAAAGTTAAACGTTCATCCAAAATTATCACATTTATTCTAACCTAATTTGACAGTCGTTTATAATATTAGTATAGATGAGCTTTTTTGTTAAAGAAACTTATTTGCTTACTCTAATTAACCACAAAAGACTATTGGTCATCAAAATCAGCCTGTAATGTTCCCACTGCTGGGACTCTGCCACGCGAGCAAGGAGCTAGTTGGTAGACGTCACACATGTCTTCGAATTTTTGGTTCTAGGACATACCGGTTTCCTCACGATATTGTCCTTCACCGTTTTGAGAGCAGTGCTGATAAAATCCTCTCACCGAGAGGAGGCCTGTGTCCCAGCAGTGGGAACATTATAGGCTGATTATGTATGTATGGTGATGAAATTAGTTACACTAAGTACCTAAAGCGCCTGTCTGGGTTCGAACCCACGACCTACTTCTGGTAAGTCGTGGACTGGGCTACTACGGCCCCCATACCATACCATAACCATAATCAGCCTATAATGTTCCCACTGCTGGGACACAGGCCTCCTCTCAATGAGAGGGAGTGGGCCGTAATCCACCACGCGGGCCCAGTGCGGGTTGGTGGATGTCACATGTCTTCGAATTTTTGGTTCTAGAACATGCCGGTTTCCTCACGATGTTTTCCTTCACCGTTTTGAGAGCAGTGGTGATGAAATAATTTACACAAAGTAAAGCGCCTGTCTGGGTTCGAACCTACGACCTACAACTCGTAAGTCGTGTCCGTGACCACTGGGCCACCACTGCTCTCACTGGGCCACCACTGCTCTCTTATACTATTAAAACTCCGTATACGTTAGAAATAAAATAATCCGGGAAAGAACCGGAGAACATAGCTGGCAGTGTACAGACGCCAGCACATCAAGCTACTACCCCCCAATACCCGTTCAATTGTTAATTTCGAAACCAACTACAAATAATAATATATGTTCCCCATAACACTATTAATAAAATTCTCATAAAACTTCCTCGCACGTGTGTAGCAAGCCGATATTATTTGTTTTTAATTTATTATCCGCAATGGTTCCAACTTGTTCACGTTGCTCCCTTATAATTTGATTAATGGGAAAATATTGTAGCAATTAGTGTTATTTACTTGTGTGACTGTCCGTTTGTGTATATTGGGGTGAAAGTAAATAGCTGTCCGTCCAAAAGGAACTAGTAGGTAGTCCGTGTTCGCAAAACTTTGTCTTTCTTGACCAAAAGGAGACTACAGTCATTTCAAAGTTATTTTATCTCTGACAGTAGCACCCATTATCAACCTTATTATAACGAGCATAAAGATCACTGAACTGAACACTGAACAAAAACCTTATTTCTTCCTTATCGTGTCGACGGCAATCGAATTAGACTCGCTACAGAATTCTACTACGTGTTTGGCGCAATTACTAACCTTATTGCAATGACAGTAAAGATCATTGTGATTTTGATGTGATGCAAAATCAAAGGTGAAACTTTGGAAGGACTGTACTTATTTTTAATTTTGCGAGCAAAGATAAAGATTTAAATCGTTAGATTTGCCGTCACTTGTCGCGCAAAAAACTGTCCTTACTGAGAAGATTGAGCTTACACAATAATAACTGCGATTCTGTGACAATAATGAAGTCAAGTCACTCCGTCATTGTGTGTGTCAGAGGTGTCAAAACGAAACAGAAACGCGGCCATCTTTAGTAGCAGGGCAAATCTGGCGATTTAAATCCTTGTCTGCGAGTGAGAAAATCCTAACTAATATTTTAAATGAGAAAGTAAGTTTGCTTGATTATTACGCTTTCACGCTAAAACGGCTGAACAGATTTGGATGATATTTGGCAAACAGAATAGGCAAGGACTAAGACTACTTTTTATCGTCGATCGCAGATGAAGTCGCAGGCAAAAGCTAGTAATAATATAAAAGCAGAAACACAATGTACAGACGCCAGAACACCAAGCTACCCGAAACTGTCAAATTTTCCCAATCGACTTTGAACCTTATGTTTTAGCGATAAAGTTAAAAATCTATTAAATAAATTTGACAGATGTAGCTTGATGTGCTGGTTGTCTGTACACAGTGTTTCTATTCTCATTTATAATGAAACTGCGATCTCCAAACTGTAGTACCAAGAATTTGTAAAGGACCTGTCCAGTGTCTACAGTGGATACATAACATACATAATCAGCATATAATGTTCCCACTGCTGGGACACAGGCCTCCTCTCGGTGAGAGGGAGTGGGCCGTAATCCACCACGCGGGCTCAGTGCGGGTTGGCAGATGTCACATTATCTTCGTCTTCGAATTTTTGGTTCTAGGACATGCCGGTTTCCTCACGATGTTTTCCTTCACCGTTTTGAGAGCAGTGGTGATGAAATAATTTACACAAAGTAAACCGCCTGTCTGGGTTCGAACCTACGACCTACACAACTCGCAAGTCGCGGCCGTTACCAATGGGCCACCACTGCTCTTACAGAACAGTGGATACCTTTTATTATTCGGTGACCCATGGACCCTCTACCAACCTTACATAACACATTATTTATTGCTCATCTGAGCATCCTTTCGTCTATATTGTGTACCACGATTCCTGCCAATGACACTTAGGGGTTACGTTCACTCAAATGGACAGCGGAGCATTAAATTTCCTATGCTGGTGTCTCAAGTGAAAATACTATACGGTACAGAGATGGAGCAACTGAGCAATCGAGCAACTGAGCATTAAGTCCGCCTTTGTACCTTTAAACTGAGCAACTGAGGGATATTTCCTGTCAGCGGGCTTGTCCGAAAGGGTTACCGCTGGCCCGGAACATAAAGGGCTAAGGAAGGAACACGGGTGGGTTTTAGTCAGTAAGAGTCTTACACTCCCTTCCGTTCCACCCAGAGCGGGAGGGGTCATTTGATGATTTCCTATACGTAAAAAAAAGGGACAATTCCTGAACCCTAATTGCGTAACACGCTTTAAATCACAATCTGAACCATTTTGAAGGATATTGCTAACCCATTGCTTCATATGTTCGAAAAATTTCAAAATCAAAATAAAAATATTTTATTTCACATAAACCTACATGTACACTTATGAAACGTCAGAAGCTAGGTGCACGGTTCCAATTGGTCGTTTCCTATGGAGAAGAACCAGCAAGAAACTCAATGGTTATTCTTTTTAAAAATAATTTTCTTTTACAATGTTTCCAAATTACAGTATGTATGGGAGGACAGCGTAGGCCTGTCAACAAGTATCAAGTACTTGATAAAATAAAAAAAATTCTACAGATCTTAAGTCTACAAGGCCTACAAATTCCTCACATTTACAAAATAAGAATCTATCAAAAGGATAAATAAAAAATAAAAACCTACTAAAACCAAGTATATGATTCCCATTCTAACCACTAATATATAGATGAAAAATTTGCATGTCTGTGCAACAATGAAACTAACGCAATGAATCTTGTTGAACTGTCAAAATGAGAGCTTTTTCTATTGTTAGTATGTTAGGCAAGTACCCCGATGTACTTTTAAGAACGTTCACAGTCTAATCTCAGTTTCAATCTGTCTTTTGACAGTTACGTCGAATTTACCTATATTTATGACATTGATTAATCGCTGAGATGAGAGCCATTCCCGTATTTTTAGAGAATGTACGCATTCTAATTTCAGTTTTAATCTGTCTAGAATACCTGGAATTTACCAGTTTTTGACATTTATATCGCTGAGAGGAGATTGCGACTAGATTTTGAACGTTTCTAATTACGAAAATTGGTCTATTTATTTTGAGCTTAATATTGATAGAGTGAGAGTTTAGAATATGGCTGGCATAAATAGGTAAGTCTCAATCTACTGCCTTTTTTTATTATCGGTTTAAAATAATGCCTTCGTTTCTCGGTACAATCCCTTTGTTTTCTTTATTGGAATACACGCATAGAAAGTCTAGGAACCAAGTATATTTTTTTTCTAAGATTCTCTAAGACGCAATTTTTACCTCAATGAGCTTAGAGATACTGGACCTTTCCCCCAGGAAAGTTATCTTAATTGGGCAATTTTTTCAATTCTTTCCTAAAGTTAGAAAGAAAGAAAGAAAATACATTTATTTAGCACAGACTAAAAGACACACAATACACAGATGGTCAGATAATAGTCGTACATCAGATAAAAACAAAAAATAAAAAGGATAAAAATAAAAAGTGCAAAGTCCGATGTAAGAAATTATCAGGAATGTGTGCCTCACGGCTGCGCCAAAAAGGCCCAGTTCAGCAAAAATGCCAGACAACTAGTGCCTGACGCTGGTTTTCAAGTTCGTTTTTTAATCCCACAGACTACTTAATCTGACAGGTGTAATGTCAAACTTCTATACTAAAAAAACGCAAACAGAAAAGACTTAAATGTCAGTTTAGTCTCTGGGATAAAAAAAAACAAACTTTAGTCGTTTACCCAATAACTAATCATAGAATTGATGGTTTTAAAGTAACAATTGTGTGTTGGGCGTTGATAGCTGTGCCACAATATTTTATTTAAACTGTTCCATAATATACTTTTATTATTTATTTTTTTTACTACATGACCTGAAGCGCGGTCTTTCTCGGACTGCATAGATTACCAGCATTGTGTCATCGCGCTTCTCTTGCATAGACAAGAAAGAGAAGCGCGATGACACTCATGACACAACACTGGTAATTTATTGCAAAATATGAAGCAATAAATCTATTTACAAAAATCTATTGTTTGGACTAAAAAATTAAAACACTAGTTTTTTATTATGTTGCTTGTAGAATAATCTGACAAAAAATCATAATGATTGTGTGTATATTAGTATGGTTTTTATTGTAAAAAGAAAGTTTTTAGAGGTATCTTCATGATTTTTTTCTATCGTATCAAATTAGTTGTATTATGTTTTCAATACACTGTCTACCTAGCATATATATATCCTGAAGAATATCATATATATTTTTTATTTTGTTTACTGTAGTCGATTATACACTTTTATTGTTTCTAAAACTTACGTTTTTTGCGTTTAGGTCCGGTAAGCCCCGTAAATATTCATTTAATTTTTTATTTTATTTTTCCATAAAGACAGCGTGCAGCGATTCGATCGTATGCAAGAAGTGCTACAAAAATTCGTTCATGCGTTCTTCCACTTTTGTACCTCACTACACCCACTATTGTCAGCCCCCTGTAGTCCACAGAAAAGCCTAGCAGACAACCGCAATCTAATTTCGTACTAGCTTAATAGTGATGCACTTAGCGCGGGTAGAGAATTTTTATATGGAACTTATGTCTATCACAATACGTGTCTGTTTTCCTCACCCTATTATGTCCCTGTTGGAGACACGTTATTCATTCAATTTTCATCATCAACAGCAAAGTGGGTGTTTTTCAAATAGGGTAAAGAAGGATCTGGAAATGCATGATTACGAGTATGCACCTTTGAGTTTGATCGTTTACCTAGAGTTAGATATGCATGGGTAAGACTGTCTTACCGAGTTTTTCAAGAGTCTGTAGGAGTAGCCGGTTAAAAACTGTTATAATGAATATAACAGTATTTTGCAAAGTTAAACACGGAAGGAAGGAAGCTGAATGCAAGTTTTTATTTACCGTAAAATTCAAATCAAATCAAACGTTTATTAGTTAGAAATACATTTAAATACAAATTCAAATATTTAATGTATATTTGATATGTCAGCGAGTGATGGCAAAGTGGCAAAGTATTCTGTTTGGGTTTTGTTTTCACTTCTGTCGGCACATAAAAACGATGGATGTTTTCGAATGAAATTTAATTTGATAAATTAACTGATTGTTTTAAATTAAATTTTATTCGAAAATATCCATCAGTTTCTTACTATACTTCAACTATATCTGATGACACTGGTTACTTGTATCCTTTGGTGACCGTACATACAAGGCAAAGTAAACCACTTGTATGTGCAGTCAACAAAAGAGATAAGTTTGCAGGATCGTCTGATATACCTAGTTGAAGTTTATTAGGAAACCGATAAAAGTTCTCGAATAAAATTTTATTTTATTAATAGAAAACAAACAGCTTATTTAACTAGTTAAATTTCAGTCGACAACATAAATCGGTTTTATGTGCCGACAGAAGTGAAAACAAACCACAAACAGAATACTTTGCCATCACTCACTGACATATCGGATGGCTTAAAGAATAGAGCCTCTATTTATAACTTGTTGTTATTGTGTGGATATTTATTGTAGACGTATAAAAAATACCCAAATGATATAATATATTAATATTAGACTAATAATAGAAGATATAATAATAATATATTTATTATAATTTAATATATTAATAATAATACATTTATTATAATAATATATTTTTCAAATATGATGAACAACGAAATATGATGAACACGTTTTGAAAGATTTCTTACTTTGCTCTCACAAAAATTCATGAACAATCAAAAATATAATCGAGTACCTTTTTAAATTAAAGACTTTTGAACTGAACATCCTTAAATTTTACTGATTACATCTAACTTCAAACTCAAAAAACTCAAAGCATTTATTTCAATTAAACCATTTACAGGCACTTTTGAATTGTCAAAGAGTCGGTTAATTAGTCAGAAAGTTGAAGCTAATTTCCCATTCCAAAACGTAGATCTCTATGGAGAAGAACGGGCAAGAAACTCTATGGACACTTTTTTAAATAAATCAACAAAATCTTGGGTGCATTATTCTTGTTGCTTCTATAGATTATATATTGTGGGAAAAATGTAAAAAAATAAATAAGGAAACAATAAATAAGCCCTGTCGACAGCGCCCGTTCACGTATACGACGCGTAGATCAGCACGACCAGCTCAATAATTTTGTGGAATCAAATGATCCAACACACCATTTGCATTGGTGAGACATTTAAGTGAGCATGTTATACTTTCAACTGCCATGCTCTTTCAAGTCAACATACATCATAATAACATAATAAACAGATCCAATGTACTTACATTGAAATAATTGAAAAAAAAGCTTTTAAACTCACTAAATTATTATGTTTGTAGAAAATCTCCTGAAATACTGATCCAATTACAAAAATTCACTGATAGTGCCATAGGATATACTAATTTCAGTTATAAGTTAAAATACGTACACAAAGGCGCGGGGGAAGTAACACAATCTATTTTATTTTAAATACCACCATAAAATCAATCTGTACCTAATAAAAAGTCGACAAACGTACCTACAAAGTCGACTGAACTATCGCGACATCTTGAAAACGTATTACTGACCTATTTTCGTTCAAAATTGAGTTCTAAAATTCAAAATGCAACCGTCGACCGGAAATGAATCCGTTGGCGGGAGTCTGTCCTGATACGGATCTGATGGAGCCGAGCGTCCAACATCCGGTCGGTTCCCGCCTTTATGGCTTCCAATTTTGAATCCGTCGCCTGACTGTTGAAACGGTTTTTTTTTTTAAATTACGTGGCCATTTGGATTTTTGGAGATCGAATTTATGCTTTTTTATAATGGAATCGTTTGAGATTAGACTTTTGTTTACTTCTTTGTTTGGCAATATATATAGAATAAATACAATAATTTTGATATGAAGAAGTAACAGGCATTGCCAACACTTGCACAAGCATTCTTGGTTTTCTGTGACTTCTAAAAAAAATAGCATGCATAACGTTATCAGCCTGTAATGTTTCCACATCCTTTCAGTGAGAATGAATGGATCGTAATCCACCGCAGGCAAAGGGTGGGTAAAAAAAAACATGGAAAGTATTGAAATCACCAGTCACATTGAGACTTATAAAGTTTTTAAGGAGTTTTGAGCTCCATATACTCCTGTCGGCCTATTCTGTGAAAATCTCACCGTGAAAACTTAGACAAAGTGAGCTGTCATTCTACCTGATGCTATGTTAATGGATTGATACTATTGAGAGCTCACTGCAAGTTCACTTCACCTAAGTTTTAACGGTGAGTTTTTACAGAATAAATCGACTGGTCACGATGTCATAATACATTTATGATATGCTCATCTTATTCCATTTTTGATCAATACCATAAATAGCCTATAATGTTCCCACTGCTGGGACACAGGCCTCCTCTCTGTGAGAGGGTGTGGCCCGTAATTCACCACGCGGCCCCAATGCGGGTTGGTAGATGTCACATGTCTTCGAATTTTTGGTTATAAGACATGCCAGTTTCCTCACGATGTTTTCCTTCACCGTTTTGAGAGCTGCAGTGATCAATACCACCTTGAATAAAATGGCGATACAGGGCTACATTTTGCCCGTACCTTCGTCGTATCGACAACTCTCTCCTTTAAGATAACGTTATCTGAATGAGACGCATCAACATTGGCACTAAATTTCGAATTAAAGTTAGGTCCGTTTCCGGCAAAGATAAAATATCTACCTCTTCATCTTTGTTTACAAACGCGGTTGAGATTGTCAAGAGTGTGAACAAAGGAAGTTTCAACGAAATACGAATTATTATCAATCGTTTTTATTAGGTAGCCCTACAAATAACGGAAGGTCATTCTAATAAGCTCAATGACATCATCATTCGCTTTACACTGTTATTTTACTTTTAAAATGAATTACGTGTTTGTATCAGTGTAAACAATTGCTGGAGAACTTTATAAAATAAAAAATATAAATTGGCTTCTATTATATAGAAGCCAATTTATATTTTACAAAATTTTTGTAACAATATAAATTTAAAAGAGTTTCTTGCCCGTTCTTCTCCATAGGAACCTATTACGCTTTGGAATAGACACTAGCTTCATCTTTCTGAATGACTAAGTTGAATGACGATTCAAAAGTGCCAGTATGGTTTAATTGACATAAATGCTTTTAGTTTGAATTTAGTCAACTGCATAGTTTCGACTAAATATTAATATTTTTACATGGATCAACGACCTTATCCTTTTTTTTTTCTTTTTTTTTCTGCACCATGGCAATCTTTCCTAGAACCACTGCGTTTACCAACTTCCAGTCTGTTTGACGACCTTGTACTGCGATTAGAACTCACCTGCTAGCTCATACGTAGCGTCTGCTGTTATATTCATATGACAAAAGGGACTAACGATTAAACGAGTTTTTTATTCAAACTAAAAAAAACATCCCACAACTAGTTAACTCAAAGAAATCTCAAAACGTACGTACAGTCGTCCACACAAACACGACCCGTGGAGATTTAAGCCAACAGTTAGATAGGTATCAGCTGAATCTATTGCCGAGCGAAGAGTATGAACGCGCGACGTAAAGCGATATATGTGTCGACTATATCGAGAGATATTTATGTGTCCGTGTGTAGTCGCTCATTTGTTTCGAATGTTCAATGCGGAAAAGTGTGGGAATGATATGACGTATTTTTGTTTGATAGTGAAATGTAAGAATTTGGGAAAATTTTACAGCGGTATAGTGGTGTAACACTCACAATGACAATGCCTTTCATTTTGACAGTTCAACAACATTACGAACATAGCAGTCTACAAAGAAAAGAAATAAAGAAAGAATAATATTTTATTTGGGACACGCACAGAAAATACAAACAGAAAAAACTGGCCAAGTGCGAGTCGGACTCGCACACGAAGGGTTCTGTACCACAAGGCAAAAACGCCGGAAAAAACACGTTTGTTGTATGGGAGTCCCGTTCAAATATTTATTATATTCTGTTTTTAGTATTTGTTATTTTAGCGGCAACAGAAATACATCATCTGTGAAAGTTTCAACTATCTAGCTATCACAGTTCATGAGATACAGCCTGGTGACAGACAGACAGACGGACAGTGGAGTCTTAGTAATAGGGTCCCGTTTTTACCCTTTGGGTACGGAACCCTAAAAAGGACACTAGCGTATAAAATTGGTAAGGGTTAAATATTATAAAACGTGCATTAAAATTCAAAATGTGCCAATCGACTAGGTAATAAGCCGATTGAAGACCAAAATACTGTTTTAGAGGAAAAAAAAACAAAGGAAAGAAGTACCATAGCGTGCAATTTACTTACCTTCCAAATAATTCAGCTCACGAACTCAAACAGACGTAAAAATTACCCTCCAAACGTTTTAACTCCCGTCAAAACTGATCAACTTTCACACTCCGCGTAAGCGCTCGTAAATGCGCGCGTAAACGTAACTGGCACGATTACGGTTTACGTTTCGTTTACGTTTACGGCTGTGCCGGGGACCGTATTTACGTGTCGTAATTTTCATGTTTATGAAGAATGTGTTGAAGTTGAGTGTGATTCTACCAAATGAGCCATATTTTTTGGGGTAGACAGAACTTGATTGTATATTTATGTAAGTATCGAAATATTTATACTTAAAATATAATGAGAGGTTTGATATCGTATCGTGTTACCCAGTTTTTTTAATTAACAATGTCATCGAATTTGATTTAATAATCATTTAATTTCATTTAATTTCATCGAAATTATTTAGTTTAATTAGACTTAAGATATTTGTTATTATTTTTCTCCTTTATTTCTGATCACGTCATTTAATTATTTATTTTAGTCTTCTCATTATTTACCAGTTTTCTTTCCTTATGTGCAAGTAATTTATTATAATTTTGTATGGTTGTATTGTTTCAGTGCAATGTGACTAAATGTATTACTTTTTACTTTATTTTGTAATCTAATCATATTAATTATGTAAAAATTGTATGTTTTGCTAATATTCTAATAGTTTAATATTTTAATGAATTATTGTTAACCTTTTAATGTGAATGTTGTGCATGCCTATAAGTGATGTACCTATTTACACAGAATTAAAGATTCGTGATTACCTATTGTTACTACCCTTGTAAATATATCGTTGGTGTGCCTTGCTTAATAAATAAATTAAATAAATAAGTAACTGGTTCGCGGAGGTCGTAGACAGTCGCTCCATATAAAACACTGGTATTCAACTGCATCCGGTCTGCCCAACATGGTTGAAGAAAAGCTAGATGATATTTTCCAGCAATTCAGCTTAAATTCAGTCTGTCATACTTTTAAGAAATTTTCGCCTGCGAATTCGTGCGAGTAGATTTCAAGAAATAAGGGGCTTGTGGCTAAGTAGTAACAGTCGCAAGGGTCGATCGATCAGGTTAAGCTACGCATGCCGCGGTTGGTCCGTAGATGGGTGACCATCTATATTTACCAAGACCCCTCCATGCCTTGGAAAGCACGTTCGGCCGTTGGTCCCGGCTGTCATTCGTGGATCTTTGACAGTCATTATGGGTCGTCAGAAACCCGAAAGCCTGACAACCAGTCTTACCAAGGGGTATCGTATTACCCAGACACTGGGTTGTGGTGGTCAGATAGGCAGTCGCTCCATGTAAAATACTGGTATTCAGCTGCATCCAGTTAGACTGGAAGTCGACCTGAACATAATTGGGAAAAGGATCGGCAGATGATGATGGAGATTTCAAGAAATAATAATAACGTTAAAAATATAACATGACGCATGACGCATCTGTATACCAAAAAGGGTTAGGCAGAGGTGTACAGGGTTATTGGTAAAACATTAACAACCTCTTAAGAGGTCATTGTACTCATCATTATGAACAACTTTTACTATGGGACCAAACCTGAAATCGCGAAAAATCAGCTGTTCCCTACATTTATGTAAGTATAACTCATCAAAATGTAGGGAACAGCTGATTTATTTTTTGCGATTTCAGGTAACCCTGTATAGTGTATCTACATTTCGCCAATAATGTTAGGACTTAAGTCCTAATTAAAGTCCTCCAGGCCATATTTCGGCCACGGCGGCCAATCTCAACGGAGACCTTCGGCGCGGGCGATATTATAGTGCACAAGTGTGCGCGCAGACACAGGTGCACTCCCTCTTCCCTCACTCTCATAATCCGATGGGACGGCAATCCAACACGACCGGAGCCCTATCAGGCCATCGCCGTGTCCTCGTAGAGGCGACCGGCAGCGGCGGCTACCTCTCGCGTCCGGCCCTGGTGCAAACCATGGTCCGGGGCTAGAGGGAGTGGGAGGCAGTCACCTCCTTCTGCGAAGCAGTCATGCTAGCGAAGGAGGTGGCGGGACGGATGAGGGAGAGAGCCTCCCATCCCAGCCACCGCGGGAGACGCTCCGGGCGTCTCGGGAGCCACGGGACGACTCCCGGCCACCGTAGGCGCGGGCCTGCGGGCGGAGAGTAATGGGTAGCCCACCGTCCGATCAGGACCAGGCCCAGCCGGACGGCGCGTACGTGTTCCTCGCGCGCCTCAAAGAGATGTCAGCATCGAGGAGGGGCCCATAGGGCCGAAGCCTGCCGGGTCAGCGGGATTGTCTGAAAGGGTTACCGCTGGCCCGGAACATAAAGGGCTAAGGAAGAAACATGGGTGGGTTTTAGTCAGTAAGAGTCTAACACTCCCTTCCGCTCCACCCAGAGCGGGAGGCTGTCAACAGGAACAGTGCCCAAAAGGCTGGCAGCATTGCTACGTTGTATGGCGATGCTAATTCTTTGGCCAAGAAATAGGCCAGCCCTCTGGTCACGTGAAGAGTCAACTACCGCTTGGCGATATCACGAAAAAAAAAAATTGTATAGATTTTATGGTTGAGACAGTGCGCCCTGCCTGCCAGTCAATCAAAGTTTTAAAATTGTAGATTGTTACATCGTGATTATAACTTAATTTTGTTTTTTTTAACACTATATTACACCTGACCATACCTCAAACTCTATCTCATAGACAATCGAGCGTGAATTATCATACTTTACATCAGTTCAATCAAAGTTACTCAGGCGCATATCTACATTTTAAACTGCTACGTCCGTTACATTGTCATGTCAACAATTGTGTTCTTAATTCAAACTGACGTAGATCAGTTGCGCAGGAGTTGAACTGGACACGATCTTGTGGGGCCGCTAAGTGTGAGGGCTTTTTTATTTATTATCGTATTTAACCCCTCAAGCGTCGCCGTAACACCATTGGATAATAAGATTTAATGACTCGAAACGTCGGCGTTACACCATTGGATAATAACAACTGTCAACACGCATGGTTGTCATTGGACGGTAATATTTTCTATTTATTGGCACTTGCAACACGATCTAGCTGTATCATTCGATTAGTCGATTCATGCTTGACCTATTTTGGTAACATTTAAACAGGAGCGCCAACAAAACGGAAGAAAAAAAAAAGAAAGAAATTAGTGCTTCTGGAAAGTTCTGTGAAACCAAAAACTTAACGCAAATGAAAACAAAAACTTAACGCATCGTTGCTAGATAAGGTCAGTTGTATTTGCATAATGAATGGTATAAATAGTTAGGTAATCTAATAACGAAGCCAGGAAGGTATAACATGTAACGTTTAACTGGCTATGTATTAACGAAATCTGCGTTTTTTCGAAGGCTTGCCCAAAAATCAACAAGTACTACCAAATGTGCCGACGTTTGTGGCACTTGCGCATACAGAGGCCCGACGTTCAAGAGGTTAATTTATTATTTAGATAACTACTTTGATTAGAAAATGGTTAGGATAGAAAATGGTAGAAAATGCTGTGACTTGGTTTTCATTGTGAACTTCACAAACTCTACACCTCAGTCAAAATATGTGGCTTGGCCGTTTCGCTACCAACACATGGGCGTAAGGTGAAAAATTTATTCACTGTTCATTAATTTTCTGTTAAACAATAGTTCTTGTAGTAACGAAACGGCCAAGCCTTATATTTTGACTAAGGTGTAGAGTTTGTGAAGTTAGGGCGTGTAGAGTTAGAAGCTTGGCTCTACATGAGATCTGATAACTTTTTATATAATGTGGTCATATGTGGTCTCGTCTTGGCAACATTTTACATGAAAATGTTTTTGGTGGGATGAGCTGTTTGTTTTCTATTAATAAAATAAAATTTTATTCGAGAACATCCATCGGTTTCTTACTAAACTTCAACTATATCCGACGATCCTGCATACTTATCTCTCTATTTGACTGTACAGGTAGGTATGTGCCTATAGATCTCAACAACTAGACACAGTGACAACACGCACAGTTTGCGCTGCCAGTTAAACACCCCCCCCTCCCCCCATTAACCCTAAAACACTTGAAGTCTCAACTTAGTTATGGTCATAAAGCCGGACTCGTTCCAACTTAGTTTATACTCACCCCAGTAAAGTTAGTGTACATTATTGAGACAAACAAGATGGCGTTCATAGACATGTTGATAAACTTTGTTCAACATCAACATGTTGCTTGATTAAAGATTTTTATGGACCTAGGTTTTGCTCGCAACTAACTACCGGGATATAAAGTGTCCTACGTCATAAAGCAGCGGGGTAATTGCGTAACAAACTAACAGTAGGAATGGTATTAAGGCCACTACATGATCTAAAGCGCGATCACTGTCGGACTTTACTATGGGACCAAACATGAACTCGCGAAAAAAAAAAAACAGCTGTTCTCTACATTTTGACGAGTTATACGAACATAGAGCAGTGGTGGCCAAGTGGTAACGGCCGCGACTTACGAGTTGTAGGTCGTAGGTTCGAACCCAGACAGGCGCTTTACTTTGTGTAAATTATTTCATCACCACTGCTCTCAAAACGGTGAAGGAAAACATCATGAGGAAACCGGCATGTCCTAGAACCAAAAATTCGAAGACGTGTGACATCTGCCAATCCGCACTGGGCCCGCGTGGTGGATTACGGCCCACCCCCTCTCACCGAGAGGAGGCCTGTGTCCCAGCAGTGGGAACATTATAGGCTGATTATGGTATACGAACATAAATGTAGGGAACAGCTGATTTTTTTTTCGCGATTTCTGGTTTGGTCCCATAGCAAAATTTGTTCATAATGATGATTACAATGACCTCTTAAGAGGTTGTTAATGTTTTACCAATAACCCTGTACGTATAGGTACATTAGCATCGTTAGATCATACATAAAATAACTTTTGAAGTATTGTATAAAGTAGCACTATACAAGCTACAATCACACTTCTACACAATGTCGGGACACGTCCCTTATGTATCACGCGCCGTAGTGATGTCATCTTATCGATAAAAATTTAATAGTGCTTGACTAATCTCGAATATTATTATTTTTTGCATATCATAATGAATTGTTGATCGATTTGCGTATTTTGATAGACGACTTAATATATAGTGATAGGATAAGAAGGAATAGCATACAAGATAATGCTATGAGTAATGCTTTTGGTAATTATTACCTGTCGGTATATTGTGTTGAGTTCAATAAAATAGGTGAAGGATTTAGTTGTTGACTTTCTTAATTTATCTATTCTCAGTGTCCCATACAGGCAGTAGCTAAGTAGTCTTCAGACCCCGCGAATAAGCTGAAATCTTATATTATTATATATTTTTTATTAACGTAAAGGTAATCTCTAGAAATAGGTACTGATCGAATTACAAAAATTATTTCATAAAGAGAGAAAGCTACACTATAAATTGACGTGTGCCATAGACAATTTTTTTTTTATAATATTGTTGACTTCCAATTGGACGAAGTCGCGGGTAGGAGCTAATAGAACAAACTTATCATACCTAGAAAGTCGTGTTTATTTAATTATTTATTTATTTGGGACAAACAAACAGTAACACATTATATCTGCGCAAATAATCTATACAATAGTATATTTCATTACAAGTGCGGAAAGGCTGTCATTGCAAAGAGTTCCGACAAATGTCTACCCGAGCCGAGGCGCAGGCGAAGGCGAGGGTTGACAGTCGGAACAAGTTGCAATGACGGTTCCGCAGGTGTACTGAACGACTATTTTTAATACAGTTGCGAAAAAATTAAGCAATTTAATAAAATAATAAAAACACAATAAACTCAACCAACTAATCATTTTTTCTGGAAAATGGCGCCAACCGTAGAATATAAGCAGAGTTTTTTTTTTTTCACCCATTTTGGTAGGCAAAGGGAACTATCCATACAGCTTAGTATTCAGTATATTTTTTTTATTGGTATGAAATGAAAATGAAATTTAATGAGATGAAATGAAATGAAACCTAACCTAACTCATTCAATTAAATCTGATATTGAAATAAATTAGTAGCTTCTTTTTAGAAATATACGTATTTGTATGAATCACAAAAACTCTTTTGTAAAAACTTCATGGTTGGTTTTTCTTTTTAATAGACATTATTTTGACAGTTGGAAAAGAGAACGCACGAGTTCGGGAAAGGTAAAAAAAAAGCACTATTATGTAATAGCCCACATCCCGAACGCTATACGTCCCTGCAATACACCACTTTTTGAGCAACTGTATTAAAAAGATATTATATAAATGTGAAACTCACACCGTTATCCACAGCATATAAGTGTGTTTATATCGTGTTAGTTACACTATTTTATAACTAAAGAACGGCTCAACCGATTTGGCTGAAAATTGGTCGGAAAGTAGCTTAGAACCAGGAGACGGATTTAGGATACTTTTTTTTTTTAATTTAAGGAGTAGAGTAGGAGTAGTGTAGGAGTAGGTTAGGATTAGGGTAGGAGTAGGGTAGGAGTAGGGTAGGAGAAGGTTAGGAGTAGGGTAGGAGTAGTGTAGGAGTAGGGTAGGAGTAGGGTAGGGGTAGGCTAAGGTAAGAGAACACCACGCGAACGAAGTAGCGCCGGGCAGTTAGTATCTACATCTATATATATAAAAGAAAGTCTGTTAGTTACACCACTTATAACTCAAGAACGGCTGAACCGATTTGGCTGAAAATTGGTGGGGAGGTAGCTTAGAACCAGGAGACGGACATAGGATACTTTTTTTTTTTTTTTTTATAGTAGGAGTAGGGTATGAGTAGGGTAGGAGTAGGGTAGGAGTAGTGTAGGAGTAGGGTAGGAGTAGTGTAGGAGTAGGAGTAGGGTAGGGTAGGGGTAGGGTAGAAGTAGGGTAGGAGTAGTGTAGGAGTAGTGTAGGAGTAGTGTAGGAGTAGGGTAGGAGTAGTGTAGGAGTAGGGTAGGAGTAGGGTAGGAGTAGGGTAGAAGTAGGGTAGGAGTAGTGTAGGAGTAGGGTAGGAGTAGTGTGGGAGTAGGGTAGGAGTTGGGTAGGAGTAGTGTAGGAGCAAAACAACGTTTGCCGGGTCAGCTAGTAAATAAATAAAACAAAATCGGGTTAGTTACACCATTTATAACTCAAGAACGGCTGGACCGATTATTATGATCTTTGATTTGTTGGATTTGTCTCCGCCCCGAATAGCAGAATAACTATTAAAACATGGTAAAAATTCACGAAAAAAAAAGACAATTAATTCATTTTCTCACACATTTTGTATGGAACGGGTTTTTGATGATATCTTGAGAACGGATTGTCTGTTTTCGGTAAATGGCAGTACAAAGAAAACCCAACCAAGTGCTAGTCGGGATTGCACACGAAGAGTTCCGTACCATAAAGCAAAAAAACACGTTTCTTGTATCGAGACCTTTTATTGTTATAGCAGCAATAAAAATACACACTCTGTGAAAATTTCAACTGTCTACCTATTACGGTTCATGAGATACAGTCCACTGAAAGACGGATGGACAGCAGAGGCTGAGTAATAGGGCTCCATTGGCACCCTTTGGGTACGGAACCCTAAAAATTGATTGCATAATTATAGCAGTTAATTCAGTATATTCCCTCAGACACTGTATCAAAAAGACAATCATCATCATCTGCCGAGCCTTTTCCCAGATACCGGGTGCAGCTGAATACCAGTATTTTACATGGAGCGACTGGCTATCTGACCTCCACAAAACCCAGTTACTGGGTAATACGATACCCCTTGGTAAGACTGGTTGTCAGACTTTCGGGCTTCTGACTACCCGTAACTACTGTCAAAGATCCACGAATGACAGCCGGGAGCAACGATTTAACGTGTTTTCCGAGGCACGGAGGGGTCACGGTATGTAAAGATGGTCACCCATCCACAGACCAACCGCAGCATGCGTAGCTTAACCTGATCGATCGACGTGTGCGGCTATTATTATTTAGCCATGGGCCCCTCAAAAAGACAATGTATTTCATTATTATAAGAAAGGCAATATACTCATAAATTGCGTTAACTCTTCGGAATCCAGTTTAATAAAAATGCAGTCTAATAAAAAGTCTAATAAAAATTGTGAAGAAAAAGTTATTTTGTTTGTCTGTTTAAAACACTGTGAGACGAAATTGTATTCTCTATTTATTTATTTATAATTTTCTTAAAACAATGATAATTACAAGCCAAGCCAAGTGGTGGCCAAGTGGTAAACGGCCGCGAACTACGAGTTGTAGGTCGTAGGTTCGAACCCAGACAGGCGCTTTACTTTGTGTAAATTATTTCATGACCACTGCTCTCAAAACGGTGAAGGAAAACATCGTGAGGAAACCGGCATGTCCTAGAACCAAAAATTCGAAGACATGTGACATCTGCCAACCCGCACTGAGCCCGCGTGGTGGATTACGGCCCACTCCCTCTCACCGAGAGGAGGCCTGTGTCCCAGCAGTGGGAACATTATAGGCTGCTTATGATGATGATGAATGATATACAACTAAAACTGAGGGGAAGTTATCAAAGGGCATCAAAAAATTCATCCGCCTCGCTGTCAACAGGAACAGTGCCCAAAAGCCAGGCAACATTGCCACGATGTATGCCAGTGTTCTTTGGCCAACTAGCCCCCTCTGGCCACGTGAAGAGTCGACCAAAAAAAAAGGTAAAGATATCCGTCAAAAGTTGGCCGTAGCATCTCAGCACTGATTTGCTGGTTTCGTTTTCTCCTCTACCGATATTTTTTTTTCTCCTCACAGTTCATTTTGTTTATATGTACTTAAGTACTTATATGTATGTATGTATCTATATGTTTATTTATTCTTGTATTTTATAAGGAGACATTTCCTAGCTATTTATCCCGTATGTTGCACCTGCCATGTTTTGTCTCTGCATCACCCTAAGGTTGACTGGTAGAAAATGCCTCAGGCATTAAGTCCGTCCGTCCGTTCTTTTACTTGTGCATAAAGTTTTAATAAATAAATAAATAATAAATAAAGATTTCATTTAATTTTATCGCTAAAACTGTTTCGAAAACAATATTTTTATTTTAAGACTCGAGAAATCCCGGGACCGTTCACTAGTGTTTTGATAACTTAGAAATAAAAATTCTACATAATTCGTCTTTCATTACGACAACGATAAAGTCGAAAAGATAAAATCCAGTCTAGACGAAAATAATTAAAGGTCATTCTTTTTTTCAACGTAAACTTTTAAATTGAAGTTTATTATCATCTTTGTGGTATTTAAATGATTTATGCAGTAGATGAAATTCAGAAGTTGATCTGAATTCTATCTGAAACAAAAGAAATAACAAAATATAAAGATATTATTCCCTCTCACCGAGAGGAGGCCTGTGTCCCAGCAGTGGGAACATTATTGGCTGATTATGTTATTATGTAAAGATATTATAGTCCGCGCGGAACTAGATTGCCGCGCCTTAGGTATGTGAGCCTGAAATCACGAAATCAAATCTGAAATCAGAACCTGAAATCACTAAAAAAATCAGCTGTTCCCTACATTTAGGTATGTTCGTATAACTCGTCAAAATGTAGGGAACAGCTGATTTTTCTTTTCGATTTCAGATTTGGTCCCATAGTAAAAGTTGTTCATAATGATGAGTACAATGACCTCTTAAGAGGTTGTTAATGTTTTACCAATAACCCTGTATAATGGACGGCACCCATCTTGATGGTAGTCTTCGATTGACCCGTGCGGCTGTTATCATTTACCCTCGAGCACCTCCGAGCACCTCTATGAGCACTTCAGTGGATATATGATATTAAAAAATGAAAAGAACTCAAAAATCTACTTCAAATACCAAATCAAAACCTCTACGGCAAATAAAATTAAAATACAATTACAATAAATAAGCCAAGAAAACGTACAAAACCAACCCACATTCACATAAAAACATTACCATGACAAATGGAAAATTATTCACATAAAACGCGTTCAAATTGATGAAGAACTGATGACGCAGTCATATTCTAAACTTCTGCTAATTTCCCCTGAGCTGGCTGATACGTTATGACGTCATAAAACGTAATGAATTGTATCCAGCGACGGTTTATAACCTGAATTCATATTGCACATGAATTTATAAAACGTTTCGTTCGAATTTCTAAATGAGTTCAGTTCCGGTTGTGTGCGTTTTTTTTTTTTATTATTGGAAGTTTCGAAGTGTATTAATATTTTATTGCCGCTGTTTTATAGGTTGCCATTGTCAGTTTCCGTGTTTTAAAATGTTATAGTGATAGTGACGCTTTTAAGAGTGCTTTTTGTGTGTGGAATAATAAGGTCGGTTTCTAATTAACTATTGCTAGCTATATGAAATATTTTTTTCTGTAAATCTATAAGAAGGGAATAAATAAAATTCAAGCGTCTTTTTGCAGTTTCAAAATTACAGCTTTTTAATAAATGCATATTTTATGAAAGTATATACGGTACGTATAACAATAAAACAATTTTAATATTTCCGTCTGTTTGTTTGTTCCGGCTAATCTCCGAAACGGCTGAACCGATGTTGACGGGACTTGCACTGGCAGATAACTGATCATATATGGAGTAACTTAGGCTACTTTTATTTTAAATAATAGTGTTTTCCGACATCCACGCGAACGCAGTCGCAGACACAGCTACAATTGGTCATAAAAACTTTACTCGTCAAAAGAAATAATATTTTAAAACTAGATAAGCCATCTGATTGAATGAGTGGAGATATTATTATTTGATAAAAATTTTAAATGACAAATTAATGATAAATTATTTTATTTTTGTAAGTAGGTTTGCACAAACACTAAAAGTGTTACCAGGGGTTTCGTATTACCCAGTCACTGGGTTGTGGAGGTCAGATAGGCAGTCGCTGCATGTAAGATACTGGTATTCAGCTGCATCCAGTTAGACTGGAAGCTGACCCCAACATAGTTGGGAAAAGGCTAGGCAGATGATAATCTATAAAAAAGAAACTCAACAATACCTAGCGGTTAACGTACATACAAGAAACCTTAATAAGTTTAAAAATAACATCGACAACAAGTAAGTGAGCTTGTAGCATTATGATAAATGATTTTATTTCTGTAAGTAGGTTTGCACAAACACTTTTACATGTCAATCATATTTTTTTTAAACTAGATGAGGTCGGCGTTTCCTATCTGACTGCTCTGAGAAGAAAGGCCGAAACAAAGTCAGAGGTCACAGTCTCTTTTAAAGTCCAGACATAATCTTGGCCAGTTTATATGAAGACCATGTAGATCGATGTCTGAGGTGGTCTTTTGAGGAAAGCACCACACAGATTGAGAGGACCTGTCCAGTCAGTGCACGCATTTGTCAGAAATCATGCAGCTCAACTCAAGACTTAAGGAGCTCAACGATTCGACGAACAATACCATTTTGAAATAGGTATAAAATTACTTACATAAAATGCGATCACATTTAACAAAACTCATCATCATCGTCTGCCTAGTCTTTTTCCCAGCTATGTTGGGGTCGGCTTCCAGTCTATCCGGATGCAGCTGAATACCAGTATTTTACATGGAGCAACTGCCTATCTGACCTCCACAACCCAGTTACTGGGTAACACGATACCTTGGTAAGACTGGTTGTCAGATTTTCGGGCTTCTGACGACCCGTAACGACTGTCAAAGATCCACGAATGACAGCCGGGACCAACGGCTTAACGTGCTTTCCGAGGCACGAAGGGGTCTTGGTATGTAAATATGGTCACCCATCCACGGAACAACCGCGGTAAGCGTAGTTTAACCTGATCGATCGACCCTTGCGACTGATATTACTTAGCCACAAGCCCCTCATTAACAAAAATACACTTTTTAAATCAGACAGTTTATTTTAAAAAAAAATAATAGACTCTCCAACAATGAATATGTAGGTACACTGTTACTTTACAATTTGTACATTTCAACTTCATGGTTTTAACAAAGATCGATCGTAAGAACCGATCGGTAATTTTATCGACATCGATAAACTCTGGATCAGCACATCCCTCCACATTTACAACACGTTCGCCAAGCACATGTGTGCTTCACAAATTGTTCGCAAAACATTCACGAATTTGCCGCCATTTACATAATCTTAAACGCGGAACGCTTTTACTTTCTTACATTTTATGAGTTACGAGTTTATTTACTTTGAATTATGAGGGTAATTAAAAAATTATGAGTTTGGTTTGAGTGATTAACTGTATTACTCCCTTGGTTGTGCAGGTGTCGTCAAGGAAACCTAATGGATTACCTCATCAAGCAGCGTCCTCTGTTGTTATAGGGAGTGATATGAAGATTCGAATGACGTTATTGCGACGCACGCTATTTCGAAAAAAATTAAGAGTGGTACGCCAGTTCGAAAACTCGTAAAATCGAAAACCGCTATATCGAATGACGTTGTCGCGAACACGCTGATTCGAAAAACTGTTTGAATGGTACGCTAGTACGAAAGTCTTGGCATTGAAATCCACTGTTGCGAATAGCCTAATATTCCAATCTGAATTTGTCTGAGGACCGAACTCGCGACCCCCGACTTACTGGAATCAACACACAGTTCGATCCTCAGACAAATTCAGTACTAGCGTACCATTCAAACAGTTTTTCGAATCAGCGTGTTCGCGACAACGTCATTCGATATAGCGGTTTTCGATTTTACGAGTTTTCGAACTGGCGTACCACTCTTAATTTTTTTCGAAATAGCGTGCGTCGCAATAACGTCATTCGAATCTTCATATCACTTCCGTTGTTATACTAGCATGCGGATATTTCGAAGCTAATTTGGCTATCATCATGAGAGCGTTTACGCCGAACGGCATTTCATACAAACTTTCAAGCCCTTGTTTTTCGAAATGAATGAACCGATTTTAAGGCGACTACATGACCTAAAGGGCGGTCTTTGTCGGACTCCATAGAAAAAAAAAGAGAAGCGCGATAACAAGCCTGGTAATTTATTGCAAATCTATTTACAAAAAAATTATTGTTTGGACTAAAAAATTAAAACACTAGTTTTTTAGTGTTACTTGTAGAATAATCTGACAAAAAATCATAATGTTTATATGTATGGTTTTTATTGTAAAAAGAAAGTTTTTAGAGGTATCTTCATGATTTTTTTCTATCGTATCAAAGTTGAGTTATGTTTTCAACAAACTACGAGTCTAATCTACCTGGAATACATATTAATGTAATGGTAGTTGTAGGTAAGATTTACATAAATAAATAAATAAATTATATCCTGAAGAATATCATATATTTTTCTGATTTTGTTTACTGTAGTCGATCACTTTCATTGTTTCTAAAACTTACGGTTTTTGCGTTTAGGTCCTGTAAGCCCCTTAATGAAACTTCTACGCATAAACAGGATACAAAGGTCTAAAAAGTTACTTAAGAACATTTTCGAAAAATAGTGTTACAGCCAAATTAGACCGATTTTAAATTTTCCATAGATTTTCAGTTATTTTTTTTTCAATAAGACATTTCGAAAATGTTCTATCCTGCTTTTGCGTTTGAAGTTTCATAATTAAAATCGGTTCATTCATTTCGAAAAACAAGGGATTGAAAGTTTGTATGTAATGCCATACGGCGTAAAAGCTCTTAATATCATGTTAGTTACTTTACATACCTCCTAGTGTATAGACTGCTCCGTTGGTCTCGTGATCGTAAGTGCGACTGTTGAGCGTGGGGTCCTGGGTTCGATTCCCGGGCCGGGAAAAGTGTTATTGGGTTTCCATTAGGAATGTCTCAATAACAGGTCGGAGTTTGGTAGTTGGTGGTGTGAAGCCCCCGTGACTCGGATAGCACGTAAAGCCGTTGGTCCTGCGCCTGATCTCTCCACAGTCGTGTTGGATTGATCTCGGTATATAAAAATGGGCACCCATCCACGGACCAACCGCGGCAAGAGTAGCTTAACCTGATCGATCGAGCCTTGCTGCTGTTATTACTTAGCCACGAGTTTTATACAAAACAGATACTTAAGCTAAATAATTTTCACAAATATTATATTTAAAAAATTGCTACTAATACAGCTTCACATACTTACTGCGTATAGCTAAGTCCAAGGGGACTCTAAGAATAGGTTATATTTAATTCGTGCTACCATTTTGTCGTCGACTCACAGTCAGTCCGTCTGTCAATATACGATGTCAGTCAAACTTGACAGGGGTGAAACAGACGCACGTTTTAGTGAAGATTTTTTGTGTTTGGAGTGCCTTAAAAAAGTGTTGGTCCTATTTTCTGTGGAACTCTAAGGGCCTGTGCACACCACGTTTTTTAAAAGCGCCGTTGTTGACGCGCGTTTGTAGCGATACAGACGCGATACGCACGCGAGTCAGACGCAGCCTTTAAACCTTCTGTAGGATAAAAGCGCGCCGTTGACGTACGTTTCTAAAACGCGCGTCAACGGCGCGTTTAAAAATCATGGTGTGCACAGGCCCATAAGGACAATCGCTATGATAAACATATTGTGGTTTGTTCCAGAATTTTTTATTTATTTATACATAATCCTTTGACATTATCTTTTTATTATTCGACATGAGAAAATATAAGTACCTACATAAAATTAAATCCTAACTTAAAAATTAATATAATAATTATTATTATAATTAATTTGACATTATAAATAGACAATTCCAATTTGAACTCTGTATTAGTGATTGTAATGGCAATTATATAATTTAGTTTTAATAAGTTTTCATAGCTACCTATTTTATTTTGCAATTATCCTTTTGATGGATTATTTTATATTTTGTAAATGTGAGGACTTTGTAGGCCTTGTAGACTATAAATCTGTAGACAATTTTTTATTTTACTAAGTACCTGGTACATGTTGACAGGCCTACTGTCCTCCCAATACCTACTGCCTACTGTAATTTCAAAAAATTGTAAAAGCCAATTATTTTTAAAAGAGTAACCGTGGAGTTTCTTGCCGACTCTTCTCCATAGCAAACGACCAATGGGAACCGAACGTAGGTTTTTGTGAATTACAGTATTTTGATTTTGAAGTATCTGAAGAAAAGATAAACAAACCCTGTTCAATACTATTAAAAAAAAATAGTTTGTTAAGTGTTATCTCTGGAATTACCTACTGATCTGAAAAAAAGTAAAGCTACACTATTGCCAAATGCCATTGGAGATGTTTTATGGTGTACTGGACGTCTACGCGGATGAAGTCGCGGGCAGAAACTATACAACATTATTTTTAGTTTATGCGAAACCCGAAACACGTGTCGTGTATTTTTATGTAAAGAATCTATGTACAAAATTTCAAACCTGTATGATGATAAATCACAAAGTTATAAGCTTGTTAAGTTACCTGTTTGTCCGTACAAAAGCATGCTCACCCGCGCCACGCCGCCGCTTGCGCTCATTGATAATAGTACCTAGATACCTAACCGTTCGGCGCGAAGATTGGAGTGTCGCTCGGTGTCCAACTTTTAACCTTTTATAAATATTTTTGGGACAAAATATAACATGGGGTAAAAATGATTGGAATCGATTCATCGGGGGGCACGGCAGTGCCCCCGCCAAGTCGAGCAAAAAGCGGCACGGCCGTACCATCCTTTTCTCGAAGCAGTTCAAGCCATTTTCGACCCCCTATAACTTCGTTGTGGATAAAACTAGAGACCTGAATTTTCAGTAATCAAGCAGGTATTGTATAAACACGGTATATTTCAAATTTCATTCAATTTGAACCAGTAGTTTAAGAATTATAACTAGTCAAAGTTTCTTAATTTTGTCACTCACTGACTGACTGACCGATCATCAAAATTCTAAGGCACTTCTAGCAGACATAGAAGCTTCAAATTTAGAATTAAATTAGTGTTTAGTGTATAAATCAAGGAAAAACTAAAATATTTTGCAATTTCGGTCCGCTTTTCTAGATATACAAACTGCACAAATAACTTTGTAATCCCATATAAATATATAGGATTACAAAGTTATATTTGCAGTTAATGAATCAGTGTACCTGTATAATTATGTACAATCTAATGGAATAATAGGTGTAGATAGGTACCTAGATATAATTATGTTCAAAGGTAACTTGTAAAATAGTCAATCAACGGATTATGTTCAAAGGTAAGTTTGGATTACCTATATTATTTGCCAACGATTTGGACGTTCTGACTGACCGATCATCAAAATTCTAAGGCACTTCTAGCAGACATAGAAGCTTCAAATTTAGAATACAATTAGTGTTTAGTGTATAAATCAAGGAAAAACTAAAATATTTTGCAATTTCGGTCCGCTTTTCTAGATACACAAACTGCACAAATAACTTTGTAATCCCATATAAATATATAGGATTACAAAGTTACATTTGCAGTTAATGAATCAGTGTACCTGTATAATTATGTACAATCCAATGGAATAATAAGTGTAGATAGGTACCTAGATATCTGGGGCATCTGGGGGCACGGCAGTGCCAGTGCCCCCGCCAATTCGAGCAAAAAGCGGCACGGCCGTACCATCCTTTTCTCGAAGCAGTTCAGGACATTTTCGACCCCCTATAACTTCGTTGTGGATAAAACTAGAGACCTGAATTTTCAGTAATCAAGCAGGTATTGTATAAACACGGTATATTTCAAATTTCATTCAACTTGAACCAGTAGTTTAAGAATTATAACTAGTCAAAGTTTCTTAATTTTGTCACTCACTGACTGACTGACCGATCATCAAAACTCTAACACCCAGTTGCAGAAACGAACTTTATCTTTTAAAGCTGCCATTAAGTACTAATCTTCCATTAACTTGTTGCAGAAAGCAACATTATAGTCCATTTTAATGGTTCTTTAGTTTTATTTAATGGAAGTGTCAAATGAGGTAACATGTCACCTTTTTTGTTGCACAAAGCACCATTAGCGCCTAAAGGACCTTTAAATTGACATTTCGGGCGTCAAATTTTAATGTGTCAACAAACGTCCATTAGCCCAACATTAAAATTGCAGTTTTGTGTAGTCTCGTGTGCGAATTTTCAGTTTTTATTTAAAAACCAGTAGTAGCCATTCCTAGATTATACAACATGTCTTTGTCGAGCCTGTCATCATTATCTGAAGCATAAGAATATGTTCCCCATAGTCGCCGTTATATCCCAAACAGAGACATTATATTCTCAAAATACGATGGAGAAGATTTTCGTCTCCGTTACAGAATTTCAAAAGAAGCAGTTATTCAAATATGTGACCAGCTTAATTTGGAGCCTGTTACCAATAGAAATAAGGCCATCGATGGAAAAACCCAAGTACCTACTGATTTGCCTGAGATTTTTGCTACAGGATCTTTTCAGCAGATATTAGGTGATTTGACCAATGTTCAAAAATCGACTATTTGTCGAATAGTACAGAAGGTGACTCTGAAGCTAGCTAGTTTAGCACCTGTGTTTATTCGAATGCCAGATAGGGAAAAATTCAGAAAGGTTGCTGAAGATTTCTATGAAATTGCAGGATTTCCACGTGTAGTTGGAGCCCTAGATTGCACACACGTCAAAATTATAAGTAGAGGCGGCTTCCTTGCAGAAATGTTCCGATGCAAAAAGGGATATTTTTCAATAAATGTCCAGGTGGTGTGTGATGCGAAGTTAAAAATTAGGGACATCATCGCACGCTGGCCGGGATCAGTGCAAAATTGTCAAACATGTTATTTTTTTCATCGAGAAATCCTAGATTATAAAAAAATAAATGGAAACCTTCACTCATGTTCATTCTTTTCAGTCAATGCTACTAGCAACATTATTTAAAGACGACTTTAGGTAATGGAACATTAACATAAGCTAAAGTTGCTTTGTGCAACATCATTAAATTAATGATATCATTAGCGTTAATGATACATTATGTAATGGGGCATTAATGTTTGTCTTTGTGCAACTGGGTGTTAGGCACTTCTAGCAGACATAGAAGCTTCAAATTTAGAACACAATTAGCGTTTAGTGTATAAATCAAGGAAAAACTAAAATATTTTGCAATTTCGTTCCACTTTTCTAGATACACCAACTGCATAAATAACTTTGTAATCCCATATAAATATATAGAATTACAAAGTTACATTTGCAGTTAATGAATCAGTGTACCTGAACAAAGTCGCTTCCCGCTGTCTGTCTGTCCCTATGGATGATTGCGCAACGGATTTTGATGCAGTTTTTTTAATAGATAGAATGATTCAAAAGGAAGGTTTATTTGTATAATACATGCATAATATAGTAGAGAAACACTGATAATTTTAGAGGTTTCTAATGTGATGTCGTAAATAAACAGATTTTCTTGCGCTTATATTGCAAAAGCTAGCTGAACCCTACGAGATAGATCAAAATAATGTACTACAGTATTGCACACCTTAAAAAGGTCTACAAAAAAGTCCGCGATGGTATATGTCTATCTGTTAGGGATAACCCACAATAACCATTTTTTATCCTTTACTTTTTACGAGAAATAGTGGCTTGTTTACGAAGCGATTTTAAGCAATACAGCATTAATCTATATCCAATTAGGTACCTTAAATACATTGTGCATTTACTATAGATCAATTTGGCCCTTTGAAGCATGTAATTTAAATGAATATTTTTGAAGATATTACAGATTTAAAAAGTAAGGAAATTGCGGTTGCGCTGGTGAGTTTACCTTAGGCAACGACAGGATAATACGGTTAAGTAGTCACGACCTCTCATCGTTTGGGGTGGGGTGTACCTCGAGCTCAGCAACTCCCCTAAATATCTTGGTATTACCCTGGACAGGTCTTTAACATTCAGCAAAAACTGCAAAAATATCAAGCAGAAGGTGCACACTCGCAACAGTCTTCTTCGTCGACTGGTCTCATCGAAATGGGGTGCTTCGCCTGAAGTTATGCAGACTACTGGACTGGCGCTATCTTTTTCTGCGGGAGAATTCGCGTGCCCCGTGTGGAGCCGTTCTGCCCATGCAAAGCTGGTACTTAATATCGTGTCCTGCGTGTCCTGTCAGCTGCACGTTACAGGAACTGATGGACGCTGGTGAAGTCGCTAAACAAGTAGCCGAATTCTGGGCCAAGTCCATTTAGATTGCTATCGACACGCTAAGAAGAAGAATAAGGTCAACTACGAGATGCCATAGTCAAAAAACAAAAACGCGCTTCGCCCTATTAGCACTTTAAGATTAGCAGCGATCGCACGCGTTTATCGGAGCTCTCTAGCGAGGAAAATAACAATTATCCATATTAATGTTATAAATTCGAAAGTAACTCTGTCTGTCTGTCTGTATGTTACCTTTTCACGCCTAAACCACTGAACGGATTTCGATAAAATTTGGCAGAGAGATAGATTGCATCCCGGGGAAGGACTTGCGGTAGTTTTTTTATCGAGCGAAGAAGCGGGCGGAAGCTAGTATATAATATAATGGAATAATAGGTGTAGATAGGTACCTAGATATAATTATGTTCAAAGGTAACTTGTAAAATGGTCAACGGATTATGTTAAAAATAAAAAGTTAAAAAGGTACCGGAAAGGAAAAAAAGTAGGACTATCTACAAAAAGAAGTGAGATGCCATCAAAAACATACCTTGTAAAAAAAGCCAAGTCTCGCAACTCAGTTCTTCTACCGTAAAAAGTTGTGAGATCCATGAAATACCAAGTCGGTTAATTTATTCACTCCCTACTTAAGGAACCTTCTGTCTTAAGTTATTACATAATTAGCTAACCTAACAACATCTTGTAGTGACCATCAATATTAAAAATCTTCTATGTTTTAAACAAATAAATTGACTTGGCTATCGCCATCGCATGAAAACACAATGTATCTCACAGTGCGATTGCCAAGTCAATCTGTTTATTTAAAACACAAAAGATTTCTAACATTGATGGTCACTACAAGATGTTGTTAGGTTAGCTAATTATGTAATAACTTAAGACAGAAGGTTCCTTAAGTAGGGAGTGAATAAATTAACCGACTTGGTATTTCATGGATCTCACAACTTTTTACGGTAGAAGAACTGAGTTGCGAGACTTGGCTTTTTTTACAAGGTATGTTTTTGATGGCATTTAGTTATTCTGAACAAACTATATTCAGGTTTCGCATATTATTATACTAAAAATAACGTTGTATAGTAAGCTATTATTTTCTCAACTTCCGCATTCCGTTTTCTTCTTCCTCTCTTAATAATTTCTCATAAAAGTGCAGTTTATAAAAATGAAAATATTAAAAACCGCCCGTTTGCAATACTAAGCGTTCAGAATCAGAGTAAAGTGCAAACTTAAATATTCATAACGGCAAATATGGAAAAATCTCGTCGGAACATTCTTCGTTGAATGGAACATTCTAGAACGTAAGTTATTTATGAGCTGGCACCGAGAAAACGGATATACTTAATTCTGTTTCTGAGATTTTGTAGTTGAAATAAAGTGTTCTGGTCGAGTAGTGGAATGTTAGTGTAGTAATCGCAATTGCCACTGAGCACGAGGCCCTAGGTTCTATTCCAATATTGGGCAGAACTGTTAGTGGTTTCTTACATAAGGAATTTCTCAGTAGCAACCCAGTCTGGATTTGTACCCAGTTGATGGGAACAGGCTCGTCCTCTATTACATGGGATACCTAACAGAGACATCAGCGCGCAAACTGAAACCATGAATTCAACACTGTGTCTACTCAATAACGTAAATAAAAAAGTAATTTGAAAAAATTAAACCGACTTCAAAAAGAAATATACCTACTCAACATTATGAAATAACTTTAATTTCGGATCTTTGGATCTGTATTTCATTTTGTTTTTTGCCACCGACTTCCGAAATTAAAGTTATTACATAATGTTGAGTATATTTCTTTTTGAAGTCGGTTTAATGTTTTTAAATTACTTTTTAATTTCGTAATTTTTAGTTTTAAGTAAAAACCGGAATATTTGTTTGTAATAAGTAGGTAATAGTTTTTTTGTAAATATTGCACTAGAATTTGACCAAGGTTTTGGGATCTCAAGGTTCTGGATCATCTGATCACAGTGGACAAAAAATAACATTTAGCTCCTACATGCCTTTACAAAAAATTCAAATAAGGTTTAGGACAATTACATGTAAAAAGTTAGAGAAATTAAATAATTCTTTGGCCAGTAAGTTATGTGATCAGAATTTTAATAATATAGGTGACCCAAATGAATTCTACGCCGAGTTCTTTTCAATATTAAACGCGCAGTTTAATGACACTTTTCCACTAAAAACTAAAAATATTCACACAAAGTTTTTATTTAGTGACTGGGCGACTCCAGGTATTCGTAAAAGCAGGGAAAAACTTTTTGAACTCTATGGCTTAAAGCAACATATGAATAATACAAACTTTCATCAGTATGTTGCAAAATATTCAAAAACTTTTAAAAGTGTGTGCCAAAAAGCTAAAGCTCTTTATATTAGCAATAAAATAAAATCAGCTGATGATAAAATAAAAACTACCTGGCAAATAATAAATAATGAAACAGGTAGGAAAAAACAGTCTAACACTGAATTTAATTTAGAGACTGCACATGGCCCCATCAACTCAGATGTAGAAATAGCTCAGGAATTTGAAAACTTTTTTTCTAATATTCCCCTTAAAACTACTGAAGCTTTAAATTCATCCCCCACGCTTTCTGCTGCCTTAATTAAAAAGAATGTAAAGGCATGCCCTTTGGAGTTAAGTTTTCAGCATACAAGCCCCCAGGCTGTTATAAAAGCTTTTAGAGATCTTAACATTAAATCAACAGAAGATCTCTGGGGAATGTCTGTAAAAGTATGTAGATCTTTTATCGAAACTATTGCGCCCTATTTAGCTTTCATATTTAACACCAGTGTTGACCAAGGAGTCTTTCCGGATCTTATGAAACATAGTAAAGTAGTACCATTGTTCAAATCCGGTGATAGTAAAGATCCTAACAATTATAGACCTGTGTCAATTCTACCAGTTCTCAGTAAGGTGTTTGAAAAGTTGATGCTCAATCAAATGTTACGTCACTTTAATAAAAATTCCATCTTTCATGAACACCAGTACGGTTTCACCAAAGGGCGTTGCACTACTGACGCCGGTGTTACCCTAATAAAGAACATTTTTAACGCCTGGGAAGAAGCACAAGATGCCATTGGAATCTTTTGCGACCTCTCTAAGGCGTTCGATTGCGTAAACCACGAGACACTTCTGATGAAACTGGAGCACTATGGAATTAGAAAAGCAGCACTTGACTTGCTAAGATCATACCTGAAAGATAGAAAGGTTAAAGTTCAAGTAAACGGCGTAAACTCATTAGGGTCTGAAATGACAATGGGTGTTCCTCAAGGTTCGATATTGGGTCCATTCCTCTTTTTAGTTTACATTAATGATTTACCCCAATTACTTCAAAATCAACCGAAGATGGTGTTATTTGCAGATGACACATCGTTAATCTTTAAAATAGACCGACGGTCACAAAATCTTGGCGACGTGAATAACTCTATTCTTCAGGTCCAAGATTGGTTTACGGTAAATAATTTAGTACTTAATGAAAAAAAAACCAAATGCATTAGATTTAAATTACCGAATGTTAGAAGTAGCGAATGTGAAATCATATTGAATGGCCAAAAACTAGAATTTATTGATCAGACAGTTTTCCTAGGAATCACGCTAGACGAGAAATTACAATGGGGACCTCATATAACATCTATTGCGGGGCGGCTAAGCTCCGCCGCTTATGCTGTTAGAAAGATAAGACAGTTAACAGATGTAGAAACCGCGCGTTTGGTCTATTTTAGTTACTTCCACAGTATTATGTCATATGGCATTTTACTATGGGGTCGGGCTGCTGACATTGAATCCATTTTTATTTTACAAAAGAGAGCTGTCAGAGCCATTTACAATCTACGTCGTCGCGAATCTCTTAGGGAACTATTTAAAAAGGTTAATATCATGACGGTACCTTGCCAATTCATTTATGAAAATATTATGTATGTAAGAAAAAATCAACATCTTTTTAATAAAATAAGTGATAGGCATAATTTTAATACTAGAAATAAAGATAAATTAGATCAACCTTTTTTTAGATTATCTAAAGTACATACATCTTTTATGGGGTACTGTGTTAAATGCTACAACAAAATACCTTGTGACATATTGCAATTAAATGAAAGAAAATTTAAAACTCATATTAAAAGTACACTTTGTAAACAAGGATATTACAAATTAGAGGATTATATCCAAGATAAGAATGTTTGGAAACATGCTGGTCCTGCTCCATAGGACAATCTAAAAGTTTAGACAAAATCAAACTTGTTCCTAATTTAATTTATATATATATTTTTAATTATGACATCTTATTCTAATTCATTTTTACAATCTGCGACTACAGTGGCTCACACACTTGTTAAAGTTCAACTACTTTTGCATTTTTTTTTTTTTAAATAACTTGTAAATATGTGAGCACCATGTATCTATCACTTATTTGATTTACCTGTCATTGCTTAATTTTTAATTCTTTTTACCTTTTGTGGTAGACTAATTTTATTATGGGTGCATCGTGTTCACATATAATTTTTATTATGTATACAAGACCTTGTAAAACATTTTTAAAAGAGTAACGGTGGAGTTTCTTGCCCATTCTTCTCCATACGAAAACTACCTTTTCGAATGGGCGACTAGAATCATTTCTATTTAGTTTTTTTTTTTTTTGACGTTCAAAAGTGCCTTTAATGTGCCTATTTGAAATAAATGATTTGACTTTGACTTTGACTTTGACTTTGGATGTTTTCCCTTTGACACTACACCCGTAGCTCGTATCAATAAGCCAGGCCGTCACACTTACACGTATTAGTACAAATTTTGAAAATCACCGAATCGATTTTGATGAAACTTGTACCACCCTAAGTTGAAGTAAATGTAACCCAATAAAAACAAATGGTCACGATCCGATTAATAGTTGCGGAGAAATGCGTGGACAAACATACATACATACGTCTATAAAATTTTGTACATTTGTTTGTAATATAATGCAATTCCAATAATATCACAAACATGTCACGTGTCGAATTGATAACCTCCTTGTTTTTGAAGTCGGTAATAACGCAATGAATGTTGTTGAACTGTCATAATGAAAGCCAATGCTACTGTTTGTGTTACTCAATTACCCAGTAGGACTCCAACGTGCACATGAATTAACAAGGTAAAATAACAATTGAGCATCAAATTCCCGGGTATTAAAAATTCTGCTCCTAACTCAAAGCTATGAAAATCTTTTGAACTCAAAGGCAACAAGTTCGTCTTTATGAAACCCGTTATATTAAATAATGGAATAAAAAGGCACCTTTCACGTTATTCAGGTTGACTTGCATGTTTCTGAGAAAGATAATATATTATCGTTGTTTCTTTTTCTTATAAGGAATGGTTATGATACAGTGTATGAGTATGAGTAAGCAAACAGAAGTGGGAGTGTGCTGGCCATGTTTGTCGAAGGATCGATGGCCGGAGAAGCAGACGAATTCTTTTACGAGACTAAAACCCACCCGTGTTCCTTCAGTTGCCTGTGCCAGGGGCCACGGTACCTATTTCGAACAACCCTCGACCCTGGCAGGCATCGGCCCTAGCGGACCCCGTCAGTTAGTGCTGACATCTCTTTGAGGCGCGTGTGGAACACAACGCGCCGTCGACCCGGGCCTGGTCCTTACCGGACGGCGAGCTGCCCATTGCTTGCCGTCCGCAAGCCCGCGCCTACGGTGGCCGGGAATCGGCTATCGATTCCCGACGTCCTGGAGTGGAGGCTGCGTATCGGCAAGCGTAGTGTGGGACGCCCCCAAACTAGATGAACCTGGCTGGGACTAGATGCGGAAGATGGAGGACAGGGTGTTGTGGCGCAGCCTGGGAGAGACCCATATCCAGCAGTAGACTGCAAGGCTGAGTTGGTTGATTGAAAATTTTGTCATACTGGCAGCATGAAAACCCTTAACAGCGTGTAAGCACACGGCGTATTTTAAACACGCAGACGACGCGCAGATGACTCGCGTATATGCGCTTCAAACGAGATTCGAACCCAAAACAATCAGCATCTACGGCGCAGATGACGCCAGTTCCTGAAACGTGCGTCATCTGCGCGTTTTAAATACGTTGTGTGCTTACGGCTTAAGACTGTCTAAATGTTCATTTGAAGTCCAGGACCACGCTAAGGAAAAACATCGTAAATAATGAATCAATAATTTCACTTATTCCCATTGGCAATGAGCTTGACTCCACCGAAAAGACTCGACGGAGCAAAAGGACTCGCAAAAGACAGAATTGTGTGGAAAGGGAGAGGGAGGCTTTTGCTCTGCATTGGGACAGACTATATTATTTTGAGTTAAGAATTTGAGATAGAAAGAAGTCACGGAATAACAAACTGAATGTCATACTTAACAAAGTTCAAATTCCATTGCAACCAAACACTTATTAGGACCTTTTTGTTACAAATGGTCACTGAAAAATCAACTTAGAATACATTTAATTAAAGTAGATGAGATGGAATATTAATTATCTGATATTATAAACACTGCTGTAGATAGATTAGATTGATTCCCGTTCACTGACGGAACCCAAGAGATGAGTGTTTCAACAGCGCTAGTCTGGTAAAAAACCTACAGGCAATCGTTTAATTTACTCAAGCTAACAAAAATGTGACGAACCAAAAAAAACAAGGTATCAAGTACAACGCCACGAATAAAAAAAACAAGGTACATCAGCAACAAAAGTCGATTAACATTTCAGTTTTTTTAATATAAGCTATTGAGCAAAATATTAACACTTCAGTTTTTTTTAATATCAGTTATTGAACAACATATTTGTTCAAAATTGCAAAGTACTTCTGCTGCTATTTTGAACAAATATTTTGCTCATTAACTGAGATTTAAAAAACTGAAGTGTTAATCGACTTTTGTTGCTGACCGTAGCTACCTACATACTTTTTATATTCATTGTGTTGGTACAAATTTCACTTTTTTATTTTTCTTGCCACGATTCTAATACAAAATTACATGCATCAGCACCCACATCAAACCTTTTTTTGTAAAAAAAGGCCTCAAACAGTAGCCGACCTAACCGGCTTTCATTCGTAGGCTATCATTTGAGGCTACAAATCACGCCCACGCAATAATTTATGGCCAACAATAACCTGATGTCTTAATGCGAGCAACACTTTAATTATATTAGTATTGTCTATTAATTAAATGCTGACATGTTAATATTGCATGTGGGTGTGACTCTAACTTATGATTTGAAGTTTTGAGCTGTCATACACCTTTTTATTACGAGCTGTCTTTTATTACCAGCTAAAAAGTGCATCATCATCTGCCCAGCCTTTTCCCAACTATGTTGGGGTCGGCTTCCAGTCTAACCGGATGCAGCTGAATACCAGTATTTTACATGGAGCGACTGCCTATCTGACCTCCACAACCCAGTTATTGGGTAGTACGATACCCCTTGGTAAGACTGGTTGTCAGATTTTCAGTCTTCTGACTACCCGTAACGACTGTCAAAGATCCACGAGTGACAGCCGGGACCAACGGCTCAACGCGCTTTCCGAGGCACGGAGGGGTCTCGGTATATAAAAATGGTCACCCATCCACGGACTAACCGCGGCAAGCGTAGCTTAACCTTTGATCGACACGACGTGTGGCTGCCCTAAAAAACAAAAAACTTTATCAAACGGAATCTCGCTTAACTATATGATACATGTTTCGCCCGCAGGAGCCACGCCCAAATAATAACTTAATGAACTGACGTATCGGTTATCTCGCTTTTAACTTAATTAAAATATTTCGTAATATAACTGTGTTTCTGGTTTTAAACGAACGTGTTTGTTTGCTCTGAAAGGACTCACTGTTAATGCAATGATTCTATGTGCTATGAACTCTTTTTGTAATTTGCTTACTTCTGAAAAAACGATCCAACCTAAAATCACTTAGAGTGAGTTGCATCAGCTAACTATAAGGGTAGTTCTTCGAAATTTGATTCTTTGACTGATCCATATGGCCAAAATTTAATTTCACTTTCAGCTCTGTAACACATGTTCATATGAAAATAGGTATACTAAATAACATATATTTGAATGAGGGACTCGTTTTTATAAAGTAGTTTTCAAGATATTAATTTTGTGCCCAGATGAATCAGAATGTGTTACATATTAATCAGAAACAGAAATAAAAAGTAATAAATACACCGTTAGTTATCAATGTAAATTCTAAACAATAATTATTAATTCTTAAATAGGACTAAGACATATCAAAAGTATCATATTTAGAACAAGATTATACTCCTGTAATTTTTTATTATTCAAAAGGTTATAGCTAAGTAAATAATAATAAATAAGATTAAAACTACTGACTTGTACACGGTCAAAAATTGGACAAGGAGAATTACGCAACAAAAGCGCTCCTATCGTGCTGGAGAGGGGAAAAACTAATTTATTTTATTATTCATATGGGGTTTTGACCATACGAATCAGGCACAGATGAATCAGGATTTTGCCTACAATCATGCATAACTCATCGTACATACAGACTTCATTATTTTCATTTTTCTACAAGAATCTATAACCCAAAAGCATCACACGAAACACAGATTGAAGTTTTAAAACAATAAAATAAATTTTATAAAGTAGGCATTGTAATCAGGATGCCACCTGAACCAAACACAGATGAATCAGGTATTTTCCTTCGTAACACCGGATCTAAGCCAACCAGCCGCACATCCACCTTCTAGGTCGTCCGTTGCACGACTGGCTTCCCCCCGCGCTGGAAGCCAGACTCTCATTATTATTACCCGACCAAGTACGGTCAAGTGCAGCTTACGCCACATTAATCAGTATTATACGCCGGACACTTCTTTTTTACTTATTTATAAACAGACTAACGTAGTTATAACTAATACACATTTTTTTTGTAAGAGGACAATTCATTTCCTTTCGATATAATTATAATTTATATTGATGTATCAAAGGGAAAATGCGACATCGACCATTTTGTTCCGGAAAATGGCAAACGGACGCGCTATATGAATCAGAAGAACGACCTTCAAATATTTTTATTTTGTACCTAGACAGCAATTATTAAAAAAAAATCATTTGTCCTAGTAAGGGATAAAGCTAAACTGTACAATAAAAAATATTACATGCCGTTTTTTTAGTTGGTTACAGAAATATACCCACAGACATCGAAAATTTTGTCCCTGAAGAATTACCCATAACCATAACCAATCTCATGACAGCCGTCAAATCTCCGGTTAAGCAAAATTCGGGTTGCATCGGTTTGAGAATTGTTAAAATGACGTCATAAATAACTATAACAAGCCATTTTTAACTATAATCAAAGCTTTGACAGACGTCAAATCTCCGGTTAAGCGAAATTCGGATTGCATCGATTTAAGTTTTGTCATAATTGTTAAAATGACGTCACACATAACTATAACATTAATCGACCAAATTCGGCCGGTTAAGGGCTATAGTTACGGTTAGTGTCATTGTAATGTCATCTGCTTTGCAGTTGTAACCTATAAAAATATTGTGTTGTTGAATAAAGTACCTATTAAAACAAATTAGGTATGTCTTTACTCCGCGAAATATTGTGGGAATAAAGCTCTTCTAGCGATGATAGTGACAGTGAATCCGATTTGCCAGTTAGGAAGAGAAAAAAAATCACCATCGCATTGATCGATTTCATAAGTGTGATGAGAATAAATTTTTGGACAGATTCCGGGTTTTTAGTTCCCAAGGGTTCTTGTTTTCAGCAAGGGTCCTCCCTTGCTGAAAACAAGAAACCCCTGAGAATATTTTACTTAAGAATATCGATTTCTAATTTCAGTTTTTTTATTTTTAGTTCTAGCTTCACTGTTGCTCTTCAGTGTGTTGCTTTAATTGCCAAAGAAACTTAAGCTCTAGCGTATGCTTCTGCGTATTCTTCTGAATTTTTGGTTCTAGGACATGCCGGTTTCCTCACGATGTTTTCCTTCACCGTTTTGAGAGCAGTGGTGATGAAATAATTTACACAAAGTAAAGTGCCTGTCTGGGTTCAAACCTACGACCTACAAGCTGTAAGTCGCATCTGTTACGACGGACACACCACTGCTCAGCGAGTAGGGGTGTTTTCAAACGTTAAAAAAAAAACACATAAATTGTACATAACAAAGCATTTTTATTTCTGCAAGTAGGTACCTACTTATATTAATTTCAACGTCACACGACTTAGAAGTAGGTAATATTTCATCTAAAAAATATGCAGGTCGCTCCACCGATGAAAATACATAAATACCGCATGCTCAACATTACATGTGCACAACAGCCAACTATACCAACGTCTGCCCACCAAACAGTTGCAACCTTGCAATAGCATCCAGCAAGAGCAGCTCGGTGTTATAAGCGTATTCTAACTAATATTATTATTGTTCTTTTTGGTGTGCTGGAATCCACTGCAAAATAATGTTCTTTCCCGCATTCATCAGGCACAGTATGCGTTTGCTGTGAAAATCGCCATATGATGTAAATATTCCTGTATCCAAATCTCCATAATGTATAACAGTTTCAATACTTTCTTGCATTGTCTATACGCACTTTCGCTAAACTGCACAGATGATTTGATTTGCGTTCGTGAATCCATGCGTTCTCAAGTTACCGCACATCTGCAGCAGTCTCGGGCAATGTTTTCGCACATTGCGTTGCAATCTTACTGAACAATTAACTCAACATCCTTCTGGAGTAAATGCTGTAATGCATCTTCCAATAATACAATCCTTCAATTACATACAGGAAAACAGAAATATCAATTTCATGCAATTCGAAAGAAACGGAAAAATAAAATGAATGTTATTATCACTTGACGTCTTGTCTTTCTGACAGTGTCAGATAGTGATGCGGCTCGATTTTATTTAACTCGTTACTCAAATAAAAAAAAAATAAAGAATCGAGTCCATTTTCTCTCGATGTGCCACTCGGTTTAGTTGCGGTTAGATAAATATCATCAACACTGCCACACTAGTTAACTATCATTCTTGGATAATAAACAAGGTAATAAATATATTTCGTGTAATAAACCGTCATAATACTGTAATGTACAGAGTCACAGAGTTTTAATAAGAGAAAATACATGTTCTGTGGGTTAGTGCTGTCAGATAATAAAGTGTAATTTTTCATTAAATCTTCACTGATTTTATCAGATCAATCTGATAATCAGTGGAATGTAAGACAAAAAGCTCTTTACAAAGTCGAACAAAGCCAATCTTAGCCGAATTATTATTATTATCAGCCATTTCTGTCCCACTGCAGGGCAAAGGCCTCCCTTCCTTTAGTCACTGACTTAAACACCTTGGTACATTACCAATATAGAACGGTTACTGTATTTTTGATCTTGCTATGATTCTGTTCTTGTGTTTTTAATTTACATAATAGAGACAATCGAGTGCCTGACCGTTAATGACTGAGTAACATCACTAGTGTCAAACAAAGAAAGCGTGATGACAACAAGCTTGAAGTGTTGCCCTTGTCAAAAAATTACCCACGTACATTTTGGGGAAATATGACGTCTTATCACTTGTCACCCTTTTAACTTTAACTGTAAAACATGTAAAATATATGACGGTGCAACAGCGGATAGTAGATTCTATGGTTATGGTTATGGTTACGATTAAACTTAACTTTGACGCAAACTATAACGGAGCTTTTGATACAACCCACCCTTAGAGTGAGTTGCATCAGCTAACTATAACCATAACCAATCTCATGACAGCCGTCAAATCTCCGGTTAAGCAAAATTCGGGTTGCATCGATTTAAGTTTTGTCATAATTGTTAAAATGACGTCACACATAACTATAACATTAATCGACCAAATTCGGCCGGTTAAGGGCTATAGTTACGGTTAGTGTCATTGTAATCTCATCTGCTTTGCAGTTGTAACCTATAAAAATATTGTGTTGTTGAATAAAGTACCTATTAAAACAAATTAGGTATGTCTTTACTCCGCGAAATATTGTGGGAATAAAGCTCTTCTAGCGATGATAGTGACAGTGAATCCGATTTGCCAGTTAGGAAGAGAAAAAAAATCACCATCGCATTGATCGATTTCATAAGTGTGATGAGAATAAATTTTTGGACAGATTCCGGGTTTTTAGTTCCCAAGGGTTCTTGTTTTCAGCAAGGGTCCTCCCTTGCTGAAAACAAGAAACCCCTGAGAATATTTTACTTAAGAATATCGATTTCTAATTTCAGTTTTTTTATTTTTAGTTCTAGCTTCACTGTTGCTCTTCAGTGTGTTGCTTTAATTGCCAAAGAAACTTAAGCTCTAGCGTATGCTTCTGCGTATTCTTCTGAATTTTTGGTTCTAGGACATGCCGGTTTCCTCACGATGTTTTCCTTCACCGTTTTGAGAGCAGTGGTGATGAAATAATTTACACAAAGTAAAGTGCCTGTCTGGGTTCAAACCTACGACCTACAAGCTGTAAGTCGCATCTGTTACGACGGACACACCACTGCTCAGCGAGTAGGGGTGTTTTCAAACGTTAAAAAAAAAAACACATAAATTGTACATAACAAAGCATTTTTATTTCTGCAAGTAGGTACCTACTTATATTAATTTCAACGTCACACGACTTAGAAGTAGGTAATATTTCATCTAAAAAATATGCAGGTCGCTCCACCGATGAAAATACATAAATACCGTATGCTCAACATTACATGTGCACAACAGCCAACTATACCAACGTCTGCCCACCAAACAGTTGCAACCTTGCAATAGCATCCAGCAAGAGCAGCTCGGTGTTATAAGCGTATTCTAACTAATATTATTATTGTTCTTTTTGGTGTGCTGGAATCCACTGCAAAATAATGTTCTTTCCCGCATTCATCAGGCACAGTATGCGTTTGCTGTGAAAATCGCCATATGATGTAAATATTCCTGTATCCAAATCTCCATAATGTATAACAGTTTCAATACTTTCTTGCATTGTCTATACGCACTTTCGCTAAACTGCACAGATGATTTGATTTGCGTTCGTGAATCCATGCGTTCTCAAGTTACCGCACATCTGCAGCAGTCTCGGGCAATGTTTTCGCACATTGCGTTGCAATCTTACTGAACAATTAACTCAACATCCTTCTGGAGTAAATGCTGTAATGCATCTTCCAATAATACAATCCTTCAATTACATACAGGAAAACAGAAATATCAATTTCATGCAATTCGAAAGAAACGGAAAAATAAAATGAATTATCACTTGACGTCTTGTCTTTCTGACAGTGTCAGATAGTGATGCGGCTCGATTTTATTTAACTCGTTACTCAAATAAAAAAAAAATAAAGAATCGAGTCCATTTTCTCTCGATGTGTCACTCGGTTTAGTTGCGGTTAGATAAATATCATCAACACTGCCAACACTAGTTAACTATCATTCTTGGATAATAAACCAGGTAATAAATATATTTCGTGTAATAAACCGTCATAATACTGTAATGTACAGAGTCACAGAGTTTTAATAAGAGAAAATACATGTTCTGTGGGTTAGTGCTGTCAGATAATAAAGTGTAATTTTTCATTAAATCTTCACTGATTTTATCAGATCAATCTGATAATCAGTGGAATGTAAGACAAAAAGCTCTTTACAAAGTCGAACAAAGCCAATCTTAGCCGAATTATTATTATTATCAGCCATTTCTGTCCCATTGCAGGGCAAAGGCCTCCCTTCCTTCAGTCACTGACTTAAACACCTTGGTACATTACCAATATAGAACGGTTACTGTATTTTTGATCTTGCTATGATTCTGTTCTTGAGTTTTTAATTTACATAATCAAGTCAATCGAGTGCCTGACCGTTAATGACTGAGTAACATCACTAGTGTCAAACAAAGAAAGCGTGATGACAACAAGCTTGAAGTGTTGCCCTTGTCAAAAAATTACCCACGTACATTTTGGGGAAATATGACGTCTTATCACTTGTCACCCTTTTAACTTTAACTGTAAAACATGTAAAATATATGACGGTGCAACAGCGGATAGTAGATTCTATGGTCATGGTTATGGTTACGATTAAATTTAACTTTGACGCAAACTATAACGGAGCTTTTGATACAACCCACCCTTTGTAATTAAGTTTATTAAAAAAAAAAAGTCCTCCAGACCGTATTTCGGCCACGGCGGCCAATCTCAACGGAGACAAGCCTTCGGCCTTCGGTTTTCGGGCCAGCGGGATTGTCCGAGAGGGTTACCGCTGGCCCGGAACATAAAGGGCTAAGGAAGGAACACGGGTGGGTTTTAGTCAGTAAAAGTCTGACACTCCCTTCCGCTCCACCCAGAGCGGGAGGGGTCATTTGATGATTTCACATCCACAAAAAAAAAAAAAAAGCCTTCGGCGCGGGAGATACTCGTAATAGTGCACAAGTGTGCGCGCATACACAGGTGCATTCCCTCTTCCTTCACTCTCATAGTCCGATGGGACGGCAATCCGACACGACCGGAGAGAGATCAGACGCAAGACCAACGGCTTAACGTGGTTTCCGAGGCACGGGGGTATCACACCGCCGACTTCCAAACTCCGGGCTGTTACTAAGAAATTCCTAATGGAAAAACTCAATAACACTTTGCCCGACCCGGGAATAGAACCCAGGACCCCACACGCTCAGCAGTCGCGCTTGCAACCACGAGACCAACGGGACAGTTACGTTAAGTTGATTTACAGAGTGTACAGTCACGAGCACTAATATGTCAACACTTGGCAACTTTCAATGTCGATTTTTTCGTGAAATAACGAATGCAACGTTGAAATACGACACTTTACATAAACCTATGGGTTCGAAAATACTTCGTTAGTAATAACATAAAATTTCATTCAAAACTAAAGGAGAAAATCGTCTTTGAATAAAGCCAAGTGTATACATACTTATGCTCGTGACTGTACTTGCGCGTATCACTTGGCTACCAGACGTAAAGCGCCCGTTGCTTCATGAGCACTACATCACTAAGTACTCTCCTTTATCCACATTCAGTTATAAGCGACACCCATTTATCAAAACATTTTTACGACGAAAGCTTATCTCCAAAAAATTTCTCTTATAGACCTTTTATTTCTAAATCCATTAACCAGTACGGGCTCAAATAAAACTATAAATTACAAGGAGAAAATATCGAGCAATCAATGTCATGAAAATAAAAAGGTTGTACGTGTATTTAATAACAGTAAAGTTTATGTGCCATAACGAATTTATAGTTAGTCGATGTGACCTTTTTAATTTCGAGCGTTAAGGGTTTCTTGATTTTTCGTTGTGTTTATTGAATTTTTGTTTTTTTGTTTCATTTTTTTTTTGTCTTAATTTGTACTGCTTCCTGTTATTAACTACCAAGTTTCGATTGTCAAAAAAAAAAATCAGCTGTTTAGTACATTAGCGAACATAAAATGTAGGGAAAACTGATTTTATTTTCGCGATTTCAGCTCGGGTCCCATAGTAAAAGTTGTTCATAATGATGACTACAATGACCCCTGAGGTTTTGCGCATTTAACGTTACACCTTGTATTCTAATAAAAATAATGTATCATCAAAAAGGAAAACATAGAGACATACAATTAATTCATATTTATTATTCTGTAAAAAATCATTGCTTTATGGTCATTAATCAGAGAGAAAACAGGCCGTATTTTGGTCAATCTCAACAGAGACTAGTTTTTGGCGGGGGATATATTATAGTGCACAAATGTGCGCGCAAACACACAGATACACAGGTGCACTCCCTCTTCCCTCACTCTCATAGTCCGATGGGACGGCAATCCGACACGACCGGAGAGAGATCAGGCGCAGGACCAACGGCTTAACGTGCTTTCCGAGGCATGGGGGTGTCACACTTCCAACTTCCAAACACCGGGCAGTTACTAAAAAAATTCTAATAGAAAAATTGGTGAGATATTCTGTTATAGTGGAAACTGCTTCCCGTCCCCTTGATGTAGGTATCTAATCCTTAACTCACCTTTTACGAAACCCACAAGAAAATTTAGTAAGAGGTGCCCATTCGTCGAAAACCCAAAACAAAACTCGGAATATATTCATCACGTAATCTTAATCAGGTGATGGCACCAAAATTAAATCACTAATAAAAACTAAATTAAATAAAACCCATAAATTAAACCAGAATTAAGTTTCTTTTACATAAATCACCGAATATATGGCGTGTAATTATTAAAATATATATATTTTTATATTAATACGAATTAATGGTGTCGTGTTATGTTCTATGGGGAATTTATGGGGCCATTGGCTTAAGAGTTTTCGTAGTTATGCAATTTTGTTTTCTGTTGGTGTAAACTGTTAGTGTGGTGGTAGTAACATAACTTCATGGCTATAATTCCTGATAGGTAAGCAGAGATGTCCTTAATACCTACCCAACCATGGTGCAACCATGAGACACACCGTCCAGTAGTGATCGACCGATAAAGATGTATATGAGCTAGGTCTGGTGTCTATGGGTCAATTTATCTTTTTAATTTCAAATGGTAAAAACGGGACCCTATTACTAAGACTTCGCTGTCTGTCCGTCCGTCTGTCTGTCACCAGGCTATATCTCATGAACCGTGATAGCTAGACCGTTAAAATTTTCACAGATGATGTATTTCTGTTGCCGCTAAAACAACAAATAATAAAAACGGAATAAAATAAATATTAAGGGGGGGCTCCCGTACAACAAACGTGTTTTTTTTCGGCGTTTTTGCCTTGTGGTACGGAACCCTTCGTGTGCGAGTCCGACTTGGCCAGTTTTTTTGATGTTGCTTAATACCTGTATTGTGTCTTTTGTTGCACTGAATAAACTTTTTATATATCTATCTATCTACCCTCACATTTCGCTAGTTATGTTTAAGTCCCATGTCATAGGGGCAAACCTTTTGCATCATCCGGGCACGAATCTAGACTCCGGAATGCACTGAAAAAATCCTGATGGTAAAACCTAATAACACTTTTTCCCAACCTGGGAGTCAAACCTAGGACCTCATGCTCAGCAGTTGCGCTTGTAACAACGAGTCAGACTGTGTTGATCCTAATAGTGAAAATTCATCATGAAATTAATTATTTGTCCACTTAAGGGGCTTACATGAACTAAAGCGCGGTCACTGTCAGACTGCATAGAAAAGAAAGACGCGCGATGACACAACGCGGGTAATTTATAGCAAAATATGAAGCAATTGTTTAATTAGGTACAAAAAATATATTGTTTGGACTAAAAAATTAAAACACTACTGTTTTAGTATGTTGCTTGTAGAATAATCTGACAAAAAATTAGAATTGTATGTATATTAGTATGGTTTTTATTGTAAAAAGAAAGTTTAAAGAGGTAACTTCATGATATTTTTTTTCTATCCTATCAAATTAGTTGTATTATGTTTCCAACACCTAGCATATATCCTGAAGAATATAATATATTTTTCTGATTCTGTTTACTGTAGTCGATCACTTGTTTCTAAAACTTGCACTTTTTGTGTTTAGGTTCTGTAAGCCCCTTAATTGTAGTGTAGGTGTTATTATTACCTTTTTCTCTTTATTCAAGGCCGATAGGATTTTCCATGGGCAAAAGTGACGAACTTCCATACAAAGTTTCATTACCTATGTCCTATATAACCGCTTTAGGGGTTGCATTTTTAAAAAACCTTTCTTTACTGCTCACTTATGAAGTGTGTTGAATGAATGAATGAATTTTAGATTTTTATTAAGTAGTTCTTGATAGCCGTAAAAGTCTTTACTACTAGGCTCAGTTCTTGTCTTTTCATTTACACGGTCTACCTTCAGATCCGTCAGATAACCTTACTTTTTGACAGGCCGATATGGTCCTTCCATACCTTGAAAACATCGTAAAACCAATTATTGTTAAAAGAGTAACCGTGAAGTTTCTTCCCAGATCTTCTCCATACGAAACGACAAATTGGAACCGGGCATCTAGCTTCCGACGTTTCCTAAGTGCCCATGTAGGTTAATGTGAAATAAAATAATATTAATTTCGATTTTCGATGTTCGTCAAGAACATTTTCTAAGCGAATCTTTCGTTCGCGAACGTTTCATTTGTGTGCATTTTACCTCGAACTGGTCCCCCAACATCCTCTGTGAGTGTCGATTGCGCATTTTGCCCTCCCTCACCCCCCAATATATGCCTAAAAAAGGAACCTAGGTTACCATAATTAAATATTTTAATGCTTCAGGCATTAATTTCCTCATCTATCAATTTTGATTTACGACAAAATTTTCGTAAAGCGACATGAATGGCTATGGTCATTGCAGTCACATGATTGACCTCCAAGGTCACTGACCTGTGGTGTATATTCTCATTTTATTGGGTAATTATTTTGTGTCGTGATTTATATAGGTGCTGTTAGATTCATGAGTTGAGGCCTGGTTAGACTTGGACTATAGAACATTGGATAAGGAAACAATCTTCTACGGCATTTTTCCAATAGTTTTTTTGCGTCCACTTTAGATTGTGGTGCCGTCGTTATATCAAAGGAAAAACTCACTTTGATTGACAATTGGAACCTACTTATTATTTTGAAAAAATCTGAAAGAATAGTGAAAGCAAATCATTTATTTTTAGAATCTACTTCCTGGGCTAAGACCGCAGATATCTACAAGAAAACTGCAAAATTATTAATATTGTAGTTTAGCTATAGTCCGCGCGGAACTAGTTGGCCGCGCCTTAGGTGGGGACGGGTGTGAGGGCGGCGGGGTTCCCTAGTAATCGCTACACACGTACTGAGGAATGACAAAGCGCCCTCGCCCCTCCATCCCACCGCTCACATACCTAAGGCGCGGCCAACTAGTTCCGCGCGGACTATTCGTATATCACTAGTGCTAAAAATGTTGCAAAAACATGAATGCTACACAAATTCAAAATTTGAAATATTAGTTTTTTTTTTTTTTTATTACTAAATGGGCCCGCTCTTGACCCCGATCACGCCTGATGGTAAGCGAAAGATGAGGTCTATGATGGAACGAGCGTGCCCAGAAGATGCCTGTTCGCTCTTGCTTTGAAGGCAGACGGGTTAAATGTGGGCGGGAACACAGATGCCGGCAGAGAGTTCCACACTTTGGCTGTGCGCATAATAAAAGTGGAGGAGAAGCGCTGAGTACGACTCGTGGGGATATCAACCAAGTGCGGATGGTACGCTGCAGTACGTCTTGTTGTCCGGTGGTAGAAGGGCGATGGTGGGATCAGGTCATGGAGCTCCTGCGCACACTCTCCGAAGTACAATCTGTAGAAGACCGACAGGCAAGCAACATTACGCCGATGAGCTAGCTAGAGCTAATTAGTGATTGCTTGGCATAAAAATCATAAGAACAGAAAAAGGTTACTCAAAAGCCTGCATCTCCTTATCCAACATTCAACCACTCCACGCCTATAACACGCCAACCACACAGCCGCCACACCGATGTGCAGTAAACTTGTTTGTCTCCATAAAACGTCGGCAGTTAATAGCGGCTATAGCTGTGATCTATCGGCGTTTATCACATTTTATCATACGTAATTAAAGAGACATAATTGAATGGGATGTAAATCAATCTGTGTGGTTATAGTGGTGGTGGATGTTTTGGGTTAATGCAGGAGAAAGTGCAAGGTGCTTTGGCAGTGATATTCGTATAGAATTTCTCAGTAAAAATCCGGAGTCTGAATAAAAAAAATAAAAATAAAATTGGCATAAAAAATGTGTAGGTACAAACAAAGTGAAGCCCGGACTCCTGCGCTAAGTAACAACACCTGTGTTACAGGAATCAGTGTCTTCTCCCAATCATCAGGTTCTCTGGTAGTAGTTAGTTAATGGCCACTATAGCTGTGATCTATCGGCGTTTATCATATTTTATCATACGTAATTAAAGAGACATAATTGAATGGGATGTAAATCAATTTGTGTGGTTATAGTGGTGGTGGATGTTTTGGGTTAATGCAGGAGAAAGTGCAAGGTGCTTTAGCAGTGATATTGGATATTTCCATCTGGAATTTCTCATTAGCAGCCCGGAGTCTGACTTTTAGTTGAACAAAAAATAAAATAAATAAATAATTTATTGGCATAAAAAAATGTGTAAGTACAGACGCCAGCACATCAAGCTACCCGAAACTGTCAAATTTTCCCAATCAATTTTGTACCTTATGGTTTAGCGATACAGTTGAAAATCTATTAAAGAAATTTGACAGGTTGTGGTAGATCGATGTGCTTGGCGTCTGTAAAAACAAAGTGAAGCCCTGACTTCTGCGCTAAGTAACAACACCTGTGTTACATTAGTCAGTGTCTTCTCCCAATCATCAGAGTCTGGATAGTGGTTCTGGTAGTAGTTGGTTAATGGCCGCTATAGCTGTGATCTATCGGCGTTTATCATATTTTATCATACGTAATTAAAGAGACATAATTGAATGGGTTGTAAATAAATCTGTGTAGTTATAGTGGTGGTGGATGTTTTGGGTTATTGCAGGAGAAAGTGCAAGGTGCTTTCTTGGGAAGATTTAGGTTCACCTGTGTCTTAGGCTTACTATAATAATATAATATAATTTTATTTGATCTAATTCATTTATAATTTCAGCCGACAGACGTCCACAGCTGGACATAGGCAAGGCCAAGCATCGGCACTTCGCACGGCGAGCTAATTGCGTAACACACTACTAGTAACAATGGCTTTCATTTTGACAGTTCAACGACATTCATTGCGTTTCTTACGTTGTTACGCAGACAAATTCTTGGAACATGTGAAGCAATGGATATAATATCCAGCAATATCCTTCAAAATTGGGGAGCATTTTTGTGCTTCTCGCATGCATTAGACTCCTGCAGTCTTCACAAGGTCGTCAGTTCACGTTGTGGGAGACCTGCCAACGCTACGGCTTCCGGTATGCCACCACCACCACCAAAATCCACCACCAAACCCACCACCCACACCACCAAAATCCACAAAACCACTCCAAAATCTTCGGGTCATCTGAACACCAATTCTCGTTATTTAAAACGATCAAAATCTAGTCGCAGTCTCATCTTGGCAACAAACAAAATGTCAAAAAAATTTCAAAATATAGGGAAATTACACGTATTTTTGACAGAACAAGACTGAGATCAGACTGTGAACGTTCTTAAAATTACGAGAACTGCCCCTCCGTTCTATGTGCCCGGATCACTGCTATGTGGCAATTCTTTGGGCTATGTCGGTTACCTTGCTTCTCCTGCCTTAAGCCGAAATTCCACGAGCAAGGACTTGTCGAAAACCATCGGCATCTGGAACATCTACAAACAATTTCACGTCAATAGAATAGAATACTCTATATTGTGTACACCATCATCAATTATGTTTATCATTCATGATATTAATATTCGTTTAGAAATATGAATCAAATATTTGCTTATAATTTAGGTATACCGATAAAATGACAATTTTATAAACAGTCCGATACATTTTACCTTACGGTACGCAACATTTTAGAATGTATAATAATTTAATTAATATTATTATAAGAATCATTGTTATACTTTAACATCATCGCTTTTGCAGGAAATTAAACTATCTCATAAATTCAAAAGCCATCCATTAAAAATAACATTAAACTACCTACTTGGAAAATCATTTCTAAAGCGGGATAGACCCAACAATTTGATCCTACTATCCGCATAGTTAAAACCCTAATTAAAACTAACGCTTATTTATTAGACAATCCTCATCTTAACTGCTTAACGATAGTAAAGGACCAAATATCGATAATCGATTCACACCTCGATAAACCGTTACGTCCCTAACGATATAAAATAAAGGCTCCCCGCCCATAATTCCTTATCGTGGCTAAACATAAATAACACCCCTTGTAAATGCCCCATCTTAAAATATATCGCGCACTTTATTTTGGCAATTAAACGATCATATTTTCAAATTAAAGGGACACCATAGGTGTCCGTAAATCCAGGAATAATCGTGAATTCAGGGCATTTCGGGGAGCGAAATTATCACGTTACTGAGTTTTGTTTAAGGTGTAAGAGTAGAGCGTTTAACCATTCTGCTTTTTCCCAACTATGTTGAGGTCGGCTTCCAGTCTAACCGGACGCAGCTGAAGACCAGTATTTTACATGGAGCGACTGCCTATCTGACCTCCACAACCCAGTTACTGGGTAATACGATACCCCTTGGTAAGACTGGTAGTCAGACTTTCGGGCTTCTGACTACACGTAACGACTGTCAAAGATCCACGAATCACAGCCGGGATCAGTGACTTGACGTGCTTTCCGAGGCACGGAGGGGTCACGGTAAGTAAAGATGGTCACCCATACACAGACCAACCGCGGGAAGCGTAGTTTAATCTGATCGATCGACCTGTGCGGCCAGAATGCCCCCAGACGTACTATCAATAAAACTTCTATTGTGTTTCATTCAGTTTCCTGCATCCGATTAAACTATCAATAATAAATAGGCTATTTGACAATGTAAAAAATAAGGTCATAATTATTGACACTCGTATAGATTATCGCTTTTAAAATCGATTTGCATTAATTTTACTACAAAACAATGTATTATTTATTAAAAAAATCCCGAAAAAACTTCATCTTTTTAAATCTGGCGCCACGTAATAGAAAACGGTCTGGATTGGCTGAACTTATGATGACGTCATGATATAGTCAATTTCTGTCTATCGTTGACAGAACAGATGACTTTTGTCTAGTATCTCAACCGTTTCAACGTTTGTTTACGTGTATTGTGACGTCACGACGCCATATTGTTAATGATAGCGTTTTGGCGGCTTATTTAAACAGTACATTTTTATTTACTATTTTCTAAAAGAAATACATTAGGCAAATTGAAGTAATAGGTTTTTGTGGGCTCGTTAGACACCATTAAATAATCTGAGATGTTTATCAGAAACCAGTCAAATAGCCTATTATAGCAGTGACTGAACAGGTCCACTTAATCTAAGTGGTTTTTTCTCTGTGTGATCTTCAGCACAACTTCACATGACCTGACCAAGATTATGTCTGTACTTTAAAAGAGATTGTGACCTCTGAATTTGTTTCGGCCTTTCTTTTCAGTGTCAGATAGAGTCAGATAGGAAACATCCACTTCATCTAGTTTTTAAAATATGAGTGACGTGTAAAAGCGTTTGTACAAACCTAATTCATAATCAGCTGATAATGTTCCCATTGCTGGGACACAGTCCTCCTCTCAGTGAGAGGGAGGGGGTCGTCAACCACCACGCAGGCCCAGTGCGGGTTGTTAGATGTCACATGTCTTCGAATTTTTGGTTCTAGGACATGCCGGTTTCCTCTCGATGTTTTCCTTCACCGTTTTAAGAGTAGTAGTGATGTGACACACCTACTTACAGAAATAAAATCATTTGTTGTTGTAAAACTAAGAAAAAAAATTAAATACCTAATCGCTTCAGCTTATGACTTGGGCATCAGTAAATCATGATAAATTGACTTTTACAATACGTTTTCGGTAATCTATTTGCGGATTAAAAGCGTTAAACGACATTGTTTTTCGAATATTACTTTGTTATGGGTTTAATTTTCTTTTTTAAATTTTTTCATATAAATCTTTGTTCAGTATTTTGTGTGGGATTAGCAGTAAACGGTTTTTGGAATCTGTTTTAAAGACCTTTGTTTTGTTATTTAATTTACTTCATAACAATATGGCAAAAGTTTATTCTTTTAGCCTTTTAACCACACACACTGGGTTGTGGAAGTGAGATAGGCAGTCGCTCCATGTAAAATACTGGTATTCAGCTACGTCCGGTTAGACTGGATGCCAACCCCAACATAGTTGGGAAAAAGGCTAGGCAGATGATGATGATGATGACGTCTGGGGGCATTCAGTGTCCTGTCAAGTGTTAAATTGGGTCTTATGCGTACATTCACAGATATTAGTATGTATGACAAACCAAAATGTGCCCAGCACACCACAGTTCGACTTGACAGACTTTGACGCCGAGGGCACGTTTTTGATTTTTTGACCTGTGGTGGTCAAAAGGTTAAAGAATATGTCTTTTGGGACTTGGGCTTTTCTAAGAGCTTAGTTGCTTTATAAAAACTGGCCAAGTGCGAGTCGGACTCGCACGCGAAGGTTTCCGTATCACAAAGCAAAAACGCCGAAAAAAACACGTTTGTTGTATGGGAGCCCCCCTTAAATATTTATTTTAATTTCAACTTTCTAGCTATCGCGGTTCTTGAGATACAGCCTGGTGACAGACAAACGGACGGACAGACGGACAGACAGCGAAGTCTTAGTAATAGGGTCCGTTTTTACCCTTTGGGTACGGAACACTAAAAAACTGACCCATTCATTCATAAACGTTGCTTAAAGTTAATTAGTGATTGCGACTGTTTAACCATACTTTATTGACGTTTAAACGTCACTTAATTTTAATCATCGTTTATAAATAAACCCCTTCATGTTCAGCTTCAAAAGTATATAAAAACTAAGACCAGCTTGAGCATAGTTACGTACTCGTAACAGCATTTCTTTATTGATCAAAGTAAACTCCATTTGAAAACTCTTTTCCAAAATCCAAAACAAAAACATGCAAAAAGCACAAACATTATCAATTGTTCGACCAATCGCATTGTCCTCCAGTGTAGGAAATATGGGAAAAAAATCAGCAGAAAAAAGCCAAGTCTTTTGTTCCGCGAATTTCACAAAAACAAAGTTCTGAATGGATTTTGCTAGCACATGGGTGGATGAATGGAATCGAAAATAATAATAATAAATTTTTCATTTCCCAATTAATATGGCAGCGCAACACTTTTTCCGATGGTTAATAAAGAAAATTCCTGTATCGTAGTTAATTAAAATAGCCTGAACTGCGGGGTGTCAGTGATGGCGATTTTCATTTTGTTAAGGGCAACGGAAGACGTAGCGTTGGAAGGCCTCCCACAAGGTGGTCCGACGACCTAGTGAAGGCCGCAGGAACCCGTTGGATGAAAGAAGCACAGAACCGGTCGAAGTGGAGGTGCTTAGGGGAGGCCTATGTCCAGCACTGCCGTCCTTTAACTAGAAGGCCGTTAAGCCCAAAAAGTTGTTTCGGAGAAAATGGCAAAAAACGCGGGAATTGTTATTTCTTAAAAACTATGATACTTAGGTTAATGATTGTTGGACACATCAATAGATATTTCTTACTGTTTATCCTAAATAACACTTTCTGTCCAATAACTATTATTAATTACTTTTAAAATTCATTTTTCTTATTTTGTTAAGCATCTAACCTAGTTATTGCATCTTATTACTGCACTAAAAGGCCGTTAACCATACCTTAGCGGCTTTTTAGTGAAGTAATTTATTTAAAATGTTAAGCTTCGTAATTTTTGTTATATTTTGTTTATAAATACTTAACTAAAAAGTTGTTAAGTGACATAACTGCTTTATAGTCATGACATTCGCTTCGATTTCAATTTCAAAAACTTTCCTAATGATCGGTTACGGGGCTTTAAATGCTTTTTAGCTAATTGTTGCCAATGTTTAGGGAACTTTTGTAAACTCTTAACTACTTTACTTAACTAAAAGGTGGCTAAAAATATTTCGCTTGTGGTTAACTTCTTTCTAGTTTAGCATTCATATGGAAATATGTGAGTAATTAATCAAATAATTGTTCTTTTAAAAATCAAAAGTTTAATAATTCAACGTTTATAAGGTAAAATAAGTACTTAGAAGATAGGCAATAATCAACTAATAACTAAGTCTTGAGTTGAGCTGCACGATTTTTGACAAATGCGTGCACTGACTGGACAGGTCCTCTCAATCTGTGTGGTTCTTTCCTCAAAAGACCACCTCAGACATCGATCTACATGGTCTTCATATAACCTGACCAAGATTATGTCTGGACTTTAAAAGAGACTGTGACCTCTGAGTTTGTTTCGGCCTTTCTTCTCAGAGTAGTCAGATAGGAAACGCCGACTTCATCTAGTTTTAAAAAAACATGATTGACGTGTAAAAGTGTTTGTACAAACCTACTTACAAAAATAAAAATCATTTCAAAATCATTTAATTTCATTTCATTTCATAATTATGATCTACCAGATCATGAGTTCATTATTTGGCATGGTCTATTGACCATGCCAAATAATGTACTTAATCCATCCATTGAATTAATAGGAAACTTCTAACCCAATTATTTTAATAAACTAAGGCATAATTATAAATGATGACATTACCTATATCAGCCATGTGGTAACTTCAGTCTTAATTTTTTTACAAATATGTAAAAGTATTGAACTATGTAGTAAAATTGCACACTGAATAAATAATTTAATAAAACATAAACAGCACTTTCAAATGTACAAATTAAATGTATCAAATCTTAATCCTACTAATATTATAAACTAGCTTTTGCTTAGCTTCGCCCGCGTTGAGGTTGGAAATTATCCTACGGGAAAGTACTACCGGGGTCAAAAGCATCATACATCCTAACCATGATTATGATCTACATGTGTGCCAAATTTCATCTAAATCTGTACAGCTCGTCCCGCGCTAGACATAAACGCTCAAGATAACATACTCAATTTCGCATTATAGTATTTCTTAGATACATAATATAATAAGTATGGATTTGAAAGTCTGTAAGTTTGATGTTTGTTCGCCTCAACGGCTGATCGGATTTGATTGAAATTTGGCACACTGGTAGACCATGACCTGGAAATAAGACATAGAATAGGTACTTTTTATCCCGGTAGTTCATTTCCGTGGAAACGCTTCAAAAGCTTCTACTTTTAAGTATTTAGGAACATAACATTATCTAAATTAAACACAGTCATCAATCAACTCAGCCTATCGTAGTCCACTGCTGGACCAAGGACCTCCCCCGGCTATGCCACAACACCCTGCCCTTCACCTTCCGCAACCAGTCTATCCCAACCTTCAGTCCTTTCAGTTCTGCCTTTCAGTCCTTAGGCCGTCAGTCCATCTAGTTGGGGGTGGCCCACACGACATTTGCCGATACGCGGTCTCCACTCCAGGACTCGTCTGCTCCACCGGTCATTGGCTTCGACAAACATGGCCAGCCCACTGCCACTTCAGTTTGCTTTCTCTGCCAGCTATAAGTATCTGTAACTCCGGTTCTTTTCCGGATACTTTCATTCCTGATTTTATCCTTCAAAGAGACTCTGAGCGTAGCTAGCTCCATAGCGCGCTGAGCGGCCTTGAATTTGTGAACCAGCCCGACCGTCAGTGTCCTCGTTTCGGCACCGTATGTCATGACGGGCAGGACGCACTGGTTGAAGACCTTAGTCTTCAAACACTACGGGATAGGCGACGAGAAGACTTGACGAAGTTTTCCAAATGCTGCCCAACCCAACTGGAGCCTTCTGTCGGTTTCTTTCTGAAAGTTGTGTCTACTGAGCTGGATGACTTGTTATAGACATAATCCTTTCAGAACTTCGAGAAGTGGCCCTTCTATGTGGATTGGATTCGTTAAGATGTGCGAATTGTATATGAATTTTGTCTTGTCTATGCTCAAGCCAACCCGCCGAGAGGTTCCATTTCGGCTGGAGAGACTCAGCTAATATGACGATGTCATCGGCAAATCGAACAAGACGAACAGACGCTGAAACAGTTAGACCGGATGTTGCACAGCCGAAATGGAGGCTCCATTTAGGCTGTGCAGCATCTGATCTAACTGTTCCAGCGTCTCTGCCACTATGACGATGTCATCGGCAAATCGAAGATGTGAAATGTACACGTTGATACCTTGTCCAGTCCAGTCCAGTCCAGCGCGGCAGAGTCTTGAAGACGTCCTCTAACGCATGGGTGAACAATTTTGTGGATATTACATCTCCCTGTGTCAATCCTCTGAGCAGTTGGAAGGGGTGGTTTTCTGATCCTGGATCTGAACAGTCATCGTGACAGCGTCGTACAAACATATCAATGCACGCACACGCGCGGAGGTCTCTCTCTCTCTCTCTCTCGTCTCTCTTCGATATAGCGCCAGTTAATTCGACATCGTTACAGAAAGCCCAGAACTGCCCATATTTTAATGGAGTTGAAGGCTTTCTCGTAGTCCGCAAATGCACAGTGACTGGTTGTACTCCGCGGTATTCTGTACAATTTGCTGGAACTCGACAAGTCTCTTGGCGAGACGGTTTGGGACAACCCTTGAGAGCAGCTTGTATTTGTGGTTCAGAAGTAAGATGGGTATATAGTTCTTCAGCGAGGATTTGTCACCTTTTAGATGACGGAATTAAAGAGACTCGCTAGACGTTTGAATTATTGTATTTATGATCGTTCGTTCGGATCGGATCGTTTTCTTGTAGTTTTGGGTTTTTTTGTTTCAATATCTTCATCTGTATCGTCACTTCTTCGATCTTAGTTAGATCTCGTAGTTCTTATCTTTGACAGAACCAGTGTCAGTGGTAGACGGCCATCCGGGAGAAAAGATTAAGTCCGACGGGACGGCAGATGACTTCAGCGGGGCACCCGCACCTCGGAGTGAACGCAGCGCGAGAGTCGGATAACTGCCTTTTAGCTAAATAATGAGGCTTAGGTGCTTTGTAGCTAAGCAAAATTATGTTTTTTTTTACCGTTTTTATCAAATAGGCAAGGATTATTTTCAAAAAAAGTATTTTATGATTTAAATGCTTAACTAAAATAGCGTTAAGGGCGGGTAACTGCAAATAAGTTAAGTTTTTCACTTAAACTGTTCTTTAAATGCTTAACTATAGATTAGTTATAGTTCTTTAGCGTCTTTATAGTCAAGAAAAATCAGATAACGTGCTTGTAGCTAAGTAGAAGGCTAGAAAATAATCATCACATCGGGCAGTTAAGGTATTTTAACGTACATTAAGCGAAGAAGTGTGGGTTAGACGCTTTCAAGTGATGGAATCATCAAAAATTATGTTACTTAACGGCCTAAAAGATTTTCATATCTTTGGAACTATTTATATTCTAAAAATGTTTCTTAGACAGAAAGATAGAGAATTTTGAACTCTGTCACATTCTATTAAAAAGTGAAAATTGACCATTTGAGGGTTAACGGCTTTTTAGTTAAAGGACGGCAGAGCAGTGGACGTCTTTCGGCTGAAATGATGATGATGAGACTGAGGGCTGATTTTTCAACCATCTGATAACTTTATGCGAGGAATAATTTTGATAAAAGTATTTTACATGGGATTGTTTGAATGGGATTTGAAACGATTTACTTAACAGTTAACTATCCATTATGTTAATAATGTTATCCTTTTATGATTCTGCCAAAGTGGCCTAATCGCCAACACAGCGCCCCATCCCTTTCAAACGAACAGTATAGGCAAGCGTGTCCGCTTTATTGAATTTCTGCAAAATTCCTAACACATGCCGCGAGGGCCCAAGTTTTAATTCATAAAAGCACCGACGACGCCGCACCGTGTGAACTTTTATTAACTCATCTACCAGGTTAATGAGATGAGATTCATTTATAAAGTATGTTCTGGATTTAATGTAAAAGTACGTGACTCTGTGATTTTTTTGATCCTTTTTAAGCCTGATTTATCGAGAAGCCGATCTGAATAGGCAAAGAAAGTATTCAGCTTGTATTAGAAAGGATTGGTCATATTTAAACCCTTAAATACACCCGGTATGTACGGGTGTACATACCGGGTGTATTTAAGGGTTTAAGGGTCATCAAACTGAACAACTTAAGATGACACTAGTCGATGTTTTTTCCATACAAACGGGAGGTTATTATTCCACTGTTTGACATTGTAAATCTAAAACATGATATCGTTTTTCTTACTATTAATTGTGTCTGTACGGAAACAGAATAGTATAATAAAAAGCCATTAAAAAGGTATGAGCCAACAAAAAATCGTTTTTCTTGCTAATTTTAACGTAACTTTGGATGCAAATCCTAACTAATATTATAAATGCGAAAGTAAGTTTGTCAGTTTGTTACCTTTTCACGCAAACCACGGAACCGATCATCCTGAAATTTTGCATAATACGTAGTCAGGTGTACAGAAACGGACATAGGGTACCTTTCATCCCGAAAAAAATGCTGTTCCCGAGGTAAACAACAATAACTTTGTAATGATAATAGATGGCGCCACGTGTCTTTCGAATCAAAAACAGGACGTCTGTCGGGTCAGCTAGTAAGTAATAAGAAGTGTAAAATCTTCAAAACAAAGTCGGTACTGACAAAGCTCATTTATCGAACTGTTTAATATAATCTTTATTTTTAATTGATTTATGCACTGGTTTTATCATAAAACTCGATTTTCCAAGGGACTTTTCGTATTTTTTTACGCACTTTTTAGTTCGGAACGGTGTTTGTGTGTGCGAACTAGACGTTGCGCGTGTAAACTAGCGTCTAACTGCTCATAACTGATACTATCTCTGTCGGACACGATGTCAGGTGAGACAGCGTGCTTTTTGGCCATGCCCACCAGTGAGTTCGAGCTCGCGACTACTTCTACCTTAAGAAAAAAAAACTCTCCAATACAATATTTCAATACCTACTTGACAGACCAAAATGTACGAGACGACTGATTATTTTTTCGTAATTACGTTGTTGGTCCCATGGAGAAAGCTAAAAGTGTTACCATTTTAAGCGTTCTTTTTTTCTTTCTACATGGGAAAAAGAAAGAAGAAGCTTGGTTAGAATTCCTTGTGTTTGTCAGAGCACGTCCTGGGGGCTTACCATCACCTCTTAAAGCGGGGCAGAAGTTGAACTGCACTACTTTTTTGTACTAAGACGTCATACAATACAAAAAAGTAGTGCAGTTCAACTTCTGCCCTGCTAAGTAAGCCCCCTGAAGGCATTAAAGGTTACAGCTATGTGTGTCAGATTACAAAAAGCAATAAAGTCTCTCTTGCGTGTGTCAGGCACTGCTTTCTAAGAACGACTGATAATGTATTTTTATCTCACGAAGCAACGCGCGCTTTACTTGTGGTTACCAAGAGTAGAAAGACGCTGCGTATGTATGTGTAAGTGCAGGACCTCTCGGTATCGTCCGAGAGAATAGCGAAGTCGGAAGTGTGTGTGGTGACGCTACTTATTTTCACGCACACATTTACAGCGTGTTTCTACATTTGGTTATCACAACTAAAGCGCGTGTCGCGTCATGAGATAAAAATACTACACGGGATGTGCAAGCTCACTCTTTTCAGTATTAATACTTCTCACGTCCGAAGTTTGGAAGTTGGCGGTTTAATACCCCCGTGGCTCGGAATGCACATAAAGCCGTTTGTCCAGCGCCTGAACTCTCCCCGGTCGTGTCGGATCGCCGTCCCATTGGACTATGAGAGTAAAGGAACAGAGAGTGCACCTGTGTTTGCGCGCACACACTTGTGATAATATCTCCTGCGTACCTGGCTAATCTCCATTGAGATTGGCCACCGTGACCGAAAACGGTCGGGAAGGCTATTATTATTACTTCTCGCGTGACTTATGTATGGTGACGGCTAATCTAACGATTTAAATCTTTGTCCCTAGTGTGTGGGCTTCAAATTAACTGCCAAATTACTGGGTATTTTACAGAGTATTTATAATTAAACACTTGATTAGTCTCAAGTAGCTTTGGTACTAATTAATTAAGCTGAGTTAGAGCAAGATTACTAGCAGTACCTACAGTAATAATCACTTAGGTATGAGTAATATCTATTGGGCTTGTAATTAGTAGATAATTTATAATTAATTATTGAAATTTAACTAGTTATACAGATTGCCTTATTTGGGATTGCCTAAAGTGCAGATGATTAGTTCTGCACATACATAATCATGAATACAATAATACATAATGATGATATTAATCATGAATTACGTATAAGAACATTACTACCTACACGATAGTCGATAACTATGTTTTATTGTGATTAGTCAATAGGGTAGTTTGTCCTTTGTAGTATTAAAGGACCAGTTAAAATATTAGAAGGGTTAGACAAGTGCATTTTATCAGCGATAATGAAAATGGGAAAGTGAAAATAAATTGAACTGATATGTAATAAGCTACCGAGAACCTCATGACTATATTGTAGAAATACGAAACGACGTACTCCTTCTGTGGGCACCTGCGGGGTAGTTGCGTAACACGCTATCAGTAGCAATGGCTTTCATTTTGACGGTTCAAGAACATTCATTGAGTTATTTACGTTACGTTTTAAGGCTCCTTCAAACAGGCGCGACACCCGATAAAATCGCGCGCGCCACAAATGCACCGCAAGTCGCGCAACGAGCAGTGCCTTTGTGTCGCGCGTGATTACATCGCGTGTCGCGCCTGTTTGAAGGAGCATTTACGTTGTTGAGCAGACAAATTGTTTAAACATAATTATAATGCAATATTCTTCAAAATGATTCAAATTGAGATTGATAATGTGTTACGCAATTGGCGAGTGGAAAGGCTTGTGGCTAAGAAATAACACTTGCACGGTTCTATCGATCAGGTTAAGCTACGCTTGCCGCGGTTGGTCCGTGGATGGGTGACTATCTTTACATACCAAGACCCTTCCGTGCCTCAGAAAGCACGTTAAGCCGTTGGTCCCGGTTGTCATTTATGGATCTTTGACAGTCGTTACGGGTTGTCAGAAGCCCGAAAGCCTGACAACCAGTCTTACCAAGGGGTATCGTATTACCAAATAACTGGATTGTGGAGGTCAGATAGGCAGTCGCTCTATGTAAAATACTGGTATTCAGCTGCACCCGGTTAGACTGGAAGCCGACCCCAACATAGTTGGGAAAAAGCTAAGCAGATGACGAGTGTGTTACGCAATTATGGTTCCGGGTTCTGTAATTGTTACTCTTTTTACGATTTATCCGTAAATTATGTTTATTTATTTCCTTCTACGAGTTTAAAGTTTTTTTCCCTAAAGGTTCATTCGAAAACCAGCGTCAGACAGCATCTGTCTGGCATTAATGCTGAAATGAACCTTTTTGGCGCAGCCGTGAGGCACACACTATTGTTGTTGTAACATAGTTTTTATTTTTTTTATTTTGTTAATTTTGTATTTTGTGTTTCACGAACTGTGTCCAAATAAACTTTTTTCTTTCTTTCTTTCTTTCTTTCTTTAAAAACACACAATCCCATTGCCCTCCACATAACATTCAATGACGCGAAATACTAACGGCTTCAGTAAACAAGTACCCAATAACGATAGTACGTTGTACTACCTAAATAAATACCTAATCCACGGGCCGGTATTAAATTATTGTGGCCATATCGTAAACCTGCAACGTTCTAGCGATACAATATTTATTTTTATTAAGTCTGTGCTCGCACTGGTATTAGAAAACGCAGCGTTTCGGTGCGTTTTTTCCACGCAGTTCTCTCTTCTCTAGTTTCAACCCTATTGTTAGATAACTTTTAGAAGTAAGACTGAGTGTAGAGAAATGATTGATGAACTGTGTGAAAGAAAATCTGTCGGATATGTCCCACCTCACCGCTCGATTGTATTTTTTTTCGATTTGTGACATCGTAGACGCTATAGTCTTCGCATGATCTGACAAAGATTATGTATGGACTTTAAAAGAGACAGTCACCTCTGAGTCTGTTTCGGCCTTTCTTCTTAGAGTAGTCAGATAGGAAACACCGACCTCATCTAGCTTATTTTTTATTTTATTTTATACTAGCTACGCCCCGCGGTTTCACCGCATAAGTTTCGATCCCGTGGGAATATCGGGATAAAAAGTAGCCTATATGTTAATCCGGCAGCCTAATTGCGTAAAACATTTTCTTTCTGATTACAATTCCGAAACTATGCCAACTACAGTTTGAATCGATATCAGTAAACGGAATTGTGTAAATCTATACCATCCCAATTGACTATAATTGTATAGAGGTGTACCGACTGTCGGGCAGAATTTGTTTGGTGAAAGCGTTTTGTTTCTTCATATAAGAACTATTCGCTTCCAAATAATTTTGCTATAATTAAATTTTGTTTTGATTACAACTGATGGTCTACTACTGCATATAAATAAAAATGTACAATGATTGCCGAAAAATGAAAAACCAATTTATAATACACTTTCTACCAAAAACTACCATAATTGAAATACGTAAGGAAACGTTTTATTTTTCACGTTTTAGTTATCTGTGGCCAACGATAAAATCGTAAAAAAGCAGTGTTGTCAACTTAGTGGGAGTTCCACTAAACTTGGGGGTTTGGACACAGGGGTGGGGTGCTGGTGGACAAAATTTTGCTTTCAGTGGCTGGTGGTTAGACTAATTCAATTTGTAGAAAACAATACAATCAACTACTTTAACTTTGCCTCGAGAAAATATTATATTAACACGATAATGGGCATGTTTTATATTTTGTTTAAACCTTGTGAAAGTGAGAAATAAATCATCGAACTACTGACGTTTTAAGATTTATTTCTTTCAAATGCGGAAACCACTGCCGATTTGAAAGTAAGTAATTTCGAAAAAAATCCCACGGCAACATACTACTAACTTCTTGAGTAATTCATTATTTTATGATATTGTAATAGGATGATGCTAAAAAAAAAGTACTGTGAATAAGTTATGTTTGTGTCCATTCTCAAATCTTAAAACGGACCTCCATAACGGCGATCGAACGTCGCTAATAAGAATAAACATAATATAAAAAAATTGCGCCTTCTAGTGGACTCGGGAGAAAAGTTGGCAACACTGACACTGAGGAATTAGTAAAAGTACTCTGTGGTAAAAGTACTCTACTACTCTGTGGTAATAAAAGTAAATAATGAAAATAGGATACTCTTATCAAAGTACTCTGTGCCAACTGCAGTTGGTTTTAATTTGACGTTTGAAGCCAAATCTAGCTTGTCAAAAAAGTTACACAATACGAAAAATTGACTTTTGCCCAGTTTTTCATGACGTATCGTTCACTCTAATAGCGATTCAAACAGAGCCGTTGGCTTCCCCTTCAGACGAGTTTACGCAATACGAAAAGGTTAAAACGAAGCCAATTGGGATCAAAACGAAGCCCACTAGTCTACATCATTTCTCGATAATGCATTACGCAATTAGGTAGCAGGGTGTCAGCTACCTGCATAGAAAATTTCACAATCGTTTAGATAATTTACTCCGAAAGGTTATCGTGTAGTATGTACAGACGCCAGCACATCAAGCTACCACAATATGTGAAATTTCTTTAATAGATTTTCAACTTTATCTCGATATCCGTGGCTAAAGCCTATGGTTCAAACACGGATATGGTTCAAAGTTGATTGGGAAAATTTTACAGTTTCGGGTAGCTTCTTGTGCGCTCTGTACAATAAGTTTGTGGCAAATATCTTTAACTATATTATGTTGAAGTCGGTCAAACCGCGTCCGTCTACTGCGAAAGTTTTATAAATTAGGTGTTTCTATACCTATCCAATACATTGACAATCAAGATAGACAGCACAGAAATCTTTATTGTTGGTGCAGTATTTAAAATTTTGACATCTGTAATTTTTTTTTTATGAATGACACCCTAATAGAATGTTTCTACATTTTTTTAGCATATTTAAATTGTATGTTACCATATTTGTATGTCTTAAGACAAAACATAGCGTACTATTTTATATGTACAGTCAACAAAGGAGTTAAGTATACAGGAGCGTCGGATATTGTTGAAGTTCACTAAGAAACCGATGGATATTCTCGAATAAAATTTTAGTTTATTAATAGAAAACAAACAGCTCATTTATTAAATTAAATTTCAGTCCAGAACATCCATCGGTTTCTAAATAAACTTCAAATATATCCAACGCTCCTGTATACTTAACTCCTTTGTTGACTGTACCTATGACCTATTGTATACCTATGTTTCGCAAATAAACTTTATGATTATGATTGATATTTTGACAACATTTGTCACATGCCACATTGCCGCTTGTTTCACTTGAGGCATGAGACACAAATCTTATTTCCAACGCAGCGTCTGCCCCGCCTAGTGCGCCGCATATATTTTTTCACATCCCTCGTCTGCGGTCGTAACAGCAACTAATTGCTTTCGGAAACGGTTTATGTGATCGTATTTCACCTGAAAAAATGATTTATCCCAAACACACTGGATATTCTTTGTCGCATTTTCGTGCGAAACAAATGCGAGAATCGTTGGGCAGAAATTTCTATGTATTTACAGAATTTATTAAGCGAAAAGTGTGACGTGGAAATGAGTACAGAATTTTGTTAGTTAAAAATGCCTGTTGTCCTTTATTGACAGGATTTTGTTAAGTTTTTGTTGTGCGTATGATAGGGTAAATGTTTTTGAGCTAGTGAATTTATTGTTAACCGACTTCAAAAAGGAGGAGGTTCTTAATTCGACTGTTTTTTTTGTATATGTGTTACGCAATATCTCCGGCAATTGCGGATCAATTTTGAAAATTATTTTTTTAATAGTTATGGAATGTCTCAGGGGCAGTCATACATAAATTTAATTAACTTTCCTTAAGTAGTTTCGAGGTAGCTTCAATAATACGTATTTATTCCACCTAGTGTATCTTGATGTTACAATACTTACTGTCACTGTTATTTACATAGCAAGTAAGAGTACAGACGCCAGCACATCAAGCTACCCGATACTGCAAATTTTTCCCAATCAACTTTGAAGCTTATGCTTTAGCGATAAAGTTGAAAATCTATTAAAGAAATTTGACAGATTGTAGTAGCTTGTTGTGCTGGCGTCTGTACGACGAATTGGTAGTTTCATATTGGTAGTACCTACCAGGGGTAGGTACCATAACTACAAAGTTATATTTTTGTTTCTAAATTGACTCATGTTCTTTCATAATCAAGTTTCTGGATGATATAATTGTAGCATGATTTTTTTTAAAGTAACGTCATTAGGTATTACTTTTTATAAAAACTGTTATTTTAACACGGTATTACTTACTTTCAAGATATCTCTGAGAAATTCACAATTTCACACTGCTGTTTACAAAGTAGCGGTATTAACTACTTTCAAGATTTTTAGGGATCCGTTTGTCTAAATGACAAAAACCCTTTATAGGATCACTCGTCTGTCTCGTGTGTCAAATTACTCCGAATCTACAGAACCAATTAAAAAGAAATTTGGCGCACACATAATATGAATTATTGTGACCCAAACACGGAAGAGTAATGTAAATAAACAAATTATGAATATGGGGGTTACGTTTGGGGGTAAATTAGAAAATTTAAAAAAAGACTCGCAAACTGTACCATTTGACATATCAAATGAAAGGACTAGGTGAGGGTCTCAAATAGTTTTGTGTATAATTTTAAAATAAATACTTTTAAAGTTATTTAAGAAAATAGATAAAAATATTATAACCATTCACCCCCTTTTTCTCCGAAACTACTGAGCTTAGAATTTTGAACAAAAATCAGAAAATAGTTATTTGCTTACAGGAAAACCGTCTGAAAAACTGTAAAAACTGTATGGTCTTAAAATAACAATCTCTCAACATTACAAACACACACACACAGTACACACTTACAGTTGCAGTTGGAATGTATGGAAGAACATTTGTTTCAAGAAAAAACTATTTTTTTTTTTATGCACAAGTAAAAGAAATACTGTACAAAGGCGGACTTAATGCCTGAGGCATTATCTACCAGTCAACCTTAAAAAAAAACACAAATACAAACAACGCAAATTGTTTACAAATTGTTTGTTTATTTCTTTTTTGTTTGGTTTTTGTTTTTTTGATTTGTTTTTGTTTTGTTTTTTTTGTTGTTGTTTTTCACTGCTGTTTTGGATTATGTTCGCTCTTGGGATAAATTCATCAAAACTACGGAACCCATCATTGTGCGTGGTCCGACACGTACTTGGCCAGTTTTTTATGTAATCCACAATGTCAAGCTGCATTTTACAAAGTAGATCTAATTTAATCTGCCTCAATATCCTCTTTACTGTCGCCATCGATCTATCTTACACTTAAGGACACCGGGACATACACTAAAGCTAACCCCATACATCCCAACATTGTAAGACATGCTTGGCTTGCACATAAACTGCAACACACGTACACTGGCGTGCAAACAACATTGGTTAATCCGTAGCCCCATCATCGAGTGGGCTGCCCGGCGTGAAACTATCTGGAACCTCGCCAGTTCTATTATCTTGTGTAATGTTACAGTTTGACTGCCATACAGTGTACATGTTGATGGGCTTTAGTGGGCAGGTGGGAACTTTATTTTGGTCGTAAGTGTATTGGGCGTAGATTAGGTTTTATGAGCGCGCGTAAATGGTAATGTTTAGTGTTAGTCTGCGTGCAGTGTTAGCGAGTATACCTGTTTTGCATGATCTTTAGAATAAATATTGTGTTTTATGCAAAATTGACGACATGAGCTTCGTTTTAGTATGACACTAGCTGCGCCCCGCGGTTTCGCCCGCGTAAATGTCGATTTCGTGGGAATATCGGGATAAAAAGTAGCCTTTATGTTAATCCAGGGTGTCAGCTACCTCCATACAAAATTTTATCAAAATTGGTCCAGCCGTTTGAGCGTGAAGAAGTAACAAACATATAAACACATACACACTCACAAACTTTCGCCTTTATAATATGAGTGTGATATTGTGTTTTATGCAAAATTGACGACATGAGCTTCGTTTTAGTGTGACATTAAAATATACCTAAATCAGCTGCGCTATTCCAATAACAGTCTTAAGTAAAGTCCTAAGGAAAAATAGTTATGTTTAGTTGAGTACCAACTTAAATAAAATTGTCCGAATATTGAAATCACAACTGTCGTTCTTTGAAAGTTGTATAAAATGGCTATAACACGGCAAAATTTTCAATCTGATAAACAATTAATTACCCTGACTGTTCAGTCAACATTGTTAATGGTAAAATTAAAATTAAAACAGCGGCCAAGTGTGAGTCGAACTCGCACACGAGAGGTTTCGTACCATAGGGCAAAAAACGCAAAAAAATAAGTGTTTTTTATTTGGCGCTTCCTATATATAAATTTTTGACTTGACTTGCTTTTTCTTAACCTGTGATGATAGTTGTAGGTAATTATGTGTTTAAAAAAATAAATCAATAAAACTTTATTTTTTTATATTTGTTGTTATATCGGCAATAGAAATACATACTCTGTGAAAATTTCAAATGTCTACCTATTACGGTTCATGAGATAGGATATATCTCTCACAGACAGACGGATGGACGGACAGATGAACGGATTGACGGACGGACAGACGGACGGACAGCGAAGGCTTAGTAATAGAGTTTCGTTGGCACCCTTTGTGTACAAAATCCTAAAACTATAATAAAGTTTTATTTAAAAAATCGTTAAAAATAATTAATAATTATTTATGATAGCTAACTAACTACAAAATAATATAGGTACTTCAAGTCCTTACCACTCAAAACTACACGGACCCATCCACATCACAATATACTCGTAGAACCATCTTCACAAACACAACGAAAACATCCCGAGAAAGAAAAACGACGTCACTCGACCATCTACTTTTAAATCAAAATGGCGGCGCAGACAAACATTTCAGGACAAGATGGATGACCACGGAGGTCAGGAGGGCACTACAGGGATCCTCACTCGACTCAGGAAGCGAGGAAATGGCTGCGGCTTCCGGTCGTCGAGCGATGTGTAAAAATCGTTAGGGCGTTAATTCTTGCTGTGGGGCGGTTTAGGGCATGTTTTGGGGTCGGTAGGTACAGTTGGTAGTGGTACAAATTTGTACGGAGCTCTCGGTCCGACTCGCACTTGACCGGTTTTTTAATTTTAATTTATACTCTGGCTGCGCCCCGCGGTTTCACCCGCATAAGTTTCGATCCCGTGGGAATATCAAAATCAAAATATTTTATTTCACATAAGCCTACATGGGCACTTATGAAACGTCAGAAGCTAGGTGCACGGTTCCAATTGGTCGTTTCCTATGGAGAAGAACCGGCAAGAAACTCCACGGTTACTCTTTTTAAAAATAATTGGCTTTTACAATATTTTCAAATTACAGTAGGTATGGGAGGACAGCGTAGGCCTGTCAACAAGTACCAGGTACTTGATAAAATAAAAAATGGTCTACAGATCTTACAGCACTTAGTTAATTTTTTCCTCTCTGCAATTGGCATTTTGTTTTTGTTTTGATTGTTGTTGTTTTCACTTTGTTTTGCTGTCATAATTAGGCCAGGGACGCGGGTGCATCACCACAGAACACATATACTCCTATCGGATTGATTTGTGATTTGTATTGTCAAATGTCAATCTCAAATTGTCATGTCAATGTCAAGTAATAAAATAATGTGTGTTGTCTTTGGTCCCTGGCCCTGACATCAAGCAAAATTGTCAACATTTTTTTTGTTTTTTTAAGCTTGAGTACGAGGCATTTGATTACGTCGTGTGTGTACAGACGCCAGCACATCAAGTTACTACAATCTGTCAGATTTCTTTAATAGATTTTCAACTTTATTGCTAAAGCATAAGGTTCAAGGTTGATTGGGAAAATCTGACAGTTTCGGGTGGGTTGACCTGCTGGCGTCTGTACCTATATTTATCTTTTATTTTTTTTTTTTTTATTATTATTTTTTTAATTTTTATATGTAATGTGCGTTTTGTTTGTGCAGAATAAACAGTTTTTCTTTCTTTCTTTCTTCTTTTCAGATCTAAAGTCTACAGGGCCTACAAAGTCCTCACATTTACAAAATAATAATCTGTCAAAAGGATAAATAAAAACCTAATAAACCAATATCGGGATAAAAAGTATCCTATGTCGTAATACAGGTTGTAGTTTATCCATGTGTCTGGGACATTAAAGTGTTCTGGGACATTCTGCATTGACGTCACGCGGGAAGCGGGTGAGTGAGTGGTTATAATATTAAGTTTAGATAACTGGCGAATTGTAGGTGTAGCGCTAGATACACCTCTGCCTCAGGTACCCTTTGGGAATTACAGGAGTGAAGTTTATGTTATACCATAAACCATAATCAACCTATAATGTTCCCACTGCTTGGACACTGGCCTCCTCTCGGTGAGAGGGAAATTTTTGGTTCTAGGACATGCCGGTTTCCTCACGATGTTTTCCTTCACCGTTTTGAGAGCAGTGGTGATGAAATAATTTACACAAAGTAAAGCGCCTGTCTGGGTTCGAACCTACGACCTACAACTTGTAAGTCGCGGCCGTTACCACTTGGCCTTCACTGCTCTCTATGCTTAAAAAAATCAGCTGTTTCATACATTTTGGTCAAGTAGGTATTGAACTTTTGTATGAAACAGCTGTTTTTTTTTCGTGATTTCAGAGTTGGTCTCATAGTGAAAGTTATTCATATTCATGGATAGAACACCCTGTAAAAATTTGGATGGTGATAAAAAAATCTTCCTGTATGAAAGTTTGAAGCACAACGTCCATACAAAGTACTTCAAATATCCTCCTTCAAACACGAATTGATATTCCTAGAAGTGCTCCAGTTTCCGTCGTGAAGAACCCTTGGTTATCGCATCAGTAACTATTTTAGTAGTTTGAATATATTAGATGGCTCTTCACTGAAGACGATAGTGCATTCAGCGTTACTGCAGATCTTTGCTTCACTTTGGTCCAAGCAAAACTGTGCAGTTTTCTTTTGTACAGGTACTGGTTGAAATTTCATCTTTATATTCTAAATCCATACTATTATATTTATATCTATACCAACTAGCTTCTGCCCGCGACCCACCCCATCGTATCGCATCGCCTGCCCGTGCAATTACTACGTTTTTGCTTAGCGTTCTTTCTGACTTTTTTTCTTTTTACTCGGCTCCTAAGGGTCATAGCGTGATGTTAAATAGCCTATAGAAAGCCTTCCTCAAGAATTGGGCTATCAAATACAAACATATTTTTTCTAATCCGACTGGTAGTTCCAGAGATTACCTCCTACATACAAACTTACAAACTTTACCTCTTTATAATATTTTTAGTAATAAGTATAGTTAATTATAAAGCTGAATAGTTTGTTTGTTTGAACGCGCTATAATCTCTGAAACTACCAGTCAGATTTGAATAATTATTTTTGCATTTGATAGCCCAATTCTTGAGAAAGCTTATAGGCTATTTATCATCACGCAGCTGAGCAGCCGAGCAAAACAAATAAAACCTACAAAGAAAGTAAACCGAAAAGGAAGTAATACCGCGGGCCGGTGATGCGACGCGACGCAGTCGGTCGGGGGCCGTTTCACGCGGATGTAGGCGCGAGCTGAAGTTAGTTAGTAATATTTATAGTGTAAATAATTAATAGTATTTTATTATATTCTATAGATACTTAAACACCCCGGATACTAATAAACGTTGTATAGCGTCTGTATAGTTCCACAACGCTTTGTCTTCTTCTTTCGAAAGTCAAATTACTGACGACTGAAAGAGAGAAATCGGTGTATAACTTTTCATCTGATATAATACGTTTATTAGTAAGGGGGTCATTTTTTTTTTTTTTTTTTTATAAAACGTTGCCCCACACTAGGAATTTCTCCTGTATTGTGGGTGCGTTTACAAACATTTAAACTCACAGACACAAACAGCCAGACCCGAAACAACTACTTGTAGGACATACAAATATTTGTTCCGTGCGGGAATCGAACCCGCGACACGCAGCGTAGCAGTCAATCGCTTAACCACTGCGCCAAACGTGCCGTCAAATTATGCAATGTAATATAATTATTCCTGTATTTCATTATATAAATATAAATTATATTTTTTAATATTAGAATATAAAAAAATATAAAAATAGTAGCCCACCGGTATCGGGAACAGGGTCCAAGCTACCGGCGGCGGTCAGGGCTCCAGAGAGAGGAACCTCCTAACAATGCGGGCCGTTTTACATTAGTAATAAGAGGTTAATCATACCTTGTAGCCTACCTACCTAAATAGCGTTTACCTGTACCCGTATTGCGTAACACACTATCAACCACAATGCGACTAATTTTGAAGGAACCCATTGCTTCATAATTCGAAAAATTTGTATGCTCAACAACGTAAATAACGCAATGAATCTTGTTCAACTGTCAAAAAGCCATTGTTACTGTAAGCGTGTTACGCAGTTACCACGCTGATTTGCATCTAACCACCCCAAAACGATAACGATATTGACAACAAACAAACAGTTAATTACAACTCAGTTATTGTTAATCACGAAAGTTTTGAACCCCAAACAGTTGTAACCAAGATAAATACTGATTTATATCGGAAATCTCGACATGACAAACGAATTTATTACACAATTTGGCTTAATTGAATTTGAACAATATCGAATAGGTACAGTCAACAAAAGAGATAAGTTTGCAGGATCGACGAATATACTTGAAGTTTAGTAAGAAACCGATGGATGTTGTCGACTGAAATTTAATTTGATAAATGAGCTGTTTGTTTTTTATTCTTCTTCTTAGCGTGTCGATAGCAATCTAAATGTACTCGGCCCAGAATTCGGCTACTTGTTTGGCGCGTTCTCCAGCGGCCATCAGTTCATCAGTTTTCTATTAATAAAATATAATTTTATTCGAGACCATCCATCGGTTTCTTACTAAACTTCAACTATATCGGACGATCCTGCATACTTATCTCTTTTGTTGACTGTACCTGGATTTAGTTCATCTGGAAGCGATTCAGAGTTGGGTAAACTACAGTCGGAAATGATTGAGTTTGGAGTATCATTTGATTCACCCTAATTGCGTTTATTTATTTATTTGCCAGAATATAGGTACTTACATAATAACATGGTAAAACAGTTTTAGTCTCACTACATTCGAAAGGTTCTGGAGTGGCGACCACGTACCGGAAGACGTAGCGTTGGAAGGCCTCCCACAAGGTGGACCGACGACCTTGTGAAGGCCGCAGGAACCCGTTGGATGCGAGAAGCACAGAACCGGTCGAAGTGGAAGTGCTTGGGGGAGGCCTATGTCCAGCAGTGGACATCTTTTGGCTGAAATGATGATGATGACATTTGACTTATCAGTCGTGTAAATATTTCTAGTAGGTACATTAATATCATGAAATTACATTAATGTCATTAGTCATTCATTAGTCATACACATCATAATCGTAATAATTGTAATAAATAAATAATCGTTACACAGTATCAATCACAATCAGAATGATTGTTAGGGATATTGCTAATCCATTGCTTCTTATGTTCGAAAAATTTGTCTGCTCAACAATAAGCAGTACCTTTGTACTCAATACTAAAATGTCGTATCTGTGTGTAAGTATATAAAGTACTTGGAGAAAACATTTGGGTATTGCCGTGGACTCAATCCCATCGAGCACGAATGAGACATAAAAAAAAATCTTTTTTTAATTTTGTAAAACATGAAACGTTTATTTTCTCTTGACTGTACTTACCTGTCAAAAAGAGTAACCTAGATAAAGTGAGCAGTGGTGGCCAAGTGGTAACGGCCGCGACTTACGAGTTGTAGGTCGTAGGTTCGAACCCAGACAGGCGCTTTAGTTTGTGTAAATTATTTCATCACCACTGCTCTCAAAACGGTGAAGGAAAACATCGTGAGGAAACCGGCATGTCCTAGAACCAAAAATTCGAAGACATGTGACATCTGCCAATCCGCACTGGGCCCGCGTGGTGGATTACGGCCCACTCCCTCTCACAGAGAGGAGGCCTGTGTCCCAGCAGTGGGAACGTTATAGGCTGATTATGGTAGATAAAGTGGCTAAGCCAGAGATTAAAACAGAAGACCAACTAGCAGGGGATCGAGGAGGGGGGTGCAGGGGGGTTCAGGGGATGAGACCGGAATAAATCAATAATAAATAAAATCTCTTTAAAGTAAAACAAAGTCGGGTTAGTTACACCATTTATAACTCAAGAACGGCTGGACCGATTTTTATGATCTTTAATTTGTTGGATTTCTCTCCGCCCCGAATAGCAGAATAACTATAAAACATGGGAAACATTAACGAAATAAAAAAAAATATGAAGATTTTTCATTTTCTCATACTTACATTCGTTCTTATTGATTCTGAGGAGGACCCGTAACGACGGCCAGAGATGCAAGAATGACAGACGGGACCAACGGCTTAACGTGCTTTCCGAGGCACGGAGGGAAAGATGGAAAAAAGAGAAAAAAAAAAAAGAAAAAAAAGATGGAAAAAAAAAAAAAGAAAGAAAGAACCACCACCACCACCATGTACGGACCCACCGCGGCAAGTGTAGCTTAACCTGATCGATCGAATCGTGCGGCTGTTATTTCTTATCCACAAGCCCCTCCCAATTCAATTCTTCTTTTGACTAGAAACTATAAAAGCCGAAATGCTTTCGAGCCAAACAGCCATATCTTTCACCGCAAGACGCCACTCAGAAAAAAGAAATACATCACATGAGAAACCCTTTCAGAGAATAAAAATAAAACAGAGTACTACCAACCACTAAGTCACCGGAAGTAGCTGAAAACAGCGTCGCGTTTCCGCCACTAACCGCACCGGATGTTACCGGATTAGCAGGTGAAATGGCTCCTGAAAATTATGGCGCTCTTACATACACGTGAAATGAAAACACGGGGTGAATTTTATTTTCAGGTTGTACTGAAAGTAAGTATATACCTTGGTGTGTTTGTTGGAAAATGTGGGTAGTATATAGAATAAAAGTTTTATAGTTGAAAATGCGGTTTTCGTCAGGACGGTCGATTTATTACAAGACTTGCTGCGCCCCGCGTTTTCACCCGCGTAAACGTTGATCCCGTAGGAATATTGAGATGAAAAGTAGCCTATATATTAATCCAGGGTGTCAGCTACCTCCATACAAAATTTTATCAAAATTGGTCCAGCCGTTTCAGCGTGAAGAAGTAACAAACATATAAACACACACCCACACACTCACAAACATTCACCTTTATAATATTAGTGTGATCATAGTTAGGTATTTCAGGTGTTATGGAAACGATCTTCTCATTGGCATGGGGTTGATTAGATTCATCGAAATAATTTCTCATGTTTTAGAGAAAAGAAAATTTGAATAAGTTCCCACCTAGAGATCCGTCTTCACGGGTGCGGCATGTCCCCAGACATGTAAAAACATCAAGATTTCTGTGCGATATCTAGGTTAAATAATATTCTTTTATTTCTTTTAAACGTCGTATAGCGTCTGTATAGTTACACAACGCTTTGTCTTCTTCTTTCGAAAGTCAAATTACTGACAACTGAAAGAGAGAAATCGGTGTGTAACTATTTATCTAATTTAATACGTTAGTAAGGGGGTTAGTATTTAAGAATAGAAGGGACATCACAACCGTATGTTATGGAAAGGCCTGCGGGAGGCCTATGTTATAGAGTAACGCAATCTGGAGATTTCTGATGTCTCAACCTTTAATTTAAATAAATTGTAAGACTAGTTTTTTTAAGATTGCTGATTGAAATATACAGATCTGGAGAATGTTGACTCTGATCTTGAATAGTCTCACTCCACATTTGCCTTTAAAGATGTCTGTGTTAAGACTAGATAGGCTAGACGAGACTCATCTGCCTAGCCTTTTCCCAACTATGATGGGGTCGGCTTCCAGTCTAACCGGATGCAGCTGAATACCTTTAATGGAGCAACTGCCTATCTGACCTACACAACGTATCCCATGCGGCTGTTATTACTTAGCCACAAACCCCCTCTCAGGTAAGACTAAGAAAATATTTTTCTTTTTCCCAGTTCAATGTTAAAGTACCAACTGAAGGTGTTTATACAATCCTTAATTAAAGTTGTTTTACAGCTGGTCTTCTAAGCTGTTAGTAATTAATCCTAAGGTCTCGTTACTAAGTGAAGCAATTTTTTAATCCTCCTTACAGATGAGGCGATTTGTCGGAGATTTTTTTGTTTAATGGTGGGTTAGACTTCCCTTAATCTTTTAAACTCTAGTAAACAAAATGCGTTATTTAGTTAAATGAGTAAGTTTTTAAGCTGAAAGAGTTATGATTATAAATGTTGATAGATGGAGAGAGGGAAGGAAGGGTAAAGAAATGATGGATGGTTTTTGTGAGGAATTATAATTATTTGAAAGAGAAGGGAGTGTATGATAGCGTGACGGTCGACAGGGGAAAATGGCAGAAGAAAACAGTTGCACCGACCTTAATGAATATAGGACTAGGGCAGAAAGATGACGAGTGTGTTTGTAATCCTGGGGCCACACATTGGACATAATTGGACCCAAGATGTAGCCTTGGAGCATTGGCTCCAATGTGTGTATCGGCCTGGACAGATATTGGATAGGATTTTACTGATTTTGCTCAACATTGGATGTAGTGCCAAGTCTGACCCAATGGACAAGGCAAATGTGTAGCGCCATATGCCACTAAATTCATATACCAGAATATGTAATCAATTCATTCATTCAGCCGAAAGACTTCCACTGCTGGACATAGGCCCCCTATGTCCAGCAGTGGAAGTCTTTCGGCTGAATGAAATTCCCAAGGGTCACGCCGATGTTTCCTCTCGATGTTTTCCATTATTGTTTTGAGAGCAGTGGTGATGAATTAAATACACAAAGTAAAGTGACTGCCTGAGTTCGAACTCAAGACCTCACGACTCGTAAGTCGAGACAGATACCACTGGGTCATTACTGCTCCTACATTTGTACAGATCTACCTGTACCACCTGTACCTCTACCTCTACTTGTCAATATACTATTAAACCAAACAACATACTTACCTGTGGAACACCAAAATCTATTTTCCTCTGAAACCATGCAATATTTTCATGCATTAAATCTTGCTAGTCCACATTTCGGCACGTTTTGGTACAGGCAGCATAGCACACTTTGTTTACTGACACTGTTTAAGCAGGATTACGTCTGCGGAAGCACCTGTGTGTGTAATGACCAAGTGATACTGTGGGACTGTGTCAACTGAGTATCATGTTTGGCTTTGCCAATATTACTGAGGATCTGAAGGTAATTGTAATTGTATTGAGGGACCCGTTGCTAAATAATAACAACCGCACAGGTCGATCGATCAGGTTAAGCTACGTTTGCCGCGGTTGGTCTGTGGATGGGTGGGAATCTTTACATACCATGACCCCTCCGTGCCTCGGAAAGCACGTTAAGCCGTTGGTCCCGGCTGTCATTCGTGGATCTTTGACAGTCGTTACTGGTAGTCAGAAGCCCGAAAGTCTGACTACCAGTCTTACTAAGGGGTTATTGTATTACCCAGTAACTGGCTTGTGGAGGTCAGATAGGCAGTCGCTCCATGTAAAATACTGGTATTCAGCTGCATCCGGTTAGACTGGAAGCCGACCCCAACATAGTTGGGAAAAGGCTAGGCACATGATGATCATGTTGCTCCTTCTACCATTGCAGGAGACCGGGAAAAGTGGAAAGAGAGAAGGGAGGCCATTACCCTCCAGTGGGACAACGCAGTCATAAATTAAGAAAAGAAAGAAAAATAGGTTTATTTGTCACAGAAACACGTGCATACAAAAATAAAATTAACTGTAATAATAATGAAAAATAAAAACAAAATATACATCTATATTTACGAGCACAAAGCAGAGATATTCGACGGCTGCACTTCATGACTGTGACAAGAAGGCTTCCACTCGGCATGATGCTGTGCTGTAACCCACAGCACAGCACTGAAGGACGTACGGAAACCAAGTCAGATCAAATGATTCGTACTATAGGTAACAAAATAAATAATAATCACACTAATATTATAAAGGCGAAAGTTTGTGAGTGTGTGTTTATATTACTTCTTCACGCTCAAACGGCTGGGCCAATTTTGATAAAATTTTGTATGGAGATAGCTGACACCTTGGATTAACATATAGGCTACTTTTTATCCTGATATTCCCATGGAAATCGACACTTATGCGGGTAAAACCGCGGGGCGCAGCTAGTATAATAAATTTCATTATACTTGGTAAGTTGTTGTCACTTCCCGCTACTTTCAACAACGTTTGTTCACAACAGATAACGTGTTTCTGTGACAAATTGTGTGACAACTGTGATGCCAAATGTAATGGCCTGTTTGCATTGCATTGTCGTCTTGGTTTAATGCTGTTTGATATTTGAATTCTTGTGTAAACGCAGTGAATTCTTCAATTTTTGTATTGTGACGACGCGGCGACAGTTTAATACGAAAGAGAAAACCCTGTTTCACCTCTCTTCACCTTACTAGGAATTTTACCAAAAGCAATAAAAAACCGTGGTATTAGTTACTTTCGAGTGTTTGCCTATCCAAATAAAAATAGCCAATGTATGACGAGGCATGGGTAATCCTGCTTTGTGCTTTTTTTCTTGCATTAAATTGCTATCGATAACTCTACCAACCAAAAACACAAAAAACTTATTTACAAAAAAAACACCGACTGGTGATGCGGGTGAATATTTGCGGGTGGGTTAATTTTAAATTGGGCGAAGGCGGAGAGAATCAATTCTAGAACTTGCGGAGGTTAATGGATATCACTAATCCTATTATATAAAGGGGTATGAGCAGAGGACACGCAGCCGAGAAATTACACCAACATGAAGGAATTCAAGATAAGCACTAACCTGTGATGCTGCTGGCAACGGCGAAGACTCGCTGGGGCGCCCCAAACCTGCTCTGTTCCAGAAGATTATCTGGTGCACGGGCTCAGCAAACCCAAAAGACCGGTCTTGGAATGGGTTGCGAGCTGGTTACTTGCGGATTACAAAAAAATTAGTTATGGCGACGTTTTCTGCGCTCGCGCAGCTTTTTATAAGCTCGTCTCCTCCCACCTCGCGTGAGACAAAGGTCGGGCCTCTCTTTCACTCCACACGTTGGTGATAGGTAAACGGCGTAACCATCCTCCCCCCTTTGAAACTCCGTAGGGGTTTCGAAAGAAAAACATAAAGGAACTCTAAGGGCGATGACAAGTGAGAGGAGGTCCAACTAGCTGGAAGTAGCATCATTGTTATGTTAAACTGAAGGTAATTAGCGGGAATGATATAATATAATAATAATAAATACTTAAATACTACAGGTGCGACCGTGACTAGGTCAATTACTGGTTGAATTATTGCGAAGGCAGCGGGCATAGTTTTACGACGGGACGTTTAAAAACTCCCAACGCGGTGCGTACTAGAGCCACCCTTACAACCCCGTCTTTACCAGGGTATACTTGTTCGATAACGCCAGTGGGCCAACGAAGCGGTGGTGAGTCATCCTGGTGTACTAGGACAAGTGTGCCCGCTTGTATGGGTGTGTCAGGCGAGTTCCATTTTTGACGTAATTGAAGGGTGTGTAGGTAATCCACATGCCATCGTTTCCAATAACTTTGCACTAAGCTATCTAACAGTTTCTTCCTGTTATGGAGGCTTACGGATGCGTCAATCTCGCAGGCAGGTAAGGACTGTAGTGGTGTTGTATTTAAGAAGTGTGCGGGCGTCAGAATCGAGTGTGGCTCGTCCGCTAGTAAGCACAGTGGACGCGAGTTTAGCAAACACTCAATCTGAGTTAAAACGGTCAGCAGCTCCTCATAGCATAGCAGCTGTTGGCCGATGCAACGGTATAGATGTGTTTTTATACATTTTATGTTACTTTCCCAAAGCCCACCCCAATGGGGCGCGCGCGCCGGGATATTGCGCCACGTTATTTTGTGTTTATTTAGTTCAGTTTGAAAGGCAACAGAAGCGCTTCTGGACGAAAGGAAAGTATATAGTTCGTCCAGCTGACGTTTTGCCCCTATGAAATTTGTTCCGTTGTCTGAATACAATGTAGACACGGGACCTCTTCTAGCTAGAAAGCGCTTAAAAGCGTCTAGGAAGGTTTCTGAGCTCAAGTCTGAAGCGATCTCAATATGTATGGCCTTAGTAGTCAGGCAGATGAAGAGGCAAATGTACGCCTTCTGGCTTTTCACACCTCGCCGGCGCGTGAGCGTAATGTTTATGGGCCCGGCGTAATCTACCCCTGTGTGCGTGAAAGCCTTGGCTTCCTGTACTCTGGCTGGGGGTAGGTTAGCCATCATGGGCGTAGGGTGTAGTGGAGACACCTTGAAACAAAAGTTGCATTGACGTATTCGTTGTCGTATAATATTGCGAGCAGATATAATCCAATATCGTTGTCTCAGTAAAGACATAAGCAAGTGGGAACCTGTATGACAGTTAGAGCGGTGACAGTCGTCTATTAGCAGATTGACCACGTGATGTCTACGGGGCAGTAGTATCGGGTGCCTGTTGTTGAATGGGATATTGGCATTAGTTAATCTGCCGCCTACTCTAAGCAGACCGCTTTCGTCGACGAACGGGTTAAGTTTTCTTAAAGGATGCGAAGGCAGATTGCCTTTTTTTATGTTTTGTATTTCAATTGCAAAGCATTCCTCTTGCAATTTGTGAAGGATTGCTGTTTCAGCAGCTTCTAGATCTGTCGCTTGAATTACTTCGGAGGTAGGTAACTTGCGAATGAAGCGCAAAACGTATACCATTATTCGTAATAGTTTCTTCCACGAAGAAACCCGCATGGTTAGTTCAATGATTACCGACGTTTCCCGGTTGGAAATGACGGTCAGTGTGACAGGACCCTTTGTCTCAGGTATAGGACCTTCAACTCGGGACGGCTCAAATGGCACTGTTGGCCATTCGGTTATGGGGCGACAGACCCAGGGCGGACCCTTCCACCACAAGGGGTGATCAATTATCTGCGATGGCAATAAGCCTCTCGACAGGCAATCGCTAGGATTATCTGTCCCATTTATGTGGAAAAAGCGTTCAGGAGATAAGTTTTCCTGGATCTCAGTCACTCGATTGGCAACAAAGGTTTGCCATCGGTGAGGAGATGAATGAATCCATGATAAAGCAATCGTGGAATCGCTAAAGGCAAATATATCCTGTATTGGATAGCGGGTATGGAAAATACTACGTACCTGCTGGACAAGTTTAGCTAGAAGTAATGCGGCGCATAGTTCTAGTCTTGCCAACGATACTGTCTTTAACGGAGCCACTTTAGACTTAGCGCATACTAGCTGAACGGATATATTCCCGTTAGGGTTCACCACATGCAAGTAGATGACGCAACCGTAAGCCCTCATACTAGCATCGCCAAACGCGATTAGTCTCACCACGCAACCGGCCGCGACGCCCAGATGGCGCGGCACTTGTAAAGTGGGCAACAACGATAGTTCGTTTTTAAACTTAGAGAAGCATTTAACAATATTTTCAGGAGGTTTATCATCCCATCCTATTTTAGCGAGCCAGAGCTCTTGGATAAGCAGCTTGGCATAAAGAATGACAGGCGCGACAAGTCCGAGCACATCAAAGAGGCGAGCAATAGTGGACAGTATAGTACGTTTAGTTATACCTGCCGTTTCCGAAGATGCGACGAACGAGAACACATCAGATACAGGTATCCATTTTAAACCTAAGACCTTCAGGTTTTCGTCATCATCTGTGAACTCGATCTCCGCACGGTAGGACTCAGGCAAATGTTTCAGTAAAGTTTGCGAGTTACTCGCCCATTTGACAAGCTCAAATCCGCCCCGACGGAATAGCTCCAGCAACTCGTCGGCTAACCGAGTTCCATCCTCTACCGAAGGTACGGACGTAGTCAAATCGTCCATGTACAGCTCTCTTGTGGCCACCTCCGCAGCGAGAGGTAGGCTTTCGGCATGGTCTGCGGCTAACTGGTGAATAGTGCGCATTGCTAGGAAGGGACTGGACCGGAGGCCAAAGGCCACTGAGTTAAACTGGAATATGCGAACCTGCTCGGAGTCGCTAAAGCGGTATAATATTTTCTGATACTTGCGATCATTTTCTGACAGCAGAATCCTAAGATACATTTGACGTATATCAGCGGTTATTGCCACTTTAAAATATCTAAAGTTAAGCAGAAGCGAAAAAAGGTCAGCCTGTAAATTAGGCCCGGTATGCAGTATGTCATTGAGTGACTTACCGGAGTCAGTTTTGGCACTGGCGTCCAATACTACTCGGGTTTTCGTCGTTGACTTATCAGGCCGAACGACAGCGTGATGGGGTATGAAGTACCCTTCGGTTATAGCGGAGGAGGAATAAGGTATTTCCAATAAATAGCCTTTCTCTAAATAATCATTAATGACGTCATTATAGGCGTGACGTAAAGCGGGGAGCGAATTAAATTTGCGCTCTAAAGCAGTTAACCGGCGTTGAGCATGTATGAATGAGTTACCTAATGAGGTAGGTTCGACCTTGAAAGGCAAAGACACGATATACCTACCCCCGGGATGTCTTAATACCGTGGATTTATAAAATTCTTCACAGACTTGATGTTCTGTGTTTGTTATCTTTGTAGGCAGCACCTCCTCTATTTCCCAAAATTTCAATAGCGTAGCATTTAATCCACTCACAAGAGGGCCGAAGGACCAGGCGACATTGTTGGAGGTAACCGCAGGTAATTCTCCCATTACAATGTAACCAAGCGTGGTTTCTATAGCGTGAGGTGCCGAGCCCGCGGGAACGCTAACATCAGCTGATTCCATTAATGGAGGGGGTATTATTTTACCACCTAGCAAAATGAACGCGAACATTTGCGTTCCTAATATGGCGTCGATATTGCCTGGTAAATTCCAGCAATCATCCGCGAATGGTAAGTTTTTGAAATAATCCATAGCCGACGCCTGTATTACCCTACTAGGCAATGGGTCGGCGATGTGGTCGATTACCAGCATGGTTAAACTATACTCCGCGTCGCTCACTCGAGATTGTATAGTGACGGTTACATAACCTCGTATAGGTGCCGAAATGGCGCCAACTGATTTTAGCGACGAGTTAACTAGCGGTTTGACTTTCAATTTCAATCGGCTGCAACACTCAAGCGTGATAATATTGTTTTGAGATCCGCTGTCAACCAGACATCTCATTATAAAACGATGCCCGTCTATTGGCACATAAACTTGTGCAGTTGGCAATATTATAGTACTGTCCAGTTGTGTGCAAGATAGAACGTTATTATTTTCCGCATAAAAGGCGGTCGATTTTACCACATGTGGGCTATTTACCGGCGCATCTGGCAACGAGGCGGCCGATTGCGTCATCAAACATAACGGTTGCGAATCAACAGGTGGCTTAGTGCTAATTACCGCCGCTTCACTGTTATCGAAATGTAGTAATGAGTGATGTGTTTTATTACACCGATTGCAGGTATGTTTTGACGCACATCGTAACGTTGTATGTTTGTCACTAAAACAATTAACGCACAACCTTTTATCCTTGACATACCTAAAGCGATCCCTAACGGCAAGCTTCTTGAACTCTGAACATTCGTACAAATGAGTATGACTGGCATCTTTACAGAATATGCAGGTAGACGAAAAATTCGTTTTGTTGTCCGTTATCGCGAAACTATGCGTAGTTCGCGGCGTATTCCGATTACGTGACTTATCGTAGCTTCTCGTTTTATTCTCTGTCGCACTAATTTGATGTACCGCGGCTGTTCTTTCTATTATTTTGATGTGGTTCCGTATGTAATTTATTAATTCTTCACTTGACGGTAATTCACTAGCGCGGGCTGTAAACTCAAAGGTCTGTACTAGTTGAGCATCCAGCTTTTTTAGCATCAAATGCGTAAAAATAAAATCAGGCAAGTCCGGAATATTTAAACCTGTTAACGCCGACCACGACGAATTCATTCGTTCGATAAAATCGTTTAATTGGTCTGACGCGGCGGTGGACGCTTTTATGTCGAGTATATTGTTCAAATACATAGACCCTAATAATCGTTTGTCTTGATACTTCGACACTAATGAGTTCCATATTGACGCATAATTTTTCTCATTTGGTATAATTCCAGCGAATATATTCAGTGCATTTCCACTAAGTTTACCTACCAAATATTGCACTCTTTGACTGTCTGTTAACATCTTATTATCGTGTACGTTAGCTTTAAAACACTCGTAGAACAACGGCCAGTTTTCTGGATTACCCGAAAAACTTAATAACTCTAAAGCGGGCAGTCTTGGCGAGTACGTTTCTTTGGGAGGTACCTCGGGATTTTTTATGCGTTGAGTTTCAATCAAGTTGTTTCTTATGTACTTGACCTGGGAATAAAGTGACTCAAATGCACTCCAGTCACTGAAGCTGATTTTATACTCTGGATCCACCTTTAAAACAACTTCATTGTGCTCATCGCATAGCGTATTAAAACTACGGTATAATTCGTCTATACTCGTAGTTGCAGCAAGAAATTCCTGTACACTTCTTGTGCTTGTAGTGACTGGAACCACTTTTTTTCCCGACTCGTATAACTCATTTATTTTTGCGAATACGGCTTGCTTCTTAGCCGCCAGTATTTTTATTTTTGCTTCGTAACTCATTGTTACTTAGGGTTTACCTACACTCCGTTATCGAACAAGTTTCCGTTAACGGTTGTTATTTTTAAAAAATATGCCTGTCACCTTTCGCAAGGTCAACAGTCGCGAACAGTCACAATCGCAACCTATGTAGGTAGATTTTTATTACTTAATATGGGACTTTATTTTACTTTAATAATTCACGTATATTGTACATATAATGTATTTGAATATGAATATGTTGGACTTTTTTCATAAGGTACTGGTTTTTTATATAAATCCGGCTCGAAGGACCAAAAATGGTGATGCGGGTGAATATTTGCGGGTGGGTTAATTTTAAATTGGGCGAAGGCGGAGAGAATCAATTCTAGAACTTGCGGAGGTTAATGGATATCACTAATCCTATTATATAAAGGGGTATGAGCAGAGGACACGCAGCCGAGAAATTACACCAACATGAAGGAATTCAAGATAAGCACTAACCTGTGATGCTGCTGGCAACGGCGAAGACTCGCTGGGGCGCCCCAAACCTGCTCTGTTCCAGAAGATTATCTGGTGCACGGGCTCAGCAAACCCAAAAGACCGGTCTTGGAATGGGTTGCGAGCTGGTTACTTGCGGATTACAAAAAAATTAGTTATGGCGACGTTTTCTGCGCTCGCGCAGCTTTTTATAAGCTCGTCTCCTCCCACCTCGCGTGAGACAAAGGTCGGGCCTCTCTTTCACTCCACACGTTGGTGATAGGTAAACGGCGTAACCACCGACTTTCAAAAAAGAGAGTGTCGTTGGGGGAGCATTTTCGTTTTTTGCCACCGACTTCCGAATTTAAAGTTATTTTTCACTTTGTAGTGTCTTTTTTGAAAGTCGGTTGTTTTTTTTTTGTAATAAAGTTTTTATTTTCCACTTTTAAGTTGTACAAATTACACAAATTCGTTTATCACTACTTGCTTTGTAAATATCAGTGACAGGAAGTCAGTGAGATATCGCGTAACAAAATAACCTCCTCCTTTTTGAAGTCGGTTCAAAATAATGGCAGCGGTGGGATTCGAACCCACGCCTCCGAAGAGACTGGTGCCTTAAACCAGCACCTTAGACCGCTCGGCCACGCTACCGATGTTTCCTAGTTCACAAATGAGAGTTCTCACATGGGCTCCTCAGTAACAATAATGTTATTACGCCCTTTGTACAGTACACGGCATGGTTTCATAAAGCCTCGTCCCCACTAGGAACATTTGTCGAGCGACATGTGTCCCCGGTGACATCGGGCGATTTCGGGCGACGTCGGACGACATCGCCATTGTTGAAACTGTTCCTTGTCGCACAGTCGATGAAGAGTAGTGATAGTGTGTGTGTCGCAGCGATGTCGTCCGACGTCGCCCGACATCGCCCGATGTCTATGGGGACACATGTCGCTCGACAAATGTTCCTAGTGGGGACGAGGCTTTACGGTTCGGCGTATAAACCACGTCGTAGAAAAAACGTGTCCGTGTACAAGCTTCCATAGTGATCCATACAACACAGATGACCGTGTCTACACACGGCGAATAAACCATAGTTTTCACGGCAAGAAAAACGTGTGTGTACAAAGGGGTTGGCACACGTATCAAACCGGAAAGGGATCGGCACCGTATCTTCTCTAGCAGTTCAGTATTCTTTGTATGAAACTCCCTACTGTAACGCACACTTATCGGAATTGTAACGTAATCGCCTCGCCTCGGGACAAGCTCACGAACCGCATTGCGGTGTTATACGGCTCGTCGTCCCCGGGTTTTCGTCTCTCCGTACCCGAGCTTACGTCTCTTCGTCCACCCTTGCCCCTCTCACCCCTTCGGCCTGCCTGCTGCACCATCAACCAGCCGTCGGCGAGCCGTAAGCACGGCGTCGTCGCCTAGCCGTAGCCGAGTTGACGTATCGGAGCTTCTGATCCGTTTTGGTTACTTGCTTACGTTAGGTTGACGCCTGTTTGACGGCGAGGCGAAAGGCGATACGGTGCCGATCCCTTTCCGATTTGATACGTGTGCATACCTTTATGCAACTCATTGCACGCACTAAACGTATTTAAATAATCATTCTGTGTCTGTCACCTTCAAATCATTAGAAAACCAGCGTCAGACAGCATTTGTCTGGCTTTAATGCTGAAATTAACCTTTTTGGTGCAGCCGTGAGGCACACACTATTGTTGTTGAAACATTATTTTTCTTTTGTTAATCTTGTATTTTGTGTTTCACGAACTGTGTGTGTAAAAACGGGACCCTATTAATAAGACTCCACTGTCTGTCTGTCTGTCTGTCCCCAGGCTGTATCTCATGAACTGTGATAGCTAGACAGTTGAAAATTTCACAGATGATGTATTTCTGTTGCTGCTATAACAACAAATATAGGTACTAAAATAATAAAAACAGAATATAATAAATATTTAAGGGAGGCTTCCATACAACAAATGTGTTATTTTCGGCGTTTTTGCCTTGTGGTACGGAACCCTTCGTGTGCGAGTCTGACTCGCACTTGGCCAGTTATTTACAACAGTTGTGACTATCAACCTGTTGTGGCACCTATATAATTTTATACTCCATCAAAAACCAAAAAAAATGGCATTAAAATATGCTAACGTCATCCGTCGCATATTTCACAAAAATAAAAACAGGGGTTGAAATGTCTCTCAGGGGTGTGAATCGAAATTACTGTTTCGCCCCTCGCCCTATGTCGATTTAAAAAAGTATGTCCCAAAACATTCGGTGTTTGATAGCCGTATTGTCAAATTTATTGCTATTGCCTGGCAGAACGTGATGTTTGTGCTAAACTGAGACATTTTTGGTCCTACGGGACTAACTGTGTATGCGTACTGTGTTGGTCTTTTATTCGAGAATATTTATTTGATCCCAGGTGTTTTATATGTGGAACTGGCTTTAGCCCGCGGCTTCGCCCGTGTGGATATCGGAGAACAGGAACGTACTGTCGGGTCCCACGGGGACGTACTTACTACCGGGTTTACAAGTATTCTAGCTAAGCAATGTATTAGTTCCTTATTAATTCCGTGTTATTATATACTTAACTCTATCTAATATTTCGGTTTACGCGGCGCACGCCAGTAAGGGTCAGTTCACACCGAGACGCGACGCGACGCGCAGTTTTCAAGATAGAAATACAATTACAGACCTTATCTACTACACTAAAAGGTACACAATTCAGTGTCTATCTACTACGTCGAGCTACGCAGCGCGGCGCCGCTGCCGCGCGGCGTAGCTCACAGAATTGTGTACCTTTTTGTGTAGTAGATAAGGTCTGTAATTGTATTTCTATCTTGAAAACTGCGCGTCGCGTCGCGTCTCGGTGTGAACTGACCCTTAAGCTCCCAGTCGGCATGATTTTTTCCGACATCTTCAACAATCATCGTCATATTTAAACCAATTCACACAAAACCCCAATGAATTATAAACCTTCCTCATGAATCACTCAATCCATTGGTGAAAACTGTATGACAATCCGTACGGTAGTTTTGGAGTTTATCGCATTCACACAGACGTGGCGGGGGGCCTTTGTTTTATAATATATAGTGGTGTAAGGTGATAAATACTCGGTACGCATACTGCCTACACAATCAAAATGAATTTGTTGAGAATATCAACCTTATGTGAACCTTACCGTGTGTCAGTCGTTGTCAGTGAGGCCATCAGCTAAGCTACGCCTGCTTACTGACTGCATGATTTTCATACTGTGCATAAGCTGTTCCCATACATCGCGATGTGCAGACAAGAATATTATATAATGGCTTCTGTCCACGACTGCGTAGATTTCGGAAATTATCCCAGGGGAACGAGCTACTGAGACAATAAGTAGCCTATGTCCTTCCCCAAGATGCAATCTGTCTCCTTGCCAAATTTTATCGAAATTCGTTCAGTGGCTAAGGCGTGAAAAGGTCAGACAGAGTTACTTTCGAGTTTAATATATGAAGTACTAGCAGCACCCCGCGGTTTCATCCGGTTAAGTGTTCATCCCGTGGGAATATCGGGATAAAAATGATTCTATGTCCTTTCCCGGGACTCAAACTATCCCTATACCAAATTTCGCGGTTCAGCGGTTTAAGCGTGAGGAGGTAACAGACAGACACACTTTCTCATTTATAATATTAGTATCCAGAGTATGGATGGATGAAATATAATGAAATATATACTTTCCCCAGTGCCCACCTATTTTTTGAGACTTCAACAAGCCGTTGCTCGACTCTTCACGTGATCAGTGGGCTGGTTACATTTTTGAGCAAAGAATCAGCATTGCCATTCGACGTGGCAATGCAGCCAGGCTTTGGGTATTTTTCCTGTTGATGCGGAGAATTTTTACTGTTTTTAAAATTATTTCTCCCATTTTTTATACATGTAGGTACATGCTTGTTACCTTATAAATTATGTCATCATCATTTCAGCCGAAAGACGTCCACTGCTCCCCTCCTCCTCCAAGCCTCCCCCAAGCACTTCCACTTCGACCGGTTCTGTGCTTCTCGCATCCAACGGGTTCCTGCGGCCTTCACAAGGTGCCACCTTGTGGGAGGCCTTTCAACGCTACGTCTTCCGGTACGCGGTCGCCACTCCAGAAACTTAATAAATTATGTACATATACTTTATTAATATTTATAAATATAATGAAGGATAATCACGAAGCACAGAAAACACACACGTTCGATACATACCTCACAAATGCAAATTCGTTTCCATGGCAAGTACTCCAAAAATAACAACATGTGCATTTTATAGGCGTGCACCAATAACTTTTGGAGAATATAGATTTCTATAGCTTTTATTGAGGCTATCAATCTTTAATAGGAAGTTATGAGAAACAGCATCTGTGGTGTTATTTATTGGCTGCAGTAAGATTAGGTGAAATAAAAATATCACATGTGGCGGCATCTACAACGCCACATGCGAACCAAGCATCATACTGACGTCACGCAAAATCCTGCATCACGCAAGCAGAGTTTACCGCGCGATTAGTATATACATACAACGTCCTGACACCAGATACGACACCCTTCAGGTCGGAGGATCCTCCTTTTCTATGGAGGGTGAGTGAACTTTACACCCTGTTCCTCATACCTCTATACATTTGACCCCCCAAGACCCCCACAAGGAGCGCGTAGACGCAGACAAGTAGCGAGCCGGCGATTTGGTAACCGATGAGCCGCACGGCTTAAATTGACCTAGTGTAAATCACCTATCAGCATCACACTGACATCACGCAATCCCCTGCATTGCGCAAGCAGAATTTACCTCGCGAGTAGCATATAATAATATAACGTCCCGACAACAATTGTCGGGCATCAGTCTGTAGCACACCAGACACAACACCCGTCTGGACGGAGAATCCCCCTTTTTCTATGGAGGATGAGTGATCTTTACACCCTGTTCCTCATATCTCTATACACACATACTTTTAAGGATACAAAACTTTTTGCTGGAGAGGTAAGATAAGAGTATAAAGGTATGAAGAACAGGGTGTAAAGTTCACTCATACTCTATGGAAAAGGGAGGATCCTCCGACCAGACGGGTGTCGTATCTGGTGTCAGGACGCAATGATTCATGTCGGGCCGTTGTATCTATGCTAGTTGCGCGGTAAACTCTGCTTGCGATATGCAGGATTTTGCGTGACGTCAGTATGACGCGTTGTTCTCATGTGGCGTTGTAGATACAGCTACAAGGTGACGATCAATTCTGCATATAACTCTTTCCTGAGATAGGACAATCATGAAAAGCAAAGACTGAAATTTTACGATGTTATAGAAATTTCATATTCAGCCATTCATTTGTGTTTTGATGAACTGCCGGAACCTCGATTTTTCCGAGCAAAGCCGTATAACTGGCTCGTAGGGGTTCTGTTTAGGCAAGTTGGTAACTTCGTGTGCTGTGCAGTTATAGCCATTTTATACAACGGTAAAGAACGACATTAATTTTTTATTTTATTACACGGACCTGAGTTTACATAGATACTGAACATCACTACTATCACAAAAATAAAGACTTACAGAATCCTCCGACAAACAGCTTTTTAATAAAGTATGACTGTAGTCATAGCTGCCGGCTTCAGGCAGTAGCCTGCTGGTTTTATTATTTCAGAGTTTCAGACATTTAAACGTTACCGTCCGTCCATTCCCGGATATTTGCTTTTACGACACCCGAAGGTGTTTCAAAAGCACATGAAACTTTACTAAACTATTTACTACTTATGGGTGGTAAAACCTGCAGTGTTTTTGTATATTCGACATTAGTCCCCTTAATACAAAACAAGGTTCTTTAGATCTGGAGGCCTAAAAAGGCCACTTTGGCAGAATTATAAAAGGATAACATTATGAATGGCAAAGACAGTCCGTGTTTTTCTTTTTTTCGCTGCACTACGTAGGTATAATCAAAGGGATTGGATTTGGATTAGATTGATTAGTATTTTAGCACAGACAAAAAAAAATAACTGAAAAATGCTTCACCAATGGGATTTGATATGATTAACTGAACTGGCCATTATATTATCATTTTATGATTCTGCCAAAGTGGCCTTTTTAGGCCCCCAAGTAAAATTTAACCACCAAGCCAGATAGTGAATTATGTACCTAACTGTTATAGAAATACAGTTCTTTATACAAAAATGATAGCTTAGTTAGGTGCTAAGTTGTCATTTTAGTATTAATACTGACTCAAAGGTTTAGGCTAGAACTAAAGTTAGATTTCGTTTTGTAATAAGACAGCTTCTTCGGTTTAAATAATGTTTAAAAAACAAAATTAGATTATTTCAGTAACGACTGTCAAAGATCCAGGAATGACAGCCGGGACCAACGGCTTAACGTGCTTTGCGAGGCACGGAAGGGTCTTGGTATGTAAAGATCTTCAGACCAACCGCAGCAAACGTAGCTTAACCTGATCGATCGACCTGCGCGGCTGTTATTATTTAGCCACGGGCCGCTCCTGTGGATGATGATAATGATGATCTACTTCATAGCCTGTCAGCGGCAATCTAAATTGACTCGGCCCAAAACTCTGATACGTGTTTGGCAACATCACTAGAGCCCATCAGTTCCTGTAACGTGCAGCTGACATTAAGGGTCGGAGGTGGGTTCGTTTGTGGAACAGCACCACATTTATACTCCAAGGCAGAGTCGTCTACGACTCTCCACATAAACAGGTTTTCCTTGCTTCGGCCAGTCTGGGTCCAGAGTCTGTTTTAAGACTTCTGTCCTGATTATCATCATGGTTACCATGATGATAATGATGTGACAGAACTATTCGAGCCTATCTCAACATCTCTATATCCTCCACCCCCATACAAGTGAGTTGGTTTAATCGGCGTGAGCTAATTACGCTTATTCAAATATATTGTCTTTTTAAACACCCATATATACCTATCCTATAATCCATTGCTGCATATGCATGGTCGAAAAATTTGTCTGTTCAACAAAATGTGTTACTAAAGCAACGTAGAGCACTGCCTGAAATTTCGTACCGAGTATCCGAAACTAAAGGGATTCGGGGGAAATGCAAAATCCCGACCATTTTCTAAACAGAACCGTCTAGGCTGTTGAGCCCCTACTAGTAGCTCAAATGGAATTGAATTTTGGATTCTAGATGCTTCTAATAGATTGAATTTTGTGGTCTTGGAATTTGAACCGTTTTTTATTAGAATTATCCATTGATTGTGTCTAGGTGGACCGATGACCTTGTGAAGGCCGCAGGAAGCGTATGTCCAGCAGTGAACATTGTGATTTCAGGCCATTATTAATTTCTAACAGGTGTCTATATCATTTTGTTTCAATGTTTCAATTTCGTGAGTAGTGTATTTGTTAATTCTATTAGTTTAGTACTCCAATCATGTGTAATATTTAATATACTACTGTTTGTTATCCCTAATAAATAAAATAAAATAAAACTCTGCAGTCTCAGGTCCAATTTCAACAATGAAACTAAACGCAATCAGCACATCCATACTGCGTTCAAGTGCTATCAGTGTTATCATTGATGGTGAATATTGATATTATAGAGATACCTTCCTATGTAAAAGATGACTATGGTATATGATAAAAAACACTTTAACTCCAAAACACAAATCGCCGACGTCGCCAAGCTTGACTAGGCTTGACACGTTTTCCTGAGGGACGGCGGACATAAGACAAGGCTTGACACGTTTGCCGTATATCAAACGGGCCATGGGCCAAATCAACCACCATGAGGGCACCAGAAAACGACTATTGACATCGAGGCCGACCTAGGAGAAGATGGCGAGACGAGCTCAACGACTACAGATAGGATTGGTCTACACTAGCTTAAGACAGTGAGGAGTGGAAAGGAGAAAGGAAGGCCTTTAAGGTCCTGCAGTCAAAATTAGAAAAAAAAAATTATAAATATTTAACACTGGTTTCTAAACTGCAACACAACGTGGTGTTTACGAAATTAATTTGGCACTTGTTCCCACAACATTTTTTATATAATTACAAAGCAATAAAATTCACAAGATGATAAAACAATATACTTACCTACGCATCGAAAGTTAGCAAAACAAATTCGTGAGGCGAATGCTCGTGGCTCGTGGTATCCGTCCAAAACAAGAATTAATTTAGAATGACCAGCGCTTATCAAAATAAAATCTCATCAGCCATTGCAACCACGAACCCTTAGTACTGTCCTGCCCGGTCCACACACAGGCCACTTTTCTGTTCTTTGTTGATTCAATATTCTGTTTACTCCGTTTTTGCAACGGACACGCTCATGAATTGAGCACTGGTTCAGAGCTCAGAAACATGGGATATGCCAAAGGAGAATATTGCATACCGAAATGAAGGGTACATCCATTGGTGGGACTTTTAAAAAGTGACATGTTGCATAAGCATATTCAGCTTTTATAGTTCCCACTGCTGGCACACAGCCCTCCTCTCTGTGAGAGGGAGTGGGCCGTAATCCACCTCGCGGGCCTAATGAGGGTTAGTGGGAGTCACAATTCTTCGAATTTTTGGTTCTAGGAAATGTCTTCCTCAAGATGTTTTCGCTATTTTTAGAGCAGTGGTGATGAAATAATTTAAACAAAGGAAAGTGCCTGCATGGGTTCCAACCCTCGTGAGTCGCGGCCGTTACCACTGCCCCACAACTGCTCTGCACATGGACAAGATGGATCTGTCTGAATAATGATGTACCTACATGTTTCATAGCGGTATTTTTTTTAGATTTAGACAAATCTTACGTGATATTGCGCTGATAAATGATCTTTAATCTGTAAATTGGTATTAACAAAGATTTTTACACAACACAACGGTTTTCACTAATGAACGGAGTGATTCATAAGGAAGGTTTATTCATAGAGATGTTGTGAAAATTGGCTGAAATATGACGATGATTGTTAAAAATGTCTGAAAAAATGCCAACTGGGCGAAGCCGCGAGCAAAAGCTAGTATCGTATTCAAAAAAGACAACCTGTAAGTTTGTTTCGGCAGTCAGGTAATAAATGCAATCTAATTCCAAAATACTGACCAAAACATTGACGTGTAAAAGTTTCTTAAAGATGTACCTACAGACGGTACATCAAGCTACCTGAAACTGTCAAATTTTCCCAATCAACTTTGAACCTTATACTTGGCGTTAAGTTGTAGCAGCTTCATGTACTAGTGTATGTACTTACGGAAATAATATCATTTATTTTAACACAACAATATTACAAGAGGTGAATTCTAAGTAAGTATATAGTCTACAATGTTTAAGTTGAAATAAATATTTTTGTATTTTTTTTTTGTATATGACATCACCGCATCATCTTTGATTCCTCCGTCCATGACACGAGTCCCCATGTCCAGTTGATGGGAACTTTTGTTAGTAGCTCTTACTTCAAGAGCCTAGATCCTATGAGCCACTTTCTCTGTAGCGAAATGAAAAACTGTACTTTATTGGGGACTCGTTTATTTGTCTTCCATTTTGAATTTACTTGCGTTTTTACTAGTGGTCCTTAGGTCCGGTGTTTGTTAAAAAGTACCATTTTTTTTTTCATTTCAGCTTCTATAGAATAGAAAACTTTTCTTTCAGGCAGGAGTCCACAGGGTTAGTAACAATTTTACTTAACTTCTAGTGTTCGTAGGTTACATACACAGATAAACATTAATACAATTAAAATTCAGCGTGGGCGTTCTATGTGCGCTTCTGTTGCTTAGGTTAATATCTTCTGTTTACTTTTTAGGGTTCCGTACCTCAAAAGGAAAAAATGGAACCCTTATACGATCACTTTGTTGTCTATCTGTCTGTCAAGACCCTTTATCTCGGAAACGCGTGAAAGTATCGAATTGAAATTAAAATCATATACTCAGATCTATGGTTCCTTGAAGCTGTGAAAAAATCAAACTTCTAAGCTCAATCAAAATGTATAGGGTACTTCCCTTTGACCAAAAATCATAAAATCTGGCAAGAAGTAAGGTCATGTAGCACAAGTACTTAAAGGAAAAAATCCGAAAACCGTAAATTTGTAGTAACATAAAAAACCCGTGATAACATACCTACCTGCGCGAGTCCGACTCGCTCTTGACCAGTTTTTTTTTATATATTTTTACTTCAGTTTACACACCTTTGTTATTTAATTATTATTTAATAACAACATTAGTTTTAAGTTTTCTTTTTTAACCCTACTGTACGATCCTGTAGGAATATCGGAATAAAAAGTATCGTATTAAAATAATAAAATTATCCTAAGCTATCTGTGTGCCAAATTTCATCCAAATCCGTTCAGTAGTTTTTGCGTGAAACAGTAACAAACATACATCCATCCGCACAAACTTTCGCGTTTATAATAATATATTAGTAGGACTATTAAAAAGTAGGTTCATTTTAGTACCATAAATGCTTAACGAACCAGAAAATTTGTTAAAGATCAGCCGATGCATTCCTACCACTCACGCTGTAAGCACTACAAGTATTTCTGCAAATCAGAAAACTCGTTAAAAAGCAATGTTCCACAAGCCTTAAGTATTTCAAAGCAAGACAAACTTCATAAAGCGAAATATGTGAGAGCGTCATCGCTCAGACAACTCAGGAGTTTCAGAGGGATTTTAAGAGATTCTTCACAAGAACAGCTCGAGGTCGCGCCGTCTCGGAATTTTAGACAACAAAATTTCAAAAGGTGTTTGCCGTGGACTTGGATTTTAAAGCATGTGTTAATAGCTGGATGTAGCTTTAGCTTTTAATGGTGGGCGGAATATTTAGGGGGCAGAAGTGGGTGTATAATTCATAAAAAGATTCTACGTACAGACGCCAGCATAACAAGCTACCCGAAACTGTAAAATTTTCCCAATCAACATTGAACCTTATGATTTGGCGATTAAGTTACAAATACAAAAATACAAATACAAAATGTTTTATTCAAGAAATTTGTTACAACAATGGGTGGTTGTGTTTGGGGACTCCTTTTAAGCAATTTTTGCCTGTGTTAGGAGGCCCCGCTCTTCCATAGCAAAATAATTACAACAGTAACAAATATGTGGGTAATTAGACTTATGCTTAATTACTTATTTCTATTGATAATATATTTTTTTTAATTTATAAAAAAGGGTAAAGAAAAAAAGGAAAAAGTAAAATAATAAAAACAAGAAAAAATTGTGTAAGAGTGTGTGTGTGTGATGAGTGTGAGTGTGCGTGTGTGGGGGGTGTGTGTGTGCGTAGGGGTGGGGGTGCGTGTGTGTGTGTATGTTTCTGTTTTTTAACTGCCAGTTAAAAAAAAATAGAAACATACACACACACACACAACAAAGTTGAAAATCTATTAAAGAAATTTGACAGATTGTAGTAGCTTGATGTGCTGGCGTCTGTACAAAAACTTTTACACGTCAATCATATTTTTAATAATAAAAACTAGACGAGGTCGAGCTATTATTATTATTTCTGTACTATAACAGATATAGTTAAACTTTGGTCTCACGCACGATTATAAATTGAATATCTTTAAAGCTAAGGAAACTTAGTGAAAAATGTATTAAAAATATCCTTGTCGCGCCGTGTCGCGAATACGTGTGAAACCTCCTAACACCTAACGCCTAAAGCTGTTCCAACCGCGTAAATGGAAAAAGTTTGATTGTGAGGCATTTTTTTGTCAGTCCATGATTCGGACATTTTTATTTTAGTAATGTACTTTGTTGCGTATTGTGGTGTTGTTACATACATACTTCTTTATTCATTTCGTTTTGTTGGATATTTGTTCAGAACAAGCATTTATTTTCTTCAGGTGTTAAGAAAAGTTTCAAAACAGCATGAACAATTTATTCAACGTGCCGCTGGCGACATTAATACCTATTTAACACACGTATACGATTTCGCATTTTCGTTTTATAAACATAATTATCTTAATTTCATTAAGCATTATTATCTATGCCTGAAATAAAATTATTTATTTATTTATAAGTAATTTTATGCAATAGCATCTTGGAGCAACATGTAGTGATTGCGAAAATTTGAGTTTCGAGTAGCTTTTTGTGTGCCTGGCTTCTGTACCTGTGTATGTAATTGTGTTAGCTGGAAAAATAAATATATTTCCATTATGATGATTGAAAAAAATCCCTAACTCTGCAGATATTCTTTGCATTGACACGCAATAAAATCTCTTTAACCTTTTGAACGCCAGAGCATTACGCACGCGCATGCCCTCCACGCCAAGCCACAATTTTAAATATTTAAGGTATACAAATAAAAACACACAAAAGTAATGATTTAATAGTTTATTTCGTGATAAAGTGCACCGCATTTTTTGTCACATATTTGTGTCGCTCGTAATAGGATAGGCGACACACGACTGGTGGCGTACAGGGCACGCGCTTGCTTGTCACGTATATGTGACAATGGCGTTCAAAAGGTTAAAAAAATCTGAACTAAAAATTACAAAATGTATGACAAAATGTTCGAATGACACTCAAAGGCTTTGACATGTGTCCTTTGGTACTAATTGGGACGTGCACGGGTCCAGTATCCAGTTGTATGTTACTCAAATGTTTTTGCACTTTCAATCGAAAATAAATGGGTGTTTTTGGGACTGACATGACATATAGATTTAAACAATCGTGTTGCTTTAAGGCCTTCTTAATATTAAAAAAGAAAATACTAAAAACTATGTCACTTTTGGTAGTGTCAATAAAACTTTTTCTTTCTCTTTCGTCCAAATAATATTAAGAACTTTGGCAACGTCCCAAATAACTGTAATATTTTTTTTTTATTACTGAATGGAATTATGAATTCGCTTGGAGTGAACTCACAATTTTGATCATCCTTTTTAATTTAATATGTTATATAATATTTGGCAACAGTTTAATTTTCTTAAACAATGTGGAGACAACAGTAAGACAATAAATAAAAATACTGGTATACTAATCAACAGATTTGTTGTTTATTTTCAAAATATAATATTATTTGTGAACAACTTGGCGTAAAACCCTTTCAGGTAAACTTTCAAGCAATACAAACTGACTAGTGTTGCTTCTGAAGCAGTCAATGTAACAAAGGTACGTCGTCGTATGTAATTAAACGCAACAAAATCCATCAATAAACTACTAGCTTTCTGCCCGTGACTTCAAATTCGGAAAATAGGACTTATGGCGTTGTTAAATTGCGTGCTGAAAAGCGCAAATATTATCTCTATTAAAAGCTGATCATGCCAATGCTATTTATTTTTATATTTAATGTTAAAAGAAACAATTAATATAAAAAAAATGTTTTTTTTTTTGTTCATTTATATAGGTACTTACATAATCAAAAAAAATCGCCTAATCTTTTTTTTTTTGAATCCCTAAAAGCTAGATACAATAACCGTTATTGTATCTAAAATAAGATATGTTAAGTAAGGATAATTTAATTAATCTAAAACACTCATCCAGACTTGCCTTCCCAGGCTTGCCAAAATTGAATTAAAAATTTTAACCCGAAATTGCCAACAATAAGCCTAGTTATTTTTTCAGCCAACAAAGTAACATGCCCCGACATATTCAAAAAGCAATCAAAACTTCATACAGGGTAATAAACCGCACGTTATGCCCCCAACAGTACTCCTTTGTTTGAGCACTAATTACATCCGCACTGATTGAGCAGACCTGTCCCTATTGTTGTAATTTGTTTAGGGCTGAAGAAATTAGCCCTTTGTGTCGTCTGTTTGGGCCTGGGGTGGTTATCGTAGCGTGACTTGGACGTTGGGCGATTGGTTTGCAAGTTACCACTTTGGCATGCGTTTGAGTGCATACAGCGATGCATATAGAAGCAACAAGAATAATGTACCCAGGATTTTGTAATACCTTGTTTTATAAGAGCCTCCTTGGGTTTTCTTGCCCGTTCTTCTCCATAGAGATCTACGTTTTGGAATTGGCAACTAAATTCAACTTTCTGACTAACTGATCGACTTTTTGACTATCCAAAACTGCCTTTAAATGGTTTAATTGGAATAAATGCTTTGAGTTAGAGTCTGCGACTTTCAGCATCAATCACACACATGCGTTCAGCGCTAAACATATTTAAAACACAATTCTGTCTTTGTCATCTTTAATCCGCACTGGGTTTGCGTGGTGAATTTCGGCTGACTTCCTCTTACAGACAGGTTATAGACTGATTATGCATCTTTAAATTCATTATTTCTCTGTCAGAATGATGTTTTAAATTTGTTTCGCGCTAAACATATTTAGTGATTTGTGGTGGAAGCGGGTCTTAGTTTCTGAAGTGCCTTTTCTTCATAATTATTAAGGTGCAATTGACATCCCAGTGATCACAAAAGAAATCATCTATTTTCTACATTTTGTCGAGTTATGCCAAGTTTGCAACGAAGTTCCTTAACCCGGTAGGAGTTGACTTTTAGAAATCGTCACACAAGGAAATAGCGTTATCCATGAGACAATGGATTATGCATTACATTATTTATTGGCATAATGGTAACATGGATGTCATTTTCATGGCTCCACAGAAAATTTACAAATTTTTCATCATGGGTGTCGTTTTCATGGTTTTCGAGGGAGCTGACAACGATCATGGCGCAATCTAGAATTTTAATGTTGACCCCGTTATGCCCCCACTATGCGACTTTTAAATCCCTCTTTCTCTTTTTATTATTACTGGGTTCCCCCGACGGGGTTCCACAACCTAGTAATTGTACCCAATTACTAGGTTGTGGAACCCCGTCGAGGTTACCACTCAATACCACTTGGTAAGACTGCTCGACTGTTTGTCAAACTACCCATAACGATTGTCAAAGATTCATGAATGACAGTCGGGACCAAACGGCTTAACGTGCTTGCCGAGGCTCGGATGAGTCTCGGTATGTAAGAGATGGTCACCCATCTATAGACTTACCTTTATAGGCAAGCGTAGCTTAACCATGGGGAGAGGCTTTTGCCTAGCAGGGGGATTAATTAAATGTCTTTGTTAGCCCGCATCATCTGCAGGCTAAAAAAAATTGGTTAAAAACCCATTTAATCTATATAACTAGCAGCGCCCCGCGGTTTCACCCGCATAATTGTTAATACTGTGGGAATATCGTGATAAAAAGTATCTTATGTGTTAATGCTGGTTATAAACTGTGTGCCTTTCATCCAAATCCGTTCAGTAATTTTTGCTGGAAAGAGTTACAAACATCCATCCATCCATCAGTCCTCACAAAGTTTTGCGTTTATAATATTAGTAGGATTTCCTCTGCAATATGTTCAAGTACCTACATTCGTCGATCGGTAATAGATTCATTCACGTGAAAATGGTTCCAATCCGTTCATTAGCAGGATACAGAACTGAGTTAGAATTCTAGCTTAGACCATCGCAAGCAGGACAAGTAAACTATTACTTATCCTAACTTATAAAAACAATTATGTTGCGCATTTTCTTTATTCATTCATTCAATAAGGTCACGTATATTTTCTTATTGTCTTTTAAAGGACTGTATACATCTTTAATAAAATATTAAAAGCTCCCGCAGACAGGCGCGATGCGACTCTGGTGGAACTATTTCTATGAAAACTTCATGGAAGTGGTTCTACTGGAGTGTCATCGCGCCGTTGCGTCGCGGCTGTCTGCCTAGCTTATGCCGGCAACTTCGTCCGCGTAAAATTTCTTGTTCCCCTGACCGACTCCATCGCATCACGTCGCCTGCCCACGCTATTACTTCGTTTTCGAGTTATTTTTTCTTTTGTTTTCTCTCGGTTTCTAAGAGTCCTAGCGTGATGTTAAATAGCCTATAGCCTTCCTCAAGAATTGGGCTATCAAATGCAAAATTAAGGCACCGGTAGCTGAGTCCGGTGGCTCGTTTGCGCCTAATTAAAAATACGGGAATTGCCTCTCTCGGTTTCACCCGCAGAAGTCGATCCCGTGGGAATATCGGAACAAAAAGTAGCCTATATGTTAATCCAGGGTGTCAGCTACCTCCATACAAAATTTTATCAAAATTGGTAACGCCGTTTGAGCGTGAAGAAGTGACAACCATATAAACACACCCCCACACACACACACTCACAAAATTTCGCCTTTATAAGTGTGTTATATAGTGTGATTTTACCTGATGTATAAATTTATTTTTCGGTCATATTACCATAAGTTGCTAAGAATAAAACTGAATTCGACCTAGATCTCAATCGAGTCCTGTTTGACACATTCCAAGAAATCTTTCTCACAAAGCACTGGGATCTCACAAAGGGACATGCAGATTAGTGAGCATTGAAAATGTACCAGAGGAATAGATGGCTCACTTGCAACACATGTAGCTCTTATACTTCAAGCCCTAGAGGCGAAATTAGAATGACAAATGACACAAAGGGGAGATGTAGACTGACTGAGACTACATGTGTTTAGAATATGATTGAAATCGTAGAAACACAGTGCTGGAGGAATCAATCGGAATGTTTCAAAGCGGTCGATAGTCCTCAAACGGAGACGTTTGAAATTTAGGCCATGCATGTAGCCTTCTGCATGCATGGAGCAGTGGTGGCCAAGTGGTAACGGCCGCGACTTACGAGTTGTAGGTCGTAGGTTCGAACCCAGACAGGCGCTTTACTTTGTGTAAATTATTTCATCACCACTGCTCTCAAAACGGTGAAGGAAAACATCGTGAGGAAACCGGCATGTCCTAGAACCAAAAAATTCGAAGACATGTGACATCTACCAACCCGCACTGGGCCCGCGTGGTAGATTACGGCCCACTCCCTCTCACCGAGAGGAGGCCTGTGACCCAGCAGTGGGAACATTATAGGCTGATTATGGTTATGTAGCCTTCTATTGTGTGTTGGATTTCAGTCATCATCATCATCTGCTTCTGCAATGATTTCTCCGACATAAATAATATATATTTTGATATAAAAGACTGTCCGTGGAGTGTCTTCCTTCCTTGCCCGTTCTTCTCCATAGGAATACAACTAGCTTCATCTTTCTGACTGACCGACTCTTAATTGTAGTTCAAAAGTGCTTGTAATTGGTTTACTTGAAATAAATCGTTTGAGTTTGACATTATTTATGTCTATATATGTGTTGTCACAAAATACATAACCGTTTTACAAATCCATCTTTAACATAGTAATGTGTACCTACCTATTTAATACCTCCGTCAACCCTAAAACGCTATAAACAAAATACACATAGAAAAGGGAATTAAAACAAAACCCTACGTTTTATTTCAAAGAACAAATGTGCAGTCATTAAGGGAGCGAACGTAGGGAACCCACCAAGAATTCTCATTACGTGGTCACCCTATGGGTCCTGTGACCTTTGGGACACGGCAAAGGGTTAGGGATAGGTGCAATTAAACTGGTATGCCCAGCATTTAGAAAAACAAATAGAGGGAACACAATAATTGTTACGAAACACGATTCTAAATGGCACCTAAAAATACGAGTAAAACAAGAAAATACGAGTGTGTTTTTGGGATGTCGATTGTTTTTTAGGGTTCCGTAGCCAAATAGCAAAAACGGAACCCTTATGGATTCGTCATGTCAGTCTGTCTGTCGGTCTGTTTGTCTGTCCGTCCGTATGTCACAGCCACTTTTTTCCGAAACAATAAGAACTACACTGTTGAAACTTGGTAAGTAGATGTATTCTGCGAACCGCATTAAGATTTTCACAAAAAAAATAGAAAAAACAATAAATTATGGGGGTTCCCCATACTTAGAACTGAAACTCAATTTTTTTTTTTTCATCGAACCCATATGGTCAGTTCACACCGAGACGCGACGCGACGCGCAGTTTTCAAGTTAGAAATACAATTACGGACCTTATCTACTACACTAAAAGGTACACATCTATAACAAAGTACCTAATATTATTAAAACTATGACTGTATTCAAATTTAAAAGGGCACTAATCAAAATTTTAATTGAAAAAAGTTATTACGCAATTGACGACTTCCTTAATGATGAATCACTGACCGATTGACATGCTATTATACCATTTGACATTTCTTATTTTGTTTTCATTGTAACTTTGATGACATCTAACATATTTTTTCTTTTTTTTATATAACATTGACATTTGCCAGAATTAAATTATTGTGACATTTTTTAATTTGTATATTTTTTAATTTAATTTGTATTTGTAATAATTAATTCTCGTAATTCTTATTTAAAATTATAATAACTTTAAATTTGTGTAAATTTAACAATAATATGTTTTGCGTGCCCATGTGACGGTAGAGCATGGAGGACTCTTTATATTAAAACATCTATGTACTAAATACCCATGTTTGCAAACCAATAAATGATTTGATTTGATTTGATTTGATTTCATTTGACAAATCAAGTGAACTGACCCATACGTGTGGGGTATCTATGGATAGGCCTTAAAAAATGATATTGAGGTTCCTAATATATTTTTTTTCTAAACTAAATAGTTTGCGCGAGAGACACTTCCAAAGTGGTAAAATGTGTATCCCCCCCTGTAACTTCTAAAATAAGAGAATGATAAAACTAAAAAAAATATATGATGTACATTATCATGTAAACTTCCACCAAAAATTGGTTTGAACGAGATCTAGTAAGTAGCTCGCCGGTGAAAATTTAAAAACATATGATGGTACGGAACCCTTGGTGCGCGTGTCCGACTCGCTCTTGTCCGTTTTTTTTTTGTTGTAAAAAAGGTTTTTTTCTTCAGTTTTTTGTTGCTATAGCACTAATTGCAATGAAAACATTAGGAAGTTTTTATATGAATACACCAAGTGGTTTAAATACGTATTATTCAAGCTAACTCAAAAACTACCTAAGCAAAGTTAATATATAAATGAAACCAAATGAAAAGAAAAAAAAAATTCAAATCCAACTGGTAGTTCCTGAGATTAGCGCTTTCAAACAAACAAACTGTTCAGCTTTATTATTAGTAAGTATATAGAAATAAATAAATATAATGGAAATAATAATAATTAAATATTAATGAAATAGATTATAGCTAAGAGTAAGCTTTTGATTTAATATTTTAACTCAATAATTAAGAATACAAAATGCGGAATATACCTAAGCCTCGACTCGAGGTTGTAATTCAAATGTTTTGCTGACCTGACGTGTGGTTTGGCCTCACCGTGTGGGTTTCCATTTTGAAATGCACGAGTAACAAATTGGTAGCACTCTGCAGTTGGAGGTGGTTGGAGGTGTGCAAAATCACACTAATATTAGAAAGCCGTAAGTTTGTGAGTGTGTGTGTTTATACGTTTGTTACTTCTTCACGCTCAAACGGCTGGACCAACTTTGATAAAATTTTGTATGGAGGTAGCTGATACCCTGGATTAACATACTTTTTATCCCGATATTCCCACAGGATCAGCATTTACGCGGGTGAAACTGCATGGCGCAGCTAGTAGGTAAACAATATAGGTTTGAAAGATGGCGTTTTAGTTTAGAAAAATATCATTAAAATTATAAAGAAAAAGTATTTATTGCGACTTGTATAGGATGATCACAAACTAAACTAAACATAGTCAACGATAAAAAAACTAAAATATATTAAAAAAAAGTAGCAAAAAGAAAAATTAAACAGAAAGTCCTACACGCGGCCAAATTGCTCCTATCTCAGCATGACGCAAAAATAAAAGTAAAAAAAAATATAATTATAGTAGTAAATAAAATTTAAGCTAATTCGTCTAATTATGACAAGTAGTTTAGAAGTTATGAGGGAACTGGTGAACACACATACATACATACCGGTCAAAATCATAACCCTCCTTTTTAGTCAGGTAAAAATATTAATGGACAAGATGGAGCTGCAAAAGGTGTACCTTTTTTTTTCTTTTTGCTCGGCCCCTAATAGTCGTAGCGTGATTTTAAATAGCCTATAGCCTTCCTCAAGAATTTGGCTATCAAATACAAAAACAATTATTCAAATCTAACTGGTAGTTCCAAAGATTAGCGCGTTTAAAAAAAACAAATATTCTCTTCAGCTTTATCTCTTAGTATGTAGATTAGTATGGATGATAAACAAACTAAGAACAAATTAATCAATTTGTTGGTAACGCGAACATTGTAAAGCTATTAGACCCTCCTTGGAACTAACATATACAGTAAATATAACAATATTAATGGACAAGATGGAGCTGTGAAAGTTGTTCCGAACTTTGTGCTCAATGTTCTCTAGGAACATTGTGAGCAAGATATCAAACGTAATGCTCGATATTGTCTTAATATGTTTGGGTGTGGATGTCTGTCACACTGTACTGAGGAATACCACTATCACTGTACATCCACATGCTCTTTTAGTAGCCATCCTTTTATCTTTGCAGTATATGCGAAACCTGAATATAGTTTGTTCAGAATAAGTGACTGAATCGATTCCAATAATTTTTACCCCGTAATAAATTTTGTCCCAAAAATATTTAAAAAAAAAACTGGCCAAGTGCGAGTCGGACTCGCACACGAAGGGTTCCGTACCACAAGGCAAAAACGCAGAAAAAAACAAGTTTGTTGTATGGGAGCCCCCCTTTAAATATTTATTTTATTTTGTTTTTAGTATTTGTTGTTATAGCGGCAACAGAAATACATAATTTGTGAAAATTTCAACTGTCTAGCTATCGCGGTTCTTGAGATACAGCCTGGTGACAGATATCGAGCAAAAAAGGGCAAAAAAATCGCGTATGTTGTATGGGAGCCCCCCTTAAATATTTATTTTATTTTGTTTTTAGTATTTGTTGTTATAGCGGCAACAGAAATACATAATTTGTGAAAATTTCAACTGTCTAGCTACCGCGGTTCTTGAGATACAGCCTGGTGACAGACAGACGGACGGACGGACGGACGGACGGACGGACGGACGGACGGACTGACGGACAGACGGACAGCGAAGTCTTAGTAATAGGGTTCCGTTTTTACCCTTTGGGTACGGAACCCTAAAAACTAAAATGTCTGTGAATTTTATACCATGTTAACAAAAACTATTAGCCATAACATCATTACACATATTGCTTATCGCTTACCCTGTAAAATGATTGTGATGCGGACCTAGGGGGCCTAAAAAGGCCACTTTGGCAGAATCATAAAGGATAACATAATGAACAGTTAACTGTTAAGTTAATCGTATCAAATCATTCATTAAGGTGAAGCATTTTTCAGTTATTTTTTTTGTATGTGCTAAAATACCAATCAATCCAATCCAAATCCAATCACAATCTCTTTGATTATACCTACGTAGTGCAGCGAAAAAAAGAAAAACACGGACTATCTTCGCCATATTATGATTCATAATGTTATCCTTTTATGATTCTCCAAAGTGGTCTTTTTAGGCCCCCTGAACATAAGAACATAATTTTCTAGCATAATATATTTTTTTGCGTAATCCGCCTATAATGTTCCCACTGCTGGGACACAGGCCTTCTCTCCGTGAGAGGGAGTGTGCTATAATCGACCACGCGGGCCTATTGCGGGTTGGTAGATGTCACATGTCTTCGAATTTTTGGTTCTAGGACATGCCGGTTTCCTCACGATATTTTCCTTCGCCGTTTTTGAGAGCAGTGGTGATTAGATTATTTACACAAAGTAAAGTGCCTGTCTGGGTTCGAACCGACCTACAACTCGTAAGTCGGCGCCCTTACCGCTGGGCCACCATTTTGCTGTCTTTGAACATCTCTTCCACTATGATTACACAACGGTGTAACAAAACTCCTCTATGATGCGAACTTGTCCCTTTTCATTATGCTAGTTCGGTTTACAGGGCAATATGAATAAAACATAGGAAGGGTTAAGAGCAATTATTAACGAGTTGTTTACAGGGAGGGTCCAGTAAGGGTCCGTCAATGGCTCCTCCCTATGGCAGAGGCTATTTATAGCCTGGAAAGGCTTAGCAAGGAATAGAAAATTATGTTGTGAACATAAATAATTGGTGGGTAGTTCGTAAGAGATTAGTGTTCAGATTTTAGTGCCTTTAGTGGCTTATTAGTAGATTCGAACGAGTTATCTCACCCGAAACGGGCGAATCGTCACTTTTATGTAATACTAGCTGCGCCCCGCGGTTTCACCCGCGTAAATGTCGATCCCTTGGGAATATCAGGATAAAAAGTAGCCTAGATGTTAATCCAGGGCGTCAGCTACCTCCATACAAAATTTTATCAAAATTGGTCCAGCCGTTTGAGCGTGAAGAAGTAACAAACATATAAACACACACACTCACAAACTTTCGCCTTTATAATATTAGTGTGATTAGTGGATTAGTGTGATAATGCCCATTGTGAGCGACCACGTTTCAGTGCCATAAGTCATCACTGGCAACACTCACTGGTCAAAGACTTTCGTCTTGAGACACTGCGGTATCTGCCTTACTCTTCGTTGATTAAAGGCGTGATGTTATGTTAAGTTTATCATAATTCTCCTGTCCTTATACCAATCTATTTGGGGTCGGCGCAACATGTCTTTTTGTACAATACTTTTCTATTAGTCATCTCGGTAATCACTTCCTTTCTAACCAAAAACCCAAATTCAGCATAAAAAGAAAAACAAACTAACGTTTTCTTACAAACAAAACTATACATACTGTGACCCAAGTAAGCATATATAAGAAATTAAATGGCAAAGTTTCTTAGGTTCAGGCAAAGTTGTTTGGCGTAGTTGCTGTTTGTGACCACAGTATAATCCATTAACAACTTTCTTGTAGCAACAACCTAATTTATCTATAGGTATATACAAAGTGTTAAAAAATTAACCTGACAAACATTATGAGGTGCTTTAGACCATAGAACTGAACAACTTTCACTATGGCACCAACTCTAAAATCACGAAAAAAAATCCGCTTGACCAAAATGTATGAACATTTTGGTCGTTTGACAGTTTTTGTAACTGTCAATAGTCAATTTTATTCCCCGATTAAAAGTTTTCTGGCGACGGAAAAATCAGCCCATAAAGAAATAAAATCATTTGTCAGTTACGTAAAGATTACAATGCTTGAAAAGGAATCAGGTTTCCACCTACAAATTAAACTGGTTTGTTTATAAATAAGAACCCTATCCGTCATTAATCCATTTGCTAATTACGGTAGAAGACGTTCTCTTATTACAACAACACCCAGGGGAGGAAGGGGACCCTTTAACCAGGGGATAGACGTCAAATACCCTGGCTTATCACCTGCATGCAATATACACAGCTTCCCCTCTTGATTCTCGCAACTTATTATCCAATGTAATCCATTTCGCTGACTTAATTCCTGCTACATGTGTTGAATGATAATATTTTGGATGTCGTAAAGGGGAGAATTTTCGAGTTTATTGGAGCTCATAAAAATATGATTTGTTTACTCATATACCAATGTGTAGGTATGCATAATCATGTGTAATCTGCCTATAATGTTCCCACTGCTGGGACACAGCCTCCTCTCAGAGAGGGGGAGTTGGCCGTAATCCACTACGCGGCCCAGTGCGGGTTGGTAGATTTACTAATTTTTTGAACAGATAAGTCACAAGAGTGCCAAAACAAAATTTTCTTAATCGCCCAAATCTGTTATTTCAGGGGTCTCCATTTAATTCGTTTTGAAGGGATTGCAAATTGTGTCGTTTCCAAATGATTTGATTTGCTAAACTTTGTACAGATAATTTTGCTGTGGTGGCATTAATAAAATTATTTTGCCCAATTTGTTGAAATCTTCTTGCGGTTTTGACAAGAGAATTTGTGTTTTGGGAGTTGGAAAATTCTGTTTTTGTTTTAAGTACTTATTTGAACTTCTTGTTTTTATAACTGTTAATGTTAGAGAATGGTCTTTTAATACTCTTACGTACAGATATACAGGATTTAACATTAGTATGTGAAATCCTGTAAAATATGTGTGTCCTGAAAAAATGAAATCCTGTTGGTTTATAAGTTAGTGCCTATTCGAAATGAGGCAATTTTGGTATTAAAATTTTTGGCATAAGAGTCGATTCGCATGAATTTACTCGCTCAAAACGGGTGAATCGTCAATTTTAATTTTTTTTTTTCGCGACTCGCATGATGTGAATTATTATAAAAAAGGACATTAGCGCACAGAAGTGATATTTTCGTATTGTGTCGAGTTAAATACATCTTTATTGCGTCATGTTTATCGCAAATAAACGTTTCTTTCTTTTCTTTAAGTCCCATGTAGTAGGACCCTATCACCGTCAACTGGGCACAGATCCAGAATCTTGGCTGCTACTAAAAAAATCAGATAGTCATATCCCGACACTTTGCCTGACCCGGGAATCGAGCCAAGGACCTTACATTCAGTAGTAGCGCTTACTAACACAAAACCAACGAGCAAATACTCGTATAATAGCTTTATCACAATAAAAAAGTAGATACACATAGGTACTGTAGAGTCTGTGTGATCCTGCCTTTAGCAAAAGGCTCTGGCTGGATATAATTGTATACGTGTTCCATTCGAACGTTCATGAGAGTATTCAAATATTTCAATATAGTGTTTTTGTTCTATAGAGTCAGGGCTAGAATTATCGTGAAGCTGTATTCATCTCATCATCTGCCTAGCCTTTTCCCAACTATGTTGGGGTCGGCTTCCAATCTAACCGGATGCACCTGAATACCAGTATTTTAAATGGAGCGAATGCCTATCTGACCTCCACAACCCAGTTACTGGGTAATACGATACCCCTTGGTAAGACTGGTTGTCAGATTTTCGGGCTTCTGACTCCCCATAACGATTGTCAATGATCTACGAATGACAGCCGGGACCAACGGCTTAACGTGCTTTCCGAGGCACGGAGGGGTCTCGGTATTAAAGATGGTCACCCATCCACAGACCAACCGCGGCAAGCGTAGCTTAACCTGATCGATCGACCTGTGTGGCTGTTATTATTTAGCCACGGGCCCCTCATCGTGAAGCTTTATTGTTCTCTTAAAAATATATTAGTTCCAAGTCAAAGGCTTATTAATTAAATTCCACTTATAGGTATTTTAAAAGTCCCGTCTGGACCCTCTACAGTACACACGCCAGCACATCAAGCTACCCGAAACTGTAAAATTTTCCAATCAACTTTGAACCTTATGCTTTAGTGATAAAGTTGAAAATCTATTAAAGAAATTTGACATATTGTAGTAGCTTAATTTTGTTCAAAACCGATCGAATTCTGAACGACACGTCACCTTCACAATCTAAATCCGCACACTCGCGTCAAACAAAGATATTTAACAAGAAAATGTAAAAGATTTCTTTATTTACGACAGTATACGTGTCGACTACGCGACCCGGTTGATTTATCGGCTTAACGCAACGTATTTCGCACAAAACAGACCTTATAAATCATAGCACAGATGGTTCAAATGTAACGCGGGTTTTTGGACAAATCTATTTTTTGTCTGGTTTTGGTATTAAATGGAGGGTAAGTTGGAAGAAAGTCAGTTTTTGGGGATTGAATAAAGCATTTGTATAGTATAACTAGCTGCGCCCCGCGGCTTCACCCGTGTAAATGTCGATCCCGTGGGAATATCAGGATAAAAAGTAGCCTATATGTTAATATAGGCTACTTTTTATCCCTTTAAAAATTTTTATGGAGGTAGCTGATACCCTGGATTGACATCCAGGGTATCAGCTACCTCCATACAAAATTTTATCAAAATTGGTCCAGCCGATTTAGCGTGAAGAAGTAACAAACACAACGACACACCCCCACACACACTCACAAACTTTCGCCTTTATAATATGAGTGTGATCTACTGGGTGACCTGTAATTTTATTGGAAGTATTCCTTACAGCTCGTGAAACTGCCCTTGCAATATTTTACCACCCCATAGCCTAGGCGAAAAACTATAGAATTCGAGAAAACATAAGATTTGTGTGTTTCTGAAAGTTTTCTATAATTTTATTTCATCATTGTTGTAGTCTCTAAGCTCTCAAATTGAATGGCCATCAATGCGATTTCAATTGGTAGTGAATACGTTAACAAAGCTTTCATCGTAAACAAGTCAGCCTTGTATACAATTTATGTTATTTCCACATATACGAGTGTCAACTTAATATAAGTGTAAATTAAGTTTATTTTTATAGTATTAATATTAGTAATATTCAAAAAGTCATAAACATGATTGAAGTTGTAGCGCAAACAAAACTATAAGTGTGGGTGTTAAAATTGTTTTTCCAAAAAACACATATTTGTTTACAAGTTTGGTAACTAAATTGCAAACGCCGTATACGTAAAATTGTATTACTAGTTCCATAATACTCAAATCTTACACCCCATCACTCATATACTCAATTTAACGCTACCCAAATCCCATAACGCCAGGAATGCTATATGGGGGTGGCAGAGGGCGGTCAGAAAAATGAACCGAGTTGTGACGTCACACTCATTTATCATCCACCAGGGTAAATACAGGGTGACTTTGGGGAATTGAACTTATATTTTTATAGGAATGAGTTTTTATGGGTAGTTCATGCGAGGATGATTATGTTTATGATGAAAAGGCAAAAGATGGAGGTAACACTCATTCAGCTGCTACCCTGCGAAGATCGTTGCTCCATCTAGCCCGAGGGCGGCCCAGGGCGGCCTTCACTACGTTGATTTAATACTTACCTACTTATATGATACACGGTAGAGTAAACAAAAATTGTATCGACTAAAATAAACATAATAAAATAAAGTGTTAACTGGTTAATCTTATCACTAGAAGTAGTGATGTCGGTAGCGACAATCGATAAGTCGCAATAGAGACCCGACTTATGATTGGTTGAAGTCAGAGGCGTATGGCGTGCTATTTTTTTTTTATACATATTATTTTTTTTATAGATTTTCCACGGGTGGAGTGCAAATAGCGATCATTAAAATATTTGAACTCAAAATGTAAAATCTTCCTGTCACCTATGGCTCACTATATTAAATTACTGTATTTATAATTTACTCACTGTAAGTACAGCACCTAACGTAAATTGACGTATTTTTAGTAGCCATGTTTTTAATCACGTCTAAACTTGCTATGGAGTATCTTAATTTGACAGGACTAAACTAATATTTATCTTCTGTCCTTTTCTTAATAAAATAGAAAGAAAAAGATGCACTGAACTTAAATTTAGTTTAGTTTGTGAACAAGGGAATCGGCGCCACTATTCCTTGAATGTACAGTGTAAGTTAACTAAAAAAACAATTGTTTTATTCATATTTGCCTTTGCCTTGACTCAAGACCGAGACTCACACACACTCACAACACACTCACACACTCACACACTCACTGTCATGCTCACTTACACCAATCAATTCAATCAATTTGAGTGGTTATTTCCTCAAAAGACCATTTCAGACTCCAATCTACATGGTGTTCACATGATCTGACCAAGAATATGTCTGCACTTAAAGAGACTGTGACTTCCGAATTTGTTTCTTCCTTTCTTCTCAGAGCTGTCAGATAGGAAACGCCGACCGTATCTAGTTTTTAAAATATGATTGTCGTGTAAAAGAGTTTGTACAAACCTACTTACAGGAATAAAATAGTTTATCATTTCAAAAATCAAATCAAAGCACAAAAATCAAAACTGTTTTATTTTATTATTACACGTTCTACGTTTTACAGTTGGTGGCGTCTCCTTTTAATCATAGAAATTCCTCTCTCCTCTCATTCTCTCTCTATAAATTACTCCTTTTAAGCATTTAGCAGTTCCTATAGTTTATGATTGCACTTAGACCACACTCCAAGACACACATAGTGATTCGCAGAACTAAAGCCCACACGGGCTGCTCGACGTAAGTCCCTTATAGACCTCCATAAGTCCAAATCTGTGAAGACACGAAACGCGATGCGCTTTATCAAAATTATTGAAAGATTTTATTGATTCAAAAGGTCAAGGTCAGAGGGATTTTGATTTCATCACAGAAGGAGAATGATTCAAGGTCTTCGTTACAAATGATTTAATAAAGCATTGGGTTTTCGGTTGCAATAAAAAATAAAAAAGGAGCTCAAATGGACTTGTCCAGGGAGGATAAGTCTGTATTCGGCATAGAGCGCCAAACCCCCCAAAACAGAAACAGAAAGAGGTATCTCTGAATTATCTACGAGTATAATGTCGCAAAAATTAAACGATACTAAAATGTGTGTGTTTGTGTGTGTGTATGTATAGGTATAAAAAGGTCTACTCACAGAAATCAACATTTCATTTCAATAAAAACGTGACGATTGGAACTTAATGTTTGGTTCTTTATTTAACACAATATTATTTTAAAACATCGATATCTTCACATCACTAGTACAACGACTACGTACGAACTTAAGTGGGATATCGTAAAATTATTACTTTATAGCTACCTGCTTATGACAAGGAGGATAAGCGTCACAATACAGCGGTCCATACTACGGATTTCGGTACGTAATACCAAATTATTGCTACCAACAATATGCTACTGTGCAGAGACCAGGCCCTTTCTTTCCGAGAATAGTAGTAGGTAGTCGTGTTTTTGTACTATTTTATCCTGCTTGTTGACTGTGTAGGTATATACTTTAATCCACGTAATAAATTTCTTGAATTCACTGTTTTATTTACTCAGATGAAGAGCATTGGTGGCCAAGTGGAACAGCCGCAACTTACGAATTGAATCAGAACGTGGTTTGAACTCAGGCATGCGCTTTACTTTGTGTAAATTCATCACCACTGCTTTCAAAACTGTGAAGGAAAACATCATGACGAAACCGGCGTAGTCCTAGTACCAAAAATTCGAAGACATGACATGTCTCATTATAACCCGCACTGGACTGCGTGGTAGATTACAGCCTACTCCCTCTCGAAGAGAGGAGGCCTATTTGGAACACAGTTCCCAGCAATGGTAACATTATACGCTGATTTTGCTAATATCCATACTAATTTTATAAATTTGAAAATAACTCTGTCTCATACCCCGGAACATAAAGGGCTAAGGAAGGAACACGGGTGGGTTTTAGTCAGTAAGAGTCTGACACTCCCTTCCGCTCCACCCAGAGCGGGAGGAGTCATTTGATGATTTCCCACAAAAAAAAAGAAGTAATTCGGTCTGTCTGTCTGTATGTTACCTTTTCACGCCTAAACCACTGAACAGATTTCGATAACATTTGGCAGAGAGATAGATTGCATCCCGGAAAAGGACATAGGATAGTTTTTATCTCTATAAATGTAGCTAGAATACATATAAATCACTTAGAATGAAGAGTCATTAGTTACGCCAAGAGCCTTTTCATAATACAAATAAAAATTATTGTTTAATTTCAATTTGTACGACAAAACAATTCACATCCACTCAGAAAAGACCACAAGAATGCTCGGCAAAATCATTTCTAATAGAAACAGGTAGGTAACACTGTTTTTCTATTCCAGTCACAAAGGCAAACTCCACAAAGGATAAAAACAAGTACTGTGAAGTAAGAAAAAGCGTGAAAAAGCGTAAAAATCTGAGTTAGCAAGTTGTTAGCGAGCCCTTTGAGAGAGCTGAGAATTTCTCTACTTAAACTGGGGTTTTTATACTCTTTGAAGCCTTCGATTTAGTGAGCATGCAGGTTAATGTTGCTCTTGGTTTTATATTGGTACTAGCAATGCCCCGCGGTTTTACCCGCATAAGTGTCGATACCGTGGGAATTTTGGGATAAAAACTATCCTATGTCCTTCCCCGGGATGCAATCTATCTGTCTGCCAAATTTTATCTAAATCCGTTCAGTGGTTTAGGCGTGAAAAGGTAGCATACAGACAGACAGACAGACAGAGTTACTTTCGAATTTATAATATTACTAGCAGCGCCCCGCGGTTTCACTCGCGTAAGTGTCGATCCCGAGGGAATATCAGGATAAAAAATTTATCAAATCCGTTCAGCCGTCTTAGCGTGCAAACGGATTTTTTTTTCACAAAAAATAAAATCTTTCCTCTTTACAATATTAATTTGGATAACTCATTTAAATCCGATTATGCCTGCCGCCTTCAACTACAAAAGACCTTGACCAGTAACCCAAAAATCTTCAGAAAAACAGCTCAAATTCCCCTAAAAACTGACCACAAAATATTCCATTATCTAGCCAGTCAGCGCAACTATTCTAGACAAAAATTAACGAACAATCATACGACCGGTCGGCTATATGCGCGAATCTAAAATTGATGCCTGCAGTTATATGAACGTGAGCATTCTGGGGTACGCCAATTCGGGTATAACGAAGCTGCTGGTATTTGGGTTTATGTTGTCCGGTTATAAGCTGTTCCGATTAACGATGTTACCTAATACCGGGATAATAGGTAGAGGCGTTATTGTAAAGCTGGTAGGAGATTTAGTTATATTATTTTGATCCGTCTGGAAAATAACAGAGACATCAAAAAATATGGGTAGCAAAAAAAAAACTAATCAAGTGCGAGACGGACTCGCACACGAAGGGTTCCGTACCACAAGCCAAAAACGCCGAAAAAAACACGTTTGTTGTATGGGAGCCCCCCTTAAATATTTATTTTATTATGTTTTAGTATTTGTTGTTATAGTGGCAACAGAAATTACATCATCTGTGAAAATTTCAACTGTCTAGCTATCACGGTTCATGAGATACAGCCTGGTGACAGACAGACAGACGGACAGTGGAGTCTTAGTAATAGGGTCCCGTTTTTACCCTTTGGGTACAGAACCCTGAAAAGGAATGTATTTCCAATTGACCACTTGAACATTATAATAATTATGAATGGTGGTGATAGAAATAGTAAGAACTCGTCTTCAAGGCTGAGGCTGTAATACCGGGTAGATTTTTGAGAAGGGTAAAGGAAGGTACCATAATTGTTGTTGAAGCTAAAACGGTATAAGGCATAGGTTCTCAACGTGGGCGAGAACGGCCCCTCGTGGGTGTTTGAGAGTTTCACGAGAGCAGTAGAAGACCCAGACAAATTTATATATCCTATCTTACGACTATATTACACGCTTAAATAATTATAATCGATAGGGGTCCGTGGCTAAATAATAACAGCCGCACAGGTCGATCGATCAGGTTAAGCTACGCTTGCCGCGGTTAGTGTATAGATGGGTGACCATCTTTACATACCGAGACCCCTCCGTGCCTCGGAAACCACGTTATGCCGTTGGTCCCGGCTCTCATTCGCGGATCTTTGACAGTCGTTACGGGTAGTCAGAAGCCCGAAAGTCTGACAACCAGTCTTACCAAGGGGTATCGTATTACCCAGTAACTGGGTTGTGGAGGTCAGATAGGCAGTCGCTCCATGTAAAATACTGGTATTCAGCTGCATCCGGTTAGACTGGAAGCCGACCCCAACATAGTTGGGAAAAGGCTAGGCAGATGATAAAAAAAAAAAAAAAAATAATAATAATAATTATAATCATTGCAATAGCTGTTTCAGATTCGTGACACTGTCTCTCTCTGTAACTCTCTAATCACGAAAAAAAATCAGTTGTTTCATACATTATGGTCAAGTAGGTATTGAACTTTTATATTAAACAGCTGATTTTTTTTCGTGATTTCAGAGTTGGTCCCATAGTGAAAGTTGTTCAAATTCATGGGTAGAAGAACACCCTGTAAAAAATTCGTAAAAAGTGTTTTGTGAAAACGACCCCGCATCGTTTCGCTAATAAACCAGCGATAGTGCAGCGAGGAGGGAAGCCTGCGCCTGCGCATTTTTTTCTTGTATAATCCAGTATAGAATTAAAGAAATTTTAAAATAACGTCTCAATGTTTCGAGTCCCAATCAATCCAGAATCATAGTGTCATTCATTATCTCCAACTCATATTCACTAAGTAATGAAACCCACAGCATCAAATCCGCCAACATTACCGGTCGAACAATCACGAACCGTTTAGCCTTGCCAGTGTTCAGATAAACAACCTGGGCTAACTGTAGGTGGGCACATAGAATATTCATGCGTGGCAAACGCTACCGGCTTTCTGCTAATTTGGTTTTGCCCTGTTTTGCTTTACTGGACCGAACGTAAACTCTGTAGGAGTGACATGTATGTGAAACGTACGTGTATGTGTAAATGAAGAAAAAAAAAATTTTAAAAAATGGTAATGCTAGTGAGGACGACTATATCTAATCTGCATTCGCGATTTATTTGCCAAAAATGTAAACAAATATGAGTAGCTTTTCTTTTTTTTTTTGCGGATGGGAAATCATCAAATGACCCCTCCCGCTCTGGGTGGAGCGGAAGGGAGTGTCAGACTCTTACTGACTAAAACCCACCCGTGTTCCTTCCTTAGCCCTTTATGTTCCGGGCCAGCGGTAACCCTTTCGGACAATCCCGCTGACCCGGCAGGCTTCGGCCCTAACGGGAGGAAGTTCTTTTATGCTGACATCTGAGGTACACACACGTACGCACCGTCTAGCACGGTCATGAGTATGAGTACGGAATATGAGTAGCTTTGGGTGGTAAATAAATTATGACGTCGACTATGCAAGTTACTAGTTCAATCGTTGATCACACTGCACCCTCATTGCGTAACACACTATCAATCTCAATCTGAATCATTTCAAAGAATATTGCTAACACATTGCTTCCTAAGTTCCAAAAATTTGTCTGCACAACCACGTAAAAAACGCAATGAATGTTGCTGAACTGTCAAAATGAAAGACATTTCTACTGCTACCATGTTACACAATAACCCCGCTTTTAGGCGTACCTACATAGGTTTGCGAATGAACTCACAACAACTTCTTGCTCACCAATCTGTGCCGCAACCGTTGAGCTTAGAAATTGGCTATAGTGTCGGTTGTGTGGGTATTGATAAACAATAAGCTTTCCCGGCTGGTTTCCAAAGGCCATTTTCCAACGTTTAATTAATAAAGTCTACCTCATTTTAGTAGCATATAGGTTATAGGTAGTCCTTACGTTTCCCCAATCTTTAATCGGTTATATGCCGTAATTACAGAAACAATTATAAAGTAATCATTATTGTGTCTCGCGTGGATCCACGTTCCGAAGATAAGACAGCCCCGATACGTAGGCCACGAAGGGATAAACATTTCTTCTATATCCAATCGCCAAAATCAATGCAGGATCAAATATTTAATATAATTTTGGCGTTGACAAAAATGATCGACTTAAAAAGTTCAGCTGCCGATACTTACACGAATTTTCAATCGGTTATTCCCTCTCTAATTTCCTTCAGTCCAATGCCTGTGTGAACAGGCCAGGTGTTCTGCCGACATCCTCTTAACGTAGGTACCCCTTTTTACTTTGAAGATTCTCTTCGACAAAGTATTACAAGTTTGAAAGAGTGAATTCTCCCTTTTTTTTATTCCCGTCCGAATATTTCGCTCTTGCTTTAAATGTCGGAATGTTCTTTCGAGTTAAAAGTTTCCGAGATTTTGAAGTATTTTTCTTGGATATTTTGTTTGTGTTTTGATGGACTTTGGTATTGTTTTGAACCGTGATTTTAATAAAGAAATTATTGTCAGAGTTATTTGGAAAGCTGCAGTTAATATTTGTGTCAGTCTAGAATTTTTCTGATCTTACATAGTATTAAAATAACATCAAACTCTCGCCTTATTCCCATTGGATCCCCAAAAGGCAGAAACTACAAAACGAAATTATATTATTAGCTCCTTACGTAACTATGAAATTGCCGATTTTTGATACTGGCTATCATCTGGCTATTGTGAAAATCGACATTTCATTCTATTTAGAATTTCAAATTCAAATTAATTTTATAATATATAGCACGACATTTTGTTTTTCAAAATTAGTTGTTCATTATTTTGTTTTCCCGCCGTTATTTTTTTTTAATATCGCTGTTTCTGTAACCATGGAAAATTTAAATTGCCCGCTATTTTCGAATACGACTTCCGTCGAAGTACCAACGCAAACAGACAGCACGCAATATTAATGACGTGTATACATGGTACCGCATGTGAACGCATGGTCCGATTTGGTTTGATCGGGTCACTATCAGAATATCCACGTTGCAAAATGACCACATCGCCTGAAGTTTCAATTTATTTGGAGTTTTTGTCAAAAGTGGTAAAGGAGTTACGTGGTTGACTATGTTTGATCGCTTCCGTTCTGGAAATTTTGATCAGCTCAACAATGAGCCCCGTGGCGACAGTCGATAACGAAAAATTGAAAGCCATAGTGGAAGCAGATTCATCTCAAATCACGTTGGAACTCGCAGCAGCCTTCAACGTAAGTGATAAATCGATGCTGATTCATTTACTTCAAATTGGAAAGATAAAAAAGCTCGGAAAGTGGGTACCGTATGAAATCACTCAACAACAACCAAATCGCATCGAAGCACCGCTCAACGCGGCGGTCTCAAAACTATAGGAGTTACGACTGGAAACTCGCCGTCACCCACTATACTCACCAGAATTTGCTCCAACTAATTCCCATTTTTATTCGGAATTTGGATAACTTTTTACAGGGAAAAAATTTTAAATCCGCCTAGGCGGTGAAAAACGCCTAGAGTTCATTGAGTCCTCAGGATTTTTATAGCAGAGATAACAAAACTTCCACTAAAATGATACAAGTACAATATCTTCACTTAAAAAATACAAAATTTTCTTTAAAAAAAAATGGATTTTTTCTATGCAAAACGACAATTTCATAGGTAAGGACCTAATATTAAAATGTGTACAGGAATTGGGAAACAAGATACAACCTACGTTACCGTAATCTGCGTTCTTTGTCAAAAATGTAAACAAATATGAATTAATGGAAAAATAACTTTAATTCCTACACAATAAAATTGAGTTTACGCTACAACTTCAAACATTTTTATAACTTTTTCAATGGTGCTAGTCACTCTGAAATCAACTTAATTGTTATTGAAATAAAGTTGATATTTGTTTAACTTGAAATGGGATGGGGGTGTGCAGGTCTGCGCACCTTTACTATAGGTTTTTATTGAAATAGTTATTATTATGTTAGTGAAATTTATAAAATGTCCTTCTTACAAAATACAATGACTGTTTAAAAAGCTACTTTATAGTAACCAAAAGAATACAGTGTCATTATAGGTATAATAATTCCTACGTCTTAAAATTAAGCTTATTTATTTTAGCATTTATGTACAGACGCCAGCACATCAAGCTACTCGAAACTGTCAAATTTTCCCAATCAAATTTGAACCTTATAATTTGGAGATAAAGTTGAAAATCCACTAAAGAAATTTGACAGATTGTAGTAGCTCAATGTGCTGGCGTCTGTACAAAGGTGATGCTTACTACTCGTTAAAATGTACAATGAGGTAAATTAATTATTACACAAATTGACGACCTACAACTGTCAACTGTAATTTCAATATATGCGGACAATTTGATTTGGTAGTTAATTTGTTTAACGATTAACAAACAAAGCTTCATACTAACGCTATCCTGATGGCATCTTAATTTAGGTAAAAGTATGGAAAAAGACAAATATACGACTTTAGCCTCCATTTTCAGCTTCACCTTGTGCGTCTACCATCCTTTGGAGTACCTTTTGCCTTCTCTTCTCCATGGGTGTTTTGTACCACCAAGTATCCGCTGCAGATTCCTTTAAACATACAATATTTTCAAGTACAAATCAGTCAGAAACCATACCATAACCATAATCAGCCTATAATGTTCCCACTGCTGGGACACTGGCCTCCTCTCGGTGAGAGGGAGTGGGCCGTAATCCACCACGCGGGCCCAGTGCGGATTGGCAGATGTCACATGTCTTCGAATTTTTGGTTCTAGGACATGCCGGTTTCCTCACGATGTTTTCCTTCACCGTTTTGAGAGCAGTGGTGATGAAATAATTTACACAAAGTAAAGCGCCTGTCTGGGTTCGAACCTACGACCTACAACTCGTAAGTCGCGGCCGTCACCACTTGGCCACCACTGCTCTCCACTGCTCTCTCAGAAACCATAGTTAGACCAAAAGCGCAATAATTGCATCAATCACAATCTGAATCATTTTGAAGGATATTGCTAATCCATTGCTTCATATATTCGAAAAATTTGTCTGCTCAACAACGTAAATAACGCAATGAATGTTGTTGAACTGTCAAAATCAAAGCCATTGCTATAACTGTTAGTGTGTTACGCAATTACTCCGCCTGGCTTCTCGAGTTTTAGGATAGTTTTGTCGACCTCGTAATTGCTTTATTACCCTAAGGCTGAATTTCACTTGCCCGTCATAAAAATTCATGAGGACTAGGGTTATAAAAAAATTTTTGCTGCCATACATTTTGACAGCGTAGGTCTTTTCTAAGAAACAGCATTTTTATTTTGATAACCGATGAAAAATTTCTACTTGAAGAGCGGTTGGTTCTGCACTACATCCGATTCTAATCCGAATTAAAGCTCCGACTTCAATCCGAATTGAGAATGTTCTAAATTCGGATGTGTAGTGCGCAACCCCTCATACAAATAGGACTATGGTCATTTAGGACCGGCATTTCTCGGATGTAGTGCAGAACCGCTATAAGGGGTTTAGAACCATGTGCTGAATTCATGGTATCAGTTTGCGGGTTGATGTCCCTGCTGAACTTTTTTAAAACTCGATGTGAAATTTAATCTATACGAGTATTCTAGGCTACATAATGTTTGTATGACCAATACAAGTCACGCAAACAGAACCCAAGAATATTGAAGAGCAGAAAAAAGATTGCATCAGCATAAGGAATATAACTTCAAAAAATAAGATGATAGTTACTATATACTTACATGTTCAATATACACTGGTTCCCTAGCACTGAGCTCGACGGCCACTTCAGCAGCGGTTAATACACGCACACGCAGTTGCAGACGTCTTTTTGTTGTCAACACTGCATCTAATGCTGCTAGAAGAGTACCTGAGAAAGAAGAAAAGAAAGAAAATGTATGTTATTTGACACGTTTTACAAGTTCACACAATATAAAAAAATCCAAAAAATATATATATATGAGTGAGTGAAATTTCACTCTCCCTCCATTCACCCTCTTAGGGGTGGAATTTTGAAAAGCCCTTTCTTAGTGGATACCTACTCTTCACTCACAGAGAACACACCCTCCAAATTGCACGTCTGTAGGAACAGCGGTTTGGGCTGTGCGTTGATATATCAGTCAGTCAGGACTTTGACTTTTATATATAGTAAATAGTAGGCACAGACGTCAGGTAATTGACTAATGGAAAAACCTGTGAACACTTTTCTGGGACCAGGAATCAAATCCAGAAGGCCATGGCCAAACAGGCCGACGAGGTAACAACAAAATATCTACAAGGACAACATTAGAATACAAGCCGTGTGACTATTTCCATACAAACTTACATCCCCCAATTAAATTTATATTATGTCGTAGATTATAAGAGTTCAGCGATAAGATTAGTCTCTCAAATGATTATTGTAGTACTAAGGAGGGGGTGGCACGTGGGCAGAGTCATGTGAAGGGACTAAAAGACAAGTCAGTCTTGCGAGGGCAACGAAAAGATGCGGACCTCCACTTCTCCTACACAAAACTGTCGGTGAACATGGAAAATAGTGCGTGAGCGTTATTAGTATTGGAGTGTTTAATAATCTCAAAGTGAAATCCTTACTCGTTTGCTGTACTCATTGTGTTTTATTGTAGACCTGTACTATAGGTTCCGTACAACTGAATCGAGACGATGATGACAATATCACAGCCAGTCATATTAGTTTAATCTATTTAGGGGTTGAATTTTTTAAATTTTCTCCTGAGTGCTCGTTTACGTTAGCAAAGAATTTTTATGCCACATTTAATTTTTTGGGACCCAGCAGTTTATATTGTGCTTTGTCTGTCAACGAGTTTAAGATTTTTATTTAGTATACACATACAGAACCGCACAGAACCGGTCGAAGTGGAGGTGCTTGGGGGAGGCCTATGTCCAGCAGTGGACGTCTTTCGGCTGAAATGATGATGGTGATGATACAGTTCGCTTTTAATCTGCCAAGGACAACATAAAAAACATATAACCATAATCAGCCTATAATGTTCCCACTGCTGGGACACAGGCCTCCTCTCGGTGAGAGGGGGTGGGCCGTAATCCACCACGCGGGCCCAGTGCGGATTGGCAGATGTCACATGTCTTCGAATTTTTGGTTCTAGGACATGCCGGTTTCCTCACGATGTTTTCCTTCACCGTTTTGAGAGCAGTGGTGATGAAATAATTTACACAAAGTATAGCGCCTGTCTGGGTTCGAACCTACGACCTACAACTCGTAAGTCGCGGCCGTTACCACTGGGCCACCACTGCTCTGCTCACTGCTGCAAAAAACATATAAAAATTGGAAATAGTTAAATGTGCACTAATTTACCTAATGTGTATGAGTCTGAAATTCTGGATAGACAGGATATATCCAGTCTAGGATTCAAAGCACCAGCCTTATGTAGCTTGGACCTCCACATCAAGGATATGCTCCCGTAATCAGCCTTAGGTACCTGGATGATCTTCTGGTAGCATTGAAATAGAAGTTTCTGCTCTGCATCCCAAGGAGCTCTTGTGGTGCCAATGAAAAGAACTCGGTCTTCTGGGCATATTCCTGAACGCGCAGGGAAATAAATGATTGTGTAAAAAACCAAAAACTGAAGTATGAATGATGTGTAAAACGTAAATTACGTTTCTACCTTTGATTATTTTGACTAGATCTTTCTTCAACCTCTTCGGATCAGTCTTGTCAGTTTTAGGAATCTTTTTCACAAATGGTTTCTCAGCGTCATCCATCCAAATAATAGATGGCTGAAGAAGTCTTGATACTTTCATCACCAGATGTAATAACATGATCAAACCAGTCTTCCCAGGGTACTTTCCTACTATGTTCGCTGGCGTTAAGTCAAAGAGCATGGCTCCAACTTCTGTACAGATGGAATGGACCAGCATCTTCTTACCACACTTTGCTGGGCCTGTCATAAAAAAAAAATTCTTCAACTTTATTTCTGAACTTTACTGTTCAAGAATCACTTATTAGGGGCTTGGGGTTTAGAGTAAAACCACCGAATTATCACTAAGTACACAACAGCTCAAGCACAATTAACAAAGTTTCCATAAATTGGCAGGCCCATCAACCGACAAAAGTTGAAAATTGCAGGGGGTTTCAGAATCATGTACTGAATGTATAGTAATAGGCTGTACGTCGATGTCCCTGCCACCCTGTATAGCTCAAAATCTATTTTACCTGTAAGAAGAACCGATCTCACCAACGGGCCATTATTTCTCACCAGTTCAGAACCCAGTGGTAGTATACAATACTCCTTCACCAGCTGCCTTACATCACCCAAACAAGGTGTTGCCTCCATCCCTTCTTCTCTATACGCAGAGCCTACATAACACTTTTCTCCTATATACTCATCAATATTCACAAGTGGATAGGGTCTTATTATGCCATTGGATACTAGTTCTTCAAATAAAGATTCTGTTGTTCTGTCAGGTGTTAAGTCTTTTTCTTTCTTCTTTTTACTTTTCTTGCCTCCACGACGAGTCTTGAGAAAAAAATGTTACAATTTTGTATTTTTAATTTTTATAGGACTTTAATATTTATAGTCTGTTTCACTCGCTACCTCCACTAAACATGACAAAAAAATCAGTCAATAATTTCCCACTGCTTGGACGAAGCCTTTCTTTGTAAAATGAAATGAAATGAAAATGATTTGCAAGAATTGTAGTACATTACAGATGGTCGGGTTGTAAGAGAGAATACTATAATCCATCACACAGGCCCTGTGAAGGTATGACTTCCATTTATAGTAGAAACTTATTTTTATTTACATGGCAGATACTATGTATCCAAAACCAGGCCCTTTTTTTATGTATTTGGTAGATAGCATTGGTCTCCATCCAAAGGTTGTCTTTAGAAGATCTCTTTTAGCAATAAGACCGCCCATTGTGTCACGCCTTGTAAAATTTCTACAAATATTTTCTGTATTACTTATGGTGTACATAACAAAGAATCAGGCTCTTCGCAAATAAGTTATTTGTGTACCTTCTTGTCCTTCTTAGACTTCTTCCCCTTTTGTGCCCTGTCCCTATCGAATGCAGCTTGCAGCAACTCCAACTCGCTTCTCATCATTTCGTCAACAATGTTTCTTATTTCTTGTTCTATTTTAACCATCTTCTCTCTTTCTATCATGTCTTTGTAGTACCTTTCGTGAGGATTGTCTGCGTTCTCTTTGAATTTCCAGATATCTTCATATCTAAGGAAATCACAAAATTAGTGGCCAGTTCTTGAAGCCCGTATTTTCGTTTGGTACTTATTTATTCTTAAGTTTCTTCTTTAAAAAATTAAAATGACAGCATAGAAAAAAAAATTACGTATTAGTATATAAAACATGATTTAAACATGTTATGCATTATCTACAAACAGTTATGTCTATAAACAGTTTTCGTTGTTGTAGCAATCTTTATCCAGCAGGATACGTCTGCCGGTTGAATGATAATGATGACGCAAGAAGTTATTTTTTATGAGGTTTTTTAAAAGTATTACTTACTCTTCATTAGCACCGGTCATATCTTTCAAGAAAGCAGAACTAGTACATTTATATGTATCAAGGTCATCAGCATCTTGATTACCGTTTTTACCGTTCTCTTCACTTTTCCCGTTCTTCTTGTCTTTACTCTCTTTGCTTCTTTTCGATTCTTTAGATGACACAGGTGAAGATTTGCTTATTTCACTATCCATGCCTGTGCCTGCAAAAACGGGCATGAGTCTGTTGTTAGTAAGGTTTTAGGATAAATTATTTCCTTTAGGTTTGGACGGACTCTCCGTCAATAAAAACATGAATAAAAACATGCATCTTGATGAGTATACAACAATTAGTTTTAGGCCCAAACAAGAAAACAGTAAATGTAAAAAACATGTGCATAGCAAAACCGAATAAAATAACTACAATGGCAGCACTGTATAGTGTTATGTTTGCAGGTTTTTATGAATTTCCGTTACTATTGACTGTTAAAATGTCATACCATACTACATCGTTGTACGGGCTGCAATACAAACGTACTGCTAGAACTATAATTTATCGAACCGATAAGCTGTCTATACTAATAATTCTATCAATGCCTATAGTAAAGCTAAAGAGTTTGTTTGTTTGAACGCGATAATCTCCGGAACTACTAGTTGGATTTGAAAAATTATTTTTGCATTTGATAGCCTAATTCTTACGGCAGACTATAGAATATATAACAGTACAACCTCTAGGAGCCAAGCAAAAAGAAAAAAAAAAAATGTAAGCTGTCACAGGCCACGCCATCATCCAGGGCTGCTGGTTTAGTAATGTCTTGTTCTTTCTCACCTGTTCGACTGTACATCGCTCTGCTACCACCACTTTCTGCAGATGGCATTTCTGGGAACCTTCCAGTTCTATCATAGTACTCTCTGATCCATCTCCTCAGTTCGTCTCCAATCTGTTCATTGATTTTCTTTTCATGCTGAGCTCGAAGATCTTCTTCAATCGAGATGAGAGCTGCTTGGTATTCTTTTTCTCTTTCTAGTTGCAATTTCCGACGGTATTCCTTGACCTGTAAAGGAAGCAAAGGGAAAATTATCATTTTGCAGACTTCATTTTTACTTTTACCGAAGAATGTAGTTACTGAATTCTGTCATTGCGCATTAATACTGATCCCCTTATTATTAAACGTGGTGTTACAATCAGTACCTTTAACCACCAGTATGGCCCACTGCCTGTCACAAAGAGGAGGCCTGTGTCCCAGCAGTGGGAACGTCATAGGCTGATTATGCTTGTTGTGAAGATCAAATTTTAAAATATGAATAAGGTGGTGAATGTTTCAAGGGTCGACAAGTCAAGGAAGACTTACACTTGTAAGACTTCCCTAACTGGTCGATGAAAAGAACCATCATTATCATAGTAATTCTAGCATTATGCACCTTTTTCTGTAGCAATTAAAACATGTTTTCTTTCTTTCTTGCATGCATGTAGTTAAGAAATATAATAATAAAACAATTGACACAACATTTGTAATTTGTTATCATTTGATTGCGCTGTTGTGTTGTGCTGTCTTTTGTGTGCACTGAATAAATATTTTATCTATCAATGTATCTAATAACAATATACTACTAACTTCCTCTGCCCTCTTTCCAGCTTCAGATTCCGTGTACGGAGGCAGTTCCATGCCTATCAACAGTTGTTCTTCCAATTTCCTTTGCTTGGTAGATCTTCTTGCTAAAAACCCGCGCCAGACCTTCTGAATGGCAGTGGCTGCAGCTGCAGTCATCTCCCCTTTTTGGTCTCTTCCTTTTTCTTTGAGTAGACGTATTTCTTTCATGAACTGTCCCCTAATTTAAAAACATTAGTATTGTAAGAAAAATACTTTGCGGTCTATGACAGAACTCTTCTCTTAGTTCTAACTTTAGTTCAAGCTTAAACTTTCGAGCTGTATTTTATTTTATTTATTTGGGAAAATAAACTGTTACATATTACAATATTACATAAAATATGACCTACAGAGTGAGTAAATGTATAACCCACGACATTTTCCACATAATATTATAAGTAAAGAAAATTTATAAAACGAATGCGATGTGCGCTTAGAATGTGATAGTTACAATAAAATTACTTATGTGTTAATGATAAAACTAAACACTAAACAGGAATGCAAAAAACAAAAATACCAAAAAGAAATTATAAATATAGTCTAAGAGTTTTTGTATTTTGAACTTTATTCTGACTGAGATAAAGTTCTTGATAGAAAAATTTACTTCATGACCAAGTCTAAGAGCAAGATTCACAGATCACACCTTGTCTTTACTAATTAAAGTAAGCGTTCCTTACGTATATCAACCTTATTCTCATGCAGATAATGTTCATTTTGTATCAACAAAGGTTAGCAAGCGTTGCATTCAATCGAACATGAACATTACGGCCATGCGAATAATGTTCTCATTCGTCTACAACGCACTGTCAACAGCAATCTTATTGATCACTGTAATATTCACAGTGATGAAAAATTACACGTAAAATAAACGGTGAATGAGCTGTACCATTGTGTCATAACATCTTCGGATTGGTGATAAACTGTCACTACTTGCATACTTTTGCGCAAGTTTCTGGCATACATTCCTAGCTTGACTTACCTTAGTCTACCCTGCCTAGCCCTTTCATGGGTTTGTATAATGATCACGGCTTGCTGCTCCGTCAAGACCAAGGGTTGTGGCTTCGGAGGCTCATAACCTAACTTCCTCAAGGTGTCTAGGACAAACTGTCTTCGACTTTTGATTTCTTCTGCTCTCTCTCGTAAGAAAAACTGTGGAATACAGGGCTCTACTTGGTTTGGTGTCACTTGGAGTTTGACCAATGCCTGGAAACAAAATAATACGAGTTATGTTTTAATTACAATAAATCTAATAGGCTATTTGACTGGTTTCTGATAAACATCTCAGATTATTTAATGGTGTCTAACGAGCTCACAAAAACCTATTACTTCAAATTGCATAATGTATTTCTTTTAGAAAATAGTAAATAAAAATGTACTGTTTAAATAAGCCGCCAAAACGCTATCTTTAACAATATGGCGTCGTGACGTCAAAATACACGTAAACAAACGTTGAAACGGTCGAGATACTAGACAAAAGTCATCTGTTCTGTCAACGATAGACAGAAATTGACTATATCATGACGTCATCATAAGTTCAGCCAATCCAGACCGTTTTCGATTACGTGGCGTGGATTTTTTAAATAAATAATACATTGTTTTGTAGTAAAATTAATGCAAATCGATTTTAAAAGCGATAATCTACACGACTGTCAATAATTATGACCTTATTTTTTACATTGTCAAATAGCCTATTGTAAACATAAAGTGACTAACTGGCTACTAAAATTGAACTACACAAAAACAGAAGAGCTACTAGTCATAATAACGTAATATGATAGGAACCTTTCGTCTAGTTGGACATGAACCCACTCACATACCCTCTCATCCACTCAACACTACACAACACACACACATACACTGACAAACACAAAATACATCACACCCTTAACACATTCCACATACACCTTGAACTCCACTGCACTTCATACAAATTTAAGATTTTTTTAATTACTATTTTATTTTTTATATATATATATTTTTTTTTTTCTCTTTTCTTCCAACTGATAGTTTGCCCTTAACATAATAATGTCACTTTCGTGCATTGTCTATAATGTTTTTGATGATATTCTTGCCTGTAGAGGGGAGTCCCTGGTGTCCTGAAATACAAGTCACGGCTTAGTTTAGGCACCAGTCTCCCACAAATGAACATTGTCCTTCATCATACTAATTATGTTTTCCTCTTTTAAGTTTTAGTTAATAAGTGTTATTTGTGGAAGAAAAATAAACATTTTTATTATTTTTTTTTTATTATTTTTTTATTTCGGTCTGATCCCCTGAACCCCCCTCCACCACCCTCCACCCCCTGCTACTAGTTCTTCTTCTGTTTTAATGTCTGTCATAATTGTCCAGTATAAACTTTCTCATTACGGTTTGATTCGCTTTAGTAGGTACTGCAGGTTTTATTTTTTGTTCGATTTTATATTTGTTCGTATTTATTGACTCATTTACACTCTTATCTGGTAAAGCTTCAGACCCGTATCGGGGTTAGATTGATTGATTTTAACATAAAATGCATGTATTATTTCATCATCTGCCTAGCCTTTTCCCAACTATGTTGGGGTCGGCTTCCAGTCTAACCGGATGCAGCTGAATATCAGCATTTTACATGGAGCGACTGCCTATCTGACCTCCACAACCCAGTTACTGGGTAATACGATACCCCTTGGTAAAACTGGTTGTCAGAGTTTCGGGCTTCTGACTACCCGTAACGACTGTCAAAGATCCACGAATGACAGCCGAGACCAACGGCTTAACGAGGTATCCGAGGCACGGAGGGGTCACGGTATGTCATAGCGGTATGTAAAGATGATCACCCATAAAATAATCGATTGCATTCCTTTCACTAGTAAAATTTTGTAAAACATTTCAACTTCGAGTAATATCCAAGTCATCCAAGGTTTTCAAACTCACCTCGTCTAAGTACATACATTCCTTTACTTTTTTTTTTTTTTTTTTTACTTACAAAGATATCAAAAGTTATATTAAATAACCATTTATTTATTTAAAAAATATGGTATTTACTGCTTACCTCATCATCATCAAAAGTATGATCAGTCAGGCGCATCTCCACCAAATCATGTTTGATCTCGATCAGCCTTCCCAAGCATGACTCCAGCAGTCTTCTGACAATCATGCGCTTTTGTGGCTGCAACAGCTGGTCGTATACAGCATCCAGCCTACTCAGCAGTATTGTGTACCTCACTCGAAGTTCTAAAAGGACCGGTAGAAGGGTATTTCTGTCAGCTGCGCCTGCTTCAAAAAGCGCTTCATCTGCTTGAGTAGCTTCTCCGATTAGTTCAGAAGTCTCGACTAGTAACTCGTTGTATGTTTGGTTAGACATTTTTAAATTCTTTTTGTTGTAACTGTTCGCTAATTATGTTTAATTGGTAAGCAACTTAATTTAATAAGGGTTAAGAATTTCACAACTTTTTTTTAATTGTAGTTCGTTTGTTGAATTGGTCAATCCAAAAAAATACTTTTAAATGGAATTTATTTTAGTTAAACCACGAGTGAATTCCTTCAGTACCCACAAAAAAAAATTAATATAACACTATTGTTAGCAGTTTCTCAATATTTCACTAACAAGACACTGTTCCACCACATTTTCACAATTCTAAAATCACTAAAGACAACAAAAAATATATTTCTCATTGTTTGGAGTAGTTGGCCTTTTCATTATCATCTGCTCTGCCTTTTCGGGGTCGGCTTCCAGTCTAACCAGATGCAGCTGAATACCAGTATTTTACATGAAGCAACTGCTTTCTGACCTTCACAACTCTCTCTCAATAAATCAGCTCAGCCTACAGAAGTCCATTGCTAGACATAAACACAAGACACAGTGTTCAACCACATTTTCACAATTCTAAAACCACTAAATAACAACAAAAACACCTTAAAATCAGCTTAAAATTAATCGCACAACAACGTCACAATATTGTATCGTATGTTCAAGCTTTATCGACGCAACTTTGCGTCGCTAGGCACCCTATCAGCTCCGTCACAGTTGAATTAACGTGTTTTTAGTCAAGTTATCGTATTTAACTACTGATGCGTAAGCCAATGTTCCAATATATAATGCTTTATACCTTTTTTGAAAGGCCCTTTTATAATGGCATTGGTGACAACAATGAGCTTACTGTGTTGAAAATGTATTTAAAGTTTAATGTAGTTTTTGGTTTGAATTGAGTGAAATCTTTCAATATTCAAATTCATTTACCTTCAGGATTGTGTTCAATACATTACATTATACAGGGTTCCGTACTGAAATGAAACTCTACAGACGTGACTCAGACCAAATAAAGAACCAAGACAGAGGGCTCTCAACAGTAAAGTGAAGCCGATTTCGTAAACATGTGTGCACATAGTGAGGTGTAGTTTGATTGTAAATGTGTGCGTGTGAGCGTGTTTGCACAGAGCGGAGGTGTAGTTTTTGCATGCTTCACTGTATTGTTCGCAGCGCTATGTCGTGACTTTTTATTTGGTCTGAGAGACATGATGGGTAGTATCTAAACACTAAAGTAACAAAAAGAAATTAATTTATTTTTGTTTTTTTGTGTCATCTACCATAGGTAACAGTAGTCACTTCAGTAACAGTTTAAAAAATCTGGTTTATTTTTTGAGTAAACTTCACAAACGTCATTGTATAAACACGATAAAACAAAAGAAAACAGATTTTCTCGACTCAAACTTTAGCGTGTTTGTACACAAGTAAAACGCGCGACGCCTCATGAGATAAAAATACTATACCTAAGTAACTCCGACAACACAACACCACCTATCCTTCGCTAACCATACAAAATCACCTAATTACACAACATGTTCGCAGCATTCCTGCCTCACATAAACACATTGTAGGGTAGTTAGGCGCGTTTCAAGTGTCAGTTATCACGTCGCTCCTGAGCGAGTACCATAGGATATGACAGAAGGTTGGCTTAATACAAGGAGCAAAAACTGGCGCACGCGCAAACATACCTACAAGGTGGAGTCGACAATCATCATCATCTGCCTAGCCTTTTCCCAACTAAGTTGGGGTCGGCTTCCAGTCAAGGTGGGATACACAATTTTTTTATTTTTTTTAATAAAACTTTGCCCCACACTAGGAATTTCTCCTGTATTGTGGGTGCGTTTACAAACATAAACTCACATACACAAACAGCCAGACCCAGAACAACTACTTGTAGGTCATACAAATATTTGTTCCGTGCGGGAATCGAACCCGCGACACGCAGCGCAGCAGTCAATCGCTTAACCACTGCGCCAACCGTGCCGTCCAGTAAGTATATGACAGTAAATTAAACTTCCTATATCTAACGAGGTTCTTTATAACTAACTTATGCTAGAATAATCTTAAAGTCAAAGCGTTTATTTCAAATAGGCACATCGTTTATTTCAAATAGGCACATCGTTTATTCCAAATAGGCACATCGTTTATTTCAAATAGGCACATCGTTTATTTCAAATTGGCACATAAAAGGCACTTTTGAACGTCAAAAATTACGATAAAATAGAATTGATTCTAGTCGCCCATTCCCAAAGGTAGGTAGTTTCCAGAAGGTAGTCTTAATAACTAAAAGCATGACAATTACGGCGTACATAGCATTGATTATATTCTCAGGTTCATTGATTAGGTTCTCAGTACGATATGTCACGGAATTAACGCGCACCACCAAACACTCCAATTAGAATAATATGTTATAATCATAATACCCATACACTGAATTTTTCTATTATGTATAAAAACTTGGTTTATTTATTAAATTAGCTAAACTGATTCTGGGAGAAAAACCGCGACAGAGAAACCGCGGGGCGCAGCTAGTATATAAATATACATACATACTCAACCTATAATCTTCCCACAGCTGGGACACAGGCCTCCCCTCTGTGTCCTCTCAGTGCGGGTTGGGGTATATAAATATAACCACAACTAAATATAAAAACAAGAACATACTAAAAACAAATAAGACAAAAAATTATAAACCCTCCTCCTCCTCCGCGTCTTTTCTGAGTAAGCCTTCTGTATTACTCTAGTTTGTGTATCGCCTAAGCGTGTACTGTTCCAACAATTTCCTGCCGGTGAAATCTGCCACTTAAGCAAATAATACTTGCATGTGTAACTTAATCGTAAGTTGAGTGGAGTGATGAATGGTTGCCTTTGAGAGGTTCCGTAGTTGGAGAAGAAAATCTGAAAGGTAGTAGGCCGTTCTACTACGTTTCAAGTTTGACTCAAATGCCTGAGTGTCTTTTGTTTTTTTTTTATATAGGGTGATAGTAGACACCATTTAGAGCATTTTGAGCCTTAGACGAAGAATATTCTTTTTAATTTTTTTCCAGTTAAAGTTGGTATGTTATTTTTGACGAATAGTTTGAAGTTAAAAATAAAAAAAACATACTTCATCTACTGCAGTATAATATAAAATTAATTTTCTAAAATCGTACACCTACCCTCAATTTCTTTCACTTTATTTTATTCTTCATTCAACCCTTTGTTGAGACCACTGTTGATCACCTACATTCTTCAACATGAAGCGTGGAAAAAGATTATCAGTTAGTTTGGAGAAGCAAAAATGTGTTTTCCTTGAACACAGTGAACATTTTCATAATAATTTATCTATGTGCCTGTAGGTTCCAGCTCTATAGAATTAGGTACATGAAACTTTAACATAACTGAAGACTGGAAATCAACTTACGATCAACAGCCTTTATTTACTCTTTCGAAATGTAAATTCGATAACGTTCTAAAGTCAGTATAAAACTTATTTTTCGTGTGTTCGTGTTTCATCTTCTCTTCATTTTAAACGAGTTACGAGACACCGTGAAATCTGCGTCGAGTTTCATGAAAGTGACAATGTCGTCGGCACTGAGATACAACACTGTTAACAGTGTTAACGCTTTTTGGAGACGTAAAGTGGCATTTGCGAGAATATTAATAAGTACAGGCGCATATCAAGCTACCCGAAACTGTCAAATTTTCCCAATCAACGTTGAACCTTATGCTTTAGCGATAAAGTTGAAAATCTATTAAAGAAATTTAACAGATTGTAGTAGCTTGATGTGCTGGCGTCTGTACCTACTACAGTTCCTTATCGCCTCATATGTCAAAATGAAAAGATAGGAAGGAGGACGAGGGATTCAAAGATTTTCGTGGTATTTACCTATATCATCACCAAGCTTGGCACATGGCTCGTCCTCTTTAACAATATTCTATTGATCTCGAATGAAAATGAAACGAAATGTCTATTTTTGTAAGTAGATCTTCAAACATAAGTAGGTCTCCTCATGGTCTCTTTATAGTCCAAACATTATATTATGAAGATATTATACTTATGAGTCTAACAATGCTGGGACAAATCTGGAAGGGCCTTTTGAAGAATGAATTTGTGTCTTCACAAAACATTGGCTCAAGTTAGTTTATTTGTTTTTTCTTCCGGACTACTGTCCGGAAAATAAAAAACAAATGAAAAAGAAATCCTCTGCTATATCCAGCATGTGTAGCATGACAAGTGGTCATGCTACACATGCTGGATATAGCTCAGCTATATCTCTATTCTACCAAGAATAGACCAAGTTCTTTCTATCCAACTCGACATCTCTTCTGCCCGAGCACGGGGCGACCCCCAGACTCGCATTTCTATGAAGACAAAGACTATATTTTATTCTTTGAGCTAATTTTAAAATCAATAATTATAAGATTCTTGTCTAAGTCCCATGTGATGTATTTGACAATTCTTGAGCAGAAACGTTTCCACCCCCAAGTGTTAAAAGTAGAGAAAAATTGGTCGTCACGCTTGACATTTGTAGACTTGTCGACTGAAGAATAGAAACATTTCTTCTCTTCATCGCCATGCTTAAGACGGTAGAAACCTTTGTACAATCTGTAATTTTGTCTATTCTTCCATCGACAAAACCCGTTTCGTTGGTGGTCATGCTGCGCGCGCAGTAGAACCAACTGGTTGACAAACTCATGAAATAGCTTGTTATTCTATACCAGGGGCTTAGAGGACCTAAACGCAAAAAACGCAAGTTTTAGAAACAATAAAAGTATGTGATCGACTACAGTTAACAAAATCAGAAAAATATATAATATTCTGTTGGATATTATGCTAGGTAGATAGTGTGTTGAACATAATACAAATAATTTGATATAATAGAAAAAAATTATGAAGATACCTCTGAAAACTTTATTTTTACAAAACAAACCATACTAACATACATACAATCATTCTAATTTTTTGTCAGATTATTCTACAAGCAACATACTAAAGAACTAGTGTTTTAATTTTTAAATCCAAACAATAGATTTTTTGTAAATAGATAATTGCTTCATATTTTGCAATAAATTACCAGCGTTGTGTCAACGCACTTCTCTTTCTTTTCTATGCAGTCTGACATGACCGCGCATATGTCATGTAAGTCCCTTAACAATTACATTATTTTTCCCTATCACCTGCACATATAACTTTGTATACCTGTAGTATATATGAACGTCAATAAAGCTGAACTTTACTGAGAATAACTACCTAACCTACTATGTAGCTCATCAAAATCTAATAAGATTGAGGAACGCGACGCAAATTATAGTATAAAACTTACGCCCGGACGGGTTCCTGTTAAGACTGGTGTACAACGTTGTAGTTACTTTTAAGAAAATTATATTTTATTTATAAAAGTACACAAGCAGGTTCTGTATCCTACTATATTATGTTATAATTATTATATATTATTATATTTATATCACACTATTATTATAAAGGCGAAAGTTTGTGAGTGTGTGTGTGTTTATACTTATTCACGCTCAAACTGCTCAACCAATTTTGATAAAATTTTGTATGGAGGTAGCTGACACCCTGAAGTAACTTATAGGTAACTTTTTAAACTTTTTTGAAAACCGCGGAGTGCAGCTAGTTATAATATAAATTTTATTAGGTACTGAAGCAATTGTTTGATATTGGTTCTGTTTATTGACACTGGTAAATGCAACATAATTTGTAGCAGGTGTTTGACAAACAAAAAAACGAGTGACAGATTTTAAGATTCCCCTCGTAATTTTCAATCAATGATATATTTTTATTAGATTACTAGCTGACCCGAACTTCGTGCTGCTTCAGAATCAACAAGAACGAATATTATTATGAAAAAATTATTAATCTTCCCAAGATATCTTAAAAATCGGTCTAGCCATTCTTGAGTTATAAATGGTGTTACTAACCCGACTTTCTTTTATTTACACAAAAGTTTATTATACTTTTTTCAATTTTGATTGTTTCTTTAACTTATGGTATGCTACAGGCAAATAAAGGTCATAGCACACGTATCAAACCGGAAAGGGATCGGCACCGTATCTACTCGAGCCGTTCAATATTCTTTGTATGAAACTCCCTACTACAATGCACACTAATAGGAATCGTAACGTAATCGCCTCGCCTCGGGACAAGCTCACGAACCGCGGTGCGGTGCGTTACGCTCGTCCCCGCGCTTACGTCTCTCCGTACCCGCGCTTACGTCTCTTCGTCCACCCTTGCCTCTCTCACCCCTCCGGTCTGCCTGCTGCACCATCAACCAGCGGTCGGCGAGCCGTAAGCGCGGCGTCGCCTAACCGTAGCCGAGTCGACGTATCGGAGCTTCTGATCCGTTTTGGTTACATGCTTACGTTAGGTTGACGCCTGTTTGACAGTGAAGCGAAAGGCGATACGGTGCCGATCCCTTTCCGATTAGATACGTGTGCTATGACCTTCGATCGCATCGCGTATCTATTATCAGCACTGCTCAGGCGAGCAGTGGTGGCCCAGTGGTAAAAGCTCCGACTTACGAGTTGTAGATCGTGGGTTTGAACCTAGTCAGGCGCTTTACTTTGTGTAAATAATTTCACCGCCACTGCACTCAAAACGGTGAAGGAAAACATCGTGAGGAACCGGCATGTCCTAGACACAATAATTCGAAGACATGTCACATGTCTTCGAATTATTGTGTCTAGGACTACCAAACCGCATTGGGTCCGCGTACTGGATTACAGCCCACTCCCTCTCGAAGAGTGGAGGCCTGTGTCCCAACAGTGGGAACATTATAGAGTTCAGTGATCTTTAATAAGAAAACCACTCCTATTAACACGCTACGTTGTACCCTCAGCCTTATTTCAACCCATCATTACCTGTGTAGCCGGCCGATCAGTCGATATAAAGCAATTATGTGTTTCTTGTTTTTTCACCTTGCAACACTTAAATTAGCCATGATTGGGCAACACTCACGTAAATCCGTTAGGATTAAAGCTTTGTACCGCTTTTGATTAAAGGTGTAAGCAGAGCAAGTATTACATTACGAATGTCGAATAGTACCTAATTCTAAGTAGGTATCTGCGTTTGGCTTTATAATAACTGAAATCCATCTGCCATCTGCCTAGCCTTTTCCCAACTACGTTGGAGTCGACTTCCAGTCTGACCGATGCAGCTTAATAGCAGTATTTTTACATGGAGCGACTGCCTATCTGATTTCCACAACCCAGGTAGGTACTGCTGGGTAATACGATACCTATTGATAAGACTGGTTGTCAGACTTTCGGGCTTCTAACTACCCGTAACGACTGTCAAAGATCCACGAATGACAGCCGGGACCAACAACGGCTTAACATGCTTTCCGAGGCACGAAGAGGTCTCGGTATGTAAAGATGGTCACCCATCAACAGACCAACCGCGGAATGCGTAGCTTAACCTGATCAATCGACCTGTGTGGCTGTTATTATTTTGCCACGGACCCTTTATAATAACTGAAAGTGACAAAACAATATTAAGTTTAGTTAATGAATAAGCCTGTTTTTGGCACTTCATTGTTTCATAAAAACCTTTCTACAATGGTCACTTGGCTGATTTAAAACCTGTTAAACACAATGGGCCTTATAAGAAGGCTAAAAGTCACCCAAAGGGCAATGGAGAGGGCTATGCTTGGAGTTTCCCTGCGTGATCGAATCAGGAATGAGGAGATCCGCAGGAGAACCAAGGTAACCGACTTAGCCCGCAGAATTGCCAAACTAAGTGGCAGTGGGCAGGGCACATTGCTCGCAGAACAGATGGCCGATGGGGCCGAAAGGTTCTGGAGTGGCGACCACGTACCGGAAGACGTAGAGTTGGAAGGCCTCCCACAAGGTAGACCGACGACCTTGTGAAGGCCGCAGGAACCCGTTGGATGCGAGAAGCACAGAACCGGTCGAAGTGGAAGTGCTTGGGGGAGGCCTATGTCCAGCAGTGGACGTCTTTTGGCTGAAATGATGATGATGAAACTTGTTAGCAATCATCTTTGTAACGTGTTTTATTATTGTGTCGTTTTGGTTCTAGCAAATACAACCCAGCCTTTAGTGAGCCTTATATTCAGCCCCCCAAGGCACTTGTTCACCTGCACTTCGGATGATATAAAGAATGCCACTGATGCTGCAATCAACATGGCCACCTACTGGGCTCAAACTATATAAAAATAGCCGGGCAAGAGCAAGTCGTACTCGCGCACCGAGGGTTCCGTAACATCATATTATGTTTTAAATTTTCATCGGCGAGGCCTATATTCGTCAGAGAATTGCACTGCACGCTGCGGTGTAGAATATTGCAGTTTTATTTCAGCACCATCTCTTGACCGATAGTGGAACTAATGTAACTTTTGTTGATAATTTCTGAAAAAGTGTGCTATTTAGAGACTTTGTTTTATTTTTTCTGTAATCTTTACATAAACTTCTATCACATAGAATAATTTCAGAGTTTTCTCTTTGCAAACTTCGGAGATAAGGGGGGAGAACGGTTTGTTTTTTACATTTTTCATCAAAAGTCGAAAACTATGTGACCTGAAAAAAAATAAAAGAATTTTGAGAATGTGCAAACTGCGCTCTTTCATTTGATACCCCACATGCCCTAGTAGCCCCACTTCGAAATTTGCAGACCCCCTTTCAGTCGCTGTTGCAAAAAACATACATATATTTTTATTTCTTTTTTTTTGCAAAATAGTTGGGCAAACGTTATCTTAAACTATTCCAAATTTCAAGTTGATATCATAAGTAGTTCTTGAGATATCCAGCTGTGACAGACAGACAGACTGAGTCTCACCGTTAGGGTTCCGTTTTACCATTTTGGTACGGAACCCTAAAAACAACGAGGAAGAGTACCATCGACACGAAAAGAACAAGAAGCCCACAGATCACGGAATCACCAGGAGATGCAAGCAGAGTCTGAAGATGGCAGTAGGAAATAATAGAAGTCGTGGCACCGAAAATGCGTGGAGTGCATAACTTTTGTCAAGCACCGCCTTCAAAGCCATCAGTTCCTAAGTAAACGTCAAAGTTCAAGTAAACAGTTTTTTTTTTGGGGTGGGATATCATCAAATGACCCCCTCCCGCTCTGGGTGGAGCGGAAGGGAGTGTCAGACTTTTACTGACTAAAACCTACCCGTTTTCCTTCCTTAGCCCTTTATGTTCCGGGTCAGCGGTAACCCTTTCGGACAATCCCGCTGACCCGGCAGGCTTCGGCCCTCAGGGGCCTCCTCAATTTATGCTGACATCTCATTGAGTAAATACTGACGCTTGGTTTGTATGGAAAGTGTTAACAATGCCATATCTAGCAGCGGTCACCGACGGCCCTCCATGCTCTGTGAGCAGGACCATTTGAGCAGTAACCTAGTGCGTGTAGCCCAGTGGTATCGACCACGACTTACAAGTTACAACTCGTCATAGGTTCAAAGGCGCATTACTTTGTGTAAATAATTTCATCACCACTGCTCTCAAGGAAGGAAAACATCGTGAGGAAACCGACATGTCCTAGAACCAAAAATTCGAAGACGTGTGACATCTATACCAACCCACAATGGGCCCGCATGGTGCAGGATTACGGCCCAGTTCCCTCTCGGTCAGAGGCACCGAGAGGAGGCCTGTATCCCAGCAGTGGGCATATTATAGGCTGATTATGCCAGCATTTTGCGAGCCTAATATTCAGCCAAACACTTTCACAAAAAAATACTCTAAAAAGCATCTAATACCTTTATTTAGAGCGTAGACGGGCTGCATTTTTTCCATACAAACGTATTCCCCTATTCTCTTACTGGATAATGCTTCTAGAGTAATCATTTTTATTTATAAAAATCTAGGTCTATTGAAGGCCCCTGTAATTTTTTTTTTTCAAATACATTATTACAAAAACCTCCTCCTTTTTGAAGTCGGTTAAAAATAAATATGATTTTCCGAAAACCTAAAAAAATGCCCCGGTTTTACCTACGTAATCAGACGACTGACAGACGACAGACAACCAAAGAAAATTGAAAAGTTTTTAAGATAAAAACAAATGATAGGGCCATAGATCTATTCTTCCTTTAAATTTTGATACCAAAAATATTTTAATCGGCTTAGGTTTCGAGGAGAAAACAAGGGAATACGAAACGTCGATCGGTCATTGTTTTTTCTAGGTAAAATTGTTCTGAGCTGCAGTTATCCCTATCGCACTCTACGGGGGGAGAGGGGGAGAAGAGAGAGAGAGAGAGACGGCAATAGTTTCTTCAAATACCTATTTCTCAATTCTCGCGCAGCCCGTCTACGCTCTTAAAAAACTCATACGGCTAGCCGCATATGAGTTTCTAGAAACTGCGAATATTCCAATATAAAAACTAGACTGGATTCAAACACTTTCATTTCGCCTACGTGCATACAACATTTATAAATATTTTAATGCAAGAAAGATTTAGCTTAAAAGGCTACAAATATGAAAATAGTTCAGTAAATAGCCATTTACGTGTATATAAACGTTTAGGTATTTCAATAAAAACTAGGTAGTTTGAAATTGCTTCGCTACGTTTCACAAAGGAGTTGTGGGGCGTGGGTGTGACTTTGAACAGTGGTTCTTAAATGAAGACAGAATTTAGATTTTAGACTGAAACATAATCTATTTATAGGCTCTTTTGAATTATCAAGGCGTCGCGCGTCGGTCAGTAAAAAAGATGAAGCAGGCGGTCCATTCCAAAAAGTAGTAGGTTCCTATGGAGAAGAAAAAGCAAAAATGTCAATACACAGATTTAACCATTAAAACGTTCTTATCTATGAGTCTACGCATATCCACCATTGTGAATGGGCTTCTCTATGAACAGACTCAATAAACGATCAGACGGGGTGTTACCATCACCATATAATTATGAGAGAGCAATAGCCATCGGAACGAGAGAGACGAGTGAATACCACCAATTGGCAAACGAAGAATGGGTTGCCCTTAGTAAGCGTAGAAACTTTTCGTCGGTCATAAAAAAAAATACTGTTTCATAGAAAAGTGCAATACCCACGTGGTCAAAATTTATGGAACGAAACAGAAACATTGGCGCCGATTCTGTTGTTCACAAACTAAACTAAATATAAGTTCAGGCATCTGTTTCTTTCTATTTCAATAAGAAAAGGACAGAAGATAAATATTAGTTTAGTCCTGTCAAATTAGTCAGCACCTGACGTAAATTGACGTATTTTTAGTAGCCAATTTTTTAATCTCGTCTAAATTGTCTATGGAGTATCATAATTTGACAGGACTAAACATAATGAAATAAACAGAAAAAAAAGATGCATGAACTTAAATTTAGTTTACTTTGTGAACAACAGAATCGGCGCCATTATTTACTACATTTTGAATCTAACGATTTAAATCTTTGCCAAAATCACTAACGATATTTTTTTTCAAGTTTATCCATTCGACTCCAAAGGTTGTCTGTAAAAGTTCGGTTTTCGCGATAAGTGAATCTATTTGTTTTTTTTATATTTTGTTTCTGTAATTTATATGGTGTAAAGTACTCGTTTATAAACAGTATTTGATTCTATTCTAAACACGTTATACGAGATATTTTCCTGTAATTAACGCCTACTCTATGATACTTATAAGGTAACTAATAGGAAAAAGCTTGAGAAACAAGGTCGTGAGCGATGAAATGTAGGAAGATGGACGCTCATAATAAAGTCATTATGTGAATAAATGCTAACGACTATATTTACAAGGCGACTACGCGTCGGCCATTAGGGTTAAACATTGTTTCACGGATTAATGAGGATAGGATAGGAAAGGTCTTTTTAGGGTTCCGTACCAAAATGGAAAAAAGGAAACCTGATGGTGCGACTCACTCTCTCTGTCGGTCCGTCTGTTACAGCTGGATATCTCAAGAACTACTGATGCTATCAATTTGAAATTTGGAATAGTTTTAGATTACGTTTGCCCAACTATTTTGCAAATAATTGCTCTCAAAACGGTGAAGGAAATCATCGTGAGGAAATCGGCAAGTCCTAGAACCAAAAATTCGAAGACATGTGACATCTACCAACCCGCACTGGGCCCGTGTGGTGGATTACAGCCCACTCCCTCTCACAGAGAGGAGGCCTGTGTCCCAGCAGTGGGAACATTATAGGCTGATTATGAAATAAGAAAGAATTTTTTTTGCAACTGAAAGGTTGTCTGAAAAATTCAAAGTGGGGCTACTAGCCCATGTGGGGTATCATATGAAAGAGCGCACTTTGCACATTCTCAAACACTTTTATGTTTTTTAGGCCGCATAGTTTTATGTTTATATCCGAAGTTTGCATAGAGAAAAATCTGAAATTATTCTATGTGATTGAAGTTTATGTAAAGATTACAGGGAAAATACTTAGGTAAAATGATGTCTCTTAATAGCACACTTTTTCAGAAATCATTAACAAAAGCTACATTAGTTCCACTATCGGTCAAGAGATGGCGCTGACATAAAACTGCACTTAATCATAGCACAAACCTTGCAAGTCGTAAAAGTCAACATTGAAGAAAGTCATCAATTTGGAGTATGTTTTGCGAGCAACTGATTTTACTAAAGTCTTTTTTATCTTTTTAAATCCGTTGAAATTGACGTCTGACAGTTCTAATATGGAAAACCTGTCTAAAATTCAATATTTATTCTCAGGATGAGACTTATTCTAAGTATAAAAGTTTTGGTAAAATTCGCCCCTAATGTCATAAATTTTAAAAACAGAGCCCAATTTTTTTCATTTCCAACCAAATGGCAGTAATTCATATTATGACATCACTTTGGCTTCTTCCCTTCTATTCTATACGTTGTCCTGTAGTCGATTGTTTATAATGAGGAACCAACACCCTGGCTTTTGAGATCTTCTCCTTCTAAGGTTTTTAAATGAACTTTTGCTCATTGACAGAAAGCCCTCTCATTGAGACTGGAGGGCCAAAAAAAACACAAAAAAAAGGAACAAAAAAAAAAGAACACCCTGCACCCTGCTGGGGGAAAAACTTCCTGCTATCTTCTCTTAAGATCGAATAAAAATAAAGAAGAAACGAACGATAGTGTGGCTGTACAGTCGCCAGCACATCAAGCTACTACAATCTGTCAATTTTTTAAAATAGATTTTCAACTTTATCGCTAAAGCATAAGGTTCAAAGTTGATTGGGAATTTTTTGACAGTTGCGGGTAGCTTGATGTGCTGGCGTCTACATACCCTAATATAAGAAGGCTACATACTCTACTATAGATGAATGCCTTCATTACAGCAAAACAAACAAAATACATAGCGCAAGAAGCCAGTTTCCTAAAATTTTGTTAAGGAAAAACCTCGATTTGAATAGATGGTCTCACCAGCATTATTCACATAATACCGATAAGGTGACATATTGAAAAAATGTGGTTTTTCTATTTCGTGTAAGTTGTTAATTAATTGGAATAGGGATTTAACACTTTGGTATATGTTTTTTGACTCTTTGATCTAGTACCATGTAAAAGAAATACACGATTCAAAGAATTTTTCTCGATACAAAAAAATTGCAAAGTTATATCTATTTTTTTACTTTTTTCGACATGATGCCGTAACGTAACGCTTAAGAGTTCTTCAATGGAGAATTATCATATCAAAGTTTACTCAAAGAAGTTTTAAATTTAATTCATTTATTTTGTTAAATAAGGAGTAAATTCGTTTTGGCACATACGTCGTTTTATTCCGCGCGCACGCACATTATAGCCATCTCTCTTCTTTTACGTTTCACTTTCGCTCGCTTAGTAGATCAGTCGATACGTTACGACTAATTACGTTCCAACCCGCACTGGGCCCGCGTGGTAGATTACAGCCCACTCCCTCTCTCAGAGAGGAGGCCTGTGTCCCAGCAGTGGGAACATTATAGGCTGATTATGACGTTCGAGGTAGTGCCTTAAATTTCTCTTCCACATTTTCTAATCCAAGCTCATCACCCGATAGCGGATAGGTGGCGGAGTCGGCGTCTCTTTGTTTCACATAACGAGCCCCACTAAAGAGCCCCCTACGACTTTTTGCACTCGCCCTTTAACTTTCAAGGATGCCAACAAAAACTGACATTAGTTTTATTTCGGTGTTAATACCTCAACGATTCTTTTGGACGTGAGATCGGTTTTATGTAAGTGCTAGGTAGGAATTACTTTGTTATATTGGGTGAGAAAGCCTTTACAGAATCCAGCTTGTTCGGGAGGCTGGAAGTCGTCAAACCTGCGCGCTAGACGGTTCGTGAGGACTCTTGAAAACAGCTTGTAGACATGGCTCAGGAGTGAGATGGGCCTATAATTCTTAAGAAGGACATTGTCTCCTTTCTTAAAGAAAAGTATCACCACACCTCTGTTCCATGCATGTGGTGTTTTACCCTCGAGTATGACGGAACCAAACAGCTTCTGAAGGGCCTTAAGAAGGGTTTTCCGCCAGCCTTCAGGAGCTCTGCCGTAATTCCGTCATCACTCGGTGCCTTGTTGGTTGTGTTGTGGTATGGTATGGAGGTTGCGTTGGAAGGCCTCCCACAAGGTGGACTGACGACCTTGTGAAAGCCGCAGAAACTCATTGGATGCGAGTGGCACAAAAAACTGGTCGAAGTGGATTCGAGGTGCTTGGGGGAGGCCTATGTCCAGCAGTAAACGTATTTCGGCTGAAATGATGATGATGATGATGATTGGGTGGGAATGTTAGTAAGGTGAGGTCATGTGTTTGTTTGGACGGGGATTTGTTGTGTTTAGTGTAAGGTTAAGAGGAGCAGCACCGTGAGCAGCACAATACAAACATTTCCCTACCTACAGAAAGTAATTAGCGATTTTAGTGCCTTCTCGTTGGTATATGGTGTCGTTGGCATGTAGGTATCACTTTTTGAAAAGGAGAAATATTAACCAATAGAAAATGACATTGAGATTTGTATGCAATCCTATTGGTTAATACTCGTATTTCTCCGTTTTCACAGCCTCGCTCCGTGTCAATGGGCAGGCGTCCTAAACCTCTGGTTGGGAAAGTGAGTACTTGAGAAAGAAAAAAGCGATGTTCGTCCTTTTTGCCCTAGGGAAATCCCAACGGGCACACGGCTTGTACATTGACATTTAAATTAGATATAGCACAAACATCTTGATGTTATGATTGAGAGGCCCGTGGCTAAATAATAACAGCCGCACAGGTCGATCGATCAGGTTCAGCTACGCTTGCCGCGGTTGGTCTGTGGATGGGTAAGCATCTTTACAAATCGAGACCCCTCCGTGCCTCGGAAAGCACGTTAAGTCGTTGGCCCCGGCTGTCATTCGTGGATCTTTGACAGTCGTTACTACTTACTGGTAGTCAGAAGCCCGAAAGTCTGACAACCAGTCTTACCAAGGAGTATCGTATTACCCAGTAATTGGGTTGTGGAGGTCAGATAGGCAGTCGTTCCATGTCAAATACTGGTATTCAGCTGCATCCGGTTAGACTGGAAGCCGACTCTAACATAGTTGGGAAAAGGCTAGGCAGACGATGATGATCTTTATGTTATGATATTATGTCGCCACATTAGGACATTGCACCCATGTGGAGCAGAAGCGAGTTGCTAGTAAAAATATAAAGCCTGTCTTATTCCATTCCCGAGCATCTCAACTGCAGCAGCTCAAAACATATGCTGTTCATAAATTCTCCAGAATTCTCCATTTAACTGTTCAAAATGCACCCTTTAACCGCCTCACATAACGAATGCTACTATTATACCCGAAGTAAGCGGGGACACTTTATTATAACATTTTTATATGACATGCGTTTTATTATGTCCGTGGTTAGTGCTGGCAAATGCTCCGGATTCCCGGATTCCCGGGAGTTACGGAACTCTGTTGCAGCCGCGGGATTAAGTCCGGTTGTTCCGTGATTTGCGGATGCATTTTTAAGTTCGTTTTATTTGAGCTGGTCTTTGTGCTGTGTAGGTGGAGTGCGGTTTTTGTTTCGATTGTTTTTGTGGGGAAATAATGTAAGTTAATGAAAAACAGTGTTTCTGGTTTATTTTTCTTAATAAAAATTTTTTCATAGTAGTATTTTGTATATGAATTTGGAGGGCTATAAAAGTAGGGAAGACTAAAAGAACAATGAATGGACTGTCTGAAACATGAATATTATCATCTATTCAGCCATATGGCTAGAAAGGGAATTACTACCGAGATGGCGACTAATAAACTTCTCTCGTAGTCGTCATCTTGGTAGTCATCATCGTCATTGGAAGAAAAAGATATGTTGCGCTGACCCCAAATAAATTGGGATAAGGGCAGGAGAATGATGATGGTTTTTATAGTAGTATTGGGTAAGAAAGCCGCTATTTAGAAGCATTTTTTATCAAAACAGCAAGCAACATACAACAACATATTCCAAAAAAACACAACTACCTAATAAGTATTTTTCACGGCAACATCATGAGTTTACCAAACGTCCACAAACTGAATAAACTCGATAAAAGTGAATATAAAACAACACTTTTTCAAGGAAAACAAGTTCTTATTGTACGTAAGTAATTCTTACATCGAATTTAACATACTTCACTTACATCGTAACATGGATTCATTTGAATTTCATAATCCCGGAATTTCACTTAGTACATCGTAACATGGATTCATTTGAATTTCATAATCCCGGAATTTTAACTAAGTAATAATGCCACAACACTACTTATTGCGAGGTACCCAGGCATTGTGCACTGTTTCGGTTTCAGGCGACAAAGGCATATTGAAACTACTCCGGGCAGGTAGAACTTTATTTTTCTATTCATGTGCATTTTATGTACTCAGTGGGCAGTTAAAAACTGGTTGCATAGTGACCTAGTATTTGTTCTAGCCTTTATATTATTTTAAGGCTCTATGCACGCAATTTGCCAATACAGTTTTTGGTGTAAAGGATTTTTGGTTCAAAAGTATCTGGTTTTCATTTGCAGCAAATGTCGATTTTCAATGTAACTGTCAAAATTGACAGCAAAACGAATATTTGTGTTTTGCTACCTTATTTTTCACTCAATTTAATTGTTACAACTTAATTTAGTAGATCAATTTATAATGAGTTTTAATTTCACAGAAATTGTTCAACTAGAATCGCGTCGCACTGACGCGTCGTGCATGTCTACCCGAACCCGAAGAGCATTGTAACAATTGAAATTTTTGCAAAATAACGGTTCAGCAGTGCTATTCTGTAAAAATCTCACCGTGAAAAGTTAGGTGAAGTGAGCGTGGAGTGAGCTGTCAATAGTGTCAATTCCTACCAAAAACAACTCACTTCACCTAAGTTTTCACGGTGAGATTTTTAGAGAATCGATAGGCAGTTAGATGCCCCGGAACATAAAGGGCTAAGGAAAGAACACGGGTAGGTTTTAGTCAGTCAGTAATACTCCCTTCCGCTCCACCCAGAGCGGTTGGGATCATTTGATGATTTGTCATCCTCAAAAAAAAACAGTAACAGTCACATGTGTAACTCTTTATTCAGAAGGTTGTAGGTTGTAGTTATGTTTTAATAAACAAAACTAAATAAAGAAACAAAACAGCCACGCTTCCCAAAAATAACGTAATCACCACAGTCAATCACCGCCAATCAACCGGTGATTATAGTACACCCAATGATTACGAGGTTCGTGCCATCATTCTCACATATACGGCGGTTTGATTACACAGTAATCACTTTGCCTTAATTGGTGGTTATAATGAAAATCATGTTAATATTATAAAATTAAGTGTTTGGGTGCCTTGTTTGTCGGTAAGGATAGGATGTTTTTTTTTTGAGTAAAGTGATGTATTGATTGCCAAGATTTTGACACATTGATGGATTGGAGACGTACCATTAATGCATTAATTTGCCATTTTATATGAAGGTTTTTGAAATGGTTACAGTTACTGTGTACTTTCCTAAATAAATTGGTATAATCGTCAGAATGTTCAAAATACGTAATTCTTCTAATAAAACAACTGCAATGGTCAGCGGGATTGTCCGAAAGGGTTAACGCTGGCCCGGAACATAAAGGGCTAAGGAAGGAACACGAGTGGGTTTTAGTCAGTAAGAGTCTGACACTCCCTTCCGATCCACCCAGAGCGGGAGGGGTCATTTGATGATTTCAACTCAAAAAAAAAAAAAAAAAAGACAACTGCAATGAAATTATAAGTGGGTAATTATGATAATGTACAGACGCCAGCACATCAAGCTACTACAATCTATCAAATTTCTTTAATAACTTTTTTTCTGATTGAAAATCAGAAAGAAGTTAGGTATTAAAGAAATTTACTTTATCGCTAAAACATAAGGTTCAAAGTTGATTGGGAAAATTTGACAGTTTCGGGTAGCTTGATATGCTGGCGTCTGTACCAATAGCATTATCATATTTACCAACTTACTATTGAGCTCAAAACGAGTCTTGCTTTATTCCAAACTAGCAGCGTCCCGCGGTTTCACCCACATAAGTGTCGATCCCATAGGAATATCTGGATAAAAACTATCCTATGTCCTTTCTAACAGAGAGACAGACACACTTTCGCATTTATAATATTAGAAAGGATTCTGCGAGAATAAAAACATTCATATTAGTGCAAAATTTACGACTCCTAACAGAGGAAGCCCGAAAGCGTATCCAAAAGTTGCACACTATAATAAGCCCCTTGAACTTTTTCATCCATAACCCTATATTACTGGCATAATACAAAAACAGGCCAAAATCTGCATACAAAAAGTATTATACTTCTCAGAGACGAGCTGGTACGTACTGCTTGTGGGACACATGTGTACCACCTGGGCCTCAAGTCTGCTATTACAATAGTGTCAGAATGGTCTATCATTGATTTCATAATTGTTGATTTTGACAAATTTGGTATTCTACTAATATAATGGCGTCATTATGACCGCTAGGGGCGCTGTACAATATTTCATACATATTATTTACGGAGACGCTAGCGAGTTTTGTCTGTGCAAACTCACGGTAGAGCTACAGAGCAGTTGGTGACTTAAGGGGGAAGCGCTTAGGTAGCCCGCGAAATTCAAATTTTCTTACGTTTTTTGCAATTTGCTGGTCAGTATTAAGTTGTACGTTGGTTAAAATATGATTTGCGGTCGTAACAAATATGTATTTACAGAATTATAATCATTAAAGTCATCAACACAACTCTCTAAGACCATGTAATCCCCACATGTCAAGATTTCATGAAATAGTCATTCTTGGGGATAACTTGGTCTTAGAGAGTTGTGTTGATGACTTTAATGATTATAATTCTGTAAATACATATTTCTTACGGCCGCGAATCATATTTTAATCAACGTACAACTTAAGTTGTAGGTCGAAGGTTCGAACCCAGACAGGCGCTTTACTTTGTGTAAATTACTTTATTACCACTGCTCTCAAAACGGTGAAGGACAAAAGAAGTAAAGACATTACATTACATTAGTTTTTTTTTTTTGCGGAATGAGCCCGCCCTTGACGTCGATCACGCCTGATGGAAAGCGATGGATGAGGTCTATGATGGAACGAGCGTGCCCAGAAGATGCCAAAGGCACTGGAACTGCCACGAATCGATGAGACACAGCAGGCTGCTTGACGCTGAACTCCGGCGGGACGTCATTACGGTCGTTTATCACATGTCCTAAATAGGATTCTTCCATCTGATATGCGTAGGTACCAAGAAAAAGAAACGCCTTCAACATTATGTTTTGAACTCGCAACCTAATACTTTAGAAGACGACCCTTTAACCTCAGGAACACTACTCCTCCCCATTCAAACACAACCTCAAATTATCAACTTCTTAAAACACAATCGTAAAAATCTGCATACAAAAAACCACCTTGTATATTCATTCAGAAAAAAAAACACGAACCCATTAATCGACCTTCAACTCTGCCCTCAAAGTAAGATGGCGGCAAAAAGCTCACGTACGCTGCGTCTGCGCACGCCCCGGCCGGATAATGTCTTCATTTGAGTTAATTCGCGGGGATCGTCGAGTCGAGCCGGAGAAGGCACTTTTTACATTCCACTATGAGCTGGGTGGGATTTTAGTTGTAGTAGTGGTAGCAGAAAAGTATATTTTTAATGAGAATTTTTTGTAACATTTTGTTTTGGGTCGTTTCACAGCGTTTCTTTACTCTACTTGATATTTTGTGGGTCAAACTGAGATAGACCTACCATTTACCATTAGATACTGTCCGTAGTAACAAATAGGGTTGATTTTGCCAAAATCATAATATTGACGTCTGTCAATTTTGTATGAAAAAACTGTAAAAATTCACAATTTATTTGCAGCATAAGACTTCAGTAGGACTTATAAGAATAGGTATAAAAGTTTGGTCGAATTCGCGTTTAGTTTGTACTCGTACGGAGATATACATTTTGCACAAGAGTTTCATAAACAAAGTCACACACACAGTGACAGAGTACAGTGTCTTTTTTTATTTGCAATGTGCGTTTTGTTTGTGCAGAATCCGGAATCGTGCCGGGTCAGCGGGATTGTCCGAAAGGGTTACCGCTGGCCCGGAACATAAAGGGCTAAAGAAGGAACACTGGTGCCTTTTAGTCAATAAGGAAGAGTCTGACAATCCTTTCCGCTCCGCCCAGAGCGGGATGATTCATTTGATGATTTAATGATCATTTGATGATTTCCAATAAGCAAAAAAAAAAAAAAGTGTGTCCCCCCTATCAGCTAAATGGTTGCTTTTGGATATGTGAAATTAAAAGGAAAACTATCACAGCTAAGTAGGCTTTACAAGTTTACGAGTAATAGTCGACCAACTTAAATTTGCAGTTGCAATGTATGGCAGAAAATGATTTTCAACTACAACGTTAAGTTTGTTCTTGGGATAAATTCATTCTAACTACGGAACCCTTCATTGTGCGTGGTCCGACATGCACGTGGCCGGTTTTTTTATGGATAACTAGCTGCGCCCGCGGTTTCACCCGCGTAAGTGTCGATTCCGTGTGAATATCGGGATAAAAAGGAGCCAATATGTTAATCCAGGGTGTCAGCTATCTCCATATATAATTTTATCAAATTTGGTCCATCCGCTTGAGCGTGATGAAGTAACAAACATATAAACACACCCCCAAACACACCCCCACCCACTCACACACTCACAAACTTACGCCTTTATAATATTAGTGTGATTGACACTGACAGCTTTTAAACGCGGTTTAGATGTGTTGATCCCATTCATAAGCCTTTTCTGTAGACCCTACACAAAATTATTATGTACTCTTATTCCTTTTTGAACTTAAAACGAGTCTGTGCAATATAAATCGACGGATCCTGTATACTACTGTTTACTCAGAACCTTATAATGATAGTCTTTTTAAACAAACATGTTTTTACAAGTGTCTCGTCAATATCTCAGTGTAAAATGTATGTGTGGAATATTAAAATGTATCTCTTAATGGTTGGTGATATTCTGTTAAATGCCAGAAATGATGAGAAAGATTGCTATGTGTTTAGTGGATAATGGGGCCCGTAGCTAAATAATGACAGCCGCACAGGTCGATCGATGAGGTTAAGCTACGCTTGCCGCGGTTACGTCTGTGGATGGGTGACCATCTTTGCATACCGTGATCCCTCCGTGCCTCGGAAAGCACGTTAAGCCGTTGGTCCCGGCTGTCATTCGTGGATCTTTGACAGACGTTACAGGTCGTCGGAAGCCCGAAAGTCTGACAACCAGTCTTACCAAGTAGTTTCGTATTACCCAGTAACTGGGTTGTGGAGGTCAAATAGGCAGTTAATCCCACTGCTGTAATCTGCTACGCGGGCCCAGTGCGGGTTGGTAGAGGTCACATATCTTCGAATTTTTGGTTCTAGGACATGCCGGTTTCTTCACGATGTTTTACTTCACCATTGTGGGTCAAGAGAGCAGTCATATCACTTGGTTTTAGTAGTTTTAGTTTTTATTTATCCTTTGGATAGATTCTTTTTTTGTAAATGTGAGGACTTTGTAGGCCTTGTAGACTTTAGATCTGTAGACCATTTTTTATCTTATCAAGTACCTGGTACTTGTTGACAGGCCTACGCTGTCCTCCCATACCTACTGTAATTTGTAAACATTTTAAAAGCCAATTATTTTTAAAAAGAGTAACCGTGGAGTTTCTCTTCTCCATAGGAAACGACCAATTGGAACCGTGCACCTAGCTTCTGACGTTTCATGTACGTTTATGTGAAATAAAATATTTTGATTTTGAGAGCAGTGGTGATGATTTACGCCTTTATTCATAAACGTTGCTTAAAGTTAAGTAGTGATTAGCGACTGTTACCCATGCATTTTTGACGTTTGAACGTCACTTAACTTTAATCGACATTTTAAAAGTAAACCCCATAATTAATATTATTTAGACTGTTAGCTTTTAAATTACATAAGTACTTATATATTCATATATTCGAACACATAGATATATTTACATGCTCTTTGAAAAGGTTTCGTAGCCTTTTGCATGAGACACTTGAGCTGTTAGACTATTGTTTGTTGTAGCTGTTTTAAAAATACTGTTTAGATTTTTTTCTTTTTATTGTTTTTATAAATTAGCGTAACTGTCATGCATGACCAGTTCACCTCCTAGTGACTAAGGTTTTATTTATTAATGGTAATCTGTGAACAGCGCTGTGGGTTACATTATTACTTATGTAATTTATGTTTTTTCTGTTTATAATATTCCATAATATAGCTGTTTGTTGTTCCTATTTAATAAAATAAAATATACTAAAACACAAACTAAACTTTAAAACTTTACGAGGTCAAGGTACCTGCATTTCATAACCCTTTTATCATTACACTCCTAGATTTAAATCCAGTTTCACATCATCAAGATGTCAGCCTCTAGACGTGATCTGATGCAGGCCCTCCCGCGAGTCTGACAGACTCGTGAGTGGTTGCGACGAAAATTGCTGCACTATCCACGAATGAGATGTTATTGTAATAGATGTGGCTTGTGATTCTTCCGCCCTGGTAGGCTTTACTATAGGTTTACTAATAAGATAAGATAGTTAAGATATAATTATTTGCCCAAACATGTGTAGACACATACGAAATTAAAAATAAAAACTTGCATGCAGGTTAACTTAAAATAAAAAAAACAGTTTAGAGACATGTTTGCCACATACTGTTGCGTGCAAATATTATGTTTGTTAAAAAAATAATAATACATGAACATAAAATATGATAATAATAATAAAAAAAAAGTGAAACAAAATGAATGTCAAAATATTAATCAAATTTGACAATATATGTATATAAAAACATTAGTTAAATTAATGTCAAAATTACAATTAAATATAAATGTCAGAATTAGGACTATAAACTCTCTCTCTCTCTTCTCTTCTTCTTCTAATAATAAAGCTGAAGAGTTTGTTTGTTTGAACGCACTAATCTCTGGAACTACCTGTCTATATACTTTGGCATGTCACTATTGCACCCGTGCGAAGCGGGGCCGGGTCGCTAGAATTTCCATAAACAAAAATCCTCCACATTACTTGCACCCCTATATTTTTTACCAGGTCATTGACCAGAGCGAACAGACGTCACACCCGAGGGAAATCTCGACCGGTTGCAGCCGATTCAACCAGACACGACACAGCGCTGCAGCGCCGTGGGAATACACTCTAAGCGCTTTATGTGTAATTGCCCAGACTTAATTCGCTGTATTTTAAACAATAACTGCTTTTTTAAGTGCTGTTAGGGATGTGTTTAAAGGTGTAAGCGTCTTTCTTTTCTCCCCGTGGGTGACTTGAACCTTGAGTAAAATTTTAATATCAAAAGCAATCCGTACTAATATTATAAATTGAAAAGTAACTCTGTCTGTCTGTATGTTACCTTTTCACGCCTAAGCCACAGAACGGATTTCGATAAAATTTGGCATTGAGATGGATTACATCCCGGGGAAGGACATAGGATAGTTTTTATCGAGATACCTAGCGGGCGAAGCCGCGGGCGGAAGCTAGTAGAATATAAATAGAAAGAAGAAAAAGATGCACTGAACTTAAATTTAGTTTAGTTTGTGAACAAGGGAATCGGTACCAATGTCTCATTTTTATTCTGCCCATTGTATCTCACTATCTGTATCTTGTGAAGGCTTGATCATCATCTTCCTGCCCTGGTCCCATGTTACTTGAGGTCGGCCCAACACGTTTTCTTCTTCCATTCTCCCCTGACAACCGTCACGCTATCATTCCCTCCCTTTTCTTTCATATCATTCCTCACACAATGTAGACTTCAAATAAAGATATCAACTTGATACGTATTGCTAGATAGTTATAGGTATTTGCGTATAATGACATGCAAATTCAACTTCAATTTATTCAATTCACGCACGAATATAATTTGCACGCAAAGAAGAGGAAAAACTCGCCGACGTCTATTCTTGGACTCTTTTCCGGGAGCTAAATGGTACATTGAATTTTATAGTCGACCTCGTAATTGCTTTGCCACTTTTGACAACTATTCCCAGTAAATTGAAACTTCATTAAGGTTGAAGCTATCCATCTGCCACCTAAACAAATAGACCTTGTCGATTTATGACGTACAAATAACATTCAACCTTAGGGTGATAAAGTAACCTGAATTCAACTCAGACATCACTCTACGTGGGAAGCCCTTTCATAACAGGGTAACTGCACCAGAATACGTCATACGTACGTTTGTACACGCCCGACAGTAATAAGCAGATCTCTCATATTCCACGCCACTCATATTTGAGCTCAAAATTCGGCTTTTGAAGTGGAACCAACATCCTCACACGAGTTTCCCTTATTAAACATTTTAAACTCCATATTACGATCTTACAAAATTGTAACTACACAGCCTAAATAAATTTATTCAGTCGACTTGAAAATTTTGCAGTAGGACAAAATTTTCGGCTGTATTTTTTATGCTGTGGCATCCGGGATGGTTTTTGGAAGCGAAAAATCTCTGCTAAGCAAATTGAATGAACCGTGCTTAGAGGTTACAAAGTGTTTGATAAAATAATCTTTTGGGGACGTTTTTACGTAAAAGTTGTACATATTCTGGTACATAAGAGATTTCCTGTGTGAAAAAATGAATTGAAGTGTTCTTTTGAACTCAGTTTTATATTACTGGATGTTTAAGCCAGTTAGAGGAAGGTTATGTTCAGCAATGAAAGACAAAATAGAATACGATTAGTTGCTGCTGCAGGTGCCTAACAAATAAAGTAGGTCAAAATAAAGTATCCAGGTGAGAACCAGCGTCAGGCACTAGTGGTCTGGCATTTATGCTGAACTGGGCCTAATTCGAGCAGTCGTGAGGCACACAATCCTGTATCCTGTAAACTATCATTTGTTTTTCTAAGACATTAGAAGCACGCTACCAAATAATGTTAGTTAGCTCGCACGTTTTGTGTCAAAATTATTCATGAGAACTACATATTTTAATGTGGCATTATTTTTTATTGCAGCAGACTATTCAGATTCGGTTTCCTGATCAGGAATTCAGATTCGGCTCATAGACGATTCCCAGAATGCACGCATTTCATACAAAATCGTCTCTAAGCGCATACGTTCTTATATTTTCCGTCAGGGTTTCCGAACGGACAATATAAGAACGTATGCGCTTAGAGACGATTTTGTATGAAATGCGTGCATTCTGGGTCTCCGAATCTGAATTCCGAATCAAAAAACCGGACGCATGCGGCCAGCTTTAGATACCCTTGATAACAGGCCGATATAAAAAGGTCATCATTCAAAAAGACAACAATAAAATTTCATTTTACTCTGAAAAACAAACAAAAACTCCCAAAAACAGCATATTATTTACGTTTAACACAAAAAGTGACATTAAAACAAAATTTCGCGTAACTTGCCTCTCGTCACGTTTACCAAAACGAGTTTGCGTCGCAAACAAAAAAAGTTCTTTATTTAATAACCCCAGCAAATTGCGCGTTCAGCCGACACTTATGTCGGGCCCTGGAGATAGCGACATCAGTTAACCGGTGCCATTACCTTGTTTTGGTAAAAAAAATGTCGTGGGTAAAGTGAATTTTATTCTAATTGATGCTTTAAAATGTTTGACCTTTTTATCTATGGTATTTTTACCTGTCACTTTGTAACAGAGACCGAAACTGGGTTGTGGAGGACAGGTAAGTGGGTTCCTTCTATCTGGCAGAATATTGATTTATTTGGCATAACACACTTGGCATACTCTTCTTTAAACGAATATTTTTAATGCATAAAAATTATTTAACATAATTATGGTTTGGCCGAATATTTATATGTCCGAATTTACAATGGCATACTTTTAAGATGGCAGGATTTTATTTGGCGTAATTTCACTTGGCATAATGACAATCTATTAGGGCTTCCAAACAAATATACAAAATTTTATAGATGTATGTAGGTATGTAATTATGTATGTTTGTCCACGCATTTCTCCGCAGCTATTAATCTGATCGTCACAAATTTTTTTCTTGGCTTACATTTACTACAACTTAGGAAACAGTGCAGGTTTCATCAAAATCGATTCAGTAATTTTCAAGATATGGACTAAAGTGTGACGGCCTGACTTATTGATGCGAGCTACGGGTGTAGTGTCAAAAGGAAAACACCTTAAAACCTTGGCTAAATTCTAGTGCAATATTTACAACAAAATTATTACCTACTTACTACAAACAAATATTCCAATTTTTACTTAAAACTAAAAATTGCGAAATAAAAGAGTAAGTAATTTAAAAAAATTAAATCAACTATTTATTTTCGATTTAATTTTTTGAAATTCATTTTTTTGGTTTATTAAACTGTTCAAACCCGTGTACCTCATGGCCTGGCAAGGTCCTTTGGCACCAGACGACACTCCAGTCGCCACGCAACAGACGCTAGATGTAGGGTACCTACTTACCCCAAGAGGATAACAACACAACTTATATCTTCCGGCTCGTGGTTCGGTGTTAAACGGTTCCTGGTCGGCTCGTTTAAACGTCCCCAGGAATTAATCTTTTTTTTCCTTTTTTGCGGATGGGAAATCATCAAATGACCCCTCACGCTCTGGGTGGAGCGGAAGGGAGTGTCAGACTCTTACTGACTAAAACCCACCCGTGTTCCTTCCTTAGCCCTTTATGTTCCGGGCTAGCGGTAGCCCTTTCGGACAATCCCGCTGACCCGGCAGGCTTCGACACTAACGGGCCCCTTCGCTGATGCTGACATCTCTTTGAGGCGCGCATTTTCTGAAGTAGACAGCGATCATCATGCTGAGATAGGAGCCTTTTTGGCCTCGTATAGGACTTTCTGTTTCATTTTTCTTTTTGTTACTTTTTTAAATTAAAAATTGGTAAAATTTTTTTTTTTTTTTTGACTGTGTTTAGTTTAGTTCGAGTCGCAATAAATACTTTTTCTTTCTTTTCTTTATGTAAATACAACAGTAGAAGTAGGTCACATAACTAAAGGTGACATAGAAAATGCCAATTTATTTTTAAAAGCTGGACCGGCTTTACGCTTTTTTCATTAGCCTATACGGGTAATTAATATTATTTTATTTTTATTTATATTTACAGCACCAATCAATACCAATACTAGGAATATTGACTGAGCTGGTACTATAGCAATTAAGGGGCCTACTGTGTTATTACAAGTGGCCAGTGACCTATATAGCCAGTGCCAATGGTTTGTCACCTGCCGATGTATTCTATAAAAATCTCATTATGAAAATTTTGGTGAAGTGAGATGTCAATAGTGTAAATCCTTAGTGTAAGGTGGAATGACAGCTCATATCACATAAGTTTTCACGTTGAGGTTTTTACAGGATATACCGGTTGGTTTTTTATTAGGGTTAGCAAAATGGTAAAACGGAACCCTTATGGTGAGACTCAGTCTGAAATTTAAAAACTTGATGGTACGGAACCCTTGGTGCGCGAGTCCGACTCGCTCTTGCCCAGTTTTTTTTTTATTTGTTAGATTATGCTGTCCCACTGCTGCAGACATTCGGGCTTCTGACTAACCGTAACGACTGTCAAAGATCCACGAATGACAGCCGGGACCAACGGCTTAACGTGCTTTCCGACGCATGGAGGGGTCTCGGTATGTAAAGATGGTCACCCATCCACAGACCAACCGCGGCAAGCGTAGCTTGACCTGATCGATCAACCTGTGAGGCTGTTATTATTAACGTGCTTTCCGACGCATGGAGGGGTCTCGGTATGTAAAGATGGTCACCCATCCACAGACCAACCGCAGCAAGCGTAGCTTAACCTGATCGATTTATTATTTAACCACGGGTCCCTCCGGAACTTTACTTACTACAAAATGATAATAAAACGAGAATCATTACAAAAGCTTCCCTCTCAAAATATTGAAAGAGGAAGCGCCATCGTACTTAAAAGGCTATAGCATCCATTTTGTATTCTACAGTGAAGTTTAAACAACTTTTGTGGTATTTTGTTAATAGCAGATCCCGGCGAGCCATTGAAGCGATCAAACTCTGTCATGTTTTCAAAATACTTTACTTAACTTGTAAATTTTGAAGCTTTTGAGTAGGAGGCTGTGGTTGTACGTATTAAGAGTGAATTGGGAAGGGTTTTTAAAGGACTTTTTCTTTTGTTCTGTGTTCATCATCTGCCTAGCCTTTTCCCAACTATGTTGGGGTCGGCTTCCAGTCTAACCGGATGCAGCTGAATAACAATATTTTACATGGAGCGACTGCCTATCTGACCTCCACAACCCAGTTACTGGGTAATACGATACGCCTTGGTAAGACTTCTTATGACTTATGTTCTGTGTTAGCAATAATAACGTAATGTATTACTGCGTAATGTAGCCTTGTTGATTTCTTGTGAAGACTATAGAGGTATGAGGAACAGGGTGTAAAGTTCACTCATACTCTACATATAGAAAAGGGAGGATCCGACCAGACGGGTGTTGTGTCTGGCGGGCATCTGCCCGATGATTTATGTCGGGCCGTTGTATCTATGCTGTTGCGCGGTAAACTCTGCTTGCGCGATGCAGGATTTTGCGTGACGTCAGTATGACGCGTTGTTCACATGTGGCGTTGTAGATACCGCTACAAGACAATGGTTTTCAGAGCGTTTCTTAGTTCTGTAACGATTTTCAACTGGATAAACATAGGCTTTCGGTAGCTTATGACCCATAAATTTTTGACTTTCCAACATCGATATCAGATGATAGAATGTTCCTTCGTATAAGTTAACAACGCATCAGCAATCTTTTGTGTGTTGCCAAAAACCACTATACCAGAAGTTCCCATTCTAATATCTCTCTAAAGTACGTATCTTCATTTCTCGTGACGAGAGACAATCCGAGAGACTCGACCTGGAACTCGAAGAATGTCTTCTTCAAGTTCCTGAAAAACCCTACCATTACTGTATTACACATTCAATTTTTCAAACTACTTTAGATGATATGATTCCAACAAAACAAAAATGAAAGTTTCTTTCAAAAACTTTTTTTTTTTCTTTATCCATACACAACACAGAGCACGGGCACATCCCGGCGAGCGCTGTTAGAGACGAAATTGTTAGCACTCTCTAAACTTTCTTCCTCCTGAAAAGTTACTTCTTTTACACTTACGAGGTTTTCACTAAGCGTGTTCGTTAAGAGTGCCCCCCACACTGCTCCATTGCGTTGCGTTGTAACGTCACAGCACAAGATTTTGATTCGACAACGCAATGGAGAAGTGTGCCATGTTTTAAAATTTATACGTAAAATGACGCGCTACGACGACGCAGCTCAGCGCAACGGAGCAGTGTGGCTTCACTGACACTAATGACGTATACAAACATACGCTTTTTGAATGACGCGGACGGACCGTGACAGAAGTAAGCGTTCAACGCACTTCCGGTGCCACGAATTTTATTAGTACTGTCGTCGTATTTGCCGTGGTCGTGTGGCCTTTCCGTGGTCTACGCTATCACACTAATATCATAAAGGCGAAAGTTTGTGAGTGTGTGTGTGTTTTTATGTTTGTTACTTCTTCACGCTCAAACGGCTGGACCAATTTTGATAAAATGTTGTATGGAGGTAGCTGACACCCTGGATTAACATAAAAGCTACTTTTTATCCCGATATTCCCACGGGATCGACATTTATGGGGGTGAAACCGCGGGGCGCAGCTAAAAATAAACCTCTTTCTTTTAAATATTCTCTCTTAAAAATGAGAGCAGTAGAAACTAGGTTGTAAGTTCAAACCCTGACAGGCGCATTTCTTTGTGTAAATTATTTCATCACCACTGCTCTCAAAACGGTAACATTGATCCGCTACCTCGTATCTTTTCAACATTCTCAATTAAAAATACCTCAAAAATAAAATCCAAAATTCCTCTTAATCTGTACGCTAACTGAAATCAAACGCGCGTGTTGACTTCCCGCGCAATTAATTGGCAACGTCTCATCGCTATTGTGGCGCGACCGAATTTGTTTCAGAACTTCAGACTGAAGTATTCTGAAATGATTTATTGTTTCAAGTGAAGTTGAAAGTAGGTTGTCTTAAGTGTTGATGAGTTCTTAAGAACTAGAACTTCAGTTCTAGTATTGATATTTTTGAATAAGAAATATGTTTTGACCTATATTAACTTAAGGAGCTCAACGATTCGACGAACAATACCAAAGAAAGGACATTTGGGTAGGCCACATAAATTACTCAAACTGCCAGACCATTAAAAAAACTAACGGAACAGAGAGAATAAAAAAATTAATAAAATAACCCCACATTGTCTTCACATTAACAATAATTAAAATAATAATAATACAATACAATAAACATAACTTAAGATAAATTACTTTACCATAGGAAGACAATATAAAAGAAAATACAACCTTAGATTAACTTATCCACACTAATATTATAAAGGCGAAAGTTTGTGAGTATGTGTGTGTGTTTATATGTTTGTTACTTCTTCACACTCAAACTGCCGGACCAATTTTGATAAAATTTTGTATGGAGGTAGCTGATACCCTGGATTAACATATAGGGTACTTTTTATCCCGATATTTTTACGGGATCGACATTTACGCGGGTGAAACCGCGGGGCGCAGCTAGTTAGTTAATAAATAATAGATACTCAGTTTAATTTTAGTGTAATTATTATACGTAAGACGACTGCAATAAACGTGATCAAATGTTATGAAAAGTTTGGGATCATAATTAATAATAATATCATGAAAATCTATTCGTACAATAGAAGTTCCGTTAAACTGACAGTTGAATGCAAACAACTGGACCCGGTTGAACCATTGTGGTCACAGTTCAAGTTTCAGGGAATAGCAAGAAAATTAACTAACTAATAGCTGTTTAGTTTGGCTTAGTTGTTTGGTCATTTTTTGTTATAAAACTATAAAGGGCAGCTGTAGGCGTGTTTAGTAGCTTATCCCTGGGTTTTGTTTAAAACAAGCGACTTCCTGCCTTGCACAGTAGGCGACACATGTCGAAACATCGAGATGTCTGTGCTGTGTCTAAATGTTAATAATAATATTAATATTTAGACACAGCACAGACATCTCGATGTAATTATGACGGCACGGTTGGCGCAGCGGTTAAGCAATTGACTGCTGCGCTGCGTGTCGCGGGTTCGATTCCCGCACGGAACAAATATTTGTATGACCTACAAGTAGTTGTTCCGGGTCTGGCTGTTTGTGTACGTGAATTTAAATGTTTGTAAACGCACCCACGATACAGGAGAAATTCCTAGTGTGGGGCAACGTTTTTAAAAAAAAAAAAATTATTAACTAGCTGCGCCCCGCGGTTTTGTCGATCCTGTGGGAATATCGAGATAAAAATTTGGTCCAGCCGTTTGAGCGTGAAGAAGTAACAAACATATAAACACACCCCCCCCCCCCACACACACACACTCACAAACTTTCGGCAAAAACGTAAGAAAATTTGAATTCCATGGGCCACCTTACCTTCCGCCTTAACCCACTGTACTTACCTTACCTGAACTTTTCTCAGAATTTCGACCACACAAGTACACTTTCGTCAACTGTACAGACAGCCGCACATCAATGGTAACAATTTGATATTGGCAGCGGCTTTATGCTGTATCACTACTGAACGGTTGAATGTACCAACATTATTCTCAGAAACTCTAACCACACAATTTCTTACAGCATTTTCATTTCCATTTTTTCTCACCATTCGTCTTCACCAGCGTCACCTTACTATGTCCGAGACTCTATTCAAGAAAACTCGGCCATAGACACGCGTTTTTTTTTTATTTGCCATGTCCTTTAAGTCACGCCATTTTCTAAGGCACCATCCTTTAAAAGCTGAGCTCATTTCTTCACATTGAAGGCGTCAAAAGGAGTTTCTTTGGCCTGTCAAAAGATGAAAGGTTTGTGTCTTAGGCACGTATCTCACTTTGAAGCGAGTAGAGTTAGCAACTAATAAGGTTGTCGCTAAGTTTCGATCGATCAGGTTAAGCTACGCTTATCGAGGTTGGCCCGTGGATGGGAGACCATCTCTTTACATACCAAGACGCCAACTATGTTGGGGTCAGCTTCTAGTCTAACAAGATGCAGCTGAATACCAGTGTTTTACATGGAGCGGCTACCTATCTGACCTCCACAACCACTGGGTTGTGGAGGTCAGATAGGTAGCCGCTCCAAACTGTTCTGGGTAATACGCTACCCCTTGGTAAGACTGGTTGTCAGACTCTCAGGCTTGTAACTACCCGTAACGACTGTCAATGATCTACAAATGACAGCCGGGACTCTGGCTTAACGTGCTTTCCGAGGCACAGAGGGGTCTCGGTATGTAAAGATGGTCACCCATCCACAGACCAACCGCGGCAAGTATAGCTTAACCTGATCGATCGATCTGTGCGGCTGTTATTATTTAACCACGGGCCCCTCCAACTATTAATATAGGTATGTATCACTCATTTACTTTCACGAGACCTACAATCTTTTGTATGTTTCCTAAGCTAGATTTAATAGCAAGTCGCTTCCTCGTCGTGCGGTGAGACAGGTGCTTTAGATGAAGGTTTTTACATCCTATTCATTAAATTTTACGATTTTTGTGTAAGTAATTAAATTTTTGGTAGATAAGTAGTTTCGCTGGGCTAGTGAAAAAGAAGTTTTGAATGTGGAAGGATATCTCTGAATGGGTGTTTTTTACCCGACTGTGGCGTAAAGGAGGGTAATGTTTTTTTTGTCTATTGTGAGAGGAATTGAGATTTTTTGATTTGAATATTTTATTTGGTACCTACTTATTTTGGTAGGTTGGTAGACCATCTTTACATACCGAGACCCCTCCGTACCTTGGAAAGCACGTTAAGCCGTTGGTCCCGGCTGTCATTCCACTTTGACAGTTGTTACGGGTAGTCAGAAGCCCGAAAGTCTGACAACCAGTCTTACCTAGGGATATCGTATTACCCAATAACTGGGTTGTGAAGGTCAGTAAGGCAGTCGCTACATGTAAAATACTGGTACTCAGCTGCATCTGGTTAGACTGGAAGCCGACCCCAACATAGTTGGGAAAAGGCTAGGCAGATGATGATGATGATGATGACTTATTTTGGTAGATTACTGTTAGCAGGTAGCCAGTTACTTAGTTTTCATTTCTTTCTTTAAATAAGTTATGTAGCATCAACAATTCATTTATTGCTAAAAACCAATATGATTCAATTTCTTATTTATTTTTATACAATTTTTACAAAAAAAATATATACTTAGATATCAAAAAAATCCCGAGTGATCTTGTTTTAAACGTTATAGTTACAGTTGGGTTTATTGATTTTTGCTTTTGCCGTCGCGAAGTCGGGTATGAAAGTACCTACTGACCAACTAAAAGCTCTGTGAAAATTAAATTACTTATGTATTAAAAAATTCCAAGTCATAGAAAAATATCCACCTATGTATAATAATATGGCTCCTTCAACTCCAGTAAAACGAATAAAAACCGGCCAAGTGCGAGTCGGACTCGCACGCGAAGGGTTCCGTACCACAAGGCATAAAACGCCGAAAAAAACGTTTCTTTTATACTCCTTTAAATTTTAACTAAGTATATTTTATTTTTATTATTTGTTGTTAAAGCAGCAACAGAAATACATCATCATCATCTGTGAAAATTTTATCACGGTTCATGAGATACAGCCTGGTGACAGACGGACAGTCTTAGTAATAAATAGGGTCCCGTTTTTACCCTTTGGGTACGGAACCCTTAAAAACAACCTCAACGAGTCTTTTAAACTAGAAAACAATAGACATACCCCCTCAACTTGGTAATGCAGCTATGTGATTCCATATCCTTTCGTAGGTGCGAGATCTATGTTAACTGTTCGCAATAATTCTACATTGTCTCCACCATGTATGGTGGGCCATAGAATTTATTGCCCATAGACAATGGACCGGCCAAACATCTGTTCTTACCTTTAAGGGTGCAATGTTAGGAATTGGAATGTGTTGTCATTTACAACACATTCACATAGTAAGTTTTTGAGAAAAAGGTTTTTTTTTTATTTGGGTCTTATAACTTGGTACTTTAATAGCATAATCAGAGTCAGGCTATAATGTTCCCACTGCTGGGATACAAGCCTCCTCTTTTCGAGAGGGACTGGGCCCAGTGCGGGTTGGAAGATGTCACATGTCTTCGATTTTTTATGCTTTAACGATTATTTCTTTCACCGTTTTAAAATCAGTAGTGATAAAACTATTTACACAAATAAAGGCTAAGCACGCACTACGAAATGTAATAAAATCTGTGAACAATACCAATATACTAGAGTACACTGCGGTAAATAATCGCTTGAAAAAATATAGTAGCGGTCGGGAATTTATTGCTCAAGAACATGCGATTAATAAAATCACATCGCAGTGCGCGCTTAGCCTAAAGCGCCTGACAGCGTTCAAACCCGCGTGGGTTTGAACGCTGCCCCCGACTTACGGTTCCTTCAAACAGGCGCGATACGCGATAAAATCGCGCGCGACACAAAGGCACCGCAAGTCGCGCAACGAGCGGTGCCTTTGTGTCGCGCGCGATCATATCGCGTGTCGTGCCTGTTTGTAAGAGCCTTTACGAGCTGAGGTCGTCCTCGACTCGTAAGTCGGGGTCGTCACCACTGGGGCAGCACTACTTTACTTTACTGGTACTTTAATAATACTGGAAAAATGTGGGATTACTTCCTACTCTTGAGTAATGAATGTTCGTTTTGACGTGAATACGTCTTAAAAATTGCTTCCATAGTGGGGAGCAAGTCAAACTGTATGCCCCGTTTTTGTTATCATTGGTTTCAATGATAACAAAAACGGGGCATACAGTTTGGTGTTGCAGCTTCATATCTATCATCACCATCCTAAATTCAATTACACCATTGGATAGCTAAAGGATCAAAGAATTTATCACGCCAAGTGAGGACTGTGACGCATCGCGCGCGGTTGAGGGGGAAGCGCCGCCATTTTGAGGTAATTTTTTTATTTTCATTGCGTGCACTGACTGAACAGGTCCTCTCAATCTATGTGGTTCTTTCCTCAAAAGACCACCGCAGACATCGATCTACGTGGTCTTCATAATTATAACCTGACCAAGATTATGTCTGGAATTTAAAAGAGACTGTGACCTCTGAGTTTGTTTCGGCCTTTCTTCTCAGAGTAGTCAGATAGGAAACGCCGACATCATCTAGTTTTAAAAAAACATGATTGACGTGTAAAAGTGTTGGTACAAATCTACTTTCAAAAATAAAATCATTTATCATTTATTATAACGTTAGTTAGTAGCCGGGTTTCAACGAAACAGAGAAGCATTTTTCAATATGCTAAACAGTAGCTTTGTAAAATTATCCCTCATCCTTTTATTAATATAAAATTGTAGTACAAACAGGGTGGAATGCTTAAAAGAAGATTAACGAATATAGAGCCTGTGCAAAAAATAAAGCCCTTTTATTACCCCAGTTCGTTAAATCGGCTCATTTTAAATTCACAAACGAAACTGATGCATCGATATTAAGCTCAGATAATAGCTACATTCATTTATTTAACCAATCACAGAAAAAAGGCAAATTTACTTTTTGAAACGAACAAATTGTTTTATTTTCGTATAAAAAAAAACAGTCTCATTTATCACGGTGAAATAAATGAACGCACAGTGTCCCCAACAAGGGCGCCGTGGAAAAAGTTTCTCACCCCGAATTTCGGGCGATTAAATACAAAAACATTTATCGACGGCCACCACAAGTCAATTACTGTGCAATGAAAAACAATTACACGACTGTCCGTTTCGTTGCGGTCGGTTAAATAAAAGTAAACCAAACGAAGGGTTTTTTTGTCATTTATTTTATTCGTTGTCGAACTGTCAGTGTCAAAGTGATTTGCTGTGATTGTTTTTTTTTTTTAATTTGTTGGTTTTACGCGGAGATATTCTACATGTGGCCATGTTTTTGTGCTCAATACTTTTCATCAATCTTCGACTGTGTTCGAAATTGTTCGAGTTATATCAAAAATATCCGCGTCAATTACTCCTTTACTCTCATACATATTACGAATGTTACTCACAAAAATGATTAGGTAGGTACTAGCTGTGCCCGCGACTTCGTTCGCGTGCATGTCGGAAAATAGTTACTCCTATTACTCTTTATAACATTCAGCTATCTGCTAGTGATAGTCTCGTTTCGGAGATTAGCCCGATTAAACAGACAGACAGACAAACAAAAATAAAAAAAATTAAAGTTGTTTTATAATGCTATAAACTTTCATAACGCATTTAGTAAAAAGCTGTTATTTTGACATTAGAAACAGACCCTTCCCTTTTATTTATTTGTATGTATGTATTTGTTAGTGTCTATAGATATTAGTATATAGTACCTAATTTGATATGACAATAGTCTGTTATATAAACCAAGTTTAGTGTGTAATGTTATCGTCATTGAGGACGATAAATCAGTTTAGCCTTCAGTGTTATTAAACGCATGCTCCCCTACGCTGTAGAGCTGGGAACGTGTTTAGATGTGGCGGATTTTCATAAAGCCTTGTAAATGCCAATATTTGTAAATAATTTGTAAATATGTGAGCACCATGTATCTATCACATAATTGATTTACCTGTCATTGCTTCATTTTTAATGCTTGTGGTAGATTAATTTTATTCTAAGTGCATCGTCTTCGCATATAATTATATTATGTATACAAAACCTTGTAAAACATTTTAAAAGAGTAACGGTGGAGTTTCTTGCCCATTCTTCTCCATACGAAAACTACCTTTTGGAATGGGCGACTAGAATTCTATTTTGTTGTAATCTTTGACGTTCAAAAGTGCCTTTGACTTTGTCCGGATAAAGGCACGTGTCGCTAAATGTTTTAAGTAACTTGTGATTACTTGTCTTGCTGAATAAATAAATAAATAATAAAGTCCTGCAGACGGAATTTCGGACATGGCGACCAATGTCGGCAGACACTAGACCAGAACCTTCGGCACAGAAGATATTATAGTGCACAAGTGTGTGCGCAAACAGATGCACTCTCTCTTCCCTCACTCTCATTGTCCGATGAGACGGCAATCCGACACGACCTGAGAAAGATCAGGCGCAGAACCAACGGTTTAACGTGTTTTCCGAGGCACGGGCTATCACACCGCCAACTTCCAAACTCCGGGCTGTTACTAAGAAATTCTCAATGGAAAAACCCAATAACACTTTGCCCGATCCGGGAATCGAATTCCGGACCCCACGCTCAGCAGTCGCCCTTGCGACCACGAGACCAACGCGACTGTCAAATGCTGTATCTAAGGCTGGTTTTATCGTCACGCGTTTCGGCAGCGCCGTTGGAGCGCGCGCGTTCAAAGATGTATGGGGTAGTAGTTGCATTTCAAAGTCACGCGCTTGAGCAGCGCCGTTGAGTAGTATGCGTTTTAGTGTACACAATACATCTTCGAACGCGCGCGCTCCAACGGGTGTGCGTTACCCCAGCCAGATATTGTCGAAAATCGTCATCTATGTGCAAAAGATAATTAGATATACAGCTTCTGTAAATGGTAAGCACATTTTTGAATTTGGTAAAGTGATAGTTTTATAATTATTTGATAAAAACAGTTCCGGCTGGAGTAACGTTACCCCAGCCAGATCTTTTGTTTTATAACGGATATATTGAAATAAATTTTATCTAAATAATTAGATATCAATTTGAAATAAATGGTACAACTTAATTTGTATTTGTATTTGATATGGTTGCGAAGATATTTAAAATCCTGCTGGGGTAACGTTTGCACGATTGCTGTATCTTGGAATTGACTAAACGGATGATTATAATTTTTTACAGGACATCTGGCTAATTAGTTATAATTTGTTACGCAATAAAAGAATCCACAAAAATGCACCGTTTTGAAGTTATTTTAGTAAATAGAAATCTGCTTTAATAGGTTCTAGCACTTCCAATAAGCGCTCCAAAGACTAACTTGAAACGTTATTATATTGGTAATTACTGTCTGTAAATGGTACTGAAGTTTCATTAGTATCCTATACGTAATTAAAAAGTTATAAAGAAAATTCAATTCGTTCCGGCCACGGCGCGCAGCTGAGTTATTTGACGACCGATTAACCGAGTTTCCTGTAGTAGTGGTAATTGAATCTTATATCAATAATTAGATATACAGTTCAATTATATACCTGTGAAATTTCAGACTCTCACACTAATTAATTAACGAGATAATCGGAAAAAAATATTTATGCGCGCAATACATTATACCAACCTTCTAAAATTATTAGCATTATTGTCCTTAAAAATTGGTACAGTCACGAATAAAATTAGTTTGATTGAAAAATTAAACTTACCATACTAAATGTTTTAAATAAACTTTAAATTGTTCAAAGTAAGTATCCACTATGCCATTCTTATATCTACCTACGTTTAACCATTTTAACTACGTTAAAACATCATATTTATGGTAGGTATCTCATTAAGTTAGTAACTAAAACGTAACATTAGGTAAGTATAATATCGTACCTACTTAGTTGGTTGATTTCACTTCGTGGTTGGGTGATTTTCACCCAAAATCTCAAACTTGACAATACCCTGTCAAAATACTTTGCTTAAGTCTGTGCCAACCCCTTCGGCAAGTCACGCCAATCGCCCCTCTTCAGCGGAATCATCTTAAAATGAAAGGGAAAATCCTGTAAATTACACCCCTCAATGGCACCCCATTATTTTATTTGTAAGGGTTCTTTCTCCACGAACACGATTTGAGTGCATCAAAAGAATTGTGAATTGTCATTCTTCTTTCAAGGCGAGAAAAATAGGTCCTAATTTGACTAATAAGGGTGTTTGTTAGGCTAGTATTATGCTATTAATAATATGTATTAGTTACCCGGTAATTCTTACTACAGTGTAGCAATGACGGACTGTCAAGACCCTTTATCTCGGGAACGCGTAGAGGTATCGAGTTGAAATTAAAACCATATACCTACTCAGGTCTACAATCCCTTGAAGCTGTGAAAAAATTGAACACATAGGTAAGTTTTTGTTAAAAAAAAAAATGCGGCCGTTTATGCCTCAAAAAACGTATATTTCGACACTCTCAAGGGATTCAAAGTTTATAGGGTACTTCCCGTTGACCTAGAATCATGAAATTTGGCAAGAAGCAAGGTCATGTAGCACAAGTAAAGGAAAAAATCCGAAAACTGTAAATTTGTAGGTACATTTAAAAAAAATCCCGTGATAAACTATTTGCATACCTACAAATTACGGAACCCTCGGTGCGCGTGTCCGACTCGCACTTGACTGGTTTTTTTTATCACGTATTCAATTCATCAGCTTTGTTTTTTCTACACACCCAAATTAGACAGCACATGTACCCCTAAGGCTGTAATTCCATCAATTTCGCAAAACCTACTCAGTATATATTGTTCGTTATTGGAACACAGTTCATAACGTATTCAGAACAGGTACTAATGTCCTGATTACCCCTGATGAGGGACAGGGTAATTCAGTTACATTCCCATCTCAGGTAACCCCTTTTGTATACGTGTTGAGCTAAATAAGCAATGTATCTAGTTAGGTGTACTTATTTCCGGCACAGTTTAGTTTTTGATATTTTCGACATGAATCCTGCCGAGCTAAGGCCCTCGTTCAAGCATTTCGCAATACTCAAAATAAGTAATTTGTCTTGCTCAAAAAAGTTACGAAATTACTCGCATTGACCCCATGCGAGGGGTCACGGCTCACAAGAGCAGCGTTGCATCCTGCAGCTCAGTCAATCAATCAACTCAGCAGTCCACTGCTGGACATAGGCAAGCAGCTGCAGCACCCTCATCTGTGCTAAAGTATAATCTTTAAGGAACATTGGGAGTACCAGGACGTAACGTTTCAACCAATGCAAGTGCTTTAATTTGTCGTCACAAGAAAGTGCGGTGTCGCCATGCGAATCCATACTAATATTATAAATTCGAAAGTAAATCTGTCTGTCTTTAAGTTACCTTTTCACGCCTAAATCACTCAACGGATTTCGATAAAATTTGTCAGAGAGATAGATTGCATACTGGGGAAGGACATAGAATAGTTTTTATGTGTGAAACCGCGGGGCGCTGCTAGCTAGTAATTAGTATTGTTAAGTATCTAATGCTTAATACTTGACTTTTGAGTGAGGTTACGGTCCCAGAATGGTCAAAGATAACTATTATTGATATAAGTCTAAGAACTTTTGCATTTTGAGCCGTAGATGTTTTTTTTTAAGCACACTGTGCCAGTCGACAGACAAGTGGGAGTCAGACTCGCGCACCAAGGGTTCTTAACAAATTTGTAGGTATGTAAGCACAATTTTATGGTTTTCGGATTTTCTCCTTTACTTGTGCTACATGACAGTGCTTCTTGCCAAATTTCATGATTCTAGGGCAACGGGAAGACTTTACAGTTTCATGTTATTTGTAGCACTTCTCCTACTAAACAAAAATACCTTATTAAAATATTTGACACTTGCTTGAACGTACAGCCATACAGCCTCTACAGTACCTAAACGTGACGCGTCCTTGAAATTTCCCTCTCAATTCAGCATAGCTATTCACAACCACTCGATACGCTTCAGTACCGTACCGAACATCAATCAATGTTATCGTAGGAGTCCTCTAAACGCTATTCACAAGTCCAAAACCCGAAAATGTTGTCAGTTTAAATCAAATAAACGACCGCTATTCTTCCGACAGCTGTTTGCTGTCGGCAAAGCAAATCTGGTTATCGAAATAAATTTTCGATATGATAGCCTGTCGGATGGTTGTGTTGTGAATACCTATGCTGGTCCAATTAACAAATCCCCGCCTACGAAGATTCTTTTTTTTTATTTATTTGAACTGGGTTTGCTCTTGACTCTAGTCTAGCTCAGAGGTGACAGAGAGAAAGTCGACGATGAAGTGAACTTACCCAAAATAAGTCTGTTCACTCTTACTTTGAAGAGATTCGGAGATTCTCTTCAAAAACTTACAAAAGCGCTTGTTGTATTCGCTCAATTAAAGCTCAAGATTTTATTTGACAGACTATCCCTTTCCACGAAAACAAGCACACAATTACATCTCATAGCAACAGTTCCACGCATTTATGTCGATTCATTCCTGCCCCTAAGCCAGGCTTTTCCCTAATCGCATAACGTGTAACCCTCTGAAGGCAATCCGAATCACGCATTCCCTTTACACGTATGTAGCCCTAGTATTTGCTACCTAAATATTGTCCCCAACCCCTTTGAATATTAACTATGTATCTCTATTTAGTGGGAACTAAATAATTCAGGGGTGTGCATATTGACCGTTGGAATACCAAATGTATTGACGACCAAAATGAGAAGGCTCTTCCATTTCCTTCTTGATGAAGGTTTATCCCTTCTTTAAAGGGTGAAGGGATGTATTTTTAGGTGTCAAGTTAAAATGGTCGATGTATAATTAATTTGATGTGAGATTTGATGTTGACAATGCTGTGATTTAGGGTCTTGATTTAAACACACATGTACTTGTATAGCTTGGTGACTTTCATTGTTGTTTTGGTTGGCTAGATTATTCAGTTCAATATTTAGAAACTCTACGGGTCGTCAGAAGCCCGAAAGTCTGACTACTGGTCTTATAAGGGGTATCGTTTTACCAAATAACTGGGTTGTGAAGGTCAGATAGGCAGTCGCTCCATGTAAAATACTGGTATTCAGCTGCATCCGGTTAGACTGGAAGCCGACCCCAACATAGTTGGGAAAAGGCTAGATAGATGATGATGAAAGAAAGAAAGAAAGAAAAAAGTTTATTTGGACACAGTTAGTGAAACACAAAATTAACAAAATAAAAAAAACTATGTTACAACAACAATAGTGTGTGCCTCACTGATGATGATGATTTAGAAACTATGACCCTATGCCGATTGTCATTGGGTACATATTGGCATGTTCACTAAGCACTGGGAAATCAAGAGCATTTTCTTAACAATGCCAAAATGCGTACATAGTACAGAGCTGCAGAAATCGACTCATAAAAAGACTTCATAAATTTTTACATGAAAGTATAGATACATAAGCTAACAAATTCAGTAACTTATTATTTTTCCTAAACTCAACGATGGTGCCAAAATCAGAGACTTTTAATATTCGGAAAAAGTAAAATTGTGGGATGCAAGTGTGCCCTCCCATTCCAAAAAATGCGCTGACACAAAAAATCCCCAAAAATCTTGATGAACCACCAAAACCGTTGATGAATCAAAATAACCCGAATATCTGATAGTGCAAGTTTCAGTCCTTAATTCTGGTACATGAATAGTCTTCCATTGAGGGTCTGCTAAGTGTGGGGGGGGGGTAAAGCGTGAATAATGTCACGTAATCGAGTTGAGCTTACGTCGTGTCGTCAATGCTCCCTGATTGAGTTCATAACGACGTTACCGTCAGACACTGATGAACTTTACTGCTTTGAGGAGTTAAAAGAGAGGAGGTAGCGGAATGGCGAAAGGAGGCCAGTACCTACTTACCTTTTATCGGTGCAAGGTGTGCCTTTCCAAAGACCCAACTTATCACAAGACATCGGATTTTGTGATATCCGCTATCCGAAGGGGTAATTGCGTAATAGTAGGAATAGCATTCATTTTGACAGTTCAACAACATTCATTGCTTTAAGTACATTATTGAGCAGACAAATGTTTTGAACATCAATTAGCAAAATACTTCAAAATGATTCGGATCGTGATTAATAGTGTTTTATGCAATTAGGGTGCGATTCAAGCCATTTCTCTAAACCTTCTTCAGATTACGGTCCATCTAGCTAAGCAAGTAGTGTGTCCTAATAAAATTAGGTCATTTTCTATTGACAATTATTCCCAGATAAGTGAAAAGAAATAATTAGTCTGGAAAAAGGAATCAGGAGAGGTAAATATGGCTTGCAATGGACGATTGCCTCCTTAATTTATCACAAGTAAGACATTCATCATCATTATAACAGAAGAAGTAGTTTCCCAATGTTAAAATACAGCAGCTTGCAATGAAGGATTGCTTTTTTAATAAATACAATTAAGACATTCATTAAAATCATAACAACAAAAAAATTTGGAAAATCCAAAAATACACGACTCCTAATGTTTATTTGATCGTATAAAAACCATAGATATAGATATTATGTCAGTTAGTTTTTTATTAATTATAATTAAACTAAATACGTATATAAAAGAGCCATTTTCAATAGGGTTCCTCATAATATGGGTGAAACCACGGATATCGACGAATCTATTAAAAAAAATTGACTCAATTAATTGTTTTTTTTAGCAAGCTACAATGTTTTCAGGTGTCACACTTGATTGTCGGGAATTTTTTTTGAAATATTTTGAAGATATTTTCGTTTCTACTGCATTAAATCAATTTATGAAAACTACAGCTTTAATATCCATTAAAATATTATCTATACAATGGTATATAAATTAAGTAGGTTCTGTTTACTAGCAGGAGATATAGAAGATACAGTAGAAATATACATATTCTGCCGAAAACAGCCAAGTTCCGGTCGTAATGGTGATTCTTGGTTTGGTTGCTGGGTTTGGTGGGTGGGGTGGGCCGCCACCTAATTTTCCCGGCCAAAACTCTAGAAAGTGATGAAGGGCGGGCATTTTGGGAATTTTGACACTCAAAAAGTTGCGACTCTAAGCTTAATTTGCCATAAAGGGGTGAATTTCAAAACGCCATTTCCCTCTTCTTCGTACCATACCCCACGACGCTCTATGTTCAAACGACACCGTCTGGAAAGTACGAACAAAGGTGAATTTGTTAGCCAGGATCGAGGCGCTACAATCATTCTATTATTGGAACTTTAAATGCTGAAACGCTATTAACATACACTAATTGCACCTTGTCTCTTGAAGACACGGTTCTAGAGATAGTGCTGGAAGATTGAAGAATGAACTATGACGTTACGCAACTGAAACGTACCTATTTAGAAATACAGGGTGGCCAGGACATCGATGGGCAACCTGTTGTCATGGATCCAGTAATTATTTTGAACCCCCTGTGTTGAAATTGTCCGCCGGTTATTTAAAAAAAAAATGTTGTTTGTTACTCTACTGAACCGAGCGCTCGGCGAATCCTGGACAGTCACACCCAACACCTTATTTGACTGGCCAATTCTTCCTTTGCGGTGGTAGGGCTAACGCCCGCCTGGTTTGCGACCACCCCCTCCCACCGGATTCCGGCGTCAAGCAGCCTGCTGTGTTTCGTCGATGCGTAGGAGTACTCCAATATGCCCGACTAAAGAGACATGACATCCCTAATCTCGTGAAAAGATTCCCACAATGAGACATAGAGAGAGTATGTTGGAAAGAGAATTTTCAGAACCTTATGGCTCTCGGCGATAACATTCTAACAGATCTTTATCGGCCAGAAAACTGGCTTATTGTTCCTGGAACAGATCGCCATGTAACACAGATCCACCACAACAAAAAAAAATAGGCACTGAGCCTAGTTCCTGACGGTAGCTGGGATTAGTAACAAGTCAAAAGTAAGATTTCTTTAGGAATAAACGTTTGTAGACCAAACAGTTTCCAGGTCCCGCATAGGTATCCACAACCATCCGACAGGCTATCGTATCGAAAATGACACATTTTGATAACCTGATTTGCTTTGCCCCCGACAGCAAACAGCCGTCGGTAGAATAGCGCTCGTCTATTTGATTTAAACAATGATGGTCCAGTGGTAACAACCACGACTTACGAGTTGTAGCTTGTAGGTTCGAACCCAGACAGGCGCTTTAGATTATTCTATCACCACTGCTCTCAAAACGGCGAAGGAAAACATCGTGGGGAAACCGGCATGTTCTAGAACCAAAAATTCGAAGACATGTGACATCTACCAAGCCGCACGGGGCCCGCGTGGTGGATTACGGCCCACTCCCTCTCACTGAGAGGAGGCCTGTGTCCCAGCAGTGAACTCGGAACGTTATATAGGCTAATTACGTACGTTACGTTTTTAGTATTTGATTTAAACTGACAAAATTTTCTGGTTTTGGACTCGTATACAGGGATAAGAGGACTCCTACGACAACATTGATCAATGTTCGATACGGTACGGAACCGTATCGAGTGGTTGTGAATAGCTATGCAAGTCTGTATGTAAAGGTATTCACGATACAGTCATAATTCCCAGTGTGTGGCGATTTTCTTTTCAGTAACTGTTCTGTGGAAAAAAACATATTCCTTTACTAGCTTTTGCCCGCGACTTCGTCCGCATGATTTTCTTGGCCCCGCGACCCACCCCGTCGCATCGCATCGCCTGCCCAAAATTTCACACAAAACACAGAACACAGGGACACACGGATAGAAATTACCCGGAGCTCCTAAGGAACCTAGCGTGATGTTGAATAGCCTATAGCCTTCCTCAAGAATATCAAGGGCTACCAAATGCAAAAAAAAAAAATTATCCGGCTGGTATTTCTAGAGTTTAGCGCGTTTAAACAAACTCTTCAGCTTTATTAATAGTATTAGATAAAACCTTCCTAGAATATTAAAACGGGTCTTCTACCAAAGGAGCCAAAAAGCCATCTTACCATAAAAATAGCAATCCTCAGGTTATCGCACAAAAACGGTACAAATTCACATCTGTTCTTATAATGCAATATGGAGAGGGGCGTGTATTTTATTTTTATGGCTCCGAATCTCCTTAAGAAGGCTCTCGTCCCCGTATCAACTGAGGGCGTTTTATTTTTGTTGCTGTAGTGTTATTTTTACTGCCCAATTGCATTTGTTTCAGATGTGTTTGAAGTAATGGAGCTTTTGATAGGCTTCTTATGTTGCGGGGTAATTGCGTAACACACTTGAAATGGCAACGCTTTTCATTTTGATAGTTCAACTAAATTTTTACGTTGTCCAGCCGATGAATTTTGAAGCAAGTGCATAGTAAAATAAACTCCTGCAAAATCTTTCGAATCGCCTGCAAAGTCTGTCGAAGCACCGTTGGCCGGTGGAATAGACGAGTCCTGGAGTGGAGACCGCGTATCGACAAGCGTATTGTGGGACGCCCCCCAGCTAGATGGACGGACGACCTAAAGAAGGTGGCTGGGGTAGACTGGATGCGGAAGGCGGAGGACAGGGTGTATATATAGAGAATTGAAAGGTAACATCTGATGTTCCCTTAGTAAAAGTACTGAGCGACCTATATCGCTCGAAATACTTCCTCTGAGTATACAACTAACTTTTTACACCAAGTAGGTACTAAATTTAAGACTAACTAACAAACAAAAGGACACTGAGTCATCATCTGCCTAGCCTTTTCCCAACTATGTTGGGGTCGGCTTCCAGTCTATCTGTCCAGCTGAATACTTATAGTTTTTCATGGAGCGATTGCCTATCTGACCACCACAAACTAGTTACTGGGTAATACGATACTCCTTGGTAAGACTGGTTGTCAGACTCACACTCCTGACGACCCGGAACGACTGTCAAAGATTTACGAATGACAGCCGGGACCAACGGCTTATCGTGCACGAGACACGGAGGGGTCTTGGTATGTTAAGATGGTCGCCCATCCACGGACCAAGCGTAGCTTAACCTGATCGATCAATCCGTGTGACTGTTATTACTTGGCCACAAGCTCCTCCAATAGGATACCGAGTCTGACTAGGTATTTCAGGCGAAAAAGTAACAAAAACCACTGCACCAATGGAATTAACAGTCTATGGTAACAACTATAAGTTTGTGAACATAACAATAATAGAATCTGAAATAAATGAATATGTCAAAGCCCGTGTTTTGTTTTTGCCCTAATCAACAACAACCAACACAGAACTCGATCTAAATAAATCAATCCAATCTGCAATATTGTCACACACATTTAACATGGTTATAAAAACTGAATTAAATCCTTTGAGTTATACAAAGCGAATTTGAACGACAAAATTGATCAACCTGTGCAATACAAATAAATTGAACGCTTGCAATATTTGGATGACAATATTTTTGTTTTATAACTATACAATTTTATGGCCTGTCCTCGACCGGCACAGATAGAGGATTTATGGTACTATTATTGTAAAACTTTGTGTCACATTGTGTCTGTTTGGTTGTCCGTCTGCAGGTACAGACGGCACATCAAGCAACTACAATCTGTCAAATATCTTTAGTAGATTTTCAACTTTATCGCTAAAGCATAAGGTTCACAGTTGATTGGGAAAATTTGAGAGTTTCGGGTAACTTGATGTGCTGGCGTCTGTACAATCATTGTTTCTCGAATTCATGAAAAAATCTCTTATTTACTTAGTCTTTTTTCTGCGGCCATTTGCAAAGTGTTCAGTTGCGTAACACACTATCAGTAGCAATGGCTTTCATTTTGACAGTTCAACAAAATTCATTGCGTTATTTACGTTGTTGAGCAGACAATCTTTTCTAACATACGAAGCAATAGATTAGCAATATCCTTCAAAATGATTCAGATTCTGATTGATGTGTTACGCAATTAAATTATGCAGGTCATCTTTTCGAAATTTATAGATCTTTCTTAGAGCGAATAGGGTTCTATTTCAAAGGTTTCACAGACAGGACTGGTCTTGTCCCTACATTTTGACGAGTTATACGAATATAAATGTAGGGAACAGCTGACTTTTTTTTCGCGATTTCAGGTTTGGTCCCATAGTAAAAGTTGTTCATAATGATGAGTACAATGACTTCTTAACATGTTGTTAATGTTTTACCAATAACCCCGTATAGCCTGCAAATAACACGAAAACCAAAAATAAATTTAAGCTTTACATATATAGTTAATGTTACTGATACCAATTTTCAGAGCCCTAAAAACTAACGACTTCACATAAAAAATCAAATTATTTTCCTAATATATTTTCCACCTGCACAAACCGGGGTGAATCCCTAGTCTTTCATGAAAATAGGCTATGAACCGTTTCAATATTCATAGAATTTAAAAGTAATATGCAGATTATGGTAATATAAAGCTTTTGGCGAGATCGATGCTATAAATTGATAGATCACAATTTTGTCGCCATTTTCAATCAGTTTTATGAACATTTTTGAATTTAGGAATGAGAGTTAAAAAGTGACTGGCTTGTGTTTTGATTGGGTTTTTGTTGTCTAGCACTTACTTATCCACTAGTTTCGTGGATAAATTCGTCTAACAGATGACATCGTGGCAAAATACTGGGGGCTTACCATCACCTCTTAAAGCAGGGCAGAAGTTGAACTGCACTACTTTTTTGTAGTAAGACGTCATACAAAAAAAGTAGTGCAGTTCAACTTCTGCCATGCTTTGCTTGTCCTTTTCTGAAATAGAAAGAAAAATGTTAACATAATACCGGACCAAGTAGTCAGTTTTGTTTAAAGAACTATTTCAATAGTCTGTTCTTGTTTAGTATATCAATGACAGTTACCTCAGTTCATGAAACAAAATAATCTGCTTGATTCAAAAGATAAACCTTGTTTAATAAGACCGTTACTGCTTAAGGGGCTTACCAGTACCTAAACGCAAAAAACGCAAGTTTTAGAACCATAAGTATAATTTACAAGGGTCGATTCGCCCGTTCCGAGTAGATTTGTGCGTATCGACCAATAAGCCAACAGCATCATCATATTGCTATATTGCTGGACGACTCTGGCTTAGGAAGGCTAGAGACAGAGAACAGTGGCGTGCATTGCAGGATGCCTACAATATCATCACATGTTTTTATCATCATCATCATCATTTGCCTAGCCTTTTCCCAACTATGTTGGGGTTCCCAACTATGGTAGAGCAGTGGTGGCAAAGGGGTAACGACCGCGACTTACGAGTCGTAGGTCGTAGGTTCGAACCCAAACAGGCGCTTTACTTTGTGTAAATTATTTCATCACCACTGCTCTCAAAACGGTGAAGGAAAACATCGTGAGGAAACCGGCATGTCCTAGAACCAAAAATTCGAAGACATGTGACATCCACCAACTCGCACTGGGCCCGCGTGGTGGATTACGGCCCACTCCCTCTCACCGAGAGGAGGCCTGTGTCCCAGCAGTGGGAACATTATAGGCTGATTATGGTATGGTTATGGTATGGTTGGGGTTCGCTTCCAGTCTTACCGGATGCAGCTGAATACCACTATTTTACATGGAGCGACTGCCTATCTGACCTCCACAACGCAGTTATACTGGGTAATACGATATCCCTTGGTAAGACTGGTTGTCAGATTTTCGGGCTTCTGACGACCCGTAATGACTGCCTAAGATCCACTTAGTAAGACGTAAAGATGGTCACCCATCCACAGACCAACTGCGACAATCGACCCGCGCGGCTGTTATAACTTAGCCACAAGCCCCTCACATGTTAATTTAAATACCAACTGGAATATAAAAGACACATAAACCTATATATTAAGTATACGGTACCTAGTTAAGTTCATCTGACAATATCTTAACGGCGCGGGTGCGGCCGCAATTAATTTCAGTTGGGCTTGCGGTCTCCTCCAGACGTGGTTACGATGGTGGGTTCCACACGGGGCTTTGCGACAGGGGTGTATGGTTTTAGGATTTTTCCGGTGAATATAGGGGGAATTAGAGTTGTTATAACAATTTTCCGAAAAAAACTTTTTATTTTTAAGTAAAACTGCTATTACAAAATTTGGGAATTGTTAGAGAATTGCTTGAAAGCCATGTCACGGGTGGGGTCGCGTGGTGGATTATGGCCCACTTCCTCTCACCGAGAGGAGGCATGTATCTCAGCAGTGGGAACATTGTAGGCTAATTATGCTAAACTTAACTAAATTTTGTGCTGATTAGGTAATCACCACAATTAATAAGCTAATGTATGGTCATGTAGGTATTTATATATTTTTTTAAATCTTTAATTGTAATTTAATGTTGTTTTAGATCTAAATGTAAATACTATAATTACATTTTGACACAATGTAAAACTGATAATGAAATAAAGAATAAATAAATTAATAATGAAATGTAAGAGTTTTCAAGTACCTACCTATATAATGTAAAAATGTGCCCTAGCATAGAATATAATTAGCTTATGTAATATCTACTTTTTGTAGGATTCAAAACGACCTCCACCCAATAGCTTAGTACGGAACGAACTCCTAACACAGAGACACAAATGTGTAGGGGCGATACAAATGGCGAATCGACCGCAGCAATCAATTATAAAACGGAATTGTTCCGAATCGCACGCGCAACCATCGCCTTTGTTCCCTTATGTATTGGCGCCAATAATTTAAATTTTAGTTGGAACTGTGCTATAGATATACTTAACTACCTTACGTGTGTGTGTATTTTGGAGTGAGGAGGGTGGAGGATATTGCTTTGATAGCGTTATTGTTAATATAAAATGACTTGTTTCATGTTTATGCTCTTAGGGTGAATTTCACCAATGAAATTGAACTCTATCAGCCGTAGACAGAGTAATCTATAGACTCATGGTATCCGTGTCACGGAAAGGGACAAAAAAATCCGGCAATCTTCATCATACTATCATTTTTACAGCTTATTACACTGCACCTTACCATTTTCACAGTTGCGCAAATGTACCTACTATTATTTAATTATCCACGAAAAAGATGTTATTTTCCGTTTCCGAACGCCAAACTTGTTGTGCACATTGATGTGCTTAGCCGACACGCAGTAAGGAACAGAAATATTCTTACTCTGTCTCTTTTCTTTGCAAGGGACGTTAATATTTCTTTTTCTTGTGCGAATGAAAAAGAAGATATGCAGCAGTCTATAGTTTACTCTGTCTACGCTATCAGCACATCTAAACCGCGTTTTAGAGCTGTCAGTGTCATCATCGGGGAATGTTGACACTGACAGTTCTTGAGCGCAGTTTAAATGAGTTGATCGCGTTTTGTTTCACTGGTGTTTGCCCTAAGTAGTTACCGTGATAAGAGAGCTTTCACAAGCATTCAGACATGGGTGGCTGCCTTTTTACCGTATGTGACCAAAAACTGCTGTTAAAATTTTTAAAATCATAAAAAAACATGTAAAAAATAGTAGCCTACCGGAATCGGGATCAGGGTCCAAGCTACCGGTGGTCAGGGGCTCATGAGAGAGAACCTTCTAACTATACGCACAGTGTCCAGTAGTACCTACCTCTTTCTGGACCAAGCCTTTGATTCAACTGCCTAACGCTGCATATTATTTTTTATCACAAATATTCAAAAAGAGCTCGTGTACCTATTCTTCGTAAACAGGGACTAAAATAGCCCTTTAATCCCCAGGGACTAAAAGTGATTTGGATTTGGAATGTGGATATTTATAGTAAAAGTTCCAATCACCAAAGAGATCAATCACAAACAATGTATGAACAAGTAGTAAGGCTGTATGATAAAGTAAAACGCGAGCGAGCTTTTTTCTTTATTTCATAAAAAAAAAAGTTTGTGAAAAAATAAAAACGCGCGAAAAGCATTCTGCCTACTTTCGTAATTGTTTACTCAAAATTGTATGTAAATAAATAAACGAAGGTACAGACGCCAGCAGGTCAACCTACCCGAAACTGTCAGATTTTCCCAATCAACCTTGAACCTTATGCTTTAGCAATAAAGTCGAAAATCTAATAAAGAAATCTGACAGATTGTAGTAACTTGATGTGCTGGCATCTGTACCATTCTTATTCATAAGTTGCACTTCAATGATCCACGAATGACAGCCGGGACCAACCGCTTAACGTGCATTCTAAGGCACGGAGGGGTCTTGGTATGTAAAGATGGTCACCCATCTACGGACCGACCGCGGCAAGCGTAGCTTAACCTGATCGATCGACCTGTGCGGCTGTTATTACTTAGCCACAAGCCCCAAAGGAGGTAAAGGAGTATTATGTATGACGCAAATAAGTTTTAGTGAAACTTGAATATTTATAAGAATTTACATTAGCGTTTCTCACACTCCACTGCTGCTAACCAGTGGCGGTACCTTCATAGAAGCAGAAAAGCCCGGCTTGCCCTAATAAAATCATAATTCACAACAACAAAATCAATAAAAAATATATTCAAAAAATTCCAGTCAATTAACTCGAACTCAAACATTCATGACATATAATACAATTTCGAAATCCGAACTAGCGCTAACTTTGGGATAGGTTCGCGCCAAATTCGGAATTCGGCTCTAAACGCTATACAATGCGTTCAAATGCGCCATCTCGCTCACACTAGTCTGGCTTTTTACCTGGCTTGCCTTTCCTTTCTCTGTCTCGCAGTTTTCGCATACAAATTGCTATAGAAACGTTTACATTTGTTGATATATTGGTAAGTACTTATACACAGAGTTCTATGAAATGAAAAGCCAGGCTTTTGAGAGGCATGAAGTTCGCGCAAATGCACTATCCGCGCGTTGCGTTGACCCGCGTAAAGTTAGTTGCGAAAGCACGTGTGGCGGGCGCGATGAGTCGATGACACGACGCGACTCAAACAAATTGTTATTGTTTTGAATACTTACTTTGAGAATTAGTTTTATTATTTGAAAAAAATATTGATTGTGGTGATTGGTGATGTCATTCCCTATGATTTTGTAAATGGTTAATGAATATAATGTTCTTTTATCATTATGTGTTCGGAATCTGTCATCGAAAACGTACGTAAATACATTGAGTTTTCTGCAATTTTCTGCCAATAAATAACTCTTTACTTCACCGTAGCCAATCTTAAATTACTGTCGGACTGTCGGTACTTCTCGGAAATAAAAACAAGTATTTTTGTCAGTCAAGAAAACAGAATAAATAAAATAGGTACCTACTTATTCGATCGTTTATTAGGTATGAATATGATATGACAAACCTATGTAGTGGTTCATGTTAAAATTATCAATTGACTTTAAAAATGTAAGTACCTAATTCATAAAATAATGCGTACGAGAAAATAACAATAAATCGATAATATTTGGAGGCCATCTAGTGCATTTTGATTGAACAAATTTTGCAAGTGACAAGCAAAATGAAAAAAGGTCCGGCTAAGCGTTGTGGTTCATTTATTTTACGCATTCATTAGTATAGATGGCGCTTATGACAATTACGTACTGATGCTTGAAATAAGTTTTTCTTACCAAAATTATAATAATGATGTTAGTACTACTAACAACCATTAACAACAAGAAAATCAGCCAATCCCTCAGTTGGGCGTTTTTTTTATACCTTGAAAATCTGTGGGCTTGCCCTAATTTTGACCCCTAGGCACGCCACTGCTGCTAACTATAGTATTTACAAACACAAGGTCCTGAAAACTTCAGAGGCATAATCTTCTTAAAGTTCTCCCCTTAATAACACTGAAGATGTAATTATATTCGTATAATTAATTAAGATGCGAACAGGTGCTCGGTTGAGTTCGGTTCCCGCGATGCTTAGATAGGTAACAGACGGGCAACTATTTGTTGACCAGAATGGTCTACAAATTCTGGAGAACTCAAAACTTACTAATATACCTAAAAAGTGTTTTTTTTGTCTTTCGTGCGCTGCCCTGAAGCAGGTATTGACTTTCGCATATAAAATAAACGTACAGACGCCAGCACGTCAAGCTACCCGAAACTGTCAAATTTTCCCAATCAACTGTGAACCTTAAGCTTTAGCGATAAAGTTGAAAATCTATTGAAGAAATTTGACAGATCGTAGTAGCTTGATGTGCTAGCGTCTGTACATAGATTGCTACTACCTACTAAGAAACTAAACGCGGTAGAAATATAAAACAGTGATAACTTTATTCACCTTGTTTTAACTCATAATACTTAGTTGCACCCAGTGTGACGCAACTGTCTAATAAAAAAAGAAACTATGAAACGTGCACTAAACATAATGGCGGCTATCGCTGTCTCGCTTTAACATTTATTCGACTCTATCATGTTTAGTACATCCCTATCTTGTTATTATGTTGGCAGCTTTACGTCATGTCTGCAGTCTGTGTTATTTTTGTTTTGTTGGTATTCAGTTTTAGTGCACGTTTCATACAAGCGACGTTTTTCAACTTTTTCTACGGGAGTTCCGTCTCTTATATATGTTTACATGTTTACTTACTCTATGGTTGCACCGACTTCGCTTTAGATGATATTTAATATTGTCGACAGTGATTCAACACGTTATTTTACTGGAAATCCAGGCAACTTTTTTAACGGCCTAACTAACCTATCCACAATCAGTTGCCCGTCAATTTCCCAACTTAAGTGCCTGCAAGATCTTCAACCCTGTGAATGGAGATTTGCAAGTCTTATGTCGTGTTTCGGCAGTCTGGAGGGGGATAAGTTCTGAGTATTCTTAGGGTTTAGTCTGGTTAACTTGGTGGTAAGGGAAGGGAAAGTGAGATTCGGAAATTATTTATTGTGTTTTTAATGTGATTGTGGTAAGGTGAGGTTATAGAGGTATGAGGAACAGGCTGTAAAGTTCACTCATACTCTATAGAAAAGGGAGGATCCTCCGACCAGACGTGTGTTGTATCTGGCGGGCAACTGCCCGATGATTCATGTCGGGCCGTTGTATCTATGCTAGTTGCGCGGTAAACTCTGCTTGCGCGATGCAGGATTTTGCGTGACGTCATTATGACGCGTAGTTCGCATGTGGTGTTGTAGATACCGCTACAGGATGATGACAAATATGCCTATTGGAAATTTGGACAAGTGAGGCTCTACACATCATGGAATCTTGATATCCATACAGGGTGGACCGACAGGCATAGACCGACGTGTAAACTGAAATTTATCGTCAGTTATAAAAAAAAAATTAAAATATTTGTAATAGTGCAAATTAGGTTATAACGGAATAAAATTTGGAAAATTTTCAAGTTCGTGAAAACTGAATGTTTTTTTTCTATAGGTTTTTTGTAATATTGATTGAAATTTGCACATGACAATATCTGTCGGGTCAGCAAGTCAATAATATACTTACCATAACCATAATCAGCCTATAATGTTCCCACTGCTGGGACACAGGCCTCCTCTCGGTGAGAGGGAGTGGGCCGTAATCCACCACGCGGGCCCAGTGCGGATTGGCAGATGTCACATGTCTTCGAATTTTTGGTTCTAGGACATGGCGGTTTCCTCACGATGTTTTCCTTCACCGTTTTGAAAGCGAGACAGAGTGCGGTGCTGGGCGGGAGGCAGCGCCAATAGTTTAGGTATATACTTAAATAAAATTATTTTCGTTAAGTCTGAACATTATATTTAAAAAAAAAATCACGGAAAAAAAAATTACAGCACCGAAATAATCGGAACAAAATGTCTCACTTTCTCATATTTGCCGTGTTCCTAACAATGATATCCGCGAGACACATCAGGATATTGCCAATAAAAATACCTGATATTATCCGCACAATATTCAAATCAGGAAATGGGAAAGTGTTCCGGAAAAGTTGAAAGTATACCCGCGCTACAAATATTTATTGAAAAGATAATTTAGGTGGCGTTTTCCTAAGTTTTTAAACGACCGTTAAACTTGGGTTGATAAACTTTTTTGATTAAAAGAAAAGAAAGAAATAAAAATATTTTATTTGGAACACACAGTAAGTAGAAAAAAACTGGCCAAGTGCGAGTCGTATTCGCACACGAAGGGTTCCGTACCACAAGGCAGATACGCCGAAAAAAACACGTTTGTTGTATGGGAAAATATTAAATATTTATTTTATTTTGTTTTTACAGAAATACATAATTTGTGAAAATTTCAACTGTCTAGATATCGCGGTTCGTGAGATACAGCCTGGTGACAGTCAGACGGACAGACGGACAGACAGCGAAGTCTTAGTAAAAGGGTCCCGTCTTTACCCTTTGGGTACGGAACACTAAAAATGAGCATTTGATACAATGAGTAGACGATGATAATAAATGAAAATAGTGTCAATACTAATGCATATGAGTATTTTTAAACTATCAAATAAATCCGAACAATACATAAAAAAAAATCCGGCCAAGTGCGACTCGGACTCTCACACCAAGGGTTCCGTACCACAAGGCAAAAAACGTGGAAAAAAACACGTTTCATTTATAGTAACTTTATTTTATTTTTATTACCTACTTACATAATATTAATGTAACGGCAATAACACACTCTGTGAAAATTTCGACTGTCTACCTATTACGGTTCATGTACGGACGGATAACAGGGGTTTAGTTACTACAGGGTACCGTTGGCACCCTTTAAATACGGAACCCTAAAAAAATTTTTGTCAGATTATTCTACAAGTAACATACTTAAAACAATTTTTTTGTCCAAACAATAGATTTTCTGTAAATAGATAACTGCTTAATATTTTGCATTATATTACTAGCGTTGTTAGCGCGCTTCTCTTTATTTTCTATGCAGTCTGACAAAGACCGCGCTTTAGGTCATATTGTCGCCCTAAACATAAAAGTCAATAAATACCCAAGCTATTCCCGAAGCCTTCCAAACGAGGACGACTTAAAAGTCTGAAGACGGGCCGTCATAATTTTCAGTAAAAGCCTCCTCCGTTCGCCCCAATGAATCCTCAGTGACAGCCAAATGACAGGAGTAAGAAGAAAGGAATATTAGTTGCTTTATTGTATCCATTATTAAAATCGATACAATAAAGCAACGCAAAAAAGCGTTCAAACAATCACACTAATATTATAAAGGCGAAAGTTTGCGAGTGTGGGGGTGTGTTTATATGTTTGTTACTTCTTCACGCTCAAACGGCTGGACCAATTTTGATAAAATTTTGTATGGAGGTAGCTGACACCCTGGATTAATATATAGGCTACTTTTATCCCGATATTCCCACGGGATCGACATTTACTTTATTTACTAGCTTGACTTATATATTACAGTGCAAACAAACCAACTCTTTAGCTTTATTATTAGTAGGCTAGATTATACGCTGTCATTATATTGGCAGAAAGAGGTATTTTTTTGGCTCAAAAACTTCTGATAGTGTAATTACTTAGAACACCAAAAAACCCAAAAAAAACAAGGTTTGTTGAGTTTTGCTGGCAAATTTTGAGGCTAATAATGTAATAATTTTTAGCCTCAAATACCATATCCACGAACAACCACATCTTGGTTCCGTCAATCATAAAAGAAAATCAAGGTTTTTAAGGACAGCCTTGAACAACAGTTCATTCATTTGTCAACCCTGACGCTTACCGACTTTGATTTTATAGGCTTTAGAACATTTAACAGCTTTGAAGGCTGCTAGAAAGTTTTTGATGTGAATTAAATCGTAAAAGGTTTGTGGGACAAATTGATATCTCCGGGGTAGCATAAAATATATATATATATATTTAAGGGCGCAGGGTAGCCTTTACCAGAAGTGGCCATCGTATTATACTAGGACTTTTAATTAGCTGCAGTAAAATCACAGCTTACCTATCACAGACAGGCGGACAGTGGAGTCTTAGTAATAGGGTCTCGTTTTTACCCTTTGGGTACGGAATCCTAAAAATCTGCCATTCTAAAATAGTAAGCGGTAAGACCAGCGTTCTTTGGAATTTCAAGGATGCATTTTGCATCACGTTGTAATAATCCTAATAAGTATAGTAATTAAAGTTTGGACAACTTAAACCTTAATTTTAATGTCATTCGAAACTCGCCACTATAACCCAGTTCTCAAAATCCAATTCAGCTTATTTCCTCCCCAAGTTGCACCTACACTTTTGGCCAGACAAAATCTTCCTTTACTTTACAATAACGTAAGTCAAATCTCAAAATAATAGACTGTAAGCCTGTAAGCCCCTTAGACTGGGGTGCAACTGCACGCCAGTGTTCACCTGCAGGGATTCCATTTTTAAAATATTGCCTGTCATATTTTTAAGACAACTGTGTGTATTTTATATTTGACAGTTTCATAAAGACGGAGGGTTTGTAAGTTTTTAAGGTTGACAAAGGAAACAATTGTGTTTAAGAATTTACCTATTGTTGTGATATTTTGTTAAAAAGGTTGCTTCCTAAAAGTTGACAACGTCGCAAATAGCTGTCAACTATTTCGCTGTTTACATTGATGTGAATTAAAAAAAAAAACCATATGCTTAGTTTACATCTAAAACTAAATATTTAATGTTGTGTTATTAATTATTGACAACCAGTCTCACCAAGGGGTATCGTATTACCCAGTAACTGGGTTGTGGAGGTCAGATAGGCAGTCGCTCCATGTAAAATACTGGTATTCAGCTGCATCCGGTTAGACTGGAAGCCGACCCTAACATAGTTGGGAAAAGACTAGGCAGATGATGATGATGATGATGATTTTAATTATTGCAATTCATCTAAATTAACATACCAATAATAATATTATAAAGAGGTAAAAATTGTGATTTTGTAGGGGTAATCTTCCGAACTTCTGATCCGATTCCAAAAATTATTTTACTGAAAGCTACAATATTGCCGAGTCATCATCTGCCTAGCCTTTTCCCAACTATGTTGGGGTCGGCTTCCAGTCAAACCGCATGCAGCTGAATATTAGTATTTTACATGGAGCGACTGCCTATTCGACCACCACAACCCAGTTACTGGTTAATACCCCTTGGTAAGACTGGTTGCCACATGTCTGTAACAAAACACTAAAAAACTTAAGGCTGCACCGACTGCACAGTGGCGCCCTCATCGTTTGTTTGGTTATTTCTTTTATTTTAGAATGAAAATGCAGAAAATAAGCACGTTAAGTTGTGCTCCACCAGATTATACGTTAATATTATTATAAACGGTAGTTTGAAATTTTTTAGTTTTATTATAATCACTAAAACGGAAAGTAGTGGCCATTATTATCTGTTTTAGTGATTATAATAAAATTAAACAATATAAAACTGCTGTTTATAATAGTATTAACGTATAATCTTGTGGAACACAACTTAACGTGCTTATTTTCTGCATTTTAATTCTAAAATAAAAGAAATAACCAAACAAACGATGAGGGCGCCACTGTGCGGTCGGCGCAGCCTTAAACCCGTTAATACAAACGTCAATTCCATAACAACTTCTAAAAGACAACGCCATTCCCGAATGCAAAAAGACACAACTTATACAATTCGCCTTTGTGAGTAGAAACATCATTTACACCCCTTTGTCGCACGAATACAAAGCATATTTGATCTGCTGCAAAGTTTCTTTGCGCTTGTATTGCGTCTATTCACATTTGCTTTGAATATTTTAAAGAGTTTATGGAATTTTTCCATTGCCCTTTGGGAGACTTTTAGCCTTCTAGCCCATCGTGAGCGACCACATTTCAGTGCCATAAGTCATCACTGGCAACACGCACTGGTCAAAGACTTTCGTCTTGAGACAATGCGGTATGGAGAGGGCTATGCTTGGAGTTTCCCTGCGTGAACGAATCAGGAATGAGGAGATACGCAAAAGAACCAAGGTGACCGACATAGCCCGAAGAATTGCCAAACTGAAGTGGCAGTGGGCAGGGCACATTGCTCACAGAACAGATGGCCGATGGGGCCGAAAGGTTCTGGAGTGGCGACCGCGTACCGGAAGACGTAGCGTTGGAAGGCCTCCCACAAGGTGGACCGACGACCTTGTGAAGGCCGCAGAAACCCGTTGGATGCGAGAAGCACTGAACCGGTCGAAGTGAAGGTGCTTGGGGGAGGCCTATGTCCAGCAGTGGACGTCTTTCGGCTCAAATGATGATGATGATGAAGCAATTTTTATGGGAATTATTGAGAAAGTATATGTAGAATCAGAAATATGTTATCGAAAACATAACTGAGTTAGATAGTCATCATTAGAATTTCAGCCAAAAGACGTTCATTGGAAGATGAACATTCTTAGCTATGCCTTCACGAAGAATTGACTTTGAAGAACGTTTCAGAGCTAGCTTTTTCAGCGAAGCAATTAAAACGAAAACCAGTAATTCGGTGGTCAAGCAGTAAAATATGATCATTAAGCATGTCACTTTCCTAAAAATGTTCTAGAAGTTGCTGTCAAATCTTTGTATACTAGAATCAATCAATGAACTCAGCCCGCAGTCCACTGCTGGGCATAGGCCTCTCCTATGCTGCGCCACAACACCCTGTCCTCCGCCTTCTGCATCCAGTCTTTCCCAGCCACCATTTTAAGGTCGTCTGCCCAGTGCCATCTAGCTGGAGAGTGTTCCACACTACGCTTGCGGATCTGCACTATATGCAGCCTCCAATCAGGACTCGTCTACTCGTTTAATACAAGGTGTAATTGAAATAACTGAACACCTGAAATGAGGTCATTGTTATGAACAGAAATCGTAAAAAAATCAACTACTTCATCAAAGTGTTATTGTGTTGTGTTTTGTTTGCTAATTTTATTTTTCTTGTTACATTTTTTTGTGTATACATCCAGACAGATGGGCCAAAGTCGTCACACAGTGGGTGCCTGAAGACGGGCGTCGCCACCGAGGCAGGCCTAAGAAACGCTGGCGTAACGATTTAGACTCGTTCCTAACCGACTGGACGGAGAAGGCACAGTATAAGGAAATGTGGAAGGAAATGGGGGAGGCCTTTGCCCAGCAGTGGGACAGAACAGGTTAATATAAAAAAAAAAAAAATATTTTTTATTGTATTTTATCTAGTTTAATTAAGTATGTTTTTGTCACTTTTTAGTTCGTAATTTGCTCTGTACAACGTGTTGGTATTCATATTCAATTCTGTAATGTTGTGCATGTAATCTAAATAAATAATACTCTGGTCACTTAACTCGATAAAATGGAGCAGCAAATTTTTTTTTGGCGATTTCAGGATTAATCCTTTAGTAAAAGTTGTTCAAAATAAGGAGTACAATGATCCCTTTTCAGGTTTTCAGTTATTTCAAATTCACCTTCAAGTACATCATCTTATTATTTTCTAACTAGAAGTTGGAGTAAAGAGGTCTTCACACAAAGTGAATTCATGAGCATTGGTCACCATGACCCTAATTACGTAACACACTATAGATCTCAATCTGAATCATTTTGAAGGATATTGCAGATTCATTGCTTCATATTGTTGCGCGCCACAATTAATGCCTGGTACACATACATTAGTTACCACTAGCGCCATCTAGTATCGAGTAGCAGAACTAGTCGAATCACGATCGTTCTAGAAAATTCGATACTAGAACTTTGTAGCACTTTCTCGAACTATCGACACCTAGTCGGTCGGGGCCGGTATGTACTCGAACATTCTAGATGTTTCTACAATGGAAGGTTCTCGAACTATCTGCGGCACTATATAAGGCCGGGATGCGCGACGACCGACACAGTTTGGATAAAGCGACAAGAGCGAAAACATCTAAGCGATCTTCAAGTGCGAATTAAGAGTGATCAGTAGTGTGATTGTGTTCTTTTAATTAGTGTTTTGAGTTGTAATTAGTGTTGTAAAATAAATTGTTATTTTTGGTTATTAGATCGGCAGTTTTTATTGTCACGAACCCGAAGCTCGTAACAATATGTTCGAAAAATGTGTCTGCTCAACGACGTAAATAAAGCAATGAATGTTGTTGAACTGTCAAAATGAAACCCATTGCTACTGATAGTGCGTTACGCAGTTAGGTACCATGATTCCAAACAACTCATTTTCCTTCACAGCAAGTAATTAAAAACTGCACTACCCTTAAATAAAACCGAGCAAATTAACATGAAAGTAGTTAAAAGTTCTAGAAACGCAAGCGGCGCCGGGACAACAAACTATCATTCAAATCATATTACTGAAGTCATTTAAAGTGTAGAACAATTCAAAAAGTTGAAATAAACTTTGATGTCATTTGCATTGCAAATGTGTCGTCAGACATTGCCTGAGCTTTTCAAATACTTAGCGCTTCTCAAAATAAGATTTAGTGCTAATGCTGTTGAAGTAATTTTATTTAAGTTTTCATTATTTCATTTTGGTTGTAATTGAACTACGTAACCTAGTTGTATAATGGAGTTTTTGCTGCTCATCATCATTATCAGCCTATTAAGTTCCCACTGCTGGGACACAGGCCGCCTCTAGGTGAGAGGGAGTGGGCTATAATCCACCACGCGGGCCCAGTGCGGGTTGGTAGAAATCACATGTATTCAAATTTTTGGTTCTAGGACATGCCGGTTTCCTTACGATATTTTGTTTCACCGTTTTGAGATAAATACTGCTAGTTGAACAAATACTACCATTCTATTATTATGTAATTGGTAAAACATTAACAATCTCTTAAAAGGTCATTAATTGTGCTCATCATTATGAACAACTTTTACTATGGGACCAAACCTGAAATCGCGAAAAAAATATCAGCTGTTCCCTACTTTTATGTTCGTATTGATTGAGAGCAGTGGTGGCCAAGTGGTAACGGCCGCGACTTACGAGTTGTAGGTCGTAGGTTCGAACCCAGACAGACGCTTTACTTTGTGTAAATTATTTCATCACCACTGCTCTCAAAACGGTGAAGGAAAACATCGTGAGGAAACCGGCATGTCCTAGAACCAAAAATTCGAAGACATTTGTGACATCTGCCAATCCGCACTGGGCCCGCGTGGTGGATTACGGTCCACTCCCTCTCACCGAGAGGAGGCCTGTGTCCCAGCAGTGGGAACATTTTAGGCTGATTATGGATGTTCGTATACCTAGCTCGTCAAAATGTAGGGAACAGCTGATTTTTTTTCGCGATTTCAGGTTTGGTCCCATAGTAAAAGTTGTTCATAATGATGAGTACAATGACCTCTTAAGAGGTTGTTAATGTTTTACCAATAACCCTGTATATGACACTCTGGTGTGCTGGTCTGAGTGTTGGTGGACGACATCTTGATTTTAATTTTCTATGAAAACTATGAAAATGACATGATAAAAACGAGGTATTCCACTCAGAGCACTGATTTCAACCGCACTTGGACTAACCGCACTGAAACAAAATTTTGTAACGTACGGTTCTGTGGAACAATTTAGCGGTCCTTGCACCGCTAAATTGCTTACCTATTCTCAACAATCACGTTTACATTAATTTTCACTGCAGAGCATTATAAGCGTTTTGGCCGCACTTACACCATACATTTAAAAGTACCCACAAACTCACAAGAAACCATAAAGCCACTTAATTTAAACGTCAGATACGCAAAGAAAACCGTCAGTATTAAAACAGTATTAACAAAGTAACGCCAGCAAAAGTGGGAAATAAACTGAAACGGTAGGCGTATGCCATGCCCGTTGTTTTGCATAATACCCACATTTCTATGCTCGTTTTGTGCACACGTATGAAAGTACCGGTGACGTCAGAGGTGTACAGTTGCGTGCGACGTGCTTTTGTTTTTTCGTGAATGATGCTAGGCTAGGCTGGAATTTTTGGTATGAATTTTGAAACACTAGGAATTGCAATTTTTGGTCGATTTTTTGTAAAAAGTTATTAGTGATGTTCTTCAGAAAGGTCAGGTGCGTACTTGCAACCGGCTTGCGCATAGATTTAGGTAACTTATGATTGATTTTATTACTTTGATATTTATTATTTAAGATCTATTAATTACTTTAATTCGTAATTAACCGTTATTGTTTATACTGACTTTTCTAAATGTATTTAATTAATTTTATTTTAATTGCAATTGTATAATGTTATTTTTTTAAATTTTTAACACAACGTACCTATATTGTTATGAAATAAATTACTTATGACATAAGAACATTTCTATGGGTTTGCGTGTATGACCACCGGAGTAAGTTCAGAACACTTACAAAATGACAATCAATCAATAATAAAGACTGCTAGTCGAACAAATAGTATACCTAGTAGCTACCTAAAAACCGGGCAAGAGCGAGTGGGACTCGCGCACCGAGGGTTTCGTACCATCATATGTTTTTAAATTTTCATCGGCGAGGCCTATAATCATCAGAGAATTTTAACACTGTGCACTGCGGTGTAGAATATTGCAGCAATAGCTTTTACATTGGCAGTTCGGCCATGTTCATTGCGTTATGTACTTTGTTTAGCTGAGGAATTTATCAAACCGAAGAAGCAATGGATTAGGAATATCCTTCTTAATCCTCAGATTGTGAGTGTGTTCAGTTAGGGTACAGACGTATAAACGAAAACGAACCAAAATGAGTATGTAAGGATCGTAGCAGGTGGCATTCTGTAGTTATTACCTAGCCCCATGGGAAGAAGTGAGTTTATGTACCTATGTATACATAATTCAAACTTGTTTCAAATTAATATTATTTCAAGTTAAACCAATATGAACTTTATTTCAATGTTAATTAAGTTGATTTCAGAGTGACTAGCACTATTGAAACAGTTATAAAAGTTTAGACACCTCAGACACACACAATGTTGCAGTCGAAAACGCCATATACGGAATTTTTGGGCTCACTTTTTTCAATGTGGACACTTTTTTCGCGACCTATGTACGGTGAGGGCAAGTCTAACGATTTAAATCTGCGCAATACTAAATTAAGTTTCCACACTTATCTGTAAAGATATATATACGTCACAATACTATAAGCCTTTTCTTCTCGAGCATACTTTTACTAGCCCGTTCATGTGACGTCAAAGTACATTCGCGTTCAGTCGAGAATGTAAGAAATATTTCATTTATTCGGAAGGAAGAGGAAAGGAATAAGTTTTCAATGTGTCTTAATTTGAATTGATTTATTGTATTTTGGTTATTGCTTGTGGGATACTGACTTATTTTAGCGGGTTTTGTGTCATACGTGACTCTGGTTATTCAAAGTTAAATTCAAAACTAATATTATTATAAAAATATTATGCACATATTAGACAAAAAAAAAAAAATTTCTTTTGCTTTTGTGACAACTAATGGGAAAAGACACTGCCTCCTGTAACACAGGTCTTTAAACCTAGCTCAGGAGCCGGGGACTTCACTTCAAAGGTCTTCTGTATTTTTTATGTGATTAAATTATTATTATTATATTTCAAACTTTAACCCAAAAGATTGCGAACGGCTGTATCTAACAAAACAATGAACAATAGTTTTATATTTAGTTTTCCATGATTATTACAATAATATTACATTACGTCAGAAGCAGGGTTCAAATTGGTCGTTTCCTACTTGCCGGCAAGCAAATCCACGGTTACTCTTTTGTTCTCATTAGAGCTTGAATGCAAAACTTACAAAACGTTTTCCCACGTACTAGCTACGTCTATAGGTTTAAAGGTCACTTATGGTTGACTGAGCACCCTACAGGATCCCCTCTTTGACCAGCTGTCGTCAACTGGAGCCAACTGTAATTGATCACAAAATCGTTGGTTCGAAATGATCTCTTAAAATACTGCCCTGTGAAAAGATTAAGATAATTCTGTTTATTCAAAACCCTTATTTGGTAAAAAACCACCTTTTACTTTTGATTTGTCAGATAATTTTCGTCAACTTTAATATTAGGTAGACCTTTATGGATAGTAGGTATGTATGCAGGTCGGTACTGACAAGTCATCATCATCTGCCCAGCCTTTTCCCGAATATGTTGGGGTCGGCTTCCAGTCTAACCGAATGCAGCTGAACACATGGAGCGACTGCCTATCTGACGAGCGATTATCTTTCTGATCTGGTAGGTCAATTATAAGTAGGTACCTACTTATAAGGATGTAAAAAAAAACCGAGGTATTTCCATATTTGAAGATTTTGATCTCTTTTTAAATAAATCAAGAATTATCTAAACACTTATGCTAAGTAGATACGTTCGATTGTGCCTAAAGAAGGTAAGATACTCGAAATATATATTAAAATCTTAAAAAAAAAAACATTATTTTTTAACAAATGAGTCACGATACTTGAAAAAATAAATAAATTGAATTGAATTAAAGGACTAAAAGACGACTTAAAAGTCATGGCGTTACGGCATAAAGTCCGCCTCTGTACATTTGTGTGCTTTATATATTAAATAAATAAATAATAAAGGCAGTATAGCTTTTTATTTAAAATTAGGTGTTTATTTTAACTTATACGAGCCTCATAACCCCAAAATATCAACACCAACTAGGTACAAAATAACCCTCCTACTACTTTAAAACATTACAACCAACTTGAAAGCAACTTTAACGACACTTCAGAAAGTAGGGGTTGAAGAAAATACGCCAATAACACTGCAGCCCTCTCAGGGTTGTCAAAGAATAGGGGATTAGAGGCAGATGGGGCTCCGGGCACCCCTACAAAGGAAAATCGTTGGGGACATGCTAACACCGTTTTTTGAACACTCTACTGACTAATGATAGGTGGGTGGGTAAACTTTGGAGGTCGTAAAATTGTAGGAAAAATAATTGAGGAGAAATGCAATTTCAGTAAGTGATACCTAAGTGCCGTGCCTCGGAAAGCACGTCAAGCCGTTGGTCTCGGCTGTCATTCGTGGATTTTTGACAGTCGTTACGGGCGGGATTCGGTCCACGGGTGGACATCGGGCACTTTTTCTTGCCCGTGGATCACCTCAGTCCACCTAGATGGATCACGTGCACTTTTTCTTAATCGTCAGTAGCCCGAAAGTCTGACAACCAGTCTTACCAAGGGGTATCGTATTACCCAGTAACTGGGTTGTGGAGGTCAGATAGGCAGTCGCTCCCTGTAAAATACTGGTGTTCAGCTGCATCTGGTTAGAGTGGATGCCGACCCCAACATGGTTAGGAAAAGGCTAGGCAGATGATGTTAAGTGTCGTGTGGATGCAACATTTTTTTTGCAAAATAGTTGATTTATTTTAACACGTAACATTACATTACGCCTGTATGCCCTGAAAGGTTAGGCAGGGGTGTTAATATAGTACAGACGCCAGCACATCAAGCTACAACAATCTGTCAAATTTCTTTAATAGATTTTCAACTTTATAGCTAAAGCATAAGGTTCAAAGTTGATTGGGAAAATTTGACAGTTTCGGGTAGCTTGATGTGCTGGCATCTGTACACCCACATTTCAGTTATATTTAAATCCAAAGTAATAGGGGGCGAGCCTATTGCCATCAACCGTGCACAAATCCAGACTCTGAGAGAGAAAAACCAAATGGAAAAACTATAAAATTTCTATCCAGAGCGAAATTAAGACCTTCAATCTCAATACTAGCGCTTGCGACCAGTTACACTTACGAAAAGCAATCAGTTACCAAACAAAGTGCATTTACGAAATACAAGAAAACGAAGATTTTATCGATCCAAGGAACAAAACAGGCTGAAATAATACTTTTTTTTTTCTCTATTTATTTTGTAGGGTTCGTGCTAAATGGCAGGCCAACAACCAATTGATGAAAAAAACTGGCCAAGTGCGAGTTGGACTCGTACACGAAGGGTTCCGTACCACAAAGCAAAAACGCCGAAAAAAACACGTTTGTTGTATGGGAGCCGCCCTTAAACATTTATTTTATTCTGTTTTTAAATATTTATTCTAATTTAGGAATACATCATCTCTGAAAATTTCAACTGTCTAGCTATCACGGTTCATGAGATACAGCCTGGTGACAGACGGACAGTGGAGCCTTAGTAATAGCGTCCCGTAACGTTTTTACCCATTCAGTAATTTTAGTTTTATCATTCGATTAGAGTTGATTCTGTAGGGTTCCGCCATTTAGAATCAACTCTAAATATATAAAAAAAAATTGAATAAGAACTTATTTATTTTTGCTGAAGTTCAAACATTTCGTAGCTAACCTTTGAATAGTGAGACTAGTTTCCTATACAGGAGACGGCATTGCAGAGTAGCCGGCGCAAATAGCGATTGATGCGCCTTACGTAATACACTGAGCACTCTTTGTGTGGGCGTGTATTGCCGTGAAATTTTGTTAAGGCGCTCTCATTATTTTGGCATTGTTTTGCGGAGAATTTAATTGTTTTCGATCATGCTCATGCATGAACTATTATTGCTATATTATAACTTAATAAATTTTTTGGGAAAATTTAAGTTTAGTAGGTATGTTTTACTTTCTCGGCAATAGCAATAGACTAATGTTGCTCATGTCAGTTTTGAGACAGTGGTGATGATATAATTTACACAAAGTAAAGCGCCTGACTGTGTTTGAACCTACGACCTACAACTCGTAAGTCGCGGCTGTTACCACTTGGCCACCACTGCTCTCAAAAATGTGTGCCAACCCATCTATCTTCTCATCAACAACCCTTACAAAATCATACATTGCAACAAACAAGCGAACTCACAAACCGACAAAGTCACCTTCCCCAGTGCACAATAACGTCACTTTACGACGAGCACTTACAGTGAGACTGGCAGCAACAATACTAACAATACTACACTTACGACCATTGTTAATTGTGACGGTAACTTAAATTAAACTTGGTTGTAAAACTCACCGCGGTTGTAAAGTGGACTGTTCTGTGAATATGAATTGTACTTTATAATACTGCAATAAAGTTCAAAATATTACATCATGTCTGTGTTACAAAGTAGTATGTCTAGGTCACAGTCGAAATATGTGGCGCGGCATCTATAACTCAATATTGCACCTGACGTCACGAAAGTTTTACATCGCGCAAGCAGAGTTATCGGTGCAAACATTTCAGACTTTCAGCTGTTACATAACGAAGCTGTTTTGTAAAACAGCTAATTAACGACATATTATTATACACGGAAACCCGACAACAACCGTTGGGCGTAGCTTCGTTTTCAGCGGAGGATGAGGAACTTTCCACCCTGCTCCTCATACCTCTCATTACTGATTTGCTCAAGTTATGCTGAGGATCAGCACTTTTTGAACGTCAAAAGTTACAAGAGATAGTCTCCAAAACGCCGACTCTTCCTTACCTCTGTTTGATATTAGAAAACGTAGTAGCGCAACAAACTACTCAGTAATATCAGGGTCAACTAACATTTCATATTTTTTTAAATCAAGTTCTGGGACGAACCTATTATCATTAACGGGGTGTGAATACAGACTCCGGGCTGCTAACCAATCGAACTCAGGATCTCACGCTCAACTTATAATTAGCGTTTGTGACCGTATACAAACGACAAATAGTGCTATTCGGCAGAAAAAGCCGCGGCGTAGGTAATGATTTTTTAAACTATATACTACATAATTTCAACAGCTAATTCCTTGCCACATTGGCCCCAATAATGGTCCAACAAAACTAGCATAAGCCGATAATTTCCAACAACGAGGGAACGAAACTCAACGACTGTTGTTGTTACTTAAACTTGTTGCCCTCGGGAGCGGAGCGGAGCGAGCAAAGCGAAACTCCAAACTATTCTATATGGAGTTCGTAAAATATTTCTTTGGATAAAAAAACGAATTTAAACTGGGTATCGCGGTTAAGGGAATTAAAGTTTGTTATTTTATTGATGTGGTGTTTCATTCGGAGTTTTTATTAATGTGGACACAGGGACCAAATTGGTGACAACGAAAAAAATTAGTTTCTTACTCGGCATCAGCAGTACGTGAAGTCTACAGTGCTATAAGGAAAGTTTGGCGCATAAATGACATTTATATGGGGGCGTAGATGCTAAACATATTATGTGAAATTGTCACAGGAATTGTATTAAAACAAGTGCAAGTCGGACTCGCGCACCACGGATTTTTTCCTTTACTTGTGTAAATAGTAAGTATTATGATGATGCAGTAAAGTAACACCACAAACGTCCTCGCCTTTAACAGATTCAATAAAGATAAACAGCTGTACATATCTTGAAAAGAAAACGCTCTAGCTCCGACATCCTTTGCATACCTACCTTAAAGTATTTACACGAAGATCGATTTCTATTCACATTTTCCGAGACCGAATGCGAGACAAACAGACTATCATCGGGTTTCTGAATTGAGAATTTGTCAACGTCTACTTTAGCATTATTGGTGAATCCTTTAGTGTAAAAAAGTCATCATCTACCTAGCCTTTTCCCAACTATTTTGGGGTCGGCGTCCAATCTAACCGGATCCAGCTGAATACCAGTATTTTACATGGAGCGACTACCTATCTGACCTCCATTACCCAGTTTCTGGATAATACGATACCACTAAGACTTGATAAGATTGGTTGTCAGACTTTCGGGCTTCTGACGACCCGCAACGACTGTCCAAAATCCACGAACGACAGCCGGGACCAACGGCTTTTAACGTGCTTGTGGTCTTGGTATGTAAGGATGGTCACCCATTCACGGACCAACCGCGGCAAGCGTAACTTAACCTGATCATCGATCGCCCCTTGCGGTTGCACTCTCGTTTCAGAGCGGGTGTAAAGGGTTTACTTAGCCACAAGCCCGTCTTTAATGTAAAAAATGTGTTGAATATTGACCGAAAAATTTACGTGTACTTAAAAGTGTCTTACAGGATCTACTTACATACGAGTATATGAACATTTATTTCATTTCACATTACGAAACCCCGCGAAAATCAAAACTTTCTCTCTCTTACTTTTTTGGAGCGAAGTTCCTTAACGTGGATTGCTGTAGAAGTTTTCTGGTATACCTACCTAAATCGTCACGTAACGAAAAAGCGTTCAGCCCCCTCCATGCGACTTTTCTTCTCTCCGCTCCGTCTCTTTCTCTATTATATACGAGTGTGGGAGTGCGTGGACCTTCGTCCCTGTCAGAGGTTCCTCGCCGACACTTTTACTTTGCCAAGAAATTTTGAATTTCTCGGGCTTATGAAATGTTTATTTATATGAGTACCTAGATACTTTAAAGGCACACTTAAACGTCAATTTTTTGGTTGTCATAATGTCATAAACAGCCTATAATGTTCCCACTGCTGGGACACAGGCCTCCTCTCTGTGAGAGGGAGTGGGCCGTAATCCACCGCGCGGGCCCAGTGCGGGTTGGTAGATGACACATGTCTTCGAATTTTTGGTTCTAGGACATGCCGGTTTCCTCACGATGTTTTCCTTCACCGTTTTGAGAGCAGTGGTGATGAAATAATTTACACAATATAAAGCGCCTGTCTGGGTTCGAACCTACGACCTTCAACTCGTAAGTCGCGGCCATTTTTTGGTTAATATTTTGAAACTAGGTGGCGCTGTCATTTCTTCGCTGCCTTCTCTTCTTAGTGTGTCGATAGCAATCTAAATGTACTCGGCCCAGAATTTGGCTACTTGTTTGGCGCCTTCACCAGCGTCCATCAGTTCCTGTAACGTGCAGCTGACAGAACACGCAGGACACAATATTAAGTGTCCCATCGTTTGTGGAACAGCACCACATTTACACTACAAGGCGGAGTCATCTATGAATCTCCACCTGAACAGGTTTTCCTTGCTTCGGCCAACCTGGGTCCGGAGTCTGTTTAAAGACCCCTGAGAATCCCTGAATCGATGCCTGATCCCTGAGAATGCTAAAGTAAAGTTTGTAAAGTTCCTTACTTCAAATTCTCAATTTAGAAACCTGGTGTATCTCTTGAATTTCTTGCCCAAGATATACGTACAAAGTGAATACTTATTATGTTTGTTTCTCGACACAGGTGCAAAGTACCACAGGCATCCTAGGAATAAATAGTTCTGGTGCGGGAGTCTGGGCGCTTCCTTTATTTTTCATTTTGTAAAAATGCTTTTTTAGACTCTCAAATTTTCTTAGCGTAAGCAAATCACACTAATATTATAAAGGCTGGTTGTAAACCGTTTTAATTAAAGAATATAAATAAATAAAAGGCGAAAGTTTGTGAGTGTGTGTGTGTGTTTATATGTTTGTTACTTCTTCACGCTCAAACGGCTGGACCAATTTTGATAAAATTTGGTATGGAGGTAGCTGACACCCTGGATTAAAATATATGATTATTATTGGAAAATTTTCGCAACTGATTCCCGCCTCCTGTCCTATCCAATAGAAATGGCCGCCGGAGCACGTAGAAGTAACATGGAGCAACAAATCGCGCCACACGGTCAGTGAGTGTTATCCGAGAAACAGCAACTTTTATAGAACAACATTGTTTATTGCGGTTTGTTTTCTATGCGGTGAAGTTTTAGTTTTACACAGTTTTACATAACTTCGCATTTTGAAACTATAATGTATAATGTGTTCGAAAACAATTTGATGATAACCTCCTCCTTTTTGGAAGTCGGTTAAAAATATAAACCGATGGGTTAGAAACGTTCTTGGGGATGGCAAATTGTTTTGGCACTTTCAATTTTAGTGTTTTGATTTAATTCCGTCAGTATTTACAGAAACCCAGAGGATTTAGACCCTAATTTTAAATCATCTTACAGATGTTTTTCATTTGAAAATTGTGGTTTATTTTACAACCTCAATTTTCGTCGACAATTTTTTTTTTATAAAGTTTATGTGAAATCTAAACCTTCTCAAGGGGGATGCGCTAAGGTCTCCTTCAGAAGTCGTAACTTTACCTTAACTTATATTTCAAGTAGACTTACATCCCAAACATCTTCCCACTTCCAACATTAAGTACTAATGCCAACATATCAACGTCTCCTACCATAAATAACGACCTATTTAAACTAAAACCTCCTTCGTCACGGGTCCGGAAGTCCCCTGGTTCCATAGACAACAAATACCGATATAGAACATAGTACAGTCAAATAAAGAGTTTGGTTTGCAGGTAAGATTTCTTTGCACTTTTTATCAAATTGATTAAAAGCCTGCTTGTTACAGAAATAAAATATGGTGCTAAGTAATGTGCTGGCTATTCAGATTAAAGCTCTAATTAAATTAGTATAGGTACTAGGTCCTCAAGCTATTTGTGAACCTCTTCGATGAACAGTGGTGAAGATAAATCTTTATCTGTGAGGCTGATCAAATCCGACAAATTATTGTTTATTACAATTACGACCTAAACAACTATTCAAGCTAAAACTCAATGTCGAATACTTTACTATTCCGTACACATACAACATTTTTAGACTTCTAATTTTAAATTCATTCACTGACAAACAACGCACAAGTCTATACCTCTTGATCTACAATACTGAAATTTGGCACAAGAGTACATACAATTAATTATACCGAAAGTGAGCACAGAATAAGAATTTTTCATTGTTGAATGCTTGTCCGTAATGTTTCCTGATGAGAAAACCAATGGGGCGCATGGCAGTTTTATTCACGCTTATGAATAAAACTTGTCATTGGCGCCGATTCCTTTGTTCACAAACTAAACTAAATTTAAAGTCAGTACATCTTTTTCTTTCTATTTCATTAAGAAAAGGACAGAAGATAAATATTAGTTTAGTCCTGTCAAATTAGACAGCGCCTAACGTAAATTGACGTATTTTTAGTAGCCATGTTTTAATCATATCTAAACTTGCTATGGAGTATCTTAATTTGACAGGACTAAACTAATATTTATCTTCTGTCCTTTTCTTAACGAAATAGAAAGAAAAAGATGCACTGAACTAAAATTTAGTTTAGTTTGTGAACAAGGGAATCGGCGCCACTGCCTACTAACGTATCTCTTTCGTCGACTGTACAAGGTAACAGTTGCCAACTTCACCATTGTTCTGTTAATTTACAAGACATTACTTTATGAAACTTTGTCAAGTTTCCCGAGTGTGTGCAAGAAATATTTGCATGATAGAAGACTTGTGATATTATATTGGGGCTTTTAGATAGTAAGTTGGAAATGAAGGTTTGTCTAGTAAGATGAAGTTTTTTAGACGTGGTCTAAGTTGGACGGTGGATATAACTTATATTACAGGGCAATAAAGATAAGAGGGGCCCGTGCATAAATAATAACAGCCGCACAGGTCGATCAATCAGGTTAAGCTACACTTGCCGCGGTTGGTCTGTGGATGGGTGACCATCTTTACATACCGTGACCCCTCCGTGCCGTTCATCTTTTCGATCTTTGACAGTCATTACGGGTAGTCAGAAGCCCGGCGAAAGTCTGACAACCAGTCTCACAAAGGTGTATCGTATTACCCAGTAACTGGGTTGTAGAGGTCAGATAGGCAGTCACTCCATGTAAAATACTGGTATTCAGCTGCATCTGGTTAGACTAGAAGCCGACCCCAACATAGTTGGGAAAAGGCTAGACAGACGATAATGATTTAAACCGCATCAAAAGATGGTCGCGTTTGTTTCGTTTTGACACCTCTGACATACACTATGTCGCAGAGACCTGGGGGCTTACCATCACCTCTTAAAGCAGGGCAGAAGTTGAACTGCACCACTTTTTTGTACGACGTCTTACCCTGCGTTCCAAGTTGGGAAATAATCGCTGTGAGCGTGCTTAAACCCGTACCGAATTAGCGTGAGCGCGATAACGACGTCCCGTGAATCGTCATAGATGACGTCATGACATGCGCCATCTTGCGATAACGCCGACCATGCCCTAGAATAATATCACCGTGAGCGCTCTCAAAAATGACAGTGTGTGTGTGTGAGGATATGTCAGTGTGTGTTTTGTTTTGATTTTCATCTTATCATAAAATTATAGGAAGAAATGTGGTGTTTATACAAAGAAATACTGTAATAATGTCGTTTTTACATTGAGTAAGCACTGTGAGCGCGTTTACGGGCGTTCCGAATTGTTGACAGCTCTCAGCTGTCATAATCGTAATATCTAAATCGAAACGCATGTGAGATGATGTGAGCGCTGTGAGCGATTATAGCTAATTCGGAAAGCGCCCTTAGTACAAAAAAGTAGTGCAGTTCAACTTCTGCCCTGCTTTAAAAGGTGGTGGTAAGCCCCCTGACTTGATCAACATGGAAACGTCATTACAATTGTGTGAGCTCACTCCTTTCAGTATGAACACTTTTTTTTTTTTGCCGGGCAACGGATTTTTCATAATACATGCTGGACATAGGCCTCCCCCAAGGACCGCCACTTTGACCGGTTTTGTGCTTCCTGCGGCCTTCACAAGTTCATTGGTCCACCTTGTGGGACGCGTTCCAACGCTACGTCTTCCGGTATGCAATCACCAATTCAGTATCTTTCGGCCCCATCGGCCACCTGCTCTGCGAGCAGTGTGGCCTGCGCCTGTCTATCACCCTTCCCATTCCTTCCGCCATCATTTAGACAATGTATTCCGGAAGGTTTTAAGTGCATAAAACATAAATATTAAACTCTCGGTTTTTTGTCAGGTCGTAAATAAAAAACTGTGCAAAGCTGGGGGGTTCGCTGGTCCGAAGAACATATTATACACTTTAATAACCGCAGACATTTCAGAAGCTCCTTAGTCTCTTCCACAAAATGTCTTGAAGTTCGAGAGGCATTCGTGAGAGTTGTTAAGTAGTTTGCTCAGTATATATCTTGTATTGTGGGCGCTTTGTTCGAGTTCCAATTAATGCCTGCAACTGAAGTTGCTGCAGAATGTCTGGTAGGTGTTACTGTTTTGTGTAGTTTCTTGGAGTTTTGTTTCAAATATCACATTTATTTCAGTTTGTTTTTAACTTTCTGATGGCCATGCTTTTTATTGTGTATGGTTTTAATATCATCTGCCTCATCTGCCTAGCCTTTTCCCAACTATGTTAGGGTCGACTTCCAGTCTAACCAGATGCAGCTGAATACCAGTATTTTACATGAAGCGACTGCCTATCTGACCTCCACAACCCAGTTACTGTGTAATTCAAATTCATTCAAATTCAAATATTTTATTTCAGAATTACATCCATATATTGTTAGTAGTAGTAGGTATAACTTAGCCTAATGTTAGTATTAAATTAAATTTACAATAATAGTAATACGATACCCCTTGGTAAGACTGGTTGTCAGACTTTCTGGCTTCTGACTACCCGTAACGACTGTCAAAGATCCTCGAATGACAGCCGGAACTAACGGCTTAACATGCTTTCCGAGGCATGGAGGGGTAAGCTCGTTATGTAAACATGGTCAGCCATCCACAGACCAACCGCGGCAAGCGTAGCTTAACCTGATCGATCGACCTGTGCGGCTGTTATTATTTAGCCACGTAACGTCTACTTATGTTTATTCACTGAAAACACAGGCCACAAAGTGGTTGTTAATGGTACTCCAAACGTCATCATCATCTATCTGCCCGTATCCCACGACACTTGGGGTCGGCGTCAACTGTCAAGCAATCATTCACTCCCTTTTCTTTCAACATTCCTCACATAGTTCATTCTCCTTTTCCAAAGAAAGGAAGGAAGGTTGACCTTCCTGTCCCTTTCCATCCATCTACCATATACATTTCTCTTTTAGTAACATGCCTTTCATCCCTCCTAATCGCATTCTTTTTTGGGATGCATTAAGACGCCTCCTCGTGTAGCGCAGTTTGTTTCGCCAGTTACTCAACTGAACCGAGCGCTCGGCGCATCGTGGACAGTCACACCCAACACCTTATTTGACTGGCGGTTGTAGGGCTAATGCCCGCCTGGTTTGCGACCACCCTCCCACCGGAGTCCGGTGTCAAACAGCCTGCTGTGTTTCGTCGATGCTTAGGAGTTCCAGTGCGTTAGGCATCTTCTGGGCATTCTCGTTCCATCATAGACCTCATCCATCGCTTGATCGAGGTCAAGACCGGGGACATACAGCAATAAAAAAAAAAAAATCACATACCTTTATACCAAGACAGACGTTTCCCTTTAAACTTTTCAAAGAAAAAAAGATTTGTAATATACTTTAGTACTGCCCTCATTACGCCATATAATCTTCACCATACGTATCAGTCCCTCCAACCACATAACACGCCCCTTTTATTCCGAGGCGTCGATATTGAAACATTTCCGCGTAAGAAACGAACCTCGTCGAGATTTGCATGTTTATTACGTCCGTCGTTAGCTGTTCAGGTGACAAACGGGCTTCAAGAATAAAATGGAAGAATATGTACAGAAGATTCACAGTTGGATTTGCTATAAAACAGCGACTTAACTGCTTAACACGTCATTATCAATCTCAATCTGAATCATTTTAAAAGATACTTATATATATTGCTAATCCATTGCTTCATATGTTCGAAAAATATGTTTGCTAAACGTCGTAAATAACGCAATGAATGTTGTTGAACTGTCACAACGAAACCCATTGCTACTGATAGTGTGTTACGCAATTACCTCGCAACAAATTTTAAGCTAGCGAAACTTCGCAGACCTAATATTAGAACTCTTTATATAAACTGTACTCTGCCTCGCTGGTCTAGTGGTTGCAAACGCTACTGCTGAGAATGAGGTCCTGGGATCAATTCCCGGGTCGAGCAAAGCGTTATTAGCTTTTTATCTGGAATTATAATTCATCCACATTTTGCCTGTGCACCTCTGCCATAACCATTCGGAGCATACAGCAGTGACAATATGTTATAAACTGTCATGGGCAGTGGGCACCCACTTAAAAGATAAAATCAAAAGTCATTTATTAATTAATAATAATAATCATTTGTATCGAGCAACAAGAATCATACTGATAGTAACAATATACTTACAAACTATTACAATATATACACGGTTGGCGCAGTGGTTAAGCGATTGACTGCTGCGCTGCGTGTCGCGGGTTCGATTCCCGCACGGAACAAATATTTGTATGACCTACAAGTAGTTGTTCCGGGTCTGGCTGTTTGTGTATGTGAGTTTAAATGTTTGTAAACGCACCCACGATACAGGAGAAATTCTTAGTGTGGGGCAACGTTTTCTTTAAAGAAAAAAAAGATGTCAGTAATACACTTACAAAGACAAAAACAGAAAACAGGTTGTGACATCACTGCTGCAAGGTGACAGTCCTGTAGCGGTATCTACAACGCCACATAAGAACAAGGCGTCATACTGACGTCACACAAAATGCTGCATCTCGCAAGCAGAGTTTACCGCACAACTAGCATAGATACAACGGCCCGACATCGTTGCCCGCCAGACACAACACCCGTCTGGTCGGAGGATCATCTCTTTTCTATAGAGTATGAGTGAACTTTACACCCTGGTCCTCATACCTCTATAGGCCCAGCCAAAACCTTGGAGCAGTGGTTCATAAACGCACAATCAGGCCTGCTTGCTATCATAGATAGGATGCTGTTGTCGCTGCCCCAAACCCTACGGACCAAGGATGTGCACCGCTTCCGCATCATCGTGTAGAAACAGTCCACGTGAGCTTCAGCGAACATGCCTGATGCGCTGCAGTACCGGGGCAACCCCATCAGCTCCCTGAATGCGTTATTATATTGGACGCGAGGGCCCCGTATGATTTTTGAGTATAATGATCCCACAGACTGCAAGTGTACAAAGACGTGCAGTAAGCACTAAATATAGTGCGCTTGGCCTCTTTAGAGGTACGCCTGAATCTGCGGGCAATCATGTTAGCTCGTCAGCGGGATTGTCCGAAAGGGTGTCCCGGAACATAAAGGGCTAAGGAAGGAACACGGGTGGGTTATAGTCAGTAATAGTCTGACACTTCCTTCCGCTCCACCCAGAGCGGGAGGGGTCATTTGATGATTTCCCAACCGCAAAAAAAAAAAAAAAACGCCCTCCGCTCCCTGTCAATAACCTGTCAAACTAGGCTGAGAATATACTTCTCGAACGTCAAAATTACAATCTGTCACAAATGATCCTTCTTTAACCTTTCTTCTACGTTTATACCAAAGAATAATGCAATTTCTCTTCGAGGAGACTATTAGCTGCTCAATTTCAGATAGAGTTGTTTGATATCTGAACCGGAATTACGTTACCCCAAATAGATTGGGGGATCGAGACCCTATTACACCGTATTTTGAAGTGGTTTAGAATTATTGGGTTTGTTTGTATTGCTTTGTTACTTGCGATAGTGTTGTTATGACAGGGTTGGTTTCTCTTTGGTACTTTATTGTCAACAGATTAATTAAGTAGTAGTAGTACCTCTGACTTTGTTTCGACCTTTCTTCTCAGAATTGTCGGATAGGAATCGCCGACCTCTTCAAGTTCTTAAAATATGATTGACGTGTAAAAGTATTTGTACAAAAGTACTAAAAAAATCTTATGTTGCTTATTAATAATAATAAAATCATATTATGTTATCCAATCGAAAATGTTTGTTTGCCTTATTTGTTTTTATTTTATTTATTAAAACTTTTACTTTAGCGACTAGGCAGTCGCTCCAAGGTTGTGGAGGTTAGATAGACATCTGACCTCCACAACCCAACTGGGTTGTGGAGGTCAGATGTCTATCTATTACCCAGTAACTACTGGGTAATACGATACCCCTTGGTAAGACTGGTTGTCAAACTTTCGGGCTTCTGACTACCCCTAAACGACTGTCAAAGATCCACAAATGACAGCCGGGACCAACGGCTTAACGTACTTTTCGAGGCACGAAAGGGTCACGGTATGTAAAGATGGTCACACATCCACAGGCCAACCGCGGCAAGCGTAGCTTAACCTGATCGATCGACCTGTGCGGCTGTTATTAAATTAGTATCAGCTTTAATTATAACAGGCAAGCGACGTCAAACCTCAATATATTTCCATCTAATTCCCTGAAGCCCTAAACCATGTTCAGAACAGACTATCTGAGCTGAGTGTCGACAATTTATGATAATGTCTTCACGGGGACTCTCTAACACAACGGGCGATCTGTCTGTCTGTTTTTTGCCGACTCCAAAAAAAAGGAGGTTATCAATTCGACACGTAATGTATGTTATATTAATGGAATTGCATTATATTCACATATATGACAATCTATTAGGGCTTCCAAACAAATATAACAAAATTTTAGAGATGTATGTTTGTCCACGCATTTCTCCGCAACTATTACCTAATCGGATCGTGAGCATTTTTTTTTGTTGTCTTACATTTACTTCAACTTAGGGAACAGTGCAAGTTTCATCAAAATCGATTCAGTAATTTTCAAGATATGGACTAATAAGTACATATAAATGTGACGGCCTGGCTTAATAATAGGAGCTTCGGGTGTAGTGTCAAAAGTGTGGGAAAACATCTCTAACCCGTGGTCAAATTCTAGTGCAATATTTACAACAAAACAAATATTTTTTTGTACTTAAAACTAAAAATTACGAAATAAACAAGTAATTTAAAAAAATTAAACCGACTTGAAAAAGAAATTAACTCAAAATTATGAAATACTATTTTTTTTTGGTAAAATAAATTAGCACGAGCAGAAACGCTAAACGCTCTAATAATGATCTTGCTTACTAGAGGATTTAAAAGAATAGTAGCTAATTCTGCATAGTAGGTACAAACGCCAGCAAATCAAGCTACCAGATATTGTAAATTTTTTTCAATCAACCTTGAACCTAATGCTAATTGGACACTAATTGGATGCTAATGTTAATTGGATTGCTTATTGCTTATTTCTGCTTATTGTTTGATTGCAATTCAATTGCTGATGGGGTTGCAACAAAGTATAGTAAATAAAAAGGACACTAGCGCACAGAATAAGAGATAAATTTTATAAATCACAAGCGACGCCAGTTTTCTTCCCTAGTATTGTATAATTATCTTCTCGGCATTCTGCCTACTGAGCTGTTTAAACAAATTATGTGCAGCTAGAGCCACTGTCGTTAGCTCAAGCAGTAAGTTAGCTTGATAATAATTTTTCAATATTCGACCGGTTTATTAATTGTGGGCACATGAGATATTTCAGCTTTGTCTTAGGGATGAACTTTGGTTGGTAATTGCGATGCCACTAGTACTTGATTATGACGGTAGCACGCAATGTCACGCACGCAAAACATTGTGCGCATGGGCACTGGGTTCATGCAACGGTACAGGAGTTGTTTGAAAGTTTCAAACAACCCCTGTTTCAAACAGTTTAGACTTTAGATAAAGTCCGCCTTTGTACCTTTTTTGTGTGCGAAAAGTTTAAATAAATAAATACATAATGGGGGTATTTAAACTTAAGTTACACCATTTCGAAAACGTCGAAAAAGTTGGAATTGTGAACTTCAATATTTTCTTAAAAAATATCAGAATGATGGAAAAAACAAGCGTCTTTTTTACACCCGTTATAAACTTCACTCTACAGTATCGATCAGGCGCTTGTAAGTACTAAGTAACAAGTCTGTTGTTACCTTAATGGAAATACCATCAGTGTACCATCTTAAGCCGAAGAAACATTATTAGTTACTTTAAACATTATTATAGAGAGCAACTGTTAAAAGCTTTATCGTGTTATACTATTAACAAATTACTGGGAATATGGGGTAAGCAATCAACGACTTACGCATCATTCGTTTTTCAGTAGGCAACACGTAAGCTTCAAATTCTACATTGTTGACACTTGTCTGTGGTTTTTTCACTTCCTAATTGCGCGAACAATCACAATCTGAATGATTTTGAATTATATTGCTAATCCATTGCTTCCTATGTTCGAAAAAAAAATTCTGCTCAACAAAATAACGCAACGAATGTTGTTGAACTGTCAAAATTACCTTTGTTATTTTTTGTAGGTAATAATAGTGGCGTAACTTTAGTGATCATTTTGTGTCTTGTGAAACTTTTACGCTAAGCATTACAATTAAGTAGTGAAAACGAGCATAAGTGACATAGCGTACTACTTAAGTGCGTAAGCGACAAAACGATTTTTGTAAAAAAAAAGGACAAAACGAGTTTCTGGCATAAAAAAAAACTCATGTATAAACCAAAAATCCAATAAGTAAATCCAACCCAATCATCAATCAATGGAATCTTGGGAAAATAATTTGAGTGAATAGACAGACAAAACCATTTTTGTGAAAAAAAAAAGATTTTCCCGTACCGGGAATCGAACCCGAGCCTCCTGGGTGAAAGCCAGGTATCCTAGCCACTAGACCATACGGGAGATGAAGAGTTCTGTCATATTTAAAGTTTGGTTGCCAAGGTTGTATGCAATATTTTTTTACACTTACTTACGCGAGAGGGGCCCGTGGCTAAATAATAACAGCCGCACAGGTCGATCGATCAGGTTAAGCTACGCTTTCCGCGGTTGGTCTGTGGATGTGTGACCATCTTTACATACCGTGTCCCCTCCGTGCCTCGGAAAGCACGTTAAGCCGTTGGTCCCGGCTTCGTGGATCTTTGACAGTCGTTACGGGTAGTCAGAAGCCCGAAAGTCTGATAACCAGTCTTACCAAGGGTTATCGTATTATCCAGTAACTGGGTTGTGGAGGTCAGATAGGCAGTCGCTCCATGTAAAATACTGGTATTTAGCTGCATCCGGTTAGACTGGAAGCCGACCTCAACATAGTTGCGAAAAGGCTAGGCAGATGATGATGATGGTAGGTGGAGGTACCGGAAATACTTTTTTGTTATTAAGATACATTTAGATATTATTAAAAACATCGCTGAAGGTATCGTCAAACATTGTAATATCTCTGGATTATAATCCTATCCTGTAGATACACCATCCTAATCAACTTACCCTACAAGAAAAAGCCATTTTATCTTTCTGTATGTCGACTGTAGGTATTAAAATACCTATTAAATTATTTTACGATGTGTTAGGCATGGTTTTACTTACTCATAAAAAACGCCATGCCAGTCAGATATGTATGACCGTCAAAAACAACAATACAGTTTCTTTTCCACTGAATAAATTAATAACCTCACATGCCTACCTCACTTATTGTAAAGTTGGTAAATATACTAGGTATAGTCGACCTCGTTATTGATTTACCACCCAAAGGTTCAATGTAGCTTACATAATTATCATAAAATGGTAAGGTCTATTAGTCTATGTAACAGTTAATTAACAATGGTGGGTACAAGCATCTTTAAGCACGCAACCAAAATCGGAACTACGCGGCCATCTTGTTTTTTTTTCGATACAATTTCTGTCATTTAGGTAACAAATGTTCACCGAGAAATCTTTTGGCATCCAAAAACTAAAGATGCTGGTAGCACACTAGTGAAAATTTTTGTCAAAAGTGATAAATAATAATAATCCATTTATTTCAGGCAACGCAGGCCCATAAATACCTTAACCTAAACATACAATCATATTTTAATTTTAACAACACATATTAAAAACCTTAAAACTATGACTATACACGTAACGTTGTCGGCGTTGTGTTTCGCTGCGTGGTGTCGCGTCAACCGTCCTCGGAAACGTCGATAAACGACACCTCTCCGCCAAAAGTCCTCTTTCAGACAGGTCTGTAGATGTTTAGTTGGGACTCGTACCAAGTTGATGTTGTGGCGCGATTCCAACCTTTCGACCCTCAGAGTCCAGTTGGTCTTCACCTTCAAATGCTGCACGACTTCTTCAGTTGTCGTGGAGTGATGCAGACGCTGTGTCGTTGGCACAGCAGGGCGCAGCAGCATGTTGGGTCCACTCGGTGCGGTGCCACACAGGTTACGAGAACAGGGCTTCTTCTTCCTTTCTACTTTCGTGAAACCCTCCTCATCTACTTGGCTGGCTCTTGGCAAAGAGCAACTTACCGCAGTCAGGGAATAAAGCAATTACGAGGTCGAATATAGGTACCTATAAATATTTAGGGTACCCATTCACCAAAAACTGATTATCAAGTCGGCAATTAACTAACAAAATCTTTTATTTCAACCCCTATTGTGAGGGGTGTACTAGGTTCCCTAGGGAAGGGGTACTAACAATAGAAAACAACCCTTCTTTAGCGGTTGGTGGTACCCTTTGTTGATTGCGAGAGGGTAATAAATTGATAGGGTCTGCATAAAATTGAGATTTAAATTTTAGATTTTCAAGGTTAGGCTAGTTTTAGGTTTTTTGTTAGGATATTTGCGAAAAATTGTTTGATTGTTAGTGAAAGCTAAATTAAAAATTCATGAAGTAGTTTCAGAGTCTTTTCCGAAACAGACAGGCGTGTCTAGGCGACAACATTTTAAACATAATATCTCTTTTAATGGGCTTTTAACTTTATGATGTTTTGTAAAAGTTTAACTTTTTGATGTTTTGTTCAGACGTGTTTTGCAAAAAGCCAATTCCCGTAACTGAAATTCAAAGTCTACATAGTTGCAATCTCATCTCAGCGCATCAAATGTCAAAACCGGGCAAGAGCGAGTCGGACTCGCGCACCGAGGGTTCCGTACCATCATATGTTTTTAAATTTTCTTCGGCGAGGCCTATTATTCATCAGAGAATTTTAACACTGTGCACTGTGGTGTAGAATATTGCAAATTTATGTCAGCGCCATCTCTTGACCGATAGTGGAACTAATGTAACTTTTGTTGATGATTTCTGAAAAAGTGTGCTATTTAGAGACTTCGTTTTATTTTTCCTGTAATCTATGCATAAACTTCTATCACATAGAATAATTTCAGATTTTTCTCTTTGCAAACTTCGGAGATAAGGGGGATTAAACTAACTTAACAAGTTGTATGCTGATTGTAATGATTATAATTCTGTAAATACATATTTTTTACGTCAGCGAATCATATTTTAATCAACGTAGAACTTAATACTGACCAGCAAATTGCAAAAAACGTAAAAAAAATTGAATTTCGCGAGCTACCCTGGCGCTTTCGCCTTAAGAAGCAACTACATATTGCATGTGGACTTATAATTTTACTCTTCCTAACATATCCCGTATGGTCTAGTGGCTAGGATACCTGGCTTTCACCCAGGAGGCTCGGGTTCGATTCCCGGTACGGGAAAGTTACCTTTTTGTTGTATTAATTTCACAAATTGATTAGTGATAATAGTTAGCATACCTGTAAAATTCTTTATGTATATATTTTTTGCTGCATTTGTATACAGATGCATAAAACAGTAAATAATTAAATAGGTGTTCAGCGCTACAAGGTTAGGCCAAAATCGGTAGTAGAATACTTTTCAAGTGCCATTTCACTTTTTTGCTTCACTGTCCAAACCACAGTGATCTTTATTCTCATTCTTATAAGATCGCTGTTGGGTTGCTGCCACTGACAAGTCTGTCAAAATCATTGTGATCTTTATTCTCGTTGGTATAAGGTTGCTGTTTGGTTGTTGATGTCAGTGGTAAAATAACTGTGAACGAACTATACATTGACAGTGACGTTGTTAGTGAACATTTACACCTGTACTCACAAACAATACTTGTCAAAGTAAATGATAAATGATATTTATTTCTGTAAGTAGGTTTGTACAAACACTTTTACACGTCAATCATATTTTTTTTTTTTAAACTAGATGAGGTCGGCGTTTCCTAACTGACTATTCTGAGAAGAAAGGCCGAAACAAACTCAGAAGTCACAGTCTCTTTTAAAGTCCAGACAAAATCTTGGTCAGATCGTGTGAAGACCATGTAGATTGGTATCTGAAATGGTCTTTTGAGGAAAGAACCACACAGATTGAGCGGACCTGTCCAATCAGTGCACGCATTTGTCAAAAATCGTGCAGCTCAACTCAGAACTTGAGGAGCTCAACGATTCGACGAACAATACCAAAGACAGGACATTTGGGTAGGCCGCATAAACTACTCAAACTGCCAGATCATGATTAAAACTAAGAAGGAAAAAAAAAAAGAAATGACCCACATAGTCCTCACATTCACAATAATTAAATAAAAAAAAAATAATAAAAATTACTTACAAAGTAAATATTCATGTCATTGTCTAAATAAAATTCATCAATGTCAATGTGTATATAAAAAATCCGGACATAATCTTTGAGGACCATGTAGATTAGTGTCTGAAATGGTCTTTTGAGGAAAGAACCACACAGATTGAGCGGACCTGTCCAGTCAGTGCACGCATTTGTCAGTAACCGTGCAGCTCAAGTAGCAATACTATACGAAGGAAGGGATTTTTCAATGCGTTTCGTATGACAAGCCTTTAAATACATAAACAATAAGGGACGCATAGTGCCGATCGCCACTCAAATAGTGTTTGTGAATACGAGTATTAATTTTGTAAAAATTGGCACAAAAATTATGTTGACAAAACAATATGGCGGCGTTAGTTCCGAATTTGGCCGCGCGCTACAAAGAACCTTGAAGCGATTAATAAGTATACTTAAAAATAATTATCTTATCTAATAAAAATGACGAAATCATTTGACACCTCTTTCTATATCCCGTATGGTCTAGTGGCTAGGATACCTGGCTTTCACCCAGGAGGCTCGGGTTCGATTCCCGGTACGGGAAATTCTTTTTGTTATTTTTTTATGTTCTACTGCAGGATTTATGGTGGAGCTGCAATATACCTACCCAGAAATGCTGCCTCTGTGGCTTGGCATAGATATAATTTATAACTTATACGTATGAGGGAATCACACGTTTATATTATAATTATATCCATTGCAAATCTACCAAGAATGCATTTATTAATTGATTCTTTAAGTCTGATACTAAATACGTATCAAATAATTTATTACTTACCCTGAAGTTAAATGTCACTTGCAAGTCATAGACCGTGGTGAAGTTTCTTATTTGGCAATAATAAAATTGTTGTCAAAAGTGATAAAGAAATTACGAGGTCGGCTATACATTTAATGATTTCAATCAATTAACTCAGCGAAACGCAGTCCACTGCTGGACATAGACCTCTTCCAGACTGTGCCACAACACCCTGACCTCCACCTTCCGCATCCAGTTTATCCCAGCCACCAAAGGGGACAAAGCGGGGTGACAGATCGGAATAATTCCTTCTTTAGTTCGTCGGTCCATTTAGCTGGGATTATATAATATAATTTAACGATTTGCCAAAACATTAAGGCGACTACGCAAACTAAAGCGCGGTCTTTGTCGGACTACATAGAAAAGAAAGAGAAGCGCGATGACACAACGCTGGTAATTTATTGCAAAATATGAAGCAATTATCTATTTACAAAAAATATTATTGTTCGGACTAAAAAATTAAAACACTAGCTCTTTAGTATGTTGCTTGTAGAATAATCTGACAAAAAATCAGAATGATTGCATGTATTTTAGTATGGTTTTTTTATTGTAAAAGTTTTTAGAGGCATCTTCATGACTTTTTTTTCTATCGTATCAAATTAGTTGTATTATGTTTTCAACACCATATCTACCTAGCATATATCCTGAAGAATATCATATATTTTTCTGATTTAGTTAACTGAAGTCGATCATATACTTTTATTGTTTCTAAAACTTGCATTTTTTGCGTTTAGGTCCTGTAAGCCGAGAATGATTTATCAAAACATTAACACACACACGATCTGCGGGTGCGGTGTAACACACATACAGTTTGTTACGAAATTACCCTTTAATTTTGACAATTTAACGACATTAATTGCGTTATTTACGTTGCTGAGTAGTTTTTTTTTCAAACATTATGAATCATTAGATTAGCAATATCCCTCAAAATCATTCAAACTGTTATTGAAAGTGTGCGCAATCAAGGTGCTGAGTAACTTACAAACAAAGCTTGTTTACACTGTATAGGTACTCCCAATGCGACGACGTTAGTTGAATGTTAATTGAATTGATTTGATTTAGGTTAACTCAAAGGAAAACTGAGTTACGGTAAACGAGGTTACTTACGTAATACTTTAAATACTAATTTAAATTAAATACTATAGCATTTAAAGCATGCCATCACACTAATATTATAAAGGCGAAAGTTTGTGACTGTGTGTGTGTTTATGTATGTTACTTCTGCACGCTCAAACGGCTGGACTAATTTTGATAAAATTTTGTATGGAGGTAGCTGACACCCTGGATTAACATATAGGTTACTTTTTATCCTGATATTCCCACGGGATCGACACTTATGCGGGTTAAACAGCGGGGCACAGCTAGTTGAACATAAACTGTAACAGTAACCAAATTGTAAAGTTTTGCATGAAATGTCTGATTAATTATTAGAAAACTTAATTACAGACACTTTGAAACCAACACTGTATATACCAATACCTATTACAAATAACGGGCTTATTTCTAAACGTTGCTTAACCCGTAGTATGTTGGAACGTAGATCCACGCGAGACACAATGGCTTTTTAATTGTTTCTGTAATTACGACATTCAACCGGTTAAGGTGCCACTAGTCGGTATTTTTTCCATACAAATTTCGGGAGAGTATTACTCCACTGTTTGACATTGATCCTAACTTAAATATGATTTATCGATTTGACTTATTATTATTTTTGTCTATGCGGAAACAGAATAGTAAAATAAAAAGCCATTAAAAAGTTATGAGCCAACAAAGATTCGTTTTTCTTGCTATTTTTAACGTAACTTTGAGTGTAAATAAGTAATAAAATAACTGTAAAATCTTCAAAACCAAGTCCGTACCGAAATTTCGATTTTCCGAAGCTCATTTGTTTCTGTGCGTGAGAACTAGACGTTGTTCGTGTAGACTAGCGTCTAACTTTTCATCGCTGATACTAGCTCTGTCGAACATGAAGGCACACACAGCGTGCTTTTTGGCCATGACCACCAGTGAGTTCGAGCTCGCGACTAGTTTACTCTTAAAGTAAAAATATGTTAAAACAACCAGTTTTTTTTTTTGATAACCGTTGAAAAAATTTCAACGCAGATGATTCAGAATCATGTACTGAATCCACGGTAGCAGGTTGCGCATCTTGTATAACAAAAAACTGCTGTTCCCTACATTAAGATTATGGGAAAAAAATATGGAGCAGCTGAGTTTTTTTTGCGATTTCACGGTTGGTGAGCAAAAGTTGTTCATTCTTGTATAGTACACCCACAGATATAGATAGACCTAGATAACGCAAGTATCACGAATTGTATGAAAACCAAGTGTGCCATTTTTTGACTACCTACTATGACGTCACAAGCTCGCGCTCTCGCTCACGCGTACCCAGCCAGCAGTAGGTACAGTCACGAGCACTAATATGTCAATACTTGGCAACTTTCAATTGCGATTTTTTCACTAAATCACGAGTGCAAAGTTGAAATACGACACTTTACATAAACCTATTGGTTCGAAAATACTATGTTCCTAACAATATAAAATTTCATTCAAAAATAAAGGCGAAAATCGCCTTTCAATAAAGCCAAGTGTATACATACTTTTGCTCGTGACTGTACACAGGACTAAGTGGCGGCTTACGATTTTTGAACGTAAGCTGGTGCGACTTTTGGCACGCGAAGTAGTTGCTCTAGCGTTATCTGGTGTAACTATACCTGTGACTACATTCCATTAAAGTACTCATGTATCTCGTATAAGCTAACAACCGGAATTTTCATTAACAAAGCTAACTAAGAACGACTCGTACGTTTCTACATATACCTACACACTCACTGTCGGAATATTAATGACACAACTTGCAATGTAGAGGAATGATAAATGAGCCAGGGGTATGATAGCATTAATTAACTGAAATAACATGGCCCCTCATTGAATGGGGGAAAGTGTGTAGGTATATAAGCATAATAGACACAAATACTGAGTATCTTAACTATTCCGAGAGAATAAAATTCAGTGTCATCCTCAGGGCCTAAACCATGCCTAAACAAAGTGACATTCTAAAGTCAAAAATGATTGACATAAGCTATCGAAAAATTTACGTCAATCCAGCATCGGGGTAACAGTAGAAATGGTTTTTCATTTTGACAGTTCAACAACATTCATTGCGTTATTTACGTTTGTGTTGTGAAACCGACAAATTTATCGAATATATGAAGCAATGGATATCCTTCAAAATGATTCAGATTGAGATTGATGCGCGTGTTGCATGTTACGCAATTAGCGTGCTGATCCTCATCTGCCTAGCTTACAGATGTTTGGGTTGGCTTCTAGTCTAACCGGATGAAGCTGAATACCAGTATTTTACGTGAAACGACTGCCTATCTGACCTCCACAAACCCACTTACTGGGTAACACGATACCCTTTAGTAAGACTGGTTGTCAAACTTTCGGGCTTCTGACTACTCGTAACGTATGTACAGCACAGATCTACGAATGACAGTCGGAACCAAAGGTAGAAGGCATGCTTTCCGAGGCATTTCGTAATCAAACAGGTATAATATCCCTTCATCAACGATAGCGATTTTCTTATTTACAACTATCAGTGCCCCGCGGTTTCACCCGCGTAAGTTTAGATCCCGTGGGATTATCGAGATAAAAGTACCCTGTGTTAATCCAAGAAATGGTCTATCTATGTGCCAATTTTCATCCAAATCTGTTCAACGATTTACGCGTGATTGAGTAACAAACATCCACACATCTTTATAAACTTTCACACTTTTACTTTCAACTTTCTTTCACTTTTTCTTTTCTTTTTTTTATAATACTACCTGTGCCCCGTGGTTTCACCAGCGTAAATGTCGATCCCGCAGGAATATCGAGATAAAAAGTAGCCTATATGTTAATCCAGGGTGTCATCTACCTCCATACAAAATTTAATCAAAATTGGTCCAGCCGTTAGAGCGTGAAGAAGTAACAAACATATAAACATACACATACCCCCACACACACACACTCACAAACTTTCGCCTTTATAATATTGTGTGTGATAAGATTACCAAACAAAGAGCATACATAGAATAGGTGTGTTATACCTATCCAAGGCTATATAAGTTATCCCACCGTACTTCACAAAGCAATATTTATAATTGTCTATCATCATACTAAGATGTACAGTAATAATTCTGTAGAGAAACTTCTCCTTGCTTGTAGTACAGACAGCCGGCGAACAAAGTTTGTCGCCCCCCCCCTCCCTCCCCCTTGCTTACCGACGGTACACGGCACCAATAATTTAGCGACATCGCTACCCTAAGTTTGCATCGTATCAACCGTAGACAGAGTAATCTATAGACTCATGGTATCCGTGTCACCGAAAGGGACAAAAAATTCCGGCAATCTTCATCATACTATCATTTTTACAGCTTATTACACTGCACCTTACCATTTTCACAGTTGCTCAAATGTACTATTATTGAATCATGCACGAAAAAGATCTAATTTTCCGTTTAATCGCGGTGTAGTTTTTATTATTTCATTCATAAACGTCAAACTTGTTGTGCACATTGATGTGCTTAGCCGACACGCAGTAAGGGACAGAAATATTCTTACTCTGTCTCTTTCCTTTGCTAGTGAAGTTAATATATTTCTCTTTTTCTTGTGCGAATGAAAAAGAAGATATGCAGCAGTCCATAGTTTACTCTGTCTACGGTATCAACACAAGGTGTGCGGTGGAGTGTGGCTTGAGTTGAAAGAGAGTTAAGTTACCACCAAGAAGCTTAAAGAAAAAAATGGAGGCAGCACTCTAAATACCTAAGTGTAGACGACTGTGGTCTCTAAACACATAGAGGAGCGCAGGAGTCAGGAGGGCCTTACTATTTTGTTAAAAATTATTTATGCCAATAAAACAATATTATTCTCGTTTATTGATCTATTTACTTACCTAACGACATTTTTAAATTAAAATATAAAATAAGTATAAAGAAATATAAAAAAATTGTGATCCGCCGGTGTCGGGAGCAGGGTCAAAGCTACCGGTGGTTAGGGCTCCAGAGACAGGAACCTCCTCACAATGCGAGCCGTATCAAAGAGTACTGCCTTCTGAATCAGGCCCTTGATCCAACCGCCTAACGAGAGCCTCGATAAATGTTGATCGAGGCTTTCGGCCATCAATTATTATTATAGTACGCGCTGCTGCAAACATCCCTGACGCACTACAAAACTGTGGGAGTGACAGCAGTATCCTAAAAGCATTATTGTTATTGCACACGTTACCGCATTAAATTTTAAAATTGAGATTACAAAAGTTACCTAGTATAACTTTTTTAATCTCAATTTTGGTCGAAAGTCTTTTTGTCCAAATATGATTCGCGAGCGTAACAAATATGACATTACAGGATTTAAAGAACTTGTACTTATGATTTTAATGATTATGTAGCCATATTTTTCAACACGACACTGACCTGCAAATTGCAAAAAACTTAAAAAAAAATGAATTTTGCGGGCTACCGTGGCGCCCGGCTCGGCTCCCTGAAGGTGATTTAATATTAAAATTTCGGGTCTAAGAATTAGAATAATCAAATCAAAGCACCTTTGTAAGTAGTGTCACTACAAATTTTATTGCCAGGCACAGGTGCGTTTTTTGAATCATTTGTTTACGTTTTCGTCAGATGCTTTTCGAATAGACTATACCTACATTTCCTTGGTTCAAGAATAAGCAATTTTCTTCTTCCTCTTCTTGACGTATCAGTCATACATACTTAAACCACACCTCCAAGGATTCAATACTAGAATTTACAACTTTGTAATACTAGTAAGTGCGCCAAGTTAAACGGGAACCGTAAAATAGTTGAGTTTTATAATCCAGTTGAATGTTCCAGCCGTTTGATGTTCGGAACTTTTGAACAGTTTACAGCCGAACGTTCAGTTTGATGATTTTAGAATATTTTATGGCCATACGTGAGTCTGTTCTACCTGGAGTTATGAAGGTAATGACGTTATATTCTATCAATTATTTTAATCTTTTATATGGAACGGGCTTTGCTTGGAATCTCTCTGAGGGATCGAATCCGCAACGAGGTGATCCGGCAGAGAATCAAAATTGTCGACATAGCTCACGATAAGCAAGCTGAAGTGGAAACGGGCCGGCCATATTAGCCGTAGAACCGATGACCGTTGTGGTGCACGTGTTCTTGAGTGGAGACTTGGAGACCGCGAATCGGTAAATTTCTCTCTTCACGCGATTTTATTTCTGTACTGTCCATGGATTTCTGCAGCCCACTGTACATTACAGCTTTAATGTATTCTATCATAGCATAGCATAGCATTTGGGCAAAATGACATTTTGGCACTAGGCAATTTGTACAATTGAACATTAGGTACAGCTTTAATGTATTCTATCATAGTCGCATTTGGGCAAAATAACATTTTGGCACTAGGTAATTTGTACAATTGAACATTACAGCTTTAATATATTCTATCATAGTCGCATTTGGGCAAAATAACATTTTGGCACTAGGCAATTTGTACAATTGAACATTACAGCTTTAATATATTCTATCATAGTCGCATTTGGGCAAAATAACATTTTGGCACTAGGTAATTTGTACAATTGAACATTACAGCTTTAATGTATTCTATCATAGCGGCATTTGGGCAAAATGACATTTTGGCACTAGGCAATTTGTACAATTGAACATTACAGCTTTAATATATTCTATCATAGTCGCATTTGGGCAAAATAACATTTTGGCACTAGGTAATTTGTACAATTGAACATTACAGTTTTAATGTATTCTATCATAGCGGCATTTGGGCAAAATGACATTTTGGCACTAGGCAATTTGTACAATTGAACATTACAGCTTTAATATATTCTATCATAGTCGCATTTGGGCAAAATAACATTTTGGCACTAGGTAATTTGTACAATTGAACATTACAGCTTTAATGTATTCTATCATAGCGGCATTTGGGCAAAATGACATTTTGGCACTAGGCAATTTATACATTTTGACACTAGGACTATTTTGCCCATTGATTTATTGTCTTTGTAACATTTGCTATAAAAAATGCCACTGCGTTTCGTAAAAATTCTCGTCCAACGGAATATACCCACTATCGTAATTGCCCAAGTAATCTATACTTATAAACTGGCCATATTGCAACCCCGTAGGAACTAGGCTAGCTCAATATCAAAATGTTACCACCGACTCGCGGTCGACTATTACCCTCAGACTGATCAATTTCTTAGGTTTAAAAAAGATTGAAGTGGAATTGGGCAGGCCAGTGTCTGCCGCATGTCGCAACAGAATTGGGCAAAAGTAGCCACTGACTGGATTCCGAATAACAAGAATCGGCGACGCGGTAGGCCCAGAAAGAGATGGCGTGACGAATTGGACGCCTACCTAAGGGATTGGCCAGATTTAGCTAGAGACAGGAAAAAATGGAAAGACGGAAGGGAGGCCTTTGCCCTGCAGCGGGACATAACAGGCTCATAATAATAAAGGAAGATATTGCATTAGCATCTTGTAATGCCTACAATACTTAATAATTTATTGTAACATAGGTACTGCAATCTACAGCCAATAAGTAGTCAGTCGAGAAGACAGACGATAAACACAAGAATTTGAACACAAATGACAAACACACCATAAAACAGAAACAAACAACAATATTTTAAATATGAATCAAAACAATACTTTTCTGCTATTGTGTAGTCTAGCTTCACGGCGTATCCTCAAGGGAACAAGCAGAGCAGTGACTGCAACACTATGTGCTTGGCCAGACTGGCAGCGCGAGGGCGGAGCGGGCTCGACGCGGCATACTCAAACATAAGAACTTAATTTTAGTGTCCATAGCGGGCACACGGGCGCGGTGAGCGCGCGGGCAACTCACGCCGTACCAGTGGCGCGCTCACGCCATACCAGCGGCACGCTCGTTCATACCAGTGGCTGCAGGCAGTGAACGCGCGGGCGACCCGCGCGGGTACCGGGGATCCCAAACTAATTCGAGCTTTTTTCTAGTAAAAATAAGTCTTCTTCATCCATATTATATTTTGACAAACTCTGGACACGACAACACGCAGAACGCAGTCGCGCTCTACTGCGGACAGGCAGATCGCGCGCGTTCCCGCACCCGCGCCGCCAGCGCTGCCAGTCTGGCCAAGCACTATCAGTTCTATCTTTCACGTGTTAAACTTTGTTTATATCTAGTTACTTATGCAACATGTTCTGTTGGTGTTCCGAGAGTTCATATTTTTTTGAAATACAGATGAAAATTAATGGAAGATTAAGGAGGATTTATTATTTGATAGTGAGCAGTGGTGGCCCAGTGGTAACGGCCCAGCTTACGAGTTGTAGGTCGTGGGTTCGAACCCAGACATTACTTTGTGTAATTAATTTCATCACCATTGCTCTCAAAACGGTGAAGGACAACATCGCGAGGAAACCTAGGATCCTCCCTTTTCTATGGAGGTTGAGTGAACTTTACACCCTGTTCCTCATACCTCTATAGACTTATTGCTCTGAAATAAATTGTGTAATTAAATGACTAACTAACTATACAAATCACATCACAGTCATATCATAAAGGCGAAAGTTTTTGAGTGTGTGTGTTTATAATTATGTTTGTTACTTCTTCACGCTCAAACGGCTGGACCAATTTTAATAAAATTTTGTATGGAGGTAGCTGACACTCTGGATTAACATATAAGGTACTTATAATCCCGATATTCTCACGGGATCGAAACTTATGCGGGTGAACCCCGGCGCAGCTAGTAAATACATAATCAGTATTGCTATTCTGTAAAAATCTCACCGTGAAAACTTAGGTGAAGTGAGCGTGGAGTGAGCTGTCAATAGTGTCAATTCCTAGCAGAAACAAACTCACTTCACCTAAGTTTTCACGGTGAGATTTTTACAGAATCGACCGGCTGTACAGCATTGAACAGAAACATACCTAGAGCATAATAAAACCCTGAAAAAAGGCCTAGTGCAAACTAAACGTAATTAAATAACCCTAACTCCAGCCCAACACATAACATAACCCCCTGAACACACTGACGTGTAACTCCACGTCTGGTAAACCTCAGTGCAAACGGATGCGGTCTCAGGGGACAGTAGTATGTACCAGCTTATTTGTACAACGAGACGAACAACTTTGTTCATATTAGTTTGTTTGTCTGACAAATAGCTGGAAGGTGGCTTTGAAAAATTTAATGTATGATTGTGTTTCGTGGCAATGGATGGACCTTGTTTCTCGTTGTGTGTGATAGTTGAGTCTAGTAGATTGTGTGGGTTGTCGACTCGAGATTACAGGGCATATGGGGATCGTGGAGTACGTGCGTGTGAAGACCAACTGGACTTTGAGGGTCGAAAAATGTTGGAGTCACGTCACAACATGAACTTCAAGTCGTTCGTGGTGCGTGTTCCGATACAGCATCTCGAGAAGTTCCTCAAGGAAGAGTTCTGGCCGAAGGGTCTTGTGTACCGCCGGTTTCGTGGCCGGCTACATGACACCAGTCAACGAAATACGACGCAGACACTTTCGTGTGCGTTAATTTTTAGTTGTTAATTTTTAGTGTAATTATAATTTATGTACTTATATTTATAGTATTTTTAAGACATAGTAATATTCTATTGTATGTGTATATATGGGCCTTGATGCCTGAAATAAATGGATTAATAAATAAATAAATAAAATATGACTTTCATCTACAGTCCGGCCGTCGAGAGAAAGCGTTTCAGACACCTGTCAGTGCGACAATTCTAGCAACTAATAAAGATCAAAGTCAAAGTTTTTTATTTGTTAAAAATAGGTGTAAAAGAAGGTGTTTAAAATAGAATAGGTACAGAGATCTCTATGTTTTACCGTTAATGGCGTACAAATAGTAAGCATACGAAATTACAATCTAGTATTAAAAAGATTAAATTACAAGCTAACAGAGTTAAACTATCCACTATCAAGTTAACAAAAAAACATTTAAAATGTTACAAACATTTATAATTTTTTAAAATTCTTATGTATTAGTAATGCTAAATTTTAAATAATAATATATTTACACTGACAAACGTAACAACAGATTAAATGTTGTGCATTTAAACTAATTCTTACCGCACATATTTATCCACATATCTTTCATTATCTTCTAGGTATTCATTAATGGAATAATTTATTCCAAATGATCAAATTCGCAAAACACGTATTCGTTTATATGAACCTGCACCCTAATTGCGTAACACACTATTACTATTAATTTGAATCATTTTGAAGCATAATGCTAATCCGTTGCTCCATATGTTCGAAAAATGTGTCTGCTCAACAACGTAAATAACGCAATGAATGTTGTTGAACTGTCAAAATGAAACCCATTGCTACTGATAGTGTGTTACGCAATTACCCAGCTGATGGGTGTCAAGAACGCTATTCATGCATTCTTTCGTCGCCTGGACTGTAGGTAAAGCCTTGAACGTTGAGTAATTTCTCTTCTTCTATGCCTTCGCCTTGGTACGCGGGGTTGTCTTCTTAATCTTGAGGCACCATTCATTCTGCTTGTAAGCAACGTCATCAGATAGGCTCTACGTCTTCAGGGCTCTTTAGACATTCGTCATTCAAGAAGTTTGTGGTCCTTTCTCTCTTGGGATCTTTTGGGTAGCCATGGAAAGACACTTTATATCCGACTTCAAAAATGGAGGAGGTTATTTGTTCGTCGGCATGTATTTTCTTAATCAATTTGTGGACCGATTTTGAAAATTCGTTTTTGATTCGGTCGAGGAAGCCTGTGTCTTTGGGTCTGTATTTTAGGGTTTTGCCACTGACTTCCGAAATTAAAGTTAATTTTTATTTTGTAGTTTTTTTTTTTTAAGTCTTTTTTTTTTTGTTTTTTAAACACATGGTCATCGAGACGTCGCTTTATATGTCCATACTATCGCAGCTTGGATTTAGTGCGTTTGTCGGAGATCGGTGTTACTTTAAAACTACGTTGTATATTATACTCGTTTCTCAATTTCACGTTTAGCATTTGATTTAAATACTCAACATAATTGTGACCTGATCGCTCAACGCGCTATGGAGCGGGGTAAGCTCGGAGTTTCTTTGAAGGATAAAATCAAGAATGAAGTTATCCGGAAAAGAACTGGAGTTACCGAAATAGCTTGCAGAGTAAGCAAGCTGAACTGGCAGTGGGCTGGCCATGTTTGTCGGAGGACCGATGGCCAGCGAAGCAGACGAGTCCTGGTGTGAAGACCGCGTACCGGCAAGCGTAGTCTGGGACGCCCTCCAGCTTGGTGGACCGACGACCACGAAGCTGGCTGGGACAGACTGCAGACGGAAGGTGGTATTGTGGCGCAGCCTGGCGGTTGATTGATTTGATAAAAAAAAAAATGCATTATAGCTCGGAAAAAATCTCGATCATTCTGTTTTAGATCCTAACATTTTCTATCCCAAAAATCTATTTCCTAAGCCAAGTCCTAAAAGAAATATAGAGGTCCTAAAGTCCTAATCTATATAAATGCACACCTAGGAGTAAAAAATAATATCTAACACATGTAAATCACGGACTAATATCCAATTTTCCGTCTATCTCGGACCCTTATAACTCAACAGGACCCCGGGAAAGCGCTACTCTAGTGACAAAAACTGTCCGGGTAGAATGGGACGCGGATAGAGCTATAAATCTCCGAGATTGATTCCCGGGATTCCGTGTTAGGATGTCCGCAGGTCAGGCAATATTATTCATTGAGGTGCTCGGTGTGAAGGGTTATTTTCATTGTTTAACCTCTGATGCCCGGTTCGTATGTCAGAAACGGGTCATTTTTCTTACCAACTGTTACTTTCAATACTTGACAAGCCGTGTGCCCGTTGGCAAAAATTACGAACTCTCATACAAACTTTAGAGCCTTTAGAGGATGAATTTTCAAAAATCCTTTCTGCTTGGTTCGTAAAAACAAAAACGAATCGTTTTGCTATTTTTATTGACAAACTGGGCATATAACAGATTCGTTAGCTAATTTCACCTGTGATAGCTACTTCCATATGGGAGAGTCTACTATGCAACGCTATGAGGTTTTTGCTTCATTATTGGTAAAGATACAAAAGTCTTAATTTTAACCAATGACGGTCCATAAATTATAGGAATCGGCCATTAGTGTTCACTTTCGTTATAAATAAATTTACAGTCACGAACTCACGAGCAAAAGTAAGTATGTGCTTGGCTTTATTCAAAGGCGATTTTCTCCCGTATTTTTGAATTAAATTTTATATTAGTAGGAACATAGTATTTTCGAACTCATAGGTATGAATGTAAAGTGTCGTATTTCAACGTTGCATTCGTTATTTCGTGAAAAAAATCGCAATTTAAAGTGGCCAAGTATTGACATATTGATGCTCGTGACTGTACAACTGTTGTGCAAAATTGACATGCTTTACACTGTACTTTGTCTGTTAGTAAGATTTTTATGAAGTTGATAGTAGCGTGTGTAACTGTTACTGTAACCAATGCAAGCTGAAGACTTAAATAGATTTGATGTTCATTTTATGCGCCATTTGCCATAACAGTAAACATTTCTACTTAGTAACTCCAAGAACAAGGACAGCGGTCAGTACATTTGCATACAACACATAAAACTCTCGACTACCTACTCTGCCTTGCTCTCTAAGATAACAAGCTAGAACATACATATTCATCGCACAACAGTAAGTCTTTATTGTACTCCAGCATATTTTATTTACGATAGCAATAATCTTAAGTGTAGGGCTTTCAGTGCAATAGCTCGGAATATCCGATGCAGGCGAACGGTATGTAAAAACTATGCAATTGTGTAAATGGTTGTGCGGTTACAGTTGGACGAGTAGTTTCGCGTGTTGAGTTTGTGGTAGTGGTTATGATAGTTTTTGTGTTTGGAGAATGAATATATGTGGGGTTATTGAGTTATTCATCATCTTTACTGGCCTTGTCTGGTATTTAAAAGTCTCTACGCATGACGTCACATTATGTAGTAATATCGCACTCTAGGCGACTTCGCTACCAACAGTATCAATATCGATGGCTGGCTAAGATTTTTACAAGATTCGTAGATCGCACTTTGATTTTACATTGCCAGATAAAGTAAGTTTTTCATACGAATGTGAACTTTATTTGTTTATGATTGATATTGTTTTTCGTACGAAACGCTTGCTAACAGTCACGTATGCAGTCATAACTATTACAAGTAAGTATAAGCATAAGATTCGTGTTTGTATGAAAATTTACTTAGCAAAGTAAATTGATCTGCGAATTTTGCCCTAAGGAGTAGTTACTTACTTAACGTGAAGTAAAAATTACGCCTTCTCACAGAACACTAAAATATGTTAATTTTACTGTAATTAACACAGGTTTTGATCATATTATTTACCACGCTTACCAAAGGATTTGGTAATCTTGGGCTTTACCTCAAAAATTACTTAAAACTATTTACAACCAACTTTTAAGTAGTTCTTGAGTCAAGATGTAGGTTCTCCTCGACAAGCGATATAAATGAAACTCTACTTCAGACATTATTAACATGTCCAATACTTGAGTAGACTCTAGTAGAGATTTCTTAGTTAAAAGAGTTTCTAATAACTTCAGACGCCCGGGGCCTACAAAGGCCACTTTGGAGAATCATAAAAGGATAACATTAGGTATTATAATATGGCGAAGACAGTCCGTGTTTGTCTTTTTTTCGCTGCACTACGTAGGTATAATCAAAGAGATTGGGTTTGCATTTGGATTGAATTGATTGGCATTTTAGCAATGCTTCACCAATGGGATTTGATACGATTAACTTAACAGTTAACTGTCCATTATGTTATCATTTTATGATTCTGCCAAAGTGGCCTTTTTAGGCCCCCTGGTCAAAACACTTACCAATCAGCCAAGTTGGTTGACAAAAAGTATATTTTTCTTTCCCCAACTTTCCTTTGAGTGGTGCCAATGTTCAATACCATCTAGAGCTTTAAATCCAACGTAAAATATAGATAACTATCTCCTAGCTATACAATTTCATTGACAGCAAACTGGGACTCGTCCGATACAATTTGTCCGTTCATTCCTTCCGGCCAACGCTGAAGTTCGAACAATCGAAGATCCCCGAAGGCGAGGATTTACTCCTACTCTTCTTACAAGTTTGCTGAAAGAACGGATTTTGAGCTTCGTTCGAATTTGACGGTTATTTTCTGATAGTGTTTTGTTGTGGGCTTTCGTTTGGCCTTCTTTGATGAAGACTTTTTCTGCAGTCAATAATTTTCTTGAGCCAACAATCTCGGTGACTTTTTCTTTACTATTTATCTTGGACATTACTGACATTGGTGAAGGAAAATATCGTGAGGAAACCTGGACTTATAGTTAAATAGCAACATGCCCTGCGACACATGGGTTTTTCGACTTGACAAGATATCGAGATTTCTTTATTAAATTAGACTTACATAAATATAAAGTCTGATTTTATATATATTAAATTGTGTAAATGATGTTAAAGACCGCTTCAACATCCTTTCCGTAGTTTAGACGAAAAACGCAGTCAGACAGACAGACACAAAACGCAGCTTTCATTTATAAAAAGTATGGACATAAGTCTGAATCCGTCTTTTAAGCAAGCGCAACGGGACAAAAATAAGCTGGTATTATTATTTAGAGAGCTTTCCTAGTTTCGTCTAAGGGTCGCGCCGCCGATGTTTGTCGGATGATGTCTCTAGCGGTCATCCGCGGACAAAATGACCGCCGTCTGCGGAGTGACTAACTAGTAAATAACATAAACGAAAGTATGAGCTGACATAAATCAGTTTATACAGGTATTGTGATGGGACTTCAGGGCGAAAGCCAAAAATATGGATAGTCGAGCAAAGTGCTCAATGGAATAATAAGCTCGATGAGGAAAACAAACCTTGTAAGTATCAGCGTACAAATAAACTATATCAACGACTGCTTTATACATTGTACTGATTGGCTATTCCCTTCAAATAGGATTTTCGTTATGATGACGCCCAAAAAACGGATTCATCGCAAAGACCCTCTACAACAATACGCTTTCAACCGATTTATGTAACATTTTCTGCAATACTGCTATTTTATTATCAATTTAGTAATAACCTCTATTCAGCATTATTGCATTTTTTCCCGTCATCGCTGTACTGAGCTTATCCTTTCTGTTTAATTCGTTGGAAAATTGCGATCGATCTACCCGCAGTTTAGTTTTTATTGTTATCAACCGACGAGGGACGTTTCAGTTTGAGAATGGGATAAAATATGATTCACCGTTGAATTGACTTATCCCTCTGTCCTTAAAGTATTCGCATTTTCTTTTTTAGGGTTCCGTACCCAAAGGGTAAAAACGGGACCCTATTACTAAGACTTCGCTGTCTGTTTGTCACCAGGCTGTATCTTAAGAACCGCGATAGCTAGACAGTTGAAATTTTCACAAATTATGTATTTCTGTTGCCGCTATAACAACAAATACTAAAAACAGAATAAAATAAATATTTAAGGGGGGCTCCCATACAACAAACGTGTTTTTTTCGGCGTTTTTGCCTTGTGGTACGGAACCCTTCGTGTGCGAGTCCGACTCGCACTTGGGCAGTTTTTTTTTGTAGGATATATAGAGGGCTTAGTGACGCTTCGTGCTTTCGTTTATTCCATTCGTAATGGAAAATGTGACAAGAGTAAATTCAGCCTCAAAAAATACATATTATTATCTGTATGTGACCAAGACTGTCTGGAATTTAAAAGAGACTGTGACCTCTTGGTGACCTCTGAATGTTTGTACAAATCTAGTTACTTACAGAAATAAAATCATTTAAAGATTTAAATACACCGGCAAGAATTAATTTGACTGTGTACAATTTGTGTTCCATAATGCTGTATCATTCGTCATTATTATTATTATTCGTCATTATATCATTCGATAATTTATTTAAAGTACTTTATAATAGATAATTAAAATGTTATAATGAATGATATAATGAATGTTAAAATAGTTATAATGAAATACTAACTAAGAATTCAATGTAATGGATTATTTTAAGGAAATAAAAAGGCTATAATAATAATAATAATAATAATAATAATGCTGTATCATTGACCGGATGCAGCTGAATACCAGTATTTTACATGGAGCGACTGCCTATCGCTCCATGTAAAATACTGGTATTCAGCTGCATCCGGTTACACTGGAAGCCGACCCCAACATAGTTGGGAAAAGGCTAGGCAGATGATGATGATGAATGCTGCACCATTGTCACTTGTGAAGCTACAATTAAGAACTCATTGCGTAGGTAGGTAATATGTTCTTTTATACATTGTTACAATATTAAGAAACAAATATTGTAGACAAATAAATGAATTCTTGTCATTTTGGGGGGGGGGGGGGGTTTGCCATAATCGCCACGCTTGGCAGGCGGGTTGGCGATCGCAGTATGGTATGGTGGTGGAATGCACAGAGAACGCTGCTGCCCATTCTCCGGTACGGCCCTTAGTCGCCTTTTACGACACCCACGGGAAGTATGGGGTGGTGCTATTCTTTAAGTCCGGCACTACACGGACAAGGCCGAAAGGTTCTGGAGTGGCGACCACGTACCGGAAGACGTAGCGTTGGAAGGCCTCCCACAAGGTGGACCGACGACCTTGTGAAGGCCGCAGGAACCCGTTGGATGCGAGAGGCACGGAGCCGGTCGAGGTGGAAGTGCTTGGGGGAGGCCTATGTCCAGCAGTGGACGTCTTTTGGCTGAAATGATGATGATGATGATGAAATGAATTCTTAACGATGATCTCATCTTTTTGAGGCTGTTATTGGCAAGGATTTTTAATGTTTATTTTAGTGCCTGTGGCTCATAGACTTGCTTACCTAAGAAGTTTAAATGACGTTTTAAGGTGACAACCTAAATGTAATGACTGAACAGAATCGCACTGTTGGATTTGTAACTCTCACCGCTGATCCTTGCGTTGAAAATCGTAACTCGAATCAAAACTGTTAATTTAAAAAAATAAACTGAAATGTCTTTGATTCCAAAGCAAAAAAGATAATACAATATGTACTTTTTTCATTCACATCACCATCATGTTCATCCGCAACCACAGTTATAATTACTTTCTTACCATTTCAAGCCACAAACTGAATAAAAGTAAAAATATGAAATTAATAATTAATTATTCACGGAGCGACCAGCTTATACAAAGTCAATTAACTTAGTAAGGCCCCAAGAAAAATCTGCGGATGACAAGTCCAATTTGCAAGGTGCTAGTAATTAGTGACTTTCAGATTTTTAATTCTCTAGCTCAAACTTTGGAAGTCAGAGGATTTCATTAATTAAAAGTATTTTAACTTTAATTGTTAATATGAGTATTGTTTTGAAGGGTTTGTTTACCAATTTGTTGATGTCGTCTTTATTTATTTAGATTTTTTTAAATGGGGCGCGTCTTCGTGGATGGCAGTGTCTGTACCAGGAGCTAAAATCGTTCTAAATTAATTCAGTATATAATCCTTTGGTGGAACACAACAAAATACTAATGACAAGTCATTAAAAACCCTCAAAGTTTTTCAAAGATTTGATTACAATTGATCATTCCGATCTTGGTTATAAATCAAAACCAACGATAAATTCAATAGCCATCAGTCTGTGACAGATGGCTTCATTTCACCAACCTTACTACACTCCACAAATCACTACTAGAACCTTATCATCTAGTTGGTAAGGTGCAATATTGAAGGAAAGTTAGTTTACAGACGGAATGTCTTTTTGCGGTTTCGTATGATAGATTCGCTCCGAATGCCATCGACTTTCCCGTTTCGGATAATTTAACGGTTTTGTTACTTGTAATTGCAGTTTGGGATACCTTATTAATTTAACTTATTAATTCTTGATGGATTAACCGGTACCTACCTGTTTTTGTCGTTTATATCTTTTCAATGATGGATTGGCTATTTAATTTTCCTATACTGTGTAAATGATGATATGGTTAAAAACACAGATAAAGATAGACCTAGATAACGCAAGTATCACGATCTGTATGAAAGTAAGTACAAAGGCCAGCACCTCAAGCTACTACAATCTGTCAAATTTCTTTAATAGATTTTCAACTTTATCGCTAAAGTATAAGGTTCAAACTTGATTGGGAAAACTTGACAGTTTCGGGTAGCTTGATGTGCTGGTGTCTGTACATAAAATAAAAGTGTTTACAAAACTTTATGATCCATGTGCAAATTACCTTAAATTACAGGTTTAAATCACAGGCATGCAAACATGGAAAATATTTTTTTATTAAAAAAAATACACACCTCAATCAAATTAAATTGTCAAAAAAATCAATAAAAAATTATAGAATTTAAACCAAGCGTCTTAACATTAAGGAAACAACACAATATCAAATATTAAATCTAGGTACAGTGTAGTGTCATTTAAAAAATCATTAAATAATAACTTACACTTGTCAAAAGGGCTGTCAGTTTCTTTATAGACTTATGGAATGGAATATATTTTATAATATTTGGTATTTTGTTATACATGGCCCGGAATTAACATACATCACCAGACACTCCAATTAGAATATTATGTTATAATCATAATATCGATGCCTTAGTTCACAATTGCACTAACTACAAAATTGTCAATTTTGAGGAGAGCGTTTTAAAGTTTTTTAAAGTTTAGACGTGAACAGTACGAAAACAAAGTAAAATAATAAAGCAATTATGCATCTATTCACAAGACTAGTCCTTTAACTCCATCTTAACTCAATATTGTAATATTAGTATATCCATAACATTTAAAAAATAGCTAAATAAACATACAACCCCCCATTTATTACATTTGTGCACTAAAATTGATTATGTTGATGTGCATTAAGTGAAAAACTCAAAATATTTAACAGTTTTATCAGGCTGGTTCAAGGTCCAACAACTAATAATAAATCAGTGATTCATATTCATACTGTTAATTTTTTTTTCTGTATAATACAAACACTTTTCAAACTACAATCATGAAATATTTTTTCGAACTTGCAATCAAAATTTTAAGAGGACTAAGCCCAATTTTATGTTATTTCTCAAATAAATTGGTTTCTTTATAATTATAGATTAGAATTTATTAATCAGTCTTCAGTTTGGTAACAATAATCGATTGCTATTTAATGAGAAACATTTAAATTTCTTCAACAATGGGATCAAGGTTAACAATAGCCGCAGAAGCGGATGGTCTAACTCTGTAATATTGGTCATATTCTTCTGGAATAACTCCTATCTTTTAAAACTTTTTAACAAAAAAAAAAACCGACTTCCAAAAAAAACACTACAAACTGAAAAAAAAAACACTACAAACTGAAAAATAACTTTAATTTCGGAAGTCGGTGTCTTAGGGATCAGTATTTTAGTTTTTGCCACCGACTTCCGAAATTAAAGTTATTTTTCAGTTTGTAGTGTTTTTTTTTTCAGTTTGTAGTGTTTTTTTTGGAAGTCGGTTTTTTTTTTTGTTAAAAAGTTTTTATTTCTCGCTTTTTAGTGGGTCTATTTATAATTTATCTAAGTTACAATAGCCTAATGTCAACTTGCCCATCGCCTTTTTATAAAATATTCCTTTTCTCGATGCAGGGACGTTAATTGTTGAGGAGTTCTCCTTTTATTAGTTTTTAGATTAGATGCTGATAATCCTGGCTGCAGCATCAAGCCAGACTTATGTCAACATTGCATTGAACTTAAAATTAGTCCTGTTTAAAATGAGCCCAAACACGACTACGGTGCTGTAATTTAAAGGTTTGTACTTTTTCTGATGCTCCTGGCTTCAGCATCAGGTCTTCGGTGTTCCTCAGTAACAGTACGTTTATCCACACATCGAGCCCTTTTCAATGAGCCTAAACACGATATATCTGCTGTTAGTTGTCGAGGAGTTAGGTACTCTGCAGACTATCCTGACTGCAGCATCAGGTCATGACTTGATGATCATGAGACCAAATGTGGCAAATGCCCTATCAAACATCAAAACAATTTACTAAAACAGTCCTTGCCTGTTCGAGTAACTTCTTACTGTTAAGGAGTTGTACCTTCCATCATCAGCCCAGCTACCTGAGATGGTGACAACCATACACAAATACACAAGATACTTCATAAAATATGCGAAAAACAATAAGTGAGCCTACAAAATTTGAGGGTTGCCCTCGATTTCTCTAAGATCCCATCATCAGATCCTAACTTGGTGACAATGGGACCACCTCAGAACTATCTACTTTCGAACAAAAAAAGAATTTTGAAAATCCGTCGACAATTGGCGGCGTATTCGATGAACAAACATACAAAAAAAAAAAAAAAAAAAAAAAAACATACAAACATCCGAACATAGTACCTCCTCCTTTTTGTAAAGTCGGTAAAAAAGTGATAACAAGTCTTTTAAATTTCTTTACGAAATCGCAATCCGCGATTTATATGCCTATTTCAGAGGTTTTTTTTTTGTTTACTGATGCATAATTGTTTATTTTTGTCCTTGTTTTTTGGCTTACAAATGTCTATTTCATTGAAATGTGTATCAGTCAAATCGTATTTGTAAAAAATGGAAGCGGGGGATTCTTTCTTCAGTCGTAGCCATTTAATTTTCAACCACTGCACTGGCTCATTTTAAGTATGTGTCTTCATCCAGCCCGTGTTTTATAATAATAACATCGTAGGGTTTCACTTTGATTTTAGCAGACCCTATCACCAAAGCATATTCACGCAAAGTGAATATGCTTATAAGTTTTCGCGCTCTTTCTATACAGGTTTCAGATAGAGATTTTAGTAGAACCTTTTTTTGTTGCCATTAGGTACATTCGTCCCATAACAGTGTTGTCATGAGAATCTAAAAACGTAAAAATTCCCAAACCCCTTTAAGTAAATAGTACTAAGCACACTTGTACAAATGGGACTATATCTCAAAACGATTTAATGCATTTGTGCACTTTAAAAAATTCCAAAACCCTTAAAGTAAAAGTGATTCTTTTGTACTATCAACACATAGTTCACTAATAAAGCACTGCTAAAAAGTATTAGCAGATATTGCAAGTGTATATAATACGTTTGTGTTTTGAAATTTTCTGCAGTTGAGAAACTTAAAATCAGTTAAAGTATGTCTTGTTTGGATTTATAAAAATAAAGGTCATTAGTGTAGTAGAGCATTCATAAGGCATTCATGGAACTTATTTAATACAACTGTGAACTACGTTTTTGGTAGAAAGAGACGGATTATCGGTATTTCGATACGCGCAAACGAAAGAGCACGACATTTAGTGTATTTGGCACAAAAAAAGTGAAAATTGAAAATTTTGTAGTTAGTACAATTGTGAACTAAGGCATCGATATACAGGATGAATTTTCTAAGTGGGCGTGGATGGCCAAATCCGAAACTATGAGGAATAGCGAAAAGTACTCAAAGTAGTCGCGGGCTCGATTTTGATGAAAACTAAAACTGCATCATTGGATTTTTGAAAAATCAATATTTCTAGCCAGGAATTGAACTCGTTGATTTAAAAAAAAAAACACTATAAAAACGGAAAATAGTGGCCACTTTTATCCGTTTTTGTGATTTAGTATAATAAAAATAAACAATCTAAAACTACCGTTTATAATAATATTAACGTATAATCTTATGGAGCACAACTTAACGTGCTTATTTTCTGCATTTTATTTGTAAAATAAAAGAAATAACCAAACAAACGATGAGGGCCACTTGGCGGTCGGTGCAGCCTTAAATAAAGCTGTATTGTAGGTGATTGTAGTGTAGCTACCATTTTTGCCCTAACATCGAATTTATGAAAATGTTAGCCCCTACTGGACAACAACACTCGATCATCGTGTTTTCAAGGAGCATTTACATCCTGGTTCGCCTGGAGGTCAGAGAGACAAATAGAGGTGCGCCACGTCTTATTTCCCTGGGGTGCACCTCTCATAAGTCGCCGGCTCACCGCTGTTTACAGTAGAGGTGTCTCTTTCTTACGACACGATGCGTCTTAGACGCAAGTTAAAATCAATGGAGCTTTTATAACAGTGTGGAAAATTGTTGGAATGATATTTTCTTGTTACCTACGCTTATATAATATATATAATATAATATTCCACAAATATCACACAACGCCGTCTAGTCTCAAGCTAAGCAGAGCTTGTGTTATGAGTACTAGACAACTGATAAACATACTTACATATTTCTAAATACATACATATATAGATAAATTACATCCAGACACAGAACAAATGATCATGCTCATCACACAAACATTTGTCCTGGGTGGGAAACGAACCCACGACCTCCGGCATAGCAGTCATAGTCACTGACCACTAGACCAACAGGCCAGTCGCATTCGCAGTCGCTTATCTTAACGGTAATGTTATATTGAGATGACGACTAATAGAGAAGTATGGAAGAAAAAGACATGTTGCGACCCCAATTTAAATAGATTGGTCTAAGGGCAGGAGAATAAAATAACCTAGTAGGAGGCTAACTAAGAGGCCTAAGGCTAAGTAATAACAGCCGCACGGGTCGATTGTTCAGGATGGGGATCTACGCTTGCCGCGTTTCGGCCGTGGATTGGTGACCATCTTTACGTATCAAGACCTCACCGTGCCTCGGAAAGCACGTTAAGCCGGCTGTCATTTGTGGATCTTTGACAGTCGTTACGGGTCGTCAGAAGCCAGAAAGTCTGACAACCAGTCTTACCTTAGATCTCGCGCGCCCGTCCCCGCTGTACGCACAAATATATATCTAATAGTGGAGCTCCGTTAAAAAAAAAATATATATATAAAAATACAAATGTCGCTTATTTCTTATTAAAATTTAAACTAATCGAATGACAAACTTTGTGATTCAACGTGTTGTCAAAAAAGTGCCGTTAAACCACAAATTGAATGCAAATAAACAGCGAAAGCAATTACTATAATACCTACAAAGTGACTTGTGAACTAGTGACTCAGTGCAACGCATCATATGTACCCGTTTTTGATTAATCATTAGACAAGCAAAGCAACTATATCGAATGTTCGATAAAGGTAAATTACTTTTCTTCTGAAAAGTACACATGTTGCTATAACATAGGATTCAATGGAAATAGCAAATGGGACCCATCGTGAATACCTAAAACATGGGATTCAAAAGTGGGATCCAATGAAAATAAGTCGATTTTTCGAAACATACAGGTAAAAGCTGCCAATCCAATCCAATAAGGCGGCTGCGAAATTTGTTTATTTATTTTATTTAAACCTTACATTTTTTTTAATTTTACATTTGGCTTACCGCGAGCATTCGCTTCACGAATTTGTTTTGCAAACATTCGTTGCGCGAGCTTTTGTTGCGCAACGAACATACAGACGCCAGCACATCAAGCTACCCGAAACTGACAAATTTTCCCTTTCAATTAAGAACCTTATGCTTTAGTTAAAGTTGAAAATCTACTATGGCGAAAGCGCTAGGGTAGCCCGCGAAATTAATTTTTTTTTACGTTTTTTGCAATTTGTTGGTCAGCATTAAATTGTACGTTGATTAAAATATGATACGCGACTGTAACAAATATGTATTTACAGAATTATAATCATTAAAATCATCAACACAACTCTCCAAGACCATGTAATCCCCAAGAATGACTATTTCATGAAATCTTGACATTTGGGGATTACATGGTCTTAGAGAGTTGTGTTGATGACTTTAATGATTATAATTCTGTAAATACATATTTGTTACGACCGCGAATCATATTTTAATCAACGTACAACTTAATACTGACTAGCAAATTGCAAAAAACGTAAGAAAATTTGAATTTCGAGGGCTACCCTTTAGCGCTTCCCCCTTAAAGAAATTTGACAGATTGTCGTTGTAGTAGCTTGATGTGCTGGCGTCTGTACATTCGCGAAAGCAACAGTTTACAGTCCTTTCACTGTAAACTGTTGCTTTCGCGAATGTACAGACACAATTATATTACCTCTGAGTTTGCATCACTGTCAAAATTTGGGCTGTTTGTGTATGTGAGTTTAAATGTTTGCAAACGCACCCACAATACAGGAGAAATTCTTAGTGGCAAAGTTAAAAAAATAAAAAAATCCTGTTGTTTTTTTTCTTTCTTCTCATTGCATTATGGTGGTTTTGCTTCTTGTGTTGCTGTCAGAGCTAAAATAACTGTCAAAGGACGTAAATCTAAACACGAAAAATAAGTTATAGCAGCTGTGATCGCAAACGAATGTTTGTGTCGCGAAGAACTGTTCGTTGCGCAACAGCTCTTTGCAAAACAAACCCGCGAAGGAAATCCTCGCGGTGAGTCAACCGTCCTTTAAAACGGTAAAATATTACGAACGAACATAACACGATCGGTATTAGTTCATAACATAGGTGCGTAACTGATTTTCCTGTACTCCCCCGCCGCGCCGTCAGAATTTTGCATATTATTAATACGAGCATCGAGTAACTGGCGTTATGCAAACTAAATTCAATTGTATTTTGTACACAATGTTTTTACAACAAAGTGTGTTGTGATTTTACCATAACTACATTTCCTGCTCGCCGCCTAGACGAGCGAATCGGTATATAGGGTGACTGGTAATTAGTGACCGATACTTAAACACGTGATTTTACTCATCATTATGAACAACTTTTACTATGGGACCAAACCTGAAATCGCGAAAAAAACATCAGCTGCTCCCTTCATTTTGACGGGTTAAGCGAACATAAATGTAGGGAACAGCTGATTTTTTTTTGCGATTTCAGGTTTTGTCCCATAGTAAAAGTTGTTCATAATGATGAGTAAAATCACGTGTTTAAGTATCGGTCACTAATTACCAGTCACCCTATATAACAAAGTTAAACATATTTAGACAAGTTTATAAAAAGGGCTTATTCCACTTTTCCCCGTTGGATGATCCCCATTGATGGGGATTAGTGAACTTTTTGTTCACTATTCCCCGTTGACCCAAAATTTTTATTTAATGGGGATAAGTGAACTAAAAAGTTCAATAATCCCCATTAGGTAGGTACGTTAAAAAAATAAAATATATGAATCATGTTACATTTATTAATTAAAAATATAACTTTCTTATACCTAATAAAGTCACAGATTGTTACAATCATTAATTTAAAATTGTAGCATGAAAATATTTCTTTCTTATACCTTGTAAAATCAAAGATTACAATCACTTAAGTTTTTCTAATTAGGTACGTTAAATAAAAACAATATAAAAATAAAATATATGAGTCATGTACTTTTATTTTTATAAGGTAAGAACAAAATTTTAAATTACCTACATACCTACTTTACGATTTTATTAGAACGAAAAACAGATTGTTGCCCCAACGAAATTGTTCTAACGATGTTTGGGAATAAGACCTTATATCTATCTATCTAATAAGATACACAATACTGTAAAAGATGCTCATTTTCTAGAGGCGCGCGCGCAAGGCGGTGGCGGAGCGGGGTGCGAGTTAGCTCGTATGTGATTGGTCGACCCATCTTTTGTTTTTGTTTCGTAGTCGTTAAGGGTTAGTAGTGTGTAGTGTAGTTCAAGCGTGCAGTTCTTATCAGTTCGCAGTTATTAGTTTAATATAGGAATAAATAAAGGAAATGGCTGGTAGTTCAACTGACGTTTGTTTAGAGTACGTTAAAAAAGGTAAAGCTACCATACTTCTCCGGGCCGGACATCAATACAGTAAAAAATGCAAATATAAAAATGGTGGAGTTTTGTGGGAGTGTACCACAAGAAAACAAAGTAAATGTGCCGGATCCATCACTGTCATGGTAAGTTACTTATTATATTTTGTGATTAATAATGACAATAATAACTCAGGTTATGTGTGTTATCAATATCACGTTTATCAATATCAAAATTTAAAAATCAACGTTAAAGTTTAAACACTGTTTCTGTCATGGCGGCACGTGTGACGTCATTCTTTTGTCAAACAAGTCTATTACACCTAGTGTAAAAGAGTGTAGCTGAAGTGAATTGTATATATTTAATTATTATTACAAATTTTAGTTAAGCATAAAGTGAAATATGTTTTGTTGAACTATTCTGATAGGATAACAACAATTTGTTATAAGTTTTAAAGGTTGTTAAATAGCCTATTTAATTTTGTATTCTATGTAAGTGCAATATTGTTTACTTAAAAAATAATGTAAAGTAATTAATTATTATTACTTAATTTTACAGGACAATCAAGTTGTAGCTGAGAAACGACACAATGTTTGTGAACCTGATTTTGCGCGGAATGAAGTTACCTTGAGGTTATTCAAACTAAAAACTACACTTGCGGATCCAGAAGCACCTGCTATTCCCACTGCTTACAACGCGGCTGTGAGCTCACTAAAAGATACCGGAATTGACCAAATAAAAGAATTCCCTGCCCTGAAGTCTATCAAAACAACATTATATAAACACAGAAATGCAGCATTTGAAGTAAGTAAAATTGAGTTCAAAAATGTTGAAGAAGTTAAAGTACCTCCAGCTCATCAGGAATTTATTTTAGCAGACTACAATGACAGTGGTATCCGTGTAATAGCTTTTTGCTCTGAATTTGCCCGACATCAAATGAAAAATTTGAAGATGTTCTTGGGTGATGGAACGTTTTGGATCTGTCCATCTCCCTTTTACCAACTCTACACCATTCATGGGGATTTGGGCAGTACAGAAAAACACATAAACATTGTGCCACTTGTTTATGCCCTCATGAGCCATAAAAATCAACAAACATATGAAATTTTATTTAGTATGCTAAAATCTGCATTACCTGATTGGAATCCAGAAATATTTAAATGTGACTATGAAGTGGCTCCGATGAACGCAATGCGAAATGTTTTTGTAAATATATCTATTAGCGGCTGTTATTTCCATTTCACCCAGGCAATATGGAAGAAAGGAAAACAACTCAAACTAACAAAAGATAAATTAACCAGAAGACAAGTTGCACTTAGCACTGCTTTGGCTTTGTTACCATCAGATAAAATCATTGCGGGTTGGTTTTATGTTGCCTCTCAAAGCCCTGATGATGATAATAGCAAGGAGTTTAGAAATTACATGCTCAGACAATGGCTACAAGATGATTTTATTAAAACGTGGTGTGTATTTGGACAGACTCATCGCACTACGAATTTAGTCGAAGCATGGAATAATAAAATAAAAAAGCGTGTGAAAATAAAGAAACCCAACATTATGAAGCTCCTCACAGCGTTGGCTAAAGATGCATCGTATTACGAAGTTCTTGCATTGGGGGTTTCTGAAAATAAAGGTATAGCGGAAAAAACAAAAAAAAGCATCAATCGCGATAATTATATACAGAAGGTCCAAATGGAACTCATTAATAATGAAATTACGATTGGGCACTGTTTAGAAAAACTTAAGTGAGTGTAATCTTTGATTTTACAAGGTATAAGAAAGAAATATTTTCATGCTACAATTTTAAATTAATGATTGTAACAATCTGTGACTTTATTAGGTATAAGAAAGTTATATTTTTTATTTTAAATTAATAATTGTACAATCTGTGATTTTACTAGGTATAAGAAAGTTATATTTTTTATTTTAAATTAATAATTGTACAATCTGTGATTTTACTAGGTATAAGAAAGTTATATTTTTTATTTTAAATTAATAATTGTACAATCTTTGATTTTACAAGGTATAAGAAAGAAATATTTTCATGCTACAATTTTAAATTAATGATTGTAACAATCTGTGACTTTATTAGGTATAAGAAAGTTATATTTTTTATTTTAAATTAATAATTGTACAATCTGTGATTTTACTAGGTATAAGAAAGTTATATTTTTAATTAATAAATGTAACATGATTCATATATTTTATTTTTTTAACGTACCTACCTAATGGGGATTATTGAACTTTTTAGTTCACTTATCCCCATTAAATAAAAATTTTGGGTCAACGGGGAATAGTGAACAAAAAGTTCACTAATCCCCATCAATGGGGATCATCCAACGGGGAAAAGTGGAATAAGCCATAAAAAGGAGGGGAAATAATCAAAGGCCATTAAAAAATTCGTCTGCATCGCTCTCAATAGGAAAAGTGCCTAAAATGCTGGCAGCATTGCTACTCGGATATCTAGGATTGCTACATTGTATAGTAATGCTGATTCTTCAGCCAAATAATAAAAATAGGCCAGCCCTCTGGTCACGTGAAGAGTCGACCAACCTCTTGGCGATGTCTCGAAAACTAAGTGGCACTCCTATTTAACTGAAATAGAAGAGCAAGTGTTTAATTATACCTGTCATATTCATCAAAAGCGGCGTCAAAATATGCAATTAAACAAAACGCAAGACGCTATTTGATCATGCCCCGCCATCTTGAATTTCACCTACCCACACATTGGCTCAATGTACCTACATGTTTGGGCGGGCTTTTCATTTTTAGAACACCGATTATTTTGACGTCACGAACGCTAGGGGATCCATTCGTAAATGTTTAATGCAATTTTTAAGAGGTCCTTGGGTCCCGTACGAAGTATTCTGCCATTGTTCAAACATTTTATAGACGCCATTTGCTTTTTGAATATTTGAATAGCTTAAGAATTCCAGGTTGTAACTGTTTGATGTTGTAAGTGTCTGCAGCATCGTAAAGTTTCCACTGTGTGAGTGTGTAAAATGACGGTAATATTTCATGTGATTGTAATGGAATGTTTTGAGTTTTGAATAAAATATGGAAATAAGGCAGGGAGATTTTCATCAGCATTGAATTTGAAAGGCGATTTTTTTTTTTTCAAATTGCTACTTTGTGAGCAAGCGTCTTCCAATATAAAGGACTCCCGGTCAAGGACACGGGCTGATAGAATAACGCTGTTCCATGTGTTGCTCTCATTGCAATTGGGTCCTATTTTTATAAGTTTATGAATAACGCATCACACTATCACACTAATATTATAAAGGCGAAAGTTTGTGAGTGTGTGTGTGTGTTTATATCGACGGTAAAAAGGAAGTAAGCGACATTTTGGTAAAAAATGAGTTGGTTAAATATGCCATCCTACGTAAAATTTTCCTCTCTTTCGAATGCGCTTACTCCCATGACTCTACGATGACTTTTTTGGCGTTTATGCCCTCGCAAAATTCGTTTTCAGATCAGTTTTTCTATAATTTAAAACTTTGAACGGCTCTCCTGAACAATTCATTTTTTGTCAGTTATACCTATTTCCTCTTAACCGTCGATATGTTTTTTACTTCTCCACGCTCAAACGGCTGGACCAATTCTGATAAAATTTGGTATGGAGGTAGCTGACACCCTGAATTAACATATAGGCTACTTTTTATCCCGATACTACCACGGGATCGAAACTTATGCGGGTGAAACCACGGGGCGCAGCTAGTATACATATAAACATAGGACCCAATGAGAGCAACACATGGAACAGCGGTGGCTTAGCGGTACTTATCGGCCCCGACTTACAAGTTATAGGTCGTGGGTTCAAACCCAGTCAGGCGCTTTACTTTTTGTAAATAATTTCATCACTACTGCTCTCAAAACGGTGAAGGAAAACATCGTGAGGAAACATGTCCTAAAACCAAAAATTCGAATACATGTGACATCTACCAACACGCACTGGGCCCGCGTGGTGGATTACAACCCACTCCCTCTCGAAGAGAGGAGGCCTGTGTCCCAGTAGTAGGGACCTTATATAAATAAATAAAGTCCTCCAGACCGTATTTCGGCCACGGCGGCCAATCTCAACGGAGACTAGCCTTCGGCGCGGGACATATTATAGTGCACAAGTGGGGACCTTAAATAGGCTGATTATGTAGGTACCTACATAGAAAAAATCACAAAAACAGAATAACTTAACCATAAAAAAAGAAAAAACACTTAATACGAACCACAGAAGAAACTTAATTCGATTCCTGTCTTGAATAACCAAAAGCATAGACAAAATGACGCGGCGGCGTTTTAAAAAAATAAATTCAATGGGCAATAGAATTTGAGCAGCCATGATTGATGACGTATTTACAGGCGCGCTTCTGATTGGCTGATTTGATTTTCGGAAAGACGTTCCATTCCCGAATTTAACGTTGGCATGACGAACATTTTGATTCGTGAATTGAGAGCTCATTAAGATTTTTTGTTAAGAAAATATGTGAAAAGAATTTCGCTCTTTGAATTCGTGTTTTGTGAGCTAAATTGAATGAATGGTGGGATATTTCGTTATTTTTTACTGTTGTAATGAAGAGGGGAAATATAATTTTGGTCTTTTTTAATAACCAGCATATTTTCACGTTACATTTCATCTTAAAAACGATGTCTAAACGTCTTTATCTATTTATTTTTACCTTCTTGTGGAGATATTTTTTATTCGAATTGTGAGATTTCACGGATGAATTTGACTGTCATTTGTCAAATTTCTCCTAATCACCTGTAAATAAAACGTTCAACAATCAGTAGTTAATAAGATTTAATGATAAATTATTTTAACATTACCTACAAGTTAAACACGATATAAGTACACGTAAACTTCTAAAACTAACAAAGTCATCGTCATCATCTGCCTAGCCTTTTCCAACTTTGTTGGGGTCGGCTTCCAGTCTAACCGGATGCAGCTGAATTTTACATGGAGCGACTGCTTAAATAAACTAACAAACTATTAAAATTAAAATATAACAACCTAACCTAACTCAATCTTTTAACAAGCTAAAATATGACGTCAGAATATTCCTACGCATCACTGTCGACTGGTAATTTACCCAAGAGACTGGCGGCATTGCCACGTTGTATGGCAGTACTTAGCCTCTGGCCACGATGAAAAAAACCAGTGCTTGAGTTACGGTAAGTGTCAACCAGCCGTTTGGAGACTTCGTTGAACAAGCCATCCGCGACCCAAGGGTTGCAACTTATAAATTGATAATGTTTTTTCCATAGATATATGAAAGGAGCACACGTAAAAGGACCTTTTTTATTATTGTAAATTTCTATTGTTTATGTGTATCTTTTGTTGGAGATTCTCAATAAATAAATAAAGAAGTTTTTCTATGGTTTTTTCCATAGAAATGTAAAACATTATATCTATGGTTTTTTCTTATTTTACAATTCATCTTCTCACAACAGTCTCCCAAAAATACAAAAAACACATTATTTTGTAGGATTTGAAGGAAAATTTACGAGTTTCTGTCTAAAAGATTCGTATGTTAAAGCGTGATAGTATTCGGAGCTAAGCCCTCGGCACTCTGCGTTCATTTCGTGAAAATAAACAAACATACTGAACGGAGTAATCTACAAACGATCGTGAATCCACCACTGGGTGGAAACAATGTTTTGAGGGTGCGGCTTTAAAACCAGAGGGACTCGCGTCATCCCATCAAAATATAGTAGGTAGGTACCGTATAAGGATAAAATTTATGAAGTTTCCGCCCCTGGCGCACCCGGCCCTGGTGCAAGCCATGGTCCGGGGCGGGAGAGAGTGGGGGGCAGTCACCTCCTTCTGCGAAGCAGTCATGCTAGCGAAGGAGGTGGCGGGACGGCTCAGGGAGAGAGCCTCCCGTCCCAGCCGTCGCGGGAGACGCTCCAGGCGTCGGGAGCCACGTGACGACTCCCGGCCACCGTAGGCGCGGGCCTGCGGGCGGAGAGTAATGGGTAGCTCACCGTCCGATCAGGACCAGGCCCGTCGAGGAGGGGCCCCATAGGGCCGAAGCCTGCCGGGTCAGCGGGATTTTCCGAAAGGGTTACCGCTGGCCCCGAACATAAAGGGCTAAGGAAGGCCTCCCACAAGGTGGTCCGACGACCTTGTGAAGGCCACAGGAACCCGTTGGATGCGAGAAGCACAGAACCGGTCGAAGTGGAGGTGCTTGGGGGAGGCCTATGTCCAGCAGTGGACGTCTTTCTGCTAAAATGATGACGATGATTATCTAAAACCGCTCACCCGCTTCTTTTGTGGCCTCAATATGAGGAGGAAGTTCACTTTGAATCGAGTTAAGTGAGCACCACGCGTTAAGAGTATTACGCTTTTTGTTGCGCCCACAGACGCTGTCAAATCGGGCATGAATTGCGTAAGGGAAGGGTCATAGAATAAAAACGGGTGTAGATGTGACAAAATGTAGGTCGTTCGATCGCTGTCGGTCTATGGATGGGTGATCATCTTATCATATCCGTGGCTTGGACAGCACGTTAAGCTGTTGGTCCCGACTGTCATTCGTGGATCTTTGACAGTCGTTATGGATCGTTAGTAGCCCGAAAGTCTGACAACCAGTTTTACCAAGGGGGATACCCCGCGGTTTAACGCGATAGTGTTACCCAGTAACTGGGTTGTGGAGGTCAGATAGGCAGTTGCTCCATGTAAAATGGTATTCAACGAAGTCCGGTTAGGCTGGAAGCCGACCCCAAAAATTCTTGGGAAATGCCTAGGCAGTTAATGATGAGATGTGTTTTTTTTAGAGTTCCGTACCTTAAAAGGAAAAATGTCACTTCGTTGTCCGTCTGTCTGTCCGTCCGTCATGACTTTTCTTTTCTTCTTCTTTCTATCTATTTTGTTTTTATTTTTCTTTATTATTAGAGTTAATTATCTTTTTGTATGTACAGTCAACAAAAGAGATAGGTATGCAGGATCGTCGGATATAGTTGAAGTTTAGTAAGAAACCGATGGATGTTGTCGACTGAAATTTAATTTGATGAATGAGCTGTTTGTTTTCTATTAATAAAATTAAATTTTATTCGAGAACATCCATCGGTTTCTTACTAAACTTTAACTATATCCGACGATCCTGCATACTTATCTCTTTTGTTGACTGTACATACGTGTATCTGTGACAAATAAACTTTTTTTCTTTTCTTCTTTCTTTGTGTAAGCAAATAGACTATCGACATCGATTTTTTTTGTCGATCGCCATTGGCACAATATAAATTTATACTATGCCACTGAGGATCGTTTCGTCGATCATTTAATTAACAAGGGATAACCGATTTTAACCTTTTTATCAATTTACACAAATTTTTATAGTTAACAGGCGACAGTTGCGATCGATAAAATCGAAAAATCCATAAGAATCTGACAGATCTTATCGATCGTCGAAACACAGCTTAATGAGCGATAAAACTAGCAACGCCCCCCGGTTTCACCCGCATAAGTTTCGATCCCGTGGGAATATCAGGATAAAAGTATTCTATGTGTTAATCCAGGAAATGGTCTGTCTATGTGCCAATTTTCATCCAAATCTGTTCAACGGTTTACGCGTGATAGAGTAACAAACATCCACACATCTTCTTAAACTTTCACATTTATAACATTAGTAGGATTCAAAGTCCCTTGTTTTATTACCAAGATGGGCCTCAAACTTAACTGGGGAAAACTGGGTGTATTATAGATCTCTGCCTACCCTTTTGGGGATTACAAGCATTCTGTTATGTGTGAAACAAAATGCCACATCTCAGTCCACATAATCTCGAATCTACTAAAGTGGAAAATAATAAAAAAGATTCGGCATAAATACGTTTGCAACCTTTATAGCTTCGAAACGTTTCAAGGGAACCATTACTTTGTATCCTCAGATGTCGTGGGGATTTGACATCTTTTGGATTATATTATGTGCGCGTGTGACAATCACTTTCTTTTGATACATAAAATACGCGGAATTTGGTAAGTAATGACGCAAGTACTGCTTTAGAAGAAATAAATGACAGAACATCTAGAGCCTCTTACGTTTTTATGGGTGAAGTCAGCCACATTAGTCAATGATCTTTTCGGAATTTCGATTGTTGAATATCGTGGAAACTTATTACTATTTTACAAAGCATTATTGCTGTCAATAGCGGTGCTCTCAAGGCTGTTGAATACGTTTACCTCGGGCAAACTCTGCAGTTTGGTAAGAACAAATTTGAGAGGGAGGCTAACAGAAGAATTCAGCTGGGCTGGGCAGCGTTTGGGAAACTTCGTCGTTTTTTTTAGTTTTGGGTATAGGGCTTTTTACTTTCAGTGCGCAAAGGCAACAACGTACGTGTTACTACATTGTGTTTATGCTAATCTCGAGGACGAAGCTGAGTATTATTTTAAATAAAAACGACTGCTAAAAAAGAAAGACGCGATATATATTTTAAAATGACAGTATCACTTAAATTTATTTTTTTCTTTTTAGTTCGCGTTATTCTTTATTTTTTAGGTTTCGTTTTTATTTAAAAAAAAAGCTAGTTTTTAAAAACTTTTTTACAACATTAAACACAATTTGGGTAGGTATAGAATTCTTCGGTAGCCGATCAAAATTTCAAGTGTTAGGGAACAGATTTCGTTTTAATGAAAACATACAGGCCTACATTCAGGGTCGGTAATGCCGAATTGTCAATAACATAATATCACGCCACGCGCCAGTCATCCCCGAAATGAAAGGCAGGGGTAGGTAAAAGGAAAGGGTTAAGAATATTAGAAAGTATAGCATTCAACGCCTCTGTTGAGCCACTTAACATGTGTTAGATTTTCTCTGAATGAATAACTATCTCTAGGCAGACCGCTTATCTGAGACGTTGCCTGAGGTAGCAGCGTGGTGCGAGGGGGTGTGGTGACGTGATGCGAGAGCTAAGTGATTCGTCAACTTGTGACAACTATCACCCCTTTCGCTCCGCGCAGCTACCTCAGGCACCGTCTCAGTTAAGCAGTCGGCCTATAGTTACATCTACATCTACAGCTATACCTATAGCTGAAGGATCTTTTGGCGCGTGACCGAAATCGGAACTAACGCAGCCATGTTGGTTTTAGCATATTTTTTTTACAAACAGCGCCTCCGTGTCAACGTCATTCTAGTGCCAAAAGTTTATCGGTTGCAATATAATAACGTAGTGCCTAGCTGTAGTAAAACGTTAAATAACAAAATATTTGTCTGTTCTCATCAGAGATTTAAAAATTGTAGTTTACGAATGAAAAAAGACCTAGTAAAATATTCTACAGGCTGCTAAGACTGATTTGATTGGTAACCTACATTTCTTTTGCTAGTGGGCCTTAGAAATTTTGTCAAAAAGCGCTGCACTTTTTTCAGAGGCGCAAATAAAACACGGCGCTAACGAGCGTGATTGGGTTGCTTCAACGACTGCAGTGCTTGACGTTCGATGTTCGAATGACAATTTTAACAAAAATTTAAATCAGCTGTACCTACAGGGACCTTATAGTGCTTGGTCATTATCAGCCTATAATGTTCCCAGTGCTGGGACACAGGTCTCCTCTCTGTGAGAAAAAGTGGGCCATAATCCACCACACGGGTCCAGTGCATGTTGGTGGATGTCAAATGTCTTCGAATTTTTGGTTCTAGGGCATGCCGGTTTCCTCACGATGTTTTCCTTCTCAGTTTTGAGAGCAGTGGTGATGAAATTAAATACACTATGTAAATTGCCTGTCCGGGTTCGAACTTACGACCTACAACTCGTAGGTCAGGGCTGATACCACTCGGCCACCACTGCTCGTTGGCTGTTGGTGCTTGGCGAAATAGTATTGAAAAAACAAGATGGAAATCGTAACTCATTAGTTACGATTTTGGCAAAAGTTCCTCGGCCTACAAAACAAATTGCATGTCAGTATCAGCATTGATAAATATGGTGGATCAACAACGGCAGGCAGGCCCGTACATAATTCACGCCCATATAGTTTTCAAGAGAACTGTTTGATTTGACAAATTGCATCCTTTGTTGGCACCAAACTGTCGATAACCCTTGCTATTTGTATTGACACCCGTTAAACGTTGCTTTTCTTGCCAAAAACTTCAACGATTCATGTTTTTGTTGAACACATTTTTGGGGTGAATTTCGCCTTTGTAGTCATTTTAAACGTAAAATCCTGTCCTCATCTTGACAGTTCAAAAATATACCTTGAATTATTTACGTTGTTGAGCGGACGAATGTTTCAAACATATGAAGCAATGGATTAGGCCTCCCTCAAATTTCCTTCAAAATCTTTCAGCATACCAGACCATAAGAATTTTTTTGTGCATAAAATGAAAAATGAAACTGTAATTAAGACACAATCGTAACGATGCAGTTAACTGTTGTACAAAGACTTTAACACATAATATGCACAAACAACAATAACTTTACTAGTACCAGGTACTACAAAGCATAATGTATTTCCCATTAGCTGTTGCAGAAACCTGACAATCTGCTTAGATCTGCTGGTATTTGCAAGAGACAAATCTCTGAGGAAATAAACGGAATACCTTGTCTTTGTGCACAATTGTCGTGCCTTGTACAGTTTTGTAATATTCTCTAGTATTGGTAATAGGGTAGTAGAATAGGTTATCTTATTTATTTAGCTACAGGACCTTATAAACGCAAAAAAACGCAAGTTTTAGAAACAATAAAAGTATAAGATCGACTACAGTAAACAAAATCAGAAAAATATGTGATATTCTTCAGGATATATGCTAGTTAGATAGTGTGTTGAAAACATAATAGGTACAACTAGTTTGTTACGTTAGAAAAAAATCATGAAGATACCTCTAAAAACTTTCTTTTCACAATAAAAACCATACTAATATACACACAATCATTGTGATTTTTTGTCAGGTTATTCTACAAGGAACATACTAAAGCACTAGTGTTTTATTTTTTTAGTCCAAACAATAGATTTTTTGTAAATAGATAATTTGCTTCATATTTTGCAAAAAATTACCAGTGTTGTGTCATCGCGCTTCTCTTTATTTTCTAAGCAGTCTGACAGTGACCGCGCTTTAGGTCATGTAGTCCCCTTTAACAAGGATATATACAAGAACTTTTTAGCCAGTTTTTCGACTTTTATTATTACTAACTGAGTTGTGGAGGTCAGATAGGCAGTCGCTTCATGAAAATACTGGAATTCAGCTGCGGATGCAGCTGAATTCCAGTATTTTACTGGAAGACTGGAAGACTGGAAGCCGACCCCAACTAGTTGGAAAAAGGCTAGGCAGATGATGACGTCTCTTTAAATGCGCATTAAATAAATAAATGGTCATATCTATCTATGATTCCGATGGCAGTACAAGGAACTTTCGTCCGTCTGTCAATACTTTTAGGTAAAAATCTATTTTTATTTCCCCGCCCATTTACCCAAGTCGCCCATAACAATAATAGAAACGTTAGCAATAATCTAGTATTTACAGTAGCAATAACGCTAAATGTCGGAGCAAGTTGTGTACGTAATTAAATTCAATGTGCGCCTCTGTGGACTCGATGCCAATTATAATAGTTTTGGTAGTTTCTAACTAGACGCGTTTTCTGTGATTGCTTGCTTCCCGATACGGTGGCAGCGTTAGATCAAAAGTTGCTTACGTGTAGGTACTGTAGAGACTCGTGTGTTGCCCCACACTAGGGATTTCTCCTGTATTGTGGGTGCGTTTACAAACATTTAAACTCAAATACACAAACAGCCAGACACGAAACAACTACTTGTAGTTCATACAAATATTTGTTCCGTGCGGGAATCGAACCCGCGACACGCAGCGCAGCAGTCAATCGCTTAACCACCGCGCCAACCGTGCCGTCAATCTAGGTGGACCATGGGAAATTATTTTTCACATAGTCCACCAGTCTCTTTGGTGCTTTACATGTAGCCTCCGCGATTCGGTTAAACGTTATTGGCATGAAATACGAGACAAACATGAAGTTAGTTTAAGATTACAAGAGATTAGGCATCAGATTTGGCTGACAAGCCAAATGGAACAGATGTTTTTTTATTTGTTTTATTTATTTACTAGCTGCGCCCCGCGGTTTCACCAGCGTAAATGTCGAACCCGTGGGAATATCGGGATAAAAAGTAGCCTATATGTTAATCCAGGGTGTCAGCTACCTGCATACAAAATTTTATCAAAATTGGTCAAGCCGTTTGAGCGTGAAGAAGTAACAAACATATAAACACACCCCCACACATACTCACAAACTTTCGCCTTTATAATATTAGTGTCTCTAGCTTCCGCCCGCAGCTTCCCCCGCCAGGTATGTCGATAAAAACTATCCTATGTCCTTCCCCGGGATGCAATCTATCTCTCTGCCAAATTTGTGAACAGTGAAAAGGTAACATACAGACAGACAGACTGACAGAGTTACTTTCGAATTTATAATATTCGATATTATAAGTGTAAAATTACTTATAATATCAAAATAATAAACAACATTAGGAATATTTTCGAAATGTCTTATTTAAAAAAAGATAACTGGAAATCTCTGTTTCTACCGAAAATTTAAAAATCGGTCTAATTTGGGTGTAACACTATTTTTCGAAAATGTTCTTAAGTTACTTTTTAGACTTTTGTATCCTGCTTATGCGTATGAAGTTTCAATAAAATAGGAAAAACATAGGGCTTGAAAGTTTGTATGAAACGCCGTACGACGTAAACGCTCTTAGAGGAGTATCTAAACCTATAACAATACCAGGAGTATCCACAAGTAAAGCCAGAAGGGACGGCCAGTGGAACGTGCGTCACAAAGTTCCGTCAGATCCCCAGGTGCGACGGTTATTAATAAACTGCCCCACGGACAAACCAGTCAGTTAATGCCATTAACTAAATATTTGAACTGTTCAATTAATTATATATACGCCAACTATTCGATTGAAGTTAATTCGACTTGTGCATTCGATTCCCCGATCTGATTTTTTTTTTTGATGTTTGGATTTTGGATTGGGAACGGTAAAAAGAAAAAAAACTGGGCAAGTGCGTGTCGGGCACGCACAGTGTAGGGTTCCGTAGTAGCCCGCTACCACAATGTAGTACGATTCTGTTGTTCTTTATTCTGATATTAAAAAAAAAAAAGAAAAAAAAACATATTTTGTTTTTCAATGCAAGTCTTTACCCGTTATAAACAAGCAACTACTTCATCTTAGTCACTTTACAGGAGTAATGCTAAGGATTTTGTATTTGGTACAAAATTATCCAACACCCAAGTTCAACGACTATTACTGCTAAACTAATAAAGTTATCTTAACCGCTATAATTTTCCTTTAAAATTCATGATATGCACTGTCATCGTGAATTTTTCCTGATTTTTCAATCCAGCAGTTTAGCTTTTAGAGGGGGGGACGACGGGTTGGAACAAAAATTTGCACTTTAAACTTTAATATTTCGTAAATGGAGCATTAAATCGAAAAATAATTTTAGCAACCCCCAAATCATTTTAGAAGACCTATTCAACGATACCCCACACGATGGGGTAGACGACGAAAAAAATATTCATCCCCACTGCACATGTAGGGGAGCTACCATTAAAAAAAATATTTTCCAAAATTTTATTTTACCACTTTGTCGGCGTAATTAATATACACACTCCTACAAAATTACAGTTTTCTAGTACTAACGGTCTCTTAGCAAAACCTCCGACAGACGGACGGACATGACGAAACTATAAGGGTTCCTTGTAGGTACTGAACCCTAAAAATACAAAATCTATAGAAATAGTCTTGCAGGCCCAATTCTGGGGTCACTCCATCTAGTTATATTAGTAGTTACATAATATAACAGAATGGACAAAAAAGTCCTATTTGTTATAATGCTCAATATAACTTATTGGATTCGCAAAAAATAATAGAGGTTTGTCCATGTAGTTATACCTACTTACCCAACAAGTGGGTAAATAAGATAAACAAAATTAAGTCATTAACCTTTAGCAATGAGCATGGACTTGAGTGCTTGGCCCTTACATTATTTTATTATTTTTACAGAATCGTCCGGCTGGTATTATTAGGTAGAAGTCCTCCATGACCTTCTCTTGCCACAAAAGCTCAAGATTGTATAATGAGGTAAATAAAATACTGGCAATATACAATTTAACCAAACGTGAGGTAAAGCAATTGGCTATTAACCCTGACCTATGATCAGACAGATTAAAGTAAGTATGTATAATGGGTATATTAGGTATCTAGTATTGTTTTGTTATATGTAATTAGTAAATAAGTATTTATTGATATCCTTTTGTATAACTTTACAGTTAGTTTTGGGTCTTTTTCTTTTAATTTTAAGCAATAACCTTGTTTATGTCTTACAGTTGCATAAGTTCAAGGTTGTGTCTAAGTCAACAGCTCACTAACTCCTATAATACAAGTTTTACTTAGTTTAGGAGTTAGAGAATTCCATATATGTAACTCGTACAACCTTTAAAATAAGTTTTACATTGTTATTAGTAAAGTTTAAGAAATTGTAGTACCTACATTGATGGAAATAAATATTTATTATTATTATTATTATATAAAAGACACTTCTCATTTTCCCATGTAACGAAACAGAAATTATAAACCCGGTAGAGGGGGAAATGTGATGTCAAGTTATAATGTTTCCTGCATAGATAATTCCTGTTATCTTCAACAAAACACTACAAGGACAGGCCAAAAAAAACCTATTTTTTCAATTACAACTCGTCTTTTAACAGAAATAGGGAACGTGAAACACGAAAAAACAGTTTAAACCTTATCTTCTTGTTTACCGTTTCATTTTTACGAGAACTCGTAAAGTTAATACCACCTTTTGTCCCAACCCTCTCGCTGCAAAAAGTTTCTTTAGCCCAACCCTAAACCGCTGTGTTTTGTTGTGGTATAAGGTAGGGTAGGACACAAGCTACAAGTTTCATCGGTAAAATTCGTCAAACGCTATCATTTCCAAGCTAGTGAGATAGAGTCTAAGGACAAAATTCACATACCGCGCTATGACTTTGCTTAGTAAGCGTCGAATACGAATGTGAGTACTATCCATAAATTTTTAATGTTCTTATTCGAATGAAACGCTTACTCACATTCGATTATGAACATAAAAAAAAAAAATTCATATCAAATGGAATGCTTACTTAATAAAGTGACAGCTCGATCTTGAAACCTTGCCGGTCAAACTCGGTGTGTGATGAGTGAAAATTTGTGATTGCTCCAATGCTGTCTATTATATTTTGGATACAGTCAACCACAGGATCATGGTTACAGTTTCACTTTGTCAGCGCCTTTATTTTTTAGCTGTTAGCGGCGGATTTCAAAGTACACATCTTACTACTGATAATGATTTTATGAATGAAATGAAAAATTTACTTAAATATTAGAAAAATTATATTCTGTTCTTATTATCTCTTTGACTTAATTTATTGTTTTGGACATTTCCATTCCTAATATTTGACTAACTTGCAATTTGAATGTTATTCTAATTTATTTAATTAAATGTTAAATAAAAATAAAAAAACAAAACCCTGAAAATTTATTCGTACGCCGGAAACGGCAGAATATTATGAACTTTTAGAACTATGTTAGGTACTCTGTAACAATATTCTGACAAATAAATGGACTATTACTGCCATGCCGATGACAGTATATCGATGCAACCTCTATCTTGGGCCGTACTGTATAGGGATGTATAGTTTTTTTATTTGTCCTTTTTATAGTGTTTTGGTCTGAGATCAGATGGCCGGGATAAATGGTCAAAGGTTTGTGAGGGGGTGGAGTGTAGGTGTATTGTTACTGTAGAAAGGTGCCTACAGATTTGCTCGACTTTTAACGATCGTTATTGTCGCTCGAGATGCAGTGTTTTGACCATCAGTTAGAACTGTCAGGTTCGAGTTTTGTTCGATTTTATCGATCGTTGTTGCCTGTAGCTTGTTAACGATCGATAAATCATCATCATCTGCCTAGCCTTTTCGCAACTATGTTGGGGTCGGCTTCCAGTCTAACCGGATGCAGCTGAATACCAAAATTTTACCTAGAGCGACTGCCTTTCTGACCTCCACAACCCAGTTACTCGGTAATACGATACCCCTTGGTAAGACTGGTTGTCAGACTTTCGGGCTTCTGACTACCCGTAACGACTGTCAAAGATCCACGAATGACAGCCGGGACCAACGGCTTAACGTGCTTTCCGAGGTACGGAGGGTTCACGGTATGTAAAGACGGTCACCTATCCACAGACCAACCGCGGCAAGCGTAGCTTAACCTGATCGATCGTCCTGTACGGCTGTTATTATTTAGACACGGGCCCCTAAACGATCGATAAATATGAAGATTAAAATTGGGCATTGATTGGTGATTTATTGATTAACAAAAACGATCTGCACTCTTACCCCATCTAGTTTTAAAATAGTATTATTTCTTTTTGACTTGTAAAAGTGTTAATAAACCAATTTACACTAAATAAATTACTTATTTATCTTAGCTTAGACTTCAGACTAATTCTCCCAATGTTGGGCAAAGACCCCCAAATCCTTCCAGGAAGCCTTATTCCTCGCCCTCGCGGAATGCGTCCAGGTCATCTCGCCATCTCTTTCTGGGCCGGCCTCGGCGACGCCTTCGATCTTCAGGCACCCATTGTGTCATTTATTTCCAAAAAAATGAGCACTTCCGTAGGCACTTGAAATGAATGTTAAGGTATGGGAAAATGTTTCATCGAGCGAGATCATTTTGCAAGAATCTACGTGAGTCTGCCTTTGATTCCTCTACTGAGTTTGAAGTTATTCCCCTTTCACGTAAAGTAATTAAAAACATGTCGTCATAGTGCTGCCGGTGATGCTGATGAGTTTACAGGAAACCCTTTTAATTTTAACTAGCTACCTGCCTCAGCTTCGTACGGGTATAATAGTGACGTCAAAATATCGAGATTTCCGAGCGAGACATATCGGTTTCTAAGTTAAATATTATAATATGTATGATACATAATGGTACATGAACCTTCCGGAATAAATGCTCCAAATGATGAGGAAAACCGCACCAAAATCCATTCAGGAGTTTAGAAGGTCTATGCGGTCACACAGCAGCGGTGAGAGCAGTGGTGGCCCAGTGGTCACGGACACGACTTACGAGTTGTAGGTCGTAGGTTCGAACCCAGACAGGCGCTTTACTTTGTGTAAATTATTTCATCACCACTGCTCTCAAAAACGGTGAAGGAAAACATCGTGAGGAAACCGGCATGTCCTAGAACCAAAAATTGGAAGACATGTGACATCCACCAACCCGCACTGGGGCCCGCGTGGTGGATTACGGCCCACTCCCTCTCATTGAGAGGAGGCCTGTGTCCAAGCAGTTTGAACATTATAGGCTGATTATGGTTATGCGGTCACACAGAGAGAGACACGTAAAACGACTTTGTTGTATATTTGAAGGTATAGATAACGAAATTGCGTCATCATTATCATTTCAGCCGAAAGACATCCACTGCTGGACATAGGCCTCCCCAAGCACCGCCACTTGGACCGCTTATGTGCTTCCCGCAACCAGCGGATTCCTGCGGCCTGCACAAGATCATCGGTCCACCTTGTTGTTGGCATTCCAAGGCTAAGTCTTCCGGTACGAAATTGTGTAGCGTTATTCAAAAAATTTGTGGGTGACTGAGGGCCTCAACATACAATGCCAAGAGCCTAAACAAATAATAGGTAGCAGAATAAATAATTACATAAAACGTGTAATCGGTTTTCGCGATTTGTTTACCAAAAATGTAAATAAATATGAGTTTATGGAAAAATAACTTTAAATCCTACACAATAAAGCTCAGTTTACGCTACAACTTCAAATTTTTTTATCACTTTTTCAATAGTGCTAGTCACTCTGAAATCAACTTAACTACCATTAAAATAAAGTTGATATTTGTTTAACTTGAAATAATATTAATTTGAAACATATGTTTAGAATTTAGTATAAACAGCTGATATCCGAGTTCAAGTTAGTTTACATAACGACATTATCCGTTCGTAGTGATATCTCTCCTTAATTAATATGCAAATTAAGTGGTCATGCTTCATAAAATTTTGCCGATAAGATAACGACACCAAAGACACACTTAAAATGCCACGTGTAGCTTTTTAATTAAAAACAATAAGATACCTTATTATGTTAATGGAATATTTAGATATAGTCGACCTCGTAATTGCTTTACCACTTTTGACAACATACCTGAGTAAATTGAATTTTGAAAACATGTACATTTTTCAACTCAATTGCTTAAAATTCAAAATGTGCCAATTGCCTAAAACATATTACTCGAGTTGTCGACTCGGCTGCAAAGAAATAAACTTTTAAAAGTGACGATTCGCCCGTTTCGGGCGAATAAATTCGGGCGGATCGAGTAACAAGCCAACAAAATACAAGACTAGAGATTACCAAGGGAATAAGAAAAAAAAACAATGATAACATTTATTCGATTTTGCTCGGGGCTTCACCCGGCAACAAAAAAGGGATCATGTGTCCTAAACCAAATTATAGTATAATCTGGAGCTGTGCAACAAATCCGTAAAACAGTGCCTTAATGGTATGCAAAAGTGGAACGGGAAATAACTTTTTCTTGCAAACACAAATCACAAGCGTGTTCATTTTCCTCGTCGCCAGTTCTTCCCCTCAGAATGGAGTTTAGTATAAATAAGGTTTGATACTTCGATCATCATCAGTCCTTAGTGAATATTTGTTGGAAGAAGTCAATCTGTGATAATGAAGGCTGTGTTCGTGTTTTTGGCTGTGGCTTGCAGTGTGATGATTGTACAGGGACAGGGAATCCCTACTGGTATGTATTTATATGAAAGAATATTTATTTATAATTATGACGTCATGGTTTCATTATTTACTAGCGACCCGTCCCTAAGCATGAGGTCGGCTGGTTGTTGATAAAAACTAAATTTGTAAGTGAGTATACTGAAAATTGACTCATGGTGGCAAAAACCAAATGTTATGTTCTGCCAATTAAATGGTTAAGATTAGTGCGGGCCCGAACTATGAATTAATGACAACATGGTTTGACAATAATTGCCCATACTCCCGATATGTTATATTGCCCGTCCGACAAAGTTAATGCATGGGGACTTCGGGAGTAGGGTTCATTCGAATGTATCGAACTTCGGACGGGCCCATATTTTTACTATTGATGGACTTAAAGAGTAGATACGCTACCTCTCACGGGTCTTTTTCTCCGTATATTCAAATCAAAACATCATTCTATGGCAGTTGTATGAAATAGCTATAACAATTCCAATCTTGCGTTATATGTGAGACACGAAATTCATAGTAGAGAAATCAAACGTTCAACTTTATAACTTCAATACTACTTAATTTTTAATGAGCATAAATGATAAATGATTTATTTTCTGTAAGTAGGTTTGTACAAACACTTTTACACGTCAATCATAATTATCTAACATTAGCTTACTTTGACTACTTCGTTGGTCCAGTGATCGCAAGTGCTGAGCACGGGGGGGACCTTGGTTCGAATCCCAGGTCCGACAAAGTGTTATTTGGATTTTCCTCACATATAATTTACTACAACTAATATTTTAAGAACAATGTAATTTAAAACAGTGTCCATGGAGTTTGAATATGTACGATTATGTTATTTGATACAAATTTTATGACTTTCGTTGCTACTTCATCGTATCCTACGCTGTTCTTACGGCAACTAGCTTCATATTTTCTGACTGACCGACTTCTTGACAATTTAAAAGTGCCTGTAAATGGTTTAATTGAAATAAATGCTTTGAGTTTGAGTTTACCATCTGGGATTTCTCAAGTGCAACTTGCGAATCTTGATTAGTGTTCGGTTACGGCAATAGGCTCGCTCCTATTACATAGGACATAACGTAACTGGCGAAATATGGGTGTACTGTTCGTGCGTTCGCCGCTGCCTAACTGTTTGCAAAAAACAGTGGCACTCCGGGAGTGCCGGCAGAAGTAAAAACGAAACACAAACAGAATACTTTGCCATCACTCACTGACATATCGGATTTAAAACCGAGGACAGCCGAACACATTCGAATGTAGCGCGGTGTCGGTAACAGTGTCGCGAGTTCAACGGTTTTTTCTATCTCAAAAAATGCCCAACGCGCCTAAAGAAGTTTTCACTTCAAAAACAGGCGTGATGTTACCTTATATTACACAACACAATCAGCCTATAATGTTCCCACTGCTGGGACACAGGCCTCCTCTCGGTGAGAGGGAGTGGGCCGTAAACCACCACGCGAGCCCAGTGCGGGTTCCTAGATGTCACATGTCTTTGAATTTTTGGTTTTAGAATATGCCGGTTTCCTTACGATGTTTTTCTTCATCGTTTTGAGATTTTGTTATGTTATTGATTTTCTTTCTTTCTTTTTAGCCAAATGCGCTCCCGGCGAGCACTCGGTCCTCTACTGTCCGCAGATGGCGGAGCCAGACTGCAAGAACCCGACTGTCCACAAGCTCGGCAGACCCTCAGCGTGTGACATACCACAGTGCTTCTGCAATCCTCCTACTATCAGAAACACCAAGACTGGCAAATGTGTTCAGCCTAAGGATTGTTAGATACAATAAAATTTTCTTTGTTTATTTGCTAGTTTTACTTTACACACTAATACTAGGGGTATTGTATTACCCAGTAACGGCGGTGGAGGTCAGATAGGCAGTCGCTATATGTAAAATACTGGTATTCACCTGCATCCGCGTAGACTGGAAGCCGACCCCAACATAGTTGGTAAAAGGCTAGGCAGATGATGATGATGACTCCAGTTACCTATACAGTTCCAATATTGTGTTGTCTCTAAGACAATGACGCTTCTGACGACTCCTAACGGTTGTTAGAGATTTAAGTTATCTATCTTTCAGATAAATAAAAAGGCCTTGTCGTTTTAGAACGTGCAAAAGAAATGCAACCATAGAGTTAGTTATAAAGAAATTATGACGTCGGCGGTACTAACAAAATGGCTTATTAGTCGATTCTATAGGCGACACGCACGAAATACGCAAGCGTAGAGTTAAATATTACTAAACCTACTTTTTTCTTAACTTCATTGCATATAAAATTCAAAATGTGCCAATTGCCTAGTAGGTACCACATTTCTGGAGTTGTCGACTCGCCCACAAACAAATAAACTTCGTGCGAGTCGCCTTCAGAAATAATAAGTGACGATTCGTCCGTTTCGGGCGAGTAAATTCGTGCGAATCGACTATCAATCAAGCCAACAAAATACAAGACTAAACATTACCAAGGCCATACCTCTAACTGTGTGACAAAAACTGAGCGTTATACGGTGTCCTACGATTAGACAGCACCTTAATGGTATGCGTAAGTGGTACGGCGAAATGCGTAAAATAACTTTTTCTTGCAAAAACAGATTACACAGGTGTTCACTTTCCTCATAGCCAGTTCTTCCCCTCAGAATGGAACTTAGTATAAAATAATGTGTGATACCTCGATCATCATCAGTCCTTAGTGAACATTTGTTGGAAGAAGTCAATCTGTAAAAATGAAGGCTGTGTTCGTATTGTTGGCTGTGGCTTGCAGCGTGATGATGATTCAGGGACAGGAATTCCCTACTGGTATGTATTTCTAAGAGTTATTATTTACTTTATCCATTTCGAGTCTTTGGTCAACTGGACGCACTCGAAATGGACCCACGGGATCACTCGACTCAATCACATTTTGAATAGGTCGACTGGACCCATTGCCCAATTTTATCATTAGTACAGTCACGGAGTTAAGCCGAATATGGTGCGTGGCTAAGTAATAACAGCCGCATGGTCGATGGATCAGGTTATGCTAGTTTGCCAAGGTCAGTCGGTAGATAGGTGACCCTCTTTACATACCGAAACCCACTGTGCCTCGGAAAGCACGTTAAGATGTTGGTCCCGGCTGGCATTAATGGATTGATGGATAGTCGTCAAATGTCCGAAAGTCCGACATCGAGTCTTACCTTAGGGGTATTATGTGTGGACTCGGGGACGTCTGTCGCCCCCCACACATCAGGACCCGAGGTGGCGGCGCGTAGTGTTCCACGCGCGCCCCTCTTATACGTCGCGGGGGGAGTCAAACACCTCACTCCCCCCCTTACCCGACGAGGCCCGCAGCGACGAGCCGGCACCAGTCGAGGGTTGCGGAAGGATCGTACGTTCCCGCGAACCCCGGCGTAGGTGGGAGATGGAACACCGGGGTGGTTTTTAGGCAGTTACGAGTCTGACAGACAGACATCCATGAGGATTTTCCACCCCGGAACAAAAAAAAGGGGTATTGTGTTACCCAGTACCTGGGTTGTAGAGGTCAGGTAGGCAGTCGTTCCATTTAATATACTGGTATTCCGGTTAGACAAAAAAAAGTTTAGTTTTTTGTAGTTAGTATTTTGTTAGTAGTAGAAAAAACGTTAGACAGACGATTATGAATATTTGTGGGGTGTTAATGGGCTATAGATAATAATTCGGGTTCGGGATTTCGTTACTGCCAATTCCTACCATTACAGGAGTGCTACTCAAGATTATAATTGTCGGACATTCTGCCAGTCTTACGAAAAGGGGTATCGTATTACCCAGTAACTGGGTTGTTAAGGTCACATAGGCAGTCGGTCCATGTAAATTATTGGTGTTCAGCTGCATCCGGTTAGACTGGAAGCCGACCCCAACATAGTTGGGAAAAGGGTAGGCAGATGATGAATTGTCTGACATTAAGTTTCTTATTTTTTTTCAGCCAATTGCGCTGCCGGCGAGCATTCGGTCCTCTTCTGCCCGCAGATGGCTGAACCAGACTGCGACAACCCGACTGTCCACGAGCTCGGCAGACCATCAGCCTGTGGCGTACCACAGTGCTTCTGCAATACTCCTACTATCAGGAACACCAAGACTGGCAAATGTGTTCAGCCTAAGGATTGTTAGAAAGAATAAAATTTTGTTACTTTACTTGCTAGTTTTACTTTACACATCAATATAGTCCTTCAGCAAAGCGCGCTGGGTTGACGATATCGTCAAGGTAGCGGGAAATGATGTTGATGATTAAGGTGCCACTAGTCGATATTTTTTCCATACAAATTTCGGGAGAGTATTACTCCACTGTTTGACATTGTGCATCCATAGTTAAACATGATATCGTTTTGTCTTTTTATTAATTTTGTCTGTACGGAAACAGAATAGTAAAATAAAAAGCCATTAAAAAGTTATGATCCAACAAAGATTCGTTATTCTTGCTTTTTTTAACGTTACTTTGGGTGGAAATAACTAATAAAATAACAGTAAAATCTTCAAAACCAAGTCCATACCAACAAAGCTCAGTTATTGAAGAATGTAATAAACTTTATTTGTAATTGATTTATAACAGTATTTTTTCCATAAAACTCGATTTTCCAAAGCACTCTTCGAATTTTTTTACGCGCCTATCAGTTCGGAACGGTGTTTCTGTGCATGAGGACTAGACGTTGTGCGTGTAGACTAGCGTCTAACTGCTCATCACTGATAGTATTCTGTCGGACACGAAGCCAGGTGAGACAGCGTACTTTTTGGCCATGCCCACCTGTGAGTTCGAGCTCGCAACTAGTTTACTCATAAGATAATGAATTATGAATAAATTATTAAAGAAGAGCCAAGCCGCCAAGAGCCGTCAAGACGAGCCAAGCGAAGCGCAAGGGCACTACCTATCTTTTCTCGAAGCACTTCGTCGTATTTTTGAACCTTCATAACTTGGGTTTGGATTATACCAGATAAACAAAATTTTCGGGATATGATGTCAGTGGTTGACTTATTAAACCTATAAAGATTCAATTGCATAGCTCTTATAGTTTAGATTTTATTGATAACTAAAATACCCCGATTTCGTCACTGACTCACTGACTCACTGATGATCATCAATATTCTAAGGGTCTTCCTGAAGTCCTAAAAAACTGAAATTTGGTACGTGAGCTAGTAATAGTACACAAACAACAAAAAAACTCTAAAACTTGGAACTTTTACCCGCCAACCCCTTAAAATAAGGGATGGAAGTTTGTACGAGACTTCCGCAAATTTTGATGCTAGAGTTCTGAAAATTGATATAGGGACTCCTTGTTATAAATAATAAAATACGTATTTCAGGATTTTCAGTAAATAACCCCCCAAAAAATATTTTTTTTATTTCATAAGCAGCTTTCAAAAAGATGTGAAATCCCACCAAAAACATTTTCATGTAAAATATTGCCAAGACGAGACCACATATGGCTCGCACTGTCAAAAAGTTATCATATCTCATGTAGAGCCAAGCTTCTGACTCTACATGCCCTAACTTCACAAACTCTACTCTCTTGGTCAAAATATGTGGCTTGGCCGTTTCGCTACCATCACATGGGCGTAAGGTGAAAAATTTATTCACTGTTCATTATTTTTCTGTTATACAATAGTTCTTGTAGTAATGAAACGGCCAAGCCTCATATTTTGATTAAGGGTCAACATCAAGGGACAACATCAATCGTCGGTTTCTCACCGATCCTGATGACCCCATAACCCTCCACCAGGAGAGAAATAGGGCAACCAGTACAGTGCACAAACACAAGAAACCGACATTTCGACCTCGCCGCTGAAGTGCCTAACGACGTCCCCAACTAAATTGTCCCCCCCGACCCTTGCTCGATGAAGTACCAGCCCGCGCCGTAGCTGAGCCTGTAGCTTTAAATTCCAGACTGTGACCTCTGATTTTGTTTCAGCCTTTCTTCTCAGAGTAGGATGGGAAACGCCGTTCTCATCAAGCTATACATAATAATAATTTGAACCAGCCTGTCCCATCTTGCTGTCAGAGGACAGCAAGATAAGACAGGCTGGCCCAGAGACGCCCTAAGCCGAGGTTCGTACCCCACAGACGGTGCCCTTAGCGTGCAGTCGCTTAGTCTATTAGATATTCGCCCCTAGCTGGAGGCTTTGAGTTTACTTAAGGCAACAACAAGATAGTCCAGTTAAGTAGTCACGACCTCTCAAGGTCAACTACGAGATTTCATTATCTAAAAAAAAGTGGCACTCCAGGAGTATTTAGTATTTATTTATTTAGTAGTTTTCACAGAAGTGAAAACAAAACACAAACAGAATAAATACTTTGTCATCACTCACTGACATTATATACATTAAAACCGAGTACATCCCGAGGGCAGCTGAACACATCCGAAGCGGTGTCGGTTACGGTAACAGTGGCGCGAGTTCAATAGTTTTTTCCCATCTCAAAAAATGGCCAACGCGTCTAAAGAAGTTTTCACTTAAAAAAAAACATCAATAGTCGGGTCGACCCACCAGACACAACACCCGTCTGGTCGGAGGATCCTCCCTTTTCTTTGAAGGATGAGTGAACTGACCCTATTCCTCATACCTCTATAGGTCTAAAGATAAACCCTGTTTTGAAGAACAAAGTTACTATATCAGTAAGCCTTTTGGTATCCTTTTGGTAGGTACTTAATCTCTTAAGAAGGAAATAACAATACTAATGAGAAATTAGATACCTCATTTAATTTATGCTTACAGACGTAATTGCAGAATCACAAAACGGGAGCGAAGGGAACTCAAAGCAATCCTATATCAATTATAATAAGAAACGGTTAATGGTAACTGAAAGTAAACCTATTAGCGGGACTCATTAGCGAATAACTCAACCGGTTACAGAATTATGTGTATCATCGGGCTTTTAATCTGTTGGTCCAAGTTGAAAGCGTTTGGGTTTGGCAAATGTTCATAAAAGCACAAACTTTCGCTTAAATATCATGTAAAGGTCTACAAGGAACTTTTGATGCTTGAATGGCGTTGACAGGGGAGCGCTTTTGCTAAACATTTGTGAAAAAAAAAGATGGCAACGTTTGAGAAAAACCAAGATGGCGACGCGGCGACGTTAGTTCCGAATTTGGCCACGCGCTGTCTGAAAGGACAGTATGTGGCCGAATTAGAAACTAACGTCGATCTATTCTGTAAAAATCACACCGTGAAAACCTATTGTAGGTGAAGCCAGCTTCAAGTGAGCTGTCAACAGGTGGAATGACAAGTCACTTCAAGCGCAGTTCACCAAGGTTTTTAAGGTGAGATTTTTACAGAATAGCACTATTGTAGTACGATCATATTATTTATTAGAATGCATCGTTCTGATCGCATATTCGCACGGCAATCGCTTTCGATTAGGTCCCGGGATTAAACTCACAACTTTAAACAATTTAATTTTTGAACTTTCCAGCTCATTATACCAAGAAAAGTGAGTAAAGCAACACGATCACAGTTCATAGCTTACACCAAACCGTCCTTCGGGAAATTACAGTTTCGACCAATTAGACACCGCTTGGATAAATTTCGACCTAACACTGGGTTATATTTTTTAATTATACGGTGTTACTGCGCAGCAATTTGATTTTAATTACAGTAATCATTCACTTTGATCCTTTGGGGAGAACTGGTTTTCCGGTGATGGAAATGTTAAGTCTCCCGTTTGGAAAAATTACACGATTTTTGTGGTAGAAAATGTCTAGTTGCCTAAAATTAGGTCTCTGGTCTCTTTATTATTGCTTCTCGGTGATTTAGAAATAATCTGCAGCTACATAGCTATTCAAAACCATCCGACAGGCTATCGTATGACACATTTCGCTGACTTGCCTTGCCTCCCGACAGCAAACCGCTATCGAAAGAACCGTTCGAAAGACACGTGGCGCCATCTATTATCATAATAACGTTATTGGTGTTTTCCTCGGGAACAGCACTGGTTTTCGGGATGAAAGGTACCCTATGTCGGTTTTTGTACACCTGACAACGTATATGCAAAATTTTAGGATTATCGGTTCAGTGGTTTAGCCGTGAAAAGGTAACAAAGAAAAAAAAATACTTTCGCATTAATAATATTAAGTTAGGATTATTGAAGTCTTTGCTGGTCTACCTAAAAGATGACCAGACCCGAGACTAGCTCCTTCAATACTCAGTTATCTTCTTTCGTGACAAAAAGTAAAGTCCAGTCAGTCAAGATTGCTAACAATTCGAGGCAGACATGCCAAAGATGCGTCGAACTCTATTTTCACAAAACGGTGACGAAAAACATCGTAAGGAAACCGGCATGTCCTATAACCATAAATTCGAAGACATGTGACATTCACCAGCCCTCGCTGGGCCCGCGTTGTAGATTACAGCCCACTCCCATCTCGAAAAAAGGAGGCCTGTGTACCAGCAGGAGGAACATTATCTAAGGCAGATTATGTTATTATAAACTCTGAGGGGTCCGTGGCTAAATAATAACAGCCGCACAGGTCGATCGATCAGGTTAAGCTACGCTTGCCGCGGTTGGTTTGTGGATAAGTGACCATCTTTACATACCGTGACCCCTCCGTGCCTCGGAAAGCACGTTAAGCCGTTGGTCCCGGCTGTCATTCGTGGATCTTTGACAGTCGTTACGGGTAGTCAGAAGTCCGAAAGTCTGACAACCAGTCTTACCAACGGGTATTGTATTACCCAGTAACTGGGTTGTGGAGGTCAGATATGCAGTCGCTCCATGTAAAATACTGGTATTTAGCTGCATCCGGTTAGACTGGAAGCCGACCCCAACATAGTTGGGAAAAGGCTAGGCAGATGATTATGTTATAATATAAACTCTATTAGACCATCTGAAACAATAGATCCACAAAACAGTTATAATTGAATGCGAATTGCGCCCTGCCTCAAAACTACCACCAGAACTTATATTCCGAACTCTAACAAAAGTTTTGCGAGTTCGCAAATTGCCGCAGAACGTAGTCCGACATTTAGAACTTGAAACCTCTATAGTTCTATACTGATCTCACTGCAAACAAGAAACTGTTTTATAAACAGAACTGGATGCTCGGGCGAATGTTATTCAGATGTGGATAGTTGTTTTGCAGTACCTACTTATATAGAGGTATGAGGAACAGGGGGTAAAGTTCACTCATACTCTATAGAAAAGGGAGGGTCCTCCGACCAGACGGGTGTTGTGTCTGGCGGGCAACTGCCCGATGATTCATGTCGGGCCCTTGTATCTATGCTAGTTGTGCGGTAAACTCTGCTTGCGCGATGCAGGATTTGCGTGATGCCAGTATGAGGCGTTGTTCGCATGTGGCGTTATAGATACCGCTACACTTATATCAACCAACTACCCGGACCGGACCCTTTCGGCTTCGCTTGGGTATTCATACTTCTTCAACTCCTTCTAATTCAAATACTTCTTCAAATCTCGTAAGTTGAAGAATTTAATGTAAACATTCAACTTATGGATGGCACTCACCGCGAGCATTTGCTTTGTAGTGCAAACTTTCGTTGCGCGAGCTTATGATAAGAACACAACGAACATTCATTGTTGTTATTAATTGTTTTGTCCAAACTTTTATTTTCTTCCAAGGACGATAATACCTAGTGTTCTAATGGCTGAACTGGAGAACAAAGGTTTGATTTACGAATGACTGTTCGTTTGGCGAATCAATGTTCGTTACGTAACAAAATCTTGCTCAAAGAATATTTTCAAAAAATAGTTATTCGCGAGCCGAATGCTCGCGGTGATTACCTACCGTCAATTAGACCACCGGTTTTTACAGCACTTGAGCGAACGGCACCTAAGCTATTCCACTTACCGCACCAAAACATTGTTAAGCGCAAGTGTAAAACAGTTTAGAAATAATATTTATAGCACTGTGTGTGACCTAAATCACTCTAATCACGGCGGTAAAAATAGAGCATTTTTTGTAATTTTTAGAGGGTCATATTTACTTTACTAATTAGTTGCTGAAAAAAAGAAAATGACAGGGACGTGTTTACAGCAGGCCTCGATTTTATGAAAAAAAAAATTTGCTCTAGAGGCAATATTCAGGAAGAAAAAAGAGGAATACATTTGTATGGAGAATCGTACGCCCTGTTCCCTGTTAAGTCACGCTATAAAATAGTATACGATACATGTGACTTAAGTGTCTATTAATATAAAAATGGAATACTTATGTCACACATCCAGTCCACGAACCGCACCTTCCTAACACATTTATAAATGACAGACTGCACAGCATATTTTCCGAATTTTCCACGAAAAAGTAAGTAGTATATGAAACAGCGCTAAACGTCCGCAACACAAATAATATCTAACGCCACTCGGCGAGGTATGAGTGAAAATAACATATTTTATGCAGGTCTACATGGAAACCTACTAAACCGAATATATTCCGCATAAAGAGTGGAAGGTAACGGTTTTAGAGGATACGATACGACTATCTTGTGTAGCAGCTCTTTTGAGGCGAATAGCCATTTAAAGAAAGAAAGAAAGAAAATAATTATGTTTAACACAATAATAATCACCAATGAAAACAAAGTTAATACCTATTACATATACACTAGATACTACATTTCTATTACTAGGAAGAGTAGTAGTTACTCTGGGTAAGAGGTGATTCTGGCTACTCATTGGTGACTTGAGTCTGTAATTGGTTACTTTTGAGTAGCGTCGTGGACAATGGGCATTAGGTATATGATGAGGTATATGAAAACTGACTGCATTTGAATTGCAGGCCATTTTATTGATGCAAGCCGTTATTACACAGAGAAAAAAAATTATAAGATGAGATTACTATAAATCTATTCGTGTCATGTCTGTGTGACCTTGTTGTTCTTCATAGCTACGCGACGGATTTTGATGCAGTTTCAAACTTTTTTTTTTGAATAAACGAGTACTTCTTCTTCTTAGCGTGTCGATGAAAAAAATATCACGAAAAGATATCATTACTAGCTGCGCCCCGCGGTTTCACCCACATAAGTGTCGAGCCCGTGGGAATATCGGGACAAAAAACCGACTTCCAAAAAAAACACTACAAATGAAAAAAAAAAACACTACAAACTGAAAAATAACTTTAATTTCGGAAGTCGGTGGCAAAAACTAAAATACTGATCACGACCTAAGACACCGACTTCCGAAATTAAAGTTATTTTTCAGTTTGTAGTGTTTTTTTTCTTCATTTGTAGTGTTTTTTTTGGAAGTCGGTTTTTTTTTTGTTAAAAAGTTTTTATTTCTTGCTTTTTAGTGGGTCTATTTATAATTTATCTAAGTTACAATAGCCTAATGTCAACTTGCCCATCGCCTTTTTATAAAATATTCCTTTTTTCGATGCAGGGACGTTAATTGTTGAGGAGTTCTCCTTTTATTAGTTTTTAGTTTAGATGCTGATAATCCTGGCTGCAGCATTAGGCCAGACTTATGTCAACATTGCATTGAACTTAAAATTAGTCCTGTTTAAATTGAGCCCAAACGCGACTACGGTGCTGTAATTTAAAGGTTTGTACTTTTTCTGATGCTCCTGGCTTCAGCATCAGGTATTCGGTGTTCCTGAGTAACAGTACGTTTATCCACACATCGAGCTCTTTTCAATGAGCCTAAACACGATATATCTGCTGTTAGTTGTCGAGGAGTTAGGTACTCTGCAGACTATCCTGACTGCAGCATCAGGTCATGACTTGATGATCATGAGACCAAATGTGGCAAATGCCCTATCAAACATCAAAACAATTTACTAAAACAGTCTTTGCCTGTTCGAGTAACTTCTTACTGTTAAGGAGTTGTACCTTCCATCATCAGCCCAGCTACCTGAGATGATAACAACCATACACAAATACACAAGATACTTCATAAAATATGCGAAAAACAATAAGTGAGCCTATAAAATTTGAGGGTTGCCCTCGATTTCTCTAAGATCCATTCATCAGATCCTAACTTGGTGACAATGGGACCACCTCAGAACTATCTACTTTCGAACAAAAAAAGAATTTTGAAAATCCGTCGACAATTGGCGGCGTATTCGATGAACAAACATACAAAAAAAAAAAAAAACATACAAACACCCGAACATAGTACCTCCTCCTTTTTGTAAAGTCGGTAAAAAGTAGCCTATATGTTAATTCAGGGTTTCAGCTACCTCCATAAAAATTTTATCAAAATTGGTTCGGCTGTTTGAGCGTGGAGAAGTAACAAACATATAAACACACCCCAATATTTATAATATTAGTGTGATAGTTTTTTTATTTGTTTGGCCCAAAAATTCAGCAACGCGAATACCGTTCGCTGACGCAGCCAAATCCTCATAATATACTTAGGTTATAATAAGGAAATGTTAATGATATTTTGTCATGTGATACAAATCGTGCGAAGTAGAGGCGGGTTGCTGGTTAGTAAAAATCGTTTCAGCATTCTCAAATACGACTTCAACGTTGTGACTTCAGAAATCGTACGCTTCAAAACGGCCTCGCAACAACACTTGGCCACCGGACGCAAGAAATGTGCCCGTATAGGAATATCTTATGATAATATATTTTGCAGCATGGCTTTGCGATTTCCGTGCCTACCTAATATATTTCTATTTATCGCGGTATTTGGTTAGTGTAGGTATAGGCGAAAAGGGTCGTTAAGGATGCACAAGTCGACGGCAAATTTTGCCATTTTCTTACTACAGGAGTTGTTTATTGACGCACAAAGATGCGTTAAAATATGGATGTTTGGACGCTCTTAACTTTCAAACCAATGTTTTTTGAAGTGAAAACTTCTTTAGGCGCGTTGGTAATTTTTTGAGATGGGAAAAAAACATTGAACTCGTGCCACTGTTACCTATTGTGTTTTGTTTAAAAGACGATTAAAAAAATACCCGCTTCGGATGTGTTCGGCTGTACTCGGGATGTACTCGGTTTTAATGTATATCCGATATGTCAGTGAGTGATGGCAAAGTATTCTGTTTGTGGTTTGTTTTCACTTCTGTCTGCACTCCCGGAGTGCCACTGTTTTTTATTGCGATAGATAATGACGCGACAAGTAGGTATATATTTTTAATGTATCTACACTGTCAAAAACAGTGGAGTAAACTCCATATATGACGTTAGTGTGGAAGAATGACTGACTAGACCATGACTAATTTATTTCAATTAAAATTCTGGTGAAATTGATTTTCGGAAATGATCGAAACTTCAGAAAGAAAAAAAAGTTAAAGAAAGTAAATAAAGAAAGTAAAAAAAAAGAAAGAAAAAAAGAAAGAAAGAAAGAAGAAGAAAGTTTAAGTTAACAGTCTAGTTTAATTATTATTAATGGTTATCATGACGTAGGTACGTACTTGACGATTGATGACTTGATGATTGACTTAATGACATGACTCAATGTCATGTCATAAAGTAAGAAGTAACATTTCATCATCTTCTAAAAAAAATTTTGTGATTTTACCATGACCGAAACTGTTAAATAATATTCACCACCAACTACCAGATTTAATTTTGTTGGGTTTTTTGCTAGTGATCGCAAGTGGTACTGCTGAGTATAAGATCCTGGGTTCGATTCCCGAGTCAGGTCAAGTGTTACTGGGTTTTTCCATCTGGAATTTGTCAGTAGCAGCCATTAATGGTAATAGGCCCCTCGCCCCCTAATACATGGGACTTGAACGTAACTGAAGGAAACTGGGTGTGCTACAGGAACACCTCTGCCTTACCCATCGCGGAAGAGAGGCATGGTGTTACGTTATGTTATTCTAAAGTAATTTCAAATGTTAGATAATCATGATAATTACCTCCCACAAGGTGGTCCAACGACCTTGTGAAAGCCGCAGGAACCCGTTGGATGCGAGAAGCACAGTAACCGGTCGAAGTAGAGGTGCTTGGGGGAGGCCTATGTCCAGCAGTGGACGTCTTTCGGCTGAAATAATGATGATGATGAGATAACCATTGATAAAGATTATTTCGTCGCTCGCTTGACTAAAAGTCCTGTCTAATTTTTTAGCTGATTTGTGTTGGGACGGCACACTCCTCTATTCGTGATTCTTTGCATAATGTTGCCTTTCAAAATGGTTATATTTTGAGATCCAAATAACTTAAAGGTACAACGGTTAGTGAAAAGTCTAAAGAATCACTATAGAATAGAAGAGCATAGTAGTAAAATGTGAAAAATGAGATAGGACTTTTAGTCATGCGAGCGACGATTTTATTGGCAAAATAATATTTGTGTGTCAAGGTTCATTATCAAAAATCACTGGCATCGTTAACAGATAATTCATTTTACGTAACTCATTATCTCTTTTTATCTAGGGCAACACTAAATCGATAAGTATTTGAGGAATCTTTCGACACCGACAGACATGTTTCGCTCAATATTATTTGTTTTATTAATAGTAAATGTGTTTGCTGATGATGAGAAGATAGTTCAATTAGATATAGGGGGTTTAAGGGGGGAGAAGTACTGGCAAGGAGATTTCTACGAGTTCTATGGAGTACCGTATGCCACGGCTCCGAAAGGAAGGGATAAATTTAAGGTTAGTAGATGTTTTATATTTCTGTGTGCTGTAAACCTGCTGCCGCCGCCACTGTGTGTGGGTAGCTATATGTAGGGCTTTCCTCAGGGCTTTCCCATGCAACCTCCACCGGTATGTTATAAATTCATGGCACGTAAAATGAGAAAAACACTATTTTATGTTTTTATAAGGGCAGAAAAAAAAACAAGTCAAAAAAGCTAACGTCATGATTTTTAGCGTGTCTATGGCGAAAATAGAAAAAATAAACACCCATCATGTTGTAAAATAAGTATCAATTCTCAAAATAGAGCAGTGATGGTGGCCAAGTGGTAAACGGCCGCGACTTACGAGTTGTAGGTCGAAGGTTCGAACCCAGACAGGCGCTTTACTTTGTGTAAATTATTTCATCACCACTGCTCTCAAAACGGTGAAGGAAAACATCGTGAGGAAACCGGCATGTCCTAGAACCAAAAATTCGAAGACGTGTGACATCTGCCAACCCGTACTGGGCCCGCGTGGTGGATTACGGACCACTCCCTCTCACCGAGAGGAGGCCTGTGTCTCAGCAGTGGGAACATTATAGGCTGATTATATTAATTCAAAATACAATGCTCAATTGCTCTTGAAATAAGGGAACAAGGGAGCCTCTCTTGTTCCCTTATCCACCTATCCGAAATATTTGCAAACATTTTATTGGAATTACAATTACAAACATACAAAATTGATATAAACAAAATTAAAAACTTAAATGGGACAAAGCGATTACGCTAATCCCTCATTTTGACACAATAAATGGTAGCATCTATGTACAAACGCCAGCACATCAAGCTACTACAATCTGTCAAATTTCTTTAATAGATTTTCAACTTTATCGCTAAATTGTAAGGTTCAAAGTTGATTGGTAAAATTAGACAGTTTCGGGTAGTTTGATGTGCTCTCGTTTGTACCTAAGTTATTTCTGATACCCTATTACTAATCCATTTTAATAATTTCAGGCTCCCTTGCCCGTAGAACCATGGGAAGGCATTATGGACGCTAAAATCCAAAATATTGGATGCGAACAAGTCTACCTGTTGGAAGAAGAAGATGAAGCCGAAGATATTATTCTTGACGGCGTAGAAGACTGCTTGGCCATGAACCTCTTTGTCCCAATAGTTGCTAGTGAAGACAACTTACTACCTGTCTTGGTCTACATACACAGTGGAGCTTATTCAGGAGGAAATGGCAACATGGCGAAGTACACGTATGTAGCCAGACATGATGTCATAGTAGTCAGTTTCAACTACAGACTTGGATTCAAAGGATTCGCTTGTCTAGGCACTGAAGAGATACCTGGCAATGCGGCGTTAAAAGACCAACTGGCTGCTCTGAAATTTATCAACAAATATATTAGCAAGTTTGGTGGAGATCCCAAGAAGGTAACGCTTGCAGGATTTAGCGTTGGTGCCAGCATGGCGGAACTGCTAGCCTTGTCAAAAGCAGCAAATGGTTTAATAGACAAACTAGTACTCGACAGTGGTTCCGCTTTGTCTCCATTCGCAATAAATAGGGATCCAATTAATACAGCCAAGAATTTGGCAATATCTATGGGTTATAACAACACGGAGAAGATTGAGGACCTAAATGAATTCTTATTGAACGCAACGATCAAAGACTTGGCTGTTAAAAGCAAGAATTTCTACTTGACAAACTCGACTTTCGGTTTAGCGCCGTGCATTGAGAATGTGATTGGAAATACTGAAACGATACTAAGTGAATCGCCTTTGATTACTCTCCATAGAGGTGATTATGAGAAAATTCCTGTGTTAACTGGTTTTTCAAACATGGAAGGTATTAGTAGAACTGTTAAGTTTAGTCAGTGGAGCGATTTAATGAATGAGAAATTTGAAGATTTCCTACCCGCAGATTTGGCTTTTGACAATGTTAAATCAAGAGATGCTTTCGTTAAAGAAATAAAGAAACATTATTTTAAAGATGAAGAAGTTAGTCACGACACAGTTCAGGAATACATAGATTACTTCTCGGATTCAATGTTCAAGTACGCTATAATGAAATCAGCAAAAATGCATGCTCTGAAATCTAAAAGACCAGTCTTTCTTTATGAGTTTTCGTACGTAGGAAAGTTAAATTTTAAGCATCATTTCATGGATAAAATTAAAGGAGCCAGCCATAGAGATCAAACTGCGTACATATTAGATTTCTTTGAGTATACCTCGAAACTTTCGGATATGGATACAAGAGACCGATTGACAGCAATGTGGACTGATTTTGTAAAATATGAGTAAGTAAGCCTTATTATATTATAAGCCGACATTGCTGATGAGACTGGCACAGAATTGGCAAGGAGGCGTGTGGATTGGCACAAGAAAGAAGAGCCTATACTCAGTTGTGGGTGAGAGAGGGCTAAACTATATGAGATCTATGGCCTAAGTCTACTTATCTACGAACATTGCAATGGTCTCTCCATTGTGGATTTTTTCTGTGGCAAATCTGTCAAAAACTCACAATTCAGAAACTGACCCGCTTACAAATTAGTAGACTTGGCCCCCAGTATAAATAAGGCTATTTCCCGTAATTTGTAATGCTATATAGGACACACCGAAAGCAGTTCATCATATTGGAATTCAAGTGTGACCTCTCAAGCTCCGCTAATGAGACACAATTGATTTTCTGTTGTATATAGGATAGATATATAAAGGATACGCGCGGAGCTTGACGGGTTAATGTCTACTTAAATCAGAAGGACCATTCCCGTAATTAAAAACGTACAAAATCTAGTCGCAATCTCATCTCAGCGATAATAATTATTAATGTCAAATACTTGTCAAAACTGTACGGTAATTAGAGGTAATTTTGACAGATTGGGACTGAGATCAGACTATGAACGTTCTTACGAGAATAGGCTATTTGACAATGTAAAAAATAAGGTCATAATTATTGACACTCGTATAGATTATCGTTTTTAAAATCGATTTGCATTAATTTTACTATAAAACAATGTACCTATTAGGTATTTATAAAAAAAATCCCGAAAAAACTTCATCTTTTTAAATCTGGCGCCACGTAATCGAAAACGGTCTGGATTGGCTGAACTTAAGATGACGTCATGATTTAGTAAATTTCTGTCTATCGTTGACAGAACAGATGACTTTTGTTTAGTATCTCGACCGTTTCAACGTTTGTTTACATGAATCGTGACGTCACGACGCCATATTGTTAAATATAGCGTTTTGGCGGCTTTTTTAAACAGTACATTTTTATTTACTATTTTTTTTAAGAAATACATTATGCAATTTGAAGTAATAGGTTTTTGTGGGCTCGTTAGACACCATTAAATAATCTGAGATGTTTATCAGAAACCAGTCAAATAGCCTATTGCTCCTCTGTTTGAATGAAGGGAGATTCTCAGTCAGGTTAAAAGCTCCGCCACCCTTAACTTTTCCCTCCATGAATGTCCTCAATCGTTTCTTTTAATGTTTCAGAAATCCAACAGCATACGAGAGCTTACTCATCGATGTGAAATGGCCAAGGTACACAAACGAAGAACCAAACTATTTGGAAATAGGTAGCAAATTGAAAATAAAGAAGGATCTGTTCGCAAACCGTTACAAATTTTGGGACAGAGTGTATGAGAAATATTACTGGAATCCCATGCCTGTTGTTGCAAAGCAAAAGAGTAAATAAAGTCTAGTGAAATAGAGTTGTATTTTGTAATGAACTTCTCGTTAGAGAGGACTCATCATCTGCCTAATCTTTTCCCAACTATGTTGGGGTCGGCTTCCAGTCTAATCGGATACAGCCGAATACCAGTATTTTACATGGAGCGACTGCCTATCTGACCTCCAAAACCCAGTTACTGGGTAATACGATACCCCTTGGTAAGACTGGTTGTCAGACTTTAGGGCTTCTGACTACCCGTAACGACTGTCAAAGATCCACGTATGACAGCCGGGACCAACGGCTTAACGTGCTTTCCGAGGCACGAACGGATCTCGGTATGTAAAGATGGTCACCCAACCACAGACCAACCGCGGGAAGCGTAGCTTAATATGATCGATCGGTGCGGCTGTTATTATTTAGCTACGGTCCCCTCAAAATTAAAAGCAACCAAAAAAAAAAACAACCTGTGCGGGGCCAAAAAGGCTATCTCAGTGTGATGCTGCGATATTTAAAAAAATAAATACCACAATACTGGTATTCAAAAGGCCAATTCCATAATTAAAAATGTTTAAAATCTAGTCCAATCCCATCTTAGCGACAATCAATGTCAAAAACTTGTCAAAAAATTAGAGGTATTTTTGGCAGATTAAGACTGAGATGAGACTGTGGACGTTCTTAAAATTACTCGAATTGCCCCTTAGATAGGGCCCGTTGTGATGTCACGGACCACCGGACCACCTCCATATACTTTGTTATCTTATAATCTTTTTATTGAGCCAAGAAATCATCACCTTATTGAAACTCACGTGAGACAATGACACAAATAAAGCTATTATACTTATTAAAAAATCAATCTTTTTTCTTAAAAAAACGAAAAAGAACCACTAGTCGAGTGGGGTTCCGTCCCACAAGGCAAAAACGCCGAAAAAACACGTTTGTTGTATGGGATATAAATATTAGTATTTGTTTTTATAGCGGCAACAGAAATACATCATTTGTGAAAATTTCCACTAGCTAGCTATCTATCACGGTTCATGAGATACAGCCTGGTGACAGACAACCAGGCAAACGGACAGTGGAGTCTTAGTCATAGGGTCCCGTTTTTACCCTTTGGGTATGGAACCCTAAAAAAGAAGATAAAAGTGGGGATAGAAGTTAGGTAGACCAAAATGAAAAAGAAATTGTGGAACCGGAAAAAGACTACAATGTTCACAATAAAATTCATCTGTTTGTTTATAGGCTTTCCGCCCCCTAACAAAAAGTGTCAAGTTGCCAACGGTAACCCTACAAAAATTACTTGCTTGACAAATTGTGTCTAACGATAACCAATAAGTACACCAATATTGTATAAGTTTCCCTTCTCCGTTCTCCAGAAAATCTTTCTGTAAATATTACAAAATCGCTTTTCTTGTCCGTCTCTGAGACCGCGTTGTCTTCTAAACTACACGATGTATTTTTATATATTTATTTAATCATTAGCTGCGCCCCGCGGTTTCACCCGTGTAAATGTCGATCTCATGGGAATATCGGGATAAAAAGTAGCCTATATGTTAATCCAGGGTGTCAGCTACCTCCATACAAAATTTTATCAAAATTGGTCGAGCCGTTTGAGCGTGAAGAAGTAATAAACATATAAACACACACACAAACTTTCGCCTTTATAATATTAATGTGATTTATGTACACACATAAATAAACAGACAGGAAATTTATTCAATACGAGCATTTATTACGGAAGGTATGCTATCTTGATTTTTAAAACATATCAGAGAGGTAATTTTCGTAATTTTAAGAACGTTCACAGTCTGATTTTAGTCTCAATCTGTCAAAATACCTCTAATTTCCCTACATTTTTGACAAGTTTTTGACATTGATTGTCATTGAGATGAGATTGCGACTAGATTTTGAACGTTTTTTTATTACGGGAATTGAACTTAAATTTATAATAGAGAAATATCGCTGTTTTGTCAAGTCAAAAAAGCCGTGTGAAGCAGGGGCAAGACGCTAGTAAAAAATAAAAAAGCTCAAAAATATTTGCGAAATCTCAATATCAAAGGGGAATCACCATTTTTCAACGCCCGAATGTTTGGGAGTCTCCCCTTGTGAATCGATGGGTTTTTATAAAAAAATCTAAGCCTTACATTTTTCTACCATTATTAACCCCTGTGCAAGTCAAGTGCCGCTGATTTTGGTTTGGTCCAATGAAGTGGCGGAGGATTCAGAAGGTGTGAAAATTTTAAATAAATTATTATGGATTTCAATTTTATAAAACTTAATGATTGTGTATTTTTCTATTACCGTGTCCCGATTAGTTATTCATACTCATAACATCTGTGAAGCTTACCCTAAAAAACTGTCGTTAATGACGCCACAAAAAAAAATTCATAAAAACAATTATTTTTAACCGACTTCAAAAAAAGAAGGACGTTCTCAGTTCGTCGGAATCTTTTATTTTTTATGTTTGTTCCCTGATTACTCGAAGACGGCTAGACCGATTCGAAAAATTCTTCTTTTGTTTGAAAGGGTATATTTTCCAAGTGGTCCCATTGTCATCAGGTTAGGATCTGCTGATGGGATCCTGGAGAAATCGAAGGAACTCTTCAAATATTATAGGCACACCTATAGCGATTTGGGTATTTTTTAAAGTAACTCGTGCATTTGCTCTTGGAAAGCACCATTTGGTGAAGTGGAACTGATGATGAAGACCACAGTGTTACTTAGATAAATGTTTATAATTTATCTAAGTAACAATAGCCTAATGTAAATAGACCCACTAAAAAGCGAGAAATAAAAACATTTTAACAAAAAAAAAAACAACTTCCAAAAAAACACTACAAAGTGAAAAAAAAGTAACTTTAAATTCGGATGTCGGTGTCTTTTGATCTGTATTTTAGTTTTTAGCCACCAACTTCCGAAATTTAAGTTATTTTTCGCTTTGTGGTTTTTTTTTAGAAGTTGTTTTTTTTTTGTTTAAAGGTTTTTATTGTCTTATCATGTTTAGAATCACTACCCATCGCTTCTGCGGAGATTCTTCTGCTAATTTAAATTGACCCTGTATAGAGCAGCGTCGAAGTAAAAAGGGGTCATATTCCCAGTATTGGGCCATATTGGGCCATAAAGTAGGTTTTCGTTTCCTTTTGAGACGCTATCACCCGTAACTTACAACGCTAACCCGGTGTGACTGACACCTCTAAACAAGGGCTCCCCTTCCTTGTTGCAAATATTTGAACGATTCCAAATGATGCACGTGCTATTGAAATTTGTGCCCGAATTTCTAACGGGGGGGCTCTCTCTACTCGGAAATTTGCAGTTCATTTTCTATGAAATTGACTGACGGGTTACTGTCGGCCACAGACGTGGTGCGTGAGGTGAATTTTAACTATTTACTAAAAAGACGGCGATGACCAAAGATAAGATAGACCTAGATGACGCAAGTATCACGATCTGTCTGAAAACAAAGTGTGCCATTTTTTGACTACCTACTATGACGTCACAAGCAGTTTTAGTGATGGGAAAATCAAATCGATTCGAAGACGCGGCCGCGTGCGGCACCCGTCTTGCCCCAACCCCTGCGACCTAGCGCCAGCGCTCACGCTCACCCAGCCAGCAGTACACAGGACTGAGCGCGAAAGTGGCGGCTTACGATTTTTGTACGTAAGCTGGTGCGATTTTTGGCACGCGAAGTAGTTGCTCTTGCGTTATCTAGGTGTATCTACATCTATGGCGATGAAATGTTGATCCACAGATAGCGATTTCGATTTCTTTGGTAGTCGGCTGAACAGTACCTAACATTCATTTACGTCAAACTAGTTGGTGTGGAGGTCGGGAATTATCCCACAGGAACATACTACCGCGATAAAAATTATCCTATGTCCTAACCCGCGGGTGACTAGGGGCTTGTGGCTAAGTAATAGCAGCCGCATGGCTCGACCGATCAGGTTAAGCTACGCTTGCCGCAGTTGGTCCGTGGATGGGTGATCAACTGTACATACCAAGACCTCTCCGTGTCTTGGAAAGCACGTTAAGCCGTTGGTCCCGGCTGTCATTCGTGTACGTCAACCAGTCTTACGAAGGGGTATCTTATTACCCAGTCACTGGGTTTTGGAGGTCAGGGGGCCAAAAAGGCCACTTTGGCAGAATCATAAAAGGACAACATAATGGACAGTTAACTGTTAAGTTAATCGTAATAATTGAAAAATCCTTCAACAACTTCCTTCTTGAAGGTGGGCACGAGACGCGCATCTGTCAAGTTGCGTGTTTGTCGAGCTGCGTCTTTGACGTGGTGCAAATCTGACGAGATGCGTTTCTGTCAACATGTGTTTTCTGGCGAAATGCGTATTTGACCACTTGCGTTTCTGACGACATGCTAGTAATCCCACTGGACCGATGCCGATAATTTTTCATAAATGTTCGTAACAGTCTACAAAGGTTTTTACGGAAAGAAAAATTAGAAAAGTAGCCTAGAAAACGGGAACATTCAGGAAAAACCGAAAGTCTGGCGGGACACAAAGTCAGAAATAAGAAATTTTCCTCAGTGCACTTATCTGTAGACTCTCATCCACTCCATACAACCCATTAATACCTCAAACACTGTCTTTCTGACACAAAGATCCATAACCCATCTCTAACAAAAGTGACACGCGACAAGAAGTTAAATATGGAAATCTTTATCGAATACACTCTATTAACTTTCTAAATATTAAATATACTCCTAACAACTGGCAAACACTTCTAACTTTTGTAAACGTTACCCCTTCAATCTAAATTCAACCTTCCCGTAAGTCGTGAAGATTCAAAATGGCTCGTGTTTGGTTGGTTTAAAAGTATGCTTATGTTTTGCACCGTGACACAGGTGACGCAGAGATAAGTAACGTCAATTTATAAACGTCAAAGTCACGAGTCTCACGGGGCTGTGTTGATATTTCTTGTGCTGTATGGATGACGTCAGAGTTATTGTAAGTTAATATTAGATTCCTTTCTGAGGAATTTTTGGAGGTTTTAGGAAAAGGTTGAAGTTTCTCTGGGAAAGTACTGCCAACTTTTCTATTTTTGCCACTAAGGGTAAAACGTTCGCGTCAGGAATCTTTCCGCTGACATGTTATAATATAATATTATAATAAGTCATCACTGGCAACACGCACTGGTCAAAGACTTTCGTCTTGAGACACTGCGGTATGTGGGACGAGAAGATATTGCGTAGCTTCCCGAACGCTGCCCAGCCGAGTCGGATTCGACGATTGACCTCTTTCTCGAAGTTAAACCTACCTAACTGGACAGTTTGTCCGAGGTAAACATACTCGTCCACGACTTCGAGTGTAGCGTCTCCGATCTTTATGGGAGTGGGTGTTACATGGGCATTTGACATGACCTTCGTTTTGTCCATGTTCATTTTAAGACCCACTCTTTCGGAGGCTCTACTGAGGTCATCGAGCATTGTACTGAGGTCCTCCAATGTCTCAGCCATGACTACGATATCGTCGGCAAACCGAAGGTGAGTTATGTACTCGCCGTTGATGTTGATGCCAGCCCCTTTCCAAGATATATTAACAAGATATATTATGTAGATTACCTAGTCGTAGTCATCCTCGAAAAGGGGGGCACATTGTTGAACTTACAGAAAATAGGTGCCGACGGTTTTTTCTTAGAGGGCTTTCAACGCTTCAAGATTTGCCCCCCGTCCTCCCATCCCCCCCCTCCCGAAATCCCTAGATCCGCACTTGTACCTACCTGAGTATCTACCACATTTTACTAATAGTATCATTGCGTAGGAATATTTGATAGCCAACTTCGATCGAACCTAATTTGCTCGTTTGTTCGGTTTGCCACTCACTAAAGCTGTGTTCACAAGCATCTTGAGGTATGTACGTATCTGTCACTTAATTAAGTGCAAGGAGAAGACGTCATTGAGAGCGATCGGTTTGCGGCATCCTGTCATCCGAGGCTGCGTTGCTCGAGATCCAATACTGACGTACTTCCTTAGGTTACAGGGTGTTTCGTATTTTTATAAGATTATTTATTGACATTCGAGTTTTATTTTACTAATAGGTAAGGTTACAAATTACAGTAATTTCATAATAAGAGAGACAAGTTCAGTTATAGTAAAGAAACATAATTTGAAAGGAGAACATTCAGGTTTCGAACATTTTGCAACCAAAAATTTAAGTACGCCAGGAAAGAAAAACGGTTTTCCTTTGGGAAATAACACGTATAACATTTTTTTTAAAGGAAAATAAAAATGCAATTCGAAAGATGCTAGCCTTTATTCAAATAAAGTAGATATTAAAAGCAAACCCTCATTTTGTAACTGTCAAAAACATAAAAAGTATGTAAAAAATGCTATTACTGGTGTATTCAGGTATGCCCAGAGAATGAATGCCGTCTAGCCACAGTCGGTATGAGACATGTTGACATCCGCGGTCATGCCGATAGACTGGCCCCCATGTATACAGGCTGTTGCGCTCAATGTTTATAATAATATCGCTTGGAAAAAATACTGGAATTATTTAAAACAGCCCGGTTACTGAATGTATGTTATGCCCGGTTACTGTATGTACGATATTCCCGGTTACTGTATGTATGATATGCTCGATTACTGAATGTATGAATAATGTACCCAGGATTTTGTAATATTTTGATTTAAAAGAGTGTCCATGAAGTTTCTTGCCCTTTCTTCTCCATAGAGATCTACATTTTGGAATCAGCAACTAGCTTCAATTTTCTGACTAACTGGTAGACTATTTAATTTTGACAATTGAAAAGTGCCTGTACATGGTTTAATTGTAATAAATGCTTTGAGTTTGAGTATGATATGCCCGGTTACTGTATGTATGATATACCCGGTTGCTGTCTAATGCGTCTGGCCTCCGACACACTTCTACTACTTCGGCAGGGAATGTGTAGGAGACCAAACACGCCAAGAAAAGCACATTTGAAGCAAAATGTTACATTATTTAAAGAAAAAAGGATTTATATTTATAGCAGTATTTAAATAAAAACAACATCAACCTTCAAACAGCCTGTATCCTCAGTCTTGCTTGCACATTCCAGGGGCGTATCGCTATGCAAACTGGGATCGAACGCGCTCAACCAGCGACATAACTATCCATATTGCCCGCACAGACGGACAGACAAATTACGAAGTTCTGGAATAAGTAAATATCCTAGCTCAGTCTACGTACAGTTACGAGCATAAAATATCTTGGTAAGACGGGCTGGTGACATCTGGTACACTTGCGCGAAACACATTTCCGCGAAAGACACACAACCCACGAACCCACTTACGTGAAAAGACATTTCCTACCTTCACATTTATAATATTAGTTAGGATTAACGCACACACAACAAAGGTACATGATTCTTAACAATCTTAACCCCCTTGGGTTGAAATTTTTCATCGGTTAATTAAAAAAATAAAAATACCTGTTCCATGTATTTTGAACGCGTAATTATGCACTTTTCTATGAAATATCAATTTTTTTATAACAGACAAAAATTTCTACCCTAGGGGGTCTAGTCGTGGGCTGATTTCATGGTTACAATTTACGCGTCGATGTTCCTGTCACCCTGTAAAGTAAAGGCCAACCTTCACTAGAAGTTCTTTTCTGTTTTCAATATTCAGAATAAATATCACCAATTTCAACCCCACTTCGTTTTGACCCCTCTTCATAACGGAAGGAAAATCAGCGACAGGGAAAACCTTAAATAAAAGTTTACACAAAAAATCAGATAGCAATAAGTCACGTTTTATCTTCGGCGGATTCTTTTAAAAAACCCTGTCGCCGCTGCCATAAATCTTTTTCGAAAAAAAAATCGTTTTTCGACACCCGTGCGTTTCACCCCGCGAGTTCACCCCCCAAGTCTTGGCTCGGATGACTGTGCAATTATCAATATCACCACAACATAGCGGTTGTGCCTCCGGAAAATTCCTATTTCGTAGCTATAAATCAGTTTTCCGTTTATTAAAACAGCTCCGGCGGCACCTTCGATCGAATCGCCCCCTTAAGGCGGGGGTGTTCGTACTGGGGCTTTTAGAGTTGTGCCTCTATTTTTTGATATTAGAATTCAACGTTACGAAAGTGGCTGCTTTGAAGTCTGTTGATTCTCAGCTGATGTCGATCCCGTGGGGATATCGGGATAAAAAAAGTAGCCTATATGTTAATCCAGGGTGTCAGCTACCTCCATACAACATTTTATCAAAATTGGTCTAGCCGTTTGAGCGTGAAGAAGTAACAAACATATAAGCACACACACACTCACACAGTCACAAACTTTCGCCTTTATAATATTAGTGTGAAAATCAATTACCGTTCATTAGTCTCGCTAAATTTCTAAAACAGCTCGACCGATTGTAATGATCGCGCAGGAGAAGGTTTAGGCATTGTAGGGAATTAGATAGTTAATTATAATTATTGGCCTACCATACCTACCAAATGAATTATAGTAGGTACGTAATCAAACTTATTAGAGAAATTAATAAAGTAGGTTTATTCATTCATTTAATTCTGACATAATAAAATATTTCAACTAGAACACAAAACAAATGAAAAGAAAACTACCAATTCCGGAAACTAAAACACCGGGACTTTTAGTTTAAAGAATTAATTAGTTATGATATAATTATTTAAATGGTTTTTTTTTATCATTTAATCCTCTAACCAAAGCACCTGTCTGTAATCTCTGAACCACCCTCGGTTGACTAGTCGAGAATGCCTAAGGTATTAAGTCCGCTTTTGTACAGACGCCAAGCACATCAAGCTTCTACAATCTGTCAAATTTCTTTAATAGATTTTCAACTCTATCGCTAAAGTATAAGGTTCAAAGTTGATTAGGAAAATTTTTCAGTTTCGGGTAGCTTGATGTGCTGCTAGTCTGTACCTACCTTTTTGTGTGCGAAAAGTTTAAATAAATAAGTACAAGAATAATTGAATAGTAAAAATATATTTATAAAAAAGCGCCAACTCTCCACCCCCAAGAGGAACAACCCTACACTGCATAGAGGGCGTGCTGTATTCTTTTTAATCTGTGCTACCCCAGTGTAATCTGCGTCGGGAAGCGACACCGGGGGCAAACATTGTTTAATGTTGTCTAACGAATACTAATACAAGATAAGAATTAAGTACTTTCGTAATGGCGTCTCTAAAATGGCAGCTTTTTAATGTTGTTGAAATATTCAGTGGAATGTTGTAAAATTTTAATTAAATCAAGAATTTAATTTTGCTTAGAAATTATTCTGTGAAGTTTAAGATTGAAGTTTGGCTGAGATTTGGTATAAATAAGTAATATTGTAATAATAATAATTTATTTGAGAACAATGAATGTGGGATATTTGATTATTTCTTATCTATAAAACTCCCAAGTATCGAAGTCTTTATAATAAAAAACGTTTTTACAAAAAAAAAAAACACTACAAAGTGAAAAATAATTTTAATTTCGGAAGTCGGTGTCATTGGTTCCGCATTTTCGTTTTTTGACACCGACTTCTGACCCATAAACAATCACCATAAATTGCCCGTGTATTGAAATCACAACTGCCATTCTCTGACAATTGTATAGAATGGCTACAACGCGACTAATTGACATAGCCAATTTTTTTTATCAGTTAAGTTCCCTTATATCGTGATTTCGTAATTTTTTTTACCGCATTATAATATCCACTGTGGCAACACTGTCAAAGTACAAATTATTAATATTGTAACAAACTTTTAAAATGTATTCCCACTATGGCAACTAAATGTATTATTCTACTTTCACAACACTATTTAAAATTAAACCTACTGATAGTTGCGTGCCTTACTTTAAAAAATATAAAATACTTACTTTGCCATGTCTGTACATTTTAGAAGTAGCTGTTTTTGTTAAAACAAATCCACACCGTTTTAAACGACTAGATGAAGTGGTCCCACGTAATAGGCGTGACAACAGCAGGATATGCTCTCATACTGCGAGAACAACCCTCATGAGCAAAAGTGTTTTCTGTATGGCGCCTATCATATTTAATAAACTACCTAAAAGTTGGAGAGAACTGCCCTTGTCACTTTTCAAAAATAAGCTAAGAAATTTTTTAGTTAGTAAAGTGTATTACAATGTTGTAGATTTTTTAAATGAAAAGGACTTTTCTATTCCGAATTCTAATATACATAGTGAATAACAATTGAATAATGTGAATTTTAAATCAATTGACTTTTGAATGATTCTTTTTGACTGCTTATTAATGAATATCCTGGACATAATTTAATTAATTTTGACTATAATATACTTAGACCTATCTTGACATCAATTATTATTTATTTGTTTTGTATTTTGTAATGGAATTTAGAATGACTTTAATTATGTAAAATGCAATGTAATTTTTTTTATACCTACAATATTTGTACGCCGTTATTGGCAAAACATGGACGCTCACAACACCTATTAATCCAATACCTTGCATGTCTGATTAGTCAGTTTATGTATACGCATGTTTGACAAATAAATTATCTTTCTTTCAAAAAAAAAAAAAAAAACACTTGGAAATAACGGTTATGATATTATCGTTATTTCTGGGTGGGGCAAATGTCGTTTTAAATGGTAAAAAACTGGCCAAGTGCGAGTCGGACTCACACACGAAGGGTTCCGTACCACAAGGCAAAAACGCCGAAAAAAATCGCGTTTGTTGTATGGGAGCCCCCCTTAAATATTTATTTTATTTTGTTTTTAGTATTTGTTGAAGCGACAACAGAAATACATAATTTGTGAAAATTTCAACTGTCTAGCTACCGCGGTTCTTGAGATACAGCCTGGTGACAGACAGACGGACGGACGGACGGACAGCGAAGTCTTAGTAATAGGGTTCCGTTTTTACCCTTTGCGTATGGAACCCTAAAAAGTAGTGCAAAGCTAGTCGTGGTTGGATTGGAAAGAGTAGATACAGTTGTGCGATTAGAAACTATTAGCAAGAAAAGGGTTTTTTAATTATACTTACTTTAAAAGGGCGTCCACTAAGATCCCAAATCCACCCCAAAACATACCTGTCTGATCCAAATCCAATTAGGTACTAATCCACTTGAGAATATGATCATAACAATAGAATTTAAAATTACACAACGGTTCTACAATAGGCACTTGATCGAGGGTCTGGCCACTCAAAAACCTTCCAATTACGAAACTGTCAGGGCCATAAAGACGTGATTGGTACTCGACCCTTTTTTCCCGATTGTCACCCTGTATTTGAAATTATTGACGGTAATGTTTTGTATTGATGTTGTTGATTTTTTTAAAGTGAAAACTTCTTTAGTGGGCATATTTTGAGATGGGAACAACTATTGAACTCGCGTCACTGTTACCGACCAACAGAAATACATCATCCGTGAAAATTTCAACTGTCTAGCAATCACGGTACATGAGATACAGCCTGGTGACCGACAGACAGACAGATGGACAGTGGAGTCTTAGTAATAGGGTCCCGTTTTTACCCTTTGGGTACGGAAACCTAAAAAAGGACACTTACGCGTCGAAGTTTGGCATCCCAACGATCTGGCTGCCGCACTGAAAACAAGAAGTGACAGGAAAAGACTTAAAAGGAAAGACATCGTGTAGTTCACCCACACCTGTGTGGACCTAAGCACGAACACGTACCTACGAGTAGATGGCTCGCTGGAGTCACGCTCTTCCCGTCAATGTTTACCCCCAACTCATCCGCTAAAAGTAACACTGATCGCGGATTAAAAAAAAAATCCAAAAAAAAAAAACGCGTTGAAGTACTCGTTCGCATCGCTGTCATCCGGAAACGTGCCCAGAAGACTGGCAGCATTGCCACGTTGAATGGCAATGCTAATTCTTTGGCCAAAGAACGACCCAGCCATGTAAATTAATTCTAATAAAATCACACTTCACACTACTATCATAAAAGCGAAAGTTTGTGAGTGTGGGGGTGTGTTTATATGTTTGTTACTTCTTCACGCTCAAACGGCTGGAACAATTTTGATAAAATTGTGTATGGAGGTAGCTGACTACCTGGATTAACATATAGGCTACTTTTTATCCCGATATTCCCACGGGATAAACACTTACGCGGGTAAAACCGCGGGGCGCAGCTAGTACAGTATAAATATTACAGGAACACACAAGGGAAATAAAGTAACGTCACTTTTAGCCGTATCACCTGTCTTCGGTAATTATATCGTAACAAGGTTGTGACTTTGCCTACCTAATTAAATTCTTATTAATTTTACAAGACGGGGCTGTAATTAAATTATGTTATAACGGGTTTAATATTGAAGGTGAATCTCTCTGGTGTTATTTTAAGATAGGAGGAACTTTTGGTTACTTATTTGTTCGAACAATTTGCATGCTTACCGAGTTTAAAAAAAAAAAAAAAAAAAACAAGAAAAAAAAAACCAGTTTTAGTTTAATTGGCTTAAAATAAAATATATAGTCGGCTTATTGCAAGAAGTCATTAGGTGACATATTCACTATTCTGAGATAAACGGTATTTTAGTTCGATTTAGTTAGTGGTTATGTTGATTTGCCCATAATATTAGACTAATCGAAAACATTATAATATAATTTAGGATAATATGGTCAAATCAACATAACCACAACGTAGGTATAATCAAAGAGATTGGGATTGGATCTGGATTGGATTGGTTGGTATTTTAGTACAGACAAAAAAAATTAACTGAAAAATCCTTCACCATTAGGATTTGATACGATTAACTTAACAGTTAACTGTCCATTATGATTCATAATGTTATCCTTTTAAGATTCTGTCAAAGTGGCCTTTTTAGGCCCCCTGTTAAAGATTGATAAATATCAAGGATGTATGAACGTAAACGAAGCAAAAGGAGTATGTAGGGATCGTAGCAGGTACTACGTTGCTACGACGCCACGTTGCTACGGCGCTACGCCGCTACAAAATTAGCTACGAAACATTCCTCTCACTATAAATATATAAAAAAGATATACTTTTTTATCAAGCCTCACACAGCGTCAACATAGACTGTATACATTACATACGGCAGTAGGATATTATTATTATAACAATAACATTATAAATAATTACTTGCGTGTATGAACGTAACTTCAGGATTTCTGTAACTAATTGGTTTATACTGGGCCTGAAAATGCTTCTAAACTATTTGTTGTTCATGTCTAAATGCTTCCCTGAAACAGTAAGAGTGTTATAAGTAAGTCTGATGACAGCAGACAGAAAAAACTCATTTTCACTTTTAATTCAACCGCAGTGGCACAAACAAACAGGTTTTCATGAATTTATTAAAATATACTCAATATGCGACACTGCTCTGCATAAACGAATAATCGTCAGGTTTCAATAAAAAGTCGCTCTGTCGCAGCGTGTGAATATTCATTAGTTATTGAATGCCCGTGGTGGCAGGAATTTCCGCGGTAATGACGGTAGAATAGGTTCTCAATTATTGGTTGATATAACCCGGCTGTGGTATCGGCGAGTGGCAGCGAATAGGTTTGTCCAAACTCTCATATTTAGCCTCATATAATGTTCCCCATGTTCAGTGGAGCAGCCGAGTAGACCGCGTATCGGCAAGCGTAGTGTGGGACGCCCCCCAGCTAGATAGATAGTCGACCTAAAGAAGGTGGACTGGATGCGGAAGGCGGAGGACAGTGTGTTGAGGCACAACCTGGGAGAGGCCTTTGTCCAGCAGTGGACAAAGGCTGAGTTGATTTGATTTGAATGTTCCCACCGCTGGGTGAGACCTCCTCTCGGTGAGAAGGAGTGGGCCGTTATCCACCACGCGAGCCCAGTGTAGGTTGGTAGTTTCCACGACATGTCTTCAAAATCATATACATAGATACGTCGAAAACAAGCTGATGTTTCAACAGAAATACGTTATACGCTACATGAATGGATTGGTTTATTCTATAGTTCAACAAAAAAAAACACAAATCCAATAAAGTTAAAAGAATACCTACTTTATAATGTTTTAACACCTTATAGCCTGTATCATTCGTAGATTTGTGTTCGTTGTGACAGTCGTTACGGATAGTCAGAAGCCCAAAAATCTGACAACCAGTCTTACCAAGGGGTATCGTATCACCCAGTAACTGGGTTGTGGAGGTCAGATACCATAATCAGCCTATAATGTTCCCACTGCTGGGACACAGGCCTCCTCTCAATGAGAGGGAGTGGGCCGTAATCCACCACGCGGGCCTAGTGCGGGTTGGTGGATGTCACATGTCTTCGAATTTTTGGTTCTAGGACATGCCGGTTTCCTCACGATGTTTTCCTTCACCGTTTTTGAGAACAGTGGTGATCAAATAATTTACACAAAGTAAAGCGCCTGTCTGGGTTCGAACCTACGACCTACAACTCGTAAGTCGTGTCCGTGACCACTGGGCCACCACTGCTCTACCACCACTGCTTCACTGCTCCACTGCTCTCTGGAGGTCAGATAGGCAGTCGCAATATATAAAATACTGGTATTCAGCTGCATGCGGTTAGACTGGAAGCCGACCCCAAAAATGTTAGGAAAAGCCTAGACAGATGCCGATGACATTATAACCTGTGTGCACAATAAACCGAAGCTAATTAATTGATTTCATAAAAATAGGAACACAGTTCTAACTCCTCGTCCTTACCGCGAAGCCCCGCAAAGTTTCGCAGCAGATGTCAGGCGTCTAGACGTTCGCACTGCACCAACTCTGGGCATTTTTATTTTATTTTGACTTCACACTATTTCCCCCTAGTCCCCCTTCAATGGGGGAAGCCCTCGCTGAGCTGAAATGAAACAAAAATAAAAGGGTATCAGGTGTTTTTGCAGTGTTTTGACAGTCACGTCAAATGGGAAATGGAAAATGTTGTTGCAATTAATAAAATGAGGGGAAACAAGTTTGGCGTTTATAAAATTTATATTTTTGACGCTGATTTAAGACACAATTTGGTTGTTTAGTCAGCTCCCAAAAGATGTATGTAATACACGGACAAGAAACTATTTTAATATCTACAAGCATTGTTTCATAACATTGTATCCACCGTACAAGTACAAAACAGTATGCAAATTTATTTTACCAAAACAAAGTAAACATTTTGTTTTAAAACATGAATAATTGAATACCCTATGACCAAACCGACAGACAGCTTAGCTCGGTTTCATGACCTTTTGCGCTACAAAGGTGGAAAAGGTTGTCGCATAAAAGACATTTTTGAAAAGCGTCGTGTTTCTTACTGGATGTCTTGCATCAACATGTTCAATGTTTATGTCCCGCCACGTACCTACGGTCTGACAAAATATACATAAGTCATACACAAGAATACAAATACACTAAATCTTTACATAGTATAAAACAAAGTCGCTTCCGCTCCCTGTTAACTTAGATCTTTTAAACTAAGCAACGGATTTTAATGCAGTTTTTAGCAATAGATAGAGTGATTCAAGAGGAAGGTTTACATGTATAATACATGCATATTATAGTAGAGAAAAGCTGAGAAATTCAAAGATTTGTAATGTGATGTCGTAACAAACATATTTTTGTGCGCTTACACTGCAAACGCTGGCTAAACCTTACGAGATCATCATTTCAGCCGAAAGACGTCCACTGCTGGACATAGGCCTCCCCCAAGCACTTCCACTTCGACCGGTTCTGTGCTTCTCGCATCCAACGGGTTCCTGCGGCCTTCACAAGGTCGTCGGTCCACCTTGTGGGAGGCCTTCCAACGCTACGTCTTCCGGTACGTGGTCGCCACTCCAGAACCTTTCAGCCCCATCGGCCATCTGTTCTGCGAGCAATGTGCCTTACGAGATAGATCAAATTAATGTACTACGCAATTGTATATCTTAAAAATATCGATAAAAAAGTCCGCAATGGTATATGTTTATCTCCAAAAGATAACCCACAATAACCATCTTTATCTTTTACATATTACAAAAAAATTTTAGGTTATTTACCAAGCTATTTTAAACAATACAGTATTATTCCTTATGCAATTAAATACATTAAATACGTTGTCCATTTCATGGAGATCAAAATCGCCGTTTACAGCATATCATTAAAATAAATATCTTAGAAGATATTAGAGATTTAAAAAGCGGGGGCAGAGCGGCTGGCGGGGCGGTACGAAGTTCGCCGGGTCAGTTAGTAAAAAAATAAAAAAGTGTGTTTTAATTGCTCCTTTTTCACTGTTTGTATTTCCGGTGCGTGTCCCAAGTAAAATATTTTTTCTTTCTTTTCTTCACAAAAATTCTATTGAACCGCCCATTATGTACAAAATTATGGCCAAGACTTTACTAGTAGACATCTAGAAGACATGTCTAGTAGATGTGTAGTAGATGTGCATTTAAAATGTCTAGAAGACATTTAGGAGGCGGACATAGAGTCATCTTCTAGATATCTACTATAGTACTTGTAAATATCAGCAGAGGTCTCCTAGATGTTTGTATGATGGAATTTCTTGCCCGTTCTTCTCTTTAGGAACCTACTATGATGACAAAATATCTATAAAGATCTTTCTGACTGACCGGGTCGTTGGCAATTCAAAAGTGCCTATATTAACCCTTTAGTCGGTGACGTCTATTAATTTCGTAATACGACACACGGCGCGCATGAACGGAAAATCACGGAACCACTGCCGCCAAAGTGCGCGGTCAGATTAAAATGACGATATCACATAAACTATCCAATGGAGCTATTCAAAAGTTAAATAATTGGTGTAATTGTAATAAATGCTTTGAGTTTGAATTTGCCCGATAAATAATAAATGATGTTTATTTCTCTAAGTAAGATCGTCAGAAACCCGAAAGTCTGACATCCAGTCTTACGTAAGGAATTTCGTATTACCCAGTAACTGGGTTGTGCAGGTCAGATAGGCAGTCGCTCCATGTAAAATACTGGTAGTCATAGATAAACCATGTATTTGGCGCACACAAGAAGACAGCACAACACACAAAAGCACAAAGTATTCAGCTGCATCCAGTTAGACTGGAAGCCGAACCCAACATAGGTACTTGGGAAAAGATTAAGCAAATGATTTCTTTAAATAGGATGCATGAACAAAGTCAATGTTTTTGTATCAATCTCAAGATAAAGCCATTCAATTACCATCAAATAAACGCTCAGATACACTATAAAATCACAGCAAACCACTCACAAATCTCAATTAAAAATACCAGCACTTAGGTACGAGTTAAACTGTGTTTTTTTTTCGAAAGCACATGCTCCGCAACTCAAAGAAGCAAGTGCACCTGACACGCAAAAAAAAAATGCTTTACGAGAAAAACTCTCCAGTGCCTTAATGAAAAGTAGTCTTTAAGGGCATCAAAGGGTATTCTAACTACATGATGTGTTTATAACTACTTTGGCGTAAATGGAAGCGGAGTTTTATATTTAAAGGCGCTTATTTTATTATTTTAATGTAGCTGGTATGAAGTGTTTTGTGGCATCTGTGTATAGAGTATAAAAAAACTTTACACATAGGCATGGTTTGTATAACAGGTATAAGATAAACGGTGAAGGAAATCATCGTGAGGAAACCGGCATGTCCTAGAACTAAAAATCGAAGACATGTGACATAGGCCCTCGCCCTGGACCCGCATGGTGAATCAACGGCCCACTCCCTCACAGAGAGGAGGCCTGTGTCCTTACAGTGGGAACGTTATAGGCTGATTATGCTTGTATAACAGGGTACGGCGGCCGCTGCTGGAGGTGGTGTATTGTTGCAATTAATGAGATGAGGGGTAAAAAGTTTAGCGTTTATAAAATTAATATTTTTCACGACCTACAACTCTTAAGTCGCGGCCGTTATCACTGATACAACACTGACAATAACAGTTTGAATGTCATTCTATTGCAGTTCCACTGACTTCAAATAAACTGGAGGACTGAAAAAGCCACTTTGACAAAATCATAAAAGGATAACATTATGAATTATATGGCGAAGACAGTCCGTGTTTTTCTTTTTTTCGCTGCAATACGTAGGTATAATCAAAGAGATTGGGATTGGATTTGGATTGGATTGGATTGATTGGTATTTTAGCACAGACAAAAAAAGTTACTGAAAAATCCTTCACCAGGATTTGATACGATTATCGACGACGAACAGTTAACTGTCCATTATGATTCATAATGCCAAAGTGACCTTTTTAGGCCCCCTGATGTATGCAATGCAGTAGTTATGTATGTGAGTGGTGGGACGGAGGGGCGGGGGGGGCGCTTTGTCATTACTCAGTACGGGCCACCGCCCTCACCCCCGTCCCCACCCAAGGTGCGGCCAACCAGTTCCGCGCGGACTATAGCAACCACTCTATATTACCTATTGTGCTACTCTCGCGTACTATTCATACTACACCACACACACTTATATAAAACGTATTTATTAAAAGCAGACATATATACATGACATAAATACATACATTTTTGGGATGCATGAAGAAGCTTCCTCGTGTAGTGCAGTTTGTTCCGCCAGTTACTCAACTGAACCGAGCGCTCGGCGCATCCTGGACAGTCACACCCAACACCTCTGACTGGCCAATTCTTCCCTTGCGGTGCTAACGCCCACTTGGTTTGCGACCACCCTCTCACCAGAGCCGGACCCCAAGCTGCCTGCTGTGTTTCGTCGATGCGTGGGAGTTCCAGCGCCTTAGACATCTTCTGGGCACGCTCGTTCCATCATAGACCTCACCCATCGCTTTCCATCAGGCGTGATCGAGGTCAAGAGCGGGCCCATTCAGCAATAAAAAAAAATACATACAAAACTCTCACCTTTTTCATTGGGATTAGGCAGAAACAACAGAAAGCCATCGGCTACGATCCTTACCTTCATACTACTTTTGCGTTTACGTTCATACATCTGGATACACGCCGGTTGCCAGTAGGTACAACACACCTGATATTTCTGAAATAATTTAATACAATTCCTACTTGAGCATCAGCAAATAACAAAAACTACGTGCCATACATATTTATTGATCACTAGTTATTTCCCGCGACTTTGTCTGCATCATTTTATATACAAATATCCCGGATGCTGAGTAGCCTACTCCCGTCTCCAGGTCCCAGGCTCAGGTTCAGCTGTTTAGGCGCGAAAATGTAAAGGACTTACAGACAGACAGTTATTTTGGCATTTATGATTAATACTAGCTGCGCCCCGTGGTTTCACCCGCGTAAATGTCGATCCCGTGGGAATATCGGGATAAAAAAGTAGCCTATAAATATGTTAATCCAGGGTGTCAGCTACCTCCATACAAAATTTTATCAAAATTGGTCCAGCCGTTTGAGCATGAAGAAGTAACAAACATATAAACACACACACTCACAAACTTTCGCCTTTATCACATCACACTAATAAATAAAGGCGAAAGTTTGTGAGTGTGTTGTCTATATGTTTGTTACTTCTTCGCGCTCAAACGGCTGGATCAATTTTGATTAAATTTTGTATGGAGGTAGCTGGCACCCTTGATTAACATATAGGCTACTTTTTATCCCAATATTCCCACGGAATCGACATTTACGCGGGTGAAACCTCGGGGCGCAGCTAGTAATAATATAAGTGTGATATCCCGGATGAAAAGTAGCCTATGTCCGTCTCCAGGTCCCAGGCTCAGGTTCAATTGTTTAGGCGTGAAAAGGTAACGGACGTACAGACAGTTACTTTGGCATTTATGATAATATTACTACGGATTCCTGAATAAGACTCACCGTAACAGTGATATTGACGATTTCAATATTCATTACAGAGAAAATTCAAAATGGACACTCGATTTATTTATTCTGGAACAGGTTTTCAGCCTAGGTAGGCACTGTAAATAAAGCTTATTGTGTATAATAATGTCCTCGGGGCATATTCATTTTAAGGACGTAATATGGTCAGTGCTGTATTTCAATGCGTTTCACTTGCATTTGCCCGCGGCTCCGCTCGCGTGGAGGTCGGAAATTCTCCTACGGGAACAGACCACCGGAATAAAAAGTCTAATAAAAACCTGTGTGCCTTGAAATCCTATTTGCCGTTAAAAGGCGCGAAAAGTTAATAGAAATAAAAGATCTTGGATTGACTTTAGACGTGATTATGACCTTTAATTAACACTTCAATAATCTAAGGTAAGGCCTTCCAATCACTTGGTTTTGTTATTTATTTATTTCTGTAATTCTTTCTTTCTTTATTTATTAAGGCCCCAAGTCGCAATATACAAATTCCAATTACATAAAATTCATTAAATTGTTGTGTTATACAGGCATGTTTGTTTAATAAATTAAAAATAAAACTTTATTTCGGATAAGCAGCATCTATGTGGGTTAGTAAACAAAAAAATATGTTATCTATTTGAAAACAAGGCTGTTGTCTTCGAACAACATCACCTAATAACGGAGACTCGCACCTCCCTGCTTGATGGAGTTGGAGCTCCCCCGCACTCTGCAGAGCAAAGAGGCAGATTGCTGTCTGACGATGGTGATTAATGTTTGTATGAAGTTTTTAAATCAAATGTTATGTTGTTGGTTTGCTGCGCGCTGTGCCGTACCTGTCATGTCATTGTCTGTAAACACCAAATACATTTGCTCCCAAAATAAACGACCCGATCGGATCAACGAGTGATTGCTGGAATCTCGCACGGACTGACAGACAGATCATAAATATGCATGGAATGGCAGTCACAGCCTCCGCCGATTAATTGAACATCTACAGATCTATCGAGTGTGGGATTGTAGCAGATTGTCCCACTGAAGGTTTATTATTAATCCAGTGCAATTGGTTGGAGATTAAATGGTGAATCTACAACGTTATTTTTACCGACTTCAAAAAAAAGGAGGTTATCAATTCGATACGTATGTATGTAATATTATTGGAATTGCATTATATTCACATATGATGATCTATTAGGGCTTCCAAACAAATATACAAAATTTCATAGACGTATGTATGTATGTATGTATGTATGTATGTATGTATGCATGTATGTATGTATGTATGTATGTTTGTCCACGCATATCTCCGGAACTATTAATCGGATCGTGACCATTTTTTTTTTATTGGCTTACATTTTCTTCAACTTAGGGAACAGTGCAAGTTTCATCAAGATCGATCCAGTAATTTTCAAGATATGGACTAATACGTGTAAGTGTGACGGCCTGGCTTATTGATAAGAGCTACGGGTGTAGTGTCAAAGGGAAAACATCTCAAAACCTTGGTCAAATACTAGTGCAAAAACTAAAAATTACGAAATAAAAAGTAATTTAAAAAAATTAAACCGACTTCAAAAAGAAATTAACTCAAAATTATGAAATAACTTTAATTTCGGAAGTCGGTGGCATAAAACTAAAATACAGATCCCAAGACACCGACTTCCGAAATTAAAGTTATTTCATAATTTTGAGTTAATTTCTTTTTGAAGTCGGTTTAATTTTTTTAAATTACTTTTTATTAGTCTAAGCGAAACCTGAATATAGTTTGTTCAGAATAAGTAACTGAATCGATTCCAATCATTTTTACCCCATGTTATATTATGTCCCAATTTTTTTTTAAAAGGATAAAAGTTGGACACCGAACTACACTAAGTAGGTTATCCAATCTCCGCGCCGACCCTAGGTACTATTATCAATGAGCGCAAGAGGGCGCGGCGCGAGCGGCGCGGGTGAGCATGTTTCTGTACGGACAAACTGGTTATAACTTTGTGATTTTTCATGATACAGTTTTGAAATTTTGTACATAGATTCTTTACATAAAAATACTAGACACGTGTTTCGGGTTTCGCAAATAGTAAAAATAATGTTGTCTATCTTCTTCATCGATATACTTAAAGTCGCTTTTCGTGTAATATGACGTCTGTGTGATCGCGTTATTCTTTTAAACTATGCAACGGATTTTGGTCACGGAAATTTTGAAATGTTTACATCAGTACATAATACCCATGCTAAGCAGGACCGGGTAGCTTATCCTAACTAATATTATAAATGCGAAAGTAAGTTTGTTTGTTTATTACGCTATCATGCTAAAATGGCTGAACAGATTTGGATGAAATTCGGCACATGAGTAGACCATGATCTGTAGATGGACATAGGTTGCTTTTCATCCTGGATCGCAGACGTAGAGTCACGGTCCACAGCCAGTTAGTAATAAAACAAAACAAATACAATATTATTTTTCATGTTATGTGTTTTTGTGGTGTAAAATAAAGTTTAAATAAATAAATATTAAAACATTATAAAATACAAGCATCCAATTATAGGATAATAATGTTTTTTTGTACACCACATAATAAAGCTTATTTTTTTGTGTTAGTCATCACAATAATTATTTCAAGGACAACATGAACATTGGCCACACGTTATCTACACATTAGCAAAACTATGTTAAAACATCTCGATAAACAAATTCTAACTAAGCTCTATCTACAACATGAAAACTCACTTCAATCGAGACACAACTTCGATTTTTGTTCAGGCATATTTCAGCCTGATGCGCAATATTTCAGCCATTCCTTTCAGCCAGTCCGTCAAAATTTTCAGGCTGACCTGCACCCCAATCGCGTAACACACTGTCAATCACAAACCGATGGGTTTTGAAGGAATTGCTTAACCGTCACACTATTATAAAAGCGCAAGTTTGTGAGGGGGTGTGTGTGTATTTATATGTTTGTTACTTCTTCACGCTCAAACAGCTGGACCAATTTTGATAAAATTTTGTATGGAGGTAGCTGACACCCAGGATTAACATAGGTATAGGCTACTTTTTATCTCGATACACCGAAACAACTGTCTAGTATTTTTATGTAAACAATTTAGGTACTCAAAACTGTATCATAAAAAATCACAAATTTATAAGCTTGTAAAGTTACCTGTTTGTCCGTACAAAAACATGCTCACCCGCGCCGCTCGCACCGCGCCGTCTTGCGCTCATTGATAATAGTACCTAGGTACCTAACCGTTAGGCGCGGAGATTGGATAAGCTACTTAGCGTCACTCGGTGTCCAACTTTTAACCTTTTTTAAATATTTTTGGGAAAAAATATAACATGGTATAAAAATGATTGGAATCGATTCAGTTACTTATTCTGAACAAACTATAATAAGGTTTCGCATATCCTAAAAATATCGTTGTATTTAACGTTTCATTGAACGTGCTGACGTAGAAGGGTCGGAATAATATGATAAGCACCCATTTTAAATGCTAAGTACCTATCATTACATTGTATGGCAGGTTATCAGTAAAACAAACCTTTAGAAAATGTTATCAGCTGATGTAGTAATTACTTGATAGTGTATCGAATCTATCACGATAACTTATACAATGTTATTTTTAGTGTGGAGGTCAGATAGGCAGTCGCTCCTTGCAAAATAATGGTATTCAGCTGCATCCGGTTAGACTGGAAGCCGACCCAACATAGTTGGGAAAAGGCTAGGCAGATGATGATGATGATGATGTTGTCACTTTTATGAAATATGTATTTTATGTAGTTTTACAATAGATATCCGTGAATTTTACCGTACGAAATGACGTCAATATCGATACAAGATCCATACTAATATTATAAATTCGAAAGTAACTCTGTCTGTCTGTCTGTCTGTATGTTACCTTTTCAGACCTAAACCAGTGAACGAATTTCGATAAAATTTGGCAGAGAGATAGATTGCATCCCGGGGAAGGGATTGGATAGTTTTTATCGACATACCTCGCGGGCGAAGCCGCGGACGGAAGCTAGTAAAAAAAATAAAATGTCCTTAGACAATTCGACTCGAATTGTGGATTTAAATCAATTCCAAAGGTACGGTTCTCTCATAGTCCTCTGGTTTTGCCTCACTGTCAAAATCAAAGTGATCTTTATTCTCATTGCAATATGGTTGTTAGTCCTGCTGTTTAGGTTGACAGTTGTCCCTACTCTTAGAGTTAATCTATCGGATGTAGGGTTCACTGCGAAGTTTCGAACTACTTTAAGACAGATCCGTATCTTCGTTGAAGGACTAAGAGAGTAGGGCTTAAACCGGCTGTCGTTAGGTCAAGAATACACCTAATAATTTTAATTATCTTCCTCATATTTTGTATGAAAGAAAAATTTTACGATCCCAGCACTTAAAATAAACTTCATTTTGCCTAATAAAACTCTCTACCGGCGAGAATATCTGAAATTCACATCAACACGCTCCCAACTGTTTTATATCGCCAATTCGTATTCTATGTATTTTATAGAGTTTTTTAAATGCTCGTAAAAATAAGCAGTAAACAGTAAACATGTACTTTCTATAAAACGGCCGTTCAAGGTGGTGCTGCACTGTTGGAGATAATTTATAGAGCTTCGTAGGCTCCTCGACTACCAATGTACATACTATAGACGCACCTTTGCCTTCGTAGGCTCTTCTACTACTAGGTAATGTACAGAAACCAGAACATCAAGCTACTAAAATCTGTCAAATTTCTTTAATAGATTTTCAACTTTATCGCTAAATCATAAGGTTCAAAGTTGATTGGGAAAATTTGACAGCTTCGGGTAGCTTGATGTGCTGGCGTCTGTACTATAGGTGCATCTCTGCCTTCCCCTTTAGGGAAATTAGGCGTGATGCTACATGTGTGCATGTGTGGGCTACTCACCCTTGACATAATCAGCCTTTAATGTTCCCACTACTGGGACATAGGTCTTTTCGATAGGGAGTGGGCTGTAATCTACCACGCGGGCCCAGTAAGTATTGGTAAATTTCACATTTCTTCGAATTTTTGGTTCTAGGACATGAAAGTAAGAAAGAAAGAATAGCCCAACTAGCACAAACTGGTTGCTTAAGAGCTTTGGAGCTAATCCGATTATTCCCAAAGGCGCCAAGCTCAAGCGCCAGAGCGTGCACTGCAGACCTTATGCAGCCGCTTTGGAGCCAAAGGGGCACAACTTTTTGCAATCTATAGTTCCATTAGAACTTCATAATAGTGGCATAAAAGCGCTACAGGAGCTGCAACTAATAATTAACACCACACTAAAGCTCTTGTGGCGCTTATTGAATGAATGACAGGTATAACTGAACGAATAAAGGATCACTGATCATTCACCTTGTCTCTCATTTATTAAATACATCTGTTGTTCCTGAGTCAGACATTACTGAATACAAATAAATAATAAGTGAAGTGAAGGTAAGTGTTTTTGAGATATATTTTGTATTCTAAGCAAGTGGCTACAAACGCAGATCAGTTTATCGTGCATATAGTTGATATTATTGGAGTATTTTTAACGCGCCTCAATAATTGCCTCAGAATATCGTAAAATATGTAAAATATTATTATATAAATATTATTATATCACATACTACACGATATTGAAATTACATACTTGACTACATTTGTATTTAGTAAGTTGCTGGTTCTATGTTTAGTTATATTTTACTACAAATTGCGATAAAAACCTATAAATTTCTCAAGTAATGATAAATAATTGTCTTGTAAACATGTCGTCTATGAGAAGCAGCTTTAACTTGCAACTTCAACCTTAATACTTCCTCTCTGCGCGTCAAAGCGCTAAGTTTCTCTCTTCTGAAGGTCCAAGTAATACCTGTACCACTAATGCAGTTCAAGTCTTTACAATCACTTTTATTTCGTACTTACTGCAGATATCGAACCACATTAATGGTTATTTGTTTAGAGATCCGTAGAACTCGTTGAAAACCCTAAAATACGATAATCATTTGTAGCTGCTTCTATACTTTCGCTCTTTCAATTGTTTAACACTTCTATGTCTTACCATTTTTTCAGAATGCCTTTCAAAATAATTCAAACTTATAATGAACAACAAAATAAACAAGAACTTTGCATCTGTCCATCTAAGTGGAAAAAACATGGAATGTTACACTAGCCGAACAAAAACAGTGATTATATAGAGGTGGTATAACTAATAAGACTGAAATTTATAGCCATACGTAGATTAATTTATATTGCTACTTTAGACTTATCCTAGTTTGACAGGCCTGTTGGCGTAGTTCGTAGTGCGTCTGTGTGTGTGAAATGTCCCGAATATTTATTTTTATTATTAATAAACGTGTTGACTATGTCTATTATACTATGTCTCTTATATTAGACAAAAGACACAATGTTGTGCAAATATTGTTTATACTGTTGTTATTTTAGAATTTACCTAGTTTAATTATTTTAATAATGTCAATTATGGGCCAATTTGCCAATAAAACAAGTTGATTTTATCTCAAATATTTTTTTTATTTCAATTCACCAATACAATTATACAAGAGGCGAAGTGTTAAGATTTTCTTGCAAGGTATTCAAATTTAAAGTCGATTTTTGTTATTATAACCATTAACTCCTAATATCTTTACCATTACATATATTCAGAATAAAGAACAACAGAAACGTACTATATTGTGATAACGGGCTATAACTACGGAACCCTACACTGTGCGTGGCCCGACACGCACTTGGCCGGTTTTAATTTCTGCATATTCTGATAAACTCTCCGTACTTTCTTGCGATATCCACCAGTTCTTTGTTAGAACTTCCATGCTTTCAGATCCATATTTCTCTAAAACTGGTTTAAATATTTTATAAAATGTGATTTCTCCAATAAAAATAGCAGAATGTATCCAAATGAGTAGGCAATGTCCATTACTCTCCTGCTTCTATTGTGAAGCCTTAATGTCACTATTAGTAAAACAGTCGATCAAATTCCTACTTAAGTCTGCGCAAAAGAACAAATCACTTCTGCAATGAAACTTTCAGTGGCAGAACAGTGATAAATATGTCTTATAAACAGTTCCGTTAAAAAGTCTGCAATTAAAGTCTTTGTGCAGTTCTGAAGCGTACAGCAGCGGCAATAGAAGCTTTTTAGCAGCTTGAAGCTTTAACGTACATGTTTTAACTCTCTTTTAAAGCTATAGACGGCAAATGGGTTGTAAAATGAACTCTTATAAAACCTAGAGTGGCATTTGGTTCAGTCTCTGCTACCCCTAGTGATATTTACAGCTATGAGCAGTTACGGAAGCAATAGTAGAACTTAAAACCACTTTCTGAACCCCTAAAGCGCTGCTGTACAGCTAAAAGTTGCAAAATAGGCTGCTATTGCCACTAGTGTGCTAGTTGGGAGTGGATTGTTTACCAAGGGAGCAAACAACTATTTTGAAAGCGAGTGTTCCTTTGGATCCAGAGCGGAGCGAAGGATTCTATAGTAGAATCCCGAGCGCAGCGAGGTCACTCGGACTTAAAATAGTGAAGCATTGCAAAAATAAACAAAAAATATTGTTAAACTAGCTTCTGCCCGCGACTTCGTACGCGGATCCTGTTGAATGCCAGTGACAACGGGGTCGTCAAAATCGAAGATCTGAAACGTCTAATGTCGAATTCTAAGAGCCCGGGGACGGGAAAACAGCGTGATGCGCGAGACGATTCGAGACGTTTCAGATCTTTCATTTATGTAAGTCAACACGAAATGCCCATCAAACTAAACAACTTTTGCTAAGACGTCATTCCTATATGTTAGTGTTTTGGCTTTGGAGTTCCACAACAGGTGTTCCAGATCTTCAAATTTATTCTCACAGCAGAAAATGCTCTTCACGTGGAATATTTTTTGCTATGGCACCATTTTTATATCTCTTATACTTTAGCTGATCTGTTGCGGTTCTGCATCAGGTGTTACATTTTCCAAAATAAATTAGTGATAGTTTGTTGATTTACAGAAACACTCAAAAGATGCGTCTCATACTGTACTATAGCTTAGATCCCTCAAAAACTATTTGGCTTAGTAAACTCAAAATTTGAAAGTAATGTAGTTAATTTACTGGTAAGAGACGTCAGGTTAATAAGGAAATTTAGGAGACGTCGAATAACAGAAGTGTTATAATTTACTGTAACACTTCTGTGTAAACAACGTTCGTTGTTTTTCCCTCGGTCTCATTCAATATGTAAATACAGCGAGTCAGGACTGGTAACGCGGGAGCAAGCGACGTACAGTTGTCCGTGTGAGATGCAGCTCGTCCTGAGGTCGACACCCGTAGCCTTCAGTGTCTGCCCCTGTGACTTATTTATTGTCATTGCGAAGCACACGCTCACAGGAAACTGCACGCGCTTGAATTGAAAGGGGTAATTGTGGCCGGGTGTCACCATTGCCAGGATCGCCCAGAAGACACAATGGAGCACACGGTGGAGGTCTGCCCCGCTTGGGCGGAGCACCGCCGTGTCCTCGTAGAGGCGATCGGCAGCGGCGGCGACCTCCCGCGTCCGGCCCTGGTGCAAGCCATGGTCCGGGGCGAGAGGGAGTGGGAGGCAGTCACCTCCTTCTGTGAAGTAGTCATGCTAGCGAAGGAGGTGGCGGGACGGATGAGGGAGAGAGCCTCCCGTCCCAGCCGCCGCGGGAGACGCTCCGGGCGTCGGGAGCCACGGGACGACTCCCGGTCACCATAGGCGCGGGCCTGCGGGCGGAGAGTATTGGGTAGCTCACCGTCCGATCAGGACCAGGCCCGTGCCGGACGGCGCGTACGTGTTCCACGCGCGCCTCAAAGAGATGTCAGCATCGAGGAGGGGCCCCATAGGGCTGAAGCCTGCCGGGTCAGCGGGATTGTCCGAAAGGGTTACCGCTGGCCCGGAACATAAAGGGCTAAGGAACGAACACGGGTGGGTTTTAGTCAGTAAGAGTCTGACACTCCCTTCCGCTCCACCCAAAGCGGGAGGGGTCATTTGATGACTTCCCATCCAAAAAAAAAAGGGGTAATTGTGGGGAATCGGTGGTATACGTGGTATAAACACTGTCTCGCCGACACCACAACCCGTTAGAATTTCTGCCTCAATGATATTTCTCTGCAGCGAGACGACTTTGAGCCGGGTCCCATTGCACAGTTTCGGCGGACTGGAAGAAGAAGAAGCATAATTGGGACACCGAACTTTAGCTTAATGGTGTGCGCTGGTAGTTCACTTGCACTGAAGAAATTCTACGGGGTAATGTGTAGCGTAGCGTCATCTTGGTCGACAACAGTGTTTATTAAAGTGTAGATCACTTCATTTCCCTCAATTTCCGCGAGAATGCATTCATTGATCGCCAAAGGTTGGTCGTTTCTGGGTGTTAAAATGGCTCGTTCACACACCCAAGAATTACCTTGGTGCGGTATCCTATTGATGTCCTCGTACACCAGGCGTATCAAATCTTCTAAGGTGGACACCACTCTCCCAAGTATCTCAGGTAGAACCGGCCACCGTCTATTGGTAGCGTTCCTTCACCCAATTTTAAGAGAACATCAGAAAATTCTTGGGCGTGTACATTCCCGCCAAGCTGTGCTCTCATATTCATCGTTAAGCGCAACCTATGAATATGTGGCCATAAGAAAGAGCATTTCAACAAAGCATTCACCTCATGAGCCCTAGTTCCTCGCGTCACCACAGGCAGCGTTTGTCGGAAATCGCCGCTTAAGAGAACTGTACCGCCACCCATCATTTGCTGGTTCCTGCGGATGTCCTGCAAAGTCCTGTTTACCGCCTCTACTGCTTTTCTGTTCGCCATAGTGCATTCATCCCACACGATTAAAGAGCAATCTTTAAGCACGCGCCCTTTGTCGCTGTTGCTGTTGCGTTTGGAGTGTCAACTCCACAAACAACAAATGTGCTTGGTAAGATATAACTTAGAACCAAAAGTTTGACTTGACTTTATGATAGTGTAGCTTGTTGTACCACCAATCAATCTGTTTAGTAACATTGGTGTGAAACTCCCCATACAATTAGATAGGACATGTATAGTTCGCAGATTTCATAACAGTATCGTTCCTAATGCACATAAAAAATGCAAAAACTAAAAAAAAAAGAATTTTACGATTTAAAAAAAATAATAACACGGGATTTGAACTCGCACCATTTAGTGCGGTAAACGGTCGCCTGACCATACCGCTAAATTCCCTGTTGACATATTGTTGAAATAGCTGTTCCCTTGCAATTTATAATATTACTGCCCCGCTCCTTTATAAAAATAGCGTGATTGTTATGTTTCCAGGGTTAAATTTTTATTAACTAAATAAATAACATGTCATTTTGGGCATTCAATTATTTTGTGCATTCAATTACGAACCAAAACCTTTTAAAATCAATATTGCTTACCTCCCATAGCATACGGCGTGATAATATGTAGCCTAAAGCCTTCCTTGGTTTACAAAGAACATTTTTGCTGAATTTCAATTCAATCTATCCAGTAGTTTTGGCGTGAAGCCGTACCATACACACAGACAAACAGACAAACAGACAAAAATTCTAAAAAGTCACTTTTTGTCATCAGTTACGTTTTTCTAACAAAAGCCACTTATTTTTTCTCGAAAATTCTCAATGTACAGTTTTTCTTTCGTTACTGTTTTATTATATGTATAGATAAAAAATGAGCTGGAAATGCCGGTTCCTTTACGATGTTTTCCTTCTTCATTTTGAGAGCAGTGGTGATGAAATACGAGGAGGGATCAAAAAGTAGTGAGAATGAGATAGAATATTAATTTATTTTTAAACAGAGGTATTTAATAACGGCTCGCACTTCGTTTTTCTCCATTTTCGAGAACACGTTCCGACACGAAACAAACAAATGACTAAATTCAGAAAAAAACAAAAGAGAATCGAAGATTTTTTTCTTTATTAATATTACAAATATGTATCTGAGCTATGCCTGCCAGTATTTATTTTTTTTTCTTACCAAGGAGTATGTCGTTCTCACTACTTTTTGATCCCCCCTCGTACTACTATTTGCCCTTACCAGGCCGCATTTCAAACAAGATATATACTCAAAAAATTGTTACTCATTTTTCTGCTAACACTGGGTGGCATTCCTAACTCTCAGAACATTAAAATGTTATAGTCAAGCATTTAATTTGCGACGATAAGTGGAGCGGGCGTTGCTTGTTTCGACCCTTGATTTTTGATTTTATAAAACTCTAGCTTCTTTATGAACTTTCCAGCCATTTTGGTGTTTTAGTCTATGTAACACAAAATGCTAGCTTAAGGATATAAAAAAAAAACCCTGTTTTTGTCCAGACGGTTAAAAAAAGTCACCCGACTTTTTTTAACCGTCTGGACAAAAACAGGGTTTAAAAGGTGAACGGAGTAAAAGCCTGTCAACCTAGAAGGTTGTCAGCTGCTTAACTGGACTATCCTGTGGATGATATAAATTCAGGCATACCACTTATCATCATCATCATTTCAGCCAAAAGACGTTCACTGCTGGACATAGGCCTCCCCCAAGCACCTCCACTTCGACCGGCACTTCTAAGCGAATACACGCTAAGGGCACCCCTACGCCCTTAGGGCTTACACTTTGTAGTTTGACAGTTGTGTGACTTTGACAGTTGTGTGACAGTGACAGAAATAAAGCCCGGAAACACATGCATGTCACTTGCACAAAAGTATGCAAGTAGCTTGCATGCCATTATGGGATCCACCAATCAAAAGTTGTTATGGTACACGGCATGCAAGCTACTTGCATACTCTTGTGCAAGTACAGGCATTTGTTTTTAGGCTTAACTCTAAGCCAAAGTAGGTACGCGCAAAAGTCGAAAAAATCAGCAAAATCAGTGTTTAATAGATAAGAGAGATTTTTTCATTAAAAACTGTTCTATTTAGCTGAATTGTAGAAAATAAAAGTAATAATTTCGGAAACCTATTCAATTAAATTTTAACGTTATTTCGCACAACCGTCCTAATTCTAACCACTTCATTTAGGAGGGTTGCACAAAAACTTCATTAGTATTCCGATTGGCTCAGGTGGTGCTTGTTAAGTGGTCCAAGTCATAAGATTCGAAATAAAGTAAGTTCCGATTCTTTTAATCCTTTAAAAATGCATAATCAGCCTATAATGTTCCCACTGCTGGGACACATGCCTCCTCTTCCTGTGAGAGGGAGTGGGCCATGGTCCGCCACGCGGACTCAGTGTGGGTTGGTGGATGTCACAGATGTCTTCGATTTATGTTGGTTTTAGGACATGCCGGTTTTCTCACGATGTTTGCCTTCACCGTTTTGAGAAATAATAAAATATGATATTTTGGAAAAAGCAGCTTCACTTATAGATGCGCCCTGCGGTTTCACCCGCATAAGTTTCGATCCCGTCGGAATATCTGGATAAAAAGTAGCCTATATGTTAATCCAGGGTGTCAGCTACCTCCATACCAAATTTTATCAAAATTGGTCTAGCCGTTTGAGCGTGAAGAAGTAACAAACATATAAACTTTCGCCTTTATGATTGTAAATCGGTAGCTTAGATCATTGATTTTCTAGATAGAACGTGCGGAAGAAAATCTGTGAGGCTTAAAAACGGGTTTAGCCAAGGAAACCTATTCTTTTAAATTGATGTTCGATCTCCTCAAGTTTTAAGTTGAGCTACATGATTATGTACTGACAAATGCTTGCACTGGCTGAGCTGGTCCACTCAAATCTGTGTGGTATTTTCCTCAAAAGACCATTTCAGAAACTCAAACTCAAAGGATTTATTTCAATTAAACCAATAACAGGCACTTTTGAATTGTCAAGGGGTCGGTCAGTCAGAAAGATGAAGCTAGTTGCCCATTCCAAAGCGTAGGTACCTATGGAGAAGAACGGGCAAGAAACTCCATGGACACTCTTTTAAATGAAAATAATATGGTCTCTATCTCAAATATCTCTCTCTATGTCAATCTGAATCTGACCAAGATTATGTCTAGACTTTAAAAGAGACTGTGACCTCTGAGTTTGTTTCGGTCTTTCTTCCCAGAGTAGTCAGATATGAAACGCAGACCTCATCTAGCTTATATTAATTTTTTTAATATAGGTATTTACGTGAAAAAAAATTCCGATATCCTAGAAGTCCTCCTCTTATTCTTCGAAGCCTTACAGTTTTCATCCGCAAATTCTATCTACCAAGTCATACACCAATCCCAGGTCTACGGCACATTTCGTGATTCTAGGTCAGCGGGGAGTAATGGTTTAGATTTATTTGCTAGTATCAAAATATGTAAGTACTAGCTGTTCCCCGCGGTGTCACACGCTGCGCGGCTCCTAAGGGTCGTAGCGTGATGTTATATAGCCTTTAGCCTTCCTCGATAAATGAACTATCCAACACAAAAATAATTTTTCAATTCGTACCCGCAGTTCCTGAGATTAACGCGTTCAAACAAACAAACTCTTCAGCTTTATAATATTAACAATATAAGTATAGATTACGAATAAGTGGCCGTATTTTTTATTGCGTTGACTTAGAAGCTTGATTTTTTTAAAGCTCCAAGGGGACTGTATTTCATACGTATATTCATTTCAACTTGATACCTCCATGTTTTCTTGAGAAAGAGGTTCTTGATAGACATACAGACGGACGGACGGACGGACAACGAAGTGATCCTTTAAGCCTTAGGGATCACTTCGTTGTCCGTCTTTCGGAAAAAAACGGAACCCTTATAGTATAAGGGTTCCGTTTTTTTGTAAATTTGGCAATAATTCCTTCTGCAAATGTGGCTTTCCTGACACCTCATTAACGACATAACTACTTACAGTGTAAATGTCCATAAACTGCTCCCAAATTACGATGTCTATTTTTTTTACTTTTTACATACTTCTTTGACATAGTATTTTTAAACGGGGGGTTCCTTTTAAAAAGATACGGAACGATTCGATACGGTTTTTCCTTTTGAGATACGAAACCGTAAAAAGACTTTTACCCAGCTTGTGCTTTGAGCCAAGCCCTCAAACTTGACACGTTAGGAGACTTGACAGAGGTCCAGGCGAATCGACACATTTTGACAGGTCACCGGACACGCATGTCACGCTGAAGTAGGGACTCGAATTTGACAGCGTAATCTAAATGGATTGAGTGTAACGTTGGCTTTATCTTGTTGGAGGTAGATGGACAATTTAATTTAGAATTAATTGTTTTTACTATGCTTATGATATTAAATTCGAGGTATCTTCGTGGTTGGGATGTTTTAAGGGGACTACAGGATCTAAGCGCAAAAAACGCAAGTTTTATAATGCCTAAAAGTATATCGACTAAGTAAACAAAATCAGAAAAAATATATCATATTCTTCAGGATATATATGCTAGTTAGATAGTGTGTTGAAAACAATACAAATAATTTGATACGATAGAAAAAAATCACGAAGATACCTCTAAAAACTTTTGTTTTACAATAAAAACCATATTAATATACACATCAATCATTCTGATTTTTGTCAGATTATTCTACAAGCAAGATACTAAATTACTAGTGTTAAAATTTTTTGGTCCAAACAATAGATATTTTGTAATTAAATAATTCCTTCATATTTTGCAATAAATTACCAGCGTTGTGTCATCGTGTTTCTCTTTCTTTTATATGCAGTCCGACAGTGACCGCGCTTTAGGTCATGTAAGCCCCTTAAAATGTTAATTTAAAAAATAATTGAATTGGTTCAGTTTTTGAGGAGAAAATGGGGAATACGAAACGGCGATCTTGTCTAAATTTTTGTGATAATTTCTGTCTGAGCTGCAGCTGTCCCTATCACACACTACGGAGTAAGACTTGAGGTAAGGCGACGGCAATTGTTTCTTCAAATACCAATTTTTCTAATTCCTCGATTTCCCGTCCCCTCTTAATTAGGCATTCATCGCCTATGGTTAGTGAAAACGGCTATAAATATTTGTTTCTTAAGGGAAAGCGTCTATCCCACCTGGCTCCTAATTCACATGACCACTTAACGTTTCCTTAATTCGAAACCACGTCAACTCCTTAGATATTCCCGCCAATCTCGGGTTCATTTCGCGCGGTGTCTTTCATTGTGTCATAGAGAATACGGACAATGGACTTATCCATTGTTATTTTGATACGTCTGTTTTGTTTTCCTCGAAAATGACATATATGTGACATATATAATGACATAAATATAAAATGACATATTAAAATACATGTGACTTAAGTAGTGCATTATTGCACGGCGTGAAATTAGAGCCCGAACGTAGCGAGGATGCTAAACGCCGTGCATTAATAGAGTACCTACCTACTTCGTATACTATTTTATAGCTCGTGGGACCTAAAACCGCATTTAATTCAGGCTTTTCTGTGTCAAAATGGACAACTTAAGTCACAGAAAATCGTGACTTAAGTGCGGGTTTAGGTCACACAGTGCTTTAAAAGCATTAGCAGCTAACTCCGTTTTGCTTGTCTGTAGACTCTCGATGAACCTGCCTAACAAAACACGGATTAACGGATACACAAAAGGATAATTATGCTTATCACTTATCAGTAGGTACCATGCATCGTCTGGCGGTTACAACTACTATCTGTATTTTGTGACTATAGGTACCCAATTACACAGGCATGCATTGTACTTTTATATAATCAGAAGTCATCAAGACGTTAATCTTAAAAAGTAATCAAGATGTTGTTCTTATTGATTAAATATTAATCAACTTGTTTGTTATCAGGAACTTGCTAATACACGATAATTTTATAATTTTAACGTAATGTCTGTTATGAGCTAATTGCTGTGTTGATGAGTTAATTGCTTTTTAGTCAATTTTGTAAAAACAATGAAGATACACAGTTTCTTTGTTTTGTTATATAGTGGTTATGGATTGTGTAATACTAGTAAGTACTTTTTTTTATTCTTGAAACAAATCTCACCATGGACCCAGTGAAAATATAGTACTGCACACCATCGTACTAGGGTGGTAATTATGCCATCATCATTTCAGCCGAAAGACGTCCACTGCTGGACAAAGGCCTCTCTCAAGCACCTCCACTTCGACTGGTTCTGGGCTTCCCGCATCCAGCGGATTCCCGTGGCCTTCACAAGGTCATCGGTCGACCTTGTGGGAGGCCTTCCAACGCTACGTCTTCCAGTACGCGGTCGCCTCTGCAGAACCTTTCAGCACCATCGGCGATCTGCGAGCAATGTGCCCTGCCCACTGCCACTTATGTTTGGCAATTATATATATAACTAGGAGATTTAAGAGCCAAGCAAAAAGAAAAAAGTAAGAAAGAACGCTAAGCTAAAACGAAGTGAAGCGCGGGTAGGCGATGCGATACGATGGGTTGGGTCGAGGGAACAAGAAACACGCTGACGAAGTCGCGGGCAGAGGATAATTATTAATCAGCGGGATTGTCCGAAACGGTTACCGCTGGCCCGGAACATAAAGGGCTAAGGAAGGAACACAAGTGGGTTTTAGTCAGTAAGAGTCTGACACTCCATTCCGCTCCACCCAGAGCGGGAGGGGTCATTTGATGATTTCCCATCCTCAAAAACAAAAGGCTAGTTATTAAAATAACTTTAACTATGTTAATTTAATTGTTTGCAGTAGTCAATGTGCGCCTGGTCGACCATACTAGTTACGCGATAAATTTTATTACGAGGACTATGAATATTGTGGAAGAAAATGGCTGGTGTAATTTGAAACTGCCTGATTATGTCTTTCAAATAAAGTAAGTAAACCTCGCAGAAATATTTAGCAAAACGGCCATTGATCCACTCAACGTTATACATTATAAACATTGATTGTATCCCGTCGCATGTCCAATTAGCAGACACAATAGAAATTCTATTGTTATCTGTACATACCCTGTACAGTCACGAGCACCAATATGTCAACACTTGGCAACTTTAAATTGCGATTTTTTCGCGAAATAACGAATGCAACGTTAAAATACGACACTTTACATGTACCTATGGGTTCGAAAATACTATGTTCCTACTAATATAAAATTTCATTCAAAAATAAAGGAGAAAATCGACTTTGAATAAAGCTAAGTGTATACATACTTTTGCTCGTGACTGTACACGCGACATGCGAAGGGATAAATATAACATATCTAATGTATACACAGCCCCGTCGGTCTCGTGGTCGCAAGCGCGACTCCTGAGCGTGGAGTCCTGGGTTTGATTCCCGGGTCGGGCAAAGTGTTATTGAGTTTTTCCATTAGGAGTTCTTAAAAGAGAGTGCACCTGTGTCAGCGCGCACACTTGTACACTATAATATACATAATCTCTGTTGGAGTGGCCGCCATGGCGAAATACGGTATTTATGTATAGTATATATGGTTGTGTTAAAAATTATATGGCAACAATTTGACAAATGAGGTATCGTTGGAAGCGAGAGGCGGACTTAATGCCGGACGCATCTTCTACCAGTCAACAGATTCCCACTCAAACAAATATCAACTTTATGCAAATGTAAAATTAAGTTGATTTTGTGGATGGCTGATATGAGATGAATAGAAGAAACAATAAAAAGTAATTTAAAAAAATTAAACCGACTTCAAAAAGAAATTAACTCAAAATTATGAAATAACTTTAATTTCGGAAGTCGGTGTCTTGGGATCTGTATTTTAGTTTTATGCCACCGACTTCCGAAATTAAAGTTATTTCATAATTTTGAGTTAATTTCTTTTTGAAGTCGGTTTAATTTTTTTAAATTACTTTTTATTTCGTAATTTTTAGTTTTTGCACTAGTATTTGACCAAGGTTTTGAGATGTTTTCCCTTTGACACTACACCCGTAGCTCTTATCAATAAGTCAGGCCGTCACACTTACACGTATTAGTCCATATCTTGAAAATTACTGAATCGATCTTGATGAAACTTGCACTGTTCCCTAAGTTGAAGAAAATGTAAGCCAATAAAAAAAAAATGGTCACGATCCGATTAATAGTTCCGGAGATATGCGTGGACAAACATACATACATACATACATACATACATACATACATACATACATACATACATACATACGTCTATGAAATTTTGTATATTTGTTTGGAAGCCCTAATAGATCATCATATGTGAATATAATGCAATTCCAATAATATTACATACATACGTATCGAATTGATAACCTCCTTTTTTTTGAAGTCGGTAAAAACAAATTGTGCGCCGACCCCAAATAGGAACAAGAGAATGGAGAAGTTTGGCAAAGGTAATAACGGAGGGGCAATTCTCATAATTTGAAGAACATTCGTATTCTAATCTCAGTGGCAGTCTGTCAATAATACCTCCAATTTTCATACATTTTTGGGATGCATGCAATGAAGAAGCCTCCTCGTGTAGCGCAGTTTGTTCCGCCAGTTAGTCAGCTGAACCGAGCGCTCGGCCCATCCTGGACAGACACACCCAACACCTTATTTGACTGGCCAATTCTTCCCTTGTGGTAGTAGGGCTAACGCCCGCCTGGTTTGAAACCAGGGTTCCCACCGGAGTCCGGCATCAAGCAGCCTGCTGTGTTTCGTCGATGCGTGGGAGTTCCAGTGACTTAGCCATCTTCTGGGCACGCTCGTTCCATCATAGACCTCACCCATCGCTTTCCATCAGGCGTGATCGAGGTCAAGGCACTCCGGGAGTGCCGACAGAAGTGAAAACAAAACACAAACAGAATACTTTGCCATCACTCACTGACTTTCGGATATACATTCAAACCGAGTACCTACATCCTGAAGACATCCGAAGCGAATATTTTTTTAATCGACTTATAAACAAAACACGCGCGGTGTCGCTTACGGTAACAGTGGCCGAGACGTGTTGCCCTAAGCAATTGCTTAATTTGCATGGGCTAATCCAACACTGATCGTGTGTCTTTTAAAAATATGCCTAAAATTATTGCTTGTTTGTCAATAGCACCACAACGTTTTGAAGTCCTTATTCTATATCAATTTTGGATAATCTCTGTTCTTTTGTAACGCCATCATCACTGTTACTTGTCTTGCAGCGAATCTATCCTGGCCCAGCCCTTCAGAGGAACTTTGAGGTACACTAACGGCTTCGTCATAGCCATACAACATGTGGACATCGTGCAGACTACGGTACAGCAAGTGTGGAACTTCAACGCTGCTGCTGCGAGTACTCACACGGTGACTGTACGAGCAACCATGAGGTTGCATGACGTAGCCGTGGGTTATGACGTAGTCGGGCATTGGCAAGGCGATGACGAGGACTATCGGTATACTGTGGTGTACGTACAGCCGCTGGTCAAGTTTGCGTTTTCTGTAAGTTTTGTTTCGTGTGTAAACTTTTTTGTTAATGAATCTGCCAGTTTGCAGTACATAACTTGTGAAATTTGTGAATATACAGACGCCAGCACATCAAGGTACCCGAAAGTGACAAATTTTCCCATAAAACGTTGAACCTTTAGCTTTAGCAATAAAGTTGAAAATCTATTAAAGAAATTTGACAGATTGTAGTAGCTTGATGTGCTGGCGTCTGTACTATAGGTAAACCCCTGCCTACTCCTTTGGATATTAAAGGCATGATATTATGTTATTAGTACAGATGCCAGCAGATCAAGCTACTACAATCTGTCAAATTTCTTTAATAGATTTTCAACTTTATCGCTAAAGCATAAGGTTCAAAGTTGATTGGGATAATTCTTAGCAGTCGCGCTTGCCACCACGAGACCAACGAGGCAACTGCAAGGATTAATAATAATGTATTTACCTATACTTTCAGATCATAAAAGACGTGAACACGGATAACATAACAGTGACAGTTGTAGGTAGTATACCGGCGGGGACATCCCGCGCTGCAGAATTTAGACCTAAAGATAGCACATCTGACATATTCGTTCAAACGGTAAGAACCCTAAAAAGCAGTAATTACAAGGTGAAAAATAACTTCAATGTCGGAAGTCGGTGTCTTTGGATCTGTATTTTAGTTATTGCCAATACTTTCCTAAATTAAAGTTATTTTTCACTTTGTAGTATTTTTTTTTGGAAGCTAGTTTTTTTTTTACTTTTTAGATAATTATGATATCTACCCCACACCAATTCGTATAAGTACCACTACTGGCAATGAATACATAAGACCATTGGTGGCCCAGTAGAAGATAAAGGCCGCGAGTTACGACTTATATGCCGTAGGTGCAGGCACTTTACTTCCTATAACGAATTAATTCATAACCACTGCTCTCTAACCGGTGAACGAAAATATCGTGAGGAAACCAGCGTGTCTTAGAAAGAAAGAAAGAAAAAAGTTTATTTGGACACAGTTCGTGAAACACAAAAACATTCGCAGACATATGACATCCTGGTGGATGATCCGCACTGGGCCAGCGTGGTGGATTACGGCACACTCCCTCTCACAGAGTGGAGGCCTGTGTCCCAGCAGTGGGAATATTATAGGCTGATTACAGTAACAAACAACAGTAATAGTAACAGTATTATATCTCTTTCGCCTTTTTGAAGTGAAAACTTCTTTAGACACGTTGTGCATTTTTGAGATGGGAAAAACCATTGAACTCGCGACACTATTACCGTAACCGTCACCGCGCGTGTTTTGTTTATAAGACGATTAAAAAAAAACACACGTAATTGTTCAAGTTTTCACTTTTGTCGGCGCTCCCGGAGTGCCACTGTTTTTTTTAATTCATCCAAAAGCTGCCTTTAAAAGATCGCTCTGAGCGATAAGACCAATCAATGTGTCACCCTTTTTTTTATTTCTAAATTAAATCTGTATTTAATTTTATGGTATAATTATAATAAAGAGTCATCATCATCATCTGCCTAGCCTTTTCCACACTATGTTGCGGTCGGCTTCCAGTCTAACCGGATGCAGCTGAATACCGGTGTTTTACATGGAGCGACTGCCTATCTGACCTCCACAACCTTGGTAAGACTGGTTGTCAGACTTTCGGGATTCTGACGACCCGTAACCACTCTCAAAGCTCCACGAATGACAGCTGGTACCAACGGCTTAACGTGCTTTCCGAGCCACGGAGGGGTGGTTACCCATCCACCGACCAACATGATAAAGAGTAAATTTCTATTCTGTGACGCTATGCTAAATATGATCTTATCTTTCAGTTTAACGCGGCTGCTGTCACAGCGGAGGGTCTTGTCGCTTGGGGCCCACAAGTGTTTCAACCTATAACGTTGGACTTGGTGACTCGAGAAATACCTTTCCCGGTCATATGCTACAACTGCCCTATACAGTAAAAGGCCCTGACGTTTTTAACCTGCATTTTCGTTTTTTGACACCGACTTCCGAAATTAAAGTTATTTTTCACTTTGCAGTGTATTTTTTTTTTTTTAGTTAGTTGTTTTTTTTTTTTTTTGTAAAAAAGTTTTTATTTTTGACTTTTTAGTTGTACCTACCTACCCCACACAAATTCAATTAACACTACTTTCTATGTATCAGTTTAAAACATCATTAATTGAAAAAAATCGTATTATTGAAGCTAACTCCAAAAACTACCCAAGCAAAGTTAATCAAATTTTTAGGTGACCACCCCTGTGGCATACCAGAATACATAGATATATAATTGCAGCCAAGCGATGCCAGCCAAGCTATGGTGCATTGAATAATTGAAGACACCTACTACAAGAATCATCAAAGCCGGAGATGCAGTACATTTATGCATATAAATTCGTACATAAGAATAATCACCTAATGTATTATATACTAAAACTTTCCTGAAAGTATGTAGATCGCGATAATGAAATTTTAAAATTGGTTCATTAGTTTCTGACAAAATCGTAGACATACAAACATACATACCTACATGTGGGTCGAATACAGAACCTCCTTCTTTGAAGTCGGTTAAAAACGTTCAAAATCTAGTCGCAATCTCATCTCAGCGATAATCAATGTCAAAAACTTGTCAAAAATTTTGGGTACTTAATTAGAGGCTTTTTTGACAGATTGGGACTGAGATCAGACTTTGAACGTTCTTAAAATTACGAAAATTTCCCCTCAGAAATTAGATGACTCTAAATGAATTCGTGTAAAAACTATTAAGAATATCGTGTTTTTAGGCAAATAAATAAAAATATTAAGTACTTTGTTTAGGTACTGCTTTCTTTTTTTATGGAATCCCCCTAAATGTAATCACATAAAGCTTTATCATTAGGTACACCTATTACTTGAAGAAAAAATGTCAACTTAAATATATAAAAAAATCAAGGCCATTGGGTGTAAAGGATGCCCAAGTTGTCACCCATTTAGGTCATTAATTAATTGTTATTATTTTTTAAGTATGTCTTTTACATAATAAGTCGGGACCCTGGGGACTCGGATCTTTGGAAGGCGTACCAGGGTCCGAAGCCAACTCGCAGAGGCCTCTTAGACAGTTTAAATGATATAGAGGCACCAACCGAGGATTATCCCTGTATAGATGCAAGTGCACCCAAGGACAACCCCCGGTTGGTGCAGGACTATTGCAGTCGGAACAAAATATATTGAGCTATGGGTTTGGGTTGGCAAAAGGCAAGTGGATCGGTAACCTTGAACCAAGGAAGAACTAGACTAGAGATAAAATGGCAAGGGGTAACTTGCACACTCAATAAAATAGACCCCCGAAAACGGTCGCACAGTGTCGTAGCGACATGGGAGCAACATGTCCTGTGGTGCTTATGAGGAGGGGAGAGGTATTCCACGGCTATCAGGACAATCCCGGAAGTACGGTCAAGACCCTACCAGCATCTAACTGAAATACTTCATTCCTCCTAGCACGTTTGCTCTTGTGAATCTCCACTCAAGCCGGCCAATAAAGGCAAGAATGAGGTGGGAGCTCTCGTCATTGTTCATTCCAGCCGGCCAATAAAGGCAAGTTTGGGTGAGGTACAGGACTTCTCCCGGGAGTTAGGGTCCGTGGGGTCACTACTGCCCAACAGCTCGCCAATTGCTGTCCTGCGGTTTTCTGTATCTCTCTTGACCTGACTTCTCATCCTAGGCCTGTTCCGGCAATGTACACTCTTCCGACACAGGCCTAAAATGGGCCTAGAGTTCGGAGCGCGCAAGCCCCACCACGACGTCAACGTAGTAATACGGAGCTGTGGTTATTATATTATTATTCATTCATTAACTGACTAACAATTTTATTGGCAAAAAATCGTACTTTTACCAAAGGTTCTCCTTGAAAAGATCATTCCATTTGGGTATTATATGGTTATTTGGCGCCAAGAATTCCTTAACTTCAGGGTCCAAGTTGTCACCTATTTTAGGTCATTAATAACTCCGAACTGACTAACAATTAAAAAGTCGGGTTAGAAGCAAAGGTTCTAGTTGAAAAGCTCTTTCTATTGGTATATATCTCATGGCTTTTGGCCTTTAAATAAAATAACTCCATAGTACAGACGCCAACACATCAAGCTACTACAATCTGTCAAATTTCTTTAATAGATTTTCAACTTTATCGCTAAAGCATAGGGTTCAAAGTTGATTGGGAAAATTTGACAGTTTCGGGTAGCTTGATGTGCTGGCGTCTGTGCATAGTTAAACTAAAAATAAGACAATTTGGTAAAATTATGACGATAAAAATGGCGAACTTTTGTATCAACAGCAATTTTTTTTTTAAAACAAACGTAAACTTTCAATGCTAGTCGAGTAGAATCATGTGCTGAATTCATGGTGACAATTTGTTCGTCGATTTTTACGGCGCGTTTTGTTATCAAAACAGTGATAAAATATTATGAAATCTTATTAATTTGATCTGTGTACTATTACAATGTCAAAACGATAACTTCCATACAAAGAAAGTTAAAAATTGAAACAATTAATCTTACATCTAAGATTAGTGCATTATTGATAAATTACCTGTTTGACAGTTTTGTTATCAAATAGATTACATTATAGATTTCTAGTCTTATTAGTACTCACTGTTCAGTTGATAACCATTTTTGCCCAGTGCCTGATTTTTTTTTATTTTTTTTCTGCTTGTGACATCTCAATAATGAAAAATGTTTTGATAATTTTATTTTTATCTGTGGTGCTTGCGTTCGGACAGATAAATTGGAGTAAGTTGTTATAATTATATATTTAATTAGTTGTTTCTAAGTTTATCGGCACTCTAAGTGCGTAACACACTATCATTGATCGATCAGGTTAAGCTACGCTTGCCGCGGTTGATCTGTGGATGAGTGACCATCTTTACATACAGTGCCTCGGAAAGCACGTTAAGCCGTTGGTCCCGGCTGTTTTCTCTGATGGATGTTTGACAGTCGTTACGGGTAGTCAGAAGCCCGAAAATCTGACAACCAGTCTTACCAAGGGGTATCGTATTACCCAGTAACTGGGTTATGGGGGTCAGATAGGCAGTCGCTCCATATAAAATACTAGTATTCATCTGCATCCGGTTAGACAGGAAGCCGACCCCAACATAGTTTGGAAAATGCTAGGCAGATGCAGTGCCGGATTAGCCCATAAGCAAAGGCATCACGTCTCGGGGGGCACCATAAGGCAGAAACAGCACCGAAACAGTATTTGCTAGCACATGAAAGGCAAGGCTGTTTATCAGCTAGATATTACAAGACCCAAAAGTCACTCTAGAGATTGTCTTTACTTCAATCTTTACAAATCGCTCGTCGATGTAAGTGGTAGCGCTCACTTGCGTTTCCGATCACATGATTATTCGTTTATCAATCAATTATTGTTAGATGGTGCTGTACTGTGACGCCATCTATTCACGACATGTACAGTCAACAAAGGAGTTAAATATACAGGAGCGTCGGATATAGTTGAAGTTTACTAAGAAACCGATGGATGTTCTGGACTGAAATTTAATTTAATAAATGAGCTGTTGGTTTTCTAATAGTAAACTAAAATTTTATTCGAGAATATCCATCGGTTTCTTAGTAAACTTCAACTATATCCGACGCTCCTGTATACTCCTTTGTTGACTGTACCTATCTACATAATATTATTTTAAGTGTGTTAGCTTATATCATTGATATACATACACTAGATTAGCAATTACCGCGCCAAGGCGTTGCCACTGGGCTTGAGACCACAGTCTCAATCGTAGCTAATGTCAGTTCAGTGCTCTGTATGACGCCAACCGAAGTTAGCCGAGTGAAAATTACCGCCAAAATGGGAAAATGCGTAGTGAAAGAGTGCGATTCGAGGTCACAAAAACAATAAATTAACCGGAATTACTTTCCACGCGTAAGTTTATTGTTTCTGTGTTTATATCAACGTAAAAACGCAATAAAAATAAATAAAATGTAGAATTTTGTAAATTAGGTTCAATGTTGCCACTAAAAACTTAGTTTTAGTTTCCCACATTATGTGGGAGTTTTTAATTTATAGAGTATGTGATTTAAAATATTTTATAAAACTAAATGTGTGACAATGTGTAACAAAAAAATAACATTGTAACATAAAAATAATTGTTTTTAAATATTTAAATACGTAATTCAAAAATAACGTTCATAACGTTTAATGTTTTTTTTTGCGTTTTTTATGGCTTAAAAAGTTGGGTAAAATTTCGCATGGCTAGGCAACACCCTCCCGCCATTGCATGTTTATATTGCGGTCTTTGTCTAATCTAAGCGACGGTATTATTCTTGCGACTTGTGTAAGTGAGACAGATATATGTTTACTTTTAAATACGTAGTGGTTTCAAAGCTACGTCGTCGCGTTTAAATAGTGGTTACATTTTTTTGACACATTTTAATGAGGTTTGCTTCTCTAGTTATTTAGCTCAATGGCTTATATTATGTAAATATCATCTTGAATCTTACTAAAGGACTTTTGAACAGCGCAACGAGGACGGGTCAGGCACCACACGCAATTCTTCTCACAAGTAATACAAGAAACAATCTACGAATTAGAGCGAAGAGGATTCAGCAGTCTGACGCTGTTGGATGTCACTCAGAATGTTGAGTAAGATCATACATAGTTTGTCCACCAGTCATTCTTACCCCGCATTTACACCCAACATAGTGATACTTCTTTTGCGACAAGTCTTGTAAAAGATTGAAAAATATGCCTTTTTTTTTGACGATATGAAGAATTTATTTTAAACACTTAACCTATTTTACAATTTACACTAAAATATACATATTATATACAAGTATATAATAAAAAAAGGCAGGAGCTCATTGGGCTTCAAAAATTCGTCCGCATCGCTGTCAATAGGATATGTGCCCAAAAGACTGGCAGCATTACCACGTTGGATGACAATGCTGATTCTTTAGGCTAAAAAAAGTTCAGCCCTCTGGTCACGCGTAGAGTCAACCAACAGCTTGGCGATGTCCCGAAATATTCGATGAGCACTCGGACCCCAAGGCCCTAGTGTTTCAACCCCAAACGGATCAAACATAATAGCTCCCAATAAGGTTGTTATATTAAAATATGTCTTGTACGTTTATAAACATTTAAACTCACATAAACAAACAGCCAGAACCGAAACAACTACCTACTTAAAGATTATACAAACATTTGTTCCGTGCGGGTATCGAACCCGCGACACGCAGCGCAGAATTTCGCCGGCTACTCTGGCTTCCCCCTTAAGACAAAAAAATAGTGCAACAGTCACTTACCTAGTAGCGACGCCTTGGAAGACCTCCAACAAGGTGGATTGAAGACCTTATGGAGGTTGCAGGAATCCACTAGATGCTAGAAAGGACACAGGACCAGTCGATGTGGCAACGCTTCGGAGAGGCCTATGTCTATGAACGTCTTACGGCTGAAATGATGATGATGATAAAGACGATCTAGTAACACTTGGTACCCTGAAGATTCTATCGCAAGAAGCTCTAGTTTCTGCCATTATTAATTTAGAAAATTTTAGCTTACAGATGTACAAATGGCATGTAAACGGCACAGCAAACTACACCAACGGCTTTTTGGTCTCCATGCAGAAGATCGACGTGACTGCTATGGCACAGACACTTGGGACCCCATCAACAAATGGGGTCCCTATTCCCACGGCTACCGTGCGTGGAACACTGAACTTGAGAGATGCTAAGCTTGGCTATGATGTGACTTTCTTTGAAGTCAATGGTTTGGTGCATAAATTCACCGGCGATTTTACGCATGGTTTGATCGCTTGGGCGATTAGTGTAAGTGGACCCTCTCTTTTTTTTTATTTAAAGAGCTTTTTCCCGCGCGGACTGGCCACGTCGCATTTCTAGTGGTTTTTTGAGACTATTTTATTAAATTTAAACCAAAACTATATGTTTTCTGCCAAGAACGTTTTTATTCTTAAAGAAAAATATTTAATAGTAATAAGTACCTACTGCAAATGTTAGGGCCAACATGGCCAGAGATCGCACAAGACAGGGAGGTTTGGAAGGAAAAAGGGGAGGCCTTTGCCCAGCAGTGGGACACAAACAAGGCTAACAAAAAAAAAAAAAGTACCTACTGCAAATAGGAAATAATTGACAATGGTGCCGCTTCTGTTGTTCACACTAAACTAGGTAAATTTAAGATCAGTGCATCTTTTTTTTTTCTATTTCATTTTGAAAATGACAGAAGATACATTTCAGTTTAGTCCTGTCAAATGAATCAGCGGTTCTTCTCCATAGTACCTAAACGACCAATTGGAACCGTGCTTCCTGACGCGCGCTTCTGACGTTTCATAAGTGCCCATGTAGGTTTATGTGAAATAAAATATTTTGATTTTGAGATAGGCAGTCGCTCCATGTAAAATACTGGTATACAGGTGCATCCGGTTAGACTGGAAGCCGACCCCAACATAGTTTGTAAAAGGCTAGGCAGATGATGAACATTTTATAATTTTCAGATTCAGAAGAATTTATCAACCAAAGAAATAACGGTCACTGTGACAGCCAGTGTATCTAAGGCTGCCGTTAGAATGGTGTACCGACCAGCAAGCAATTTAACTGAAGTCATTTCTAGAGTAGTAAGTGTTCCACATTCTTTTTCTCCTTACCTTAGTCTAATTTATTTGGACCATTCTTGTTCTCCTTACCTTAGTCTAATTTATTTGGACCATTCTTGTTCTCCTTACCATAGTCTAATTTATTTGGACCATTCTTGTTCTCCTTACCTTAGTCTAATTTATTTGGACCATTCTTTTTCTCCTTACCTTAGTCTAATTTATTTGGACCATTCTTGTTCTCCTTACCTTAGCCTAATTTATTTGGACTCAGCGCCCCGCACGTCTCCTTCTGCCAATTTACATCTGAGCTATCAGTTACAGAAGAAAATACAGTACCTATGCATGGAAACCACATTATCCATACTAATACTACAAATTCGAAAGTAACTGTGTCTGTTTGTATGTTACCTTTTCACGCCTAAACCACTGAAGGGATTTTGATCAAATTCGGCAGAGAGATAGATTGCATCCCGGGGAAGGACATAGAATAGATTTTATCTCGATATTCCCACTGGATCGACACTTATCAGGTGAAACCGCGGGGCGCTGCTAATGCAATAAATTATACCACATATTTGTTAACGCCTTTTCTGACGATTTAAACAAAAAATTCACGAAACCGGTCGCGACAAAAAATCTGCTGTTCCCTATATTTTGACGAGCTATGCGAACATTATGTAGGGAACAGCTGATTTTTTTATGCGACTTCGTTAATTTTTTATCGTCAGAAAAGGCGATAACAAGTACATAATTATGTGGTATAATTTTTTGCATATGGTTTCCATACTGTAGGTATGTAGTGCTACATAGGTACAAATTGAAATTACCTCTATTATGTAAGGTGATTAAGATTCAGGTGGCGCTGTATCTTTATACAGGGTGTTAGGCGGGTGGTTAGTCAAAGAAGGGAGGTTCATAAGTAGACTCATATATGAAATAGGTACATAGTTTGAAGACCCACTAAAGGTTCACAATTTTAATAAAAAAAAAATATATATTTTTAATTCAGATATCAAAGAAATAAACAAATAAGTAAACAAAAAAAAAAGAAACAAAACAAATAATAATCTTTCACCTTTTCTTAGAAATATGAGCGATATAAATGCCTTTGAAGTAAATGTTATTACTCTATTATATAAGTCTTAAGAGAATTTCTAAATAACAATACATTGAATAAATATAATTAATAATAATAATAATAATGGTATGTGCCCGACCCAGTTCTCGAAAATGGTAATATCACATTGTACTGGGATCGATCCATCATCACTGACAGGACTATTGTTGCCAATAAGCCTGATATAGTGGTGGTGGATCGATCAGAGCGGCGCGCAATGATTGTTGACATAACCGTCCCGCATGATGAGAACCTCGTGAAAGCCGAGAAAGATAAACAGATCAAGTATCTTGACTTGGCTCGCGAGGTTGTCGACATGTGGGATGTGGACTCAGCAACCATTGTGCCGATAGTCGTGACAGCCAATGGGTTAATAGCCAAGAGCCTCGACCAACACCTAAAGAGGCTCTCGTTGGGCAGCTGGATCAAGGGCTTGATTCAGAAAGCGGTACTTCTGGACACGGCCCGCATTGTTAGGAGGTTCCTCTCTCTGGAGCCCTGACCTGGTAGCTTGGACCCTGTTCCCGATACCGGTGGGCTACTATTTTTTATATTTTTAAATGTTTTTATATTTTTTATATTCTAATATTTAAAAATATAATTTATATGTGATTTAATGAAATAAAGGATAATAATAATATTCCACAACTATCACACAACGCCGTCTAGTCTCAAGCTAAGCAGAGCTTGTGTTATGAGTACTAGACAACTGATAAACATACTTATATATTTCTAAATACATACATATTCAATTGGCGACCGTTCTAAGAGAACGTTTGCATGGCATTGGGTATCTAGGTTTATTAGTGATCGATGAGAATTACCTGTAACTAACACACCATCTTATGAACCCTATGATCCACAATAAATTATTTAGAATTTTTTTATAACTACTTACGTAATATTTTTTTTGCAATTTATTCAGGAATTTTTAACCTTTAACTCCTAGTTGGTACCTACAGTCACGAGCACTAATATGTCAACACTTGGCAACATACAATTGCGATTTTTTCGTGAAATAACGAATGCAACGTTGAGATACGAAACTTTACACAGGCCTATGGGTTCGAAAATACTTTGTTCGTAATAACATAAAATTTCATTCAAGATTAAAGGAGAAAATCATCTTTGAATAAAGCCAAGTGTATACATACTTTTGCTCGTGACTGTACACTTCTTTTAAATTTCTCAGAAGTTTTTCTTTTGTATGTTTTTGGTGTATGATGCATCCTTGGTCTAGCAAAGGCAATGGTAGACGCAAAGCCTGCCTGCGGTATTACCTCTAGGCTACTTAGTTTTCACTTATCGTTCTTTCAGAGTTTTTTTTTCTTTTTGCGCAGCTCCTTAGGGCTCCAGAATTAGGATTTCGAATGCCAAAAGGAATTTTTCAAATCCGGCTGGTACAGTCAACAGCAAAAGTAGATGATCAAAATCAAAAATTCAATACTAGATAATGAACGGAGTTCGCGTCAGAACTGTGCTGTGTGGCGTCGAAGTACTACTAAGTACTTAGAATACTTACTAGATACGTAGAATACTTTTGAATCACTTCGACGCCACACAGATAACTGACGCGAACTCCGTTAATTAGTATTGAATTTCTGACTTTGATCATCTACTTTTGCTGTTGACTGTACGAGTAGTTCCAGAGAATAACGCGTTCAAAAAACAATTAAGACAAGTTGTGCGTTAATTCCTCTACATTTCTGGCTGTAATACCTACCTATGTGTCTTGCTAATTGAATTTTTCTTTCTGTTACAGTTTTCGCCGAGTCATAATGGTCCGGGTGTCAGAACTTGGTCGACTATAATAGCACCGATTGTATTAGATGTTATTAAAAACAAGGTTCCATTTCCCGATATATGCTACAGTCATTGTTAAATAAAGAATTAGAAAACAAGGCAATGTTTAATATTAGTTACTTATCTACAAAAGACGTAGGTGCCTATATACTAGTCCGTTCGCAGTTATTTTACCTTTAACAGCAGCAACCCTATTTTAACGAAATTAAAGATCACAATGATTATGACAAACTTGTCAGTAGCAGCAACCTAACAACAACCTTATTAGAATGAGAATAAAGATCACTGTGTTAGGGACAGTGATGCAAAATCAGAGGTAAAATAACTATGAAAGGACCATATACAAAGAAAAGTATAGACGGCGGGTAGCTCCATTTCATTTCCACAAGAAAAGGATAAAGTATTGAGTTAATAGAAGTAACAGAAAAGGATAAAGCTATACTATTTCCGTCTCTCAGTGCGTGCCCGTTTTTTCAAGGCAGCTACATAAGTAGCCAATGTTAGATAAGTTAGTTTTTTGTCACATGTGTGGCCACGCTACCCGATGCTCTATAGCTTTCTTACTCTAAGGAAAGGACTAATGTAAAAGTTTTATCTTTTTCTGCTACCTGGCACCCTTAGTATTGCAAGTTAAAAATTGAAAGGTCACTAGTGAGATGGCAGCACTAGCTGTTGTTGAGTGTTTCCCGATAATGTGATTCTGAATAATTTCTGTTGTTGTATAAATGAAAACAAAAAAAAAATTAAGTAATCTATAAAACACATTTTGAATGTGGCCCATTGAAAGAGAAAATTAAATTATTATAAAAGTGTCTACCATCAGCAAAACATTTTTTTTCTTTGCACGGATTTGCACGGACCTTCCCATAGCAGCTTCATAGCTTCTATTAGCATCTTTGGGAAATAAATGAATCCTGTATTTTTTAAATGTTCAGATGCGCTTAGGGTTGTATTAAATATTTAATCGTAGAAAGAGTAGCTTGTATACAAAAAAAATAATGGATAGATAGCACTGACCTCTAGAGGTCAATGACAGATACAGCTTATGGAACAATTACATTTAAGATTGCATTTATAAGTACAGACGCCAGCACATCAAGTTACTGCGTCTGTACCTTTACGGTTAAACAGTTGCTAATCATTACTTCTTCATGCAACCTTTATGAATAAAGAATCACTACCATGGCGGAATGTGTCTGCACAATGGACGTAATATGTTACTTCTATATATTACGTCCATGGTCTGCACTGAATTTGATAATTATGTAACATCTTTATAACACATTTTATGGAAATAAACGATTTTGATTCAATTCCTTTTATTTCCGAACGATCATTTATCTGCCAATCAAAATCAATTGACACTTGACAGCCAAATGACAATCAACGTCACAAAATAATTTTGTTTTGCTAGCGGTTTATTTCTCAAACTATCGGGAATTATTTGCTCAAACAGCAAAAATATTTCACCCGTTTTAGTGTTGTCGTGATATCTGTATAGGACCAACATTTTCAGTCAACATGTCCATTTTATGACTGCAAAATGTGTGATGAAACGAACGAAGAACGTCAAGACAACGAATTAGCTGCATTACAGGTTAGTAATTGTGTTATTGGTAAATAAAAACATTTCTGGATGATGAAAATAATTACTCGTTTTCATATGTCAACGATATTTCTCTATCTTCAATAGTTTACTCGATTTAATTGTTCCTTGGTTTTATTTTTTTTTTGTTTTTGCGGGCATCCTAAATTCTAATTAGGCCAACACATGGAATGGCCTTGTAATATTTTTTCCACTAATGCGTTTTTCATGTACTCATGTCACAAATTATTCTAGTGTCATAGATACAGATTAAATCATTTGGGAGAATTGTTGTCTGATGCCAAATAACTTATCGACGGCGAAGTTCCAATACCTCCTAACTGACAAAGTAAAAAATTTACACAAACTGAAATAAAACGTTCAAAAATAGACACGTTGGTTTAGTTGGGAGGTATATATTTCCACATTTTAATTGAAATGCTGTTGCAACTGAAAATACACTGAGGCGATTTCACTAAAACCTTCGAATAACACCTTTAAATTCAAAACGATATAAAAAAGAAAATTTCTCAAAAAATGACAGTTAGGAGGTATTGGCACTTCGCCGTCGTTATGCTGTAGGTAATAGGTAATACGGGCTGGTGTCCGCAACTCCACGACAATGCGCGTATTTTGCGTAGATTTATGCTGTATGATCTGTATTAAAACAAGAAGAATTTATTTAGATACATAATTTTAACTAGCAACACACCCCTGGTCCGGTACGGTTTTTACGACTTGACAAAACAGAGACTTGAGATTTTTTTAATGTTTTTTATTCAATGTAAATGTATAGATATAAAATTCAAATTTCAAAAATGGAATTTTGAAGCCAGGGTAAAAATATAAGGCTGCTATTGGCAGCTACAGAAGTCTTCTTCTTCTTATCAAGTTGATGGCAACAGTAAAAATGTTTAATTATATTAGGACTTGGGCCCATTACAAAGCCACGGTAATCGCGTCTGCAGTGGTGTTGTTAGATCCTCAGAAGTGCAGGTGTATGGACACTGAACATTCCAATGAGACAATCCAATAAAATTCAATAAAGGACATGGTTTAGTCACGAGCACCGCATTCGCACAGGGTGTTGGTTTGGTCAATAATCCCCCCTATTATGTTCAATAAAACACTAATTAAGTAATTCACTGTTTTATTTCGTGGATAGCATAAGCACTAGGGAGCCTTATACTAATGTGTAATTTTCACACATGTGGGGTACTTGCATAAATCTTATTTGTCAAGATTTCCAAGTACCTACATTAATTAAATATACACAACACCCCCCATTTACAATTTTTGTTGTTGTATTTGTTAACTGCTATTCCAAATTAACAATATATTTTACTTTGGCAGGCTATTTATGGTGATGCTGTAGTGGATAACCGCGAGGCTGTCGCATGGAAAATATGGAGACCTATAGATCTGATGCTCACATTGAATCCATTGCACAACTCGGACATCAAAGGCGTACACTGTTCAGTTACGTTGCATTTCAAATGTTGTGCAAATTATCCTGATAAGTATGTATTATTTTTTCCTTCTAAGGTTTTGAATAGTATGTGGTAGTAGTAGGTTAGTAGTTAAAACATTTTAAAATTTAAAAAAATTGAGATAAGGAATAAGTCTAATAAACTGTCTAAATAAGATATGATTATAATTTTTTTCCATATTTTGTTAATATCAAGTAATATTTATGTATATAATTATTTTAATTATTATACTTAATTTTATTTATTATGTATATAATTATTTTATAAGTACCTAATTCTTTATTTTGTTTAATAAGAAACAGGAAATTCGACTCTTGAAACTATTAGTCAGTGATAAGCTAAAACAGAAATGTAATAGTATATTTCATTACAAGTGCGGAAAGGCTGTCATTGCAAAGAGTTCCGACAAATGTCTACCCGAGCCGAGGCGCAGCCGAAGGTGAGGGTTGACAGTCGGAACAAGTTGCAATGACGTTTCCGCAGGTGTACTGAACGACTATTTTTAATACAGTTGCGAAAAAATGAAGCAATTTAATAAAATAATAAAAACACTAAACTCAACTAACTAATCATTTTTTCTGGAAAATGGCGCCAACCGTAGAATATAAAGCAGTTTTTTTTTCTTCACCCATTTTGGTAGGCAAAGGGAACTATCCATACAGCTTAGTCTTCAGTATATTTTTTTTATTGATATGAAATGAAAATGAAATTTAATGAGATGAAATGAAATGAAACCTAACCTAACTCATTCAATTAAATCTGATACTGAAATAAATTAGTAGCTTCTTTTTAGAAATATACGTATTTGTATGAATCACAAAAACTCTTTAGTAAAAACTTCATGGTTGGTTTTTATTTTGACAGTTGGGAAAGAGAACGCACGAGTTCGGGAAAGGTAAAAAAAAAGCACTATTATGTAATAGCCCACATCCCGAACGCTATACGTCCCTGCAATACACCACTTTTTGAGCAACTGTATTAAAAAGATACTTAAGTAAGCTTTTCGTAAAATTCTTCGAGGGGTCCGTGGCTAAATAATAACAGCCGCACAGGTCGATCGATCAGGTCAAGCTACGCTTGCCGGGGTTGGTCTGTGGATGGGTGACCATCTTTACATACCGAGACTTTTCCATGCCTCGGAAAGCACGTTAAACCGCTAGTCCCGGCTGTAATTCGTGAATCTTTGACAGTTGTTATGGGTAGTCAGAAGCCCGAAAGTCTGACAACCAGTCTTACCAAGGGGTATCATATTACCCAGTAACTAAGTTGTGGAGGTCAGATAGGCAGTCGCTCCATATAATATCCGGTTAGACTGAAAGCTGACCCCAACATACTTGGAAAAAGGCTAGGCAGATGATCATTTGTAAAATTCTTCCAAGTAGTTTAAAACATACAAAAAATTAAATTACTCCTTGACAAAATATTTTTTACTTTCTTTCATACTTATCAAACATTTCTGGTATAAAACAAAATGAGATTGAATTACTTCCTTCATGCAATTTATAATTATTTTGACACCATTCTGTAACTCCCTTACAAGACTACTTAATTATTACATTAATTATGACCAAGGAGTGGCTTTTACTTTGGCTAGAGGCTAAGCTCTGCCATATGTGGCAATTTTGCCAGTTTTTGGGTAAGGACAGACCGCCAGCACATCAAGCTACCCGAAACTAAAATTTTCCCAATCAACTTTGAACCTTATTCTTTAGCGATAAAGTTGAAAATCTATTAAAGAAATTTGACAGATTGCAGTAGCTTGATGTGCTGGCGTCTGTACATGACCACTGACCAGACGACAATGATGCGGATGAACTTCTCGACGCCATATTTTAATTTGTTAATAAATAGGTTTTTTGTTATTTTTCTATATGTAGTTTAAAAAGTCTTTCCAATTCTCTTTTTAAGTTAAAAATAAATACCGTTTCTAATATTTCCAGGCCATTAAGTTTGGCGATCCACAAAATGCGGGGGTTATCTACAGAAAATGGCATGAGATTATTGTCTGAGTTGGAAGAATTGGCGAAAAAACTACGTGGGGAAGTCTGTATATTCCAGCTAGCACAACATGCGCAGGTAACTTTAGTAATACTTGACATAGCGAAGAATATTTATTGAGTGAAGAGATATTATGTTTATTTACTAATTATAAGTAGGCAATGATAAATGATGATTAATGAATTTATTTCCGCAATAGGTTTGTACAAACACTTTTACACGTCAATCATATTAAAAACTAGCTTCTGCCCGCGACTTCGTCCGCGTGAAATTTCTTGTACCCCCACCCCGTCGCAACACTTCGTATTCGCTTAGCGTTCTTTTTTTTTTTTTCTTTTTAAAATTTCATTCTGACTTTCTTCTTTTTGCTCGGCTCCTAAGGGTCATAGCGTGATATTAAATAGCCTATAGCGTTCCTCAAGAATTGGGCTATCAACGTGCTTAGAAGATGGTGATGGTGTGCGCAGGAGCTCCATGACCTGATCCCACCATCGCCCTTCTACCACCGGACAACAAGACGTACTGCAGCGTACCATCCGCACTTGGTTGATATCCCCACGAGTCGTACTAAGCGCTTCTCCTCCACTTTTATTATGCGCACAGCCAAAGTGTGGAACTCTCTGCCGGCCTCTGTGTTCCCTCCCACATTTAACCCGTCTGCCTTCAAAGCAAGAGTGAACAGGCATCTTCTGGGCACGCTCGTTCCATCATAGACCTCATCTATCGCTTACCATCAGGCGTGATCGGGGTCAAGAGCGGGCCCATTTAGTAATAAAAAAAAAAAAAAAAAAATGGTAAATAAAGTTATTTTAAGTTTTGTATATATCCAGTGCCGGATTAAGACTACTTGATGCGCCTCGTATTTTTCCAAAACATCGACGAGCTATTTGTAAAGATTGGCGCACATCTCTAGAGTGACTTTTGGGTCTTGTAAATATCTTGCTGACAAACAGCCTTGCCATTCATGTGCTAGCAAATACTGTTTCGGTGCTGTTTCTGCCTTGTGGTGCCCCCCGAGACGTGATGCCCTAAGCAATTGCTTAATTTGCTTGTGGGCTAATCCGACACTGCTTGCATGCAAATAATATAGGTTACATTACAAAATCTTTCCCGTCAACAAATTCTTTTATGCTGTTAAATTATTAGTGTTAAATCTATAAATTCAAAGTCCTGACTGACTGATATATCAACGCTTAGCCTGAAGCGCTGTTCCTAGAGACATTAAATTTGGAGGGTGTGTTCTTTGTGAAGAGTATTCACTAAGAAAGGGTTTTTCGAAATTGCACCCCTAAGAGGGTGAACGGGGGGGAGGGCGAAATTTCACGCGGGAAGTCGCGGGCAGAAGCTAGTCATTTATATACTTTTTTTTAAACAATCTAAGATCTAAGTATCGTCGCTTAGTTTTATTTGCCAGTACATAATATTATGAAATAGTATTAACCTTTTGACCGCCATACATCAAAAAATCAAAAACGTGCCCTCGGCGTCAGTCTGTCATGTAGTCGAGCCGTGGCGTGCTGGGCACATTTTGGTTTGTCATCTATACATGACTGTGGCGGTCACAACAACAACAAGCAACAAACAACAGATGGTTGGTAACAGATGGTTTCACTATAAGACTTTTCAGTTGTGCAAATATTTAAGTTACATGCATAATAAAATTAAATAGGTACATTATACAAGGTGGTACGGAAATTGACGCGCAACGAGTTGCCATGCATTTATGATTCTGAACTGGTTCGTGGGTTATTGAAAAAAAAATTTGCTGTTCCATACATTTTGACTTCATAGGTATTGCATTTTTCTATGAAACAGCAGATTTTTTTTATAACCGAAGAAAAATTAAAATTTTCTACGCTAAGAGGTTTAGAATCGTGTGCTGAATTTATGGTAAGTAACAGTTTACGCGTCGGTTTTTACGCCGTGTTTTGTTATCAAAACTATCATATCATGCGATCTGCGTACAGTTACAATTGTCAAAATGCCAACCCTGTAGAATTACATTACATAAATAATAGTTACATAGTAAAAGTTGTTCATAATGATGAGTACAATGACCCCTTCAGAAGTTTATTTTACATGGAGCGACTGCCTATCTGACCACAAAATATTTATTTTTCAGCAATTTCTGCACAACTACAACATACCGACACTGTCTTTTTATGATGAAATGTTGAAACAGAAAAACGAACAGGAGCAGTTAAAACTACATGATCTGAAAGTAAAAGAAAATGAAGAGGTAATTAGTCATGAACTTAATTGTCGTTGATATTTGTGTAACTTGAAATAGGGTGTGCAACACTGCGCACTGTGACTATACATTCTTACAAAAATAAATTCTGATTTTAAGAGTACCTAAACTAGTCGCGAGCTCGAACGTGGTCATGGCCAAAAATCACGCTGTCTCACCTGGCTTTTACAGTTCTTTTATTAATTATACACCCAAATTTACGTTAAAAATAGCAAGAAAAACGATTCTTTGTTGGCTCATAACTTTTTAATGTTTTTTTTTGGTAATTATTACTATTCTGTTTCCGTACAGACAACATTAATAATAAGTCAAAACGATATCATGTTTAACTTTAGATGCAAAATGTCAAATGTAATACTCTCCCGAAATTTGTATGGAAAAAATATCGACTAGTGGCACCTTAAGTAAAATTAACGAGAGAAATCTCCATAATTATTGTTATTTCAGCGACAAAAAATGAAGGATGAGATTCAGAGGCGTCAGGAAATCTTGAAGTCAGGCAGACAACGTATTTACAGACCCAGCATCAGCCAGGACAACGACAGTCTGGATGGTCAAGGGGACGCACCTGAACTTGTGTAGTAAGTCTAGGCATTCAACACTTTTATATTGTAAAACCATGTTTTTAGGGTTCCGTACCCAAAGGGTAAAAACGGGATCCTATTACTAAGACTTCGCTGTCTGTTCGTCCGTCCGTCTGTCTGTCACCAGGCTGTATCTCAAGAACCGCGAGAGCTAGACATTTGAAATTTTCACAAATTATGTAATTCTGTTGCCGCTATAACAACAAATACTAAAAACAAAATAAAATAAATATTTAAGGGGGGCTCGTCTCGTTCCATGTAAAATACTGGTATTCAGCTGCATCCGGTTAGACTTGAAGCTGACCCCAACATAGTTGGGAAAAGGCTAGGCTGATGATGACAAAGAGTTGCTTATACTCTTATGCAAACTTTCATGCTTCTGGACCCAGCGGTTTTTTTTTTGTTTGAACACGCTAATCCCTGAAACTATAAGTCGGATTAAAAAAAATCTTTTTACTCTTGATAGTTCAATTCTTGAGGAAGGTTAACATCACACAAGGTTAAGGTCAAGGTTATTTGACATCACGCTATGGCCCTTAGGAGCCGAGCAAAAAGAAAAAACTGGCCAAGTGCGAGTCGGACTCGCACACGAAGGGTTCCGTACCACAAGGCAAAAATTCGAAAAAGACACGTTTGTTGTATGGGAGCCCCTTAATATTTATTTTATTCTGTTTATAGTATTTGTTATAGTGGCAACAGAAATACATCACCTGTAAAAATTTCAACTGTCTAGCTATCGCGGTTCATGGGATACAGCCTGGAGTCTTAGTGATAGGGTCCCGTTTTTACCCTAAGGGAGTGACACCGCGGGCAGGTAATGCGATGCGACGGTGGGTCGGGGGTACAAGAGATTTCACGCGGACGAACTCGCGGGCAGAAGGTCATACTAATATTATAAATTTAATATTTTAAATTCGAAAGTAACTCTGTCTGTCTGTCTGTGTTACCTTTTCACGCCTAAACCACTGAACGGATTTCGATAAAATTTGGCAGAGAGATAGATTGCATCCTGGGGAAGGACATAGGATAGTTTTTATCCCGATATTCCCGCAGGATCGACACTTATGCGGGTGAAACCGCGGGGCGCTGCTAGTTATTTATAAAGAAACAATCTTATACCTAAAACTGCACAAAACCATTTTCACGTTTTGTCTATGGGACATACAACAGACCATACCTTATTGAGCTAATTACTATCCCATTATAACTTTCAGTTACGCCGACGACAAAATGTCTCCCGTTAAGAAAGTAGTCCGGACGAAAACTGTTGATATACCGTGCACTTGTAAGAGTAAAGGCGTTCAAGTTATACGGATCACTCAGAGGAATAATAAGAAAGTTTACATCGGAAACTGTTTAGGTAAGTCATGATTAGGTACTAGAAGTCGTGTGTGCCCGGTGAGAAATCACACTAATATTATAAAGGCGAAAGTTTGTGATTATGTTTGTTACTTCTTCACGCTCAAACAGCTGGACCGATTTTGATAACATTTTGTATGGAGGCAGCTGATACCCCGGATTAACATATAGGCTACTTTGTATCCCGATATTCCCACGGGATCGACATTTACGCGGGTGAAACCGCGGGGCGCAGCTAGTCCCACATAATATACAAACTTACATCTCTGAGGGGTCCGTGGCTAAATAATAACAGCCTCACAGGTCGATCGATCAGGTTAAGCTACGCTTGCCGTGTTTGGTCTGTGGATGGGTGACCAACATTACAAACCGAGACCCCTCCGTGCCTCGGAAAGCACGTTAAGCCGTTGGCTGTCATTTGTGGATCTTTGACAGTAGTTACGGGTAGTCAGAATCCCGAAAGTTTGACAAACAGTCTTACCAAGTAGGCTGGGTTGTGGAGGTCAGATAGGCAGTCATACATAATCAGCCTATAATGTTCCCACTGCTGGGACACAGGCCTCCTCTCGGTGAGAGGGAGTGGGCCGTAATCCACCACGCGGGCCCAGTGCGGGTTGGTGGATGTCACATGTCTTCGAATTTTTGGTTCTAGGACATGCCGGTTTCCTCACGATGTTTTCCTTCACCGTTTTGAGAGCAGTCAGATAGGCAGTCGCTCCATGTAAAATACTGGTATTCAGCTGCATCCGGTTAGACTGGAAGCCGACCCCAACTTAGTTGGGAAAAGGCTAGGCAGATGATGACAAAGAGTTGCTTATACTCTTATGCAAACTTTCATGCTTCTGGACCCAGTGGTTTCTTTCTTTGCCCCACTAGGAATTTCTCCTGTATTTTGGGTGCGTTTACAAACATTTAAACTCACGTACACAAACAGCCAGACCCGGAACAACTACTTGTAGGTCATGCAAATATTTGTTCCGTGCGGGAATCGAACCCGCGACACACAGCGCAGCAGTCAATCGCCTAACCACTGCGCCAACCGTGCCGTGACGGTTTAGGCTGTTCTAGCGAATAAATTATGCTTATTCTCAACAGGCCACTCCTCAAACGGGGCAACAACCTACCTAGCAATTGACGACGAAGGCGAGCGATTAATCGCAAAAAAGTGGATCACGCCACCAGCCAGCGACTTTCAAACGAGGACCCGCCAACTAACCTCTATGCAACAAGATCTGAAAGCCATGTCGCGACTAAACCACCCCACTTTAACCCCCTACATAGCCATGGAAACAATAAAAGACGCAAACAAACGGACAACAAAACAGTACATATATTTATTCAGAAATTTTGTTCTAGGCAGTGCTTTGAAAAGTGTAAAAAATAGGCTAAGTGTGTTAAGTGACCGTTATGAAGGCTTAAAGTTGCTTAGGCATGTGGGTTTAGGTGTTTTAGGAGCCTTAAAAGAGCTGCATAGCGTTGGAATCGTGCATAAAGATGTGCGGGGCCAGAATGTTTTTCTGGACGACTTTGGGGGGGTCAAGCTGGTGGGGATTGGTCTCGATATGAGGCTGGCAGAGATGATCGATGGGGACGCTTATTGTGACAGGTAAGATGAAGGTATGATCATGTTTTTCTTCTATATTTATTTATTTTTCTTTGACATAAATCTTATCTTTCTGTCGGATTACCTACTGGTAGCGTCATGTGACATCGTTTATTTGATTTTTTGGTTGTTTATTTGTTTAAACTCAAACTCAATTTTACATTTGATAGCCCAATTCTTGAGGAAGGCTATTTAACACCACGCTATGACCCTTACCCGAGGGCCACGAAATGCGACGCTCCAAGCGAATTCGCTTTGCGCTGCAAGCGTCAGCGTCGAGCGTCAAAAACAAATGTATGACTATTATCTACAAGGCCACAAAGTAGCGCTGCAAGCAGCAGCGGAATTTGCTACGAGCGAATTTGCACGAGCGTTGGATGATCCGACGCGCGTTTTTTTATGAGCATCGAAAACAATTGTATGAGAAAATTTGACAGCGACATTTTCACTTGTAATGTCGACGCGTGCTCACTCTGTACTCACAGAGCATGTAACCTTTTTCTGTACTGAACTGATTCATCCCCCCACAGACGTACACGCTACAGGAGAATACTTGAAGTTCGTGGCCTTGCTTTTGACGCTTAGAAATGACGCTTGTAGCAAATTGACGCCTCAAGCGTGGCGTTATTTTCGTGGCCGAGGCATTAGGAGACAAGCAAAAAGAAAAAAAAGTCAAAAAGATCGCAAAGCAAAAACGAAGTGACAGTGCGTTACGAGGTTATGAGTTGCGACTGGATAGGTCGGGGGAAATTTCACGCGGACGAAGTCGCGGGTAGAAGCTAGTAATATATATTTTTTTAATATTTTTCCAGGCAAACAGCAGCACAAGATATTTATGCTACAGGACAAATGCTACTGTCAATCGTGTCACAGGAGCGAACCTATTTAGAAATACCTCCAGACCTACCCAGCTCAGCTAAGGATTTTTTTGCAAGGTATGTATGAAATGTAAGGGCAATACTCACAGATCGCACTTTGACTTTACTTTCTAAGTAAAGTACGCGTCGCATAGGAATATGGAAATTATTTGTATATAATTAATGTTCATATTAATTCATTCATTTTCGCTTAAAATCAGCGGGTCCCGCTCAGACGGAGTTGGCGGGATGAACTGGACTCCTTTCATAGAGTTTGGTCTTTGGCAGCTCTGGACAGGAGAGAGGTGGAAAGAGAGTAGGGAGGCTTTTGCCCAGCAGTGAGACATTAACGTGTAGTAAAAAAATAAAAAATAAAAGTCCATATTATTCGTATTACGTAGTGACCACAGTTATCAACGCGTAATCAGGTTTAAAATAAAGTTACTATAAAATAATGATATTGGTCTCACAAACTAAACTAAATTTAAGTTCAGTGCATCTTTTTCTTTCTATTTCATTAAGAAAAGGACAGAAGATAAATTTTAGTTAAGTCCTGTCAAATTAATCAGCGCCTGACACTACTCCATACAAGTTTAGACGTAATTAAAAACTTGCCTACTAAAATTACGTCAATTTGCGTCAGGCGCTGATTGATAAAATTGGTCCAGCCGTTTGAGCGTGAAGAAGTAACAAACATAAACACACACACACTCACAAACTTTCGCCTTTATATTAGTGTGATATTTTTCCTTTATGTATAATATTATGTTCATAAATAAAACATGTCATTAATTATTGTAATTGTTTTGTAACCGTATTAATTAAAGTAAATAAATAAACTAAGTGAGTGCTAGTTTAACGTGCTCTCCAGCCACGGAGGATAATGTAATTTATTATGCTATTATAAAAAAACAGGTGTTTAACGGAAGACGAGCAATCTCAATGGTCGGCGGAACAGCTGATGAACCACGTGTTTCTGATCGACGCACCTGCCAAACCGCCCAGCAGTAGGGAGAAGGTCGAGGAAGGGAGTTGCTCTGAGGTATCTGCATAGTTTTGAGTTTTCCTATGACACTCGGCCATAAGTTCCCATCAGTACAAGTATTTTTTGTAATCGGAGCAGTTTCCAAAGTTGACCTTTTACAAACATACAAACAAACAATTGTGCCTCTATAAAATTTGCCCTTGATGTCGTCCGCATGACATTCGGTAATGACTAAAATGTTTAAAATAGTTGTTTTGTTAAAAGTATCGTATATACTTTTATATGCATTTAGTAAAAAAACTGGCTAAGTGCGAGTCGGGCTCGCACACGACGGGTTCCGTACCACAAGGCAGAAACGCCGAAAAAAACATGTTTGTTGTATAGGAGCCCCCTTAAATATTTATTTTATTTTGTTTTTAGTATTTGTTGTTATAGCGGCAACAGAAATACATCATCTGTGAAAATTTTATCTGTATAGCTATCACGGTTCATGAGGTACAGCCTGGTGACAGACGGACAGTCGGGTCTTAGCAATAGAGGCCCGTTTTTACCCTAAAAGCTGTTATTTTGACATTACAAACAGACTTCAGTTTTATTTTTTTGTGTAGATGTAAAATGTATAGACATATACAAAATCAACTTGTAATACAGGACGATGAAGCGGTGCAGAAGATTCAACACAGCAGTCCTGTGACCAACGGTCATTCTCGTCTGAACGCCGAGTTTGAAGTGCTCACCTGGCTCGGTAAGGGAGCCTTCGGTGATGTATTGAAGGTACATATTTAGATTTGAAAACTTTACGCAGTATTATATTGACTCTGAACAGAACTAGCTGGGAGCAGTGGTGGCCCAGTGGTATAGGCCGCGACTTATGAGTTGTAGGTCGTACGTTCGAACCCAGACAGGCGCTTTACTTTGTGTAAATTATTTCATCACCACTGCTCTCAAAACGGTGAAGGAAAACATCTTGAGGAAACCGATATATCCTAGAACCAAAAATTCGAAGACATGTGACATCTACCAACTGCCGCACTGGGCCCGTGTGGTGGATTACGGCCCACTCCCTCCCACAGAGAGGAGGCCTGTGTCCCAGCAGTGGGAACATTATAGGCTGATTATGATGTAGGATGATGATGAATAGAACTATAGCGCCAGAAATTTGAGTTAATTTTCAAGCTATGAAATAAACTGAATGTCATACTTAACAAGGTTCAAATTCCATTGCAACTAAAAACTTATTAGGGCCTTTTTGTTACAAGTGGTCACTCAAAAATCAATTTAGAATACATTTCACTAAAGTAGATAACTGATTTAGTGGCGTTGGAATGTAATTATCTGAAATTATGAACACTGTTTTGATAAAAGTCGTGTACAGTTAAACCAGATACGCTTCGGTAATCTTCGTGTTTCGGATTTAGCATGAACCTCGCGCCCCAGAGTAACCCCGCTTAGAGGCAAATCTTCTAAGTTTTGTACTACCACGCTTTGTAGTAGTGCACAGCTATCATTGTTTGTTTTTCTGAAGTTTTATTTCCATCGGGCTACCTACTCCGGTCGCAGATCGTCATTCGTCACTCAAAGTTTTAAAAAGTATTTTTGAATTGCACAGAGTTGTTAAACAATAATTTTATAATCATGGTAATACCAAATAGGCAATTAATTCCGCTTATGTCATCAACATAAGGCTTCGATCAATAATAGTACTAGATGCCCGATAAGCGCTTCAAAAACGGCCCGAAAAATACGAGCACGAATACTTGTGTGCTCTTATTTCAAATTAGTATGGTCCAATCATAGCCAATGTTAAGACGTCAAAATGCCTCAGTGCGCGTTCAAAAGTTGTGTAAATAACCACCGTAACACCAAGATTTTGGAAGGAATATCTTTTTTCGGTAAGTTTTTATCATTAAATGTTTTTCATAAAATAGTAACACAATTAAATAGTAAATATAAATCAATAAGCAAATATTATGATTGTTTGGCCAATGTTTGCGACAACGCGCCAACTATTCTAACAAACATTGAAGCATTGAAATGTAATTCCAAGAACTACGTCTAGTTCCAAATTCGAGTTAGTACCAAATTGTCAACAAAATATTTTTAACCTTATTGCTTAGACGTTAAGTTTCATTTTAGAATAAATATTTTTGTACTTATTATAAAAATGACATTTTATTTTCAAGTGACATTTTAAATTTATTGCTTCGATGACAGAAGGACTTAAATATTAATCATTTGCAATCGTAATTAAACTTTATGTTAGAGTGTTAAGGTTTATAATAATCTGAAGTTGTTAATATTATTAAACTTTTTTCTATAGTTCGTAGTAAGAAATATAAATGTTTATCTGTGTGCAAACGTGGCCACTTTAGCGACTTATTTTTGTTCCTAATCATTCATCTAGTACTAGGATTATTGATCGAAGACATAAGGTGTAAATTGCAATAATTGACGCGATATTGTGAAATGCAACAACTATAACAGGAGGTCCATGTACCTCCTGCTTGAATGCCACTCAATAGAAAATGCACTTTTAGTTTAAAGTTAAATTGTTTTGCTAATTTGTTTGAATAACCACCTAGCTAAACTGACGAGAATTAATTGGCATTTTGAACTGCTTTCACAAAACCCACCTTAATAAAATTAATTGTGAGGCAAATTTACTATCAACTTAAATTGTCCGTATATTCAAATCACAACTGTCATTCTTTTACAGTTGTATAAAATGGCTATAATACGGCAAATTGACGTAGTTCGTCAAGTTTGCTTGCCCAATGAATGTTTGTATATCTAATGAATTACTTGTAGCGTATAGCCTAAAATAACTAAACGCACTGCTATCAGTTTTCCAATATAAACAGAACGTTCCAGGTAAAAAACAAGCTCGACGGCGGCTTTTACGCGATCAAACGCATCAAACTTAACCCGGAAAGCGTCCAGTTGAACAAGAAGATAACCCGCGAAGTTAAACTGTTGTCCAGACTTAACCACGAGAATGTGGTTAGGTATTATAACGCTTGGATTGAGTCCAGTGTTGAAGTAGATGAAGATGACAGTAGCATGGAGGTTGAGTTGCAGCATGTGAAGAGGCGGGGGGATAGTCTTCAAGGTACCTTTTTTTTTATTCTTCTATGTACAGTGTGGTGTTCACTATAATCTCTTATTAGGGGCTTAGGGTTTAGAGTAAAACTACCAGATTATCAGTAAGTACACAACAAACCAACGGGCATGTCCAGTCGCCACGGCGGGTAAACCATGACAGCTCGAGCAGTGTTGCCATTGAGTTGTGTGCTATATTTATTTGTATACCACATACAGTCAACAATAGACATAAGTATGCAGGATCGTCGGATATAGTTGAAGTTTAGTAAGAAACCGATAGAAGTTCTCGAATAAAATTTAATTTTAATAATAGAAAACAACACAGCTAATTTATCAAATTAAATTTCAATCGACAACATCCACCGGTTTCTTACTATTCTTCGACTATATCCGACGGTCCTGCGTACTTATCTCTTTTGTTGACTGTACATTAAATACAGGGTCAAATTTAATGAACTAGCGAAACTTTTTTAAAAGAGTAACGGTGGAGTTTCTTGCCCGTTCTTCTCCATACGAAAACTACCTTTTAGAATGGGCGACTAGAATCAATTCTATTTTATTTATCGTAATTTTTGACGTTCAAAAGTGCCTTTTATGTGCCTATTTGAAATAAATGCTTTGACTTTGAAACTACGCTAGCGTGATGGGTACTTATCGATATCTAAAGACGATAAAATAAAAATAAAACAAGATTTATTTTTGAGGCCAACAACCGCTTGTAGTGTAGTATGAGTTGAGAAAATCAGTTTTTCCATGTCTGTGAAATTAACACAAAAAAAAATCAAGTGCTATCTAGTGCTATAGCTAGTCGGCTGGACTGTAGCTACATCAATCATTGCGGCGCCATTTGTCATGGAATGGCGCAGTAATGATTGTTTGATTGTATTTCTTTTATTATTTTTTGTTGTGGGTAGTTTTAAGTATTACTAACACTAGTTTATAAGAATCATTGTTACTAACAATTGTGGACACCTTGGTCTGAAATGAAGTATTATTATTATTATTATTTATTATTATCTGCAGTAGATGGCCCAAAAAGACTCATAAAATTTATTTTTATAAAAAATTAATGACTTAATTTTATGAATTTTTATTTTTAGGTTTATATCGGTACCCATCACTTCTGCGGAGTTTAATTTGACCTTGTATAGAAAAAAACATTAAAAAATATAAAAAGTATGACAACATTTTTTTATTTCACGCATATTGTACAAGTGACACTAGATCGGTCTATTTGTTTTATGCAGGTCTTAGCCTTATACAGGAAACAGGTAGGATTTAATGACACTGTAAAATCAGTCCTTTATTTAAAACAAAAATTCATAGGTTTAAAAAAAGACGATTTATAATAAATTATGCTCCGTAGGCATCGTGGCCAAGTTAGGCCAGGATGTGAAGGTGGAGTGGTCGATGTCAGAAGTTCCTGTACAGAAGACGAACACCTCTTCTGACACTGAAGATGATGACGATGATGATGAACCGGATCCGTGGTTTACTATTATGAGGTCAGTACCAGTATAGGGGTATTACGAACAGGGTGTAAAGTTCACTCATACTGTATAGAAAATGGAGGATCCTCCGACCAGACGGGTGTTGTGTTTGGTGGGCAATTGCCCGATAATTGATGTCGGGACGTTGTATATATGTTAGTCGCGCGGTAAACTCTGCTTGCGCGATGCAGGATTTAGCGTGACGTCAGTATAATGCGTCGTTCGCATGTGGCGGTGTAGATGCCGCTACACCAGTACCATTGAGTAGTTTTTTTTTTTCAAAATATTCGGTTAACTTTCCCAGCCAGGTACACTCCGCATAACTCTCCGGGGAATACACGCGTGGTGATATGTTTTTGTTTACCAGCCACTAATGTGTGCTGCAGGAATAGACAATATTGTAAAACTTTTTATTTGCCGAGTACTAGGCTTTTGGCTACTTTGTGAAAGAAAATAAAGAATAACATGTATTTTGCAAGAAGTCGTAAAACAGAAAAAACTAATTAAAAAAGTGAAATGTTTTAACAACATCATTACAAACCTCCGAAATCGAAGTAACTTGTAGATCTTCAGAATCTTTTTTTTCAAAGTTTGCTTATAGCCGGGTCAGGAAATACACAAAAAAAAATTACATTAGTGCATTTATTTTATAATGACGTCGTCTCATTTGTGCAGAATAAACTAGTTTTCTTTATTTTCTTTCTTGAATTTTTTTTTTTCATATAAATCCCCAGACCAGAAGACGGATCAAGTTCCGGCATAGAATTCGAAGTAGGCTCCAATGCATCGCAGACCTTACCCTCGGAGGACGTAGTGGACGCGCCCCGCCAGCCGTCAGAACGGATGCAACAAGTCCTGTACATACAGATGGAGTTCTGTGAGAAGCATACCTTGAGGCAGGCCATCGATAGTGGACTGTCCCAGGAACATTTTAGAGCTTGGAGACTGTTCAGGTAATTTTTTATTATTCTATTCCTTGTGTGTTTTACTAAAATAGTTTAACTAACCCATGGACCTGTGATGTCTGATAAATAAATGTCGAATTATTATTATTTATTACTGGCCTCCGCCCGCGGCTTAGCCCGCGAGGTATGTCGATAAAAACTATCCTATGTCCTTCCCTGGGATGCAATCTAGAGCTCGAGCAAAAATAGAATAGCACCAATTAAGGTCACAGCACACTTTCCGGTTTGATACGTGTACCTTTACTTGTCTCATCAAATTTTTTCAACCCTATTGCTTAGATTTTAAACTCCATTTTAGAATCACTTTATTTTCAAGGTTCAAGCGACTTTATTTTTACATTTTCTCCCGTGATAGACAGTAGGACTGTCTAAAAAAACATGAATAATATTGGAAGTTCCAGTGCCTTAGGCATCTTCTGGGCACGCTCGTTCCATCATAGACCTCATCCATCGCTTTCCATTAGGCGTGATGGACGTCAAGAGCGGACCCATTCAGCAAAAAAACAATGAAAAGAGTTCCTTCCTGTGGAAGGACTTGAAGGAGTCCTTTGCCCAGCAGTAGGTCAGTATAGGCTATGTAAAAAAAAATGTGCAGTAATACCAATCGCCGCCCGTCGAGCAATGAGTTTTTATTCGTGATACTGTATTCTGAATTGAAGGCAGAAATAAAGGAAGCTTTAAATCCTTCTTTTATACATTTCCAGGGAGATAGTGGAAGGCCTGGCTCACGTCCACCAACGAGGAATGATCCATAGAGATTTGAAGCCAGTCAACATTTTCTTAGATTCTAACGACCATGTCAAGATCGGAGATTTCGGACTTGCTACTAAAGCGTTCACTGCTTTACCTGTGGACGGTACGATATCCCAATAATATATTTAATTTATTACAATTTATTTATTTAAGGATTGGCGTTTAACAGCACTGGATAGAGATAAGTGGAAGGAGGGAAGGGAGGCCTTTGCCCTGCAGTGGGACAGAAATGGCTGATAATAAATAATAAATATTTATTTAATAGCGATCCACCCTTGCTTGCAACATCGCAATATCTGTGCTGTTTCTAAGTTAAAAATTAATCTATCATACAAATAAACCTTTCGGAAAAATTGCTCGAATCATCAAAATCCATTGTGGAGTTTACAAGCAATAAGCGGTCATACAGACAGACACGAAAAATGACTTTATTTTTACTTTGTATACAGCATGTGTCAAAAAGTTTTTTTCATATTTAAGGGACGGGTACTATATGGGACCAAAATCGCTATCGCGAAAAAATAAAATCAGCCGCCACATACATTTGGGTCGAGTAGGTATTGAAGTTTTCTATGGGACAGTTTGATAATTTTTTAGAGAAAGTTGTTCAGTTTGATACTCTGTACCACACCCTTAAGGGGCCGGGGCGGAGCATGCGTAGTTCATACAAACGTAATACCAAAATAATTTGTAAATCAAACATATTCTTAATGTAGTGTGTATTTATTCCGATTGGATTACAGAATATCTACTGTGACTGATATTTAATGTACAAGTGTAAAACTTAAAAATCATTGATTCAATAATAATAATTGTACTTACCTAAGATATTTGCACGCCATGAAAACTGGCAGACATGTCGTGAGCCACTCTTATTTTAAGATCTTGCATGCAAGTATTATTTTAATTCTGTATGTATACCACATGTTCGAGCAAATAAAATTTCTTTCTTTCTAGGTTCCCAAATATATATTTTGAATGGACACTGATTTAAAGACGAGTTATGAGAAAAATCAGTTTTCTATAGAAATTTGAAATTCTTCATATCTCTAAGGCCGCTTTCACATTTAGGCGACTTTAGCAGCGCGACTGACGCGCGACCGTCGCCCAGTCAGAATAGGCTATTTGACAATGTAAAAAATAAGATCATAATTATTGACACTCGTATAGATTATCGCTTTTATAATCGATTTGCATAAATTTTACTACAAAACAATGTATTATTTATAAAAAAAAATCCCGAAAAAACTTCATCTTTTTAAATCTGGCGCCACGTAATCGAAAACGGTCTGGATTGGCTGAACTTAAGATGACGTCATGATTTAGTAAATTTCTGTCTATCGTTGACAGAACAGATGACTTTTGTCTAGTATCTCGACCGTTTCAACGTTTGTTTACGTGAATCGTGACGTCACGACGCCATATTGTTAAAGATAGCGTTTTGGCGGCTTATTTGAACAGTACATTTTTATTTACAATTTTTTAAAATAAAATACATTATGCAATTTGAAGTAATAGGTTTTTGTGGGCTCGTTAGACACCATTAAATAATCTGAGATGTTTATCAGAAACCAGTCAAATAGCCTATTTCATATTATAAACAGAAGCGTGCGTGAAGGTTTCTGCTTCTGCCGCGCTACTGTCGCGCTGCTAACGTTCTAATGTGAAAGCGGCCGAATTATGACCGCTTTTCCGATACATGCGGTATGAATTTACTTTTTATACTAAAGTACGATAAGTGTAGTTAATCTTTGGTACAATCATGTTTCAGAAAAGGCTAAACAGGAAGAAATGCATGGCTCACTTACTGGTCAGGTACGAAAACATTTTTACTAGAACGACGTAACTTTGCGCAGAAGGCTGCGCAATAAGATTTTTTAGCAAACAAATGGTGTCATGAGGCGAGTGCGAGTGAAAGAACATGCGCGAAAGTTCTTAGTGCCTACGTTCAGGCCCGCCAAATTACGTCGGTCGTGTTGTAATTCTCATAAACCGAAGACCCCGGTATGTTCTAGAACCAAAAATTCGAACACACGTGATATCTACCAACGCGCACTGGGTCCGCGTGGTGGTGAATTATGGCCCACTCCCTTTCACAGAGAAGACGCCTGTGTCTCAGCAGTGGGAACATTTTAGGCTGATTATGCCAGAAGAACCCTGTACAGCTATATCTTATGCGATGACAAAAGCTTTTCTCTTTTCCAGGTCGGCACAGCCCTCTACGTAGCCCCGGAGCTCCTTCAATCCAGTTCCAAGGTCATATACAACCAGAAAGTGGACATCTATTCTTTAGGCATCATCCTCTTTGAGATGTTCCATCCGACCCTGGATACGGGGATGGAAAGGATGTTGGTCCTCACAAATTTGAGGAGCAAAGATATTATCATGCCTAAAAGTTTTGAAAAAGACGATAATAGTAGGCAGATTCATGTTATTAGGTATGTATAAATTAATATTTTCAGTCTACCCTGCCGTGTCTGTCTGTCTGAACGCGATAAACTCAAAAACTACCGAACGTATTTTCATAATTATGGTTTTCAACAATTTACGGAGTGGTTTATGAGGAAGGTTTAGGTGTATCCATACTAATATTATAAAGGCGAAAGTAACTGTCTGTCTGTATGTTACCTTTTCACGCCTAAACCACTGAACGGATTTCGATAAAATTTGACAAAGAGATAGATTGCATCCCGGGGAAGGACATAGGATAGTTTTTATCGACATACCTCGCGGGCGAAGCCCCGGGCGGAAGCTAGTATTGTATGAACTCTTTATGATTCATAATGTTATCCATTTATGATTCTGCCAAAGTGGCCTTTTTAAGCCCCCTGTCCAATATAAAACCGTTGCGTAACCTTTATTACAGATGGCTCTTAAACCACGAGCCGAGTCTCCGCCCCACTTGCGCAGAACTCCTGGCCAGCGAGCACGTGCCTCGCGCGGTCCCTGAAGGCGCCCTATCCGGCCTACTGTCACACGCCCTAAGTGATAGGACAGCCAGAGGGTACCATAGATTGGTAGCAGCGTGTCTCGACCAGCGACCGACGCCCGTCGAAGACTATACATACCATAATGATATGAGGAGTAAGGCACACGATGTGCTGCTGAAGATTAAAGATGCTGTCATAAAGGTAACGTGTATAGTCTATTCAAAAAGTATCTGACGAAAATGTAAACAATTTGAAAAAAAAGACAATGTTTTTTTTTCAAGTTTGGTTAGAAGACATACATGTGGATGTCTATTTCTAGTGTCACTTGCATTTTGAGTGCTTAAATTTGATTATTTGAATACTTAAACCCGAAATTCTAATTTAAAATCACCTTATTAATGTTTTTTATTTGACAATTGAGGTAAATTTATAACCTCAATTTTTGGCTATACATATAAGTATTTCAATATTTTTTTTTAACTTATTTGCGCTGTCCCGTCGTCTTTCGCAAGCCCGTGCATCCACTTTTCAGTTTTGACCGAACCATATTTCAACTACCATGTATACGAAAAAAGTGGTGGGATACAAAGTTAAAACCTAAATATAGATGACTGTGTTACTATAATTCCCTTTATTGAGTAATTGTGTAAAAAAATAACCTGAACAGGGTTTGTTTACACTTTCAGCAGATACTTTTGGAACAGACATTAAGAAATGTGCTTATTGCGTAACACACAATACTTTTTATTTGGATAATACAACAAAATTCATTATATTCGAAAAATTTTCTACACCGTACGTCTTCCATCTGTCTCCATAAGCCGTTTCTCATGCTTGTGCCGATCAGTAAACTCCATGCGGTGTCTACGTTCGCCGAATTATGTTCGGGTCGGCTCGTTACGATTCGAGCTAAACCGAGGGACTTTTCCCGAACATCATTGGGTTAATTTATAAACATTGCTTGAAGTTAAGAGACGTTTAAACGTCAAAAATGTACCTATGTTTTAGTAGCAGTTAATCATTATTTAACTTTAAACAACGGTTAAAAATAAACCTCAGTATCTACATATGATTTTGCCGCCCGGCTGTGCCAAACCATGCCGACCCGAACAGTGTGTACCACCCCTAATACACCCAACAGGGATAATGACAACGTTTTTAACTCAAACTTAAAAAAAAAATGTTTGCAAATACATAGTGCAAACAATCTATAAAGTCTGAAAGTTTAAAAAAATGGCCAAGTTTTAAAACGTTTTAAAATAAGTGCTAGACAAGGACGGGACTACCATAGATGTGAAATCACGACTATGTAACGTCATACTAGCGCCATACATTGTCAGTAATGCGCGACAAGGACGGGAATAATCCCCACCAAAAACTTTTAAAGCGCGTAGCTTCACCAAATTTGCATTGATTTTTAGGGTTCCGTACCTAAAGGGTAAAAACGGGACCCTAATACTAAGACTTCGCTATCTGTCCGTCCGTCTGTCCGTCCGTCCGTCTGTCTGTCACCAGGCTGTATCTCAAGAACCGCGATAGCTAGACAGTTGCAATTTTCACAAATTATGTATTTCTGTTGCCGCTATAACAACAAATATTAAATATTTAAGGGGGGCTCCCATACAACAAACGTGTTTTTTTTCGGTGTTTTTACCTTGTGGTACGGAACCCTTCGTGTGCGAGTCTGACTCGCACTTGGCCAGTTTTTTGAAATTACAATTTTGTTCGAACATTTATAATATTAGTCATCAACCGTATTGTGCGATATTGAAGTCCTTATCAATGCTTTTGAAGTAGTACATAATTACGTAACCAGTGTCACATGACGAGGTGGCCGAGTGGTTAAGGCGTTGGACTGCTAATCCAATGTGCTCTGCACGCGTGGGTTCGAATCCCATCCTCGTCGATTCTTTTTGCATTTTTACTATTTTTATTTCACAAGTTTTTGGTAACTTGTTACTTTACACTGAATATACTTTTATAATATTTTTTTTAAATATATGATTGAAGCATTATGTGTATGAGTACTTTTATTGCTTCCTTTATTTTCATGGACTCCTTAAGGGTACCCGATACTTATCGCGACAAACACACCTCGCGGATTAGCGGCACTGAAAAAAAAATCAAATAATTTATTTGCTTAAATATGGGTACATGAAGTGATACTTAAAACAAAAGTTCTTTATACCATATCCTACTTTGACAGGTCCGCAAATAACGTCGATTATCAATAATATGAAATGTTTTAGTTTAAGCTTGATTGTTATACTTTTTTTTTTCTCTTTCTTTTTTTTGGTAGCCGTGTTGTGTTGTTCACACTCTTCTTACTTTCCAATCTGTTTTTAGAAGTGATGACTTGTAATTGGCTGTCAGTCTCACACGCTTTTTTTCATTCTGTTGGTTTTAGCTGTAAGTCATCCATAGTAAATAAATAAATAAAATATTTCTTACATAAATCATTAATTTATCTATTATTAGCTACGCCCCGCGGTTTCTACCGTATAAGTCTCGATCCTGTGGAAATATCGGGATTAAAGTATCCTATATACTAATATCCAGGTCATGGTCTGCCCATATGCCAAATTTCATCCAAATCCGTTCAGCTGTTTTAGTGTCACAAAGAAACATACAATAAAACAAATATTTTCTCTTTACAATATGCTACGCTATATCTGTTGTATCATCTGCCGGGCCTTTTCCCAACTATGTTGGGGTCGGCTTCCAGTCTAACCGAATGCAGCTGAATACCAGTATTTTACACGGAGCGACTGCCTATCTGACCTCCACAACCCAGTTACTGGGTAATACGATACCCCTTGGTAAGACTGGTGGTCAGACTTTCGGGCTTCTGACTGGCCCGTAACGACTGTCAAAGATCCAATGAAAGATACAAGTGATTTTCTGACACTGACAGGAAGTCAGCCTCAAATCGTAGCCTATTTCTCCCTTGTTCACAGGTCTTCCGTAGTCACGGTGCCTCAGAGTTCTCCCCTCCTTTGCTGATTCCTCGCGCCTCTGCCTGGGACCAATACCCCAATGCTGTGAAGGTCATGACGGCTTCGGGGTCCGTTGTCCATCTACCACATGATTTAAGACTGCCGTTTGCAAGGTATGAGGGATTATTATTTTAATCTGCATTTGCTACTTATTTGCGAAAAATGTAAACGTGAGTGTATGGAAAAATAACTTTACTTCCTACACAATAAAGTGCAGTTTACGCTACAACTTCAAACATTTTTATAACTTTTTCAATAGTGCTAGTCATTCTGAAATCAACTTAAGCACCATTAAAATAAAGTTGATATTTGTTTAACATGAAATAACATCAATTTGAAATATTTTGAATAGACTTTACAAGCCATGCAATAAAATGTAAGAAAGAAAATTTGAATTTCGCGGTTTCACTGCTTATTCACCTTAAGACAGTCGCCGTCACGTAACTTGACAAGGTTTTGGCGTAGTGGCAAGTACACACTGAGTGTACAGTCACGAGCACCAATATGTCAACACTTGGCAACTTTAAATTGCGATTTGTTCACGAAATAACGAATGCAACGTTGCAAACTTTACAATTACATATACCTATAGGTTCGAAAATACTATGTTCCTACTAATATAAAATTCCATTCAAAAATAAAGGAGAAAATCGCCTTTGAATAAAGCCAAGTGTATACATACTTTTGCTTGTGACTGTACACGCGCAAACACGAAAATGGTCACTTTTATTGCTTATAATTATTCTATGGTTAAAGTAATTTTCTGTCCTTGCCCGGAATGTTACCATTTTATAAATTTTATTATGATTATCAACATTCAGAACTAGGTATTGTATATTTATTTTATTTCTTATTATGTTTTTTTATATTGTCGGATGCTCCACCGGTTGGCCTCATCACGTCAACGCCGGCTGTCGCTGCAAACCAGCGCTGGGGCTCTGTAGGTCAGAAAGAATAGGAACGACTAACGACTCTTACCAAGTTACGTGCTGGCGACGACTGTAGAAGATACCCTATAATCTATACATGTTATTTTCGCAGGCATACAGCATACTCCGGAACGAAATACATGCGTCGTTTCGTAGTAGATCGCGTGTTCAGAGAGAAGCATGTGCAGGGGTTCCATCCGAGGGAAATTGTCGAGTGCGCCTTCGATATTGTTACTCCTAGGAATGGTAAGATATTATTTTCCTTCATTAAGGTATGCGCGGTCGCTGCATGCTGGTGGTCAGGATACCGGTTGAAGCCGTGGATGCTGGCTGGCTGGGTGACTAGCCGCTCTAAAGCTTGCGGGAGTGATGATGATGACGTCACGCTGGAGTAGATGCACGAACGCTGCGCTGACGTTCATTCTCGGGGTCACCAGTATAGAGCTATGAGGAACAGGTTGTAAAGTTCACTCATACTCTATAGAAAAGGGAGCATCCTCCGACCAGACGGGTATTGTCTGGTGGGCAACTGCCCGATGATTCATGTCGGGCCGTTGTATCTATGCTAGTTGCGCGATAAACTTTGTTTGCGCGATGCAGGATTTGCGTGACGTCAGTATGACGCGTTGTCCGCATGTGGCGTTGTAGATACCGCTACAATACCACGAGCATTCACATTCACGTAAACTTCAAACCGTAACGACAAAATTTTCGCGGTTTGATGCACCATTAAAATAAACTACTAGCTGTTGCCCGCGACTTCGTCTGCGATCCAGGGTGAAAGTAGCCTATGGGCTTACCCAGGTCTATCCGTGTGCCAAATTTCATCTAAATCCGTTTAGCCGTTTTAGCGTGAAAGCGTAACAAACATACAAACAAACTCAATAATTTACTAGATTTCGTCCGCGGCTTCGACAGTATGGAGATCGAAATAAAAAAAAAACTATATATAAAGCTGCCATCTTTCATGGTGATCGGTCAAAGGATGGAGTTTATCAATGTCATATATTATACCAGCATCCATTTTAAATAGATTCAAGGTTGTCGTTTAATTTTCTATTCCTTCCATACTCTGATGAGGATGAGGTGACGTCAAAAAAAAAAAAATATATCATCTGAATTGAGAACCTCGCTCCCTTTTTTGAAGTCGGTTAAAAACACTGAATTACGAAAACATCGAGTTATTACCGTTTATGCCCCAAAAAATCCCTCCTAAGGTTTTAATAATTTTATTTCCAGATTCTTTATGGCCGGACGCAGAACTGTTAATAGTGGCGAGTCGGGCGGCAACAGAAAGTGGCCTGAAAGTGTCGCTACAGTTGAACCACACAGAGTTGCTGCGGACACTGCTCCTGTCGTGTGGAGTCCCGCTGGACAAGCATGCCGATATATATCCGGTGCTTGTCGATGTTAGCTTTGGTAAGTTATCCGTTTCAGTATTGTAATGAAAAATATAGTGGTCTGTATTTTCTACTGATTAAAACACCAAGGCGCAACTCAGCATCATTTATTTGCCAAAACAAGAAAAGGAGGACCGTCATCTATATCTGTATTATTATATAAAATTCAAAGGTCTGAATGACTAATATATCAACTCACAGCCTAAACCGCTGGTCCTAGAGATATGAAATTTGGACGGTGTGTTCTTTATGAAAAGTAGGTATCCACTAAGAAAATGTTTCGAAATTCCACCCCAAACAGGGTGAAGGGAGGAGGGTGTAATTTCACGCGGACGAAGACGCGGGCAGAAGCTAGTCTTTTATAAAATAATCAAATCGTCACAAAAAATATTCGCTTCGTTCGGCTGTCCTCGGGATGTACTCGGTTTTAATGTATATCCGGATATGTCAGTGAGTGATGGCAAAGTATTCTGTTTGTGTTTTGTTTTCAATTCTGTCGGCACTCCCGGAGTGCCACTTTTTTTTTCAACCTGTATTGTCCCACTGGCAGGCAAAGGTCTACTCCATACCTTTTCATTGTTCCTCGTGTGTTTCTTTTCCGACCAATCTCCCGTACACGCATCTAAAATAAATTCTAAGTTAAACTTAAAGTTTTTATTTTTAACTAGCAGCGCCTCGCGGTTTCACCCGCGTAAGTTTCGATCCCGTGGGAATATCGGAATAAAAAGTATCCTATGTGTTAATCCAGAAAATGGTCTATCTATGTGCCAGTTTTCATCCAAATCTGTTCAACGGTGTACGCGTGATTGAGTAACAAACATCCAAACATCTTCACAAACTTTCACATTTATAATACTAGTAGGATTTCTTTTTTCGTCGGTATATTCTTTGTTACATAGATTTTTTTTTTCTCTTATTCAGGCCGCATAACATCGCTCCAACTCCAAACTCACTTGACATCTCTCTGCGTGACGAACCGCGACGTGTCGAACCTCCTGCGGCTCATGGAGGCGGACGTGACCGTGCACGAGGTGCGTGAGCTGGTCACGCCCTTCGTGAAGCACGCGAAGTGGAGCAAGCTCGTCTCGCACGCGGTGCATGACCTGGAAGCCGTGTATAGGAACGCTAAAGCGCTGGGCTGTGAGGTAATTACCCGAAATTACGAAAAAAAAAATACATTCTTATATAAATATCAACTAAAACTGTTTCCATCACCTAAATTAAAATTTATGGATTGCATGTTTTACAAAATAATGGATTACATATTACAACGTAGCGCTACAATGGCGACATTATTTAGCTAGTGGCCAGTAATCATAAAAAACCGGCCAAATGCGAGTCGGACTCGCACACAAGGCATAAAACACTGAAAAAAAGTTTCTCAAAAAAACTTAGCCCTTTAAATTTCAACTTTATTTTATTTTTATTATTTGTTGAGAAATACTTACATCATCTGTGAAAATTTCAACTGTCTATAGCTATCACGGTTCATGAGATACAGCCTGGTGACAGACAGATAGACAGACAGGCGGGTAAAATTTTGGCTTTTTAAAAGAAATGTTTTTATCGGCGTTTTTTTTTGCATTGTGGCACTTTGTGTGCGAGTCCGACTCGCACTGGGCCGGTTTTTTATTCCGCTTAAATTGTTTCAGTGCACAATGTCGGTAGCCCCTTTCCTGGCATACAACGCGACCCAACACTGTGGAATATTCTGGCAAATGTCCGTAGTAAGTAACATGGACCATAAACCCACTGCGAAACACCGGGCAGGTGACTTAATAGCGGCTGGTGGAAGGTAAGATAGAAAGAAAATACATTTATTTTTTCTCCTTTTGGCTTCGCACAGAGAAAATACATTTATTTATAACCCGGTTCATTAAAGAAAGGAATCTAAAATGGCGGTGCTTATCATGTTTTCTCGCTTGCACACTAGTGCCGTCTATCTCACTCTCGCGCGTACCGTATGCAGAAAAAAAATCTGTCTTAATTTGCTTTCAAGCTGTCTTAACGCGCTCAGTAATCCTTTTTACGAATTCCTTGTTATAGTTTTCTGTTATTTTTCCGTTACCTGTTTGTTATTTTTTTTTTTGACCATTCATCCTGAAAAAAAGTACCTACTGTTTCCGATGAAAACAACAATAACGATCTTATAATAGTAAATGGCGCCACGTGTCTTTCAAATTTTCAACTTTTACGCGCGCGAAGCCGCTGGCAGAAGCTAGTTTGAAATAAATACGGCCCGGTCATGTTTTTATTATTTTTAATTTGAAAAAAATCGACTTGAAATGTTATATGCTAACTGTACTATCTGTCAACGCAAGTACAAGCCGCCATTTAAGATTCCTTTCTTTAATGCATCGGCTTATAGCACAGACTAATAGGCATACAACATATTCTGCAAAATACCACACAAAAAAACTGTGTTCAACTGTAGAGAAAAAACAGCAATGTGTGCCTCATGGCTGCGCCAAATAGGCCTAGTTTAGCACAAAATCCCAGACAACTAGTGCCTGAGTCCTGACGCTGGTTTTTAACTGGACCTGAAGTTGTGAGGTGTCTGATGTAAACAAAAATACTGGCAATTAAAAGCGTTTACGCCGTACGGCGATTCATACAAACTTTCAAGCCCTTGTTTTTCGAAATGAATGAACCGATTTTAATGAAACTTCATACGCATATGCAGGGTACAAAGGTCTAAAAAGTTACTTAAGAACATTTTTTTATCTGACCTCCATAACCCAATTACTAGGTAATACGATACCCCTTGGAAAGACTGGTTGTCAGACTTTTGGGCTTCTGACGACCCGTAACGACTGTCAAAGATCCACAAATGACAGTCGGGACCAACTGCTTAACGTGCTTTCCGAGGTACGGAAAGGTCTTGATATGTAAAGATGGTCAACCATCCACGGACCAACCGCGGCAAGCGTAGCTTAACCTGATTAATCGACCCGTGCGACTATTATTACGTAGCCACAAGCCTCTCATAATACGAGTACATACTTTTAAATCAACAAGATAATTTTCCACAGATACGATGCTTTAGTATCGGAATTCTGGAAGGTAGCGCGAACGGAGAAGGACCACGACTGTTTCGAACTGAAGTCTAGTTCGGTCGGATTCTCCATGTCACTAGAGAGAATGGCCGCCATTTTGAAAAAGTTGGAGAGTGAAGTACCTTCTACACCACTGCCAAATGTAGAGGTATGTATTTTTCCCATAGAAGTATTTTACTATAGTATTTTATTATTATGCACAAGAGTTGGACTACTAATGAATATGGGCAACTATTGCTAAAGTCTATTCAAATCCAAAACCCTCGAAAACCATGAAAACGGCACCCATGACGCAAAATTTGAAAATTTTCGCAGCCGCAATCTTGGATTTTAATTTGGACCCAATATTTTGCCTTTAGCACCCTCGAAAACCATGAAAACGACACCCAGGATGAAAAAATTGCAAATTTTTGCAGCCGCGCCGCCGTCTCAGATTTTCATTTTGACCTCACTTTTGCCTTTAGCACCCTCGAAAACCATGAAAACGACACCCAAGACGAAAAAGTTGCAAATTTTCGCAACCGCCATCTGAATATCCCAATTCATTGAGACTTATTTTATTATTACATTTGGCTTTAGCTCGAGATCGAAAACCATGAAAATGACACCAATGATTATATATTTTTTTTTTTTTTTTTTTTTTTTTTTTTTTTTTTTTTTTTTTTTTTTTTTTTCTTTCCTGTGGCAACACTACAGCTAACAGCTGTTAAAAATTTGTTCTTGTAATTTTAATCTTAAATATTAAATTTCGTTGTTTTTTAGGCCTATTTCCAACTACTCCTCAAGTAAATAGGATAATAATGTGTATATTGTGTTAGATTCAAATAGCTAGTGCAAATTAAGTGTAAATATTTCTATGTAAATCGGTGACAGTTACCGGCGTAAGTGAATTTTGCATTGTCATCTTGATATCAGGTACAATACTCTATATTTTACTTGCTATTAGTTTGTTTACGTACTACAATTAAACCAGCAATTAGTTTGTTCATTTTTAGTAAGGCTTCTTATTGATGCCAATGACCTTTGAACGTAAACATAACCTTGCATTGGTTTGGTGACAGAACTCCTTAGAATTACATCAAAATTTCATTTTTCCTTTTAAACTAATCATCTTCTCTACTGCTGCCACAACTACCTTCTCTCTTCTAATTTCTTGTCGCTTCCTTACTAGTTTTAATCATGATTATGACTCGCAGCGCCCGTGCTCGCCTCGGAGAGTCCAAACTCAATGAGGCTTTGAGCGCCTTAAAGGCGTCAAAGGAGTCCTGTGACCAACTAATTAAGGAAATAGATGACAATGAAAGGGTGCTCTTTGATGCCCATGAAAAGAATAGGAAGTTAAAAATTGAAATGGCTCAGATATATAATCAATACACTGATGCCATAGAAGAACGGGATAGACTTCAACTTGTTGTGGACGGGTTCAGCCAGTGTAGCACAGAGTATGAACAAGCTCTTAGTCAAAAACATATATTACAACAGCAGCTACATGAGGCTCAAAGTCAAATAACACAACTTGAGACGACCAATCTTAACATCACCGCCTCGCTGAACCAAAGTCTGTTCAATGAGTTGATGCCTATTGCCCCGTCAATGGTTTCTACCATAAACCCCACATACACTATGGATTTGACAGCTGATGATGAATCAAAATCATATAATTCAATGAGGGTAGTAAGTAGTAAAAATAAACTTAAAAAATACATTAAAATTAATAAATACATTGTTAAAACACAAAAAATGGTAAAAAGACAAAAGTTCTTTATCAAAAACGTTAAATTGAATAGAGAAAGGTTGAATTTAATTAAACAATTAGACATGTATTCTTATAATTTGGAGCAGAGTACTAGGAAGTACAACATTGACACAGAGACCTTGCAATCTGAACTTGACCATCTACAGGTGAAACTTAGTTCAATGACCAACAAATATAATACCTCTGAAGACCTAATGAGGGAATATGTGTTGGCAATGAATGAGCTGGTAAACTCACAGAAAACCAACTGTGAGCATTGTCAAACACCAACCAATGTCACACCGGACCATTCATTGACAACTTGTAATACCACCTTAGTGCAGCCCTGTGTTGATTTGATAATTCCTTCTACTAATAGTTCGTATAAACAGTGTAAACAAACTTTAAATAATGATATTGTGTTATTTTGTGATGAGATCGGTAAGGACTTAGGACACTTGTTAACAGCTGAATATCCTGGACACTCAATAATAAATTACTGTATGCCTGGTTGTTCTTTGTTTCATATTATGAAAAAAATTATTAAATGTAACTTTACCCAGGATACAACTTTATTAATTTTTATGGGTAATAGGGGAAATGTAAACAAAGGAGAACTGCTCCAGTATCATAGAACATTATGCAATCTTAGTTTAAGAAAAGTTGTATTGTTTACATTCCCTTATAGTAACAGTTTGCCACAGGAAGAAAATAGCTTAAGATTTGAATTGAATATGACAATGCATAACTTGACATTTAATAATAACATGTTCCATTTAGTTGATATTAACAATTATGTTAGTAATAATTTCTATTTGACAAAAGATAGATATAACATTGTTATGTACTATCTTTCTGACTATTATAAAAGACAGATAGCTGTGTCGCTATCTTATTTTTTTTTCTATTACAGCCAAAAATTTGGCTAAACAACTTGCTTCTTTTGAGCAATGCAATGACATTATAAATAATTCTGCCAATAATTTGGTCTCTATTAATGACATTGCTAATAATTTAAATTAGAAATTAAGACAATAGAGGCAACCTCTAGCTATAATGTATGCAAAAAAAGCTTAAAATCAGTCAATAGTATCAACCTAGTGCATCAAAATATTCAAGGATTTATGAACAAAGAATTAGAAGTAGAATTATTTATGAATTTTAATAGTATTGACATACTTTGTATAACAGAACATTGGCTGAAAAGCCACCAGTTCTTGTTCAATTTTAATAATCATCAGGTTGGTAGTTCGTTTAGCAGAATAAATGCTATACATGGTGGCTCATTAATTTTAGTAAGTAACCAGCTCAAATTTAAAGATCGTATAGATATTGTGAGCCTATCAGTTGAGCGTACGGTTGAAATTGCCTGTGTAGAATTGGAGCACTCTATTGTATTAAGTGTGTATAGACCCCCTTCAGGATTGTATGACTGCTTTGAAAAGGTAATGGATGAAGTGTTACACAGGATTTGTAACTCAAACAAGTCCGTTATCATTTGCGGTGATTTTAATGTCAATTTATTAGAAAACTCAGGTTCTTGTAGTAAAATTTTAAGTCTGTTTCAGTCCTACAATCTTCTAAACCTATTTTTGGAGCCCACAAGAATAACCCCTACTAGTGCCACATGCCTAGATAATATATATACAGATATTATACCAAGCCACAAAGAAATTATAACTTTACTAGATTCTGATCATTGCGGGCAAAGGATTACTATTCAAAATCAAAACAAAAAAGTGGCTAAAAAGGATATCACTGTTAACCCCAAAACTGCAAGTCGCTTGGAGGCTTTTAAAGTTAAACTCATTGATAAATTACCAGTTTTGTCTATTCAGGCTGATCCTAATCATCTTTATGATAATTTTTTCAATGTATACTGTAAACAATTTGATTCCACCTTTATTCCCAAGACTATTTCGGTTAATAGTAATGCATCATTCAGTGATTGGGCTACCATTGGTATTCATAAAAGTAGAACACGGCTTTATGAACTGTACAATGAAAGGACTTATATTAACACTGATGAATTTAATTTGTATGTTAAAAATTATTCAAAATTATTTAAAAAAGTTTGTTATATGGCCAAGTCACGTTATTTGGGTTCAAAGATTAAAAACAGCAGTAATGTAATTAAAACGACTTGGAATATTATTAATAGTGAAACGGGAAGATCTAGTAACCGAAATACTGACTACAGCCTGTCTATTAATGACAACATAATAAAATCAGACACACAAGTCGCCGAGGCATTTGAAAATTTCTTTTCGGATATTCCCGTTTCAACTACTAAATCACTAAACTCATCACCTTCTGTTGCTGAGTCTTTGCTTAAGGAAAATGTTAATGGTTGCGATTCGGAATTTCGTTTTGAATATATTACCTGTAGAGATATAATTAAAACCTTTCACACTTTAAATGTAAAAAAGACTGCAGATCTGTGGGGTAATTCTGTAGAAGTAGCCAAGTCTATTATTGACATTGTAGCGCCTACTCTAGCTGTTATCTTTAATAGTTGTATTGACAATGGGGAGTTTCCTGACCTTATGAAAAATAGTAAAATAATACCTTTGTTTAAATCAGGTAGTACATCAGACCCCACAAATTATAGACCTATTTCTGTACTACCTACCTTTAGTAAAATTTTTGAGAAATTAATTTTAGACCAAATGCAAAGATTTTTTAATAAACATAAATTATTACATAGCAAACAGTTTGGTTTTACAAGGGGTCGTTCAACTACTGATGCCGGCGTTGAACTATTAGGACATATTTATAATGCATGGGAAGATAAATGCGATGCCTTGGGCATCTTTTGTGATTTGTCCAAGGCATTCGATTGCGTTCTTCACGAAACGTTAATCAGGAAACTCCGCCACTACGGGATCCGAAACACTGCTCTGGATCTTCTTATTTCATACTTGAGTAAAAGGATTCAGAGCGTTGACGTTAATGGAAAAAGATCACCCGGATCTATAGTAACAATGGGAGTCCCACAGGGCTCAATTCTTGGTCCTTTCTTGTTTCTCATTTATATTAATGACTTGCCGTACCTCATAAAGGATCATCATGATATAGTGTTGTTTGCAGATGACACTTCTCTTTTGTTTAAACTTAAACGTCAGCAGTTGGTTACTGACGATGTAAATAGCGCGATCTCGAAAGTAGTCCACTGGTTCAATGTTAATAATTTGCTTCTAAACGAGAAGAAAACCAAATGCATTAAGTTTGCGCTACCCCACGTAAGGCAGGTGAAAACTAATGTATTGATAAAGGGCGAGGAATTGAATCCTGAAGACAACACAGTATTCCTGGGCATAACTTTGGATGCTAAGCTTCAGTGGGGTCCACATATAGATAAATTGTCAAAAAAGCTAAGTTCTGCAGCATACGCTGTTAGAAAAATTCGTAATTTAACTGATATAGATACTGCTCGTTTAGTGTACTTTAGCTATTTTCATAGTGTAATGTCGTACGGTATTCTATTGTGGGGAAATGCCGCCGATATTCAGACTATCTTTGTTTTGCAGAAGCGAGCTGTTCGATCAATTTATAAATTAAGTCCGAGACACTCTCTCAGAGACAAATTTAAAGAGATTAATGTAATGACTGTGCCTTCTCAGTACATTTATGAAAATCTTTTATATGCCCATAAAAATATAAAATTGTTTAAAAAATACAGTGATATCCATAATATAAATACTAGAAACAAACACAAATATGTTGTACCTACAACCAGGCTCAAGAAAATAGGTGGCTCGTTCAGATGCCAATGTATACGCTTTTACAATAAACTACCAAGCCACGTTCAAGATTTAAGCCTTAATAAATTCAAATCTTTCATTAAACGTAAGTTGTGCCAGAAAGCCTTTTATACCGTTAAAGATTATATTGAGGACAAAAAGGCTTGGGATTGAGCTGCTTCCAATTTCTGCATTTTGAATGATTTTTTTCTTTTTTATATACACATTGACATTGATGATTTTTTTTTTTAAACAATGACATTTGCTTACTTTGTAAAGTATTATATTATTTTTTCATTGTGAATGTGAAGACGATGTGGGTCATTTTACATATATATATATATATATATTTTTTTTTATTCTCTCTGTTCTGTTTTTTTTTTCATGGTCTGGCAGTTTGAGTTATTTATGTGGCCTACCCAAATGTCCTTTCTTTGGTATTGTTCGTCGAATCGTTGAGCTCCTTAAGTCTTGAGTTGAGCTGCACGATTTTTGACAAATGCGTGCACTGACTGGACAGGTCCTCTCAATCTGTGTGGTTCTTTCCTCAAAAGACCACCTCAGACATCGATCTACATGGTCTTCATATAACCTGACCAAGATTATGTCTGGACTTTAAAAGAGACTGTGACCTCTGAGTTTGTTTCGGCCTTTCTTCTCAGAGTAGTCAGATAGGAAACGCCGACTTCATCTAGTTTTAAAAAAACATGATTGACGTGTAAAAGTGTTTGTACAAACCTACTTACAAAATAAAAATCATCATCATCATCATCATCATCATAAAAAAAAATCACTGCCGCCATCTTGAATTTTAATTTTGAGCTCATCATTGGCTTTAGCACCCTCGAAAACCATTAAAACTATCTCTCTCTCTGTTTTTATATTACAACTCCATTACAACCCCCAGCCTGGTCTCATATGCGTTTGCGTGTGGGGCACGGCGGGCTCTGGGCGTGACGGGCAGGCGGCCGCGCGCCGCGCGCAGCTGGCGCGCGACCTGTGGGCCGCCGGGCTAGCCGCCGCCGGCTGGCCCACCAGCAGTAGTGACGCGCACGAGCTGGCGCGCGCCGGGGTCGTGCTGCTGCAGGAGGATGCTACTGTACGGGTGGCGTGCTGGGATGGAGTCAGGTACATATGCAGCTGGCGCGCGACCTGTGGGCCGCCGGGCTAGCCGCCGCCGGCTGGCCCACCAGCAGTAGTGACGCGCACGAGCTGGCGCGCGCCGGGGTCGTGCTGCTGCAGGAGGATGCTACTGTACGGGTGGCGTGCTGGGATGGAGTCAGGTACATATGCAGCTGGCGCGCGACCTGTGGGCCGCCGGGCTAGCCGCCGCCGGCTGGCCCACCAGCAGTAGTGACGCGCACGAGCTGGCGCGCGCCGGGGTCGTGCTGCTGCAGGAGGATGCTACTGTACGGGTGGCGTGCTGGGATGGAGTCAGGTACATATGCAGCTGGCGCGCGACCTGTGGGCCGCCGGGCTAGCCGCCGCCGGCTGGCCCACCAGCAGTAGTGACGCGCACGAGCTGGCGCGCGCCGGGGTCGTGCTGCTGCAGGAGGATGCTACTGTACGGGTGGCGTGCTGGGATGGAGTCAGGTACATATGCAGCTGGCGCGCGACCTGTGGGCCGCCGGGCTAGCCGCCGCCGGCTGGCCCACCAGCAGTAGTGACGCGCACGAGCTGGCGCGCGCCGGGGTCGTGCTGCTGCAGGAGGATGCTACTGTACGGGTGGCGTGCTGGGATGGAGTCAGGTACATATGCAGCTGGCGCGCGACCTGTGGGCCGCCGGGCTAGCCGCCGCCGGCTGGCCCACCAGCAGTAGTGACGCGCACGAGCTGGCGCGCGCCGGGGTCGTGCTGCTGCAGGAGGATGCTACTGTACGGGTGGCGTGCTGGGATGGAGTCAGGTACATATGCAGCTGGCGCGCGACCTGTGGGCCGCCGGGCTAGCCGCCGCCGGCTGGCCCACCAGCAGTAGTGACGCGCACGAGCTGGCGCGCGCCGGGGTCGTGCTGCTGCAGGAGGATGCTACTGTACGGGTGGCGTGCTGGGATGGAGTCAGGTACATATGCAGCTGGCGCGCGACCTGTGGGCCGCCGGGCTAGCCGCCGCCGGCTGGCCCACCAGCAGTAGTGACGCGCACGAGCTGGCGCGCGCCGGGGTCGTGCTGCTGCAGGAGGATGCTACTGTACGGGTGGCGTGCTGGGATGGAGTCAGGTACATATGCAGCTGGCGCGCGACCTGTGGGCCGCCGGGCTAGCCGCCGCCGGCTGGCCCACCAGCAGTAGTGACGCGCACGAGCTGGCGCGCGCCGGGGTCGTGCTGCTGCAGGAGGATGCTACTGTACGGGTGGCGTGCTGGGATGGAGTCAGGTACATATGCAGCTGGCGCGCGACCTGTGGGCCGCCGGGCTAGCCGCCGCCGGCTGGCCCACCAGCAGTAGTGACGCGCACGAGCTGGCGCGCGCCGGGGTCGTGCTGCTGCAGGAGGATGCTACTGTACGGGTGGCGTGCTGGGATGGAGTCAGGTACATATGCAGCTGGCGCGCGACCTGTGGGCCGCCGGGCTAGCCGCCGCCGGCTGGCCCACCAGCAGTAGTGACGCGCACGAGCTGGCGCGCGCCGGGGTCGTGCTGCTGCAGGAGGATGCTACTGTACGGGTGGCGTGCTGGGATGGAGTCAGGTACATATGCAGCTGGCGCGCGACCTGTGGGCCGCCGGGCTAGCCGCCGCCGGCTGGCCCACCAGCAGTAGTGACGCGCACGAGCTGGCGCGCGCCGGGGTCGTGCTGCTGCAGGAGGATGCTACTGTACGGGTGGCGTGCTGGGATGGAGTCAGGTACATATGCAGCTGGCGCGCGACCTGTGGGCCGCCGGGCTAGCCGCCGCCGGCTGGCCCACCAGCAGTAGTGACGCGCACGAGCTGGCGCGCGCCGGGGTCGTGCTGCTGCAGGAGGATGCTACTGTACGGGTGGCGTGCTGGGATGGAGTCAGGTACATATGCAGCTGGCGCGCGACCTGTGGGCCGCCGGGCTAGCCGCCGCCGGCTGGCCCACCAGCAGTAGTGACGCGCACGAGCTGGCGCGCGCCGGGGTCGTGCTGCTGCAGGAGGATGCTACTGTACGGGTGGCGTGCTGGGATGGAGTCAGGTACATATGCAGCTGGCGCGCGACCTGTGGGCCGCCGGGCTAGCCGCCGCCGGCTGGCCCACCAGCAGTAGTGACGCGCACGAGCTGGCGCGCGCCGGGGTCGTGCTGCTGCAGGAGGATGCTACTGTACGGGTGGCGTGCTGGAATGGAGTCAGGTACAAACAGCAAAGTCATTGCAAGCGATTGTCACATTATGTGTCACGCAAAAACCCTGGAGTTTCCCAGTACGGACAAGTCGGAACTGATAGGTACCGATCGGTGCAAGTAAAAGAGTCCCATACCGACGACATTCAAATACAATTTGTCGAATTTAGCTTAAACATAAAACAGTTTCTTGGCAACAAACTTAATAATAATTTTAATAAGCAGTGATATTTAGTTAGTTTACTTTCTTCAGACTTACATACTTGACGTTTTATTATTTGTGTTTTTTTTATTTCATAAATACCCATATTATATGTGAGAACGTAATCATATTTGAAAAAAAAGTTCTCTACTTTTTTCTATAGGCAAAGCATTCCGGACGACAAATAAAGAATTCCAAATCCATAATTACCATAATCCGTGCTTTATTTTCTCTCTGACCACTATTGGTACAGTTTCCATAATATTTAAAATGCCCGTTCTTACTATCTTATTTAAATCACATCTTTTTTTTTCCTTACAGGTTGAAAGAACACAAAGTGCCATACATCGATGTTTTAGACTTTATCAAACAAAAACTCAACCCGGATACTGTTAAGAGCCCTGAAGGTAAGTGGAAAATAGTAACAGATTTTTTATCCTAATATTTTAGGGCCTCGACTTACGAGGTATAGGCCGGGTTTGAACCAAGACAGGCACTTTATTTTATGTAAATTATTTTTTCGCTACTGCTCTCAAAACTGAAGAAGAACATCTTGAGAAAACCGACATGTCCTAGAACTAAAAAATTCAAAGATCCACCGCACTGGGCCCGCGTGTTGGATTACGGCCCAATGCCTCTCACAGAGAGGAGGCCTGTCCCAGCAATGGGAAAGTTGTTGGCTGATTATGCTATGCTTATATTTTACGTAACGTACCGTAGGCGTAGTGTGGGTAGGCCTTCCACAAGGTAGACGGACGACCTAGCGTAAGTCGCGATAATCTGATAGATGCAACAGCCTTTTTTTTTGGGTGCCAAATTATGAAATGACTTCTCCCGCTCTGGGCGGAGCGGGAGGGCGTGTCAGACTTTTACCGACTAAAACCCACCCGTGTTCCTTCAGTTGCCCGTGCCAGGGGCCACGGTATCTCTTTCGAACAACCCGCGACCCTGGCAAGCATCGCATTGGCCCTAGCGGACGCCGTCAGTTAGTGCTGACATCTCTTTGAGGGGCGTAGAACACAACGCGCCGTCGACCCGGGCCTGGTCCTTACCGGACGGCGAGCTGTAGATGCGACACCCTCAGGACCAGTCGATGTGGGGACGTTTCGGAGGCCTATGTCCAGCAGCTGACGTCTTTCGGCTGAATAAATTGATAAACCAAAATCTATCCATATGACGTTTAGGTATGGCCTAAGTTTATACAGGACTAGCTGCGCCCCGCGGTTTCACCCGCACAAGTTTCGATCCCGTGGGAATATCGGGATATAAACTATCCTATGTCCTTCCCCGGGATGCAATCTATCTCCCTGTTAAATTTTATCGAAATCCGTTTAGTGGTTTAGGCGTGAAAAGGTAACATACAGACAGACAGACAGAGTTACTTTCGAATTTATAATATTATAGTAAGCATGTATCTATGAGGCAGCATTGAAGCGCAAACTAGTACTACGAATTCAGCACAAGGTTCGAAGACGCCCAAGAAAAATAATATATACTTAGGTTAAAAATCATATAACCGTGTAGGTTACTGACACTTTTATATGAAACAGCCGATTTTTTTTACCGATTTTATTACGCTGGAGTGCGTAGAATCATGCGCTGAATTCATGGTAACGGTTCGGGCGTCGATGTCCTTTTCATTGCGTATGTCAGCTATTTTAACGTCACCAACAAACATACTTCAATATAAAATAAATACCAGCAGGTACAAATCGTGCACTGAGCTGGTCTGAAACTGAGAAGTCAAACTGCAGTCAAACGACATCTGTCACCTTCATCACTGCTAGTGAGAGAATGAGCAAAAACTCCAAGAGGCATTGTGAGAACCAGGTCAGTGAAATTAGCATCCTTTTACAGCTGTGGTGGTAATGGAACGCAAGGTGAATTATTAATTGTGTTGATAGTTACTGGTCAAAACCAGTAGTTTTGAAAAAAAATATGCGTTAGTTTAATTATCAAAGTTGCGTGTATTCGCTATCTTGATAAATTATAAAGCTTAAGGAGGTTCCGGGAACAATATTTAAATTAAGAAAGATCGAGAAATAGTTATGACGTAGCGTTTATACGTGCATTTCGTGCCCCGAAATGTCACTATTAGTCCTTTCTGTGCGTAAATTAAGTAAGAACTTGCAACACAACTAGAGTACGGAATCGCCGAGCTCGCAGCGGCTGAACGATTATAATGGGTAAGTAGTACCCGCGCTTATGGACATCTGAATTATCAGAGGTATTGCAGTAGCTTTCCTATCACAGAGACAAAGCTAAAATATCCCATGCACATCGAACTTCTTAAACTGTTTCAGACATAAAAATAATTTTGTTCCTTTTCAAGGCTGAGGTATCCTTCTAACATAATAGATATTTTTTTCTTTCTTCTCCACAGATTAACACACAAATAACATCGATCCTAGTATCCTTAGGCCTGCAGCCCGTACTAAGTCGGGTCCGGGTCAACGTCCTCGCGCTGTCGTGCGAAGCGTCCTGCGTGCGTATGTTAGCGGCGTCGATAGGCGCGCCGCTTGATGTCGATGAACTGGCGCACGCGTTTACGCCGGTTTACGAAGCGTGAGTATTTAGATATACAACATAACATCACGCCTTACTCCCCGAAAGGTTAGGCAGAGTGGTACCTATGGTACACTCACATTTCGCCAGTTATGAGGAACTCCCGTGTAATGAGGAGCGAGCCTATTGCCATCAAAAGAACCACAGAAAAATCCAGACTGGCGGAAAAACCCAGTAACACTTTACCCAACCTGGGAGTCGAACCCAGGATCTCATGCTTAGCGGTAACGCTTGCCACCACTACACCAACGAGGCAGTTATTATTATTTAATCTAGAAACAAGATTTTAGAGCAAACCAATATAAAATCCTTTCACAAAGTATATAAACATAAAATAAAACAATTTAGAAGAAAAAAAAAAAACTTAAGTACTGCAATATGTTTCAATGACCTATCATTATAATAACAATACAATTATAATAAATAATCTTATATATAAAAATCTCGTGTCACAGTATTTGTTATCGAACTCCTCCGAAACGGCTTGACCGATTTTTATGAATTTTTTTGTGTATATTTGGTAGGTCTAAAAATAGGTCGTAGACTATTTTTTATACCCCTAGGTGATAAGGGTGGCCCTCACCACATTTTTTTTTAAACGAAACTTACGCGGGTGATCCCGCGGGGCGCTGCTAGTTAATCATAATTTAAACATTAATTAATAAAAAATAATATCTGAACAAATTTACATTGACTAAGACAATCATGAATAACAATGTCAATTTAAAGAACAATAAGATTGCTTTGGTCTCATTGGAGAGTGGAAGATCCCATTTGTATATAACCTGTTATCATTACTGCCCTTTATAAATAAATACATTTGCTAACTATACAAAAGTACATAAATAACGAGTTCAAGAAACATAGGGCGATAAGATAACGATGTATAAATAAATATAAATGCATGCCGTTAAAGTTGCAGGGTTTAAGTTCAATAAATGCATTGATAACGACTGGGATTCTATTTAGATACTTACCAGTATGAATATTACTAAGGGTGAATTTTTTCCACTAAACTTTTATACCTAGAACAAGTCTTAAGGTCATATCACATGTATCAAATCAGAAAGGGATCGGCACCGTATCACCTTTCGCCTCGCCGTCAAATAGGCGTCAACCTAACGTAAGCACGTAACCAAAGCGGATCAGAAGCTGATATGTCGACTCGGCTACGGCTAGGCGACGCCGTGCTTACGGCTCGCCGACCGCTGGTTGATGGTGCAGCAGGCAGGCCGGAGGGGTGAGAGGTGGACGAAGAGACGTAAGCTCGGGTACGGAGAGACGTAAGTGCGGGGACGACGAACCGTAAGCGTGGGGACGACGAGCCGTAACGAGGCAAGGCGGTTACGTTACGATTCCGATTAGTGTCCGTTGCAGTAGGGAATTTCATACAAAGAATACTGAACGGCTCGAGTTAATACGGTGCCGATCCCTTTCCGGTTTAATACGTGTGCTATGACCTTCATCCTGAGCATAAATTTTTAATTTTTTGACAGTCTTTCCATGTTAGAACTGTCAGACGTCTATTTTTAATCCACGGATAAAATATATCTGACCTTGGTAAAATTAGCCCTTAGTAACAAATATCTTACTGTATAATGTAAGGCGCTACCTCGAAAATAAATCGTAGCGACTGACCTACGAGTACTAAGCGAGCGAAAGTGATGCAATTACTTTTGAAGCGCAAAAGAAGGGAGATGGCTATAATGTGCGTGCGCTCGGATTAAAACGACGTATGAGCCAAAACGAATTTACTCCTTTTTTAACAAAATAAACGAATTAAATTTAAAACTACTTTAAGTAAACTTTGATATGATAATTCTCTATGTTTTAAAGTAAATTCCATTGAATAACTCTTAAGAGTTACGCCGTATGTCGAAAAAAGTAAAAAAATTGATATAACTTTGCAATTTTTTTGTATCGAGAAAAATTCATTAAATCGTGTAATCCTTTTACGTGATACTAGACCAAAGAGTCAAAAATCATATACCAAAATGTTAAATCCCTATTCCACATACTTAACAAGTTACACGAAATAGAAAAACCATTTTTTTTTCAAATTATCACCTAAAAGAAAGCCTATAGGCAGCGACTTCCTTCCAGAAAATACTAACCCCAGTTTTGGCGTATTTGAATGATCGCCTCGTTGGTCTAGTGGTGGCAAGCGCTACAGCTGAGCTTAGAGATCCTAGGTTCGACTCCAGATCAGGCAAAGTGTTATTGGGTTTCTCCTCAGTGTTATTGCTCAGTAACAGCCCTGGATCTCTGCCCGGTTGATGACAATTTCATGCTTCTGGACTTAGCGGTTTAGGCTGTGCGTTGTCGCAATGAATTAAAGATTTTTATATTACTTTATAAAAATGGAGGCCTATGTCCAGCAGTGGACGTCTTTCGGCTGAAATGATGATGATGATGATATTACTTTATTATTTCCAGATACCCAAAACGTCGCAGCATACTCGAGGATGCTCTCCAAGAGCTAACAATATTAGCTAAACAGAACCACCAATGTAGAGCGACAGAGGAAACTCAACTTTATGCTCTTTACTCCATACCTGATTCGTTATGTCGATTAATTACGTGACCAACGGTACTTAGGGTAATTATATGCCGAAGATGCCTCACTGCAATACCTCGAGATCGCGGTTTAGCTCGGTACCTCGAGATAGCGGATTAGCTCGCTACCTCGAGATCGCGGTTTAACTCGCTACCTCTAGATCGCGGTTTAGCTCGGTACCTCGAGATCGCGGTTTAGCTCGTTACCTCGATGTCACCTCCTTGTAAAAAAAATGCATGCTATGCTAGCTAGTGAGGTATTCTTCGGCATGTGCGTGCGTATATATACCTCATAATACCTCACTGCGATACATCGCGGGCTGCTTAGGAGTTTACCTCGATACCTGGCATCTGCGTACGTGTTTATTAGCATGCATTTGTTTTACATGGAGGTGACATCGAGGTAGCGAGGTATTGGAGTGAGGCATCTTCGGCATGTAAATACCCTTAGGATACTATAATGTTCAGGAAACGATGGAATGAGTGCCAAATGTTTATTGAAGTGGAAATTTCTTTAGCCGCGTTGGGCATTTTTTGAAATGGGAAAAAACCATTGAGCTCGCTACACTGTTAAGCTGTTTATAAGACGATTAAAAATATACACACGTAATTGTTCAAGTTTTCACTTCTGTCGGCACTCCCGGAGTCCCACTTTTTTTTTAAGTCTCTTTGGTTGTGTTCGGCTGTCCTCGGGATGTACTCGGTTAATGTATATCCGATATGTCAGTGAGTGATAGCAAAGTATTCTGTTTGTGTTTTGTTTTCACTTCTGTCGGCACTCCCAGAGTGCCACTGTTTTTTTTTTTTTAATGGCTTGCGTTAATGATACAATACCAGCCTATTATTGTCCCACTGCTGGGCAAAGGCCTCTTCTCATACAGAGAAGGCACGAGCATTTATCACCACGCTTGCTCAAGACGGGTTGACAATTTCAGACTTAAGAAATTAATTTTTTTCCAAGTCAAATGATGGTAATTCGGTAATCGAATGTTTACCACCGCTTTTGATTGATTTGTGTAAACTAACTAAAAAAGGTGTAAAAAATAACTTAAAAATTAAAAAATACGTTATTGTTCAAGTTTTCACTTCTGTCGGCACTCCCGGAGTCCCACTTTTTTTTTAAGTCTCTTCGGTTGTGTTCGCCTGTCCTCGGGATGTACTCGGTTAATGTATATCCGATATGTCAGTGAGTGATGGCAAAGTATTCTGTTTGTGTTTGGTTTTCACTTCTGTCGGCACTCCCAGAGTGCCACTGTTTTTTTTTTTTTTAATGGCTGGCTTGAATTTATTGTGACACAATACCAGCCTATTAGTTTCCCACTGCTGGGCAAAGGCCTTTTCATACAGAGAAGGCACGAGCATTTATCACCACGCTTGCTCAAGACGGGTTGACAATTTCAGGCTTAAATTTATTTTTTTCCAAGTCAAATGATGGTAATTTGGTAATCGAATGTTTACCACCGCTTTTGATTGATTTGTGTAAACTAATTAAAAAAGTGTAAAAATAACTTATTGTAAGCATTTAATATTTTTTAATAGAAATAATTATGTGTACGTAAATGTTTTGTGTTGTATTGAAATTTAATTTATTTGTATCTTATCTAGTTTTTTTTTTTTGTTCTCTTCCGTTAGGTACAATACGACCGACGTAACTTGGCGGGCCCAAACTTTGCGCAGGAGGCTGCGCAGTAAGATTTTTTAGGAACCAAATGGTGACATGAGGTGAGTGCGAGTGAGAGGACATGCGCGAAAGTTCTTAGTGCCTATGTTCAGGCTCGCCAAGTTACGTCGGTCGTATTGTATATCAGGAAAAAAATAAGTTATCCCTTGTCGTCGCTTCAGTTCTCGCACCTCGTAACTCAAAAATTACACGCGTACGCAAAATACGCGCTCGGACGTGGAGTTGCGGACACCAGACCGTTATAGAGTACAATTTTTTTTTTTTTTAGTTTATATTCGACTATAGAACCCTTCATTGCATGGTCCGACTCGCTCGTGGCTGGTTTTTGAGTTCGGCGATGTTGTTTAGAACGTGAGCGGCGTCTTTAGCTTCTGGATACTTTTACTACTTCGTACATACTTAAGAGTGTTCATCCAGCGCGGGCTGGCAACGTCGCATTTCTAATGGTATTTAACTACACGTGGAAACTTGTAATTGACCTTATTTTGTTTTTGTTCAGTTGTAAGTTTTCCTAAAATATTTTTTGAAATGTAAACCAAAGTAGGTACCTACCTACATTTTTTTACAGCCAAGTATAGCTAGATTGCACTAGAAATGCGACGTTGCCAGCCCGCGCGGGATTAACGCTCCTAACTCTCGTCCAGTATTACATAAAATGAGATCTTAACAATTTAATGAAATAAGTAACTATTTTTGTAAGCAAATAATGTCAACACTTTGTTCGATAAACAACTAGTATTGAGAGACAGCGTTTCACCTACCATTTGTATACGTACAGTCCTTTCACAGCTATTTTACAGCTGAAATCAACCTTATAGCAACGACCATAAAGATCACTGTGATGCAAAATCAGAAGTAAAATAACCGAAAAGAACTGCAAACCCTGACTTCAAAAGTACTTTATTCTAATCGTGTCTAACTGATATGTGACAGGAAAGCATTCTCTCATTATTATTTGTATAGATTAGAAGAAAACCCGTGAAAACTAATCTCAACTACGTGTACTGAAAATAGTTTATTTAACCTTAAAGCGATTTTGTTCATCTGGTTATAACGTTTGCACTACTAAACTGTCGAGCCATTTTCGGTGAGATTTGGTAGAAACAGGCTCTTTGCAAAAAGAAAGAAATTGGGATTCTATTCTCAATTTCATGCAGGCCAAAGATTTGAATCGTTAGATTTGCACTCACCGTACTTAGGTCTCGCGAAGAGTGAGCTCACACATCCCCCATGAAACGATAGTTACGAGTCCAGTATGAGTGAGTGAGAACAATACTATCCAAATGTCGTCAATGACAGAGAAACGTGACCTTGTGACGCGGTTGAATCTAACGATTTAAATCTTTGATGCTAGCAAAGCCGAAGGCATTTATTTATTTAATTAAGTACTGCCACATCACATACATACATTTAACATACTTTATGGGCATTTGTTAAGAATAACAATTACTTTTTATTTTTAGTTTTTCCCATGACTTTGATAATATCTTTAAGCATATTGTTACAGTGAATGTCCGATATCAGTGAATGATAAGATGCACCGGTTTTTATCGACAATCAATAATTTCAATGGTGTAAGTTAGAAATTGTTCTTATAATTTACTTGAATCGGGGTTACACCAGTGAATGAAATCACACACCAAAGGGAATTTTGTAAATCATAGATTCAGCGATTTTTAAATTACGTGAATGTATTTCACGTAATTTGTAAATTGCTGAAATACACACCAGTGTTAGTTCGAAAAGTGAAAAGTCAAATATTTGTAAAAATCACCTTGATCCCTAGATGTGTAAAGTCAGGGAAGTTTGACTAACAGCTTAAATTGTCCGTATATCCAAATTAAAACTATAATTCTTTGAAAATTTCAGTTGTATGAAATGGCTACAACACGGTAAATAAACGTAGGGTGTCAATTTGCTTAACAATCAATTTCCCTGACTTTACATTTATAGTAAATCAAGGGGCGATTGTAGTTTATTAAAATACTTGTGTAAGGTAGAACATTCACGATTAAAAATGGTCGTGAAATATGTCTTAATAGTAAGTATATTTGTAATAGATCGTGTATTTTAATGACGTAAAACCATTAGTAACTCATTGCAATGTAGACCTTTTTGGATTTTAATAAAGTTTCAATTAGAATGATTGCCGTGAGTTTATAAAACAATCGACAATCATTCTAATTTATACGTTACCTTACGGAGTTAAGAGTTACATTTCAATGACTTAGGTAATGGTTTTACGTCGATCGTGAATGTTCTTCATAATAAGTAGCCGGCGGCAGACATAGCTTGAAATGTGTTTTCTTACAAACTCAAGTGTTCAAATATTTAAAGCTACCTACATTCCTTTCACAATTATTTTTCTCTGACAGCTGCAATTCAACAGCAACCATATACCAACAACAATACAGCACGATATACACGGTTTAAAACCAGTCTACAAACCAAGGTGACCTTGAAGTTGTTGTTGCGAAATGCCTGCTACACGATTTAAAACCAACATCTTCTTCTGCCACTGGTTTGCAACGCAGGCCTTTCTACCAAGGACGTTTAAAGGTCATACGAATTTGGTTTCAAACCACTGTCTACACTGTTTTAAACTTAGGTTTGAAACCACCATTTCAAACCGTGTATATCGTGCTTTAAGACCACTGTGATTTTGAAAGACTTTACAGTTGCAGCACCCCAACAACAACCTTATTGTCACAAGATTAAAGCTCAATATGATATTGACAGTGATGAAAAATCAGGAGGTAAAATTAACTGAAGGGACTGTATGTCTGACGTCGGCTTTAACGGAAAGTTACTTTTCAATGGCCAATACTTTTATACAAACATGGTTTGTAATAATAAAAATAATAGAAATTGTATTTTATAAGTTTTTTTTATAAGTTTTTTTTATACAATTTAAACTACATACCTAAACAATACAAATTAAATTAAATTTAACAGTTTGATAAATAAAAAAAAGTATGAAACACCACAGGTATTTCGTAAAATAATTATTATAGAAAAATAAACGTAATTTTGCAACCTTTGTTGACGATGAAAGATTAAACAAATATAAAATGTTAAATGGCTATTTCATGAAATCATGACATTTGAGAACAATTCTAACTTAAATAAATTTAATTTATTGATGTAGTTTATAATGCCATTACGTCATTGCAATACAATACCTAGATATTTTTAGTTTTATAATTTACTAGCAGCGCCCCGCGGTTTCACCCGCTTATGTGTCGATCCCGTGGGAATATCGGGATAAAAACTATCCTATGTCCTTCCCCGGGATGCAATCTATCCCTCTGCCAAATTTTATCGAAATCCGTTCAGTGGTTTAGGCGTGAAAAGGTAACAGACAGACAGAGTTACTTTCGAATTTATTATATTAGTATGGATGCCTAATAAATTATGCCTCTTCCGCATTTACGCGTTACGGCATACATTTAAATACCTACCAACTTAATTGTGTAACACACTATCAATTTCATTTTGAAGGATATCGGTCCATTGCTTCGTATGTTCGAAAAATTTGTCTGTTCAGCGGTGCTATTCTGTAAAAATCTCACCGTGAAAACTTAGGTGAAGTGAGCGTGGAGTGAGCTGTCAATAGTGTCAATTCCTAGCAAAAACAAACTCACTTCACCTAAGTTTTCACGGTGAGATTTTTACAGAATCGACCAGCTGAACACAGATATATGTAGATAGACCTAGATAACGCAAGTATCACGATCTGTATGAAGACCAAGCGTGAAATTTTTTGACTACCTACTATGACGTCACAAGCACTGTTTAGTGATGGGGAAATCAAATCGATTCAAAGACGCCACCGCCTGCGGCAACTGTCTCGCCTCACCCCTAGCGCCAGCGCTCACGCTCACCCAGCCACACACACAAAACGTCACTAAAATTAAGCTTAGTTTCCCTCATTTCGATATGTGCACATTATGAAGACTCACACTGTATATATTTTAGTATCATGACCATATTGACCGTGTATCAAAATAAAAGGCACACGGGTCAGTTCACTCCGCGACGCGACGCGGCGCGCAGTTTTCAAGATAGACCTTATCTACTACACAAAAAATACACAATGCAGTGAGGCGGGCCGCGCAGCGCCGCGCGGCGTAGCTCGACGTAGTAGACACCACCTCACTGAATTGTGTACCTTTTACTGTAGTATTACTGTAGTAGATAAGGTCTATAATTGTATTGCTATCTTGAAAACTGCGCGCCGCGTCGGGTCGCGGTGTGTACTGACCCTTAAAGGTTGAAAATGCTGTTGGTGGCACCAAATGTAAGGCCCGTAATCCACCAAAGCGGAGAGGAGAGGAGATGTCTCATTTTTGTATAGAATTTCGTGCGAGCAAGCGGGCAAGCGGCACGAAATTCTAAAATGAGCTTGTTTTGATTTTTTTATTATCAGTCGGTTCAAAGTTTTCTTCGTTCATCTACCCATTTGCTGTTACCTCTCTATAAAATTATGTAGGTACCCATTCCGTCTTTTACAAAGTATACGCTCGATCTTCATTCATCTTATAAATCAAGGGCGCAAAGGTCATATGCACCGGCGGGACACTTGGCAGGTTCATTCCACTATCATACTTGTTACACCGAGGAGCCGTGACCAGGATACAGGTGATGATGGAGAGGAACATCGCTATTAATGCCCAGAACATAAGGACTAGGAAAAAGCGGGTGCGGCGCCATGTTATTTCTTGGCAGGCGGTCTGTACCTCTTCTGTGGTGAGTGGTCTGAAACAAAAATAATTGAGTAGGTAAGTATACACCTCGCTCTTGCCCGGTTTTTCTTAGCGTTCTTCCTGACTTTTTTTTTCTTTTTGCTCGGCTCATAAGGGTCATACCGTGATGTTAAATAGCCTATAGCCTTCCTCAAGAATTGGGCTATCAAATACAAAAAGATGTTTTCAAATCCGAGTGGTAGTTCCAGAGATTACCCCCAACATACAAACTTTACCTACCTCTTTATAATATTAGTATAGTATAGATGAATTACAATTATAATAACACTTTTATTAGGTGTTGCAACAGTTTTGGGTGTAAAAAACATTGAGACAGTTCCTAAATGCTTTTTTCACACCTTAAATCAGAAAAAAGTTTCGCTCATCAACACTGAACGACAGGAGTACCTATTACGGATCGGGAATAACAGAAAAAAAAACGGGCAAGAGCGAGTCGGACTCGATCTAATCGTTTTTCCTTTTGAGGTACGGAACCCTAAAAAAGCAAAAAAGGTCCCGTACGTCCACACGGGCCAAAGAAACATTTTTTTGCGATCGTCAACAGTGCTGACGACAAGGTGTTACTGATAGGAAATATTCGGCAGTATAAAATAGATTGCGAACCCCTGCCTTATACCTACTGAATATTAAATGTTACGATATTAATTATTGCATGTCATAATCAATATAGTTGCTAACCAAACAATGTTGATCTTTAAGCCCAGAACCGAGAAGATACAACTAAACTGATAAAAATACAATTAGTTGCAAGAATCTTCCAAATTATTTATTTTTATCTTCAATAATCATGCGAGGTTATTTTGGGTCAGAAGTAGGTATAATTAGGTGTCACAAGACTGATTGTAGGCCTATATCGTTTTATAGATTATATTTAAATACATATTTATGAGACTGATAATATAAAAATAGTACCCTACCGGGGACCTACCGTGTTATCACTCCTGTTAATTTTGACGTGACACATGATGACCGAGTCGAGAAAGAATGAATGCGGCCGAGCGGATCAACCCCGTTTCGTAAACGTATTCACGTACAACACACGGCCGTGTGCTCTCCAAAGTTAGTAGACAATTATCCACTGAAGCTGTCAAAATCAAAATATTTTGACAAAGTCGGGTTGCTACCATTACCATTTATATCAACCACCACCACGACCATTTATAGCTCAAGAAGCTCCGATTTTTTTTAATTATTTTCTCATACGTTTTGTATGGAACAGCTTATTCAATTTGAGACGATACGAAGATCGCCAGGTCAGCTAGTTTCACATAAAGCTAGGTGCACGGGTGTTTCCTATGGAGAAGAGCCGGCAAGAAACTCTACGGTTAGGAACTCTTTAAAAAATAATTGGCTTTTACAATGTTTTCAAATTAGGAGCAGAGGACAGCGTAGGCCTGTCAACAAGGGTACCTACTTAATAAAAGAAAAAATTGTCTTCGAATCTACAGCCTACAAGGACTAAAACGTTCTGAAATTCACAAAATATAAAAGATCTTTCAAAAAGATAAATAAAATATAAAAACCTGTTAAAACCAAATGATATGATTGCCATTACAACCCTATTACCTACCTATAGAGTTGAAATTAGAATTATCTGTACCGGATAAAAAATATATCAAATAGTAAAATGATTATGTCAAAGAAGTAAGTAGGTATGTAAAAAATTAATTAAAAACAAACATCGTTTTGGGAGTAGTTAATAGACATTTAGATACTTACATAGTTATATCGTTAATGAGATGCCAGGGAAGCCACATTCATTATGATTCAAAATATTCTAGTTTCAAATAAAGAAAGATAGAATAAAGTTTATTTGGACACAGTTCGTGAAACACAAAATTAACAAAATAAAAATGATGTTTCAAACAACAATTGTGTGCCTCGAATGTTTGAACTGTAGGGCCACACACCTAACGTTTTTTTTAACTAAATGACTTACCTATCAAAAGAAATTTATCAGAAATAGAAAATAATAAATGTGTGCAATGTATTTAAGTGTGTGTGTATAATATGCAATTAGAAATAATATGTTTTTATTTTAAATCATAATGTGGCATCATAGCTGCAAGTCGAAAAATGTCAACTAAACATGTCATAAGATATTTCACCTTATCTATGGGTGGGAGACTACCAATATCGACTGTATTATCCAACTATAAACAAACCCTGTTCAGGTTAAATTCTTACGCAATCGCTCACTGAAGGGGAATATAGGTCAACCGGAATGTCATGCCATAAAAAAAAAATGTGATTTTCTTATGGCAATGTGAATCCAAAATCACATTTTTTTTTACTTAGGTATCTACCTATGCCATGAGATTCCGGTAGACATATAGTCACACATCTTATCTCATTAAGGTCTTAACATACCTCAACAAGATTTACAAAAAAAATACTAATAGCGAATTGTATGTATCAAATTGTAATTAAAAAATCATCGACGAAAATTGATGTTACAAAATTAACCTCTATTGTCAAATAAAAAAATTATCAAATCTAAGCACTTAATTTGTGTCACGTGTCACTATAAATTAAGTAGCACCCACAGCCTCAGGTACGTCGGCGTCGTTTGGTTCATTTTTTAAATTATCAGATATATAATATTGGCGCCGATTCTGTTTTTCACAAACTAAACTAAATTTAAGTTCATGTATCTTTTTCTTTCTATTTCATTAAGAAAAGGACAGAAGATAAATATTAGTTTAGTCCTGTCCGAGCTGCACATAAGAAGTCGAGATTCCGGGATGCAATTGAGAACTTTCCGGAGCATTAAAAAAGCCAATAACAATACAGGATAACACGACCTAGGGTGACCTGCCATCGAACCCAGGGCACAACACTGATCAGTCTCGTTTGCGACCTACAGCGAATTTGTTAGAAACTAGCATTAAATAATAAGCTTATAATGTTCCCGCTGCTGGGACCCAGACCTCTCTGAGAGAGGGAGTGGGCTGTAATTCACCACACGACCCCAATGCAGGCTGTTTGGCGGGTGTCACTTAAGGGGCTTACATGTCCTAAAGCGCGGTCGTCGGACTGCATAGAAAATAAAGAGAAGCGCGATGACACAACGCTGGTAATTTATTGCAAAATATGAAGCAATTATTTAATTACAAAAAATCTATTGATTGAACTAAAAAATTTAAACACTAGTGTTTTATAGTATGTTGCTTGTTGAATAATATGACAAAAAATCAGAATGATTGTATGTAGGTATATTAGTAGGTATGGTTTTTATTGTAAAAAGAAAGTTTTTAGAGGTATCTTCATGATTCTTTTCTATCGTATCAAATTAGTTGTACTACGTTTTCAACACACTATCTACCTAGCATATATCCTGAAGAATATCATATATTTCTTTGATTTGGTTTACTGTAGTTGATCTTATACTTTTATTGTTTCTAAAACTTGCGTTTTTAGTGTTTAGGTCCTGTAAGCCCCTTAACTTCGAATGTTTCGGTTCTACGACATGCCGTTTTTCTCACGATGTTTTCCTTTACCGTTTTGAGATAAAATAATTTACACAAAGTAAAGGTCCCTGCCTAGGTTCGAACCAACGACTTCCAACTCAGTTAGTCGCTGCCCTTTTGACTGGGTAACGACTGCTCTCTGTAACTAGTAATATCATCTGCCCAACCCCTTCCCGACTATAGTAGGGTCGGCTTCCAGTCTAACTGGAAACAGCTAAGAATACCAGTGGTTTATATTAAGCAACTGAGTTGAATACCAGTGATTTATTAGCAACTACCTATCTGACCTCCACAACCCAGTTACTGGGTAATACAATACCCTTGGTAAGACTGGTTGTCATACTTTCGGGCTTCTGACTACTATTACCGCCGCCACTACTGTCAAAGATCTATGAATGACAGCCGGGACCAAAGACTGTGGTTATATTCTCTTTGGCCGGGACCAACGGCATAACGCGCTTTCTGAGGCACGGAGGGGTCTCTATGTACATACAGATATGTGATGGATAATCATCCATCCTTGAACCAACCGCGGCAGGTGTAGCTTAACCTTCGATCGGCCCGTGGGGCTGCTATTATTAAGCCAAAAGCCTCTCCATAATAAAGTATAATATCTATAATGAAGTAAAAATACAGTAGGTAAGTACCTACCCAAATCGTCTATATCTTGCATCTGAACCATGTCCTAGTAAAGGCTGTCTTTCAGGATCCATATCTTTCAGATTTTCTTCTTTTCTTAAAAGAGTCTTTGACCGAAAAAGGTCGTACCTATTTTCTTTCGTCGTAGTCGTCAATCTTCTCTTTTTCAATAAAACCAGCCAGTCATATTGTTCTTCTGTCAAAATTCTTCGTAAAATCGAATCTCTTTAGTCACAACACTAAACACTCAGGTCTTTCCGGAAATAAAAAATAACTGTTTTATTTTCCCACAATCACGACTTCTCTTTAATAAGGAAATCTTAAAGTATGTTCACACAACCATTAATTGGCTTAAACGAAGCTATACTGATTGGGTTGAGTTAATTACTAATACTGTCAATTATAATTTTGTTGTTGTGTTAATTATTGACCCGTTATCTGCTCGTCTCGTACGGGGGTACTCTGCTATCATTAACGTTGTTTGTAAAGCTAAGTTTGTATTATAGCGCGGGCGGTAAGCGGAGCGGAGCGAGGGAAAAGTGGGAGTTTGCACTTCGCAACTGTCGGTCGATTCTATAAAAATCTCACCGTGAAAACTTAGGTGAAGAGAGTTTGTTTTTGCTAGGAATTGACACTGTTGACAGCTCACTCCACGCTCACTTCACCTAAGTTTCACGGTGAGATTTTTACAGAATAGCACCATTGCATATTACAGATGCGTCACTCGAGTGAATGTTCAGTTTTGTTTCATTCCACTTTCACACGGCACAGTCAAAATATCATAGGAATTAACGTTCTCTCTCTCTGCTCCTTTCGTTTCATTTTACGATCATTCGTTAGGCGACTGAAAGTGCCGAAAAACATTGTTGAACCGGTTCACTAGATAATTTTACTTTTCACTTTTGTTTCATTTTGTGTTCGGAGTTTCAGACGTTTCACTTCGAGTGAAAAGTGCCGAATGAAAGTCTGAAACGGCGCGTTTAAAAAAACGTGGTGTGTACAGGCCCTTATACGTCGCGCAGGGGGGAGGGTAGTAATTCGAAAAAAATTGGAAAATACATAAGTGCACGACTATTAATGCTCATTTGATATAGATATTAAATTAGTTAGTTTTTTATTAATTATAATTAAACTACTTTGAATAAAAGAGCCATTTTCAATAGGTACAGACGCCAGCACATCAAGCTACTACAATCTGTCAAATTTCTTTAATAGATTTTCAACTTTATCGCTAAAGAGTAAAGTTCAAAGTTGATTGGGAAAATTTGACAGTTTCGGGTAGCTTGATATGCTGTCGTCTGTACATCTATTGGCGCTTGAATGACATAGACAGGTAAACTTTGTGCTTTAGAGCCTTTTTGGCCTGGCACAGGTCTTTTTATTATTGATGTTTTTTTTTTGTTTGTCGTGTTTAATGCAACTTTGTTAGTTTTAAATGCTCCTTTTTACTATTTGTATTTCCTGTATGTGTCCCAAATAAAATATCTTTCTTTCTTTCCATTTTTTTTTTTTGTCAAATTGTGTTGAAAAAACAAAATGGCGGCGTTAGTTTCAATTTCTGCCACACACCAAAAGATACCAAATGACAATCTCATTCAAGCGCCAAAAAATCTTTGGTAGCACTGTAATAATAGTCACCCTACAACCTTTGAATAAAAAAAAACTGACTGAATTCAGATACCGTAACAGCTTTCAGGTCAGTGAAAGCGGATGAAAAAAAGTCGTTTTGACTCGACCACCGTGAATGCATTATGTTAGCGGGTCACGGGTGGCGGGTCGCTGTGGGTCATAATGGGCCAGAGTTGATGTCGTTTTATTTAAAAAAGGTGACTTAAAATAATTACTTCAATGTAGCCCACGTAATTCAAAATAATAATATGACGCTTTGTAGCAAATAATATAATTTCGAGACCTCGTTTGCAAAAAACGTAAGATAGTTTTTAATCTCCTTGACTCCAAAAACGAATAATTTATTATACAAGTCTCAAAAAGTGTTGTTAATAACGTTAAAAAAATAATAGGTAGGTAATTTAGAGTTTATTTTGATTTTTGAATAAACATGTTTTATTCATTACAAGCCAGGAGGCTTCTTTTAAGCCCCTTAAAAGTGTCTAATTGTAGCTTTTATACTGACAATTATTATATAAGCAGAGCCAACAAATTACCTGAATGAATGTTTATCCTGACTGGAAGCCGACCCCAAAACCACCGGCTTCCAGTCTAACCGGATGCAGCTCAATACTAGTATTTTATAAGAAGCGACTGCTATCTGACCTCCACAACCCAGTAACTGGGTAATACGATACCTCTTGGTAAGCCAGTCTTTCGGGCTTTTGACGACCCGTAACGACTGCCAAAAATCCGCAAATGACACCTGGGACCAACGACATAACGTGCTTTCCGAGGCATGGAGGGGTCTTGATATGTAAAAACGGTCATCCATCCACCGCGGCAAGCCTGATCAACCGACCCCTGAGGCTTGTGGCTACTGTAGCCAGGTCAGCTTCGCTACCAACATTGTTAAAAAAAGTTAAATCATCGGAAAACTGGGATTGAATCGACATCCAATCGTACAACAGGCCCTCCATCCTCTGAAGTTCCCAATTTCAAAAGCAAACTCAAGGATACTCTTTTACAAAACAAACTACGTCCGTTTCTATCTTTATTTATGTATTATGTACTAGCTTCTGCCCGCGACTTCGTACGCGGATCCTGTTGCTTATGCCAGCGACAACGGGGTCGTCAAAATCGGAGATCTAAAACGTCTGATGTCGAATTCTAAGAGCCCAGGGACTGAAAAACAACGGGATGCGCGAGACGATTCGAGACGTCATTTTCAGGCAATAATGAACCAATAAGGTGGTAAACTTGGCCTTGCACTTTGAATGTTGGCATAAATGGGCCTTCTGAAATCTGTTCTGCACCAAAAGATGTCATTTGAAAGGCATTATTGTACGAACGTATGTTATCCAAGAAATGTTTTGACTGTGGATGGTCACCGATTAGCAGTGATCTTAATATTTCTGAAGGATTTTGTAATATTTTAATATGTACTTTCCCACCTGAGCAACACATAGGTACCGTTTGTTTCTTTTTGCCATTTAACAGCTTCACAAAAAGTACAATTTTGAACCATACCTCCGATGGCGGAATATGTGGCGTAGTCAATCATAGGAGTATACGTAAATGCACTCCGTTCCTTATCAACCCAAGGAAGGTCGCCATGCCCTACTGCTATATCTTGAGACACATCCGATTCTTCAGATGATATCGACATTCTGTTCAGAGAATGTCGAAGTCGATCAGAATTCAAACGTTCGTTGCGCTCTTCTTAATCTGTCTCTTCATGCCGTACTCCAGCAATTCTTTCTTTCTCACTTTCTAACTGATTATGAGTATTTTGTTGTGTGCGTGTTCGGGACAATGTATGATAATCTCAAGTTCATCACTTGTTTCAAAAGACCTGTTAGTAGATGTGCGAATACGCTGAGAACTCAAGCGTGATTCTGTATCGGTAAACGTTTCCGATTCGCGAGACAATGCATGTCGCTCACGATCAGCGGACAGTCGCGCATCACGTTCCGCACTTGTCTCTAGAGACCTAGAAGCAGATGCGTAGATATGCTGAGAACTCAAGCGCAATTCTCTATCCGTCAACGTCTCCGACTCGCGAGACAATGCATGACGTTCACGATCAGCGGTCAGTCGCGCATCATATTCTTCACTGGTCTCTAGAGATCTGGATGTAGATGCGTAAATACGCTGAGAATGCAGGCGCGCTTCGCGATCCGAAGAGGTTTCCACGGAGCGAGTTGCAGCCTGATGTTCTCGAACAGCATCAAGTCTCTCCTGACAATCTTTGGTAGATTCTTGGGTTCTTATGATCCGCAATCTTTTAGCTCCTTTGGAACATTGGAAAAGATTTGACCTTTTTCTAGGCATGGTTATAGTTTTATTGTGAAGAAGATACCTGATCAATTAAAATCTAAGTGACTGCTCCCCTACCCAGGGTGCCCAGACACGGGGTCGTCTGGCGCCCATGTGCTGGTTTGGTCCCTGGGGTCGTCACGGCGTGCTATGTGTTCTGGTGCGCCGGTGATGGGGAGTACTCCCCAGAGGAGGGTCCGGTGACGGACAGCCGCGGCGGGTTCACGGATGAGTGCTAACGCGTGCCCATATTCCCGCTGTAAGCGGCAGAGGAGGACACCGTGGAGTTTTAGTGGGTTAGAGTCCCACATAACTGTACTATCTCCCCGTGGTAGTGCAGAACGCATGAGCATTTATTCACGTTAAAAAAAAATGGGACTTTTGGCCAGTAGAGTCAAATTTTCAATGATATACCATCGTCATCGAAAATCAGTCCTAAACTGTTACCGCCTTCACCGCGTGGAGGTGAAATTAGTGATAGTTTTGATTTCCACATCAGATGTTTCTGATCTTCGATTTTTAGGGTTCCGTACCCAAAGGGTAAAAACGGAACCCTATTACTAAGACTTCGCTGTCCGTCCGTCCGTCCGTCCGTCTGTCTGTCACCAGGCTGTATCTCAAGAACCGCGGTAGCTAGACAGTTGAAATTTTCACAGATGGTGTATTTCTGTTGCCGCTATAACAACAAATACTAAAAACAAAATAAAATAAATATTTAAGGGGGGCTCCCATACAACAAACGTGTTTTTTTCGGCGTTTTTGCATTGTGGTACGGAACCCTTCGTGTTGGCCAGTTTTTTTATAAGTCAACAGGAAATGCCCGTCAGACCGAACAACTTTTGCTAAGACGTCATTCCTATATATGTTATGGTGTAGCTGGGCTCTTGGAGTTCCTCATCAGGTGTTCCAGATCTTCAAATTTATTCTCTCGGCAGAAAATGCTCATCACGTGGAACAATTTTTGCTATGGTACCATTTTTGTATCTCTTATAGTTTAGCTGGTCTGTTGCGTTTCTGCATCAGGTGTTCAAGTTTCCAAGATAAATTATAGCCTATATGTTGCCCAGACATAATACCTATACAACAAAACAAAAATCATTCAAATCCTTCCAGTAGTTCCGAAGATTAGCGTGTACAAACAAACAGACAAACAGACAGAATTTTTTTTTCGGATTCGTACCCTATTACTGTTTCTAAACCCACCCCCATTTTTTTTTTTTTTATATTTTCAATGTACAGACACAGTTTTTCTACTGTTTTATTATATGTATAGATAGATAACTGAAAAGGCCGCTTTCAGGCTTTTGGGGGGAAGTTTCAGCAAACAGTTTGTTTGCAATTTCGTTTCCATTAGTGGGAAGTGCTTTGTGCTTTTTTAAACCCAGCCTTGACGCCTTTTCATTCTTTATTAAATAGTGTATGCTTATTGAATGTTATACACACACACACACACATACCATAACTCACTCAGCAATTATATAAAAGGGGGACTGCCCCGTTGATCTCGTGGTCGCAAGCACAACCTCTGAGTGTGGGATCCTGGGTTCCATTCCCATGTCGAGCAAAAGTGTTATTAGGTCCTGCGCCATATCTCTCTCCGGTCGTGCCGGATGCCGTTCGATCGGACTACGAGAGTAAAAAAACATCCTACATTTTAAGTCTTTAATTACAATTACATTCTGAATTGAGTTCAATACAAATATGAAAGTGCATTCTTCTTTCTGGATATACCATTTCTACAGATACAATTTTTGGTAGTTTCCATAAATTTTGTAGAATAAGTCCCAGAATGACATCCTGACACGGTCAGCTCGATCTGCTTCGAGTTGTGAAATCCAAGTCTATATCTAAGTATGACTGAGCATTTTTTGTTGTTTTTACCTACTACGCTTTGGAATGGCATCTTTCTGAATTAACTAAGTACTCCTTGACAATTTTAAAGTGCCTGTTTAATAAATAAATTGAAATAAATTCTTTAAATTAAAATAAATGCTTTGGATTTGAGTTCAACAATGCGTTCAGGGTGCTGGCGGGACTGTAGCGATTTTGTAGCGTTTCGAAGGTTACAACAACCAAAACAAACATCTAATACAAGTAGTCATTATTTATGAACAAGTAGGTAATATAACAATAGAATAGCAATAGTTATAAAGACATTTCTTTCTAGTTTTGGCCCGTTATTACACACAAGAGTTGGTTCAACAGGATACCATTTTTGGTACTTTCCATAAAGTTTGTAGAACAAGTCCCAGAATGCCATCCTTTCATGGTCTGGTCTGCTGCTGGGTGTGAAATCCAAATCCATATTTAAGTATAACTGAGCGGTGTTTGTTATTGGGGCCCATGTGAACGGTAGAAGTTCTGAAGGTTCCGAAGTTGGGTTTCTGATGGCAAAAAAAATAACATTCAGAGTGATTATTTCAAACATTTATGCATCAAGATGTAAGCGGACCCGCAGGAACCCGTTGGATGCGAGAAGCGCAGAACCGGTCGTAGTGGAGATGCTTGGGGGAGGCCTATGTCCAGCAGTGGATGTCTTTCGGCTGAAGTGATGTGATGTGTGATGTGATGTGAGTGAACTGAAATTTGGACGTCACGAAATTATCTCGGAAACGTGACACTTTGCGGGGTTTGGTTTTATTATGTTTTCTGTCTGCATTGATGTTAGCTACCGATTTATATAGGTTTCATGCAAGTCCACCATTTTGAAAAAAAAAACAAAATGGCCGACAGATATCTATACCACGGAGGTCCGTGCCATACCTATCTGTCAAGGATAAGAGCAAGAGAGTGATGATGATGTACTGTCTAAGTTTATCTTGGACGTTACTGACATCGTTGTAGGAAAAACATCCGATAGGAAGCCTGAACTTATATTTTATTATACGTCTTGAGCAACAGTGGTGATCAATGCTCGTGCTTTCTCTGTATAAGAATTGGCCTATCCCCTGCAGTTGGACAATAATAGGCTGGTATTGGCCAGCACATCAAGCTACTAAATCCTGTCAATTTTTTTTAATAGATTTTCAACTGTATCGCTAAATCTTAAGGCTCAAAGATGATTGGAAAAATTTGACACTTTCGGGTAGCTTCATGTGCTGGCTTCTGTACATGTTCATACAATAATTATACTTTTTTTTAATGGTATCGTACTCACCCGTTCTTAGCAAAGTTCGTCCAAAGTGTGGTTAATCGACTTTTTACTAGTGCATTATCAATCACGAGTTGTTCATCCTCTGTTGCATTTGCAAACGGGCTTGACATCGTTGTGTCGAATAAATAAGCCAGCTCATCCCCATGACTGGCTCCAAGGTATGAGAAAACGTAGCGGTAAACGTTTTCCGCACCACTATCTAACAGTTTTTCTGCCATCCTCTGTGTCGAGTGGCCAAATATCAAATCAGTTCCCAATTCTACAAGCTGCTCTGAGACATTCTTGCTTATTTTTTCGTCACCGAAGTAAAAGTGCCTTACTGCATTCAATGCGTCTTCCAAATCATTATCCATATCGAAGCCCATTTCAAACAGCATTTTCAGATCATATGTTTCGAAAAACGTCTCATTTTGATTAACATACTGTATAGCGAATTCTCTTACGTTATGACCAATGATTATTGGAGTCTTACTTGCTTTTGCAGAATTAACATTCATAGGGTGGTCCGTTATAAAGTTTTCAACTCCTTCAAATATTTTTTCAACGCAAGGTTTGGTAAGAGGTTGATCATTGCCTGAACCACCAGTAATTTTCAAGTCAGAAGCTGTCTTAACTAACAAATGTGCATCAACCGTAGAAAGAAAACTCAGAGCCTCATTTATAACTGAAGTTTTAAAGCCCAATTTTTCAGCGAGCGTTATAGGTATTGTGTTATTAGATTCCACCATCATCCAGTAACTTAGAGCTGAACCGCTTTCTATGATTACTTGGTTGAACAGCTTTTCATTTAAAGAAAATAAATGTAGATTCACGGACATGCCACCAGCACTTTCACCAAACAGTGTAATTTTGTTGACGTCACCTCCGAAAGCCGCAATGTTTTCTTGAATCCACCTTAGAGCCAATGTTTGGTCTTTAAGCCCTTGGTTTCCTGGTACTTCTGGTGTATCTAAACACATGAAACCGTAAATACCAAGTCTGTAGTTAATGGCGACTACAATGACGTCATTTTTTAGTAAGGAGATTGGGTCGCTGGCTGATGCTTGGGCATTGCCCCCAGTGAATGCTCCCCCATGTATCCATACCATCACAGGAAAAACTTTGTTGGTATATCTGTCAGGCACATAGATGTTCAGGGTGAGGCATTGGATAGTGCCCGTGGGTACACCGCTTAAGCTCTGTTGGGGACAGCTGACGTTTTCATTGTCCGCTTCAAAGGGTTCTTCAAAGTGTGGGTACTTGACAGCCGGCTGCAAATGACATTGAAACATTTAACATTATTATTCTGTCTATGCCAAAGGGGAAAAAAAGTATCTACAAGATGGGGCAAAATTAATGTCATGTGATGTGAATGTGCCACTTTGCCATAGCGCCATTTTGTTAATGTGGTTTGACAATTATGTTGTAGACATTTAGATAATCAGTTGACAATGCAATGGAACGATACATCGAATGGAGATTTTGAAACACCAATTTCCGCGGGGTCGGACCCTTTATAGCAGAACTTTTTATGTCATAATATTATTTTGCTTAGGATAGATAAACCATTTTACAACCATAACCATAACCAAACTAGCCAACCACCACCAACCAACCATTTCAACCATTGAACCAAACCATTCCAACCATTTTTTTTAACATAACAGCGTATAGCATAAACTTCATTTCGCAATAAATCGTTTGGCATACACTCATTTATCATACATTCAAAACTCTTAATGTTGTATGTCAGAATCATCTATAGGCATTATTTTATATCCATCGAAAATCTTTTGGCCGAAATTTCAAAAGAAAGATACTTAAATACATACAATGATTTTATGAAGTGGCGAGCAGACAAGAAAATAATAAAACTTAAAAACTAAAAATTTTTACTTTCTTTATATTCGAAATGGAAATTTGAGTGTTTAACACGGGTGAAAGTCATCAATTCCTTTCGACCCTTGTATAACAATCTAGGTACTAAAATTACAAAAACTTACCCCAAAGGGATTGCTGGTATTTACTAATCCATAAGGCACTCCCAAGTACTTTGTATACCCTGCGTCGTTCGAAGATCCTACGATGATACCAGCCGGCGGAATCACAGTAGTATCTAAAAGTGTACGGACATGAGACATGCAAGCACACACCGACAACAATAATACTAGAAGCCACATAGATTTGAACATTTTCACAAGAACTAGCCAGAACGGAATGGTGGTTGATGTAATGACTTCCCGATAAATAAACTATTTTGATGCAGAAACCCACTTGAAATGCTATGTGGGTACCTACTCCACGGTTACACGAATCTTCGTTACTTCAAGTGGGTTTTCTCAAGTGTAGTGATATTGAAAACTAGCTGAGTGCCCGCGATTACTTTCGAGTGAAACTGAAAAACCGTGTCATATTTTCTAGCGTTGACATAAATTTATATGAACTTCAGTCTAATTTCTAAAATATGTACGAAAAATTTACGAAATTATACGCTAAATTAACCTCATTGTCTTTTACGGTATGTTTGAGTGCTCGATATGTGACGGCGATCGCATGTCCGCCGCAACCGATTGAGTGGCTCAGTATGTTATGATAGACAAAACAAAAGCCAGCGACGGCGACGGCAGTATGTGGACACGATCGTGAAGCTCTAGCAGCCGCGCCAAACTACTCAAAACTTCGGCAATCGGTATGATGGCGCTCGTTTATTTCGTGCATTGGATATTCAACTCTCTGCTTAGCGCTGAGAGTCGAAAATCCAACAACGTGTTTTAAAAATTCAGTGAAAAAATCCCGCCACGATATTTGTACGTCCGTGCGAACATGCCGCTTGTGCCGAAATGCTAGCAAAATTGTGTGGAAATGGGTGATATGCCTTTGTCTTACAATGCCTAAACTAGCCTGTATTGTCCAATACAGGCTAGTTAGAGTCGATAATGTAGGTAGATACCTGCTAACAATCCCCTTCTCAGGAAATTGGCTGGGGAAGTGCAATCAGCATTGAAATCAATCCGCGTAATTCAATAAGAGTCAACCGTGAAGATTGATCGCTCTTCGTTGGCAGAATTAAAACATAGGGACCACTTTCCAGTAGATAAATTATAAAACTAGTGACTCTGTTACCCTAATTACGTAAAATACTTACTTTTAACCAAATTTTTAAGGATATTGCTAATCCATTGCTTCATACCTTCGAAAAATTTGTTTGTTCCACAACGTAAATAACGCAATGAATCATGTTGAGCTGTCAAAATCAAAGCTATTGCCACTGATTGTGTGTTACGCGTTAGTAGGTATTGATTAGTGAAGGATGATTGATTACGTAGGTACCTACCTACACAGCACTTAGCTGATAATTTAGTTAAATTAGTTAATTTTGCAAGTTTTGGACCGAAATGACTGATAATAAATTCTTTAAATAATTTGAGACAAGATTTGAAGACGTTTATGGATAAAATTATGTTATCTAACTTTAGTTTTAAATTTTTATGATAAGTAACGAATTTATCTTTAATATGTAAAGGTCATTGTACAGCCAGCGTCACAGAAAAGGAACCCCCCCAAGACTTAAATGAACCACTTTGACCTACTGTTATGTTCGTGGATTGTGGCGAGTGGTGAACATTCATAATGAGTTGACTGGTTTTAAGTACGCGTGGGAAGAGGTTAAAAAATGCAACTATCTCTTTTACCCGAGGTGGAGCGGGGGGCGCGCGCGACGCTTTGACGCGCTGCTACTCGTTGATGTGTGATGATAGATGGCCGTAACTTAATCACTTTTTGACACCACTTTCGTTCTTGTACTGCCAGCTTTATGACTTATTATTGGGTATAGGATTTTTGATTTTTTTTTGCGAGTTAATCAGAAACACGTCCGTACTGTCCGAGAGCCGAAGCCGTATTCCTCCTCCCGCTCTGGGTGGAGCGGAAGGGAGTGTCAGACTCTTACTGACTAAAACCCACCCGTGTTCCTTCCTTAGCCCTTTATGTTCCGGGCCAGCGGTAACCCTTTCAGACAATCCCGCTGACCCGGCAGGCTTCGGCCCTATGGGCCCCTCCTCGATGCTGACATCTCTTTGAGGCGCGCATGGAACACGTACGCGCCGTACGGCACGGGCCTGGTCCTGATCGGACGGTGAGCTACCCATTACTCTCCGCCCGCAGGCCCGCGTCTACGGTGGCCGGGAGTCGTCCCGTGGCTCCCGACGCCCAGAGCGTCTCCCGCGGCGGCTGGGACGGGAGACTCTCTTCCTCATCCGTCCCGCCACCTCCTTCGCTAGCATGACTGCTTCGCAGAACACTCCCTCTCGCCCCGGACCATGGCTTGCACCAGGGCCGGACGCGAGAGGTCGCCGCCGTTGCCGATCGCCTCTACGAGGACACGGCGGTGCTCCGCCCAAGCGGGGCAGACCTCCACCGTGTCCTCTGGGCGATCCTGGCAATGGTGACACCCGGGCGTTTCCTCCCGCCTGATGATGTGCAGGAACCTCCCGAAACTTCCGTGTCCGGTGAGGACCTGCGTCAGGCGGTAGGTGAGGGCGCCGTGGCGCCTCTCTAGCCACTCCTCAAAGAGGGGTCTTATCGCGGCGTGCCCTGCGCTGGGTTGCGACAGTCGCTCTTTCCATGCCGCCATGAGATCGCGCTGGAGATCCGTCCGCTCCGCAGCGATTTGCCGCGGAAGCGGATCTTTCCCCCGGAGTAGTGCCTCCGCGCGCCACTCATACAGGCGCGCGTGGACTATCGCCTTCAGATCCCATGGCGGCAGTCCGGCAATGAGGCTTGCCGCCTCGCCCGAGATCGTGCGGTAGCCCCGGATGATCCTTTTAGGCCCCCTGTTGGCTGTTTTGTCAATCAACAGATAATTCATTTTTATTGTGGAATAAAATTGACGTCTTACAGTTTTTGTGCGGAAAACCTGTCAAAGATTCAAAATTATTCCTCCGATAAAATTAACTAGCTTTGGAAAAATCAGCCCTATGCAAAGTAAAGCTAAAGCGCTTTCTATGAATCCCGTCCTAAGCAAACTAAGACAGCCATAATTTTGGGTAATCCTTTTAAAGTTTATACCCTACGTTCAAGTAACAACCCAATAAATCGAGGATCTGTTCAAATATTGCAGCATTATAGGTCACAGGACCTCTGAGGAACCCAAAACTTAGATTGGTTATCAAACCCCGTTGGCCAATGTAGGTAATCCTCTTATTAAAGTTTGATCAATTTATTATTTTACTGCGAAATCATTTTAGGGTTCAGGTGCCTTTGGATTTCGTGGATTTACGTCTGCCTATAACTGCCGACGTGGGGGCCGCTCAGGCTTAGCGTAAGTAATAGGTAATTGCACTACCTACTCATAATGCGAAGCATTAATTCTGTACTTTTCAAAAATGAAAAAAAAAACTGGCCAAGTGCGAGTCGGACTCGCACACGAATGGTTCCGTACCACAAGGCAAAAACGCCGAAAAAGACACGTTTGCTGTATGGGAGCCCCTTAAATATTTATTTTATTCAGTTTTTAGTATTTGTTGTTACAGCGCGGCAGCGGCAACAGAAATACGTCATCGGTGAAAATTTCAACTGTCTAGCTATCAGGGTTTATGCGATATAGCCTGGTGACAAACAGACAGACAGACAGACGGACAGTGGAGTCTTAGTAATAGGGTCCCGTTTTTACCCCTTGGGTACGGAACCCTAAAAATATTTATAAAAAAAACCCTTCCAATCAAGTGTGAAACCTGTAATTTTTTTTTTTAGATTCCTTTCACCTGTAGGAAGGAGGAAACCTACCTACTAATGTTAGTCTTATCCTGCGAAAAAAGTTCGAATTTTCGACAGTTTCAATACAAAACTGTCAGACGTAAATTTTATTCCACTGAAAAAACGGAAGGTGGTTTATCCGTGAAATAAAATTGACACTGATAATTAGCCCTATAGGGCAAGGCGCGTCTTACAATTAGATAATAGCAAAATAATAACAGCTGCACGGGTAATCGCAGGTTCGCGGTTGGCGCGGTCGGTGGATGGGTGACCAACCATTACCTACATATCGAGACCCCTTGCCTCGGAAAGCACGTTAAGCCGTTGGTCCTGGCCGTCATTTGTAGGACTTTGACTGTCTTTACGGTTTAGGGTAGTCAGAAGCCCGACAGTCTGACAACCTAACTGAGTTGTAGAGGTTTGTCCTCGTTTCAATGGCGCGGCCACGTTCAAACCCTTAGAACTTGTTGACCATAACTTAAAAAAAAAATATGGTTTTGGGAATCAACTTTTCAAAATTTTTACAAAATCTGGGCACAGTTTTTTTTTTTAATTATCACCGTGGCCGCGCCCTCGAAACGCACACTTCAGATAGGCAGTCGCTCAATGTGACATACTAGTATTCAGGGCCCTTAGCTATTTTTATAAATTCGTCATTCCAACACGATCCCATTGTCATTTTGCTTAAAGTTCGTAATCTGCTAAATTCATAATGGTGGATCATTGATCGGTCAATGGCACAGAATATATTACGATACTCGTAACGAATTAAAAGCAATGACAATGACGTTCTAATGGTAGGTCACTGATCAAAGGAACCGTCAAAATTTTAGCAAATTACCGCCTAAGTCAGTAATTAATTTGCCAATAACTACGAGATTACCATTCTATGCCATTTCTTTCAATGGAGTGTCAGTGGTTGACACTTGGAAAGTCATAATGACGTCATTATATTAGTAGATTACCTAACTTGTCAAAATCAACAATTATGAAATCAATGATAGACCATTCTAATACTATTGTAATAGCAGACTTGAGGCCCAGGTATATTCAGTTAGACTGGAAGTCGACCCCAACATAATGTAGTTGGGAAAAGGCAATTAGCAGATTGAATAGCAAAATGATGGTAACCCTACCCATTTCTATGCGGTTTCAATTGGTTGGTTTGTTGGTTTTTGCACAAAATGTAAAAGTGTATAGAAAAATATATCGCTGCGTTTTGCCAGTGTGTCCAATTCATAGTTCGGTAAATATTGTCGGTATAGAACCGCACATTAATGGTATTTAACATAAACAGCGCAATGACGTAGCCATCACGGTTATTTTCGTACTGCCGCATGCCGGTGCAGGTGGTACTGTTTTGCGGTTGACTGTAGTTACCTAATGCTTTAAAATAACCGGTCTAGTTTCGAATCTGTTTTTCTACACCACGTTTTTCAACGAGCTTTTTAAATCTACAGGGTTAATTTTCAAAGACCAGCCGTAAGGGTGTGGTTACAGCCTTTCGATTCTGTAAATATCTCACCGTGAAAACTTAGGTGAAGTGAGTTTGTTTTTGCTAGGAATTGACACTATTGACAGCTCACACCACGCTCACTTCACCTAAGTTTTCACGGTGAGATTTTTACACAATAGCACCGCAGACCGTCAAACTGATCAACTTTCTCCATGGGTTGGTCCCATGGAGAAAGTTGAGTACAATGACCTCTTAAGAGGTTGTTAATGTTTTACCAATAACCCTGTATATATACTATACCTATGCAAAATCAGTGGTAAAACAACTAGGTACAGTGAACGCACTGTAGGTACGGTACATGCACATTAGAACACACAATATGTCCTTATCACATTTTTCTATTGGTACACCACTGCCGAATTTTTCTCAGGATACACGCGTTATGTGAAACTAGCTTCTGTCCGCGACTTCGTCCGCGTGAAATTTCACCCTCTTAGGGGTGGAATTTCAAAAAACCCTTTCTTGTTGGATACCTACTCTTCACAAAGAACACACCCTCCAAATTTCATGTCTCTAGGACCAGCGGTTTAGGCTGTGCGTTGATATATCAGTCAGTCAGACTTTGAATTTTATATAAATTAAATTTTGTTGTAACATGACAAAATTTTATTTCAAAATCGATAAAAAATAGTGAAAAAAAAATACTATGACAATTCCAAAATAAAACTAGTATAACATTGAATGGATAATTTAGTATACAAAAACAGGAGGTCCTGTACACAACAGAATACCGCGAATGCAGTTTTCAGCGGTTTATGAGCTTGAGTGCTCTTCAAACAACTGCAGAGCTCAACAACATGGAATATTGTGGAGGGCACCTAAAGGTTCGCTTTTTATTACTTAACAACCAACGTAAGTAGGCTCAATCAAGTTAACATAATTTCCTTTTTTTCTGCCGAGGTCGGGCAGAAGAGGTTTTTTGGACTTTTTCCTCACTCCTCCTAGCTATTGTGTGAATTTAATATTTCTTACTTGACGATATTATCGAGGAAGTCCACGGCATCACTCACGATAACACAGGGAAGTCAAATGTATGGAAATATATGAAGAAGTCCGACGACCTTGTGAAGGCCGCAGGAACCCGTTGGATGCGAGAAGCGCAGAACCGGTCGCAGTGGAGGTGCTTGGGGGAGGCCTATGTCCAGCAGTGGACGTCTTTCGGCTGAAATGATGATGATATGAAGAAGCTTTTGAATGCGTCAACGATAAGGTGCACGTATTTCCATACATTTTATATACCTGCTGTGAACGTCTACGATAACCATAATTCATCAACCATATCACTAAGTATTATATTGATCCCGGTTTTTCACCTAGTTCGGCTACACATGGTCCCATGTTGTGTTATTTTCATTACCTATAGCCTACAAATTTATTTTAAGCATTATAGTTGATAATATGCATGTGTTTTTACCGACTTCCAAAAAACGGAGGTTATCAATTCGACACGTATGTTATATTATTATTGGAATTGCATTATATTCACATACTTATGACAATCTATTTGGGCTTCCAAACAAATATACAAAATTTTAAAGACGTATGTATGTGTATGTATGTGTGTAATTTCGGAAGTCGGTGGCAAAAAACTAAAACTAAAAAATACAGATCCAAAAGACACCGACTTCCGAAATTAAAATTATTTCATAATTTTGAGTTAATTCCTTTTTGAAGTCGGTTTAATTTTTTTACTGAAAGACCTGGCTGATAAAAACAAACGTACGTCGCTTAGGTACCAAAGTGTTATGTAGGTATAATATCTGATTGTAATCTCACCCAACATTTATTTCACGCGGTAGGCGTGCAATATCCATCCAACATTGCCCCGCAACTCGGAGAGCAAACAAGCCTCTCTCATATTACTTCGATAACAATAATATCTTATGGCACACGTTACCAAGACGAATCGACGCCTCATTTGTCAAAATCTGTCCAGTAGTTTCTACACTTCGAGAGTATATATACTCTGTTCCAAAAGTATCTGGTGGAAGTGTAAACAAACCCTCTTCAGGTTAAATTCTTACGCAATCATTCATCACAAGGTTAAAGATTTCAACTTTCTTTCTTCCCATCTTTTCCAACAATTATTGTTTTTATAATATTAAGTTGTAATTGAAAAATCATTGACGAAAGTTAATAAAATAATTAGAAAAAGGTATAAAACTAACCTTTGTCAAATAAAAATAATCCAATAAATTAGAAACTTCAGGTTTGAAACTATGCAAACAATTTAAACCTAAAGTCATATTTTTTTTGAGACTAGCTTTATTTTGTAAACTAGTCAAATAATTTGTTATTCAAAATAACAAATTATTTGACTTTGACATACCCATGGTATGCTCTATGATTCGCGCAGCATGTGTGGACTAAAATTCAAATGAATCATCATGACTCATTTTACTGTCTGCTGCCTTTCAGCTGTCTTCCGCTCATTTAGCCCCTTTATGCAAATTCAGAGGGGCAATTCTCGTAACTTTAAGAACGTTCACAGTCTGATCTCAGTCTCAATCTGTCAAAAATACCTCTACCTTCCCTACATTTTTGTCAAGTTTTTGACATTTGTTTGTCGCCGAGATGACACTGCGACTAGATTTTGAGCGTTTTAAATTATAAGAATTGGCCTTCTAACGTTAACCAAGTTGACTAAAAACTTTCATAAGCACACTAAAGTGGAAATTTAGTTGGTTCAATTCGTTGCTTCAAAATCGATTAAATCGATACAATAGCAGCTGAATGCGGGTAATTCCGCCGGCGAATGTAAGCGCATAATATATCAGATTGCTGGCCGGGAATCGATAAATAGATATGTAACAGGCATGGACTTGGGAATAATCTGATAATAATAATAATATAATAATGTAATGTAATAACAAGGTCCCGAGATATGTTAAAATAATGTAATAATAATAATGTATGATAATATAATAATGTTTATTTGCCAAAGACAGAGTCTACTCTAATAGATATGTTTACAAAAAAAAAATATATCCAAACTAAGACACAAAGGAAGCATGTTGCTTAAGAACTCCACACTAGGTCGAGCCTGTCTCGTGGAGTCCATGGGTGGTATTACCACAATTATAGTGAACATGCGCATTACATTAACAAAGGAATTTTCAGAGGTAAGTATGTGAAAAAGCGTTACTTTTTAGGGTAATTAAAACATTATTTACGTTTAAAATTAAATTAAAACAGTTTTTAAAAAAGTAGAAAAATTAAAACAATAAAATAAGTTAAAGGGATGATCCAGCCAGCCCCTTGCTGCCCTCTCCCAGCGACGCCCTAAGCCGAGGTGCGTACCCCACGTATGTCCAGCAGTGAACTGCGATAGGGTCAGTGGATTGAATCACTAGTTATAGCCGTGTGATATTTTTAACAAGATGTCAGTAGTAAGATAAGTGATATGTGGTGTAATTTTTATCACCTAGGTGAAAAGTGTATTACGCAATAGGGGTATCGAAGTAGGTCAGAACCTACTTCAGTACATTGCGTAACACACTGTTTATCATAATCCGAAGGATTTTGGAGGAAATTCCTTACCCATTGCTTCATTCGTTTGAAAAATTCGTCTGCTCAACAACGAAAATAATGCAATGAATTTTAAAGTATAAAACTTTGTTTGTTGTTTCGAAAAATAGTGTTACAGCCAAATTAGAGTAATTTTAAATTTCCATAGGACCAGAGATTTCCAGTTATCTTTTTTTAAGTAAGACATTTCGAAAATGTTCTCTACTAACTTTTTAGACCTTTGTATCCTGCTTATACGTATGAAGTTTCATTAATTTTGAAAAATAAGGGCTTGAAAGTTTGTATGAAATTCCGTACGGCGTAAACGCTCTTAAAGTTTATCTCCAAGTCCGGCCCTGTAGCTAGTGGAAAACGTTCATGGCAGATGGCTCGGGCCGCCATCGCCAGTGGCATCATTTCCGGTGCCGGGAGCACCCAGATGCGCCCCGGTATGTTACTGCCTTGATGTGGAATGTAAGTTAAACTAGCGACCCGCCCCTGCTTCACGCGATATACAACTTGACAAAACATCGATATTTTTATGTAAAAATACGCGTATTGACGTGGAGTTGCGGACACCAGCCCGTATTACCTATATAATCTATATAAATAAAAAGAAAAATCCTGACTGACTGATTGACTGACTCATCATCGCCCAGCCCAAGACCTAGAGAGCTGAAATTTTGCACAGAGGTTCCCTTTATAATGTAGACAAGGAATAAGGAAGGATTTTTTGAAATTCAACCCCTTAGGGGGTAAATAGGGGAAGGGTAAAATTTCACGCGGACGAAGTCGCGGGCAGAAGCTAGTTTTTATTATTAATAATAATTAAACTGTCAAATTAGTCAGTGTGTGTGTGTAAATTGACGTATTTTTAGTAGCCACGTTTTAATCACGTCTAAACTTGCTATGGAGTATCTTAATTTGACAGGACTAAACTAATATTTATCTTCTGACCTTTTCTTAATGAAATAGAAAGAAAAAGATGCACTGAACTTAAATTTAGTTTAGTTTGTGAACAAGGGAATCGGCGCCATAGTCAGACTACAGGCATAGGCCCCTTCTCATACGGAGAAGATTGATCACCACTCTTACTGAAGACTGGTTTTGCGATTTTAGACTTACCTATATTAACTAGGATAAGTCCAGGTTACCTCACGATGTTTTCCTTCACCGATGTCAATCATGTCCAAGATAAACTCAGAAAATTCTTAAGAATTGAAAAAGTCATATTTATTTCAAAAATATTTATTTCCAAAAAACGTCAGGCGTCTCCATTTCCTGCCGTTTCAGTCCATACCAATAAAACTAGACTTGAAATTTATTATCCTAACAACAACTTACCATACCGCGTCCCAAGTACCGAGTGGCAGCTCTAAGATTTAGGTGAACACACGCAAGTAGCACTCACTGTTAGCGTAGGTACTTACGATCTTTTACATGCCAGTGCATATTTCAGATGTTCGGAATAAAAGACGTATGTACAAACAAAAATGTGTATGTCGTGATTGTCATTTATTTTCGTTGGATCCCAATTTTGAATCCCAGTTTAATATTTTTGGCGTTGGATCCCACAAAACATTATTATGTATTTTCGTTGGATCCCAAATTTAAAAAATACAAGAGAATTACGTTTTATTGTCGTTGAATCCCAAAAACTATTTCCGTTGGATCCCAAATGGTTAAAAAATCTGAATGCACACTTTCAATAACAAAATTGTTTATCATAAAATGAGGGTATATTATTGTTCAACTTTTTTTATAATGTGTACCTATTCATACACGAAATATTTATTTATGTAATTAATATTTTTGTATGAGAATTAAATATTTATATTATTCACACATCACACACATCATCTGTGAAAATTTCAACTGTCTAGCTATCGCGGTTCTTGAGATACAGCCTGGTGACAGACAGACGGACGGAGAGCCGAACGGACAGACGGACGGACAGACGGACGGACAGACAGCGAAGTCTTAGTAATAGGGTCTCGTTTTTATCCTTTGGGTACGGAACCCTAAAAACAATTTAACCTAAATACGGATTAATTATATTCTTGGTTAAATTATTAATTCACTCACTTGTTTTTCACTTTCGTACCATTTCTGCTGGTGGAGGGGCTTGTAGCTAAGTAATAACAGCCGCACGAGTCGATGGATAAGAAAAAACTATGCTTGGCGCGGTTGGTCCGTGGATGGGTTAGCATCTTCACATACCAAGACTCCTGCGTGCCTCGGAAAGTACGTTAAGCCGTTCCCGGCTGTCATTCGTGGATCTTTGACAGTCGTTACGGGTAGTCAGAAGCCCGAAAGTCTGACACACAGTCTTACCAAGGGGTATCGTGTTATACAGTAACTGGGTTGTGGAGGTCAGATAGGTAGTCGCTCCATGTAAAATACTGGTATTCAGCTGCATCCGGTTAGACTGTAAGCCGACCCCAAAATATTTGGGAAAGGGCTAGGCAGATGATGAGGCAGTGACTTATGATTTAATAAAAGGGAGACTGATATCCATCTGAGTACTCATATCAACCATCGAAGCTGACTGAGCTGATTTAACAGACCCTTTACACATCCATACTAATATTATAAATTCGAAAGTGACTGTGTCTGTATCATGTATGTTACATTTTCACGCCTAAACCACTGAACGGATTTCGATAAAATTTGTCAGAGAGATAGATTGCATCCCGGGGTAGGACATAGGATGGTTTTACCCTACCTAAGAAAGAGCGGCGTCTTCTAACACAGGCATTATCTGCTTAAAAGTATGCGCTATTCACCAACAAAATGTAAAAAACTATTGTCAAGAAATAAACATTTTTGTATATATTTTTTTTGTATTTATTAGTAAGGGGACAACAGTATAGCGAATCTGTTTTTTTACAATACTAAATGACTAAAGTTTAATGACAAAATCTTCTTAAACATTTTAAAATAGATAATTATGAATATTCAATACCATGTCATTAAAAATGTGTTAAATCGAAATATGCTAGAATTATTACTTTAATTTAGTCTCCTTTACTTTGTTACACTACTTTCTTATTCATTCGTCTCATTTCAACTGTCCTCTATGGTGTCTGTAGAAAACATCCCAGAAAGCCATTCTGTCCTGGAAGGGCCTACTTTCAAGGGTCAACTCGGAGTCTAGATTTAGGTAGGGCTGAGTGGTCCTCGTTATAGGCTGCCATTTCACAGGAAGCAGCTCCGATGTGCCGGGAGTCGGGTCTCTGAGAAGAAAATAAGTTTTTCATTTAATCTCAAACTCAAAGCATTTATTTCAATTAACCCATGTACAGGCACTTTTGAATTGTCAAAATTAAATAGTCGGTCAGTTAGTCAGAAAGTTGAAGCTAGTTGCCCATTCCAAAACGTAGACAAGAAACTCCAAGGACACTCTTTTATATCAAGATATTACAAAATTATTTGTACATTATTCTTGTTGCTTCTATAAGTGAGAACAATGTAAAAAACAAATGAAGAAACAATTCAAAATAATAAGATTAATAATAACTTGAAATATACAAATTAATTACTACAAATAATATCTTGCATGAATCATTGATTTAAATAAAAAAAGAAGAAAGTGGCACCGGTGACAAAAAACTTGTGTGGAAACCGGGTAGACATGTGATACGAATTAATGAGGAAAATGTCGTGAGGAAATTATTGAGAATTAATGTGGATGTAGGAGTAGGGGAAGACCAAAGAACCGATGGACGGACTGGACTGTGTGAAAGGTGATACGGCTAGAAAGGAGATGAAACCTGAGGTGAAAACTATTAGAATAGAAAACTTTTATTTCAGACAGGAGTCCATAGGGTTAGTAATAATTTTACTTAAATTCTAGTCTTACTAGGTTACAGACACAATAAATAAAAAATAAAAATATATATATATAAACACATACAATTAAAATTCAGCGTGGAGCTGCTAATAGGGAAGTATGAAAAAAGAAGACATGTTGCGCCGACCCCAAATAAATTGAGATGGCAAGAATCATCATCAAAAAACAGAATCATTGAATTAACTAAAATTTATATACTTTGCAATGTATAATATTGTTGGCCTTTCAAAAGTGGTTACTTAATCGATATATTCTACTTATCACGAATGCAAGTGGCGATGTGTTTTGCACTGGCGCTTTGCAGATGGAGCAACTATTGCAGCAACTGGCAACTAACTATTTACATACATCTCGGGATATTTGGTCGTAGCAACTGGCAACTTTAAAAAGGAAAATTTAAAAAAGTTGATAGTTGCCTCAACTAAAGTTGCTCCATCTGCAAAGCGCCTTAAGATTAATATCATTGCGTAAAATGGAACTAGAAGAGTTATCTTACTTATAAAAAGTAAAGTCATTGTTTTTAAAATCGTTTCATATCTCGGGAGACCATTGCTGAGTCATAGTAATATTCTCGTCAGTTGAATCAGATGAATTTAAAAAATGTAAGATGAAATTCGTTTTGCATTAATTGTAAAATTAGGCTTTTTCTCATGGGGTTACCTATTTGAATGTAATATAAATTTTTCGAACATACATAAAAATACGATTTTGTTTTGTCCTTGAGGAGTCTCATGTTCCAGTAGATAGAAGTGTACTCTGTGTATCTTTTCACCAAAGGGTATATGCATATGTCGTGGATAGATGGCAACACAGTACAGTGAACAGCGCCATCTAACAATTTGATTGGTAAACGAAGAATCATGTGATCGGAAACGCAAGCGAGCCCTACCGCTTGGACACGATCGTCGGTGGAGGGGATGCCGCGAGGACTGGTGGAGAGACCGAGTGGTGCGACAGTCAGTCTACAGTCGACCGTCGACCTCGGACAGTCTCGGCAATCGCTCAATAATACCAACGCACGTGTTTGTTTCCGACGCACGTGTGCGTTTCGGTTGTAAATAGCTAGTTTATTAAAGTCACTGTAAATTCAAATAATCTTTTCGTTCGAGTACCCACTGCAGTGCCCACACCTGTCTAAACTATGTCGGATCGTGAAGAAGACCCGATGTATCGCATCTCGGCCACCCGCTGATGCGACACATACATAAAATTACTAAGGATTTATGAGACATTGCCCACTTACAACATACTGTTTATTTATGAACGTTATAATTTAACTATGATTATGTAAAGATGCTACTCACCCGTACTTAGCGAAGTTAGTCCAAAGAGTCGTTATCCTGTCAATCATGAGCTGATCTTCGGGAGTGATAGCATGTCCACTGAATATATCATTCTCAAATAAGTATCCAAGTTCGTCAGCATGAATAGCTCCCGTAGAATTCAAGTTCAATTCTACCTTCAGTAAATTTCTGCTACCGCTATATGAGAAAACATATCGGTAAACGGTTCTAGCACCAATATCTAAAAATCTTTCAGCCATTCTTTGTGTTGGGTGGTTGAATACAAAATCTGAAGCAAAGTCTGTGATCTCATCTTTTACGTCTTCACTTGTATCCTCATCTCCAATATAAAAATGTCTGACGTCGTCTAAAGCATCCTCTAAATTGTCACCTAAATCAAATGCAAGGCTTACCATATCGAAATTATAGTTTGAAAAGAAATCTGGATCTGCATTTCCATACAAGAAGGGCAGTTCATTGTCTGTGTGCCCAATAATGATTGGTGTATTCCTTACTTTAGTGGAATCTATATTCCTAGGGTCCTCCGTAATAAAAGCTTCAACGCCGTCTATTTCCTTTTCAATACAGGGAAATAGGGTAGATAACTCGGTGCCACCAACATAGGTTTGTTTTAAATCGTAAGCTAGCTGGGCTAAGGTATGTGCATCAATAGATGCAAGATAATCAAGAGCTTCAAGCGTATTTTCAGTATTAAAATCTAATGCTTCTGCCAGTTTCAAGGGTACCGCGATGTTAGAGTCTGTTAACAACAACGGACTTAAAGCAGGACCGCTCTGAATGATTGCTTTCTGGAATAAGCTTTCATACGAAGACAACAAGTGGAGGTTAACAGACATGCCACCAGCACTTTCACCGAAGACAGTAATTTGTCTCGCATCTCCCCCGAAAGCCTCGATATTCTCATTGATCCACCTGAGAGCTAACACTTGATCTTTGAGTCCTTGATTTCCTGGTACTTCTGGAATATCTAGGCACATAAAGCCGTAAATACCGAGCCTATAATTTATTGCTACTACAATGACGTCATTGCTCACCAACGAATTTGCAGTACCTACGCCACTAGCGCTGCCACTAACGAAAGAGCCTCCATGTATCCATACCATCACTGGTAAGCGGTTGTGTGAGTCAGCTGTACTTGGCACGTATACGTCCATAGTGAGGCAGTCGATGGTTCCAGAGACGACATTGTTCTCTACTTGAGGGCACGCCTTTGACTCGTATGCTTCGAAGATGTCGTCAAAGCCAGGTTGCGGGACTGCCGGCTGTGAATTAAATAGTAATTTAATTTATAAGATCATGTGACTTTGGTCTTTGGATTGTGTCTATTGTTTTCTAAACTCCATTATCACGCTCAAAACTTTTCTCATTTAGTCCTCTGCATCAAATGACCATACCGTGATAATCGACTTTGACACAACGTCTCGGCCACCGGCGAGTGCCACAATCAGACTTCCTTTTACATAATTATGTATAAAAAAGTAGGTACATCAAAATCTTACCCCAAAAGGATTGTTCTTATCCACCACCGCATACGGCACACCCAAGAACTTCGCGTAGCCATGTTCAGACCCAAGACCCCGGATCAGACCTCCCTTCGTAGAGACGAGTGGGTCTAACCGGGACAGACCTTGGACCAGACCACACACAGACACTAATAGAATTAAAGACCACATGTCTGATCTTTGAGACATTTTTGCAGTTACTAAGGTGACTTATCTCGAATCTCGTGTCGAAATATGGCGATAAAAGATAAAATAGCATCTTACTGATATTGATATCTGATGGGAAAACTATTGATAATAAAAATAGTGATGTAATTATAGATGAGAGTTGACTGTAGTTAGCTAACTTTGTTTTTTAACCGACTTCAAAAAAGGAGGAGGTTCTCAATTCGTCGGTATGTTTTTTTTTTGTGTGTTTGTTACGCGATAACTCCGCCAATTGTGAACCGATTTTCAAAATTATTTTTTTGTTTGAAAGGGTATGGTCTCGAGGTGGTCCCATTGTCACCAACTCGGAATCTGATGAGGGAATCTCATGGAAATCGAGGGAAACCCTCAAATTTTATAGGCACACCTATAACGATTTGGGTATTTTTTATAGTAACTCGTGCATTTTTATTAACCAACTTCAAAAAAGGAGGTTCTGTATTCGATCCGTATCTATGTATGGATGTTTATAAGTATGTATGGTGGAATTTCCCATATAAATTTGATTAACTTTGCTTGAGTAGTTTTTGACTTAGCTTCAATAATACGATTTTTTCCACTTAGTTTATATTGATGATGTTTTAACTGATATTTACACAGCATGTAGTGTGCGTGTAGTAGAGTGTGTAGCAACTAAAAAGTGAAAAATAAAAACAATTTTTTTTTATTGAAATACAAGTTGCAAAATTGACGTGGAGTTGCGGATACCACCCCGTAGTACCTATTACCTAATACAAGTTGCCAAGAATCGAGCTGATGGGCGTGCAATACGAGAAGCCTATATCCAGCTGTGGCCTGCTGTAGGCTAATGTTGGTGATGAAGGACTACAATCGGCCTTTGACCGCGTAACTATAGTTTCATGAAATTACCAGTATACGAGAGGCCTATATCCAGCAGTGGCCTGCTGTAGGCTAATGTTGGTGATGAAGGACTACAATCGGCCTTTGACCGCGAACTATAGTTTCATGAAATTACCAGTATACGAGAGGCCTATATCCAGCAGTGGCCTGCTGTAGGCTAATGTTGGTGATGAAGGACTACAATCGGCCTTTGACCGCGTAACTATAGTTTCATGAAATTACCAGTATACGAGAAGCCTATATCCAGCTGTGGCCTGCTGTAGGCTAATGTTGGTGATGAAGGACTACAATCGGCCTTTGACCGCGAACTATAGTTTCATGAAATTACCAGTATACGAGAGGCCTATATCCAGCAGTGGCCTGCTGTAGGCTAATGTTGGTGATGAAGGACTACAATCGGCCTTTGACCGCGAACTATAGTTTCATGAAATTACCAGTATACGAGAGGCCTATATCCAGCAGTGGCCTGCTGTAGGCTAATGTTGGTGATGAAGGACTACAATCGGCCTTTGACCGCGTAACTATAGTTTCATGAAATTACCAGTATACGAGAAGCCTATATCCAGCTGTGGCCTGCTGTAGGCTAATGTTGGTGATGAAGGACTACAATCGGCCTTTGACCGCGAACTATAGTTTCATGAAATTACCAGTATACGAGAGGCCTATATCCAGCAGTGGCCTGCTGTAGGCTAATGTTGGTGATGAAGGACTACAATCGGCCTTTGACCGCGTAACTATAGTTTCATGAAATTACCAGTATACGAGAGGCCTATATCCAGCAGTGGCCTGCTGTAGGCTAATGTTGGTGATGAAGGACTACAATCGGCCTTTGACCGCGTAACTATAGTTTCATGAAATTACCAGTATACGAGAGGCCTATATCCAGCAGTGGCCTGCTGTAGGCTAATGTTGGTGATGAAGGACTACAATCGGCCTTTGACCGCGTAACTATAGTTTCATGAAATTACCAGTATACGAGAGGCCTATATCCAGCAGTGGCCTGCTGTAGGCTAATGTTGGTGATGAAGGACTACAATCGGCCTTTGACCGCGTAACTATAGTTTCATGAAATTACCAGTATACGAGAGGCCTATATCCAGCAGTGGCCTGCTGTAGGTTAATGTTGGTGATGAAGGACTACAATCGGCCTTTGACCGCGTAACTATAGTTTCATGAAATTACCAGTATACGAGAGGCCTATATCCAGCAGTGGCCTGCTGTAGGCTAATGTTGGTGATGAAGGACTACAATCGGCCTTTGACCGCGTAACTATAGTTTCATGAAATTACCAGTATACGAGAGGCCTATATCCAGCAGTGGCCTGCTGTAGGCTAATGTTGGTGATGAAGGACTACAATCGGCCTTTGACCGCGTAACTATAGTTTCATGAAATTACCAGTATACGAGAGGCCTATATCCAGCAGTGGCCTGCTGTAGGCTAATGTTGGGGATGAAGGACTACAATCGGCCTTTGACCGCGTAACTATAGTTTCATGAAATTACCAGTATACGAGAGGCCTATATCCAGCAGTGCCTGCTGTAGGCTAATGTTGGTGATGAAGGACTACAATCGGCCTTTGACCGCGTAACTATAGTTTCATGAAATTACCAGTATACGAGAGGCCTATATCCAGCAGTGGCCTGCTGTAGGCTAATGTTGGTGATGAAGGACTACAATCGGCCTTTGACCGCGTAACTATAGTTTCATGAAATTACCAGTATACGAGAGGCCTATATCCAGCAGTGGCCTGCTGTAGGCTAATGTTGGTGATGAAGGACTACAATCGGCCTTTGACCGCGTAACTATAGTTTCATGAAATTACCAGTATACGAGAGGCCTATATCCAGCAGTGCCTGCTGTAGGCTAATGTTGGTGATGAAGGACTACAATCGGCCTTTGACCGCGTAACTATAGTTTCATGAAATTACCAGTATACGAGAGGCCTATATCCAGCAGTGGCCTGCTGTAGGCTAATGTTGGTGATGAAGGACTACAATCGGCCTTTGACCGCGTAACTATAGTTTCATGAAATTACCAGTATACGAGAGGCCTATATCCAGCAGTGGCCTGCTGTAGGCTAATGTTGGTGATGAAGGACTACAATCGGCCTTTGACCGCGTAACTATAGTTTCATGAAATTACCAGTATACGAGAGGCCTATATCCAGCAGTGGCCTGCTGTAGGCTAATGTTGGTGATGAAGGACTACAATCGGCCTTTGACCGCGTAACTATAGTTTCATGAAATTACCAGTATACGAGAGGCCTATATCCAGCAGTGGCCTGCTGTAGGCTAATGATGGTGATGAAGGACTACAATCGGCCTTTGACCGCGTAACTATAGTTTCATGAAATTACCAGTTTATTTATTTTCTTGTTTTTGCTATCAAATATCCGTGTATATCGACCCATCACGTCACAAATTGAATTTTATCCTGTATAGTAAACAGACTCACCGTCCATTATACCCCAATAACTTTCCTACCGAATCTAATCCCGAAATTATTCCCATAACATACCTACCGAACCGAACTTTCCCATTGTGCCGTTAGTATAATATCGTTCGATGGCAAACTTTTCGAATTTATCGGATAATTTAATTGAATAGAAACTCTCTTTTGTTCTTTGCGTGAAGCCCATAATTTAGTGGGAGCCGCTGAAAGATCGCCGCTTTGAGACAAAGAACTTTTGAATTCTGCAGGTGACGTATATACGTTTTTGCGCATGCGCTCCGTGTTTCTGATGATTTTTTTTTGCAATGCAATGTCGCCTGTGTCTCTTGGGAATTGGGCTCATTACCCGTTGACAGTGATATGGAGGGTAATTTTGCTTGCTGTGTTTTGACACACTGCTACGCCTGTGTTGAAGTCGGAAACTATCCCACGGTAACGCACTACCAAGATAAATGGTCATGGTCTACTCATGTGTCAAATTTCATCAAAATCCGTTTAGCCGTTTTAGCATGGAAGCGTAAAACCAAACAAACTTTCGTATTTATAATATTATCATCTGCCTAGCCTTTTCCCAACTATGTTGAGGTCGGCTTCCAGTCTAACCGGATGCAGCTATAATACTAGTATTTTACAAGGAGCTACTGCTGATCTGACCTCCACAACCCAGTTACTGGGTAATACGATACTCCTTGACTTGACTAGTTTTCAGACTTTCGGGCTTCTGACTACCCGTAACGACTGTCAACGATCCACGAATGACTGCCGAGACCAACGGCTTAACGTGCTTTCCGAGGCGTGGAGGGGTCTCGGTATACAAAGATGGTCACCCATCCATGGACCAACCGCAGCAAGCGTAGCTTAACCTGATCGATCGACCCGTGCGGCTGTTATTACTTAGCCACAAGCCCCTCCCACTAGGCAGTCACTTCATGTAAAATACTTTAAGGTATTGGTACCGGACGCAGTCAGCTGCGTCCGGTAAGACTGGAAGCCGATCCCAACATACGAGTAGTTGGGAAAAGTCAAGGCAAATATAGTCAACTTTATGAATTTGTCTACTTTTTTTTTTATTGCCATACAACGTGGCAATGCTGCCAGTCTTTTGGGCACGTTTCCTGTTGACAGCGATGCGGATGAATTTTTTTATGCCATTTGATTATTTCTCCCCCTTTTTATATACTTGTACATATTATTATTATTTTAATACTGTTAGCTTTTAAAATTATGTTTTAATGTACCTTGATGTAAATAATAAAAGAAAAACGTCCATTACACAGAAGCATTTATGATCTAAGTTCCTAGTTAGCTGCTGTGTATGGTTGATCGAAGTAAAAACTATTGATCAAATAAAGTAGCAAAGGATCTTTCACATATTTTTTGTTTTGTTGCCAAAACTCAAAAAGAAACATCTACTGTGAATATACAAAATATTCAGTGAAGCTTTGAGCTTTCACGAAATTTAATAAACTTGAAACATATCCGTAGCTTCGTAGCCGCTGCAGCACTCTCGTAGCGCTACGCCGTAGCTCATAAAACCGTAGCCGTCAAGAGAGCAATGCTAAAGTATCGCTACAAAATTTAAATTAATTCAGAAGATATAATGCTATTCTACATTGTATATTAAAGATGGATGGTATAATATTATATTACCTATGTAGGTATTAATATCCACTTGTATATAATTATGTTTACATAGGTTCGTTCATATAACAAGTTTGGGCTCTCGGAAGCCTTAAAGAATGTAGTGTCATTAAGAGTAATAATAATAATTTATTTAATAAAAATGTTTACAAAAGGTGTACATTTAGACAATAGTAGAAAATTTTCCATACAAATATTAGTGCCTAAAAAAAACTAAAACAATTTTTTTTTATAGCCTGTAATTATAGCACAGAAGTTCAGAAGTCTCTTCTCATACAAAGAAGAAATGATCTTTGATTGAGCTTGCTGACTACGTTATAGCAATTTCAGACTTTATAATGACTGAAATGACTACATAAATGTCCAACTTCTTCTTTTCGTGTTGATGGCACTCTTACTCGTTGTTTAGGGGTTCCGTACGTCAAAATGAAAAACGGAACCCTTATAAGATCACTTTGTTGTCCGTCTGTCTGTCCGTCTGTCAAGACCCTTTTTCTCAGGAACGCGTGGAGTTATCAAGTTGAAATTCATATCAAATACTCAGGGCTGCAATCCCTTGAAGCAGTGAAAACATCAAACTTCTAAGTCAACGCAATCAAAAGATAGGTTATAGGGTTTGTGTTCACTCGCAAAGGAATCAAAACCTATAGGGTACAGTCAACAGCAAAAGTAGATGATCAAAATCAGAAATGGAAGTCTGAAGAATAAACCAGAAATTCTATAAAGTATAATTTAATTAAAACCAATCTATCATCTGACACTGAAAACAAAATCTCGTCAAAAAATAATAATTACTTATGGATTTTGATCAAATGAAACCGCGTAATCACTGTCGAATGAATGAGGGGGGAGTCCCTCCCCAGTGCCACCCCCGCTAATGGGATAATCACACAAACCGGGATGGTCCATTTTATACAAAATGCAAATGAAGTTTTTCGGAGTAAGCACTTCATTATGACAACGGGTTACTCTATCGTTCTGGGTTGAAATTTTTGCGAACAGAAAATTAGGTTTTATGACCAAAATTGGGGTAGGTTAATTTAAGGTTATGCTTAAAAGAAGTCAGATATTAAGGATTTCGGTTTAGAGATTATTTAACACTAGCTGAGCCCAGCGGTTTACGGAGAATAATGGGTAGCTCACCGTCCGATCAGGACCAGGCCCGTGCCGGATGCCACGTACGTGTTCCACGCGCGCCTCAAAGAGATGTCAGCATCATTTGAAGGGGCCCGTTAGGGCCGAAGCCTGCCGGATCAGCGGGATTGTCCGAAAAGGTTACCGCTGGCCCGGAACATAAAGGGCTAAGGAAGGAACACAGGTAGGTTTTAGTCAGTAAGAGTCTGACACTCCCTTCCGCTCCACCCAGAGCGGGAGGGGTCATTTGATGATTTCCCATCCGCAAAAAAAAAAGCTCCGCGTTTTCAGCCATGGTACGGGATATTCCGAGATCGAGACTTATGTGAGTGAAACCGCGAAGCGCACATTTGCTTTTGGCACATGGGTTGATCCTCCTGGATTCTAATCCAGATTATGGTGTACATATTATTATGTGACAAATTTCATCCAAATCCAAGCGTGAAAGCGTAACAAATAAACATTTAAAAAAATCAAATGTTTTCTCTTTATAATATTAGCTTTTTTTTATTATTAAATACAACATTTAATTACATTATTTACTATAATTAATAAAATAACAAAATTAAATCCTTAACTTAACTAAAACTATAAAGAAACTAAAAAATAGGGTCGAAAAATTCATCCGCATCGCTGTCGACTGGTTATGTACCCAAGAGTAATATATAGTAATATTAGTTTAGATAACATAACGCCTGCAATCCCAGAGAGGTTAGGCAGAATTGTACACATAGTACCTGCCATATTTCACCAGTTATGTTTAAGTCCCAAGTAATAGGGGGCGAGCCTATCGCCATCAACCGGCCACAAACCCAGACTCCGGGCAGCCACTGACAGAGAAATTCCTATTGGAAAAACCCAAGAATCATCATCATCATTTCAGCCGAAAGACGTCCACTGCTGGACATAGGCCTCCCCCAAGCACTTCCACTTCGACCGGTTCTGTGCTTCTCGCATCCAACGGGCCGCAGGAACCCAAGAATACTTTGCCCGAAATGGAAATCGAACCTAGGAGTCAGGACCTCATGTTCAGCAGTAGCCCTTGCGACCACTCGACCAATATCAAGGCTCTTATTTTTGTAAAAAAAAAAAACAGTGGCACTCCAGGAGTGCCGACAAAAGTGATAACTTGAAAAAGCATAGTAATTTTATAAATATGTTTGAAGGTCATTCTTTCCAAAGAAAATGTACCGCGCGTTGATGTCTTTATAATGGCCAAAACTTAAAACGGAGGTGTCGGTTACGGGTACAGTGTCGGGAGTTCAATGGATTTTTTCCGTCTCAAAAAATGCCAAATGCGCCTAAAGAAGTTTTCATTTCAAAAACTTTACATTATTTATAAAGAAAGAAAGAAAAAGTATTTATTGCGACTCGTACAGGAAGATCACAAACTAAACTAAACACAGTAAAATAAAAAAACGAACGAACGATGAACAAACGATCGATGATCGATCGTTCGATGTATGAACCATGGCTTGGTTTTGGTGGCAAGTAACTGGGTTGTGGTGGTTAGATAGGCAGTAATTTCAAGTAAAATACTAAAATAATAATAAATATTCAGATGGATCCGGTTAGTCTCGAAGTCGACCCCAACATAGTTGGGAAAAGGTCAGGCATATTGTTTGATGTCACCTAAGGCCAAGTTACTTTTTTTTTTTCCGTATGGGAAATCATCAAATGACCCCTTCCGCTCTGGGTGGAGCGGAAGGGAATGTCTGACTCTTCCTGACTAAAACCCACCCGTGTTCCTTCCTTAGCCCTTTATGTTCCGGGCCAGCGGTAACCCTTTCGGACAATCCCGCTGACCCGGCAGGCTTCGGCCCTATGGGGCCCCTCCTCGATGAGGCCAAGTTACTTTACAATACGTCTGCTATGAAAACCGTTCACAAAAAAAATATTTTCCTTTTTCATAAACCTTGAAATTGTAACATAAACCAGTCCATCGCGTCGTCAAGAGTACATCAATACATCATTGTCTGTCTGACCCGCCAACGCCATCTATTGGAAGTTTCGTGAAACAACACCAGAGGTCATTAATCACTGCTGTGGACACGGTCACGTACGTCAAATTTTTGCGGTCTTTATTAATTTTGATATAATATAAAAGTTAAGGGCAAAAACTTTGTCCATTAAGCTATTCTAATTTTTAAGCCTATTTTAATTTAAGCGATGAGATAATACTCGGTTTCTAAATTGGGAATTTGAAGTGGAGAACTTGTAAAGTTTTACTTTAGCGTTTTTTAAGGTGATTCCTCCGACAAAGTCCGCAAAATTCAATTATTACTTACGTTTTTTTACAAAGTTTGGAATATCGCAGGCTTTCACCTTAAATAATGGTCAAGCAAAGTTTCACAGGTTCTCAATTACAAATTCTCAAATCACACTACACCCTAATTGCGTAACTCACTATCCAATCTGAATCATTTTGAAAGATATTGCTAATCCATTGCCTCATATGTTCGAAAAATTTGTCTGCTCAACAACGTAAATAACGTAATTAATGTTGTTGAACTGTCAAAATGAAAGCCATTGTTACTGATAGTGTGTTAAGCAATTCCCCGCAGGGTGCAAGCTCAGGTCAGGGCTCCAGACAGAGGAACCTCCTAACAATGCGAGAAGCGTCCAGAAGTACCGCTTTCTGAATCAAGCCCTTAATCCAGCTGCCCAACGAGAGCATCCTCAGGTGTTGGTCGAGACACTTGCTATTATGCCATTGGCTATTATATTTATAGTTAACATTACTCACCTTGGATCAATTACTTTTTTTTTTTTTTCTTTTTTTAGGGTTCCGTACCCTAAGGGTAAAAACGGAACCCTATTACTAAGACTTCGCTGTCCGTCCGTCCGTCCGTCTGTCTGTCACCAGGCTGTATCTCAACAACCGCGATAGCTAGACAGTTGAAATTTTCACAAATTATGTATTTCTGTTGCCGCTATAACAACAAATACTAAAAACAAAATAAAATAAATATTTAAGGGGGGTTCCCATACAACAAACGTGTTTTTTTTCGGCGTTTTTGCCTTGTGGTACGGAACCCTTCGTGTGCGAGTCCGACTCGCACTTGGCCAGTTTTTTGTCATTCTTTTCTTCTTTTTTTCTTTATTTTTGTCATTTTTTTCCTCTTTTTTTTCTTTCTTTCTTTTTTTTTCCTTTTTTAGTTTCGTTCTTTTTTTATATACTTTATGTATGTGTTTATTGTATTATGTAAATGGTACACCTTAGACTACCTACTACAGTATTTGTCTCTCCTTCCCCTTTTTAATCTATCCAAAGGTTGTCTTTAAAAGATTGCTCGTATCGATAAGACCGCCCATTGTGTCACCCTTTGTTCAGGTTCTATATTTATGTCTGTAATTTATATGGTGTACAGGCGCCAGCACATCAAGCTACTACAATCTGTCAAATTTCTTCAATAGATTTTCAACTTTATCGCTAAAGCATAAGGTTCAAAGTTGATTGGGAAATTTTGACAGTTTCGGGTAGCTTCATGTGCTGGCGTCTGTACATAATAAAGAGTATTCCATTCTATCAATTCCCAGGTCGGCCGAAGTGTTATTGAGTGTTTCTATCAACAATAGGCTATTTGACTGGTTTCTGATAAACATCTCAGATTATTTAATGGTGTCTAACGAGCCCACAAAAACCTATTACTTCAAATTGCATAAAGTATTTCTTTAAAAAAATAGTAAATAAAAATGTACTGTTTAAATACGCCGCCAAAACGCTATCTTTAACAATATGGCGTCGTGACGTCACGATTCACGTGAACAAACGTTGAAACGGTCGAGATACTAGACAAAAGTCTGTCAACGATAGACAGAAATTTACTAAATCATGACGTCATCTTAAGTTCAGCCAATCCAGACCGTTTTCTATTACGTGGCGCCAGATTTAAAAAGATGAAGTTTTTTCGGGATTTTTTTTATAAATAATACATTGTTTTGTAGTAAAATGAATGCAAATCGATTTTAAAAGCGATAATCTATACGAGTGTCAATAATTATGACCTTATTTTTTACATTGTCAAATAGCCTATTTATCAGTAGCAGCTCGGAGTCTGTATATTATTATTTGCCCGGCTGATGGCAATAGACTTGCCATCTGTTACAATATAACTGGTGAAATGTAGGTATGCTATAGGTACAGACACCAGCACCTCAAGCTACTACAATCTGTCAAATTTATTTAATAGATTTTCAACTTTATTGCTAGAGTATAAGGTTCAAAGTTGATTGGGAAAGTTTGACAGTTTCGGGTAGCTTGATATGCTGGCGTCTGTACAACTCTGCCGAACCCTTTGGGGAACACAGGCGTTATATTAAAAAAAAAAGAAATAGTATTTAAGTAAACTAGGTATAAAATTATGTCATTATTCCAACACTACTATTGTTAAATATTGTTAAGAATTTTATTTTCCTACAATTTTATTACCATATAAAGTAGGTATGCTCATGCCGCCTGTGATACATGTTTATCCTAGTACTAACATTATTGTACCCTTGTACAACATTATTTCTAAGACTTTATGTAAATATTTTACCAACTTTAATACTGAATAAAATAATTATAATATTTTATAAATATATATTTTATTTTTATTTTTTTATGTCGTGAGGAGAGTTTTACCTATAAGAGTAGAGGAAGACCAAAGAAACGATGGATTGAATGTGTGAATGATGATATGGTTAGAAAGGGGGTGACTACCGAGATGACGACTAATAGAGAAGTAGACGAAAAAGACATGTTGCGCCGACCCCAATTAAATTGGGATAAGGGCAGGAGAATGATGATGATGATATATATATTTTTAAATATATTATTATATCATGTCTTTTGATATTCCTCGGGACCCTGGGGTCCCGGACCTTTGCAAGGCGTACGAGAGGCCGAAGCCAACTGGCAGAGGCCCGTTAGAATAGAATAGAAATACTCTTTATTATGTACACCAAATAAATTACAGACATAAAAATAGAAACTGTACATATTGTGTGGTGGTTTTAATGAAATGAGGCACGAACCAATGATTATCCCAGTTCGCACTATGAAAGTGCATCCAAGGGCAACCCCTGGTTGGTGTAGGAGTATTGCAGGATATGGAAACAAAGTTATAGGGATTATGGGTTTGGGTGGCTAAAGCGAACTGGTTATTAGGGACTATGGAAAGTCTATAACCCCTGCCTGACCAATGTTTTATGTAACTTACACAGATAAAATGGCAGGGGGTGACTTGCACACTTAATAATGGGCCCCCGAAAACGGTCGCTACCATTATATTAATTATTAGCTGCGCCCCGCGGTTTCACCCGCGTAAATGTCGATCCCGTGGGAATATTGGGATAAAAAGTAGACTATATGTTAATCCAGAGTGTCAGCTACCTCTATACAAAATTTTATCAAAATTGGTCCAACCGTTTGAGCGTGAAGAAGTAACAAACATATAAACACACACACACAAACCCCCACTCTCACAAACTTTCGCCTTTATAATATTAGTGTGATGTTATTATTATAGTTTGTGCTGTTTTCGGAAGATAAGAACACACTTTGGCCACAACACAGCTTTGTCCCCTCTGTCATTTGGAAGAAGGACTAGTGAACGTAATTTGTTGTTATTAAAACTAATTGATAAGGAAGTTGTGTCCTATTACATATTTGCTGGGATATTTAATTGTATTTTTCAACTATTAGGCAGGTAGGTAACTTTTTCTAAAGAACACAAGAAAAAAAATCTAGAAAGACACTAACAATATAGAACGACAAATATTTTTAATTTGTTTTACCATAATTCAGTACACTTAGACATTTAATACCTTATTCAAATGATGAGCTTTTAAGTCACAATTTCTCAAAACAAAATCTACTAAGTACCAATTTCTCCCAAAGTTACCAGGAAAAATAAACAACAAATCTCATTATTGGGAAAACTCGGTAAGATTATGAGATTATTAACTTAAACAAGAAGATAAGGAAATTGACAGCAAAATAAATTGGAACAGTAAAACTGTGCCACCGGACGCAACGACGCGGAGAGATAGCGTAATGCCTTGAGTTATTTACCCCTACTATTGCATTTATATTTTATTTATTTTATTATCTACTAGCTGCGCCCCGCGGTTTCACCCGCATAAGTAACGATCCCTGTGGGAATATCGGGATAAAAAGTAGCCTATATGTTAATACAGGGTGTCAGCTACCTCCACACAAAATTTTATCAAAATTGGTCCAGCCGTTTGAGCGTGAAGACGTAACAAACATATAAACACACACACAAACTTTCGCCTATAATATTAGTGTAATTTTAGTATTTTTACACCCGTTAACCCCCCCCCTCTCCTGAAATAAAATTAGTATACCACAATAGGTAAAAGAATTAAAAACGAAACCAAGACATATAATAAGAAGAAAGAAGGAAAAAGAAGGATGAAAGGAGGATATATAAGAAGGTCTATCATGCGGCCATCTTACTTATTTATTTATTTATCAGTATTTTTTGTTTATTTTTTGCAATGTTACTCAATTTTTTTTGCTAGCCTATGCTGTCCCACTGCTGCGCAAAGGCCTCCCCAGAACCCTTCCAGGAACTCTTTTCCCGCGCCACCTCGAACCAGCCGTAAATGTACAAAAACTTGTCAAAAGGTTATAAGTACCTAGTTTTATGTGCATAATTATTTGATGCAATCAAAATTAAAATAACAAGTTCAGTTACTTTTAAATATATTTTTTTGTATATTTCCTGACCCGGCTATGAGCAAACTTTGTTTTTTTTTTTTCTGAACATATATAAGTTGTATTTTCTTTCTTCTTTCGTTCTGCTCACATATTTACAAGCTCAAGTGGGGTGACCTCATTCTCCGATCCATCAAGATTTTTCATCTCCTTAATCGTACTAAAATTCGGTTAAGGATTTTGTTTAAACAAGACATGAAGTGTATTCTTAAGACAAACGCACATTACAGCCGCATCGGGTCGCAGCGCATCGCATTACAATACTAAAAAACTTGTGCGGTCGGGGGACCCCCCCAGGAATGAAGTTCCTTGCGCGATATTCGCACGCACACACACTCGTATATAACAGAAAAAGACAGAGAGCGAATGAATTTATCACGCGTTTTTAATACAGAGACATCTAGCACCTTGACCGCCAGCGCGGTCACCAGTGACCGCGAACAATAGATTTTCTATTGTGTCTGTGGTCTGGCAGTCAACGTGCTAGATGGCTAAAAACTTAAAACTAATTTCGTAATAATGCTACGCACACACGGTTTTTGGCACAGATGTACTCTATTTAGTAACTCGACTAAAGAACATGGAACGCAAGCAATACTCCCATAGACAAAATTACGAAAAATAAAATACTGAGCCGTGGAACGTGCTTGCTGTCACAATTTTTTCCGGGTCTAGTTCAGGACGGGCTCAAAAAGCGGATGTGCACACGAGGCAGAATCGTGGACGCTCTCACCTAAGCGGATAACGTTGTCGCCATCTTGGATTTTTGTTTTGACCTCACTATTGGCTTTAGTACCTTCGAATACCATAAAAACGACACGCATGATGAAAAATTTGAAAATTTTCGCAGCCACCATCCTGGATTTTCATTTTGACCTCACTATTGGCTTCAGCAGCCTTGAAAACCATGAAAACTATCTCTCTCTAGAGGGAGAGAAAGTCGCATGGAGATGGCATACCGCTTTTTCGTTAAGTGACGATTTCTACCAATTTACTCCTACTTCAAACCGCGTTAAAAAACTTCGTTCCAAAAAGCGCAGCACCTATTGTGTGCGATGGTTCATCAAAATATGCGCAAGTGATGTTGAAGCCAGACAAAAAGAAATAAAATACAGGAGAGAAGAGAGAAGGAGACGGAGGGGAAAAAGAAGGGGGAGAGGAGGTATAGGAGGATTTCTGCGTTTCGATGCAACCCGCCCAAATGTGTGTCAGCCTTTAAAATCACTTTGTAATGGGCAAAAAAATCCGGTCAAGGGTCATCCTTAGAGCGATCAACGTTTTTAAAGACCTGATAAAAACTCAAGTTGTCACAAAACCAAACCTTTGTTGTAGTTAAATGGTGGAAGAGGATTTTAATTTTTTTTTTTTCATTTCACTCTCTTCTTATTAGGTTAGCCACAGGTCCGTTAGGGCTGATTTTACCAAAGTTAGCTATCTTTTATCCGTGGAATACAATTGATGTGACCTGACAGTTTTTGTATGGAAAAACTGTCACAAATTAAAAAAAATATTTCAGGTTAAGACTTATTAAAAGTTTAGTAGAATAGTATGTTAGTCTCTTTTATTAGTAAAAGAGACTAACATTATTGTTACTGGCCGCCTACAGTTCTATTATTTTTTTTTAATGTACACCAACAGTTTCTGTATACAAAATATCAAAAAACAGTAGTTAAAAGTTATTTATGTACAGGTACACATTTTGAAGTCACGACAATCAACATAGGATCCAAAAATACTTTGTGAATGTCCTTTTAAATAAACGTCACAAACATAGGACCAACGCGAAATTAAATCCCAGATTTTTGTTCGCAACCGAAACATAAAGGCAGATTCAGATTGGATGTGCGGATTTGATACTATACGAATACGAGTTTCGAATCGAGAACCTCTAGTAAAAACATTGCGAGAGCCGACGTAAAATTCCTTTTGAAATTTTTCGCCAGTTGATTTGGCAACGAATGGCTCCTCCATTGTATCTCTAATAAAAAAATGGATGGACATACAATATTTCTGCCTTTTTTTAAGCAAATGATCGTTCAGAAATAGAGGGTTTTTAAATTACTTATTTTATTTTTGAAGTGGCTTTGCTGTGGACGCTTTTTGACGTGCGCGTCTCTCTATATCGTTCTCACATAAAATAATAATGTATTTCAAACATGAATGCTATAACCCATTTATAAAAAAAGGATTTCAAAGAGTTTCTTGGCCGTTTTCCTCCATAGAAATCTACAAGACTTTGTATTACTTTATTTCAAATACTAAACCAATTACAGGTAGTAATACCTAATTATCTTACAATTTAACTCTAAAATATACATATTATATAGTATATACAAGTATATAAAAAAAAGAAGGGAAAAGAAAAAGAGAGGAGCTCATTGGGCATCAAAAACTTGTATTGGGCTTTGTAGCTTCATCTTTCTGTCTGACGGACTCTGACAATTTGAGAGCGCCTGCAAATGGTTTAATTGAAATAAATGGTTTGAGTTTGAAGTGATTTTATCATCAAACTGTTTGAAGTCCCTAAGTGGACTTAGGGACTTCTGCAACTGGGTCCTTCTTAATCACAAAATTCATGTTAGTTTAACCTCGGGACTTGTACTACATAAACTTGCCCTGACATGTCAGGTAACGACCCGCTGGCAAGTTTATGTTATAAGCAAATACGACATGTCGTATTTGTTTTATTTAGATGGCTACTCAAAGTTGACCAAGAAATTATTTTTTAAGAAATTGGGTGGTTCCTGAAAAGAAAAGTTATCAAAATAATTTGTCGTATTTTTTACTGCCAATAATAACAGCTACATGAGGTTTGAATGGAACGGAGTATTCTGGGTATCAAACTAACAGACCGGGTTAGGAATACGACCATCCGTTCCATCAAAAAGATAACTGATATCACTTGGAAAGCTGCCACGCTAAAATAGAATTGGGCTGGACACATCTGTCGCATGTCAGAAGACCAATGGGCGAAACTTGCGACCTAATGGGTCCCTCTTGATGGCAAGTGACATCACGGCAGGCCCAGAAGGAGATGGCGGGATGAGCTGGACTCCTTCCACAAGAACTGGTCCTCAGCAGCTTTAAACAGAGAGACGTGGAAAGAGAGTGACTTTGCCCTGACTTTGCCCTGCAGTGGGTCATCACAGGCTTTTAATAATACTAAATAAAATTAATCGTGTTCGAAACACAATACTGCGCAATAAAACAAAGATAGCTGACGTGGCTCAAAAGGCTGCTCAACTTAAATGGGACTAGGCAGAACATGTCTGTCGCATGCCGGACAAACTGTGGACCCAAATAGCGCAGAATTAGTGCCCTGAGACAGTGAGGTGGGGTCGCGGCAGACCACGTAGGAGATGGCGGGACGAGTTGGGCAGGTTCCATCAAAACTGGAAAGAAGACACGCGGGCTCGCGAAAGAATACATACATAGGCTGATGAACACATTACCACTCCTTTGCGTCGCGCAGTCGGGTAAAAACCTAATATTTAGGTAAGATACGGTTTTGCTGGGTGATAAACTAAAAACTCGTAAGTATTAACTGATTTAAAACAATAGAAAGTAAAATTTACAATTCAGACATTATTCAAAACATGGTGCTTTAATAACCTTTTAAATGTTTCCGTTGGAAGTGATTAATTTGAAACCAGCACTTAACCATACTAGACAGAAATAAACAACAATTTAGATATACTTACCTACGCAGGAAAATCCAGTATTATACTCAAACGGGTGAGTCGAAATAAAACGACGCCACGAAATTGGTCCCGCACTAAATTCCAATTTATGGGCCCTAGTGCGGACCTCTAAAGTGTTACGTGGCCCTTGCCGCGATTAGTGAGTCCCGGATTCCCGGGATATCCCACTTCTCAACTGTTTTATGCCCCATTCGGTGCCTATGCGGGACTTTTACTTGCGCGAAGTTTTTGAGTATGTATAAAAGAAAATTCAAAGTCTAATCGTATGTTTCAATGAAATCATTATTAAGGCACTTTTGAACGACACAAATTCTAGAATAAAAAAAAAATAAGGACTGGTTCTAGTTATCCTTTCCAAAAGGTAGTTTCGTATGGAGAAGAATGAGCACGAACCCGCATAAGTGTCGATTCCGTGGGAATATCGGGATAAAAACTATCCTATGTCCTTCCCCGGGATGCAATCTATCTCTCTGCCAAATTTTATTGAAATCCGTTCTGTGATTTAAGCGTGAAAAGGTAACATACAGAGTTACTTTCGAATTTATAATATTAGTATGGATTTTTCAATCGACAGATAATTTTATCCGAGGAATAATTTTGAATTTTTGACAGTTCTTCTATACAAAAACTGTCAGAAGTCAATTTTATACCACGAATAAAAATTATCTGTCGATAGAAATAACAGCCCTAAATGCAATCAAACAAACATTTATTTGATAAAAATATATTGTCATCAATCATGAATCATCATCACGAATCATATGCTGAATTCATCGTTACTCGCGCGTCGATGTCACTGCCACCCAGTAAGTACATAAATCAAGAAGCTAAAATACGGCAACATTCATAAGCACTGACATCCTGTCATTACTTAATTACCTATAAGTCGTCTGTAACTATCTACAAAGAAATGTGTGTGTGAACCTTTGAGTGTATTTTTAATCGATATTTAACTTGCCTTGACAAAAGTAAATGCATAATAATATACCTTTTTAAATAAATAGCTTTTCTATGGAAAAATAGTGTAATTGGAAAAAATATCTATGTGAATATTTAAAAATATACTTGATCCCCGCGTCCTAACCAAAAGCTATAGCCGCGCGAGCTCGCGAGTGACGCGGTCGCTTGTATGAATTTTGACGTACAAACGATTGATTGAACGAATGATTCATCGCGCGACTATGTCATATTCATAAAAAGAGCGTGTACTCGCGCGACGATCGCGTACTCGCGCGTCGGTCGTTTTTGGTTAAGACGCAGCCTTATGCGTGTTGATTATACAGCTCATTAAGTTAACTACTGTTATTAACTCATACAATTACAATGACACTACCAATATAAATTTTCTTGTTATTATTATCCTTGAGTACCTACAATGCGTCCCAAAAACTACCTATGCCTCTCCATGCTCAAAAAGCTTGTGTGTTATACAAACGAAAAAAAGTATCACATATTTTACCCGGGTTTCACATAAATCCCGTTTTATAATCCCGGGCTGGCGCTGCACTAGTGGGCTTACCTATACTAACTCCGATACACTGCGACAATGTCCCACATGATATTAAGTCACTCCTGAACACAACGTAGAAAAAATCCCGCAAAATGTCTCCGTATTGTTAGGATTCCCGATTTGCTTTGTTTGATTTTCATGGCTTGTTGTTAAAAACGGGCCAGTGCGAGTCGGACTCGCACATGAAGGATTCCGTATTACAAGGCAGAAAACGCCGAACCCCCCCCCCCCCGCCCCCTCCTAAACTACCTACTTAAGTATTTAAGGGTGTAATTTTTTAGTTTGTAAATTGCTCTGTAATACAACGCCTTGGAATTATATATCTATATTTGGGATTTTGCTAAGTTGTGCATGTTGTTAAATAAATAAATCATGTTGATTCGCCGGCAAAATAAAAAGCGTACCAAACAAGTTAGTAGGCGACCAACGTTGAAATAAATCAATAATGTATGAATTATTTCACAGCTTTGGGCCACTGTTTGTCAACAAAGCGACGTCAATAAGTGTTTCAAGTTCTTAGAAAAATAAAATCACCATTGATTAGGGAATTATGGTCCCTTGATCCATTTGTTTACATTTTCATCAAATACTTTTGGTTGGAGCATACTATACAGGACTGAAGTTATGTTACGCTGGCTTCTCACGGCGTGAGATATCACAAGTCACGCCGCGCCAGCCGAGCGAGCATGCGCCAACAGGCGAGCACGCGCTACCAGTTCTCACGGCCGCGGCGCGCGTTGGTCACCCGGCCACCTAAATGCGCGAGAGTACTTCACATTTGCGAGGGTCGAAATGAAATAACCGTTGTTTACCCGCGCGACCCCGTGCACGCTCGAGTCGACGAGTGCGCTCGCGACACGCCTTTGACGTACCGACTTCGAGGGGATCGGACGAGCTCGCACGCGCTAACCCGAGTCACCTCGAGCCATTACCGTCACACGGCGCGTAGGCGCGAGCTGGCGCGGCACGACTTGTAATATCGCGCGCCTTATGAAGCCAGCTTTATAATATAAAGCTCTTGGTTTCTTAGACATGCCATTACCATTATTTAGAATCGATATTTCTTCTTGGGACAAATTCTTTTTAAATAATTAAAGGAAAACGTAAATCGGTTAAAGGGTCAAACTTACCCCGTGCCCCAAGTGTGAATTGATACAACTTTGTGACAGCGACAAGACCCTAAAGGAGGACCCTTTTAGGGTCTTGTCACTGTCATCAATGTGTCCAAATCCTTATTTGGACACAGTGTGACAAGACCCATGTAAGTCAATTACCTACATAGTTTCGGCTTGAAACAAAAACAGTTGAAATCGTATAAAGCCTGCTATACATTGTCCGTCCGTAAAAACAAACCATCGCTATTAGATATAAATAGTGTATTACTAATATTAAAAGAACAAACCATTTATTTAATTATGACCTTTTTTTCTTCATTTTCCATGACATTACTATTTCAACCAGAATCAAAACTGAAAACTAATTCAATCGTCAATCGTTAGTTTGAACTAATTAGGTTAGTTTTTAATAATTGTCAATCAAACAAATTTTTTGGCAACACTGATAGATACAGAACTGTCTGCGACGACAATTAATTTAGACAGGGTTATTAGAAAAACACCAACAACCTCTTAAGAGGTCATTGTACATTATGAACAACTTTTAATATGGGACCAAACCTGAAATCTCGAAAAAAAATCAGCTGTTCCCTACATTTTGACGAACAGTAGGTTGTACGAACATACATAAATATAGGGAACAGCTGATTTTTTTTTCGCGATATCATGTTTGGTTTTATAGTAAAAGTTGTTCATAATGATGAGTACCATGACCTCTTAAGAGGTTGTTGGTGTTTTTCCAATAACCCTGTGTAAATAAAACAAAGTCGAGTTAGTTACACCATTTTTTTTTTTTATGATATTTAATTTGTTGGATTTGTCTTCGCTCCGAATAGCCAAATAAATATTAAAACATGGGAACAATTCACAAAAAAAATTTAGTTATTTAATTCATTTTCTCATACATTAAAATAATAGGTACATACTTGTTACGCTCGAGAATCTTTATTCAACATACTCGTACAACCTGACACTGACCAGCAAATTGCAAAAACCTTAAGAAATTTTGAATTTCGCGGGCTACTAGCGCGTCCCCCTTAAAAAGGAACACACACCTGAATTCCAGATTATAATTATCCCGCCTTAGCCGAACAATACTCAAACAGACTCAACATACTCAAACATCGTTGAAGGCTCAACTCTCACTAAGTTGAGTATCGCTGAGTAACAAATCAGTAGCAACTCGCAGACCTGAAATGTGGCCTGTAGTCCTGTACACACTTGAGTTGTGACTTCTACAGCGAAATTGTGGAGTGTGTGGTGTGATATGTAAGCGGGAGCGATTTCAAGAGCTAAAATAATGTTTCAGACACTACTGTCTGATTTTGAGAGGTTCGTGGCTAAGTTATAACAACAGCACGGGTTGATCTTCAAAGTTAAGCAACGCTTGTCGCCGAGGTCGATCCGTAAATTGGTGGTCATCCGCTACATTCCCCTTCAACTGTCTAGAAATCTAGACATCGGTAACAATATAAAAAGTGATTGTGTCTCATTAGTGACAGTTGAGCTACTACCGAGACCGCTCGGTGCCTCGGTTGGGATCGCTATCATTCGCATATTTTTGGAAGTCGTTACGGGTCGTCAGAAGCTCTTACCGTACTGGATTGCAGATCTACATTTTTAAAAGGGCGGTGCAGAGTACAAATTTTCCGCCCTCTAGGCAAAAATTTGCAACAAATAATGTACATCGCCACATTGATATTTATATTGAGCGACGTCATTATGTTGTCTGAATTTGTTTTAAGTTTATTTGATGTAGTTTATTGGACCCAAATAATGCAAATTGTAGACATTTTTTTAATAAACTTTAATGGATTTGCATTATCCGTCTTTTTAATAGTTGTAAAGAGTAACCGAGAAGTATGGTATGAATATTGTGTAGATAAATTTAAAAAAAGGTCGTTAGCACCAGGGCATAGGACTCATGATATCAACATGCACGAAATAAATAATTGTAATCCTGCTGATTCACCGGCAGTTCTTGATGTATAATTGTTAAAAATATGTAATTAAATATAGGTGGTTGATGAACATTTCTAGTAAACAATGTTTTTTTTGGGGTTCCGTACCCAAAGGGTAAAAACGGGACACTATTACCCAGGCTGTATCTCATGAACCGTGACAGCTAGACAGTTGAAATTTTCACAGATGATGTATTTCTGTTGGTGCTATAACAACAAATACTAAACACATAATAAAATAAATATTCAAGGGGGGCTCCCATACAACAAACGTGTTTTTTCGGTGTTTTTGCCTTGTGGTACGGAACCCTTCGTGTGCCAGTCCGACTCGCACTTGTTTTAAATTAATTTTTCATTTATTTATTTATTGTAAGTTCACATCATGCAAAAAAGTTACAAACTAATCCCCACGAAACCGTAGTAATGGTTTGACTGTGGGGTGTGGCGAGTCTTTATACACACTTACAAATTCATACTTTAGACTTAGATATAGCACTTTATAACATTTCTAAATAACATCTTTTTAATTTATTTTTAAATCTTTGGGATCTTCCGGGCTCTGGGATTGTTCTGAAAGCCGTAGAATACCTTTCCACTTCAAAAGCACTTCAGAACATGTTGCCCCCTTGTCGCTACGTCACTATGTGCTAGCGAGGCCTCTGCGAGTTGGCTTCGACCCCTCGTACGCCTTCCAAAGGCGGTGCCCATGGTCCTAAGATATGTAAGGGTTTGTGGGAGGGTGTGTGTGAGGGTGTGTGTGGGGGTGTGGGTGTGTGTGTGTGGTTGTGTGTGTGATTGTATAGAGTGGTTATTGTATTGGTCACGTATATTGCGATTTAGCAATAGCAGCCCGAAGTCTGGATCTTTGCACGGTTGAAGGCACAAGTTCGCCCCCTATTTCATGGGAGTTAATCATAACTGGCGAAATGTGGGTGTACTCCTCTGCCTGACCCTTCGGGAAATACAGGCGTGATATTATGTTTAATGTAAGTACTCAGCGGCTACTGCAATCGTCGTCACTCGTCGGCGGCACGTTCTTCTTCTTAGCGTGTCGATAGCAATCTAAATATACTCGGCCCAGAATTCGGCCACTTGTTTGGCGCCTCCACCAGCGTCCATCAGCTCCTGCAATGTGTAGCTGACAGGACACGCAGGACACGACATTAAGTGTCCCATCGTTTGTGGAACAGCACCACATTTACACTCCAAGGCGGAGTCGTCTATGAATCTCCACCTGAACAGGTTTTCCTTGCTTCGGCCAACCTGGGTCCGGAGTCTGTTTAAAGACTTCCATGTTACCCAAGGTAGCTCATGTCCAGGTGGGAGGTCTTCAGCGGGTGGGACGAACGGTCCGGGTAAGGAAGCACTGCCGCCACACTATCCACCAAGTGTGGCGGCACGTTGTCAACGGTACAGACAACTGCAGTAGTCACTACCAGTTGGCGGCAGCCGCGATCGACCGCTATCGCGATCGCACCAGTCGTGTATATGAGAACTTATTTATTTATTTTTTATTGCTGAATGTGCCCACTCTTGACCTCGATCACGCCTGATGGAAAGCGATGGATGAGGTCTATGATGGAACGAGCGTGCCCAGAAGATGCCTAAATTAAATCGCTTCTGCTATAACTTTGGAACGCCTCCGCAAGTCAGACCGCAAGAAGTTGCATTCCTGCACTGCAAGCTAACTGAACATGCCGCAAATAAAACTATGATAACAAGGAACACTGGAATTGTATCTCAGGGAATGGTGGCAATGTCACATTCGTGTTATTATACCATGAAAGATAACGAGAAGGGCTCGTGGCTATAAGGGTGAGTTTTAAGAAATGGACAAATTCTTACATACGAATATTTTTATCTTCATTACGAATAGTCAGAGAGAAATACTGTTCCTTAGGTAGATATAAGTAATATAATAGTAATAGAATCTGTTACTGATATAACAAATCGAAATGCACCGACTTCCGAAAATACAGTTAATTTTATGAAGTTCGCTAAAAATGAATGCAACAAATCTATCCAGAAGAAGAATCCAGAACTTAGATTAAGTTTTGCATGATTGCAGAAACTAATTTGTGCGTTGTTGAAGCTAGTACTTAGTTCTGGGCAATTCTTCTAAAGTTTTTTACGAGCCGACATTTATTTTCAAGAAGTACTTACTTTACCCGAGGCGCGGCGAGCGAATTAAAAATGCATTTGAGCCGTTTACCTCCACTTCTCTTGAGTGAACATAGGAGCGATAATTGCGGTGGGAACAGCAGCTTTTTTATTTTTCAAGGTCATTTTCATAAAACACATTGTAGAATCCTGTTGATTTCGTATTTAAGCTGACTTTATAACTACATTTCAATACCGCCCTTTTTTTTTTTTTTTCGCTGATAAATGTCATTACGCATCTCCGCTCGTCGGGGGACGAGACGGAGTATGTGGGACTCCCTGCCAGGATGGCAGTATACCCACTAAAACTCTACGGTGTTCCCTCATCGCCTTGATGGGGGTCATGGGAATCCAGCTCAGCCTTTGCATCCACAACCCCCCCGGCGCATGCCCGCCTAGCTGGCGGGCCCCGCACGTCCCCCCGTCTGGGGGGCTACGGGAATAGCCGGGAACACTTGGCCATTCCCGTCCGGCACTGGTGGAAGAATGTGCAATACAGGCGAGGGTGCCCCCGCACCCGTCGCCTGCTGGCTTCCACCTGGGAGGAGTCGGAGATCACTGTCATACTGACGTCTTCTTCGACCCCTCCTCCGCCGTCGGAGCGGCGCTGCGAGAGGGTCTTCCTCCCGCGCGCGCTCCGCCGCCTCCTTCTGGGACATGACGTGTTCGCAGAAGGAGGCGACTGCCGCCCAGGACCCCTCATCCCCCAGCATGGCGTTGACCAAGCCGGGGAGCGAGAGGTCCGTTCCGATCGCCGCAGTGAGACTGTGGCGCGGCCCGGACCAAGACGGGCACATTTCAATACCACCCTGATCCAGCCATGGCCAGCCCGCGCCGCTGAGACTGTAGCTTTAAATTCGCCCCAAAAAAAATCAGCATGTCGATTCTGTAAAAATCTCACCGTGAAAACTTAGGTGAAGTGAGCTTGGAGTGAGCTGTCAATAGTGTCAATTCCTAGCAAAAGCAAACTCACTTCACCTAAGTTTTCACGGTGAGATTTTTACAGAATCGACCGGCAGCAGTGCGATTCTGTAACCATCTCACCGTGAAAACTTAGGTGAAGTGAGCGTGGTGGAGTGAGCTGTCAATAGTGTCAATTCCTAGCAAAAACAAACTCACATCACCTAAGTTTTCACGGTGAGATTTTTACGGAATCGATCGCCTGGAGTGGAGACCGCGTATCGGTAAGCGTAGCGTGGGACGCCCCCAGTTTGACGACCATAAGAAATTGGTTGGGACAAACTGGATGCGGAAAGCGGAGGATAACGTAGGTATTATTGTGGCGCAGCCTGGGAGAGGCCTATGTTCAGCAGTGGAAAAAGGTTATATGCTCTGTGGCAGTGGACTGCGATAGGCTGAGTTGATTGATTGATAACAAAAGGCTCACTATCCCACCAATCAAGCCTCTCGTGCAAGGCCACTTTACTTTCAAACCTTTTCCCGCCATTCGTGGTGACTGACACATGACAGTAGTGAGGTAGTTTTCTGTACATGTGTGAATGAGACAGTGTTTATCTACATATTTATACTAATAATAAAGCGGAGGTTGGCTTTTTTTTTGTTTGAACGCGATGTCTCTGGAACTAAAAGTCAGATTTGAAAAATTATTTTTGCATTTGATAGCCCAATTCTTGAGGAAGGCTATAGGATATTTAACATCGCGCTAACCTAAAACTGGTCGGTTTGATTGAGTATCCCGCGTGCTTTGCTACACGCTTGAGGATTCGCCGCAGGCGCAGCGGCGGGCACCGCCACGCTTGCGCCCCGCATCTTTATGAACAACGTCTTATATTGCCATACGTTTGTGTTTACTAGTGCGATGATAAGTGCCGCAAGCGGCGCGCCGCTTCGTAAACAGAAAAATCGTACGACGCGCCGCGAGACGCCACGCCGCACGCGACGTGGGACGCCCCGCGTCTCTGTAAATGAGGCCTAAAACCGTTCAGCTGTTAAGGCGTGAAAAGGTAACAGACAAATAAACAGACAGCCCGACAAACAGCCCGAGTTACTTTCGTATTTATAATATGGAGTTTGGATGGCATATATTTCTTCCTTTTATAAACAAAACTGATAGACTACAATCAAACCAAAATCCTCTATAGAATTCAAGTTAGTTGGAAGAAATACGAGTACAATTCCGTATGTTTTCACAGAGCACGAGAAGAAAACAGAGCGTAAAATTAAGTTGTGCTATCAATTACGTCGCTGCACGAGACGAAATAATTCCCAGCATCATTTGCAAACTATACAACTTACAGTTTTATACCTAGATGGAAATAGTGAGTAGGTATTGGTTGTTAAGTACATGAATAAAAATTTAAAAAAACACCGACACAAACAAAAACCTCTAAAAAGTACAAAAAATATAGAGAGTTATTGGAAAAACACCAACAACCTCTTAAGAGGTCATTGTACTTATCATTATGAACCACTTTTAATACGGGACCAAACCTGAAATCGTGAAAAAAAATCTGCTGTTTCCTACATTTTGACGAGATAAACGAACATAAATGTAGCAGATTTTTTTTCGCGATTTCTGGTTTGGTCCTACCTATAGTAAAAGTTGTAAAACTGTTTGTCAAAACCTACTTTCAGAAATAAAATGATTTATGATTGTCTGTCAGTACTTACTTATTTTTTTTTTAATAAAACATGCTATGCTACAGCATTATATTGTAGTCTTTGGCTGTGCTGGCGCTGCTCCGGCTGCGGAAAACCTCAACCGGCGAAAATATCGGTAATTACATTATCGAGCCGTTTGGGGTTGACACCTTCGGGCTGTGGGTTCCAAATGGTTTGTTCAATGAAATCACCAAACGGCTGGTTGACACTTCCTGTGACCCAAGGACTGGTTTTAACCTTGGCCAGAGGCTGAGCATTGCCACAAACGTGGTAATACCGCCAGTCTCTTGGGTGTATTACCAGTCGACAGCGATGCGGAGGAATTTCGACGCCATATTTTAGTAAGTTAGGTTATTATATTTTATTTAAATAGTTTTTTAGGTAAAACATTGGGTAAACTTTCAATATCTTACTATTAACAACCTTTTCACTTTGCAGGCAATCCGATCCATTGCTCAGAATCTTGTCTAAACGCCTCAACTAACCGGAGATGCTGCAATCTCCTAGCAATATTGGTTATCTATCAACTATGATCAGGAATTAATGGCTATCCCGCCATAGCTTTTGATAAGATTAGACGTTGAATAATGCAGTTTGGAGTGATATTTCAGCTCCTGAAATTTGCTGTAACCACGGATATCGGCTGTAACAGAGGATTTTGCACCTTTTGATCATTGTTTGACGTTCGATTCGGTGGGATGCCGCGTTATTCCCGCGGAGATTTTATTTCGCGCACTGGATTTTCTACTCTCTTCTTAGCGACGTGAGTTGAAAATTGATCAGTGTGTTTTTTTGACGCGTTGGGATGCGCTCTGTTAAATTCTCAACGCTCCACCTAGAGTTTGAAAGAGCACGATAAAATCCCGCGGCGATATTTTACGCCCGTTGAACGTGCAAAACACACACACACACACACTGCACTGTTTACACTGTTCGCTATTTAATTGCCTGTGGCATACCATAAGTTAGCGTAACAATAAAAGTTGCACAGCTTAAACAGTGTTTAGACAATGCAAGTCATTTTTCAATTTTATTGTGTGCCACAAGCAAGAAACTTGCATCGTGCAATGGGATTTCACTGTTATTCACAATAAATTGTATAGCTGTAGCTGGGGGGCCCGTGGCTAAATAACAACAGCCGCACAGGTCGATAGATCAGGTTTAAGCTACGCTTGCCGTGGTTGGTCTGTGGATGGATGACCAACTTTACATACCGAGACCTCGGAAAGTACGGTAATCCGTTGGTCCCGGCTGTCATTCGTGGATCTTTGACAGCCGTTACAGGTAGTCAGAAGTCCGAAAGTCTGACAACCAGTCTTACCAAGGGGTATCGTATTACCCAGTAACTGGGTTGTGGATGTGAGATAGGCAGTCGCTCCATGTAAAATACTGGTAGTATCTAGCTGCATCCGGTTAGACTGGAAGCCGACCTCAACATAGTTGGGAAAAGGCTAGGCAGATGATGATGATTCTTTAAAATAAACAGGATTAATGTCATGACGTAGGTAACTATATAAATCGAGACTCGAACGTGATAAAATCAGTCATATTTTTTTATCATGTCTTCAGATTCACAAGCGATCCCTAGATAGACAAGTATCCAGCGTGACATATATAAGATTTCTTTAATCGTATTAAAGGTGTATTGTCAACGGAACTTGAATCCATAAAAATGTTTGTGACATTATTATACGAAACTTATTAGGTACACGATAGTTTATGTTAAATTACCTAGTGAAACTCCACAGAATAGATATCGAAATCTAATGACATTATACCGGCAAACACTATACAATAAACACTATTCTAAGTTTTAAAATAATTATCACGTAAAAAATTAAGTTAGATTAAAATTGCTTATTAGTCTTACAGGCTAGATTGTAATTAATTATTAAGAACCTAGTTCTTTTTAATAAAGGATAAAAAAAAATTATACCGGCAGGGCCCGATCTAGGGGGAGGGCCCGATCTATGCCCAGAGCGGCAAAATTGAGGGCACCGGGCGATTGCACGGAGTTCTTAATTTTCTCACTAGGAGACAAAAATCTTTCTTTTAAAAATATGCTATTTTTGCGGCTGTAAATTTTTAGACGGCCCAACATATTTTAAAGTGCTATCCATACTAATATTATGAAAATAACTTACATGAAATATACTTACATTACGGTAAAGTGGTGGTGTTCCTTTTTTTAGGGTTCCGTACCCAAAGGGTAAAACGGGCATTGTGAGGAAACCGGCATGTCCTAGCACCAAAAATTCTAAGACATGATTGTGTCATCTACCAACCCGCCCGGGCCCGCGTGGTAGATTACAGCCCACTCCCTCAAGCCAAAAGGAGGCCTGTGTCCCAGCAGTGGGAACATTGTAGGCTGATTATGCGTAAACATGTACGTGTATAACTACAATTCAATTTCACCCCCACGTCTCACTCATACTCGTAGTACCTATCTCCCAAAAGCGAACCGATTGTCACTTTTTTTTTGTTCGATTCCAATTTTATTCTACAGCGAACACGCTAGCCGAAAATCGATTCCCGCTTTTGTTTTGTTTTTCGCCGATTCGTTGTTTTTGTGGTGCATTCGTTGGAGTGACCTAATGGATGGAATCGGCACAGGTCTGTATGTTAGGTCAACATTTAAATGTATATTAATACACTTTGTTCAGGTTTTGAGCGCAGTGGTGACCCAGTGATAATGGCCGCGACTTACGAGTTGTAGGTCGTGGGTTCGAACCCAAGCAGGCACTTTAATCTGTGTAAATTATCGACTACCAACCACTGCTCTCAAAACGGTGAAGGAAAACATCGTAAAGTCCTAGAACCAAAAATTCGAAGACAGATTGTGACATCCGCCAATGCACTACTGACCGCATGGTGGATTATGCCCCACTTCCTCTCACAGAGAGGAGGCCTGTGTCCCAGAAGTGTGACAGCTTGTTCAGGTTTATTTGAAGAACCATGCAGTTTTTGTGAAATAAACTACAACTCATCATCTTCGTGCCGTCGTCTCATGTTACTTGGAATCGGCACAACATGTTTTCTTCTTCCATTCTACATTGTCAACCATCACGCTATCACTCACTCCCTTTTCTTTCATCTCATTCTTCACACAATCTATCCATCTTCTTTTTGGGCTTACTCTTCCTCTCCATCCATCAACATTTACATTCATCACTCTTCTAGTCAAATGTGTTTCATCCTTCTTCATGTCATGTCCACACCATGACAAACGATTCCCTTTCAACAGTTTCAACCCAGTCACTGACGACACTTTCAAACTTCATCTAATACAGGTACTCAATTCTTAGTTACTTACCATAACTGAAAACAAACTACAACTAAAGGATGATTTCCACCAAACGGCTCGCATCGCATCGGATCGGAACGGATTTTACAATCTTTAAACGATATTAAATCGTGGTTCACAGTATTTAAAGTCTATATTACCAACCCGCGCACAGCTGCTTGACCGCGGGCGTCTTCCGCGACACGCGATCGTAGCCGAAAGTATGCGCATACGGCTCCGTTCGCCTGTCGTCGTATCCGATCGAACCCTTTCGGCTGTCGCCCAAAATTTTCTTTTCCTCTTCTGTTTTATGGTTATTTTCTTCTTCTTCTAATGCAATAGCCAACAATATATACTACGTCAACATCAACCATTTTCATAAATTAGAACATGCCAACACGGTAAGAATGAAACTACATATTTTTGACTAGGCGCAGAAACGGATACGTTCGCAAGCGACGGTACGGAGCCGATCGTATGCGTCGACATCCTGCCGGACACGATCGGCTGTCGCCGCATCCGTGTATATATCCTTTCTAATCCGATGCGGTGCGAGCCGTTTGGTGGAAATCATCCTTACGTTACCTGAAAGTTTGTTTCGGTACCTATATTCCAAGAACCCATTGTAGGGAACAAATATAGGTACCGTTGAGTGCTTTTATATAAACGTTTTCCATCTTATTAGAAAACCAGCTTTTGCCCCCGGCTTCGCCCGCGTGGTTGTCGGAAAATATCCTACGGGAACGTACTACAAACAAAGTATACGTACGTTCGTGTATGTGTTACATAGGATACTTTTAATCCCGGATCGAGGATCGGTTTAAAAAATAAAATATCAGACATAGTACTTAACAAACACTTTATTTTAACAATAATTATTATCAAAATAACATAATTAACTGTAACGACTGTCGGCGTGCTTTCTCTGGTACAACTAACATTTATTATTGAATGTCATAACTTTATGAAACATTATAATAGGTGATACGGGCTGGTGTCCCACAACTCCACGTCAATGCGCGTATTTTGCATACGGTAAGAAACATTAACAGCTTTAAAATAATCTTTTGGCGCGTGGCCAAAATCGGAACTACCGCCGCCATCTTGTTTTTTCAATACATTCCACAGAACGATTTGCACAAATGTTCACCAACAGCGCGCCCTGTCAATGTCATTCATGCGCCAAAAGATCTTTTTAGCACTCTATCTCTCCCTTTCGTTTATATTAGAATAGATCTTTACATACTTCATGCTGTCTTTACATACTTCATGCTGTCTTAAAATTACACAAAGTCCTGCCCTATGACCCTCACTCTCAGGAAAGAAGACGAAAATACCGTGTTGCACCAGTAGAATTCGTTAAAACTAAATATGCTAAAAGACAATTCAATACTAATTCCGCTGCCCTATATAATAAAATTAACAAAATAATTAACATCTATCCCATGTCTACTAAGGACTGCAAGAAGGCAATAGTTCATTGGCTAAAACTGAAGACCTATGATGATATTGAATTGTTGCTGCAAGCATCGTCAATATGAGTTGAAAAGATACACGCATGCATGCACCCTCACTCACACACACACACACACCCCCACACACCCCCACACTCACCCACACCTACACATACACACACATACTATTTTAGTTTATTATTATTTTTTCTCAAATTTTTTATTTTCTTTTTGTTTAAATTCTGTTATGTTTTGGTACACTACTTTTACCATTTTATAATTTGTCATGGAAGAGCGGGGCCTCCTAGCACAGGTATATCTTTACTTAAAAGGAGGTCCTTACGTAAGATTTACTGTAAAAGTTGTACTTGTTACTGCAATAAACTTTTTGTATTTTGTATTTGTATTTTGTATCTTTGGATTTAACTTTCTCACAGAGTAGAAGTATCTTTGGATATAAATCGCCAAGATATCGTAGCATGGAAGACTTAGGTAAGCTGCACTAATAAAAAATTAAAGACCAGAAAGAAATAAAATAAATTTATTTGACCCAGGTTTTCCATTTTTTGTCTGTTTTTTCCCTATGATTTGTATCAAACGCTCGCCTTCTAGAAGCCGTTTGTATGTAAGCGCTCAAAGGTTTTCACGAATATATTATAACGTTGTTTCGAGTGTATCTTTCTTATGGCTCCCGCAGACCGCGACGGTGCGATGCAATTCTTGTAGAGTCGCGTCGCGTCTTTATGAACAACCGCTAGTTCATATGACAAATTTGACATATACCTACATCAGAAGATTTTTTTTATTTATATTTACTTTTGTTCCTTTATTTCCTGGCCTTTTTCTGCAATTAAATTTTATTGATATTTTTATTTGCACTATTATGTTGGAAATAAAAAATAAACATTAGTTATTTACCATTAATTAGGTATTTGTGTTTATACCGTACATAACAAGGCTTTTCGTAAGTGTCTTAACTGAACTGAGTTCTTTCCATAGGATGTTTGACTTTTCGTTATTTAAATAATATTATGTTTTAAAAGTTATGACATTCGTTTATCTACGAAATAAGATACATCCACATTTAGTACCTATTTATAGTAGCTAGATAGATTGAATTTAGTCTAGAGATAAATATGTCAGAAAATAAACGCTTAAACGAAGTTCTAATGCGCAGTCGGCTAAGTTCTATAAAGGGTTATTATATTTATAACCAGAAATATAACTCTTTATTATTGAAAAAAAAAACAAGTATTTCCTTTTTTTTTTACTTACCGATTTATAAGAAAAATGCTGTAAGAAAAACCCATTTAAGACCTAGCGCGCTCCACGATTTTTTGCGACACTATTTTAGAATCGCACTGTAAAATATCGCAGAAGACCATACAATTCCATGCACTGAAGTTTACATTCACGATAATCGCGTTGCGAGCAAACGCAGCAAATTGTGACAAATCACAATTATAAAACTACTAACCTATACGTTGCATTCCTGCGACAAAATAATCGCACGATAAAAAATCGTGGTGCGAGCAAGACCTTAATGAACAATAGGTATGTATGTTCAAGTGTAACACCTGAGACGAAAATTAAAATCATCTTTGTCGACCGCGCATTGGGTCCAGTAAAGCATAATAGGCCAGTAACTATCTTTAGGAACCATAAATTACAAATAATACATTAATTAGGATTACAAAGGGATTCGACCTAGGTAACATATTGAAACTTAACTAAATATAGTATTTCTGAGCGTTAATTTTGTCCGTTTGCACCAAAAACTTATCGAATTAAATTAGTCACGGTTTTCTAAAAAGATACACTACTTTCCAAATAAAAAAAAACAATTTACCATAATATAATGCTTACAGATTAAAATATGCCAATCCATATTCAGCTTACGTTAAAGCCTTTAAAGCATTTGTATCAAGTTTTTTCGTAGCAAACTCGGTAGATTGCTGAATCGTATGTTACAAATAAAATAATCTGCAAATAATATTTCGGTGCAACGGCTCACAAAAATGAAAGCATAATTTCAAAGAAAAAAGCTGCAATGTTAACACAACATGAGAGTTAATAGATGCATCTCTACTTAAACCTTTTTATTACACTGTGGCATATTTTACATTGCTATATTATAATTTATACATCTTTTTTTCGGATAATTATAATAACCAACATTTTTCATTACATTATCTCAATTTCAACCGATTAGTATTAATCTATCAAACATGAAGATACATTAAATGTAATGGCATCTTTATATAAATAATAAATATCTACATAATTTGTCAGTGTACAATATAAACATAAGCTGTTATAACTTACATAAACTTTAAAAATAAAATAAATATATCCAACCCAGATTATAAAACGTAGAATCAAATTTACGCCCTCTGTTACCAATCAAAATACCATACAACAAGGGTTTTATTGAATTATTCTTAGTGAAAGAACAAAGAAAATATTGCTAATATTCAAATGCCGATTTTTCGGATCGCTTTTTCTTAAGTATGTTTGTTTTTAATATTCCGATAAATCAACCTGTATACCTATATGTGTTTTACTATTTCCTTTTTTGTTTATAAATGTATTATTATTTTGTGTTTTGTAGGTATATTTTGTCTAAATTACAATTTAGTGTGACATCATTTATAATAAACATTAAAAATTCAAAATTAAATACATTTGTTATTTACTGTTTACTCTTTAAAAATAACGCCGTATGTATACATTTCTAAAATTATACTTTAATCCCCAAAAGAAATAAAATACATAAAATATATCACAAAATTTGAAAAAAAAAAATACTTTTACCATTTCTCGGACGGCCCACAAAAATAAATTATAATTTGGCGTTCTGAATATTCGTCAGTGACAATTTTTCATAAAATTGAATTTAAAAAGTTGATAAAGTTGTTAATGAAACGAATATTAAGATATAGAGGTGCGCTAACTTTAACTGGGTCTTACCAATCGATGTACAATTATTTTTGAAATAACGAGCATAAAAAATTCTCTGGTAGATTTTTTTTAATTTGTGGTGTATTTTTTTCTTGTTACTTCCATCGATAAATCAAGTATAAAATTACATTCATTTCCATCTTCTTCAAATACATGACTGTTCTCATTTGATACACATCGAAAAAAAAACAAACCACTCGCTCTAAAAAGAACTATATTCATATTATATACACTATCAGTTCGATATAACTACAAAACAAAACTCTTAATACAATACGATATAAGAATCTGAGGAATCTAAACACGAACGACATTTAGATAGAAATATGAAATTTTGTGTCGATAGTACTGTGCCAAAAGACTAATGAAGAAGCTGTAAAAATTTACTGTGAAAGCCAAAGAAATAGAAGTAAAGAAAAATACGTTAATAATGAAGACGGAAGGTAGCCAGCTATTAACGGGTGAGTAAAATAGAGACGAGAAATCTTAAGATTTATTTGAGAGGCTGATGGCATTTAGACTACAAAACTTAGGTCAAATATATCAAAGAAAAAGAAGAAATTCCGGTATAAAAAAGTATAATTAAGACCAACACGCAGATGGAGGAGAAGAACTTGACTCGAAGGAACTGGCTCACATGCCAGAAGACAGACATGTGTGAAAAAGGGAATGGGAGGACTTTGCCCAGCTGTGGGACATTACGAGCTAAATAGATAGATGGAAGCCGCTGTCCAGGCTGTCTCAGAAAGAGGTGGCGAGTGAAATACCACGAGGGTTGTTTCGAGATGCAGCAGGAAAAGACTACATGAAAGGCTTCCCGCCTTTGTCCAGACGAGGTAAAGTAATGGCTAGATAGAAAACGAAAAAAACTCTCAGTTCTAACTTCGTGGCCACGAGCTACACGCTCAAGCGACATGCGTCTCGTGACAGCGATTGCAGAGAAAACAAATGAAAGAAGTTGTTTAGAGCATGCCACGAGACTAACGGAAACAAGTGAAATGCACGCGCGTGTCGCTTGACGTAAGTCGCATGGTTCAAGGCTGTGAACGGAGCCTAACATATAGATAAAAATCTCGTATATTTACCACCGGTCGCTCCTGAATAGGTACACCCATACAAAACCGCCTCCACTTCAAACGATTCCACAACACATGTGAAGTGACATTGAATCTCTTTCAACAATGTTTATTCAGCTTCGCACGTGTCACTTCCATTAATATCAAAGTAGGTTTCAAAGGCACATGTCGCATTAGATTGTGCTAGTCTGATTATATTTATTGGTAATCCTCAGTGATAAGGAAAATGGAAACCTACAGAGGATATTTGTTAATTCCTGCTTGATTTAAAATTGAGTATGATATATACCAATCCTCTATTCTTTTTCTCCTTTTTTCATTCTAATTTTTTCCGTTTCAAGTCTGTCGAATCATTTCACTGGGACTGGCCGAATTTAATTTTTCAGCTCTTTATCTCAGGTCGCCATTGCCAATTCTGATTTACAAGAATAATGTGACGGCTTGTCCCAAATTAAAAAAAAACCTTGTGATCTTATTGTTTTCTCTAACTGAGAATTCAAATTTTAATATTCTGTCTCTTTGTTTTCTATACCTATCTTCAGATGAACTCATAATGAATATTCATCCCGCGTTTTCAAACAGAGCGTAGTCGATGGGATGTGCTTAAATTAAACTTTGCTTCCACAAGTACCCGTGGTCGGTACTAAGAAAGTTTTTCGCCGGCAATTTGAGGCGAAAATCGGAGCAATAAGGTACTTTGATTTAAAGTTCAACATGTAAGTGAGTTCATTCAAAACTTGAAGTACTGTAATTGGATGGTATTTGGGTAGAAGAAAACTTTTGAGGCATTTCGTTGAAATGGACAATGGAGTGGTAGCTAGATCAATTGACATTGGACTGTCGAAAACAAAAGAAAAGAAAACTTACAAACATAAAAAAGAACAAGATGGAAGAAAATATGCGTCACATCTACGCAAAACGGCCATCACTGAGCATAATGCTGTGACCCTATGCGAGACAGAGGCACAGCGCTGGTTTCCAGCGGCAGTCAGCAACTATGGAATTCAAACTAATGTTGCATGCATGCCTAGAAAAGTTAAGCCACTTAAGACGGGTTGTTTAACGACCACTTGACGCACGTCAAAAATGGTGCTAACAATCGTCAAACCAAAAAAAAGCGTTGTTTCACAAAATTATGGCCTTGACTTACGTCAAATAATAACGATTACGTAGTAGTTGTTTTTTTAACGAATGTATTTTACGTTAACCAACCAAACCCGGCCGGCCGGTTAACCGGCCCGGAGTAATGCAATATACCGATTATGTAACGTCTTTACTAAGAACAACCTTTTCAATATGAAATCACATCGAGCACGCGACTCCAATGGGCACAGTACTATCAACAGTCCCATAATAGAACTTTCCTATCGAATATTCATGTAGAATGACTAGTATCGATTTTAAATATAGCTTAAGACATTATTCTTCGCAATAGTTTGTTCATTTTTATAGTAAAACTGGGAATTTTGATACTTAGGAAGGATTGAAATTTAAATATTAATACAAGTTGGGTGAAATTTTAGGTACGCACCTAGAGTTAAAGAATCTAAAAATTTTAAAAGGGTTAAAAATTATGATGACGTCATAAAAGCAAAATTTTAGGTTAAAACTTCCAGATAGGATGGAAAATATGAAGCTCTAAGGAAAGGTTCTAAAAGAGATACAGTGAAAATTTTTAGAAAATCTACAGAAAGCGTAGAAAAAGTCTACTTAAAAATAAATTCGAAAATAACAATATTGGTCCGAAGTCAGGCAGAATTGTTTATATAGAGATTGAACAAAGTTATAGATATACATAGATAGAGGTGAAAAGTAGTAAAGCGTACGATTCATCGACTCGATAAAATTTTCTTATATCGATAATGATACATTTAAAAATTACGCGTGGTTTTCTTTGATGGTAGAATTATGATGAAATACTACCTCTAGTTTATTTTTGAAGAACAAAGTTTCTACTTCATATAGAATTAAGGAATAATCTCATGACACGACTAATTTAGTAAAAGGTTAGAGATATTGTAAGTTGCAAGTGATATATTTTTCACTTTTTCGCAATCTTTTTGTACCAAATCGATATAAGATTATATATACTCAGCGAAGGAGTGAAAGCGTACAAGGAAGTGCTGCAAAAATAATAATATATTCAAGGGATTTGTTAAAAGAAACCAATTATAATTATACTCTAAATATAATTTCTAAATTTAGCGACAATATAAATCCTTTAACACAAGCCGTCTAAAAATAAATATCAATGCTTATAATTATGGCAGTACTTAAAACTATTCATTGAATTTCGTATTGGTGCCTTTTAAAATAACATGCAGAATTGCACCGATTTTGATCGTGTTTCTAATTTTGCTGTTATTTTTGTTATTTTACTTTTGATTTCAGTTGTAATTTCATTTATATCATTTTAATAGACACTAATTACATCGATTTCTGAATTAGGTCTTTAGTTAGTTTTCATTTGCTTTCAAAGCAATATTCATTAATTTGTTAAAGTAATTCTGCTTTTTCAATTTGATGTTTACTGTATCGATAAAATTATTGTTAGTTTCGCTCCGAACATTTATTTTATTTCACCAATGCAGCAAGCGTTTCAGCATTGCCAACTTTCTAGTAATATATTTCTCTAAAGCTTTATCTAATGCTAAATAAATCTGAGTTTATCATAATATTATTTACATAATGTTCTCTAAAGTACCTACGGTATTATCTTTTATGTTTTATCTCTACTGCGATTAAGATGGCTGACTTTCTTTTATATTATTATCTGACTTGTACTTTGAAGTTTAGTAACACAATGGCGCCGATTCTGTTGTTCACACATTAAACTAAATTTAAGTTCAGGCATCTTTTTCTTTCTATTTCATTAAGAAAAGGACAGAAGATAAATATTAGTTTAGTCCTGTCAAATTAGTCAGCGCCTGACGCAAATTGACGTATTTTTAATAGCCTATTTTTTAATCTCGTCTAAATTGTCTATGGAGTATCTTAATTTGACAGGACTAAACTAATATTTATCTTCTGTCCTTTTCTTAATGAAATAGAAAGAAAAAGATGCATGAACTTAATTTTAGTTCAGTTTGTGAACAACAGAATCGGCGCCAATGCCATTCATCTTCCAAAGATTTATCTGTAATAGAAGAACGAGTCGAATATATTTTCGAGCGCTTCATTCATGTTTTAATTTAATTTACTCCTAATTGACGAAAATTAAATTTGAATCAACTTACAACGTAGAACAGCGCCGAGTTTTGCAAAAGGCGTAAGTAATTTTGAATTTCGCAAGCTACCTTTATGGATTTCCCCTATACAATGTGGAGACAACAAAACGACAATAAATGAAAACTGGCAATAGAACTGTATAAGAATATTTTGAATTTACAAATAAATCCTAACATCGAAATTGAAAAGTTATTTAGTCAAATGAACTAAATAGTAGTGATGGGCCGACTATGGCTTTGCCAATCTTTGACTAGCAATAGTGACTAAACTTTTTTATGCAGACTTGGAACGTCATGAGATATAGGCAGTTTAATTTATTGTCGTATTATCGTCTCCACCTTGTATAAAGATGTTAATTCCTATAATTTCATTAGGGGCTGATTTTTCATTTGAAGAACGAAAATGGCGGTTTCACATTATTTTTAATACAAAAGCTGTGAAACTGCCATTTTTATTCTCAAGATTAAAATTATCTGACGATTGAAAAATCGTCCTTAGGTGCTGCAACAGTTATAACTTATAACATCTCTTGATAAAAACAATATGGAAGAAGTACCAAGTGTAACAGATTTTTATTTCCTTTTCTACACTTGAATAAAGTCACGTACGTAAGCTACTGAGGTAACTTAGATGAGGCTAGAACTTAAATGGGTATTTTAAATCTCTTTTTCAAAGTTCTCGTAAGGATGAGTCGTTAGTTTTATCAACGGTCTAAAGTTTTACCTAGTAGTTATAGAAATAAGAAGTGTCTAATTGTCCACAGGCCCTAAATATTTTAAAATTATATGTGTGAGGAGACGATGATACGACAATGAATGAAAATACTGACACTAATAATGCGAGTATTTTGAAACTATTAATTATAATGTTATCATCGAATTAAAAATGATTTTTTCATACAAACTAAAATAGTAGTGATGTGCCGTCGGGTTTTGCCAATCTTTGACTAGCTATAGTGACTAAACTATTGGATATATTTGGTTGAATTTTCGTATGCAGACTGGGAACATAATATGCAGTTTCATTAATGTTCCTTCTAATCTATTTATAACTTTACAAGATGAATTTAAGTTATCTAGCAAAACTTTTCCGATGTGCGGGGTATTATTAGTCATTTAATGTCAACTTGTACAGTATCTCTGTTCGTGATCTAAATAAACATCAATGTGCAAAATAATATCATCAATTTCATAGTCAGAAGCCAATTAGTGATCATTTCACAACAAAATGAAGTCTGTCCAATAATTAAACGGTATAAAATTAATTGACTGAAAGATTCACGTAGGTACTTATATACCATATTAATTAATATCCAACTGTAGTTAATGTTTAACTAAATGAATTTATCCGGGTAATACTCGCTGGTATGACTCATAATGAAATCAGTTTTGTTCGAAAGGTCGAAATTAGTTTTGTGGTTTCTATACGGCCATACTGATGAGTTTTCGATGATGATAATTGAAAACATAACAGTGTCTGTTTAGACAGTATGCACACTATGAAGTACTGGACTGACTGAGGTAGATCCCGCGCGGGATGCGGGATGCGGGCACGTGTTTAGAAATTCTTGCGACTATTCTCCTCAGTTTGAACGCCTCCATTCAAGTTAGTTGACACAATCAGCACGTGCAAATTTCGTGCCGCATCCCGCGCGGGATTTACTCCAGCTTAGCCAAAGTAATTTTGTCTCGTTTCGAAACAGGATTTTTTCTTGCATTTTGAGATTTTTGGCTTTGTTTTGTTGCGAGTACGCAAGCAATAGTCAGAATCTATCTCAGAGTTGAAAGTCTGCACTCAGTCTTAATCACAGTAAAGCCAAACATTTTGAACACTGCCATTTAACTCAAAATAATTCCTATAGTAAGTAATTACGTGAGTTTGCAAGTATTTACACCAACAAAACATTATCTAGCGGCAACACACTAAAAACACTTAAAAATAAACTCTATGTCTAACATATTTACATACTCAAATTGGCTTTTATTCATCACGTCAATTGTAATATGCGATATGATTTAAATATTGAAATCGTTACATCGCCAAATATGTTTATCGCAAATCGGTATCGCTAAAAACTCCAACGCGTGTTCTAATATATCGTTTATCGCGACAAATTCTAAACGAACCCACAAAATCTTGGCTCACGTTATTAAAATATTATCGTCACCTTTCAAATTACTGCGTTATTTATGTCTGGCGGTAATTAAAATGAAAAATTTCCTAACATGATCTTTTTATAGACATTATAAATTATGTATAACGTGCACACATTGGTAAATAATGGGTGTCTAACTAATCGGAGTTAAGCTGGTATCAGACTTTTCACTCGAGGCATGATAATTTTTTATTCATTCCACCACGTTCACATGACATCGACAAAATTACTTATGAATGAACGTTCATTCGATCATTAGTAGATGATCGAGAGATACCGAGTGCCGAAATCCAACAATGTTGTTCTTTAAAGAATTTTTTTTTTCAGTTTGATTCTTTTTGTGTTCAGATGTTTCACTTCGGGTGAAATATCAATGAAAGACAAGAATTAACAATAAAAAGTGAAGCGTCTGATAGAGCAGCTTTAATTTTTTTCTATAGTGTAGTACCTTGTTGGAACGTTCATAAATTCTTTGATATATTAACGATTTTCTCAAAATTCTCGAATTTGAGTTTTATTGTGAACTTGTTTGCTAAGTTTAAGTAGATTGTATTTATTTCAACTAAAGCAATCATTTATCAGATGTTTAAACATGGAAATCGTAACTGAATCTTTTCGTTCAAGAATCAAAAATAATTTTATTCGTAATGGTTTTACATTAAATATATTGCTATTTATACAATATGGGACCAAGTGACATTCATAGCCAATATATGCTCATTTTGACACCATATCCGCAGCAAATACTACACTACCTATATAATGACGCATAGAATTCGTATTTTCGTTATATCTATTCATATATCTATACATACCACAGCCTCAAAGGCTACTTTAAATGATTATTATCAGGTTATAATAAGAGAATCGAAAGAGAATGTTCTAGAAGGGAGAAAGAGTACATTCGACGTCTAAACTGTACATTTGAGCACATAGATCATAGAGCGAGTTCAGATGCAGCTGATTACGAGACGCTAAACGAAGTCCTGGACCGATAAATTTAATTTATGTAGGTACTATCAGGGAGATTAACGACCAAAAATTCGAAGACATGTGACATCCACTAACCCGCACTGGCCCTGTGTGGTGGATTACGGCCCACTCTTCTCTGTGAGGGGATCACAGAGAATAGGCCCATGTCCCAACAGTTAAGCAAAGTACCTACATCAATTTTAAGTGTTAAGCCATTTCATACAAATATCATAGAATTCGAATTCGAAAAAATGTGTAAAAACAAATTCGAATTCTTAAAAAAAGAAAATAATTCGAATATACGAACAATTTAGGTTGGTAGTCAATTCGCTTAAAAATCAATTTCGCCGAATTAACTAGCGACGAATGCAATGGTGACATGTCAAAACATTCAGATTTCTATGCTAAATCTAAGTTAAATGTAACAGATGTAGGTACTTATATGGAATTATTATTTTCGAGGTAAAATTAATTTCAAATTGAAGAAATGTCACTTGAAAAAAAATTCGTAGTTTCGGTACCTACTGAAAAAGTAGAGAGTATGTGAGATAACATAGCTCACAGCAAATTTTGTGTGTTTTTTATTGTATGTAATAATGTCTTTGCTTTGGTTCCACAAGTTCTTTAAAAAAATAAGGATATTTGCGAGGCAAGCAAGTCAGTAATTAGCTTTCAAGTAATTCTACTTGCTTTGAAATTCATGGAGTTGAGTTTTCTAATTTCGTTGTTACGTTGCATTGAAAATGGAAACTGCTCATCATCAGCTGCCAACAAGCCCATCCGAACACGCTGAACGGTACATATTTAGACTATCCTTATCACAATCAGCTACAAACCTTGCATTGTCGCTTACGACCTTCTCACTTACATTCTCCATACATTCCAGAAAAACGCAAGCAAGAACGTCGTAACCGACAGTACAAAATTTGGAGTTGATTTCTACAATAGCTTTTGCATTTCACGAGCACACGTCAACCATTGCAAATTGAACCTTAAATTAATGACATAAAACTTAACGACGTGCGCTCGTGATTTGAAACGACTGTTACAAGCACTTAATCCAGCTACGTTACCAGAATTTGGGCATTCAGAAGCCTGGGATGACGTCATAGGCTTCTAAACTGGACATGGTAAGGTAGATCAGCCACAGAGAGAAGAAGAACATGGAGGTGACAATCTTGATTCTCTTGGGGCCTCCGAGCTCTCCTCCAATGCTCTTCCGTCTTCGGAGGACCAGGACTAGGACAGCTACGCAGGCCTCGGAGCAGTACATGGTGACACTGAAGGCTAGGCTGTGAAAGATAGTGATGATTAGGATGATGGAGCAAATTCTTCTTACCTACTTTTTATAGTAGACGTTGGTATTTTACTATTACCTGTCGCACAGCATGAAATATTTAGAACTTCGTTCAGATAAGGACAAATAAAGTCTTTATTTGCTGCAGAAATAAAATTTATCTAACCAGGAGTATTAGAAGTCAATTTAAAACCAGAACCGTTTACTACCTCTTTTTTTACTTATATTATGATTGCAGGCAATGAGAATAGAATAAAAGTAGAAGAAGGAGGATACTTACTTCCCAGGATCAATATAAAACCTCTCGCCCCTGCTCCAGTGGACGATGGCGGCCAGGGTCCACGCGACTCCAATACCAAGGAACACGTTGACGGCATTAGAGCCAGTCACGTTGCCCACTGACGCGTCTGCGTACTTGTCTTGACATGCTGCCACTTTGCTCGCGAAGGTGTCTGGGGAGAAGAACATAATATGTGAGAAGATAGGAAGAAGGTATATATTATGAGGATAAAAAGAAGACAACGTTTCAGTACTGAATGACAGGGCTTATTACGAGGGTCTCAAATATTTTAAAATAAATATTTTAAAAGTAATCTAAGAAAATAGATGAAACACCCTCCCCCTTATCTCCGAAACTATTGAGCCTAAAATCTATATAAATAAAACAAAGTTGGGTTAGATACACCATTTGTAACTCAAGAACGCCTGGACTGATTTTTATGATCTCTGATTTTTTGGATTTGTCTCTCCCCCGAATAACAGAACAACTATTTACACACGGGAAAAATTAATGAAAAAAATCTGAAGCGGTACGCAGTTCGCTGGGTCGGCAAGTTTTGACTAAAATACAGAAATGAGAACTTTGCTTATATATACTTTTATCATGTTGGGAGGCAATGAACTGCGATAGGCTGAGTTGATTTGATTGATTTATAGATTACAGAAAACCTACAACAAGTCCATGGTCTTAAAATAATCTCTCAATATTGTGCGTACAAACTTAAATTTGCAGTTGGAATGTGTGGGAGAACATGTTTTTCAACTACAACGTTAAGTTTGTTCTTGGGCTAAAAAGCATGTTAGATAACAAATCTTATCGTACGGAACACTCACCACACGCGAGTTCGTGTACCTACTTAAATAAAGGACCATGATCAAAAAGCCCAAGTACATATTCGGTTTTCTTCGATATTTTAAAAACCAACTCAATGTTCTAAATCCTGAAACCATCTTTTCATGTTATCTAAGATAACGAACACAGTTTGAAGCGGTACTCAATACCCGTGTTCTTAGCGCACACCGCTTAAGCTCCTGAACCAACCAGCTTAAGGCGAAAGCGCCAGGGTAGCACGCGAAATTTTTTTTTTTTCGTTTTTTGCAATTTTCTGGTCACTATTAAGTTGTACATTGATTAAACACTCTACCTACTACACATGCCCTGCGTGAGTAGTAGGTAGTGTGTCGGAGGGCAGATGCTCATACCTTGTAGCTGTAATTTTGTCAATTAAGTTTTATTTTTTACTGTAGTTGTTACCATTATTATTGTTGTTGCTGGTCATGTTGTGCGACTACGCTTTGGGTGATAGTCAGGTCGCAACCTATAATTTGAACCTACTGTACTCACTGTGATTATTGCCTGTTGTAGTTGCCTTGTGAATAAATAAATAAATTAAAATATGATTCGCGGCCGTAACAAATATGTATTTACAGAATTATAATCATTAAAGTCATCAACACAACTCTCTAAGACCAAGTACCTAATCCTCAAGAATTACTATTTCATGAAATCTTGACATTTGGGGATTATACTAACTTAACAAGTTGTATTACTGATTGTAGTGATTATAATTCTGTAAATACATATTTGTTACGATTGCGAATCATATTTTAATCAACGTACAACGTAATACTGACCAGCAAATTGCAAAAAACGTAAGAAAATTTGAATTTCGCGGGCTACCTTAGCGCTTCCCCCTTAAGGCGAAAGCGTCAGAAAAGCCCGCGAAATTCAAAAATTCTTACATATTTTGCAATTTGCAGGTCATTATCAGGTTATGTGTTGATCCATCCCATCCTAAATGAGAGTAAGGGAAGAGAGAGTTCACCTGTATCTGTGCACTATCCATACTAATCCATACTATTATTATAAATGCGAAAAGTGTGTCATCTGTCAGTCTGTTACCTCTTCACGCTTAAACCGCTGAACCGACTTTGATGAAATTTGGTATAGAGATAGTTTGAGTCCCGGGAAAGAACATAGGATAGTTTTTATCCCGATATTCCCACGGGATCGACACTTACGCGAGTGAAACCACGGGGCGCTGTTAGTAATAAAATATCTCCCGCGCTGAAGGCTAGTATCCGCTAAGATTAGCCGCCACGGCCAAAATTCGGTCTGGTGAACTGTAAGACTATGATGATCGAAATATGATTCACGACAGATTATGTATTTACAGTATAATCGTCCAGTCTTAGGTGCCAAGGGGCTTGACGGCACGGTTGGCGCAGTGGTTAAGCGATTGACTGCTGCGCTGCGTGTCGCAGGTTCGATTCCCGCACGGAACAAATATTTGTATGACCTACAAGTAGATGTTCCGGGTCTGGCTGTTTGAGTACCGGAATTTAAATGTTTGTAAACGCACCCACAATACAGGAGAAATTCCTAGTGTGGGGCAACGTTTTTTATAAAAGAAAAGAAAAAAAGGGGTTGACAAGTTACTCAGTTACAATTATCGTGTAGCTCAGTTAGTGTTGCTGTTACGCCAAGTAAAATACTGGTATTTAGCATCTGGTAAAACTGAACGTCGATCCCAACATAGCTGGAAAAAGGCTAATCATCATACATTTCTACACACTTTTTTTTCTCACACATTTGTTCCGATTACGAAGCATATTTTGATCAACCTGACAATGAGCTGCAAATTGCAGAATAACGCAAGACTCGCGGGCTGCGAACTTGAAAATTGCTAAAAACGTAAGAAAATTACGTGGGCTAACTTAGCGCACATCCCCCTTAAAGAGAAAAAGAACTCGTGAAAGGAAAATCTTTGAGATTTTTATAAGCTCCTCTTTGAAGATAGTCACGTGTTTTAATATTGTTGGCTTTAAAAGTTTCTCCGAGGAAGCGAGATAAAATTCTAAAATCTTTTGCTTGATTTAGTGGAAAAGTTTACTTCGTTATATTATTATTTTATTTATTTAATACTTCAAGCACATAAATGTACAGAGGCGGACTTACGTAAGACTATTCATTTGTAAATAGTTTATCGATGATGAATGAATAATGTCTTCGAATTTTTGGTTTTAGGACATGCCGGTTTCCTCACGATGTTTTCCTTCACCGTTTTGCGAGCAGTGGTGATGAAATAATTTACACTAAGAGCGCCTATCGGGGTTCGAACCTACGACCTACAACTCGTACCCCACTGCTCCTGCATTCCTTGGCACTTAATTGAAAAAGCATATGAAGATTAAGGAGAGGCCTTTGCTCAACAGTCATGGTATACAACATAACTGGCACTGCGAGTGCACTATCACCCCCACTTACCATTTCGGGGAATAGGCTGTGTTTCCACCATAAATGAGCGAGGATGCGTAGCGAGGGCTGCGCGTAAAACTGAGCAGCTTTCGCTGAGATTTGTCGCCATGGTCGAAATTCGGTCCTTCGGCCCGGGAGATATTATAGTACAGGTCTGTGCGCAGATACAGGTGCATGCTGGTTATTCTCATAGCCCCTACGAGACGGTAGTTCGACACGCCCGAAAAGAGATCAGGCGCAGGACTAACGACTTCAGAGGGAACAGGGTGTGCGATTCTCCGTACAAATGTATTCCCCTTTTTTCTTCCTGAATAATGCCTCTAGAGCAAATTTTTTTTTTCATAAAATCGTTGTCTGATGTATACACGTCCCTGTCGTTTTCTTTTTTCAGCAACTAATTAGTAAAGAAAATATGACCCTCTAAAAATTACAAAAAATGCCCTATATTTTACCGCCGTAATTAGAGGACTACCAGACAAATTCGAAAGGTTTTTAACATAAAAAATGATGGGAACCTAAACATACTCTTTCATAAAATGTTAATGTAAAAAATAATTAAGTAAGCTCAATTTTCAAGGAGTGAAAAGAAGAATATGAAACGTCGATCTCGTCAAAATGTTTGTGATAATTTCGGTCTGAGCTGCAGCTGTCCCTATCACACACTACGGGTTAAGTCCTCGTCTGTGGAGTATAGAATACACATATACTGAATAGACATGTTAAATAATCGAAGCTAAATGTTAGCTATAGGCAGTACCATAATCAGCCAATAACGTTCCCACTGCTGGGACACACGCCACTCCTCTTTGTATAGGCGAGGACTCAATTAAGCGATTTGCCTATACCTAGGTGGGCAGCGCCTGTCTGGGTTCAAACCTACGACCTACTGAACTGATTTTTTTTTAAATTGATAAACTTGTGCAATTTCGTTGTTATGATTGCAAATAATATTTTCAAGAAACCAGTCATCCATTCAATAGCAAGACGTCAAAAAGATGGCGGAGCTTTCGCCACAAAGATGGCTTTACCGTAAATAAAATATTGTTAAGTTTATCATGAAGGAAACGAGAAATAGGAAAAAACAAAACACATTCGTCTCCTGTAATTGTATTACTTACTGTCAACCTCCTTCAGATCCCAGAAATGGGCATTATTCCAAGGAATAATGAAAATGGACTCCAACCGCAAGAAGTCGTCATTAATTATATTATCTCCTAAATAATATAGCTGGTTCATCACGTCGCCAGAATTGTCCTTAAGAACCCAGGCAAAGCTGCCAAAAATAATTGGTACGATGAATAATGATCACGGCGTTACGTCCGTATAATATTATTTAATTACGAAGAGTAAAATACTCTCTGATATAATTATTATTAGGAATATCTATCTAAGTAATAGCCTGGAGTTTGGAAGTTGGCGGTGTGATACCCACCCCCGTGTCTCGGAAAGGAATTTGAAAAATAGGTATTTGAAGAAACTATTGCCGTCGCCTTATCTCAAGTCTTAATTAGGTAAGCTGTTCGCCTTTACCACTGCTCTCAAAACGGTGAAGGAAAACATTGTGACGCATGTTCTAGAACCATAAAATCGAAGACATGTGACATCTACCAACCCGCCCAGGGCCCGCGTGGATTACGGCCCACTCCCTCTCACAGACGAGGCCTGTGTCTCAGCAGTGGGTACAGTATATGCTGATTATACAGTTTTTGCTAACATTTTCCATAACAACGCAACATAACATTGCGACTGTAATCCTCAAAAGGTTAGGTAGAGGTGTAACTAATTAATAGTACACCCACATTTCACCAGTTATGTTTAAGTCCTCTGTAATTGGGGTTCCCGGGTCGGGTAAGGGTTATTGAGCAGTTCCATTAGGAATTTCTTAGTAACAGCCCGGAGTTTGGAAGTTGGCGGTGTGATACCCCCGTGCCTCGGAAAGCACGTTAAGCCGTTTTTCCTGCGCCTGATCTCTCTCCGGACGTGTCAGATTGTCGTCCCATCGGACTATGAGAGTGAGGAAAGAGGGAGTGCACCTGTGTCTACGCGCATACTTGTGCACTATACTATCTCCCGCGCCGAAGGCTAGTCTCCGTTGAGATTGGCCGCCGTGGCCGAAATATGGTCTGGAGTATTTTTTTTTTAAATTGGGTGCGAACCTATTGCCATTAACCACAGGGCTTAAATCCAGACTTCGAGGCTGCTGCTGGGAAATTCCTGATGGAAAAACCCAATGACACTTTGTCCGATCTGGGAATCGAACCTAGGACCTCAGGCTCAGCAGTAACGCTTGCAGATACAGTTACTTGAATATATAGGTATAATACCTAAGATTTTTTTTTTCAATTCTAGTAGGTAAAGATATTGCACTTCTCTTCAATAAAAAACCGGTCAAGTGCGAGTTGGACTCGCGCACTGAGGGTTCCGTACAAATTTTGTAGGTACTTATGTAAATAGTTTATCACGGGTTATTTTTTTTGTAATGTAACTACAAATTTACGATTTTCGGATTTTTTCCTTTACTTGTGCTACATGAAACTGTTTCTTGCCAATTCTAGGTCAACGGGAAGTACTCTATAGGGTTTGATTCCGGAACATAAGCGCCTGTATCTTTTTATTGCGTTGACTTAGAAGTTTGATTTTTTTTTTCACTGCTTGAAGAGATTACAGCTCTGAGTATTTGATATTAATTTCAACTTGATAACTCCACGTGTTCCTAAGAAAAAAGGACTTGACCGACGGACATACAGACGGACATGATCTTATAAGGAATCCGTTGTTCCTTCTGAGGTACAAACGGATATCTATGGGTACAACCCTAAAAAAGGAAAACACTGAGGAAACCGGCATGTCCTAGAACAAAAAGTTCTATTTTTCCATGCGTGCTAATGATGGTTGGGATGTCACACGACATCCCAACCATCATTAGCACGCGTGGTGTATTACGGCTCACTCTCCTTTCAAAAAGAGAGGAGGCCTGTGTTCCAGCAGTGGGAACATTCTGATAATGTTATAATAGAGTTATACCGATTAATTACTCAGCAACTCCAAAATACAAGTAACAAACTGTTCATAATACAAAGAACTAAACTCACCAGGTATACTAGTTCCCAACGCGACGAACACGATAGCTGTGACAGAGTCTTTGATGCCGAGGGTGCATCCGAAGTGTGAGGCCACATCGCCGATGATGGCCGTCACCAGGCCAATGCAGATGATGGAAACTACGAAGCAAACGTAGCCACCGCCTATGTCTATAAACAAACATATGTTTGAGGGTTTACAGGTAAATTAGAAGGCCTCGTGTGTTAATAATAATAAAACCTTTATTTTCAGGTTACTTTGGCCCATAGATTACCTTACAGACTAACATATACACAGGGTTATTGGTAAAACATTAACAACCTCTTCATTCATACATAGAGGGAGGACATAGAGGTCATTGTACAGTCACGAGCATAAGTATGTATACACTTGGCTTTATTCAAAGATGATTTTCTCCTTTAGTTTTGAATGGAATTTTATGTTATTACGAACAAAGTATTTTCGAACCCATAGGTTTGTGTAAAGTGTCGTATTTCAACGTTGCATTCGTTATTTCACGAAAAAATCGACATTGAAAGTTGCCAAGTGTTGACATATTAGTGCTCGTGACTGTACTCATCATTATGAACAACTTTTACTATGGGACCAAACCTGAAGTCGAGAAAAAAATTCAGCTGTTCCCTTCATTTTGACGAGTTATACGAACATAAATGTAGGGAACAGCTGATTTTTTTGATTATAATTCTGTTTTAGTTTTCATCAAAATCGAGCACGTGACTCCTTTGAGTACTTTTCGCTATTCCTCATAGTTTCGGATTTGGTCATCCACGCCCACTTGAAAAATTCACTCTGTATGTAGGCCACACGCTAGAAAAAACAACCATAATTAAAATCTCCGCAAAGTAAACATACTCGCAGGGGTAGGCTGGTCTAGCCTTCGTTTGAGTACGTGCCACTCGCCAAAATTAAACAAGTCATGCGGGGGCGCCCTCAGCTTAGAAAAATTCTTCAGACCTCAGTCGAGACATCACCAGATTGATCCAAGAGCAGCAGATAGGTTAGTGAATCTTTATTCCTTCATTTGATAGTGTCATATCGTCGGCACATCCTCCATTTCTGTACGTACTCCGGTTCTCCCGCATATTCCTATAGTTTTAGTGCCTGATTTCCCCGCATTTACAAAAATTAACTACCCGCATTTTATAATCCACCGCGCGACCAGTTGCCATAAATTTAGGTCATTATTCTGGAATCATGTAGTGAATTCGCTCGTCAATTCGATGTCCTCTACACCCTACAATATTCCGATATCAACCGTTAGGTAGTAACCCGCCAGACACCCCGTCTGAGAATCCTCCGTTTTCTATGAAGGGTGAGGAATGTAGCATAATTTGGCAAGGGTCCTGAACCAAACTTGCTAGTTTAGTTTAGTTAGTAACCCAACCTTTTCTTGTATTGTGTTTTTTTTTTTGTGTCATTTTTACAGCAATAAACGTATTTTCATTCTTTCTAGTTTGCGTCATTCCGTTAATAGTCATGCACAGCACCCATGATTTGGCTGCCATGCCTAGGCATCTTCTTTTGCATGCCATCCAACTCAGTCACTCACTCTTGTACTAATAGCTGTTCCTACATAGAGTTAGATACCTACGTTATTGTCTTGTCTACAATAAAGTCCATTCTATTTATCAGTCATTATGTAGTTTAACTGTCCATTATGATTCATAATCTTATCCTTTTATGATTCTGCCAAAGTGACCTTTTTAGGCCTTCTAGGCCACATGGATATTTCAATGTAATCTGCGTTCGCGATTTATTTGCCAAAAATGTAAACAAATATGAATTAATGGAAAAGTAACTTTAATTCCTACACAATAGAGTTCAGTTTACGCTACAACTTCAAACATTTTTATAACTTTTTCAATAGTGCTAGCTGCTAGTCACTCTGAAATCAACTTAATTTTCATTGAAATACAGTTGATATTTGTTTAACTTGAAATAGGGTGGGGGTGACTACTCACTTTTATTATAAGAATTTTATTCATATTCATATTATTTTTGTTTAGCAAGTCTCTTTTGTCAACTTATTAGCACAAAAATTAAAATCAATATCAGTAAAATGTCACGCAAAAATATTTAGTTTTAAATCTGCAAAGACTAGATCCATGCTTGCACTATGCACTTGCAGAAAGGGTGATAATGCAACATGCAATCCTAACATATAGGTACTCAACACATGTTTCGCCCCTCCATGGGGCATCCTAAGGAGATGTGTCTGGTTTTGCAGATTTAAAACTAAATATTTTTGCGAAACATTTTACTGTCATGGATTTCCGCAAAACAACGCTTATCCTATCTTAAATAAATATCAAATTATCTTACCAGTGGGCGGTATCAAAGCGAACACGATCTTCCAGAAGAGCGTGACCACGTGCAGCACGTAGTCGAAGCAGGAAGGTGGCTCGTCAGGATCGTCAGAGCCTAGAAGGAGTTCCATATTGAAAAACATCCTGAACGGTCACACTTTAGTGTTAGCATTACATACTATTTTCTTGTGTATAAGTAATAATAGCCACACGGTCGATCGATCAGGTTAAGCTACGCTTGCCGCAGTTGATCCGTGGATGGGTGACCATCTTTACATGCCAAGACCCCTCCGTGCCTCAGAGAGGACGTTAAGCCGTTGGTCCTGGCTGTCATTCGTGGATCTTTGACAGTCGTTACGTGTCTTCAGAAGCCCGAAAGTCTGACAACCAGTCTTACCCAGGGGTTTCGTATTACCCAGTAACTGGGTTGTGGTGGTCTGATAGGCAGTCGCTCCATGTAAAATACTGGTACTCAGCTGTATCCGGTTAGACTGGAAGCCGAACCCAACATAATTGGGAAAAGGCTCGGCAGATGATGATTGCATACTATGTATCTTCTTCATTGAAATAGGGATGATTAAAATTTATAAGGTAGACCGTGCTGCGCACACGTCGTGCCATATTAGATATGTGGCACGACGCGATGGATGGACAGATAGATGTTTGTTACTCTTTCACGCAAAAACTACTAAACGGATTTGGATGAAATTTGGCACCCAGATAGTTTGAAGCCAGGATTAACACATGGCATAGAATACTTTTTATCCCGATATTACCACGGGATCAACACTTAAGCGGGAGAAACCGCGGGCGCAGCTAGTAAAATTATAATTTTATTGTGACTTACCTGAGCTGGCAGTCAGTGCTTCCGAAAACTGTTCTTTCCATGAAGACGTGCCTATTATAATTGATGCGTTGGCTCTTTGTACTAGTTTGTCTACTGTGTTCTGAAACAAAACAGTACAAGATAATAAAGCTCACATTATGTAGGTACTCGAAAAACAGCCGGTCGATTTTGTAAAAATCTCACCGTCAAAACGTAGGTGAAGTGAGTTTGTTTTTGCTAGAAATTGACACTATTGACAGCTCACTCCACGCCACTCCACGCTCACTTCACCTAAGTTTTCACGGTGAGATTTTTACAGAATAACACCGCAGCCGGTCGATTCTGTAAAAATCTCACCGTGAAAACTTAGATGAAGTAAGTTTGTTTTTACTAGGAATTGACACTATTGACAGCTCACTCCACGCTCACTTCACCTAAGTTATGCAATTACGGTGCTAATTGCGTAACACACTTCCAATTAGAATACGAAGGATTTTGAAGGGAAAAAGACTCGAATCAAGTTTTGAAACCTTTAGTGATATCCCGTATGACCTGGATCAAGAATGACGATAATTGTAAAGGTCAGGCCGTCATAGGATGTCATCATACAAGATAAGGATTACCATTGGTATCTATAATCTGTTCCAAAAGTATCTGATGAATGTGTAAACAAACCCAGGTTAAATTGGCATTCACAGGTACAGCCCGATTCAAACTTTATGGCGGCTAGGAACATGAAGTGAGTCGTTGCGCAGTAACAAATACACGTGTCAGCGGAGGTAAGTGGTGAGGTACTGCGCAGCGAGCAGCGCACTTCAGAGCCATTCAGTTTGAATCGTGCTGTACTTATTTTTTCTGAACCATTTGTTTACATTTTCATCAGAAACGTTTCGAACAGACCATAATTAACTTACTTTGAACTCCTTGCTCTCCTTAATCCTGAGCTGAGCTCTGGTGATCTCCCCAGCTCTTGGAAGCCCCATCATGGCGACCACGGCCTCTTCCTCCGGCAGTGTTGCCAGGTGATTGGCTTCATTGCCAGGAATCGGGTTGTCATCATCTGCGACAAATATTTAATTATTAGGGATTTGGAGAAAGTGATACTGTTTTTTTAGCAGTTTTAACATAATTATTGAATACGCTGCAGTGTATACATAAAATGCGATATGGAGGGACACATGGGGTTTAATAACACATCAATCTAGCCTGAGGACCGACTTAGGGCGAATTTCACCAAACTTTTATACCCAGAAAATTTCACGTAAGAATAAATTTTGAATTTTTGACAGTTTTCCATGCTAGAACTGTCAGACGTCAATTTTATTCCACAGATAAAATATAGGTATCTGACTTTGATAAAGTTGCTCTAAATCGTGACTTCAAACTTACCTGTTAAAAATCCTGGTTGACATTGCCTTATAAAATCGACCCGGGAGACTAGATTCGACTGCGTATGAATGCTATATCTTTATCTTTTCTTTATTTTTTTCATTTTATCTTTTTAGCTTTATCTTGAAAGCTCTGCATCCCAATTGCGTAACACACTTTCAAACACAATACGAAGGATGTTGAAGGGAATTACGAATCAATTGCGTCTTAACCTTAATAATTCATTGCTTCGTAGCAATGAATTTATTAATTCCCTTTAAGTTTAAAAAAATTGTCTGCACAACAACGTAAAAGACGCAATGAATGTTGTTGAACTGTCAAAATGAAAGGCATTGCTATTGTAGGTGTGTTACGCAATTAACTTGCTGGTCTTGATTGTCTTAATTTTTGCGAGTTTCTGGTTTCGTGATAACCGATTCTATCATAACTAATTAACTAGAAAGTTCACTATACGTGCGCTAATAGCACGCGAATGAACCTATTTAGTCAGAAATTAACAGCCCCGACTTACGACTTATAGGTCGTGGATTTGAACCCAGGCAGGCGCTTTACTTCTTAATTAAATACTTCATCACCTCTGCTCTTAAAACGGTGAAGGAAAACATCGTGAGGAAACCGGCGTGTCCCAGAACCAAAAATTCGAAGACATGTGACCAATCCACACTGGGCCCGCGTGGTAAATTACAGCCCACTCTCTAAGAGGGGAGGCATGTGTCCCAGCAGTGGGAACGGTATAGGCTAATTATGCTAGGTATAGTGGTTTAAACTGTACATTGTCGGTTCAGAGAGCAAAATTTTGATCATACCAACAGTGAATATCCCGGGGTATTCACTAAGCTTCGTGTGTATCCTATGTAATACGATAAAATCAATTTTCAATCAAACTTTTATTTTTATTAATACCTAATTATCTTACAATTTAACTCTAAAATATACATATTATATAGTATATACAAGTATATAAAAAAAGAAGGGAAAAGAAAAAGAGAGGAGCTCATTGGGCATCAAAAAATTCGTCCGCATCGCTGTCAATGGCATAAGTGCCCAAAAGGCTGGCAGCATTACCACGTTGGATGGCAATACTTATTCTTTGGGCTAAAAATAGGCCAGCCCTCTGGTCACGTGATGAGTCAACCAACCGCTTGGCGATGTCCCGATAAAATAGAAAAGCAATTGTCTCTTTAGCGGACCTTGAGAGGTCACCTTACTTAGCAACTTAAATGGTCCAGATTCCATATATCAATCCGGTTTATCCTTCTAATTACGAAACGGATAGTGGCCTTAATTTCCGCAATAGAACATGGGAACAATGGCCTGTCAGCCATTTATCACTGGCTATTAGAAAATGGCCACATTATGGGACTTGGTGGAGTGGCATGCCCGTTGCATTTATAATCTTATAATACTAGCGACCCGTCCTTGCCTCGCCGGGTTTTTACGACTTGATAAAATATCAAGATTCCTTTATTATACGTAAGTTTTATGTTAATGTTTTATACACATATCTATCTCCAAAGCTTTCAGAATAAATTTTCTAATGACGGTGAAAATCGAATCAAAATCCGTGGCGTAAGTTTAGAAGATCATCGCGGTCACACACACCCATGAAAAGTGGCTTAGTTTTAGCTGCAATGCAACAGCAACCTTATTGCAACAACAATAAGGATCACTGTGATTTTGACAGACTTGACAGTTGCAGCAACCTTATTGTCATGAGATTAAAGATCACTGTGACAGTGATGCAAAATTAGAGGAAAAATATTAATGGACTGTAGTGTTAAAAATTGCGCAATGATTGACCAAAAAGTTTGCACAAAATTTGAATAAAAAAAATATCAAAAAAAAATTTAAACCAAACTAATTTAACTTTGCAGTTTATCTTTAAAGTCATCTCGTCCTGGTTAATAGCTTCAGGGTAGTTCTTTTTATACGCACTTATATAGGGCAGAACGTGATCCGTATAATATATGCAATGTACATTCTCTATTGTCTTGGCTGAGTAGAATTTTAAACAAGACGTGCATGGGTTGGGTCTACGAAATGTTCTGGAATGGAGAAAACTCATGAGCCGATAAATAGCAGTAGATTGGGAGTACAATCTGCCTCGAAAAGATGTTTTCGTGGACAAGAATTTATTCATCTTATATAAAAAATATATATTTAACTATACATACATTAAGAAATGCATTTTTTTCTAAAACCTAAAATAAAATTAACCTATCAATAAATACTCTTACTTATTTGAAATAAACTTTCATACTAAAACAAAAAATGTCGACAAATAATGTAAAAAAATATTCTTAAGCACCCTTCGCTACGCTAAAAACAAGAGATTTTTTGCCATAGGCTTCTATCCGTTCACGTTTATGGTGTTTTTGTCCAGATGGTAAAAAAAGTCAGTCGGTATAATGATGTTAATTATTATTGGGTAACAACCATAGATGATTCCGTTCCGTTTTGACACCTGTGAGACACACTATGTCTTGATTGTATGACTTGATTGTCATGGAAACGCCATTATTATTGTGTGAGTTCACTCTTCTCAATAAGGACACTTTTTGCGTGACTACGTCAGGGCAAAAGGTATTGAAGATTTTTATATGAAGCCGCCAGCATACCTAAAGTCTCTAAAGCCAAACCATAAAGCGTCACGTTTCCGAGATATCTCAGCTATCGATTTATGTACGTAGTAGGTATCATTCGTGGCCGCCATTTTGAAAACAAATCAAAATGGCGGACAGTATGCATGCCACGGACCTTCAAAGCCCTTTACCGATTTAAATCTTTAGTAACACTAGTTTCACAAATATTTTGTGTAAAAACACCAAAACTGTGGAGACACTGCAATCCACATTAACCCAATAGAGCATTTTTGAATAATCAATAAACCAACCACGGCAAAAACCACAGAAAATTTAAATAAAACGTTAAATTTTCACCCGAAAATACTTACGGGAGTTGAATTTAGTACGTCATGACAGGCGTCACTGTTGGAATGATAGCTGATTTGGTATTCCGCTGACTCGGCTTGTTCGAAGCGGAATAGTGAGTAGATTAGTACGAGTCATGTTTCGGTTTGTATTCTATTTTGGTCCAGTGTTTTTTTCTATAAGGAGTCTATTGCACAAGGTAACATGGATAATAATAATAAGTTTATTTTATTTACGCTAGATACGCGCAAACTGTTACCATGAATTTAGCACATGTTTCTAGACCCCCAAAGCCCCTGTGTTCAGAATCATGTAAGTACAGACGCCAGCATATCAAGCTACTACAATCTGTCAAATTTCTTTAATAGATTTTCAACTTTATCGCTAGAGGGTAAGGTTCAAAGTTGATTGTGAAAATTTGACAGTTTCGGGTAGCCTGATGTGCTGGCGTCTGTACAATGGTAACAAATTGCGTGTCAAGTCACCCTGTATTAGTCAAGTCACCCTGTATTAGTATTCTACAAAGCCGCTACCCTTGTCTGTCTGTGACAACTTCTAATCGCTTTAAAATCCATTGTGTAGTGAATTGATTTTGATGCGATTTTCATTAACATTTAGATATTTTTCCGGAAGGTTTATGTGTATAATTTAAATAAATGTCGATGTTTTCAATTCCATGTCATTATGATAAAACCGTGCGCTAAAAAATAGTTACTTTTGGCGAACGGCTGTCATTCGTGGATCTTTGACAGTCATTACGGGTCAGTAACCCGAAAGTCTGACAGCCAGTCTTAGCAAGGGGTATCGTATTACCCATTAACTGGATTGTGGGGGTCAGTTAGGCAGTCGCTCCATGTGAAATACTAGTATTCAGCTGCATCCGGTTAGAATGGAAACTGACCCCAACATAGTTGGGATAAGGCTAGGCAGATAATAATGCTACGGATTGACACTATTGACTCACTTCACCTAAGCTTATTCGGTGAAATTTTAACAGAATATATAGGCTGTACCTACTACTAAAATTCGTGATGCTGAACGTGCGTTGAGTGCAAGACGTCTGGTACGAACCGCCTTCGATGCCGTCAGTTTCTAAGTATACGTCATTTGCAAGTAAACATTGACACTAATGGTTTGTATGGAAAGTGTTGACAAATGACTCTAGTATTAGAAATCGAGGAGTTACCGTGGTCTGACAACGACTCTTAGTTTCATCATCATCATCTCATAATCAGCCTATGATGTTCCCACTGTTGGGACACAGGCCTCCTCTCTGTGAGAGGGGGTGAGCTGTATTGCATATGCAGCCACGCGGGCCCAGTGCGGGTTGGTAGATGTCACCTGTCTTCGAATTTTAAGTTTGTAGCGGTATCTAAAACGCCACATGCGAACATCGCGTCATACTGACGTCCCGCAAATCCTGCATCGCGGAAGCAGAGTTTACCGCGCTAGATACAACGGCCCGACATGAATCATTGGGCAGTTGCCCGCCAGATACAACACCCGTCTGGTCGGAGGGTCCTCCCTTTTCTATAGAGTATAAGTGGACTTTACACCCTGTTCCTCATAGGTTCTAAGGCATTCTGGTTTCCTCACGATGTTTTCCTTCACCGTTTTTAAGAGCAGTGATAATGAAATAATTTACACAATGTAAAGTGCCTGTCGGTGTTCGAATCTACTCGTAAGTCGCAGCCGTTACCACTGGGCCACCACTGCTTTGTTTCAACTTTAGTGAACTTTAGTGTAATGGGTCTTGTTGTCAAAAGTGATAAAACGATTACGATATCGACTATAACTGTGTACCTACTGTAAACGCTGTTTACATAAAATGATTGTATGTAAAATTAATTAATTATGAAAGCGACGCAATGAAAATTTTCCTATTAGGTACGACTGTCATTATGGTAATGTCTGTTTCTCCAAATACGCAGAAGTGGCTGTCGCACTCGACTCGATTTGACAAATTAAAATTAAGTGTGTGTGTGTATCTGATTTTGGATCACTTTACAAATAACAGTGATCTTTATTCTCATTCTAATAAAGTTGCTGTTGGGTTGCTGCCACTGACAAGTCTATCAAAATCATTGTGATCTTTATTCTTGTCACAATAAGGTTGATGTTATTGCTGCTGACAGAGGTAAAATAACTGTCCATAAACTGTAATTGCTTTATCACCCTAATGTTGAATGTCACTTACACGTGTCGTCATGAAACGATAAGGTATATTTGTCTACGTAATTTGATGGTATCAAATATAGTGAAGTTTCAATTTACTGAGAATCGTTGTTAGTAGAGAACAGTGGTAGCTCCCCGATTTACGAGTCGGGAATTAAACCCGGACAGGCGCTTTACTTTGTCTAAATAATTTCAACACTACTGCTCTCAAAATGGCAAAGGAAAATATCGAGAGAAACCGGCATGTCCTGGAACCAAAAATTCGAAGACAGGTGACATCTACCAACCCGCACTGGGCCCGCATGGTAGAATACAGCCTGTAGCGGTATCTACAACGCCACATGCGAACAAAGCGTCATACTGTTGTCGTCACGCAAAATCCTGCATCTCGCAAGCAGAGTTTACCGCGCAACTAGCATAGATACAACGGCCCGACATAAATCATCGGGCAGTTGCCCGCCAGACACACTTGTCTGATCGGAGGACGGATCCTCCGACCAGACGGGTGTTCGAGTCGTGTGAGGTGTAAAGTTCACTCATACTCTATTGCCCACTCCCTCTCGAAGAGAGGCCTGTGTCCCTACAGTAGGAACATTATAGGCTGATTATGCCTGTGTTGTTTTAAGTGATAAAGAAATTACGAGGTCGTCATATACCTACCTAATTACGATTGTGTTTTGTTTGTATAAGATCTTGAGAGACGTTGAGTAGGTAGGTAGGTACTTATCGTTTTTTTTAAATAAAAGTCCATTACCGAACGAAGTTATTTGTCAATTTTTAATGACTTTTCTCAACTAAGGTACATAATAAAGTGACCCTGAATGTGATATGTTTGCGGATGAACATGTCTGGTGTTCTGTAAGAGAAAGTATGCAAAGCCGTCCACTGTTCCGTGTTAGTTTGAAATTAATTATAATTATTGTCAACGTAACAATTGTCTCTATGTTAATTAATGTAATTGGTGTTGTACCGTTTTAATTAACAATAAATAAATACATGTTAATTTTGATAATGACTTTGCTTTTGGGCACTTAGATGATAATAATGCCAAAAATCTTTCTTTTGTTATAGAACCAGTTGTTAGGTCATCCCCACAGCTGCAGCCGGTGTATGCCATTATATGTCTAGTTTGAACAAAAATACTAGAACGCGAAAACAGCTGACGATGACGTTGCGTACCGCTACGGTAGTCCATTAATTTTCAGGCCGTAAAGGGTTTTTTCGACTCGTGTGTAATACTTGAGACGTTGTGTGAAAAAACGTTGTCATTAACAGTACCGTGGAAATCGGCTTTAGGCTAATGTATTAGAACAGGGTTTGATACCGGATTTTAAGGTGAAAACAAAGTATCAGAAATAGAGAGGAGTGATTATTGAAGAGTTCATAAGGTCCACTAAATACACATTACTAAAACTGCTTTGGAAAAACAGCCGAATTGTTGAGAATGTAATTTTTTTCACAAAAAAAAAACGAAAAAATTTTTAATCGTTAGATTCGCCCTACCGTGTCATAAGAGGGCTGCGTTTCTGGTTCGTTTTGACACCCCTGACACACAATGAGGTCGTTATTTTACTTGATTGTCATGGAAACGCGATTTATATAGGTATTGTGTGACTTGTGTGAGCTCACCCTTCTCAGTACGAATACCTTTTCATACGACGATATTATTATTTAAATAATGTATGCAAAATATTATAAAACATTTTAAAACAGTAACGGTGGAGTTTCTTGCCCATTCTTATCCATACGAAAACTACCTTTTGGAAGGGGCGACTAGAATCAATTCTATTTTATTGTAATTTTTGAGGTTCAAAAGTGCCTTTTATGTGCCTGTTTGAAATAAATGCTTTGACTTTGAACTGCTGCAATGAGCCCACCACAGTATTATCATGTTTAGCTAGCCAATTAAAAATAACCCTTTTGAGTGCACTCATCATCTGCCTAGCCTTTTCCCAACTATGTTGGGGTTGGCTTCCAGTCTAACCAGATGCAGCTGAATACCAGTATTTTACATGGAGCGTCTGCCTATCTAACCTCCACAACCCAATTACTGGGTAATACGATACCCGTTGATAAGACTGGTTGTCAGACTTTCGGGCTTCTGACCATCCGTAACGACTGTCAAAGATCCACGAATGACAGCCGGGACCAACGGCTTAACGTGCTTTCCGAGGCACGGAGGGGTCACGTTATGTAAAGAGGGTCACCCATCCATAGATCAACCGCGGCAAGCGTAACTTAACCTGATCGATCGACCTGTGCGGCTGTTATTATTTAGCGACGGGCCCCTCCCTATTTTTGAGTGTACTGCGAGGCAATATTTCATTCGCCCATTTTTATTTTATTAATAAATGGATACCATAACCATAATCAGCCTATAATGTTCCCACTGCTGCGACACAGGCCTCCTCTCGGTGAGAGGGAGTGGGCCGTAATCCACCACGCCGGCCCAGTGCGGGTTGGTAGATGTCACGTCTTCGAATTTTTTGGTTCTAGGACATGCCGGTTTCCTCACGATGTTTTCCTTCACCGTTTTGAGAGCAGTGGTGATGAAATAATTTACACAAAGTAAAGCGCCTGTCTGGGTTCGAACCTACGACCTACAACTCGTAAGTCGCGGCCGTTACCACTTGGCCATCTGCAATAAATAAATGGATGAAAACAGCGAAATATTTGACAGCTTCTTTCGACGTTGCCAAGTTTCAGAACGCGCGCTCTTAAGCGTAATTAGTTTGAAATGGAATCACGTCTTAAAGTCGTAACATTTTATGTACCAAGTACAGTAACAATGTTCATAAACAAATGCGATTAAATTGTAATTTATGTAATCAAACCCTTTGACGATCCAATGAAAAAGTAATTTAATTTGATTACAAATTGAGTAATTCAATTATTTTGAGTGTTCACGTAAAATATTTCATGATTTCTCAGCTTAGAGATAAGTCGAAGAATGATGGACTATTAAGGTACAGACTCCAACACACCAAGCTACCCGAAACTGTCAAATTTTCCCAATCAACCTTGTACCTAATGCTTTAGCGCTAAAGTTGAAAATCTACTAAAGAAATTTGACAGATTGTAGTAGCTTGATATGCTGGCGTCTGTACTTGTGAAGGTGAAAGGTGACGGAAAACCTCGTGAGAAAACCTGAACTTTTATTTAATGACATCAGTAACCCGTCCCTAATGCCTTAGCGATAAAGTTGAAAATCTATTAAATAAATTTGACAGATTGTAGTAGCTGGCTGTGCACTCACCTTCACAAGTACAGACGCCAGCAGCTGGCGTCTGTACTTGTGAAGGTGAACGGTGAAGGAAAACCTCGTGAGAATAAGTCTGAAATCGACAACCCGTTTGAGCAAGGGTGGTGATCAATGCTCGTGTCTTCTGTTTGAGAAGAAGCCTTTGCCGCGCAGTAGGACAATAATAGGCTGGTATTGTTAAGGTACAGAAGACAAAAAGAGACAGAAAGTCAAAGAGAGACAGAAAGTTGCATGGAGAGGGCACAACGCTTTTTCCTTATTGTGCAAACACACGAGTGACACGCGTTGCCGACAGAGGCGACTGCAACTGTCTTTTTTTTTATATGGCATCTCGCAGTTCAACCTATGAGGTTGTCGTCTGCTTAAACCGGGCTTGCCTGTGGATGCCTCAATAAATTAAGGCCTCCAGCCAGGGCTTAAACACTTCAAAACTAAGCGACTATACGCTAAGGGCACCCCCTGCGGGGTACGGACCTCGGCTTAGGGCGTCGCTGGGAGAGGGCAGCAAAGGACTGACTGGATCAGAATTATATATGTACGAATTTTAAACTACAGGCTCAGCGGCGCGGGTTGGCTCGAGCAAGGGTCGGGGCAGACGTGGTATGGAACGTCTGAGTATTTGAGTACGGTGCTCAAAAACACGAGTGGCATATTGTCAACGGCAGCCGACACGCATTTACGGTTGTCGCCGACACGCGTCGACGGCGGCTGCTGCCTCTGTCGTCGACGCGTGTCACTCGTTTGTATGCACACTTACGTGACGATTTCTAGCAGTCATCTCCTACCGCAAGGCGCGTTGAGGAACTTCGTTCCAAAATATTAGAACCTCGAACATATCTGCTAGTTAGATTAATACGTCCCGATCCGATCCGTTTTACTGAACCGGCTAGGGCTATTTCACGCTCCGTGGCTCCGTATATTTGCACGGCTCTCGATCTACTAACACAATTTTACCGGATCTACTATCCCGATTCAGGAATTTTCGATAGCAAACTGAATTGGAGAGTATCATGGTAAACTACCTGCAGTACTCATACTTCCAGTTATAAGATTAGGGTTTATTTTTAACAAGCTGTGCCCGCGACTTCGTTCGCGAACATGTCGGAAAACAAATTATATTTCATGGGTTTAATTGCTTTTTTTACACAGAACCCTAATTCTTATTCTAAAATAAATGTATAGGTAACCTAAGTTACTCCTCATAACATGAGCTATCTGCCAGTGAAAGTCTCGTCATTCGATTCAATCGGTCCAGCCGTTTCGGAGATTAGCCGGAACAAACAGACAGAAAGACAAAAAAAAAATTAAATTGTTTTCTTTTTGTAATAAGTAACCGTACTACTAAGCAATGTGCCGTAACATTATGTATTTAGTAAAAAACTGATACTTCAATTTTATTTATTTGTATAGTTGTTTAAACTAGGTCAATCGCGAAGCAGTCTGTTTCTTTTTATTTTATATAAAATAAAAAGTAGCCATTCCGTTTCCAGGTCCGAAACTATTACCTGTCATATTTTATAATTGTCGACGAAAAAACGATACTGGCTATCAAAGATTTTCTCACTCAAGAAACGTACAAAAGATTTTAGGTCCCGTGTAAAAAACTACAAAGAGATACAAAATGATATTGATAATATAATGAATCATAATAAACCAGAAACTCGCCTTTATGGAACGACAATCATATTAAAATCTAAAGGAGACTGGGCGAATTTGTACAGGAAGTGGTCTTTGAATCAATAGCGATACGTTTTAGATATTTGTGTAGGGATACTTCATCTATGACATTCTGACATTCATATCTTCACATATGACAGATTTTGATGCCCCTTTGCACAAGGGTGCAAAGGGGCATCAAAATCTGTCAAAATACCACTACTTGTCAATAGACCATTTTCGCCCAATCTTTTTTTCCTGAAATGTTCTGAAAGGGATGCAGAAGTGACCCTGAAAACTTGAAAAATGTCGGATGAAAATATGCTAACTACATGCGCTCTTTTTGGTAGAGAATAAGATAATCAAAAATGTTTACAAGCTCAATTCGAAGCGGTGTAAAATAGCACTAATGTGTCGCAATCTGTGATACGTTATATTGGGTATCTACTTAAGATAACGTTAACGTAACGTTTTTTTGTGTGACATAACGACGTCACACAAAAAAAAACAAAAACAAATTATGACAGAAAATGTTTTTTTAGATATTTTTTTTTCTTTCTCTAACTTATAGTCTCATCCTTTTCTGGCACACAAAACACAACATTTTGAGGTTAGTGAAGAGATTAAAAAAACAAATGACATGGCAACGCATCTACCTTCTACAAAGTTGCGAGCATTACTAAAAATAACAAACCATAATCTTACTTGTGCACACATAGATACAGTTCCGGTGACAGAAAGCAGAAAGAAGAAGAAGAAAGAATATAAAATAAATATCAAGAATTAGAAGTAGGTTCTTTAGGGTTCTTAGAAGTGCAGTGACTTAGTGTTATTCTCTAAACTTCACTTCGTAAAACAAACGGTGTCTAGGTATTTAACCGTGACGATTTACTTACAAACCCAAAGATTTAGGTCGTTAGATTCGCCGATCGCTCACTCATAGCGTATCTATCATTCCATGCAGGATGTGCGACACTTTTTCAAGTGTATGTCTAAGTACGGTGAAGCCAAATCTTACGATTTAAACCTTTGTACAAATCGGGTTTCAGAGTTGGATTTAAAATTGTGTGGTTACTTACATGAAGTTCGAAGTGGAACTTTACAGAATGACACTGTTGTTCTTATGGCCATATACATAGAATAGGAAAGAGTCGTGCTGTGTAGGGAGCAACCCTGATACGACCAACCTTAAAACGAAAGGTATCAGGTACAGACGCCAGCATATCAAGCTACCGGAAACTGTCAAATTTTCCCAATCAACTTTGAACCCTATGCCTTAGCGATAAAGTTGAAAATCTATTAAAGAAATTTGACAGATTGTAGTAGCTTGATGTGCTGATGGCGTCTGTACCAATAGTAGTGATAGACTAGTGCGCATTTGCTTACCTAATATCACCGTGAAAAGTGGTGCAAAACAAGAAAAGTAGTTGCTTTGGTTATTACAAGCAAGAAGCTAAATAACTAAGGTAGAGTTTAAAACCCATTTTCTCCACAAATCATTAAATTCATGACCTAAATTCTTTAAGCCTCGTTCACACTTGCCCAGTGTTTATTAGAGCGCCAGATATAATTATTTTAAGCATTACCTGCGGTGTTATTGCGTAACACACTAACGGTAGGAATGGCTTTAATGTTGACAGTTCAACAACATTCATTGCGTTATTCACGTTGTTGAGTAGACATTTTTTTCGAACATATGTAGCAATGGATTAGCAATATGCTTCAAAATGATTCAGATTGGGTGTGTTACGCAATTAGAGTGCTGCTTTTCAATTCAAGGCTGGACTTGACTTTTATGTCCAGTTTTCAAAACTTGCACTATTAGGTTTTCTATACGAGCACATTTTTTTTGTTTTTCTTTCATTTATTTAATTTTATATGTTTTTTTGCTTTCATTGATCTTGCTACACTATTTAAATCATCATTCAAATCAGAATAGAAGGATGTTTTAAATTCGTTTAGCGCTAAATGCATTTAGTCATTTATGCCGCAAGTCGGCCTTATTCCCTGATCAATTACGGATTTAGTTTCAGCCACTCCATTTTTATTTTTCTTTTGCAACCGTCATTAGGAAAAATAATTCAAATCAAATCACATTTAAAAGGTCCGAAACTCCGTAATTATACCTAAATATGATATAAATTAAATACTTATAAAATTATGACTTAATTTTTCGACGGTCAGTTTTAGTTAATTTAGGATACCTATAATTTTGTTATTTTTATTAATTAAGGCTTGTATTCATGCCAACGACCTTGTGCATTTGGGCGGAGCTAACTACCCCTCTCCGCGCCACTCCGCCACCCGCATGCCAACGCGTTGCCTAGCAACACGAGGCGCCCCGCACTGAATTCGTGGACGAGTGCGGGGATGATATAGACACGGACTTTAAACGATCGCATTTTTAATTTATTATATTAAAAAATATACATGTTTTTAAAAAGTAACAAAACCAAATCATTTTCGTTTGTATTGCAAAGCACTAGATATTTTTTTTATATTCTTTTGATAAAAAATGAAGGAGTAAAATTGTTTCATCTCAACGATTTGGAGGTGATTTGGGGTTTTCTTTTCTTAATAGGTGATATCGATAGAAAAATTATGGCTAAACCAAATTACGATTCATATCATGTAGATTACCAACTATTTTTTCAGATGTAATTTCTCTGTAAGTTCCGGAGAAAAGCTGCTTCATCTGCACGCTGTTTTTAAGCTTTTTTCGAAAGAGTAGCCTTAATTACAGGTATTAGTTGTTATTTACTTAGGTACTTATTACTTTAATTTACAGAAATAAATAATGCTTCATCACAAAAAATAAAACTTATGACAAGATCCCAATTCACAAGAATATGAATAAAATTGAGGCATGCTCATTCTTCATTCATGAACATAAACAATTAATTTAAGACTTCAAGCTCTCAAAAATAAGGAAGTTATAAAACACGAGGTAGGTACAATAACAAAGCGTCATTTTGTCCCAATTTTTGTACAACATGACACGCCAGAGGAAATCCAATTACCTATTATAAAAAGAGAAGTAAAGATGGCATACAAAGCAGAAGACGTCACAGGGGACGCTCGCCCTAAATTGTGGCAATCAAATTATACTAAATACCGACACGGTTGCATTCAAGCCACCATCTTGTTTTGCGGGGAGATATAACATCTCTTTTGCTAAAAAAAATACACAATTAGATATTATAATTTGCCAATGAATTGCTTTTTGTTATAAAAATTCGAAGGTATTATTATCTAAGGTTCGAAGAGTAACGATCGTCGCAGGTGGCGTTCTGTAGTTTCTGCTTACCTTCATGGGAAGAAGTCGTGAGTTTATGTTTGTCTGTATGTTTCATGAAGGTGAATTTTCAACAAGGTGTGATTTGTTTAATACCTTGGTGTGATCTTAGGTCGGAGACTTATTGAGTGGCCGGCCATTTTGTATTTTTCAAATTTAAGGAACATTACCTCAACCATTCTAATCTTAAACAGAAGTTCTGATCTCATTAACATTTTAAATACCTACACCAATTTTTCTCACACAAAAATTCAAACTTTGTAGGTCCTATGATTGAATTAGGCTGTCCCCATACTGACCCAGTTACTATATTAAACCCAGAAATATTTATAGCAGACCATCGATATAACAGCGAAATAGTAATTTTATTTACAAGTCCACCGCTCTACCTCCACAACCCTTAGGGAAACTAGATTTTCCAAGCAGGTACAGATAATGTAATCAGCGGAGAGGATGCCGCACGATCTTATTTCTTTAAGCCTTGTTCACACTTGACCAGTGTTTAGTAGTTCGTGAGTTATATTTATGAATAGTCTGTTCCAAAAGTGTCTACTAAAATTGTAAACAAACCCTGTACAGGTTAAATTTTTTATTTGTATTACGAAGGTTTCAACTTTATAACTCACCACTTTATCCAACAATTATTGTTTGAATAACATTATTAAATTAAAACTTGAAGAAATACCTGAATAGTGCATCTGCTGTTCAATTCAAGACTGGCCTTGACCTCTATGTCCGGTTTTCATAACTCTCAGTTCGGTTTTCTATACCAGCACTTTATTTTAGTTTTTTCTAGTTCTACTTCCACTAACATGGTATATCTTAATACCTCTAAACACCAGCGGTACTGGAAAACAATGCTAACGAAAAGATTCTAGTATTTTCAACTAATTACTACTCTACTGGTCACTGCCGGTCGGTTCTGTAAAAATCTCACCGTGAAAACTTAGGTGAAGTGAGTTCGTTTTTGCTATGAATTGACACTATTGACGGCTCACTCCACGCTCACTTCACCTAAGTTTTCACGGTGAGATTTTAACAGAATAGCACCGCTGTACTTATGTGAACTAGGCTTTAGTCACATCGATACTCACTAAAATGTATGGAGTGGCCTTTTATTCGAAAATTGTAATCTCTTATGTCGACAAGGTATTCGTTTTATTTAAATTACGCTGTGAGGACGTAATTATTTTATTAGGTATTTAAATTAATCCACTACTGGATACAATAGGATAGCATTACTAAAATTCTACGAATTCCTACAGTAATAAGCAGTTCTTTACAAAAAATAAGGACCAAAATGACTTCAAATTAAACTGCAATATTTCGAAGTTAAAAAGCATGAGGTGTCTGTAGTTTCAATCGCAAAACTACACCCTTCGAACTCCCAGAGCATTACTGTATTGTATATTCTTGTATGTATAGTAGTCGTCCGCCTTTTACATAGAAAAGTAACTTGTATAATACCTAAATACCCAAAAAACTAAATGAGTAAATACAGTTAGTTTCAGATCGACAAGAATTAATTTATCTACAACCTTTGTTCCTTAATACTGTATCCATGTGTACTCTAGCCACAAAATATACTATACTGGGTACTTAATTGTAGCTACATATTATCATATATTATTACTATTTTATTATTATTATTATTATCAGCCATTTCTGTCCCACTGCAGGGCAAAGGCCTCCCTTCCCTCCTTCCACTTATCCCTATCCAGTGCTGTTAAACGCCAATCCTTCTGAAAAGAGTCGAGCTCGTCCCGCCACCTCATTCTGGGCCTGCCGCGCCGTCGTTTACTGCTGTTTGGGACCCATTGTGTGATTACTTTAGCCCATAGTTCCTCCGGCATGCGACAGATGTGACCAGCCCAGTTCCATTTTAGCTTGGCAGCCGTGTGACCTACATCAGCAATTTGAGTTCTAGAACGCAGTATCGAGTTCCTTATACGATCAGAAAGTTTAACTCCAAGGATACTGCGCTCCATTGCTCGCTGACAGACCCCAAGTGCGGACTTTTGACGATTGGTTTGTGACCATGTCTGCGCTCCATAGGTGAGGGTAGGAAGAATGCACATGTCCATGAGTTTTCTCTTCAGTGAGAGAGGTAGACTTCCTTTCATTATTTGCTTCATCGACCAATAGCTCTTCCAGGCGTTCTCGGTGCGTCGAGCCACTTCTTTATCGTGTCTTGCCTGGAAGGAGACTATTTGGCCGAGGTATATATACTCATGGACATATTCAATCCTCACACCCCCAATTCCTATGTTACGCTTGGTGCTGTTGGTCATCACCTTGGTCTTCGCCATATTCATCGCGAGTCCGACCTCGAGGCTGGCACTGTTCAGTTGATCGAGCATTAGGCCTAACTCGGCTGCCGTGGAGGAGAAAAGAACAATATCGTCGGCGAAGCGGAGATTTGTTAATCTTCTATCGCCCACGACGATGCCCTTGTCCCCCCAATTTCTACTTAGTTTTCTAAAGACTTCTTCAAGCGTAGCTGTGAAGAGCTTTGGAGAAAGAGGGTCGCCCTGTTTAACCCCTTTTTGGATAGGGAATGATGGTCCTGTGGTGTTTATTTTTATGGCTGCTGTGCTATTTTGGTATATTTTTTGGAGTAAGTTAATGTATGTAGGTTCGATGCCTTGATTTTGAAGAGATTCAAATATGGCGTTGTGCGATAAACTGTCAAATGCTTTTGAGTAGTCTACAAATGCGAGGTATAAAGGTAAGTTGAATTCTAGATGTTTTTCTATAACCTGATTAAGGGACTGTAAATGGTCGGTAGTGGATAGGCCACGGCGGAACCCGGCTTGTTCGGGAGGTTGATGTTGATCTAATTGCCCAGAAATGCGATTTTCAAGAACTTTTATGAATATTTTGTAAAGGTGTGAGATGAGGCTAATGGGGCGGTAATTGCCGATGTCAGTCTTATCACCTTTTTTATGGAGGAGGATAACATTTGAGTGGCAGAAACTACTTGGAAAAACACCTGTTTGTAATATTGAATTAAATAAGTTGCAGATGTATGGCAACAAGATAGGCTCCGCGGCTCGAAGTGATTCGGTTGTAATACCATCTTCGCCGGGACTTTTATTGTACTTCATGCCTGTGAGAGCCTGGTGTACTTCATAGCCAGATATTACTGGGACCTCCTCAGGACATCCAGACCTCTAGGAAATACTTTTCCGAGCCCGAAGATGGTCTAGTGTGGTGTGGAGTTTTTTGTTAGAGTACTCACACGGGTTTAGGTGGATGTAGGATGATAGTTATCAACCACCTACACCATCCCTTTGTCGGCTCTTACGACACCCATGGGAGGAGAGGGGTGGTCTATTCTAGGCCGGAACCCTATATGAAACACAAATTGTAGACAGTCAAACTAAAACTTGTCGATAAATAATATCAGGCCAAAATTGGTTAAGAAAACCATAACCATTACTTTTGAATATTTTAAGCTGACATTTTGCTCCACTCACTGGAGAAAATTATTTTACTTTTTAAACGGTAACCTCTGACATTTGTACTGTGTTTTTTTATCTTGATTATTTTCAATTTTAATGAGGAATAATAGAAATAATATCTCTCATTTTATTTTCTTTGTCATGAAGTTACCCTGCTAATATATAGTTGCATTTCTGATTCGTTTTGACACGTCTGATACATAATGATGCAGTGAAGTACACTTGTCATAAAAACGCTATTTAATAATGTGTGAGTTCACTCTTTTCAGTATGGTCACGTTTTCTTGTGACTAAGTACGGCGAGGGCAAATCTAGCTATTTAAATCTTTAAGGGGCGTGGTTTGACATAGTGTCAAATACTGTCAATTTTTTTTTAATAAATACAAAATGGACAACGAGATGAAACGAAAAACTGATATATTAATTTCGAAACGTTTTAATTATACGGGGTTTTAAAAATATGATAAGTATATCAATCTACTCCTGGTAATGTATACTCATTGGAAAATATTTTTAAAACTCTAAATAAACTTTTTTTTTGTACAAATTAATGTAAGGATCTCGCCATGATTCTCGATGTTGGTCCGATAGAGAAAATCCTTCAGTATCATGGTCTGTCTATCACACTCTTAAATTAGACCATACATATTTCTAATAGACGCTATAGAAGTGTGGATCCGCCTAAATTATAAAAGACTAGCTTCCGCCCGCGGCTTCGCCCGCGAGGTATGTCAATTAAAACTATCCTATATCCTTCCCCGGGATGCAATCTATCTCTCTGCCAAATTTTATCGAAATCGGTTCAGTGGTTTAGGCGTGAAAAGGTAACATACAGACAGACAGAGAGACCGACAGAAAGACAGAGTTACTTTCGAATTTATAATATTAGTATGGATTAAGCCGAGCCTTACAGCACCTAGGTAGAAACTCGTTTATAAAGGATCGCAATAAAAAAGTTGGGTCTCCTACAGAAAACAGCGATGAAAAAGATCTTCCTAAGTTAGCAACAGAAACAGCCTTGTTTACTGAAAGTTTACTGAGTACCTGAGGCTATATCGTGGTAGTTTTAGATAACAAGTGTTTTTATTTGTAGGTACTTCGTAGCAGCACGAAGTGCTGGAAATTAGATACGTGTTTTCATGTTTTAAAGTTATCCTGTTGCAATCAGGGTTCGTAAAAATCTTTATTTTTATTTCAGTATTACAGGTTAAAGTGTTGTTTTTTGTCAAGTATTGCCAGAGTAAACTTTGAATCATCTAAAGGATATTGCCGTGGGACCGTACCAACTTGCGAGGGAGCGTGTCACAACCAAATGTAGTTCATAAAAACTTTTTAACAAAAAAAAAACCGACTTCCAAAAAAAACACTACAAACTGAAAAATAACTTTAATTTCGGAAGTCGGTGTCTTAGGGATCAGTATTTTAGTTTTTGCCACCGACTTCCGAAATTAAAGTTATTTTTCAGTTTGTACTGTTTTTTTTGGAAGTCGGTTTTTTTTTTGTTAAAAAGTTTTTATTTCTCGCTTTTTAATGGGTCTATTTATAATTTATCTAAGTTACAATAGCCTAATGTCAACTTGCCCATCGCCTTTTTATAAAATATTCCTTTTCTCGATGCAGGGACGTTAATTGTTGAGGAGTTCTCCTTTTATTAGTTTTTAGATTAGATGCTGATAATCCTGGCTGCAGCATCAGGCCAGACTTATGTCAACATTGCATTGAACTTAAAATTAGTCCTGTTTAAAATGAGCCCAAACATGACTACGGTGCTGTAATTTAAAGGTTTGTACTTTTTCTGATGCTCCTGGCTTCAGCATCAGGTCTTCGGTGTTCCTCAGTAACAGTACGTTTATCCACACATCGAGCCCTTTTCAATGAGCCTAAACACGATATATCTGCTGTTAGTTGTCGAGGAGTTAGGTACTCTGCAGACTATCCTGACTGCAGCATCAGGTCATGACTTGATGATCATGAGACCAAATGTGGCAAATGCCCTATCAAACATCATAACAATTTACTATAAAACAGTAAATTGCTTGTTCGAGTAACTTCTTACTGTTAAGGAGTTGTACCTTCCATCATCAGCCCAGCTACCGGAGATGGTGACAACCATACACAAATACACAAGATACTTCATAAAATATCCACTCACGTGTCCAAGGAAACCGTTTTTATTGTGACGTATTTGCATTTTTGTTCTATTGCGCCGTCACGTTTGACATTACTTTCAATATTGGTTTCATCTGAATTATTGAAATATAATTAAAATCCTTAATAATGAAAACGTTCAGGTGTATTTTCATAACGTAATCTTTAGCGATGCCTCCATCATTCATCGTCATCGTTCATTCGTCATTTTCTCAAAATATTAATTTTTATTTATTTATCCTCATATTGGAACGCCATACAGCAATTACACCAACGGAATCAAAAAAATACTTCATATGCTGCTCTACATCTATCCCATTAAGTAGGTAAAGTTAGCAATATAGGAAGGGCATTAAATTCTCCTCCAAATACACTAAGTTTGGTTGTGACAACGGACTTTTTTCGTTTGGTACAGGGCGCCCTATATTTGATGGCATTCTCCTATAAAATTAATATCGATGGGACACTTAATGTCGTGTCCTGCGTGTCCTGTCAGCTGCACATTGCAGGAGCTGATGGACGCTGGTGAAGGCGCCAAACAAGTGGCCGAATTCTGGGCCGAGTATATTTAGATTGCTAAGACACGCTAAGAAGAAGAAGAATATCAATTGATATAAATCATGACATCCATATCATATCATAATTATGGATATATGATATATGGATATTATGATTTTCAAGACCAAGACCAATTCCCGTAATTAAAAACGTTACGTCTTGAGGGAGGTTATATGCTATTCAACATACAGCCCAGCAAAAAGAAGAAAAGCGCGCGCCGGCGATACGATGCAACGCGGTGGGTCGGACAGAAAAGAAATTTTATGCAGACGAAGTCACGGGCAAAAGCTAGTACAAAAATAAATTAATAATTAGAAGTTATGGTGGAATAAAGAAACTCACAAACATACAGTCACGAGCAAAAGTACACCACACACACTACACAAAGCACACACACTCTACACACACACACACACACCCTCACACGCACGCGCACTACACTTGGCTTTATTCAAAGGCGATTTGCTCCTTTATTTTTGAACGAAGTTTTATGTTATTACGAACATAGTATTTTCGAACCCATAGGTATATGTAAAGTGTCGTATTTCAACGTTGCATTCGTTATTTCGTGAAAAAATCGCAATCTAAAGTTGCCAAGTGTTATATTATTGCTCGTGACTGTACATGAACCCTGAAGACGCAACACTCCTTTTTTTGGGCAGTCGTGTAAAAAGTACCCTTTATTGTTTATATACCGTTATATGGAACACTGAAGGATTGAAGCGAGATTCCGATCTGAATTAAATGAATGAGATAGGAAAAGCCATTTCCTTGCCTTGATGGATTGATGCGCTTTCTCCTTGTATTGGATCGTGGCGTGATTATCTTTTCAAGCTTAGTTTTTCCTCGTTGGTTGGTCATGAAGTCAAGTTGTAAGTATTTTCTTTACATTTTTTTTTTATTTATTTACCGTTTAAAAATTAATTACATTTGTTTTAGCAGAATAGCATTTTTAAACCACTAAGGTTTGTACTTAATGCTAACAGGATGTTGAATTTTTGCTCTAAATAACCGTTGAAGTATAATTGTTCTTTTAGCAATGTAGGTGTATTTATAATGTATTAGCAGGACCTTTGTACTCTATACCTATATACTGTATATGTGGTATCTTTATCTGTTTTACTGTATGTGCATATATAATAAAACTAGCAGCGCCCCGCGGTTTCACCCGCATAAGTGTCGATCCCGGGGGAATATCGGGATAAAAACTATCATAAGTCCTTCCCCGGTATGCAATCTATCTCTCTGCCAAATTTTATCGAAATCAGTTCAGTGGTTTAGGCGTGAAAAGGTAACATACAGACAACAGACAGACAGACACAGACAGACAGACAGAGTTACTTTCGGATTTATAATATTAGTATGGATAAATACTGGAACTTTTTATTGCCCTACAACCTGATACTGAGCTGTAAATTGCAAAAACTTAATAAAATTTTGCTCCAGTTCCGAGTGTTACTGATAGACAGCACACAAAGTCAAAGCATTTATTTCAAGTAGGTACATATAAGGCACTTTTGAAAGTCAAAACACCCAAACCTTGAGGATAGAAACATAATATTTGCAAGATTGTTCCTTACAGAGTCAGGAATTTTCAAATTCCAGCCTTGAACGTGTAAACAGAAGATTGAAGTTTGCGGAAGTGTAAGGCTACGTACGCACTGACAGGTAGCTTGCTTAGCGCCTAGAGCCTAGGGACTTCGATACACGATAGGCGACTAGCGAAGGCGCCAAGCGCGCGTTGCGGCCGGTTTCGATAATTCTAGAGCGTTCATTTCTCTTCGCTAGTCGCAAGGTGACTCGTTAGGCTCTAGGCGCTAAGTAAGCCACCTGTCAGTGCGTACGTAGCTTTAGTCTTGCATAAAGTAGCTTCTACACACAAGCTATGAAATATTACCATCTGAGATAAACCCTTATTTGTAACCAACTTAAAAGGAAAAGGTGTCTGAAGATCAATAAATCGTCCGCCAACTCTGTTCAATTCCATCAAAGGTTTTGTTTGACTTTCCTTATTTGCCAACTTCTTTTGGCCCGTCGAGCGAAAATTTCATATTACGTGTTAGTGTGCATAGACATGAGCAACACGCACGCGTCGACGAGCACCGTACCAGAGTAAATACAAATGAGTAGGATATCTTAATACATACGCACCGAGCACGGTTTGTACGTGAGCGCGCTCGTACAGTCACGAGCACTAATATGTCAACACTTGGCAACTTTCAATTGCAATTTTTTCGTGAAATGACCAATGCAACGTTGAAATACGACACTTTACATAAACCTATGGGTTCGAAAATACTATGTTCGTAATAACATAAAACTTCGTTCAAAAATAAAGGAGAAAATGGCCTTTGTATAAAGCCAAGTGTATACATACTTATGCTCGTGACTTTAGGTATGCGTCGTCCCACGCACACACTGACAAAATTTATCGCTGCTAAAGGTGCGCCAGTCGTGGCTACGCCGTACGTAATACCGCCCGACATAAAATGAAAAAATCGGATTGCCTAAGGTGGGAATCCGAAACCCACGGTTTGAGATGCGACTCATAGCGCTAGAAAATTTTAATAACAACTTTAATTAATGCCTATTATTCGAGGTTATTGAAAAATATATTCAATTTCCGAATTTAAGGATTATAATTTTCACGGTAAATGTTTTTACCTATTACCTACGTAATGAAAAAAAATTAGTTATCTCCTGTCTATGTAGAAAAAATAATTTAAAAAAACTTTGTATTAATGATCCCTGATGCTTACCCTACAGGGGAAAGTTGTTTTGTACTTATAGAGATTGACTATGCATTTTTGACGATTGAATAAACTATAAGTGACAACTGACAACCCTACGTGTTTAGCCTATTATCGCTCGCTCGAGGTCGAGTTGGCTTTCTTATTTGTTTTTTCTATGACCGTACTCAAATACACGGCTGACGCCAACACGCGTCAACGGATGCAGTTGCGACTGCCTCGTTGGTCTCGTGGTTGCAAGCGCGATTGCTGAGCGTGGGGTCCTGATGGGTTCGATTCCCGGGTCGGACAAAATGTTATTGGGTTTTCCATTAGGAATTTCTTAGTAACAGTCCGAAGTTTGGAAGTTGGCGTTATAATACCCCCGTGCCTCGGAAAGCACGTAAAGCCGTTGGTCCTGCTGCGCCTGAATTCTCCCCGGTTGTGTCGGATTGCTGTCCCATCGGACTATGAGAGTAAAAGAACAGAGAGTGCACCTGTGTTTGCGCACACACTTGTGCACTATAATATCTCCTGCGTACCTGACTAATCTCCATTGAGATTGGCCACCGTGACCGAAAACGGTCGGGGAGGCTATATGTTTTTTGACTCTTTGGTCTAGTATAATGTAAAAGGAATACACGATTCAATTAATTTTTCTCGATACAAAAAAATTGCAAAGTTATATCTATTTTTTTACTTTTTTTTGACATCACGGCACGCGGCGTAACGCTTAAGAGTTATTCAATGGAATTTCGTTTAAAACATAGAGAATTATCATATCAAAGTTAGAATATTATTGAAATTATCATATGTAAGTAGTTTTTAATTTAAATTATTTATTTTGTTAAAAAAGAATTAAATTCGTTTTGGCACATACGTCGTTTTATTCCGAGCGCACGCACATTCTTCCGCCATCTCTCTTCTTTTGCGTTTCAAAAGTAATTGCATCACTTTCGCTCGCTTAGTAGATCAGTCACTACGATTTATTTTCGAGGTAGCACCATATCTCTGAATGTATTTGTAGTACAAGTACTTAGGCTTATTGAGGCACTTTCAGCCAGAAACATGTTCTCAAAAACTTTATCAACGCATTTCATACAAAACATTACAAAACTTTTCCCATTCTGCAGCTAACGCCCTTTCACATGATTAAGCCTTTTGACAAACCGCTCTCGAATTCAAAAGGACCAATTTAGTAGCTGAAGCCTAAATTAATCAGTCGTTTCATCCAATACCTCGGCATTGTCCATAACGGCTGAATTAACACTCTGTAAGCGACATCCATATATTGGACGTAGGTACGTAAAATATAGAATCCGACCGAATTTCGTTTTTGGTATTCGGAAATATTCGGCAATTTTCGTTTAAAAAATTTAGTCAAGATAGATTTAGACTTCGATTTATTTATTCAGAAGTTATATTATTATAAAAAAATCTGATATTACGTGCGAAAATAAGTAGGTAATTATCTACTTTTTTCGCACTTAATATCAGATTTTTTTATTACTTATGGTTATAGTACCTATATCTTTAAGAAAAGTACAACTTGCGATTTAAGTTTAAACGGTTAAATTAATGCTTAAAATACTAACACAGCATTTCTTCTTTCATACCAGAAAAACTTGTTGAAAACCAAAACCAATAAATCATTATTTTCGTTTTCGAATTTCGGCCAAAAATGCAAATCAGACCGAATTATGTTTTCGTTTTCGGCCGAAAAAAAATCCTTTTTCGGTCGGACTCTAGTAAAATATTACTGATCGAATAGTATTCCGATGATTTACTGTGAACGATTTCATTTCGATTCATGGAGTTGGGTTGGCAATTGTACTCCATTTTACGGAGTGTATTGACATTTATGTGAGGTAATGTTTTACGGAATGATTTCAGAACTATTGATCCTTCATTTTGTCGTGTTTTTTAATAGTTGGAAAAAAAGTTTTCTATGAAGCATTACTGTTAAACTAAGGGCTAATTTTTCCAACGCCAGATAATTTTATCGGAGGAATAATTTTGAATTTTTGACAGTTTTTCCATACAAAATCTGTCAGACGTCAATTCTATTCCACGAATAAAAATTATCTGTCGATTGAAAAATCAGCCCTAAGAGGTAGGTATATTGATAAACGTTGTTTAAAGTTAGGAGACGTTTAAACGTCAAAAATGTATGGTTAAACAGTGGCTGTTCACTATATAACTTCAAACAACGTTTATAAAAAATAACACGGAAAATGTTTAGTCTTTGAAAGCAAATTGGTAAAAAATACAGCCTGTCCCGCATACGCTAGGCAACGTATAAGATTCAATCAGCACACAGAAATAACGTTATAAAGTACAGTCGCCAGCACATCAAGCTACCCAAAACTGTCAAAGTTTCCCAATCAACTTTGGACCCTTATAATTTAGCGATAAAGTTGAAAATCTATTAAAGAAAGACAGATTGTAGTAGCTTGATGTGCTGGCGACTGTACATGTTCATACCGATATGAAGTCATTTAAGTACCTTAAATAACGCAAAAGGAACACAACTATCAGTAAGCTACATAAATATAAACACATCTATATACAAACTAACTACTAACAAAGACACAAACATATATCTACACATGATAAGCTTAACTCCAAGCTACGTGAGACGCACACAAAAAAAAAACAAGTGAATGATAAACATTTTTTGTTTCCATCACGAAAACGTCAATTTACTTACCTTTTTAGTTACCCCCTTACTAATAAACGTATTTTAACAGATGAATAGTTACACACCGATTTCTCTCTTTCAGTCGTCAGTAATTTGACTTTCGAAAGAAGAAGACAAAGCGTTGTGTAACTACACAGACGCTTATACATCGTTCATTAGTAAGCTATTATACACCTTCCAATCTAACACACCACAACAATAATAAAAATAACCTCCTTTATCGGTTCTTATTACTATGCTAAATTCTACGCAACTCATCATCTGCCTAGCCTTTTCCCAACTATGTTGGGGTCGGCTTCCAGTCTAACCGTATGCAGCTGAATACCAGTATTTTACATGGAGCGACTGCCTATCTGACCTCCACAGCCCAGTACATAGTTAAACGTACAATAGCTTGGTAAGCTTAATTATTTCTGTAGGTTTTCTCAGAACTAATCCTTTTCTCATAAAGACGACTACATCCTCATCTCAAAAATTTTTCGCGTAGTCAGTAATCCATCCTCTATGAAAGAAGTTACCGAGTTGGAAACTTGTCGAAATCGGACGTACCAATCGTGAACCGATAACTCGGATCACTTAGCAATCATATTTTTTCCTTCGATCTATCTTACGTTTCCGAGGGCAGATTGGAAGGTGGATAAATGAAGAAAGCCCACGTACGCACGGGGGTAAAAATATCGCGGCGGGATTTTTTCGCGCACTGGATTTTTAACTCTCGGTGTCGAGCAATTGAGAATCCAACAGAGCGTATCCCAGCGCAACAAAATACACTGTTGGATTTTCAACTGAGGGTTCATCCCGCGCGGGCTGGTAACGCCGCATTTCTACTGGATTTTCGTGATTATTTTATTAAATTTAAACCAAAGTAGTATTTTTTCTACAGCCAAGTAATAGAAATTTGGTATTTATAAGTTTTTATGCTATTTTTTTATAATTATTTTGGTATTTACTCATAAAAAAGTTTTTTACATATTGTCAATTATTTTTTATTTGCAGTACCTACTTATTACGATTAAATAGGTAAAAAATAATTATAAATACCAACGATCTACTGCTTGGCTGTAAAAAAATTGTACTTTGGTTTAAATTTAATAAAAAAAAACCACTATAAATGCGACGTTGCCAGCCAGACCGCGCGGAATGTTGAAAATCCAGCGCGCGAAAAAAAATCGCCGTGGGAAAAACGCGCCCGTGTGTCTTGGGCTAACTAGGTCAGACAAACACGATTGCAGTTACGTATAGCTAATATTATTGGCGTATAGCTAAGTGCTTATCACGTCAATCCATTCTCGGTGACAAACGACTGTAATGGACGCAGCGCTGGCATTATTAATAATAATGACATGTTTATGTTGGAAGTTTCTTCATTAATATTTAAACGTACCGTTTCTTGGAATATGCTACTTTAATATTCTTGTATCTAGGTAGGTATTAGTCGACCTCGTAATTGCTTTACCAGCCTTAAGGTTGAATGTCACTTGCACGTCATAAAACGGTAAGGACTTAGCCTTGTGTTCACCAACATTTAAATCAACTGATTAAATATTTAATATTTAAATATTTAAAATTATATTTAAAATTTCCTGAAATTTGACATAAAGCAACTGTTTAAATACCTATAAATAACTTTGAATGCTGGTGAACTCAGGGCTAAAAAAATAATTAAAATTAAGTGACCTTCAAACGTCAAAAATGTCTGGTTAAACGCCGCTAATCACTACTCAACTTCAAGCAAAGTTTATGAATAAAGGGGTATTTATTTGCCTATGTGACAGTTAGATAGTTTCAAGATAGGTAGTTTTAGTGCTGTTTAAGAGTAGGTATAACAGTGTTTATAATCTCAAATAATTCACATCCCCCATCGCCACTTAGTCGGTTATCTACTTTAAAGAAATGTATTCTAAGTTGATTTTTGAGTGCCCATTTATATCAAAAAAGTCCTAATAAGTTTTAAGTTGCAATGGAATTTGAACTTTGTTAAGTATGACATTCAGTTTATTGTTCAATAACTGCAAAAATTATCTCAAATACTTAATGCATAAAACTTACTAACTTAACGTAATTAAAAACTTTCTGGTACAAGACGAAAAATGAAAAATCTCCCTGTCACTTTATCATTATTTTCCTTAAAAATCACCCTACATTTCATCTAGCAAAATTCTCGCTTCACAAAACCATTGCGTACGTTGCGTCCATTACTTAAATTGCTTTGGTATCACTTACCGGGAGAAAATTGTACCGATACTGAAGCCGACGCGTCGGGGAGGAACGTTTCAAACACCTCTGCAGATATAGGGTAATGTCATGCACAAACAAAAGGAAAGAATAAGCGATGGACACTAGTTTCTAAGTTATTGCGAACTAGGACAACGCACAGCAATTTTAAAAGTCTGGAAAATAAATTGCTAAGCAAATTGACAACCTACGTCAATATAGCCATTTCACACAACTGTCACAAATTGACAACTGTCAAAGAATGACAACTGTCAAAGAGTGACAACCGCCAAAGAATTTAAACTGTCAAATAATGACAGTTGTGATTTGAATATACCTACAACAGACAATATTTATGTGTAGACAATTTGCTTAACAATTATTTTTCCGGACTGTTCATCTCGAGTTGTGTTACTTTACAATGTGGGAAGGAGTACAACTCGGATTTTTTTTTATTTCAATCATTGTTTCATATATTTTGCTGTGTGTTTACCTAATTATTTTGGTCACATTTCATACTCTTGGGATCATTTTGTCGAAATCTTAGGGTTTTGAGAGTTTTGTAAATAACGATAAAAACACTGACAGAAAATTATCAGTTTTCCCAAAATCACGACGAAATATGACCAAACTGAAATTAATAAATTTTATTACATTAGGTAACATCTAACTAACTATTCATTCAATTAATTTATAAGTATTCCAATCTATATCCAGTAGTGGAAATATTAATTACCTACATCAAAATTAATTAACAAAATGCCAGACTATGTTTTGACATGCTAACAACTGTTATAAACTTACAATAAACTTCATGCTATTCTAATTTTATTATGAGTATTAATTGATGTTGTATACATGCGCTAGAATAAAGTACAAACTAATAATCATATGCTTGGTAATTTGGCCTGTCAAATTGGATTGTTCATAATAATTAATTTTAATAAGTAATTCTTTTAATAAAAAAAATAAAAAAATAAATAATCACAATAATTAATTTTAATAATCATTTGAATTCGTAAAACTCTCTTAAACAAGAAAGTTTATTTTTATTTATTTTATGTAAAATAGACCCATTAATTTTTTATTCATCGAAATTCGCATGTCCAATCAGCAGACTCAATAGAAATTCTATTGTTATCGGTACATACCCTGTACGCGCGACATGCGAAGGGTTCAGTAACCTACTGTTACTAATATCAGAAATGCAAAAATGTAAGGCTTTCTAATAAACTTTCACGTTCAAAATGTCAAATCATTCGTTGTTGTTTTTCGTTTGATGTTCAGTTGTTTTACATAATGGAGCCTGTTTTGTAAAACCACTAGCGGTTTTGTAAAACAGCGGATTCTACAATCCATTTGCGACATACTTATACAATTAATTTTCAACGACAATCTAAGTTTAATAATATCTTATTTTTATAGCTACAAAACATTTAACACATGATCGGTTACACACATAGGTAACAAACACACTATGTTTTGTGCTATAAATCGATAACGTTGAAGTGCAATAAAAACAACAACAATTGTTGTACACTCTTTTGGAGGCTGTACAACAGATTTTGTGTATTTTTTTTCATTTAACAGCAGACTCTGTGTATTTTTTATCATCAACGTTATCAGCAAACTCCAAAAATAAACATAAAAAAACCAGTCCTGATAATTCAATTACTTTCAATTTTGTCAAACAAAAACAAATCAATCCTCTATAAACAATCAGTGTTGTAAAACGAAATTCAATATCGCAATCAGTACAAGCCATCCTGTTTTTATAACTGTTCAAAAGAATTAAAATTGTCAGAACATCAGAACCCAATATTTTCGTTCAATCTCTTTAGGCCCGCGTTCACCGAACGTAAAAATATCTCGTTATATTTTATCACGCACTGGATTTTCAACTCTCCGTGTCGAGCCATGCATTGAGAATCCAACAGATCGCATCCCAGCGCGTCAAAAAAAACACACTGTTGTTGTGGATTTTCAACTCTCGGCGGTAAACGCGCTGAAAATCCAGAGCGCTAAAAAAAATCCCTGCGGGACAAACGCGCCCGTGCCACCTGGGCTAAAGGTCTTCGTTTTAATTTATCGCGATCCAATTTGACAGGCCATATCACGCCGGCTTAATTTTATCAATTCAAATTATTGAAATGTCTAATGGAATATTCATTTGAAATGTATATCTCTATCTAAATCTACGTATTTAAAAAGATTTTTATTACTTAACACCTTTGTATGTGAAACCTGAAGCGCCTTGATAATTTCTAACGTGACGATAATATCATGGATGTTCACGTCCACGTCACAGAATTATGATAGCACAGGGAAGTCAAATGTATGGAAATATAAGAAGACGCTTTTGAATTCCCGTCCAGGGATGAAGTTAAAACGTGCACGTATTTCCATACATTTTATCACGTTAGAAATTATAAAAGCATACAATCACCCTAAAAAAATGTTTGTCCCAACTTGAACTGATGATAGCCGAAGTCGGTTTAGCATTTACTAAGTATATGCCCGTTTTTACTAACACTAGGAGACACCTAAATAAATTCCTAAATCAAAGCCCGCTGTTGGATTTTCAACTTTCGACGCTGAACCGAGTGTTGAAACTTCAACAGCGTGCTTTTTTTGTGTCATTAACTTTTAGCTCTGATTTTGTTGGATGGGACTATCATGCATACAATAATTATTATTAGGTACCTACCTACCTACTATATATTATACAAAGTGTTTAAACAGTGTCCACAATGCCTTATGATAGCCATATGTCAACGTCCATTGATTTTGAATAGAACCTGAATTTATCATAAGAGGAATTAAAAGAAAATCAAGAAAAAATATTACATGAATTGGGATAAAGTGACCACCAATCCATGATATTAAAAATGAATGAGGAAGATAGGTTACAAATACACGCTCCCTAAGTGGCAAGTCAAAACTTTGCTACAGTACGGCGGTAGAGAGTATGCGTACTTGACAGCTGTCAGTTTCATACAAACAAATACGCGATAAGGCCGCCCATTGTATGTTTTGTATTAAGGGGCTTACATGACCTAAAGCGCGGTCACTGTCAGACTGCATAGAAAAGAAAGAGAAGCGCGATGACACAACGCTGGTAATTTATTGCAAAATATGAAGTAATTATTTAATTATAAAAAATCTATTGTTTGGACTAAAAAATTAAAACACTAGTAATTTAGTATGTTGCTTGTAGAGTAATCAGAATGATTGTATTGTACATTAGTATGGTTTTTATTTTAAAAATAAAGTTTTTAAAGGTATCTTCTAGTTTTTTTTTCTATCGTATCAAATTAGTTGTATTATGTTTTCAACACACTATTTACCTAGCATATATCCTGAATTTTGTTTAGGTACTGTAGTCGATCATATATTTTTATTGTTTCTAAAACTTGCATTTTTTGTGTTTAGGCCTACTACCACCTGTCACCTTATAATGTGACATTGTGCCGTTTTTGAAGACCGAATGTTGGATAGGTAACCTATCTACCTCTTTTTTACTTATAATATCATTGCCACCAATCATTTTCTTTTCCTTAATTTATCAGTAAATCAATGAATGTCGACAGTGCATCAACATTGGCCATAGTGTACAAAAAAATGATAAGTAGGTACATTTTCATACAAAAATAATATTAAAATTAAAAAAGTAATAAAAAATATTCTCACCCCCAAGTAACTCCGGGTCGCCGAGGTTGACGTAGAAGAGTACATCTTTCTCGTAACTGTCCTCTTCTATAATGTGTAGAGGGATGAATTTTCTGTAACAAACGACAAAAAAATTGGTTAATTAATGCGTTAGGAATGAAAATCTAGATTTTTGGAAAAAAATCTTCTTGATACCTTTATGAAAGTTTTTGAACTTTCTGGCCGGTATATCATCCATTCAGCCGAAAGCCAGCCACTGCTGGACATAAGTCGGTAGTAGATAAGTATTTTACTGGGCGCACAGAAATTGTCATTTGTGACAAAGAACTAAGTAACATTCATTTATTATTCAAGAAACTCGCCGGTATTTCCACGGCAAGTTTCTTGAATAGTAGAAACATGTAGGTAAGTACTTTTATTCCACAGTTACTTTAATTATTCAGAAAACATGTCGATAGGTTTCCTCATCGGCAAAAATTACGAACGTCAACATACATTTTCATCCGCTATTTATCCCTCGTGGGGATAAATTTTCAAAAATCCTTCCTTACTTTCTTAGTGCTGTACTGTAACCCCCTTACTAATAACCGTATTAGACCGAATAGTTACACACCGATTTCTGTCTATCAGTTGTCAGTAATTTGACTTTCGAAAGTAGAAGACAAAGCGTTGTGTAACTATAATACAGACGCTATACAACGTTTATTAAGGGGTTGAATGTAAATTATTCTAGACCTAACGGCTTAAATCGGTATATGTATAGCGTTGTCTGTCATCTTTTAAAATTCAAATGACATTAAATAACATAATCGTTAAAATTCCAAAATCCAAATTTAAATAAACAAAAAGCGTCTCTTTTTTTTTCAAACAAACTCAAGAATAACATTGTTCTTTTTTCAAATCATCAAGTTAAAACAGTTTACGCAGTGAATATCTTGTTTCGCGTAAAAAGTTGTTCCATTTATGAAAGCAGGGGCTTCCTCGCCCTCGTTCCCACAGATTAAAATAATAAATCAGCTGCCATGTCTACCCGTTTTAAGAGTAAATTCTAACTAATGAAGATTATTAGGTAGAGTTTCTAATAGACATGAGTTTTACATTACATTTGATTATATTTGATGGCATTTCTATATTTTACTTTAGTAATTGAAAAATAAAATCATAATCAAATTATAGATATAGGTATACGTAAAGTACCTACGCTCCCCAGGGCTTAACTGGAAATCGTAGTAATTTTTTTTATAATTCTCCGTCGGTGTAAAATAAAAAAAAATACCTAAGAAATGACTATTATTGATTACAACAATAATTTTTCTTTGCAACTTTTTATGTCATGAAATAAGTAACTTTGAGATATATTGCCCGCAATATTTTACGATAAAAGACTAACCAAGAAGATCCAAACAAAAACTTTTTGTTTTACTTCTTTTTGTTGTTACCGAAAAGGAATATGATCGAACGTTGTTCATGCAGATGAAAAAGCTGTCAAGTTAGATTCGCACATGAAGGGTTCCGTACCACCGTACACTTAGCACTACTTATTTTTTTTTCTCGTATGTATAAATTAAATAAAGTTCAGTTCTATAAAAGGTCCCCCGTTTAAGTCAGACAACAATAGATTTTCTATTGTGGCTGTTGTCTGCAGTCAACGTGTTAATAGAACTGAACTTTATTTAATTTAAATTTTTTATTACGGTTTAAAAGATACGGTCCTGTGAGAGACGGACGGACGGACAAACAGCGGAGGCTTAGTAATAGAATCCCGACAGCACCCTTTGATATACGGAACCCTAAAAACACGGTTTTACGTTCAATACCGAACTGAAACGTCAGTAACAAAAACAACAATGCGCTAAAATTGAACACCATTTACATCAAGCTGGATTGAGACTTCGTCAAACATTAAAAGCTTTTACGTTGTCAAAGACTCCGGAGTGTTTTGAATCCATTACAAGTTGTCAACGCCAGTCCTATTGATTTTATATACAACGTTATTTTTAGTATATGCGAAACCTGAATATATAGTTTGTTCAGAATAAGTAACTGAATCGATTTCAATAATTTTTACCCCATGTTATATTTTTTCCCAAAAATATTTTAAAAAGGTTAAAAGTTGGACACCGAGCGACACTAAGTAGGTTTTCCAATCTCCGCGCCGAACGGTTAGGTACCTAGGTACTATTATCAATGAGCGCAAGACGACGCGGCGCGAGCGGCGCGGCTGAGCATGTTTTTGTACGGACAAACAGGCAACTTAACAAGCCTTATAACTTTGTGATTTTTCATGATACAGTTTTGAAATTTTGTACATAGATTCTTTACGTAAAAATACAAGACACGAGTTTCGGGTTACGCATATACCAAAAATAATGTTGGACATAATGCGAAGAAAATAATGAACGAAAATAGATTCGTAAAATTGTATTATTACTAGTGTCCGACCGAAGGTGCAATTCTGGCCGAAGCCGAAGCCGATTAATCGGTATTCACCAAAACCTTCGGCCGAAGCCGAAGCCGAAGCCGAAGGTGTCATTGACCTTGAGAAATACGATAGTTACTTTGATCTCAGAATATACTAGATACATATTGTGAGAGCTTTAGAGATTTAGCCCAATAACGAGCCGAGTGACCAACATATACAAGTAGGTAATAAAATATTGTCTAAAATAAAAGTTTCAAATATACAATGTTAATTAAATATTTATTTACTTAAAGTAATTTTAACAAAAATAATCAAATAATCAGTCACATTTTTTTAATTATCAGACGAACACAAAATATTTCTATAAAATAAATGCACAAGTACCTACCGAGCCGAGCCGACCGCCCCGTACTCGCAGTAGGACTCTGCAACGCGGATGCGCCTATATCCTATCGGTTTAGGTAGTTAACTAAAAGTAAACAATCTTCACATGTATTTTTATCTAAAAATTGCATTAAAAAACATACCAACATTGTTTCCATTTAGTTTCCTACCTAACGTTAGATAACATAAAATATTTTAAACCAGACAATACTTACGGTTTTTTGGTTCTTAGAGTGCCTCACAATAATGAACGTATCACCACAGGTACTACTCACAGTAATAAATAAAATAATTTGTAATAACAAATATGAAATATTTAAAAACAAAACACTTATTAGAATTTTAAGACGCGCTCTCAAACTTGTTTTGACTCGTTTAGTTTACTAACTGCGATTCGTTTGGTCCGGTGCGGCGGCGCGGCGAAACTCTGCTGCTCTGCACACTCTCCGTCTCGCTCTAGCATCGTTCAGTAAATTTCAAATTTTAACAACTAGCAAACCTTCGGCTTCGGCCAAACCTTCGGCAAATTTTTGGCCGAAGCCGAAGATTTGGCCGAAGGTGCTTTTTTGGCCGAAGGTGGCCGAAGCCGAAGCCGAAGCCGAAGCTTCGGTCGGACACTAATTATTACCGAGTTTGTTCATTCACGCCTGAGCGATTTGTGCGAACCAATTGTCTTACGAGCGTTAAGATTTCGTTCTTATTTTCACCTCGTTGCCTCTGTGCCTGCAGTGATGGCCAAGTGGTAACGGCCGCGACTTACGAGTTGTAGGTCGTAGGTTCGAACCCAGACAGGCGCTTTACTTTGTGTAAATTATTTCATCACCACTGCTCTCAAAAACGGTGAAGGAAAACATCGTGAGGAAACCGGCATGTCCTAGAACCAAAAATTCGAAGACATGTGACATCTACCAATCCGCACTGGGCCCGCGTGGTGGATTACGGTCCGCTCCCTCTCACCGAGAGGAGGCCTGTGTCCCAGCAGTGGGAACGTTATAGGCTGATTATGGTATGGCCTCTGTGCCTCATTAGTCTAGTGGTCGCAAGCGCTGCGCTTGAGGTCCTGGGTTCAATTCTCAGGTCAGCAGTGTTATTAGGCATTTAGCCAACTGCGCCAGAAGGAGGGTTATGGTTTTCGAGTGTGTGTATGTATGTATATTTCTTTGGCCCGCTCTGTAGCCTAAACGGCTTGATCGATTTCAGCTTGAGAGGTGCCGTTAGATTCGTCTTAATTGTGAGAGTGACACTGGTAATATCACAATTGAAAAAAAAAATCAAATGGCTGATTTTTGGCGCCATAATAATTGTCTTAATTTTTTTTTTTTTTCTTTCAGTACCTAATTACTCAGTTGCAGCCCAGAGTCTAAGGTTTATGCCCGGTTGATGGCAATAGGCTCGCCCCCTATTACATGGGACTTAAACATAACTGACGAAATGGGGGTGTACTAGAGGTACCATAACCGTAAACGGATTATAGAAGTGATGTTACAAATATGTGTTTATGGAAAAATAACTTTAATACCTACACAATAAAGTTCAGTTTACGCTACAACTTCAAACATTCTTATAACATTTTCAATAGTGCTAGTCACTGTGAAATCAACTTAATTGCCATTGTTATAAAGTTGATATTTGCTTAACTTGAACTAACATCAATTTGAAACATATTTGAATAGACTTTACGAGTATGTATGTATATGGACTTAATTCTGCTAAAATAAGTAATCATTACGTCAATTTAATTGCGTCAACAAGTGTAATATTCCAAATGTGATATTATAATTTATCAAAATCTACTTACAAAAGTTGTACTTACTTAGAATAAGCTACGCTTGCCCCGGTTGGTCCATAGATGGGTGACCATATTCACATATGTGGCTGTCCAGTAGTGGACTGCGATAGGTTGAGGCGATTGATCCACAATATTTTAAGAATAGACAGACGACCTAAAGAAAGTGGCTGGGGTAGACTGGATGCGGAAGGCGGGTGGCAGGCAGGGTGCTGTGGCGTAGTCTGAGAGAGGCCTATGTCCAACAGTGGACTGCGATAGGCTGAGTTGATTGATTGATTTTAAGGATAGTTTGTTATACCACAAAATAACCTTATATAGTTATACGACCACCACAATTTATTCGAGCCTATCTGAAAAAAGTTTTTTTCTCCTATTTTTTGTGCTCATTTAATCCTACATTCCCGCCACACCATCAATAAACCTTCCCCAAAAAACCAGCCCGCCTATAACTTTACCCAAAAAAAATCTATAATGTAAGAGAACCTGGCATTTTTACGCTAGTGATGAGCCCAAACACTCCCAATTACGGTTCGCACGTGATCGTCCTATTTAACGGACGAACGTTCTCGATTGCTAGTGGCTTACTTACTTAACCGTTCCCTCTTATGGTCTTCCATAAAAGGGAGGGCAAGGGGGAAGAGGGAGGGGGGTAGTGTGATTGTGAGAGGAATTTTATTCTGAAGAGTCCTGTCTATTGTCATAGTAGTGGTCAAAGTACTTCGTACCTACTAGTTTGTGCTGACAAGAAAAGTCGTCGAATGCAGAACCTTCACATTATTTTGAGGTCAGACTTTTGAAATAATTATTTACTAGCTGTGCCCCCGACTTTGTTCGCGTGAATGTCAGAATACAAATATTTGTAATATTAGTTCATTCATTCATTCATTTGATTCATTTCAGATGGCCGATGGGGCCGAAAGGTTCTGGAGTGGCGACCACGTACCGGAAGACGTAGCGTTGGAAGGCCTCCCACAAGGTGGACCGACGACCTTGTGAAGGCCGCAGGAACCCGTTGGATGCGAGAAGCACAGAACCGGTCGAAGTGGAAGTGCTTGGGGGAGGCCTATGTCCAGCAGTGGACGTCTTTTGGCTGAAATGATGATGATGATGATGATTCATTCATTTCAGCCGGAAGACGTCCACTGCTGGACATAGGTCTCCCCCAAGCACCTCCACTTCGACCGGGTGTAATATTATAATAATATTATTATTTAGTACATATATATAATTATACATACTAGCTGCGCCTAACGCTTTACCCGCATAAGTGTCGAACCAGTGGGAATATCAGGATAAAAAGTCAGCAAGTACAAATGTCAGCAAGTACCAACGTTTTAATGTGCTTTCCAAGGCACGAAGGGGTCACAATATTTATTAGATGGTCACCCATCCACGGGCCGATCTCGGCAAGCGTAGCTTACCTAGTTATATCCACGAACCTCTCGAGAAGTTCTACTTTAGTACCTACTAGCTGCGCCCCGCGGTTTCACCCGCGTAAATGTCGATCCCGTGGGTATATCAGGATGAAAAGTAGCCTATATGTTAATCCAGGGTGTCAGCTACCTCCATACAAAATTTTATCAAAATTGGTCCAGCCGTTGGAGCGTGAAGAAGTTACAAACATATAAACATACACACACACACTCAGAAACTTTCACCTTTATAATATTAGTGTGATTGGATTGGATTTCACGGTTTTTTTTTTTGCGCAGAACCGTAATTCTTTTTCTAAAATAAAAAGAGCTATATAAAACTTCTTAATTATTTCTCTGACTTTACTAATGGTTCACCTTTGCCTAACCCTTTGGGAAAACAATTGTGACGTCATGTTATGTCAATAGATTATTAAAACCGATTTAACACAGTTTTCTGATCCAAAACAAATTTCCTCATAAAGATAATAACAAAACAATCAGTTATCAACAACATCTAAATTACATATTATAGTTCCCCATGAATTTATGGTGTGTGGTACGTCTGCATCGGTAAGTCTTATCGATTTTCTAGCCAGGTCATCGGTTATATTCCAAGTTTAGAACTGTCCTTCATTTTAACGGACGGTATGGAAAATGTTTGTTCCGTAGTATAAGGAGTTTGCCCACTATACCGTAGCGAGCGTACCATGACCGTGCTATGAAGGTATTCTCTCTAAGTTCAAAACAAGTGACAAATTCAATTTTCCAAACGGCCAAAAACACATGGCGAGTAGGTACAACTGTAAAATCATATTGTCCCTCGTTCTTAGTTCGCCCATTGTGTCACCCTTTGTACAGTTTCTATAATTATGTCTGTAATTTATATGGTGTACATAATAAAGAGTATTCTATTCTATTCTATTCTATTCTCTGAACAGGGGGCCTAAAAGGGCCACTTTGGCAGAATCATAAAAGGATAACATAATAGACAGTTAACCGTTAAGTTAATCGTATCAAATCCCATTGGTGAAGCATTTTTCAGTTATTTTTTTTTGTCTGTACTAAAATACCAATCACCTTATAATATTTTACATTGTTCTCACATATAGAAGCAACAAGAATAATTTACCCAGGATTTTGTAATATCTTGATTTAAAAGAGTGTCCATGGAGTTTCTTGCCCGTTCTTCTCCATAGAGAACTAGCTTCAACTTTCTGACTAACTGACAGACTATTTAATTTTGACAATTCAAAAGTGCCTGTACAAGGTCGTAATTGAAATAAATGCTTTGAGTTTGAGTTTGAAAGAATGTTTTTTTTCCTGACGCGTTCCTAGCATGGTCATACGGTGTAGTGTGCAGGAGTCTTTAATCGTGTGTGCGTCACAACCTTGTGCATGTCTTAAGGTTTCGTTGGAAATAATTTTGCTGAAGGTCATTTAATTGATACACTTAATATTGTCACTCTCATAGTAACCATTTCACATTGAACAGGGTGTCTATTTCGTAGCAGTAGGGGTGATATTCGTACGTCAACATGCGACTCACCGTTGTCGTTTTAATAATAATAACATTGCCATACAACGTGGCAATGCTGCCAGCCTTTTGGGCACTGTTCCTTATTTTACTGTCAATTAGGTATCTTAATTACCTACATAGTCATTTATCACAAATCCTTCTACAATTATGGCAAATTAATTGTTTATCATAATACTACTACCAACTTGGGAATTACCTATGCATGTAATGTTTTTTTTATTGCTTAATTTAATTATTGACAGTAATATAAACCCAAAAAAAATAGTATAAAAGTCAAATTCAACTAAATAATTATAGTTGATTGAAAAATAAATAGGTACCTACAAAATGTAAAAAATAACAAGTTGTTACTTGACGTAGGAGTAATGTATATCTAAATAAATAAATTATAGGTATAATAAAATCACAACTGTCATCTTTTGACAGTTGTGTGAAGTTACGTAGACATTAGATTATGGCTACAAAATTGTACGTCAAATTAACTTAGGGTGTCACTTCACTTAATACCGCATTTACACAATCGTGCTCGCTATTCGCCTCGTGACTCGACGAACGATTCGACGAACCATGGGCCTTCGCGAACTACTGTTCACACATTCGCGGGGTAAAGTATTTTGACAACGCGAGCCACAACGCGAATAGCGAGCGCACTGTTTACACATGCCGGTTCGTTATTCGCCTCGTGTCTCGTCTCGCGGTTCGCGCGATTGTGTAAATGCGGCATAACAATTAATTTCCCTGACTGTGCCGAAAGGTCGTTGCCATACAAGCAGCTAACCTATTTCACTTAGCCGCGCCAGTCGGAACTTGTAAGTCATCCCACTATTCGCAAGGTGACAACCGAGCGAAGATACAAATAAATCTAAATGAAACATGAATTATTCATGGGGAATAATGTCGTTGTTTACCTGCATAGAAAATGGTGACCGAAAAATGTAGGTACTGAAATGTGAAACATTGTGGTAGAAGATAACCGTTATCCTTAAAATTTTTACTTCTTTCTATACTAGTATTATTAGAGGTAAAGTTTGTGAGGCTGTGGGGGGTAATCTCTGGATCTACTGAACGGATTTTGAAAATCTTTTACCAATAGAAAGCCACATTATTTGTTTGTTATATTTATTATTATTAATATTAATGAATATCTTAGAAGATAGCAGAGATTTAAAAAGCTGGCGGCTGGTCGGTACGAAGTTCGCCGGGTCAGCAAGTATACCTATCTATTATAAAGAGGTAGTGAGTTTGTATGTAGGGGATAATCTTCGGAATCACTGATCCGATTCCTAAAATTATTTGACTAATGGGAAGCTACAGTATTGCTGAATGTTATATGGTATATTTATGCTAATACAAGTTATTATAATATCATCATCATCTGTCTATCTGTTCGTAGGTAACTCGAGAAATACCAAACCGGTATCCGTGATTGATTGATTTTTAGAGTTTATTCTATTTCATTTGGGGAAACAAATAATCGTACATTTTATATTATATCTAAATATATCTTATGCTATAAGTAAATGTACAATACACTACGTTTCTACATGTTACTAGCTTATATTGGATACAGTTTTGGTAAAATTAAATAAAATCATTATTTAGGGTGTTTGGAAGCTAGATACAAAGCTTTTTTTTTTTTTTTGCTGATGGGAAATCATCAAATGACCCCTCCCGCTCTGGGTGGAGCGGAAGGGAGTGTCAGACTCTTACTGACTAAAACCCACCCGTGTTCCTTCCTTAGCCCTTTATGTTCCGGGCCAGCGGTAACCCTTTCGGACAATCCCGCTGACCCGGCAGGCAGATACAAAGCCTTAAGGTGGTGATAGTTGAGACAATTTATAGCATTTTGAGACATACATGCCTTAGACGAAGTATGTTTTTTTATTTTTTTCGCAGTTAAAGTGGGTGTGTTATTTTTGACTAAAAGTTTGCAGTTAAAAAAAAAGATACTTCGTCTAAGGCATGTACGGCTCAAAATGCTGTAAATTGTGTCTGGCGATCTGTGAGCGTGTCAAAAAAGGTATCGCAAAATAGGCCCATCTACCTTTAAAGATATAGTTCCACAAGTTATCTAGTTAAGGTGTAGGTAGTTATTTAGTTAAGTTATTGTTATAGTTAGAGATTATCGCTTAGCATCAAAATATTAATTTGTCTGAAACGTGTCAAATTTTCCAAGACCTCCCACTAATTAGAATTCTCCCTAATCTACCATGACATGCCATGATACCATACCATGTTCTTACCCATAAATATTACAGAAATATAACTTCAGTTTTGTAGTTAATGTATAATTTACGACCACAAGCGTGCCATAAATTAGGTATATTATCACGACGTTAACCACATTATGAAGTGGGCTGTTTGCTATCATGATGAGCTCGGACATTATGACAACGTCTTGACGACAGAGGTTATGGTAGATGGCAGCACTTGTTATGGTTTGAAAGAAGGAAAAAAAAAATTAAATACGTTGATTGTTTTGTAACACCTAAAAAGTAATTAAATAAAACTGCCAAAAGGCAAATTTTGGTGTGGTAATGCGTGAAGATGGACGTTGCTGACGAAACCGGCCCAGAAAGAGAAGGAGAGATGATCTGGATCTTAGAGTAAGAAAGCTATAGAGCATCGGGTAGCGTGGCCACACACGAGACAAGAAACTAACTTAAATAACATTGGCTACTTTTTTTTTTTTTTTTGCGGATGGGAAATTATCAAATGACCCCTCCCGCTCTGGGTGGAGCGGAAGGGAGTGTCAGGCTCTTACTGACTAAAACCCACCCGTAACCCTTTCGGACAATCCCGCTGACCCGGCAGGCTTCGACCCTATGGGGCCCCTCCTCGATGCTGACATCTCTTTGAGGCGCGCGTGGAACACGTACGCGCCGTCCGGCACGGGCCTGGTCCTGATCGGACGGTGAGCTACCCATTACTCTCCGCCCGCAGGCCCGCGCCTACGGTGGCCGGGAGTCGTCGCGCGGCTCCCGACGCCCGGAGCGTCTCCCGCGGCGGCTGGGACGGGAGGCTCTCTCCCTGAGCCGTCCCGCCACCTCCTTCGCTAGCATGACTGCTTCGCAGAAGGAGGTGACTGCCTCCCACTCCCTCTCGCCCCGGACCATGGCTTGCACCAGGGCCGGGCGCGAGAGGTCGCCGCCGCTGCCGATCGCCTCTACGAGGACACGGCGGTGCTCCGCCCAAGCAGGGCAGACCTCCACCGTGTGCTCCACCGTATCCTCTGGGCGATCCTGGAACATTGGCTACTTATGTAGCTGCCTTGAAAAAACGGGCACGCACTGAGAGACGGAAATAGTATAGCTTTATCCTTTTCTGTCACTTATAATGACTCAATACTTTATCCCTTTCTTGTGGAAATGAAATGGCGCTACCCGCCGTCTATACTTTTCTTATTCTCTTCTCTCCAGATCTCTGAGATCTGGATGGATGAGTACAATCTCCCATTTCGATTTGTCGCATGTTTTCAATTTCACCCTGTATAGTAATAGTTCATTGTCTGGAACTTCAATATATTCCCACCACAATATACCCCCTTCAAGACAAATGTCGATACGGTCAGCTGCGATAGTAGATAGAACTACGAAAATAGCCCTGACTGGTACGAAATAGAGCAGCTCATCTTCTGCCTAGGTTTGAGGCCAAATATGTTGGGGTTGGCTTCCAGTCTCACCGTTTGCCGCTGAATACCGGTATTTTGCATCGAGCGAATGCCTATCTCACCTCCGCAACCCAGTTACTGGGTAATACCATACCTTTTAGTAAGACTGGTTGTCAGACTGACTACCCGTAATGACTGTCAAATATTTTCAAATGACAGCTAAAACCAACAATTAACGTGTGTTCTGAACCACTGAGGGGCCTTGATATGTAATAGACCGTTACCCATTCACGTATTGACCTCGGCATGCGTAGCTTAACCTTCCCCTTCCACCTTCCACCCTCAAATTAAAATAGCTCCTTTATTTCGACGGGGACTGACAGCTGTCAAAGCCAAACTGTTACCATGTATGTGCAGTTTACTGTACATTTTGCTCGTAAACGCCACCCTTGCAATGCAAGAATTTGGAGAACATTTGTTGCTGACTGTATCGTTACCTTCAATTATGTTATAATGCATGGGAAGGTCGAAGGTATGTGTGGTGTAAGTTGGGAGTTAGAGCTATTTGTGTGATGAAATTGTGGTGGGTTTCCAGGTGTTTTTGTATGTCGATGTTAATTCTGGTATAACTGAAAGATGACTGGCTGTCTTTCGTGGATCTTTGACAGTCGTTACGGGTAGTCAGAAGCCCGAAAGTTTGACAACCAGTCTTACCAAGGGGTATCATATTACCCAGTAACTGGGTTGTGGAGGTCAGATAGGCAGTCGCTCCATGTAAAATACTGGTATTCAACTGCATCCGGTTAGACTGGAAGTCGACCCCAACATAGTTGGGAAAAGGCTAGGCAGATGAGACGATGACTTTTATCTGAATATACCACAATATTAATAAAACATCACAAGGAACGTCTTAGAACCAAACCATTCAGACACGTGACAGCCATCATTCCGTACTTTCGAATTAACTTTATCATCGCATAAGCAGAATCAGCATAAAATATTTCCACTGCTGGAACTGAAGCTTTCTTCCTACACCTTTGAGAGGGAGTGGGCTGTAATCCACCACACGGGCCCAGTGCGGGTTGGTAGATGTCACGATGACACTTTCCTGAAGTTTCATCATAATTAGCCTATAATATTGCCACTGCTGGGACACAGGCCTCCTCTCATCGAGAGGCCGTAATACACCACGCGGGCCCAGTGTGGGTTGGTAGATGTCTTCAAATTTTTTGTTCTAGGACATGCCGGTTTCCTCACGATGTTTTCCTTCACCGTTTTGAGAGCAGTGGTGATGAAATAATTTACACAAAGTAAAGCGGCCGTGTAGATTCGAAAAAAAATATTACCTAATCATATTCTTATGATTTGAGCCAAACAAACCAATTGAAATGGTAAAATGTTCATGCGAATGAGAAAGGTAGGTCGTAACGTTAATATAATTTAGAAATGCTTCACGGTCCACAACAGAAGGAGTCGACTGTGTTGTGTGTTCTGTGATGTTTCATATTGTGATGTTACCTATTTGTGTTGGACTGGTTTATATTATAAGGCTTCAAGGGGGTTATGTCACTTTTTTTATCGTTTGTGAGTGATATATTATGCTATTACAAGCAACATACTAATTTTTTAGTCCAAACAATAGATTTTTTGTAATTAAATAATTGCTTCATATTTTGCAATAAATTACCAGAGTTGTGTCATCGCGCTTCTCTTTCTTTTCTATGCAGTCCGGCAGTGACCGCGCTTTAGGTCATGTAAGCGACGACTACATGACCTAAAGCGCGGTCTTTTTTGATCAAGATACAACCTGACACTAACCAAAAAGTTACAAAAAACCTAACATAATTTGAATTTCGCGGTCTACCACTGCGCATTCACCTTAAATTGTCCGTGGTTCCTATGCATTCACCTTATGGTAAATAAATAGTAGTTCATTTTGCGACCAAGGACAATATAGACTATATAAAAATAATATAGCCCGCGGATTTCTTTTGGCATGAAGTCTCCTTGATGAGATTAAAAAAGCGCGCATCTCCGACTAGTAAATAGTTATCTGTGGCGTTAATGCACTAGTGTGTAGCGGTATCTACAACGCCACATGCGAACAACGAGTCATACTGACGTCACGCAAATCTTGCATCGCGCAAGCAGAGTTTACCGCGCAACTAGCGTAGATACAACGGCCCGACATGAATCATTGGGCAGTTGCCCGCCAGACACAACACCCGTCTGGTCGGAGGATCCTCCCTTTTCTATAGAGTATGAGTGAACTTTACACCCTGTTCCTCATGCCTCTATAAGTGGAATAACATAAAGAAAAAGCACGCGTTTTTAATAGACTGCATTATGGACCTAAAAGCGGTTCAATAAGAGCCAATTTACGAGCAAGTGTGTTGAAAAACATTTTACGTACCTACGTAACAGATTTTGATATTAGCCAATCAAAATGTTCCCTCCATTAAAAAACTTTCCCTGTAACATTAGCACCATGTTGCAAATGTTATCAACCAATCGATAGTACCTATTATTATTTATGCGGTAAGCTATTTACTAGTGACGCCATGGTAACCCAATTACCTACCGGTCTAGAAATGTTTCGTCTAGACTCGTGTAGACGGTGGGCGGCAAACTTTCACCTACTTTTACACAAATTAAGCTGTCGTATACTTACAACCTAACTGACAGACGTTCATGATGAATTATTCTTTGTTGGCATAGCATAATCAGCCTATAATGTTCCCACTGCTGGGACACAGGCCTCTCTTTGAGAGGGAGTGCGCTGTAATCTAACACGCGCAGACCTAACGCGTGTTGGTACATGACACATGTCTTTGAATTTTTGGTTCGCTTACGATGTTTTCCTTAACCGTTTTGAGAGCAGTGGTGTTGGCACACAATATATTTATTGTCGCAAGGGCAGCTCCGAAGAATGGCCAAACTTAAGTGGCAGTGGGCAGGGCACATTGCTCGCAGAACAGATGGCCGATGGGGCCGAAAGGTTCTGGAGTGGCGACCACGTACCGGAAGACGTAGCGTTGGAAGGCGTCCCACAAGGTGGACCGACGACCTTGTGAAGGCCGCAGGAACCCGTTGGATGCGAGAAGCAAAGAACCGGTCGAAGTGGAAGTGCTTGGGGGAGGCCTATGTCCAGCAGTGGACGTCTTTTGGCTGAAATGATGATGATGATGATGATGAAGGGCAGCTCAAGTTACCAACAGCCTAGCCTTTTCCCAACTGTGTTGGGTTCGGCTTCCAGTCCAACCGGATGCATCTGACATTCTGACCTACGAATCACACTATAATATTATAAAGGCGAAAGTTTGTGAGTGTGGGGGGTGTGTCTGTGTGTTTATATGTTTGTTACTTCTTCACGCTCAAAGGGCTGAACCAATTTTGATAAAATTTTGTATGGAGGTAGCTGACACCCTGCTGCTGGTAGGCTACTTTTTATCCCGATATTCCCACGGGATCGACATTTACGCGGGTGACACCGCGGGGCGCATTAGTAACTTATAGAAATAAAATTTCCAGACAATTATTTTTCCCTTCAAAAATACCACAGCTTTGTTGTGTTTCGATAGTTAGAGGTAAGTTGCAAGTTCCTCTATAGTTGAGGATTCCAGATGAAGCCCTCTCTCACCTTCGGCCTGATTATCACTTACCATCAGGTGACATGAAGACCAAGAGCTTCCCCATAGTGGTTGAAAAAAACATTTAATTACAAAAAAAAAACAGTGGCACTTCGGGAGTGCCGGCAGACGTGAAAACAAAACACAAACAGAATACTTTGCCATCACTCACTGACATATCGGATATACATTAAAACCGAGTATATCCCGAGGACAGCCGAACACATCCGAAGCGGGTATTTTTTTAATCGTCTTATAAACAAAACACGCGCGGTGTCGCTTACGGTAACAGTAGCGCGAGTTCAATGGTTTTTTCCCATCTCAAAAAATGCCAACGCGCTTAAAGAAGTTTTCACTTAAAAAAAATATTAATTTTACGTAAAGTAGCATTCCTAAAGGAGATCTAACTCGTAAAAAAGCACGTAAAAAATAACATCAAAACGTCACTTTCAACAAGTCATAAAATAGGCTCTATTACTTTGTCTTAGACAAGGCCCTTAATCCGTAAAAAAACACCGATCCTAAATCCTAAGCATCTTTTCACAGATAATCTACTGAAGAAGGCGTTGTCATCGAAAATTCTTTTTATACTTAGATTTATTCTTCTACGGACGGATTCCGTCAGCACGGATTTGTATCTTTTCCTGCCTTCGGATAAACCGGTAACTCTGTTAAGAGGCGTTTGTCTAATTAGTTTGGCAACGAAACGAATGGAATGAGATCACAGACGTAGTGTGTGGAGCTTGAGTGTTGGCCTTGATTCATTTAACTTGTTCTTGTGTGAAAAGGGGTGAAACTTGTTCTTCAGTACCGGTAAAATGGGGTTACATTGATCAATTTTGAAATAAAACTGACTGTAACTTCTTCAGTTATTTATAAAAAAAATACAAAAAAAATACTGTAATGGCGACTCATGGTTTTTTATTGATAAAATTATTTATTTAATTTTTACGCCCTGTAGGTTCCGAGAAAAAAAACATTAAGTGGCTTATCATCTTTATACTTGATATGGGGTCGCTTTGATTGCCCCCGTTTTTTGTATGTAATAAGAAAGTAGCCCCTAACAGGAAATAAAAACAAAAATTAAAAAAATTGTTCACTCATTAGTTTTTGTAATTAGTATTCACTCATTAGTAATCATCAAAGACACCCCGCTATTCAAATGTCACCCCATTTTACGGTATCTAAAACTGTAGGAAAATACCGCATATATAAATAATTAACTTCAATTAAGATATTTACATAAGGACATTATTCAGCGGTGCTATTCTGTAAAAATCTCACAGTGAAAACTTAGGTGAAATGAGCGTGGAGTGAACTGTCAATAGTGTCAATTTCTAGCAAAAACAAACTCACTTCACCTAAGTTTTCACGGTGAGATTTTTACAGAATCGTCCGGCTGGTCATCATCTGCCTAGCAGATGTAAAGTGACAACAAAACACATACAAAATACTTTGCCATGACTCATTGACATATCGGATAAATTATACATTAAAACCGAATACATCCCGAGGACAGCCGAACACATCCGAAGCGGGTATTTTTTTAATCGCCTTATAAATTATTGTCTTTGTCAAGGGAGGCAAACTGTTTCTCCATAATACAGGTTGCACAGCTACCTAGCTAGGAGAACAGTAGTTCACCCCTACAAATATTTGTTAGTAAGTTTTACGCTTACATAATAACTTTAATATATACCCATGTACCACAAATACCCTTTAATGCAATAAATATTTTTTTTATTATAAACAAAACACACGCGGTGTCGCTTACGGGAACAGTGGCGCCAGTTCAATGGTTTTTGCCCCATCTCAAAAAATTTCCAACGCGCCCAAAGAAGTTTTCACTTCAAAAATCTGGGGAGGTATGTGCGAAATGAGTGATGTCCTTTGTAAGCCAGTCTTTCAGTCTTCTTACATTTTAATGTCGTAGGCACAACAGAATTTTTGCCCCGTTATGAATGATTATGCATAGACAATTTTGCATATATGTATGTATATACGCCGGGTGAAAAGTTTCTGCTGTCGGCAAGGGATCGTGTTTTGTTTTCGTCGTGTTTGATATGAGAGGTAGGCAAGGGCGCCCGGGTGTTTTTTTTTGGGTTACTACGCACCCTTAAATATGAATGCATTATAAACATAAGCCTTCCGGAATAAATCAAACTCAAAATCGAAATATTTTATTGCACACAAACCTATATACATGGGCGCTTATGACACATCAGAAGCTAGGTGCACGGTTCCAATTCTTTCCTATGGAGAAGAGCTAAAACTCAAACTCAAAGCATTTAGTTCAAAAAGACAGTCAGAAATTTCCTAGCAGATAAAGCCTATTATAATTTAAACGAATTTTTCGATGAGAGATTTTGACCATGTTTACTAATTCTAATTTATTGTTAAATAATCTATAATATTTTTAATGTTCTCATAAAAACATGACATTTATTATAAGTGACATTGTACTTTATTTTATTAATATTTGCATGCCAATTTTAAGGCAAACGTGATGATCTATGTTATCCCTACTACTTTTAACATCTCTTGCATGCTGACAATTTGTTTTGTTTGTATTGTACTCATGTTTGAGCAAATAAATGATTATCTTATCTTATCTTATCTTATCAAATAAGCCAATTAAAGGCACTTTTGAACCGGCAAGAAACTCCACGGAAAATGTTCTAAAATACTCTAAATAGTGATGAAAATCGCATCAAAATCCATTAGTTTAGAAGATCTAACATACCAAGCTATAACAATAGTTACCCCACACACGTAAGAGAAAATTCCGTGAGTGATGCATGGCGCTATTTAAATTACTAGTCCCTTGTGGACACTGTCATCGCTTCACTTTACCTACTGCATATCTATACATAAAATATAGGTAGGTCTATAAACTTACTGAAGCCACGCACTGCAGCTATAAAATTAAATTAAATTACTTCTAGTAATATTTTAACTCACTGCATGCAACTGACATTATAATGCTCTGTTCCCATGGGTCTTATTCATAATATTAAAGCCGAGAGAACATAATACAGGTCTTTAAAATAAATAAAATATGGAGGAGGTATGTATTTGTGGTGCTTGCAATATATGACCGTATTAAAATAGCGTGCTATAAAGAACAAAGCACTGTTTTAATATTATATTATTTTTCTTTTCTATTGTTTTTTTTATATTTTGTGTATTTCACAACGTTGTAGGCCTTGTAGAATGTAGATCTGCGGTGCTATTCTGTAAAAATCTCACCTTGAAAAATCAGGTGAAGTGAGCGTGGAGTGAGCTGTCAATAGTGTCAATTCCTAGCAAAAACAAACTCACTTCACCTAAGTTTTCACGGTGAGATTTATACAGAATCGACCGGCTGTAGACCATTTTCTATTTTATTAAGTACCTGGTACTTGTTGACAGGCCTACACAGTCCTCCCATACCTACCTCCATCATCATCAGCCTAGCCTTTTCCCAACTATGTTGGGGTCGGCTTCCAGTCTAACCGGATGCAGCTGAATACCAGTATTTTTCATGGAGCGACTGCCTATCTGACCTCCACAACCCAGTTACTGGGTAATACGATACCCCTTGGTAAGACTGGTTGTCAGACTTTCGGGCTTCTGACTACCCGTAACGACTGTTAAAGATCAACGAATGACAGCCGGAACCAACGGCTTAACGTGCTTTCCGAGGCACGGAGGGGTCACGGTATGTAAATATAGTCACCTATCCACAGACCAACCGCGGCAAGCGTAGGTTAACCTGATCGATCGACAAATGTTATTATTTAATATTTAGCCACGGGCCAATATCATACTTATAATATATACTAGCTGTTCCCTGCGGTGTCACACGCTGCGCGGCTCCTAAGGGTCGTAGCGTGATGTTATATAGCCTATAGCCTTCCTCGATAAATAGACTATCCAACACAAAAATAATTTTTCAATTCAAACCAGCAGTTCTTGAGATCAGCGCGTTCAAACAAACAAACTCTTCAGCTTTATAATATTAGTATACTTAGATAAAGAAAATTTAACTTTAAAAAAACATAATATCTTCTTCAACGTTAGACCGTCCCAACTTTAGGAACAAAACTCTCAAACATAGAACATCGATTAATCTTGATCCCCGTTTAACACTCACTCCCCTGAACTCCACAAACTAAGGAATATTCAAATCCCTCTAGACTACGCTATAAATCTCTTTTTCCGTAAATCATAGTACCTTTCTTTCTAAGAAATTATTGGCCAAGAGTGAGTCGGGCTCGCAAAATCATGGTTCCAGGGACCTATTATTTATCCCTTTATTCACGTTGGTTTATTTTTAAGTGAAAACTCCTTTAGGCGAGTGAGGCATTTTTTGTGATGGGAAAAAACCATTGAACTCGCGCCACTGTTACCGTAAGCGACACCGCGTGTGTGTTGTTTATAAGATGATTCAAAAGATACCCGCTTCGGATGTGTTCGGCTGACTCAAGATGTAGGTACTCGGTTTTAATGTATATCCGATATTTCTGTGAGTGATGACAAAGTGAATTGTTTGTGTTTTGTTTTCACTTCTGTCGGCACTCCCGGAGTGCCACTGTTTTGTTTTTATTTGTAGAGTATTAATAGTAATATTACTTTAATTATTGTGTATTTAAGAACTATGTGGGTATTTTGTTTTTCTTACTTAGTTAGTGTTAATGAAGGTCTGGCAGCTTGAGTACTATATGCGTTCTACTATGTCCTTTTAGTATTGTTCGTAGAGTTGTTGAGCTCATAATGTGGAGCTACACGACTACTAACAAATGCTTGCACTGACTGGACAGGTCCACTCAAATCTGTGTGGTTCCTTCCTCAAAAGACCATTTCAGACACTAATCTACACGGTTATAGAGGTATGAGGAACAGGGTGTAAAGCTCACTCATACTCTATAGAAAAGGGAAGATCCTCCGACCAGACGGGTGTTGTGTCTGGCGGGCAACTGCCCGCCGTTGTATCTATGCTATATAGTTGCGCGGTAAACTATGCTTGCGAGATGCAGGATTTTGCGTGACGTCAGTATGACGCGTTGTTCGCATGTGGCGTTGTAGATACCGCTACACGGTCCTCACATGATTTGACGAAGATTATGTCTGGATTTTAAAAAAGATTTTGAATCGTGAGTTTGTTTTGCCATTTCTTTTCAGGGATAGTCAGATAGGAAATTCCAACTCCAAATAGCTTATTTTTTTTTATATGACTTGTAAAATGATTCCGATATCCTATTCACAGAAGAAACAATTTTTATTTTATTTCAATTTCATTTCAGTGAACAGAAACAAACACAGAGAACAGACGGACAACAAAGTGATCCTCTCAGGTTCCGCTTTTCCTTATCATGTGCGGAACTCTAGAATTTAAAAGATGCACAGCTCAGCACGCTTAGACGTCCACCATTTATCAAACGTCACTTTAAGAATTGAGAGCAAAAAGTGGCCTGTCCCACAGTTTAGCATACGCCAGGGCCGCATTAGTGACGGGCAGCACAAAAAGAAGAAGCGGTATTCAGTTGTTTAGGATGGAGGTTCTAGAAATGATTGAGAGGCGGGGTTGGATATGTTTTTCTATTTGGAAAGATGTGCAAGGATTGTGTTTAAGTTGAAAGGTTTCGTGAAAATAACTAAAGTTTGTCTAGAAAATAACGCTATCAACTTCTATCCTATGCCAAAATTGTATCCTAAAACGTATAGTTACTTAGCAGTCTAAGTTATATTTAAATTACTCAATAGCTAATAGGCTAAAGTATCACCAACTGTGATACTTTATACAAAGAAAAAAATATATCATACCTATAATAATAAATCTATGTTATTGTTAAGCACCTATAATAATTTTATTGTCAGTCTGTTTCGTCTAGTTTGTTGACTGTGTCACAACGTTTATCTCAGTTGAAATATCAACAGTATACATCTACGAGACGATATTGTTGGCACACTGCACAGTGCTCCAATTAGCAGCCTCCGGCATCTCCACGAGTTACTAGCGAAGTGTGCACCACTCGAAATCTTTCACCGCCACTTTTCTATCCTCTATCTACGAGTATACAGTTTGCTAAGTAAAAGTTCAAGGTAGAGGGGCCCGTGGCTAAATAATAACAGCCGCACAGGTCGATCGATCAGATTACGCTATGCTTGCCGCGGTTGGTCCGTAGATGGGTGACCATCTTTATATACCGAGACCCCTCCGTGCCTCGGAAAGCACGTTAAGCCGTTGGTCCCTGCTGTAATTTGTGGATCTTTGACAGTCGTTACGGGTAGGCAGAAGCCCGAAAGTCTGACAACCAGTCCTACCAAGGTGTATCGTACCTATTACCCAGTAACTGGGTTGTGGAGGTCAGATAGGCAGTCGCTCCATGTAAAATACTGGTATTCAGCTACATCCGGTTAGACCGGAAGCCGACCCCAACATAGTTGTGAAAAGGCTACAAGTTCGCCAAGAACTAAAAGTTCTTGGCGAGCTAGATTAACAACGTCATTTTCTAAAAAATGTTCTACTTTAGTCCATCATCTGCCATCTTACCAGTATTTTACATGGAGTGACTGCCCATCTGACATCCACAATCCAGTTACTCGGCAATACGATACCCCTAGGTAAGACTGGTTGTCAGACTTTCGAGCATCTGACTAGATGCTAACGACTGTCAACGTTTAACGTGCTTTCCAAGGCACGAAGGGGTCACAATATTTATTAGATGGTCACCCATCCACGTGCCGATCTCGGCAAGCGTAGCTTAGTTATATCCACGAACCTCTCGAGAAGTTCTACTTTAGTACCTACTATAGAAAAATTTTACAACCCATCCGAATATAATTGCAACAATGAAACATCAATAACCGTCTCATACCTCATAAAATATTTTATACCCATCGCAGACAATAAGAGCACATAAAATGCACACACGAAATACAATAAAATTATTTATTGCATCCTAAATCACAGCACTGTGTCATACATTTTATGCACCTCTTACCTAACTGATGCGGGCCTGGATTTTCCCAGGATATTAAACATTGTTGGAATACTTAGGGAAGGTAATAAGTACTGAGGCGCTGCAATCCGTTTTATTTTTAATCTAAATATTTAGAATGATCCTGACAATATTATATACGGCACAGATTTCTTGTGCAGTCACTCAACAGTGTCGATAAAACCTTAATTTTTTGATAGGATTGAAAAATGTATTTTAATTTCCAAGATTTCAGAATCAGGTGCTTTTATAAGTAGATCTGTATTTATTTTCCTACCAAGCCAAATCATGACCATGATGGGTGACCATCTTTACATACCGATACCCCTCCGTGCTTCGGAAAGCACGTTACGCCGTTGGTCCCGGCTGTCATTCGTGGATCTTTGACAGTCATTACGGATAGTCAGAAGCCCGAAAGTCTGACAACCAGTCTTACCAAGGGGTATCGTATTACCCAGTAGATAACTGGGTTGTGGAGGTCAGATAGGCAGTCGCTCTATGTAAAATACTGGTATTCAGCTGCATCCGGTTAGACTGGAAGCCGACCCCAACATAGGTGGGCGAAGGCTAGGCAGATGATGATTATATGATGTCATGTGTTAGCTCACTTCAAGCTCGATTTACCTAATTTTTACGGTAAGATTAAAAAAAAAGGTGAATGACGGTGGAATGACAGCTCACTTCGTATAGTTTCCACGATTCAATTTTTACAGAACAGACCGGTCCCTATCCGTCTCTGGTCTTAAGAGTAAACTAGTCGCGAGCTCGAACTCATTGGTGGTCATGGCCAAAAAGCACGCTGTCTCACCTGGCTTCTTGTCCGACAGAGCTAGTATCAGTGATGAGCAATTAGACGCTAGTCTACACGAACAACGTCTAGTTCTCACGTACAGAAACACCGTTCCAAACTGATGGGCGCGCAAAAAAATCGAAAAGTGCTTCGAAAAATCGAGTTTTATGAAAAAACCACTGCATACATCAATTACAAATAAAGTTTATTGAACTTTTCGATAACTGAGCTTTGTCGGTACGGACTTGGCTTTGAAGATTTTACAGTTCCTTTATTACTTATTTACTCGTACACCCAAAATTCGAAAGAAAAACGAATTTTTATTGGCTCATAACTTTTTAATGGCTTTTTATTTTACTATTCTGTTTCCGTACAGACAACATTAATAATAAGACAAAACGATATCATGTTTAACTTTGGATGCACAATGTCAAACCGTTGGAGTAACACTCTTCCGAAATTTGTATGGAAAAAATATCGACTAGTGGGACCTTAAACAATATTTGCCTGGCTTTTAGACAACTGTTTTTATTCAGTTACCTAATGAATTTTTAAATTATAAATTTTGACATTACATTTTATCAATAATTACTTTGTGTGTGTTTAACTATTGACTTTTACTGTTTTTTTTGACATTTTTCATTATGTAATAAATATAATAAAATTGTGACTATAAATAACATTTGACATTGTATGAAAATTGCCCATTTTTCATCTTAACTAATTTAAAATTATATTAATGGGGATATATCGTCTTCTAACCGTTTCGATGACAAACTAACTAGGTTCTATGATTATATTGTTGCGGCCTAGAGCTCGGCCACTTTGACTTTGTAAGTTAATTTTAATATTTCTACACCGGCAACGGTAGTGTATGTGAAACTGTTTATTATTAAGATCTTAATGTACCATATACTCAGAAATAAATAAATCTATCTATCTAACCAGTATATTAAACATTGCCTGAATGCTCCCAAGTAATAAGTACCAAGGTGCTGCCATCCATTTGTTCGTGACACTATTAGGTACGTGTGGGATACGGGTATGTCTTTATTTAATCTACATATCTTTCACGGTCCCTCTGTTAAGTTTCTTTATTTATATAACTTTCTTTGGAAGACTTACAGCGATATAAAACAGAACAAAAACAGTACGTGCAATAGTTGGCCAATTAAATGTCTTCACTCGAAAACTCAAGACACTCAAGTCATCACTCATAATAATAGAACAGTTGGAAGTCTCTGAACGGTCTCCGGACACAAGTGGGAAGATATAAGTCTTACCAAGTGAAGTGGGGCTACCTTGATGGAACTGCAGAAGGATGTGATTGTGGAGCTACGCCACAAGCCATGCTCCACCTCCTATCCTGCCCTCTGTGTCCCAAACAAAGTGACCGCTGCGCTGCCACTGACAACGCAGTGGAAATGGCGAAGTTTTGGGAAAACAAGATTTAAATAAAATACAGTCGTGACAGCAACACGAAGAAGAATAACAGATCAGTGAACACATACACACACGCACGCACTCTTGAATAATACACACACATTTACCAACAGACTAATAGTAATAAATAAGAATAATTAATTCATAAACCTTCGGTACATGTTACACTAATTACAAGATATAATACCTAGAGCGGCGCCTCCTGGCACAGGCAGGAGACGCCACCAACTGTATAATGTACAACGTAGTAATAATGAAATAAAACATTTTTAATTTGATTTGATTTACCAAAAGAGAACAGCAAAGGTAAAACTAAAAGGCATACAATAAAAAAGATACTATAAAAAAACTTTATTAATTAGATTTATAGAAACTTTTATAATATTATATATGATCAAACGAACTTCCAAGTGAAGTTCGATCATTATTATGATGAGTTGCTTCATTTGAAGATATGATTATAACAATGTAGTTTCCCTACTTACTTGGTAACTTCGCACATATTTTAAAGATTTTTTAAAACTATTAGGTGACGTAATTCCGGTCTGACTGCACCTCGGTTGACACTTTGACGTGTAGCTCATTTTTTAGAGTCATGAGTATGATATAAAACTTTCTCTATATCTGGGAATCTTCAAGCGTCAGGGAGGGAGGGTGATCATATTATCTTCAAATGAAGCAACTCATCATAATAATGATCGAACTTCACTTGGAAGTTCGTTTGATCATATATTATAACTCGTTGCTTCATTTTTCAGATATGATTATAACAATGTAGATGTTAAGAGTCAGAAAGTTTTGAAATGGAAAACAATAAGGTTTTAAACATTATGGTTTTATTTACCTATAAACAAATCAGCCTTATAGTTATACTTATGTTTCCGTAATGGTACGTTACATTTATATTTACTTATTTCGAATTAACTTCAACGAGCTAAACATAAAGATCTTATCGATCACATGAACATAACATAAATAAACATTTCTGTAGTGTAATATAATCTTATAATAGGTACCTATAGTTAATAGGAATTAATAATCAGTCTGTATGTCTAATCGTAAGCAAACAGATTTGGCAAATTCGCCTTCGTTTATAACGCACCTATTATAAAAACGAGCAAATGAATTAGATGAACTAATAGTCCACCCTGCGCTTTTGCGAATGGTTTCTATATTAACTCCTGGCTAAGCTTGCGGCCGAGGTTGACGCGAGCCGTGTACTGTGCGCGGCGAATACACTGGTATCAATGCCGCTTTCTGACAAGACTTGTTTGATCCATCTACTGATGGTTTGCGTGGTAGCGGGTTTTTGTGGCCGTTTGTACGTCAACAACAGATTGTTTGTACTCTCAGGTCTTATGTTTTTAGTTATAGAAATATAACCTGAGAGCACCGTAGCTGGACATATACGCGTATTTTTCCTGAAGTATGGCAAGAACAATATTGGCTGGTCTCTGCCGGGTGCGGATGTCTTTATGATGTCTGTTATGACGATTTTTATGCCGCTATCAGAGAAAAGTATGTTCTCGAGTTTAATTAAAGACAGCGTTTGTACCCTGTGAGCTGTACAAATTGCAAGTAGGATCACCAGTTTTTTTTTTTTTTTTTTCGTGTTAGAACTCACTATTAGGGAACCATGTTGAGACATGGTTTAAAACCAATTGGGGATTCCAGGCGGTGGAGTACTTGGGTTTTATGGGTCTTAATTTATAAACAACGTCGGAAACTATAAGGCTTTGCAATAGTGGGAACCATGGCTGTGATGGCCAGTTGGGATAAACTAGTAAGCCATGTGCATTTGTCATCAATAATTTTTCTAAGGCATTTTAATACCAGGGAAAATGGTGGAAAAGCGTAGAAGAAATGGCTCTGCCAGTCCATCGTAAATGCGTCTACGGATGCTGCGTCAGGGTCTTGTTTCCGTGAGATGAATGTGGTACACTTCGCATTATCGCGGGACGCGAATATGTCTATTTCAGGTTGACCAAAATATTTTATAATGTCTTGGAATGCTTCATCGGAAAGTGACCATTCAGTATCCGGATTGACTACTCTAGACGCGGCGTCTGCCCGGTTTTCTTTGGAATTTACGTATGATAGGTATATGACCTATAGGTTGCGCTGTTCACAACATTTCCAAAGGGACCTAGCCAAGTCGTTTAAGTGGGGGTATTGAATACCCCCATACGATTTACATAACTGATCGCAGTGGTGTTGTCCATGCGCAGTAATATTGTTTATTTTATTTATTTATTGGTTGCATCACTGGCGAAGGATTTCAAACCTAGAAAGGCTGCCATCAGCTCTAAGTAATTGATATGACAATAATTTTCTGAAGACTTCCATTTGCCATGTACTTGAGCGTTGTTGCAAACAGAACCCCAGCCTGACATCGACGCGTCGGTATAGATTTCGATGTCAAAATTTGGCTGTCGCATAAAGTTGCGTGCTGTATTAACATTTGATAGCCACCAGTTCAGATCCTCTAATATAATATTAGGTAGGTTAATTTTAGCTTCGTAATTATTATTATGCTTAAGTAACGCTAGAAACTTCTGGCGTTCTAAAATCTTAGTGTATACCCAAGCGTATTTAAGGGCTGGGCTAGTGGCGACTAGAATACCGATAAAGCGAGCTAATTCGCGGATGGAACATGGCTGTAATTTAGTGAATTTTGTTACTAATTCGATGATGTTACGTCGCTTATCGGCTGGCAATTGTATAGGTACTGAGATACCTGGTATCGTAACAAAATCCTAAGTACTTGCAGAATTGTCGCGGTTTTAACATACTTTTATCGTAATTGACAACAAATCCTAGAAACTCGAGTAGTTTCAAAGTTTCATTTACGTTATTATGACCATTCTCGTAAGTATTTCCAATGCATAAAATGTCATCTAAATAACAAACTGACTGAAAACCGTGATGTCTGAGGTAAGTTATGACTTCCTTCATAACCTTAGTGAATACCCGTGGGGCAACGGATAAGCCAAACGCCAACGGCATGCAATTAAAGCCATATGTTCTTAGCGAATTATTGGGCTGAAATTGATAAATATTTACGGTCGGAATGCCTAATGCCTAAGAGGAAATACGCATCTTTTAAGTCGATGGTAGCAAGGTATCCATCGCGTGGTATCAATTTGCATGCTGTTCGGTAATCCTCCATTTTTAAAATGTTCGCTCTTGATTACGAGAGCTTGTTTAAGGTTTTTAGGTTTAATATAAAGCGTTTATCGCCGTTAGGTTTTAGTGTGAGGAATATTTTAGAAATAAATTGATCTTTAGTCACATTGCACTCTGAGATAGCCCCTAAAGATTTGAGTTTCATAACGGCTTTCATCATATCTGATTTCTCAGTATTTGATAGGTTGTTTTTAGGTATTATTGATTGTCGTACATGTGTATGAAAGGGTATTGGATAACCATTTTTTAACCAATCAAGAACAACATTGTTATTTTTAGCCATCGGTCATAAAATTGGATAAGTCTAACCGCATGTACCTGCGTTAACGGTGACGCTGAGCGGGAGCCCGAGGTTTGTCCTGCGAGGCCGGGCGTTGTGGCGGCTGTGCTGACATCGTGTACGGACAGCGATTCCCCGCCGTCGTCATCGGCCTCCTGTATGCACCCCCCCCCCCCCCCCCCCCCTGTTCGCTGGGTATCGAGGAGGCAGGTTCCAGTTTCCCGGGTAGGACTGGCGGGTATTAGGAAGTTGAGGCGAATTTGAAACTTTTGCGGTCTTTTTTATGGAAAGGCCTTGCTTTTCAATGGCCTTGGCGGCTTTAATTTTTTCTGATAAGAACGAGCCAAACAGTGATTTATCCCGTTCGGACTCGTTGATGATATTTATGAATGCCTTGTCCAAGCTAGGTGTGATTAATTTCACTCGAGCCTTGATGGCGGTGATTCCCGCACTAGCTGTTGTTGAGACGCTGTAAGTGTCTTGTCGCGGTTGCGAACCATGTCCGGTACCGCCGCCGAGATTTCAGCATTCAACTTGGGTGCTTGAAGGAGCCTACAATTGTCTGGCACAAGGTACTCTTTCAGTACCTTGTCCTTGTTTTCTTTAGGCATTCCTTTCCTTAGCAAAGGAAGCCACAACTGCGATAGATTATCATGAATGTTATCGCCGTAGTCAGGCGAATCTGATGTGGATTCACCGAGTGGCGACAGTAGATCAGGATCTAACAGTCTAACTCAGGTTCCATGAGTTGCCTCAGGGGGACAGGGTTCCGCCTGGGCATAGTGTTGGTTAGGAATGTCGCCAGATTCCGATTCCACGTCTTGTGGTACGTCGGTTGGCACGGGTACTGGCTCCATAATAGCTTCATTATCATTGCCTGGGACCACATCAGGATCTTCGCTACCTAAAATTACAATTTGTAATTAAGGTTGTGAAGATAACAATTCTGAGGGTAGTGTAAGAAATAAAATTTCTTAATTGATTTTTGCACGTTAACGTTACATCTGTTTTAGATTGTACGTATTTTCTGTGCTTGTTTGTCATCGTTAAAGACTCGCAGTCAATCCCGATGCAATATTAAAGAATAAAATTTCTTAATTGATTTTGCACGTTAACGTTACATCTGTTTTAGATTGTACGTATTTTCTGTGCTTGTTTGTCATCGTTAAAGACTCGCAGTCAATCCCGATGCAATATTAAAGTTTAACTTTTATAATTTAGTTTTGAACAATGTCAAAGTTATTGACTCGCAGTCAATCCCAGAGCATTTACAAAACTGATATTTTCACTATTCACTTCTAGATCACCAAAGAATAAAGTATACTTTGCTTACCTTCATCATCCGATGACGATTGTAACGGTCTTTGTTTTTTCTTCAATTTTTCTAATTCTCCTAGCGTAGTGATCAATTTTTGATTGCGCGCTTCTTTTTGGCATGATGCTTAAGGGCGCGTGCGATAGCTACCGCGCACGAAAAAGGAATGAGCTACACGTCAAAGTGTCAACCGAGGTGCAGTCAGACCGGAATTACGTCACCTAATAGTTTTAAAAAATCTTTAAAATATGTGCGAAGTTACCAAGTAAGTAGGGAAACTACATTGTTATAATCATATCTGAAAAATGAAGCAACGAGTTATAATTGGTAATATTACGATGCATTTTGCAGCTATGATTTAATAATAGGTCAATAAATGGAATACCTAGCTTACGAGCGAAAATAAAAGATAGGTAATGTAGAGATTATAGCCTACTAGCTTCCGCCCGTGGCTTCGCCCGCAAGGTATGTCGATAAAAACTATCCTATGTTCTTCCCCGGCATACAATCTATCTCTCTGCCACATTTTATCTAAATCCGTTCAGTGGTTTAGGCGTGAAAAGGTAACATACAGACAGACAGACAGAGTTACTATTAGTACGTTATGGTATAATATTAGTATGTTACCTACTACATATCTCGCGAGGGAAGCCGCGGGCTGAAGCTTGTATATCTATATACAGGGTTATTTGTAAAACACCAGCAACCTCTTAAGAGGTCATTGTACTCATCATTATGAACAACTTTTACTATGGGACCAAACCTGAAATCGCGAAAAAAAAATCAGCTGTTCCCTACATTTATGTTCGTATAACTCGTCAAAATGTAGGGAACAGCTGATTTTTTTTTCGCGATTTCAGGTTTGGTCCCATAGTAAAAGTTGTTCATAATGATGAGTACAATGACCTCTTAAGAGGTTGCTGGTGTTTTACAAATAACCCTGTATATAAAAGAAAGTCTGTTAGTTACACCACTTATAACTCGAGAACGGCTGAACCGATTTGGCTGAAAATTGGTGGGGAGGTAGCTTAGGACCAGGAGACGGACATAGGATACTTTTTTTTTTTTTATAGTAAGAGTAGGGTAGGAGTAGGGTAGAAGTAGGGTAGGAGTAGTGTAGGAGTAGTGTAGGAGTAGGGTAGGAGTAGTGTAGGAGTAGGGTAGGAGTAGTGTAGGAGTAGTGTAGGAGTAGGGTAGGAGTAGTGTAGGAGTAGGGTAGGAGTAGTGTAGGAGTAGGGTAGGAGTAGTGTAGGAGTAGGGTAGGAGTAGTGTAGGAGTAGGGTAGGAGTAGTGTAGGAGTAGGGTAGGAGTAGTGTAGGAGTAGTGTAGGAGTAGGGTAGGAGTAGTGTAGGAGTAGGGTAGGAGTAGTGTAGGAGTAGTGTAGGAGTAGGGTAGGAGAAGTGTAGGAGTAGGGTAGGAGTAGTGTAGGAGTAGGGTAGGAGTAGTGTAGGAGTAGGGTAGGGTAGGGGTAGGGTAGAAGTAGGGTAGGAGTAGTGTAGAAGTAGTGTAGGAGTAGGGTAGGAGTAGTGTAGGAGTAGGGTAGGAGTAGTGTAGTAGTAGGGTAGGAGTAGGGTAGGAGTAGGGTAGAAGTAGGGTAGGAGTAGTGTAGGAGTAGGGTAGGAGTAGGGTAGGAGTAGTGTAGGAGTAGGGTAGGAGTAGTGTAGGAGTAGGGTAGGAGTAGGGTAGGAGTAGGGTAGAAGTAGGGTAGGAGTAGTGTAGGAGTAGGGTAGGAGTAGTGTGGGAGTAGGGTAGGAAGAGTGTAGGAGCAAAACAACGTTTGCCGGGTCAGCTAGTTATATTATAAATGCGAAAATAAGATTGTTTGTGTGATACGCTTTCACACTAAAACGGCTGAAATTTGGCACATGGGTAGACCATGACCTGGAGAAGGACATGGCTACTTTTCATCCTGGATCGCAGACGAAGTCGCGCGCAACACCTAGTAAGCCTTATAAAACACACGCCCGTTATCGTCTCCACCAACATAGGGTGTAAATCATCAGGCATTATTCTTATGGGTATTTAATGGCGTTATAAGTTAAGATATGAAGGCTCAAACGTGGAAGTTATGGGGTATTGTTACGGTGGGATCAGAGGTTTATGGCAGTTATTGAGTTTGGTAGAGTTTAATAAGAGGCGTGATTTATTTTGTTGGTGGTTATGGAAACTTTTCTGTACATAGTATAATACAGAGTCGCTTTTCGTATGATGTCTGTGAGGTCGCGTTGTTCTTCTAAAAAACCCAGTGGATTTTGATGCGGGTTTTACTATCATTTAAAGAATTCACTCAGGACGTTATGTAGACTGAAGGTTTTTAGGTAAGTACAGACGCCAGCACATCCAGCTACTACAATCTGTCGAATTGATTTAATAGATTTTCAACTTTAATGCTAGAGCATAAGGTTCAAAGTTAATTGGGAAAATTTTACAGTTTCGGGTAGCATGATGTGCTTACGTCAGTATATAGATTTAGCACAGAAATGTTAGATGGTTTGACATGTCGCAACATTAGTATATTACACCCGAGCAAAGCAAGGGATTAATAGCTAAAAATAAATTATAACAGTGAGTCAAGTTGTAATGTAGACTGATTTCTAAAGAAATCTGTGATTTTGGATATTCTATATTTCACTTTGTCTATTCTATCTGTCATTTTGTCTATTCTATCTGTCATTTTTTCTATTCTTCCGTCGACAAAACCCGTTTCTATGGTGATTATGATACGCATGCTGGTTATTGAGAAGTTATATTCGAACTTCAGATGCTGCAATATTGACGTGAACCCTTGCACTTAATTTAAAGTTTAGATTAGAAGGCATACTACTGATGTCTCATTTAAAACCCAACCTGTATATTTTCCATAGACCACTACACAAGTGACTGATCGACAAAACTCATAGATGAAGAAAATAAAAAGGTATTCCAAAAAATACTCATTTATTTTCCCCAAAGGAAAAGACAATATGTAGGTACTTAAACATAAAGTAAGTACCAATATCTCGAAATTAATGATACCGCAATCAATATCGGTACCAAAATACCAGGTGTCCAAGTAGATAGATGATTACAGTTAGGAAAATACTTCACGGGTTATTACGCTGGTAGTATCGTATTAATCGGTAGATTGCGGCCGTAAACTTAAGGTACATATATGGTTTCACGATCTTGAGGGATGCGACTTACGACGCGACTTGCGTCAAGCGACACGAGAGCGCGTCACCTACTTCAGTCCGTCACTCCGCAAATCGCGTCGCGGTAGCTCATGGCATGGTATATAGCTACAGCTTCCTAGACGAACGGTGACCGACACATAACGGACACAGGCCACAGTGACGACCGTCATGATTTAGCACAAGGATTTGATTTTTCGGTGTCAAGAAATGCTCTATAAGATTTAAATCACTAGATTTGCCCTTAGTCACGCGAAAAAATATCCGTACTGAGCTCATACATTATTATACTCGTATAGCGTTTCAATGACAACCAAGTCAAGTCACTGCGACATGGTCTGTCAGAGATATCAAAACAAAACAGAAACGCGACTATCTTTTAACGCGGTAGAGCGAATCTAACGATTTAAATCATTGCCGCTGTCATATTTTTATGACAGCCGTCAGTGTTGCCAGTCTTCTATAACACTGTAGCTTTAGCGAGAGAACCGTTACTAATTCCGATCCAGCCCTCTCCCAGCAACGCCCTAAACCGAGGTACGTACCTCACAGATGGTGCAATTAACGTGAAGTCGCTTAGTTTTTAAGTTTTTTAAGCCCTGGCTGGAGGCCTTAATTTATTGAGGCATCCACAGGCAAGCCCGGTTAAGCAGACGACAACCTCATAGGTTGAACTGCGAGATGCCATTTATAAAAAAGTAATTTAAAAAAATTAAACCGACTTCAAAAATAAATTAACTCTCAATTATGAAATAACTTTCATTTCGAAAGTGGGTGTCTTGAGATCTGTATTTTAGTTTTAGTTTTTTGTCACCGACTTCCGAAATTCAAGTTCTTTCATAATTTTGAGTAATAAAACCCGTAGCTCGTATCAATAAGCCAGGCCGTCACACTTCCACGTATTAGTCATACATCTTGAAAATTACTGAATCGATTTTGATGAAACTTGCACTGTTCCCTAATTTGAGTAAATGTAGGTAATCCAATAAAAAAAAATGGTCAAGATCCGATTAATAGTTGCGGAGAAATGCGTGGACAAACATATACATACATACGTCTATAAAATGTTGTATATTTGTAAGCCCTAATAGATTGTCTGTGAATATAATGCAATTCCAATAATATTACATACATACGTGTCGAATTGATAACCTCACTATATGAATACGCGTAAAAATTTTGACGTGTCTAGATGACGAAATAATAAGTGATACTAATTTTGAGAGGCATGTGGCTAAGTAATAACAGCCGCACGGGTCGATTGATCAGGTTAAGCTACGCTTGCCGCGGTTGGTCCGTGGATGGGTGACCATCTTTACATATCAAAACCTCTCCGTGCCTCGGAAAGCACGTTAAGCCGTTGGTCCCGGCTGTCATTTGTGGATCTTTGACAGTCGTTACGGGTAGTCAGAAGCCCGAAAGTCTGACAACCAGTCTCACCAAGGGGTATCGTATTACCCAGTAACTGGGTTGTGGAGGTCAGATAGGCAGTCGCTCCATGTAAAATACTGGTATTCAGCTGCATCCGGTTAGACTGGAAGCCGACCCCGACATAGTTGGGAAAAGGCTAGGCAGATGATGATGACTAATTTTGAGTGTCAACAACTGTCCGGTCTCCCGTGTCGAGTTGGTGAAAAACCCGAAAATCGAAGCTAGCTTTTAGTTCTAAAGCGTAGATTCCAATGAAGAAGAACGGGCAAAATAGAAATACAAATAGAAATACATTGACGGCACGGTTGGCGCTGTGGTTAAGCGATTGACTGCTGCGCTGCGTGTTGCGGGTTCGACTCCCGCACGGAACAAATATTTGTATGACCTACAAGTAGTTGTTCCGGGTCTGGCTGTTTGTGTATGTGAGTTTAAATGTTTGTAAACGCACCCACAATGCAGGAGAAATTCCTAGTGTGGGGCAACGTTTAAAAAAAAAAAAAACATAAGCAGCCTAAAACTTTCCTACTGCTGGGACAATGCCTCCTCTCTGTGAGAGAGAGTGGGCCGTAATCCACCACGCGGGCCTAGCGCGGGTTGGTAGATGTCACATTTATTCGATTTTTTTAGCTCTAGGACATACCGGTTTTTTCACGACGTTTTCCTTCACCCTTTTGAGAATCAAAATACATAGAAATAAACACTCATAATTATTCCGATTACTACCTGCCCCGCCCCGCGGATTCACCCGCGTAAATGTCAATTCCGTTGGAATATCGGGATAAAAAGTCGCCTATATGTTAATCCAGGGTGCCATCTGCCTCCATAATTTTTTTTATCAAAATTTGTCCAGCCGTTTGAGCGTAAAGAAGTAACAAACATATAAACACAACACCACACACTCACAAACTTTTGCCTTTGTAATACCTATTAGTGTGGTTTTTTATCGAACTTTACTAACTGTAGAAAGTAACTATACCTACTTGTAGATAAGTACATCACTGATGAGCCTCTTCTATACTAGTTCTATGAAGATATAGAGGTATCTCTCCACGCGAACTCGAAATAAACAGGCCAAACGACACACTTAAGGGGTAGTCTGCCAGAGCGGGAGGGGTCATTTGATGATTTCCCATCCGGGGTAGTCTGCTTCAGCGAGATTGTCCGAAAGGGTTACCGCTGCCCCGGAACATAAAGGGCTAAGGAAGGAACTATTATCATAATAATACTCTATTAACATAATAACGTTATTGTTGTTTTCCTCAAAGGTACCCTACCCTATGTTCGTTTCTGTACACCTGACAATGTATTTGTTACGGCTAATGACCGAAGTGCGGCTACACCTAGTTTTAACCAAACCTAACCTCGGGGTGCCCTTCGCTCGCTCTTGCATCCTACGTCGACGGAGCCCCGCTTCTATATCTGTGTAAAGGGTTTAAAGTATCCTAACAAAAGCTAACCTCGCCTCCCGAAATACACACGAAACGCATGTGGCCGGCTAAAACTAGGTGTAGCCGCACTTCGGCCGGCTAAAACTAGGTGTAGCCGCACTTCGGCCGGCTAAAACTAGGTGTAACTGCACTTCGGCTATTAGCCATGACATATATATAAAATTTCAGGATGATCGGTTCAGTGGTTTAGGCGTGAAAAGGTAACACACAAACTTACTTTTACATTTATAATATTAAATAATAAAAAAAACATAATAATTATAGTTAGGATTGCGTAAAAAAATGTAGGCAATATTGAAAATAATACAACATGGGAGCGTCTGCAACCGAACTATGTGAAAACCTTGTATCTCGGCATGCAGCGCCATACCTCTCTGATAATGGAAAAAAATTAGCCAACATTTACAAAATTTTGTTAAGTCTTACAGAATATCACACTAATATTATAAAGGCGAAAGCTGTTTGTGAGTGTGGGTGTGTGTGTGTGAGTGTGGGGGTGTGTGTGTGTGTGTATATATTTGTTACTTCTTCACGCTCAAACGGCTGGACCAATTTTGATGAAATTTGGTATGGAGGTAGCTGACACCCTGGATTAACATATAGGCTATACTTTTTATCCCGATATTCCTACGGGATCGAAACTTATGCGGGTGAAACTGCGGGGCGCAGCTAGTTTATTAATATGTATACAGTATTTTAAATATTTATCTTTATTTTCTTTCCCTATGCTTTATACTACTTAGCGAGCTCCTCGGTCTGAAAACTATCCAATATGGATTTTGTGGCTGAGTATGCCGTAAGTTTATTGTTATTGTTTAGTAAGAATTACAGGTTTTCTTCTAGTTCGTTAACGTGGTAAAGTGGTGTTTACTTTTTAAACGCACGTGTTAGACTAACTAATAGATCAGTTTTGTGTTTTATCTGTTTTTCATTATATGCTATTAAATTATTAAGTCTTTTTCAACACACTTGCTCGTAAAGTGGCTCTTAATGAACCGCTTTTAGATCTATAATGCAGTGTACTAAACACTCGTGCTTTTTACTTTATGTTACCGCACTATTGCGGTAACGCCACAGATAACTATTTACTAGTCGGAGATGTGCGCTTTTTTTTTAAATCTTATCAAAGAGACTATAAGCTAAAAGGAATCCGCGGGCCCTATTTCACTTTTTTTTTAATAGTCTGAATTATCCTTGGTCCCAATACGAACTAAACTTTATTTACCTCAAATTTTTCGTGGTCCGTCCCGGAACCAAACGGAAACGATCGGAACGATCAGTCTAAACATTATTTTGTGTTTATTATATTTTTTCTATAGGCTGTTTAACGGTTTTACCAGTGCCTTTATTTACACATTCACGCGCATCGCTAGCTCAGCGTGCGGAAAACCAAAACCAGCGCGCCATTTTCCATAAAAGTTAAAAAGAATACAAGTCTGTTTTTTTCCTCGCAAGTGTGTTGAAAAACGTCGTATGAAACGCGTGTGCATTAATCGGCGTCCTTATCGCGCTCGCCTACGGGTCGCGTGAATAATACCGCCTCTGGTTCGATGATCAACATAGCACACATGTACTATTCCGAAGCGTGCCCCAAGACATTTTCTGAAATATAATTTAATCAATCTGCCTAGGCAATTTTCTCAACTATGCTGTGGTCGGCTTTCAGTCTAACCAAATGTAGCTGAATACCAGTATTTTACATGGAGCAACTGCCTATCGGACTTCCATAATCCCGTAACTGGATCATACGATACCCCTTGGTAAGACTGGTTGTCAGAATTTCAGACTTCTGACGACACCAAACGACTGTCACTGCCCAAATGACTGCCGGGACCAAAGGGACTCGGTAAGTAAAGGTGGTCACCCATCAACTGACCAACCGTAGCTAGCGTAGCTTAACCTGATCGATCGACCCGTGCGGCTGTTATTACTTAGCCACGAGCCACCATCTTTTCTAAAATTTAAATAATTGTAAGAAATACAAAACAAATAATTTTCCCATTTTTTAAGTACCTACTTAACAAAAAGTATTTAATTTATAAAACATAATTACTTCAGATTCTTTTTCTATTATTTAGCATAGGTACAGGCAGTTATTCAGCAAACAATAGGAAACTCGAAATTAAATGGCGTCTAATTGCGAGGGGAGAATACGGGCGTTCAAACCAAATATTGACAGACGTAAGGGGCCTAATACTGTAAGAAAATTTCGAGGACCTAGGGGCTCTAAGGGGCCCTCAACTCCTCAAGGATTCGACTCAAGAGCCTCGGAATGTACATTGCTTTTGAAAACCATTGTGAACGTTTATGTACTTATTTTTGGGATAATTGTTTTCTAAATGTTTCTTTAAATTGAGGTTTAGCGGTATCCAAGAGAAGAAATTGTGTGTCAATTGCAATAATAGGTAGCTAAGTTCAAATCCAGCGCAAAAACGGTTTTTTTATGCCGTAGAATGAAATAAAGTACACTTCAAGAGCTTTCATATGACATATAATTCATCACTGTTGAACAATGTTGAACATTTTTAAAACACGCTAATAAAACCATTTTCGCGCTGGATTTGAACTTAGCTGCCATATAATGAAATAAAGTACACGCCAGGAGCTGTCATATGACATAGGTTTCATCACTGTTGCACAATGTTGAACATTAAAAGCAAAGGCACAAAAGAACCGTTTTCGCGCTGGACTTGAACTTAGCTGCCATATAATGAAATAAAGTACACTTTAAGAGCTTTCATATGATATAGGTTTCATCACTGTTGAACAATGTTGAACAATAAACAAAAAACGCAAAAAAAAAAAAAAAAAGCGCGCTCGATTTGAACTTAGCTGCCATAGAATGAAATAAAGTACACGCCAAGAGCTTTCATATGACATATAACTCATCACTGTTGAACAATTTTGAAAAAATGAACCCAATATGACGCATTTCAAAAACACATATAAAACCGTTTTCGCGCTGGATTTGAACTTAGCTGCCATAGAATGAAATAAAGTACACTTTAAGAGCTTTCTTATGACATAGGTAAATCACTGTTGCACAATGTTGAACATTTTTAAAAAACGCTTAAAAAAACCGTTTTCGCGCTGGATTTGAACTTAGCTGCCATAGAATGAAATAAAGTACACGCCAAGAGCTGTCATATGACACATAGGTTTCATCACTGTTGCACATCTTTCAAAAGTAGGCCCAGTGTTCATTCAAAAGTGCCCATGGTCCTTTAAAACCAAATAATAAGTGTAGGAAATCCGTTTCCCAAAAGATAGATAGAATATCCTTTATTATGTACACCATAAAAATTGCAGATATAAATGTAGCTACATAAAGAAAAGAAGAAAATATATCCTTAGCAGACAAAAAAAAATGTTTTTTTAGGGTTCCGTACCCAAAGGGTAAAAAAGACCCTATTACTAAGACTCCACTGTCCGTCTGTCTGTCTGTCTGTCACCAGGCTGTATCTCATGAACCGCGACAGTTGAAATTTTCACAGATGATGTATTTCTGTTGCCGCTTTATCAACAAATAATAAAAATAAAGTAAAGTTAAAATTTAAAGGGGTATAAAAGAAACGATTTTTTCGGCGTGTTATGCTTTGTGGTACCCTTCGTGTGCGAGTCTGGCACTTGGCCGGTTTTTTATTTTTCCATTTAATTTTCATATTGAGTGGATTTATGAGAACTGACTCGTATAGCATAAGCGATTCGCCTTAAGTTAGGAACTCTCAATCTGCGCCTCTTTTACGACTGTTTGCAATCCACTCGAGCCTTTCATACGAGCCAGCATTCGAGCCAACATTTAGCCAGTATTTGAGCCCTTGCATTTTCTGAATGCTTCATTTTTACTGTAGGTCCTATTGAGTAAAACTGTATTTATATTATCTACTAGCAGCGCCCCGCGGTTTCGAGTGTCGATCCCGTGGGAATATCGGGTTAATTACTATCCTATGTCCTTCCCCGGGATGCAATCTACCACTATGCCAAATTTTATCGAAATCCTTTCAATGGTTTGGGCGTGAAAAGGTAACATACATACATACAGACAGACAGAGTTACTTTCGATTTTATAATATTAAGTATGGATAATATAAAAAAAAACAGTTGCCGTGCTCGCAAAAAATCGAAACGGCTTGACCGATTGTGATCAAACTTTGGTAAGTTGTTGCGTGCGCGCCGCATCTCCTCTTTTTTTCAAGTCGGATAAAAAGCTATTGCAACGCATTAGCAAACCATGCTCCACCTCCTATCTTACCCTCTGTGTCACAAAACATGCAGTCAAAGTGACCTCCTCTGTGTCACAAAACATGCAGTCAAAGTGACCTCTGCGCTGCCACCGACAACGCCGTGGAAGTGGCAAAGCTTTGAGAAAACAATCCATACTAATATTATAAAGCTGCAGAGTTTGTTTGTTTGTTTGTTTGAACGCGCTAATCTCTGGAACTACTGGTCCGATTTGAATGATTCTTTTAGTGTTGGGTAGTCCATTTATCGAGGAAGGCTATAGGCTATATAACATCACGCTACGACCCTTAGGAGCCGCGCAGCGTGTGACACCGCGGGGTACAGCTAGTATTTAAATAAAATACAGTCGTGCCAGCGACACGGAGAAGCAGAACAGCGGTGCTATTCTGAAAAAATCTCATCGTGAAAACTTAGGTGAAGTGAGCGTGGAGTGAGCTGTCAATAGTGTCAATTCCTAGCAAAAACCAACTCACTTCATCTAAGTTTTCACGATGAGATTTTTACAGAATCGACCGGCTGATTAGCATTAGCCAGTTCAGAATCAATCAATTTAATTCGATATCGCAAGTCGGTACACTTGAGGGATTCATTATCTGCCTAGCCTTTTCCAACTATGTTGGGGTCGGCTTCCTGTCTAACCGGATGCAGCTGAATACCAGTATTTTACATGGAGCGACTGCCTATCTGACCTCCACAACCCAGTGATTGGGTAATACGATACCCCTTGGTAAGACTGGTTGCCAGACTTTCGGGCTTCTGACTACCCGTAACGACTGTCAAAGATCCACGAATGACAGCCGGGATCAACGGCTTAACGTGCTTTTCCGAGGCACGGAGGGGTCGTAGTATTATACTCCTAAGCCTTGTGCCCTATAACATTTCCCAGCGGCAAAAAATACGAAATTCCATACAGTTTCATCACTTAAATAAATCCTTGATTATAATTAAAATGTTTTTAAACGTAAAAAAATACTATTTGCATTTCTGTCTTGGCCTTAACTCGGCCCATTTACCTTCACGACTGTTTACCCGCGGCCCTCTCTGCTTTCACACTCCTCTCCACGTGAAGCCTCCACATTCACTATTTGTAAGTCTCACTTCTTTCCTATTCAGTTTTTGATAGGCCATCGTTTTGTCAATAGAATGGAAAGATTTTTTTTAAGTACAGATGCCAGCACATCAAGCTACTACAATCTGTCAAATTTCTTTAATAGATTTTCAACTTTATCGCTAAACCATAAGGTTCAAAGTTGATTGTGAACATTTGGCAGTTTCGGGTAGTTTGATGTGCTGGCGTCTGTACCTTGGAGACCTATTATTTTTGTGTCATTTGTAACACTTTTCTTCTTGTTTTTATAGACTTGAGAGTATTTTATGCATGCAGACTCATCCTAAGAGCGTTATGACTCTAGAAATGTACAGACGCCAGCAGGTCAACCTACCCGAAACTGTCAGATTTTCCCAATCAACCTTGAACCTTATGCTTTAGCAATAAAGTCGAAAATCTATTAAAGAAATCTGACAGATTGTAGTAACTTGATGTGCTGGCGTCTGTACTTCTGGTACATTGGAGACAAGTAAAAATAAAGCATTATAATACTTTTGTAATAAAAAGCGTATGCTTCGCACGGGTGAAATCTTCTGATTGCGAAATGACGAAACATCGAGATTTCCGTGCTATATCTAAGTTAAATATTGATGTACTAAACAAATAAACCTTCCAGAGTAATCTACAGAATGGTGAAAACCGCATCGCAACCCATTGCGTAGTTTAGAAGAACAACGCGGACACACAGTGAGACACGAAAAGCAATGGTTGTTTAGGGTTCCGTACCCAAAGCGTAAAAATGGAACCCAATTACTAAGACCTCGCTGTCTGTCCGTCCGTCCGTCCGTCTGTCTGTCACCAGGCTGTATCTCAAGAACCGCGGTAGCTAGACAGTTGAAATTTTCACAAATTATGTATTTCTGTTGCCGCTTTATCAACAAATACTAAACACAAAATAAAATTAATATTTAAGGGGGCTCCCATACAACAAACGCGATTTTTTGCCCTTATTTGCTCGATATCAATAATGGCAACAGGTAGGCACTTGAAATATTCACGTTGTATTTTTACTTTAATAATAGAACTAAAATAAAATAAAGATTTAAAGGGGGGCTCCCATACAACAAACGTGTTTTTTTCGGCGTTTTTGCCTTGTGGTACGGAACCCTTCGTGTGCGAGCCCGACTCGCTCTTTACTAGTTTTTTTATACTATTTATCGAATTATTGATGCCAATTTTCTCCTAAAAGGTACAACATTCGTGACGATAAAGCAATAGCGTTTTCATTACAGAGGTTTTAATATAAATCTTATATAAGAACCTTCTACGTGGCCTGCAGTAGTACGATAATGCTGGGCTGGGCTTCGCGCAATTTCACGCCCAGTTGCTTCGAACTTGGACAGACGAGTCCAGCTCAGCACAACGCAGAGGTTTTTTTTACAGTACATAGAATTTAAAAGATTGGATGTCTTAGTTTTAAAGTGGAAGCAGCTATTTTTAGGTATGTTGAAACTGTGTCACTTGTCCCTAAAGGTTCATTAGAAAACCAGCGTCAGACAGCATCTTGCTGAAATGAACCTTTTTGGCGCAGCCGTTAGGCACACACTATTGTTGTGTGAAACATTATTTTTACCCGACTGCGGCGAAGCCCAAAAGGAGGGTTATGTGTTTGACCTGTATGTATGTATGTCCGTTTCTTTGTTCCCTCGTAACTTCTAATTTTATTTTGTATTTTGTGTGTCACGAACTGTGTCAAAATAAACTTTATTCTTTATTTCTTTTTCTTAGCCTAACGGCTAATAAGAGATTGGAAAGTCGCGAGGTTGAATAACGATCATTTTCAGCAATATTGGAATTCAATTCTATACAGATCAGAATTCTATACAGACTAACTGTAAAAAAACTGGCCAAGTGCGAGTCGGACTCGCACACGAAGGGTTCCGTACCACAAGGCAAAAACGCCGAAAAAAACACGTTTGTTGTATGGGAGCCCCCCTTCAATATTTATTTCATTATTTATTATTAAAGCAAAAATACAACTGAGTATTTTGTGAATATTTCAAGTGCCTACCTGTTGCCATTATTGATATCGAGCAAAAAAGGGCAAAAAATCGCTTTTGTTGTATGGGAGCCCCCCTTAAATATTTATTTTATTTTGTTTTAGTATTTGTTGTTATAGCGGCCACAGAAATACATAAGTTGTGAAAATTTCAACTGTCTAGCTACCGCGGTTCTTGAGATACAGCCTGGTGACAGACAGACGGACGGACGGACGGACAGACAGCGAAGTCTTAGTAATAGGGTTCCGTTTTTACCCTTTGGGTACGGAACCCTAAAAAGGTTTATTTAAATGGCTAATCTTATTTCAAAGGGAGTATAGATAGAGAGCAATGGTAGCCCAGTGGTAACGGCCCCGACATACGAGGTGTAGGTCGTGGGTTCGAACCCAGACAGGCGCTTTACGTTGTGTGATTAATTAATTCATCACCACTGCTCTCAAAACGGTGAAGGAAAACATCTTGAGGAAACCGGCATGTCGTACAACTAATTTGAAGACCTGTGACATCTGCCAACCCGCACTGGGCCCGTGTGGTGGATTATGGCCCACTCACTCTCACAGTGAGAATGCCTGTGTCCCAGCAGTGGGAACATTATAGCCGATTATGAATGCTTACGCTATGCCATCATGTATCACACTATTATTATAAAGGCAAAAGTTTGTGAGTGTGTTCATATTATTATGTTTGTTACTACTTCACGCAAAACCTACTAAATGGATTTTGATGAAACTTCACAGTAATATAGCTTATAGGCAGTCAACAAAAGGGATAAGTATGCAGGATCGTCGGATATAGTTGAAGTTTAGTAAGAAACCGATGGATGTTTTCGAATAAAAATTAATTTTATTAATAAAAAACAAACAGCTCATTTCTCAAATTAAATTTCAGTCGACAACATCCATCGGTTTCTTAGTAAACTTCAACTATATCCGACGATCCTGCATACTTATCTATTTTCTTGACTGTACATCAGAATAATACATAGAATATTTTTTATCCCAATATTCCCACGGGATCGAAATTTATGCGGGTGAAACCGTGGGGCGCTGCTAGTACCATATAAATGTAGAAAAAAGAAATTCGTAATTTTTGCCGATGGGAAGTCTCATCGGGCACACGACTTTAAAAAAACTGGCAAAGTGCGAGTCGGACTCGCACACGAAGGGTTCCGTACCACAAGGCAAAAACGCCGAAAAAAACACGTTTGTTGTATGGGAGCCCCCCTTAAATGTTAATTCTGTTTTTAGTATTTGTTGTTATAGCGGCAACAGAAATACATCATCTGTGAAAATTTCAACTGTCTAGCTATCATGGTTCACGAGATACAGCCTGGTGAAACAGACAGACGGATAGTGGAGTCTTAGTAATAGGGTCCCGTTTTTACCCTTTGGAACCCTAAAAAATTCTGCACTTACTCATAAAATACCAGCCAGCAATGAAGGGGTGAAAACTTCCAAAAGTGACACTTTTATTAAAAGTAACTGACACTGTAATGGAAGCTTATAAAACTTTTGTGGTATTGAATGTACAGACGCCAGCAGGTCAACCTACCCGAAACTGTCAGATTTTCCCAATCAACCTTGAACCTTATGCTGTTAGCAATAAAGTCGAAAATCTATTAAAGAAATCTGACAGATTGTAGTAACTTGATGTGCTGGCGTCTGTACGTAACTGATATTTTAAGTTCCGTGAAACTTTATTCTGGTTGGGGCTATTATTAACGACAAGGCGTTGGTAGGCATTTTGTTTCCAAGTATTGAAAATGGGGCATTAACTAAGAGTTTATGGAGTGTTAATTATTCTTCGAACACTTTTAATGACTATATTTATGTACGCGGTAAGCGGTTGTTTCCGCTTACGCAAACAGGGCCCCAGGCAGAGCAAGCTTATTGTAATATCATGGAAATAAATTCACTACCATCGTAAATTGTCTGTATATTCAAATCACACTTGTCATTCTTAGACAGTTGTGTGAAATGGCTTTAACACGGTAAATTGACGTTGGGTGTCCAATTGCTTAACAATTAGTTTCCCCTGACTTTACAAGAAAATGATAAAGATTATCTCTGCTGCCTCGTTGATCTAGCTGGTTGAAAGTATGACCGCTGAGCAAGGGGTCTTGGCTTCGATTACCAGGTCGAGCAAACACCATACCTCTTTTCCATCAAAATTTTCTCAGGACATTCCCGAAGTTTAGATTAGTGTCGAGTTAATAGGCTTACCCTCTGTTAAATGGGACTTACACACAATAAATCTGCATACCCCGGGGCCCGTGGCTAAATAATAACAGCCGCACAGGTCGATCGATCAGGTTAAGCTACGCTTGTCGCGGTTGTTCTGTGGATGGGTGACCATGTTTACATACCGTGACCCGTCCGTGCCTCGGAAAGCACGTTAAGCCGTTGATCCCGGCTGTCATTCGTGCATCTTTGACAGTCGTTACGGGTAGTCGGAAGCCCGAAAGTCTGACAACCAGTCTTACTAAGGGGTATGATCGTATTACCCAGTAACTGGGTTGTGGAGGTCAGATAGGCAGTCGCTCCATGTAAAATACTGGTATTCAGCTGCATCCGGTTAGACTGGAAGCCGACCCCAACTTAGTTGGGAATAGGCTCGGCAGAGGATGATGATGAAATCTGCATACCCCTTCGAGGAATATAAGCGTGATGTTAAGGTCAAAGTCAAAGTCAAATCGTATATTTCAATAAGACCACTAAAAGACACTTTTAAGCAAAAAAAAAACAAGATTAAAGAAAAATTTAATCGATTTGCCCCTTCCAAACGGTAGTTTCGTAGAGAAGAATGGGCAAGAAACCCGATATCCAAAAATAAATTTGGTTTAACAATATCTTGTTTAGGTTCATTAATTAGATCATCATCTGCCTAGCCTTTTTCCGAACTATGTTGGGATCGGCTTCCAGTCTAACCGGATGCAGCAGGTTCATTAATTAGATATTAAGATTAATTCGATTATTTTAATGTTTTATGACTGCAGAATCCAGCAGCACTAATTATCTCATTTTCTACACAAATAAATGAATACTTAACATAATCAACATTTAAACAAAAACATTCTCCAGAGGCCGGAAACATTACATTACAACCAAAGTAAAATTAAACAATGGTACGTTTAATTTTCTACGAGTCCTAAGGTTATCGTTAAACACAACGGTAGACGCGCAAAGTTTACAAAATTTCATGTTATAGAACAAATAAAGTTCTGTTTCATACGTTAATTATGAAGATGCGGTGTTGCTTGAGGCTGTATTGTTGACAAAAAACAGAATGTGGAAAATGACGACGAGCCGTAACGCACCGCACCGAGGTTCGTCCCGAGGCGAGGCGATTACGTTACGATTCCGATTAGTGTGCGTTCCATACAAAGGCCGCGCCGGAGAGACGTAAGCGCGGGGACGACGAGTCGTAACGCTCCGCACCGCGGATCGTGAGCTTGTCCCGAGGCGAGGCGATTACGTTACGATTCTGATTAGTGTGCGTTTCATACAAAGAATACTGATCGGCTCGAGTTGATAGGTACGGTGCGGATCCCTTTCGGGTTTGAGACGTATGCTATGACCTTTAATGTCAACATTTTGATGCATAATGAACTAGTCACCTGTGATTCTTATCGTCATGTGTCAATGGGGTGGCGATTCGGCTTGTGAGGCGAGGATTTAGTAAGCGACTAGCCGTAAGGTAATCTGTAACTATCGTAACCAAATTATTCACAGTTGAGCAAACACTCTATTTTTTATTCTAAACAATGACAGTATCTATTTACATCGTTGAATAACAAAACAAATGCAAATGGAAGTATTATACTGTTATTGTTCTCATAAAATATTGTTCCCAAGCGGAGCTACAGGGTGGTACGGAAATAAATAAAGTGACTAGGGAACCTTGAAAATGATTTGTGACCACCCCTGTCTCTTCTATGGCGACAGTGTCTGATTGCGTTGATAGGAAATGAAAGAGATCATTCTAAATTAATCTATACAAATAAATAAAACTTGTAATGACAAAAGAACAGCTTTTTACCAAGTACCAGAAGCCAGCACATCAAGCTACCCGAAACTGTCAAATCCCAATCAATCTTGAACCTTGTACTGTAGCGATAAAGTTGAAAATGTATTAAAGACATTTGACAGATTGTAGTAGCTTGATATGCTCGCGTCTGTACATATGAAAGTATATTAGGTAAACCAAAAAAAAATTTTTAAAATTTTTTGTCTCTTTGTCTGTTTGTTCCGGCTAATCTCCAAAACGGCTGGACCGATTTTTACAGGACTTTTACTGGAAGATAGCTACTTAGGTGTTAATGTCTGTAAATGACTCTATGTGACTGTTAATCCAGGGGGTCAGCTGCCTCCATACATAATTTTATCAAAATTAGTCCAGCCGTTTGAGCGTGAAGAAGAAACAAACATATAAACACACCCCGACACACACACACTCACAAACTTTCGCCTTTATAATATTAGTGTGATATTTTATAACCGAAGAAAATAAATCAAAATTTCTACGCTAGGGATTCTAGAATCATGTGCTGAATTCATGGTTACAGCTTTTGCGTTCAAATCCCTACCACCCTGTAGGTATAATATTATATGAGCTTAAGATCCCGCTCCTCGACCCGGTCATGGTCACCACAACGTACCCCCAACACATCAATAACAAACCGACCTCGATTAAATTCCTTTCAAGCCAAGATCATGGCATTATGATAAACAAAGCGTCAAGCGAAGCTTACCACACAATACCTACCCTCCACAAATAAAGAGAAAAGCGCTTTTTCTAAAGCCATCCAGAGCGTCTATGATGAATGACGGTGGTTGAAACAAAACACTGGAATTTCAACCCTTCAGACGAAGTTTTATGGTTGAAATTCCAATGGTAAACGATAGTTAATTATGTCGACGCGTCATGTCGTATTAATAAGGTGTACATAGCCATCATCACAGCTTAATAATCTCTTTTCTTGCGGTAGATGCTCATTAATTTTTATGAGGTCAGAATTTTATGTGGGTAGTTTTGATAATGTTATGGGGCTAGTGATAGTTGGTGTTATTGATTAATATTGAACTTGTAGCGGTCTCTACAACATGGAACAACGCGTCATACTGACGTCACGCAAAATCCTGCATCGCGCAAGCAGAGTTTACCGCGCAACTAGCATAGATAAAACGGCCCTAAATGAATCATCGGGCAGTTGCCCGCCAGACACAACACCCGTCTGGTCGGAGGATCCTCCCTTTTCTATGGAGTATGAGTGAACTTTACACCCTGTTCCTCATACCTCTATAAACTCAAACTCAAACTCAAAGCATTTATTTCAATTGATGATAAATTATTTATTTTCTGTAAGTAGGTTTGCACAAACACTTTTACACGTCAATCATATTTTTTTAAACTAGATGAGGTCGGCGTTTCCTATCTGAAAGAAAGGCCGAAACAAACTCAGAGGTCACAGTCTCTTTTAAAGTCCAGACAAAATCTTGGTCAGATCGTGTGAAGACCATGTAGATTGGTGTCTGAAATGGTCTTTTGATGAAAGAACCACACACATTCAGCGGACCTGTCCAATCAGTGCACGCATTTGTCAAAAATCGTGCAGCTCAACTCAGAACTTGAGGATTAAACTAATTACAGGCACTTTTGAATTGTCAAGGGGTCGGTCAGTCAGAAAGATGAAGCTAGTTGCCCATTCCAAAGCGTAAGTACCTATGGAGAAGAACGGGCAAATTGATTATGGGTATATTGAAATTCGAGCTTTGTGCTGAAAAAGGGACGGTTCTATTCTTTGGACGCCCATTCAGCAGCGATCCATGATGTTACTAGTATGGGGATATGGCGGTAACAATCAGAAGGGTAATAGAGCCTATACTACCTCAAATGGCTTAGCATGATCCTCCGTTACATCTAAAATACCGCAGCATTAATTTTGAAATAAATATATGCTAAAGTTGAGGATTAATTTTAAGTACTATGTTAGACGAAAACACGACTCCATAAAATTTTCTCGATAGAACAAAATTCCAAAGTTACCTCCAAACCGAACAATAAACCACTGGTATTCAAAAAATACTTCAAATTAGATCATGGAACTTTGCATACTAACTGAACTAACTATAAAGCAGATCTTGTTATTTTTTTTAATTACCTTTATTTTCACCGTAAAAAGCAAATACCTAAACTATTGCCGCTGCCTTCCGCCCAGCACCGCACTCTGTCTCGTTCTCACACAGTCCGCGAGCAGTATCGTGCGAGCGAGATAAAGAGTGAATTTTAGCTGAGGTAGTTTAAGCTCTTAACAAGCAACGGTCTAATCTCAGACTCATTCTGTCAAAAATACCTCGAATTTACTTACATTTTTGACATTGTTGCAGTGTGCAGTGGTAAGTTGGGATTTGTGACCAGATTTTGAAAGAATTTAATTACAGGAATTGGTTTTCTGACATAAGGTCAGAGGTGCGATTTCCGTAGTTTTACGAACGTTCGCATTATAATTTCTCTCTCAATCTGTTAAAACTGAATTCCCTACATTTTTGACAAGTTTTTGACATTGATTGTCGCTGAGATGAAATTGCGACCAGATTTTGAGCGTTTTTAACTACAGAAATGTGCCTTCTGATAGTACCTGCTCTATCTGAACCACACATTATATGGAGCTTTCGGATCTGAGCTGAATTGGGTAACGGGAATTACCCCTTTGATATCAAGAATATAAATATAATGAAGGTAACATTATAGTCCGGTACTGGTAAGGTTTCTGAGTCACCTGAGGTTCGCGGATGACATTATGCTGTTCTCGGAAAACCCACAATAATTAAATAATATGATAAACGATCTACACTGAGCCAGTATAAAAGTTGGATTTGAAACAGGCTTCTTCTGCGTAAGCTCAGTCCATCGTCGACGTTGTCTCTGTCACCTCTGACCTAGACTAGAGTCAAGAGCAAACCCATTTCCAAAAAAAATACAATAAAAAAATGAATCTCGAAAAAAACAAAAGTTAACACATGTCTTCGAATTTTTTTGGTTCTAGAACATGCCGATTTCCTCACAATGTTTTCCTTTACCGTATTGAGAGCAGTGGTGATGAAATGAAATACACAAAGTAAAGTGCCTGCCTGAGTTCGAACTTAAGACCTACAACTCGTAAGTTGGGGCCGATACCACTGCTCAAATAAGCTGTAGGTAATATAATAAATAAAATAAAAAAGCCATTTATTCTACTACTCTCTTACACTTGTATCATGAGAAAAAAAAATAATAATATATATATAAATATAATAATATATAATTTTGCATGTTAGAAATTGTAATGATTTATTGTTAATTATGTAGGTAATATACACATTTACAACCTTGTTATGGACTTAGATAATACACGTCATATTTGTGTTTGATCAAGAAATAACAATATAAGCCCCCACACTTACGTTGTCACATTGCGTCGTTTTTGCAATGTGACGCGTTCGCGTCATTCGATTCACATTGGGAGGGTAGGGGAGTGGTCTGTGATGTTTACGTCTAATAATATCGACATCACGTTAATATTTGTATCACAATTTTTTGTTAAACTGAGTATACTTTCTGATATTGTAGTAGTAAAATAAGGCTAAAGGTTTAATCCTGTTGTATAGAAGGTTGCTGCAAAAAGTAGAAAGAAAAAAAGATAAATAGGTAATTAAAATCATAGTGACAGTTGCCGTAACGCGACTGAGCGGTGCCGTCGGTTGAGACTGGTCATCTCACTCATCTCCTGCCACGGCTTATTTTAATCTTATATTTTGAATTGTTTCTTCATTTTTTTTTTCAGAAGGAACATTTGTGTTTTTTTTTTACATTGTTCTCACATATAGAAGTAACAAGAATAATATACTTACCCAGGATTTTGTAATTACCTTGATTTTAAAGAGTATCCTTGTAGTTTCTTGCCCGTTGTTCTCCATAGAGATCTACGTTTTGGAATGGGTAACAACAAACTTCAACTTTCTGACTAACTGACAGATTATTTAATTTTGAGAATTCAAAAGTGCCTGTAACTGGTTTAATAATTGAAATAAATGCTTTGAGTTTCAGTTTGAAGAAAAAACAGTCGGACCCAAGTCCCAACTGTTTGGAATGGATGTTTGTCGCACGTACGCAAAAAATAAAGACAAGAAATAAAAATAATGTTAAACCCACAGAGGATACGGGCAATACACCCACAGAGGAGAAAAACATAAACTCACGCTTTTTTCCGATGTGGGGTAGACAGAAACTACAGAACGCAACTTGCTACGATCCTTACATAATTATGAAAGAAAAAAACTGGCCAAGTGCGAGTCGGACTCGCACACAAAGGGTTCCGTACCACAAGGCAAAAACGCCGAAAAAAACACGTTTGTTGTATGTGAGCCCCCCTTAAATATTTATTTTATTTTGTTTTTAGTATTTGTTGTTATAGCGGCAACCGAAATACATCATCTGTGAAAATTTCAACTGTCTAGCTATCACAGTTCATGAGATACAGCCTGGTGACAGACCACAAAGCAAAAACGCCGAAAAAAACACGTTTGTTGTATGGGAGCCCCCCTTAAATATTTATTTTATTTTGTTTTTAGTATTTGCAAAGTACGGCAACCGAAATACATCATCTGTGAAAATTTCAACTGTCTAGCTATCACGGTTCATGAGATAAAGCCTGGTGACAGACAGACGGACGGACAGCGAAGTCTTAGTAATAGGGTTCCGTTTTTACCCTTTGGGTACGGAACCCAAAGAAAGAAAGAAAATACGTTTATTTGCGGCAAACATGACGCATAAAAATAAAAAACACAAACAAAATAACAATTTGGGAGAAAATATGCGTCACATCGACGCAAAATGGCGTAGATGTGACGATGATGATGATGACGATGATGTTCATCTGCGGGCTAATTGCGTATCACACTAACAGTAGCAATTACTTCCATTTTGACAGTTCAACAACATTCATTGCGTTATTTCGGGCCCTATCAGAATACCAGCGCTCGTGCTGCGGTATTTATTTTTTAAATATTGCAGCATTATGCTGAGGTAGGAGCCTTTTTAGCATCGCACAGGTCTTTTTTTATATTGTAACTTTGTTAGGTTTAAATGCTCCTTTTTAGGGTTCCGTGCCTGAAAAAGAAAAATGGAACCCTTATACGATCACTTCGTCGTCCGTCTGTCTGTCCATCTGTCAAGACCCTTTTTCTCAGGAGCGCGTAGAGTTATCAAGTTGAAATTAATATTGAATACTCAAGGCTGCAATCCCTTGAAGCAGTGAAAAAATCAAACTTCTAAGTCAACGCAATTAAAGAATACAGGATATTATGTTCCGGAGTCAAACTTCCCGTTGAGCTAGAATCATGAAATTTGGCAAGAAGCAAGATTATGTAAAAAAAGTAAAAGAAAAAATCCGAAAACCTTGAATTTTTAGTTACATACCTAGCGGAACCCTCGGTGCGCGAGTCTGACTCGTACTTGACAGGTTTTATAACTATTTGTATTTCCTGTGTGGTGTCCCAAATAAAATATCTTTTATATACGTTGTTGAGCAGACATTTTTTCTCGAATACCCTAGCAATATTCCTTCAGATTATGATTGACAGTGTGTTACCCAATTATGGTGCTGGTCATACACGCACGCCGGTTGCGAGACATGACATCATAATAATCATCATCTGCCTAGCCTTCTCCCATCTATGTTGGGGTCGGCTTCCAGTCTAACCGGATGCAGCCCAGTATTTAACATGGAGCGACTGCCTATCTGACCTCCACAACCCAGTTACTGGGTAATACTACGATACCCCTTGGTAAGACTGGTTGTCAGACTTTCGGGCTTCTGACGAAAGTAACGACTGTCAAAGATCCACGAATGACAGCCGGGACCAACGGCTTAAAGTGCTTTCTGAGACACGGAGGGGTCACGGTATCAAAAGATGGTCACCCATCCACAGACCAACCGCGGCAAGCGTAGCTTAACCTGATCGAGCGACCTGTGCGACTGTTATTATTTAGCCACGGGCCCCTCACATGACATATAATCTGAGGAAATAAACACACACACCCTTTTAGCGCAATAACAAATCGTGGTGAATTGAAATCATCGTAAATCATAACGAGTGACACGTCACACGTTATGATGACGTATGCGACTAACACACAACATAAACCCGACCGCCCACTGCTACGATTGTAGGATAATAAATTTGTCGCGTGGCCAAAATCTAAACTAACGCCGCCATCTTGTTTTTAAAAAAGAAAGAAAATACGTTTTTTTGCGGCAAATATGACGCATAAAAATAAAATAAAAACATTTCGACGACGACAGACGATTTCAATTCACCACGATTTGTATCGTGGTGAATTGAAATCGTCGTAAATCACAACGAGTGACACATCACACGTTATTACGTTATACGTTTATTTATTTGCGGCAAAAATGACGCATAAAAAAAAACAAAATAACAATTTGGGAGATGCGTCACATCTACGCAAAACGGCCATCGCTCAGCATATCGACAAACAATGTCAAAAACTTCTCAAAAATGTAGAGAAATTAAAGGTATTTTTGACAGATTGAGACTAAGATCTGGGGGCCTAAAAAGGCCACTTTGGCAGAATCATGAATTCATAATGTTATCCTTTTATAATTCTGCCAAAGTGACCTTTTTAGGCCCCCTGACTGTGAACGTTCTTAAAATTAAGGGAATTGCGCCTCCGAAGTTAAGTACTCGTATAATCAGTTCCTAAAGTTATTGATGAAAATGTAAACAAATGGATCAGAAAACTAACATGTGCTGTGATGCCAATTTCTTGTGCCACTTACGAATTGAGTGCTTTGATTTGATATTAAATATTTAAACCCGAAATTCTAATTTTATTTGCATTTTGACAACTGAGGAATCTTCGAAACTCAATTTTCGTCAATGATTTTTCAATTACAATTTAATAATGTAAATACTTACAATATTTACTTTAATACTCCTTCTTAATGGATTGGCCCGCAATCGTAGTAGACCGGGAAAATTGGAAAGGGGGCAGGGAGGCATAAAAAGTGGCACTCCAGGAGTGCCAACAGAAGTGAAAACAAAACACAAACATTCTGTTTGTGTTTTGTTTACCATCACTCATTGACATATCGGATATACATTAAAACCGAGTACATCCCGAGAACAGCCGAACACATCCGAAGCCGTGTCGCTTACGGTAACAGTGGCGCGAGTTCAATAGTTTTTTCCCATTTCAAAAATGCCCAACGCGCGTAAACAAGTTTTCACTTCAAAAATCTAATTCAAACAATAATTACCTTCCAAGTACAGATGAACGTATTACTACCTAATTCCCTTAAGATTGCCTAAGAATTTAACCTGAACTGGGTTTGTTTACAATTTCATCAGATTCTTTTGGAACGAACCATAATGAACCATTCACGTAGCTTAGCCGTGGGTAGCTGTGGAGCGGCGCCTTCAACATTTTCGTTGCGATGCTACGCCATGTAAGCTACGAGTGCTACGGTGCTACGAAACTACGCCATGCTGCTACGAACTCAGTTAAATGAAAATTATACATAAAAGTCGCTTTTCGTACTACAAAACTCCGCAACGGATTTTGATGTCGTTTTTCACGATCGTTTTGAGAGTTGATTACGAGATGTTTGTGTGTGTAAACTTACATATCCATACTAATATTATAAACTAGCAGCGCCCCGCGGTTTCACCCGCATAAGTGTCGATCTCGTGGGAATATCGAGATAAAAACTATCCTATGCAAAATTTCATCTAAATCGGTTCAGCGGTTTAAGCGTGAAGAGGTAACAGAGAGACACACTTTCGCATTTATAATATTAAGTATGAATATCGGGATAAAAAGTATCCTATGTAGAAAAAGAGAAAGGTCTTTGTCAAGAGAAAGGTTCCTGGACTCTAACTATCTGTATCATCTAAATCGGTTCAGCGGTTTAAGCGTGAAGAGTTAACAGACTTTCGCATTTATAATATTTGTATGTGGTTTCGAAAGTTACTCTATCTGTATTTTACCTTTTCAGGCCTACACCGCTGAACGGATTTCGATAAAAATTTTGCAAGGAGACAGATGGCATTCTGGGGAAGGACAGTGGCGCCGATTCTGTTGTTCACAAACTAAACCAAATTTAAGTTCAGGCATCTTTTTCTTTCTATTTCATTAAGAAAAGGACAGAAGATAAATATTAGTTTAGTCCTGTCAAATTAGTCAGCGCCTGACGTAAATTGACGTAATTTTAATAGCCAATTTATTAATCTCGTCTAAAGTTGTCTATGGAGTATCTTAATTTGACAGGACTAAACTAATATTTATCTTCTGTCCTTTTCTTAATGAAATAGAAAGAAAAAGATGCATGAACTTAAATTTAGTTTAGTTTGTGAACAAACAGAATCGGCGCCATTGGCTACTTTTCACGCTCACGTGCACAGCACGTTCCCGTGTTATAACACGCGGGCGAAGCCGCGGGTTGAAGCTATTAAATAAATCAGTGTTTTAAATCGTAAAAACCGTGTGAGCAGGGGCGGGTCGGTAGTTATTATAGTAATAGCCTAGTGCATTTTGATTTAATCCGCCGGACTTAAGATAAGTACTTTTACTGGTGGAGGCCACTCTAATGCATTTGGACCCCATTTATGTCGTTTAAGTATAGTTTGCTTATATCCCAAACCGCATAATGTCCGCATCGTTCAATTTACATTAGGGAACGTGTTATATAATGCTTCAGTGCCTTTTCAGACGAAAATGGCGGTATGGTGCGTGTTAGCAGCTTCAGGCCGTGTCCTAATAAATGCAATTGTCGCGCAAATACGCGAACGTCGCGTTTTTTTTTCAGTGGATCCGATAACGTCGTCGAGCCGACAGACGCCGCGTCCTAACCAAAAGCAATAGTTTGTAAGAATTTTGCCGTACAAACGCGACTTAAATGTTTGCGTGACTATGATTTGATGATCATATTTAAATAAAAGATAGTTATGGAAGCACGTTAAGCCGTTGGTCCCGGCTGTCATTCGTGGATCTTTGACAGTCGTTACGGGAAGCCCGAAAGTCTGAGAAGCAGTCTTACCTAGGGGTATCGTAGGTATTACCCAGTAACTGGGTTGTGGAGGTCAGATAGGCAGTCGCTCCATGTAAAATACTGGTATTCAGCTGTATCCGGTTAGACTGGAAGCCGACCCCAACATAATTGGGAAAAAGGCTAGGCAGATGATAATGATGACTGTGTATTAGAACAGGGGGTCACTGCAGACACCATCTTGTTGTTTTTTACTCGTTCCACATTGTTTTCCACGCCTGTATTCCACAAAGCGTTGGGCAGGTGTCATGTAACGGTTATGTTTGTATTATTATTCCTGTTAATAGGTCACGGCAATAGTAAATACAGACGCAAGCACATCAAGCTACCCGAAACTGTAAAATTTTCCCAATCAACTTTGAACCTTATGTTTTAGCAATAAAGTTGAAAATCTATTATGGAAATTTGACAAATTGTAGTAGCTTGATGTGCTGATGTTTGTACAAGGGGTTTTGAACCTATGCGCTCGACAGACTAAACCAGCATCCCAATTGCGTAACGCACAATTTCAATCTCAATCCGAAGTATTTTGAAGGAAGTTCCTCATGCATTGAATTGTCTGTTCGACAACGTCAATAGCGCAATGAATGTTGTTCAACTGTCAAAGTTAAAGACATTTCCATTGTAAACGTTCTACGCACCCCGCAAGCTATTCTAAAAATTACGATTTATTGTAGTGCTCGAAATCGTCCGCAAAACCGTTGACACAGACCACTAAATAAATTGTGTATGATGACGGCTATTCGTTTTTCGGGACGTCTGAAAGCGTCCTTAATTTATCAAATCTGATGACGTCGTAAAGCTCGATCCCACTATTTTTACAGACTATTTACCTTTTGGAATGAACAGGGCTGACAAACACCTCAAAATATCAAATACCTTTCGAGGTATTCCTTTGCACCAACCGCGTGTCGTGGATCGTGTGTTCTATTCCCGACCCGGAATATTTGTGATGATAAAGTGGGGTGATATTTATTTTGTTAGTGACTAAAAGAGTGATGGATATACATGTTGATGGATGGAGAGGGAGAGGAAGGCCGAAGAAAAGATGGATGGATTGTGTGAGGAATGATATGAAAGAGAAGGGAGTGAATGATAGCGTGACGGTTGACAGGGGCGAATGGAAGAAGAAAACGTGTTGCGCCGACCCCAAGTAAACATGGGATAAGGGCAGGAAGATGATGATGATTTATTTTGTTAGTAGGCTGTAGTTTATGGGGTCTATACCAACCCATTTGAAATTCAAGCCTCATCCATAAGTTGATGACAACTATTCTATAGAAAACTACGTTAATAAGTATCTCCTGGCTCCTGATTTTTCCGTGCAAGAATATTTTTTTTTTATTTACCAACTTTTTTCCACTCTTCAAAACAAATAATAAAATAAGAATTGATGTGGCTCACATCAGAAATTACTGGACGAAGTTCCTGGGAAAAGCTTGTCCTAATGATATCTACTATATAAAAATAAGTCGGGTTTTCCTTCCTGACGCTATAACTCCAGAACGCACGAACCGATTTCCACGGTTTTGCATTCGTTGGAAAGGTCTCGGGCTCCGTGAGGTTTATAGGTAGGAGTTGGGTAGGAGTTGTGTAGGAGTAGGGTAGGAGTTGGGTAGGAGTAGTGTAGGAGTGGGGTAGGAGTAGGTTAGGAGTAGTGTAGGAGTGGGGTAGGAGTAGGGTAGAAGTAGGGTAGGAGTAAGGTAGGAGTAGGGTAGGAGTAGTGTAGGAGTAGGGTAGGAATAGGGTAGGAGTAGTGTAGGAGTAGGGTAGGAGTAGGGTAGGAGTTGGGTAGGAGTAGTGTAGGAGTGGGGTAGGAGTAGGTTAGGAGTAGTGTAGGAGTGGGGTAGGAGTAGGTTAGGAGTAGGGTAGAAGTAGGGTAGGAGTAAGGTAGGATTAGGGTAGGAGTAGTGTAGGAGTAGGGTAGGAATAGGGTAGGAGTAGTGTAGGAGTAGGGTAGGGGTAGGGTAGGACACCACGCGAACGATAGCGCCGGGCAGCTAGAAATAATTTATATGGCAAAACAACGTTTGCCGGGTCAGCTAGTCAAATAATAAAACTCTGTCACGACCTCTTCTTAAATTATTACGTTGTCTGCACTTAAATGTATACGACTGACTGTACGATGTTATAAACCCTGGTTCACTCAATAATAATTTAATAAAATAATCAATGAAATGAAATGTTTATTTCTGTAAGTACGTCTTTTAAGACACTCTTATACAGGGTTATTGGTAAAACATTAACAACCTCTTAAGAGGTCATTGTACTCATCATTATGAACAACTTTTACTATGGAACCAAACCAGAAATCGCAAAAAAAAATTCAGCTGTGCAAATCGCGAAAAAAAATTCAGTGCCACAGGATTTTTTTTCCTTAAAAAAAAATGTCAGCTGTTTTTTTTTTATCCTATTGCACTGGTCAGTGTAGCTTTGTATCCGTGAAATAATGTTTGTAATTGGATCAGTACTTCTAGAGATTACTTCTTAAAAACAAACGAACAATTTAACCTTTCGATAATATTAGTTTAGATTAAACGATCCAGTTTTTGTTCTTAATTTTGCAATAGCTTTTAAATTCCTATCCGCTGGGCTGTCGCGGCCATGTTTCACGAGCATCGACAAAAGAGACCATGTGTAGAAGTGTATGGGTAGTCGTCACCTCCTTCGTCACCATAGGCGCGGGCTTGCGGACGGCGAGCAATAGGCAGCTCGCCGTTCGGTAAGGACCAGGCCCGGTTGGACGACGCGTTGTGTTCCACGCGCGCCCCAAAGATATGTCAGCACTTACTGACGGAGTCCGGTAGGGCCGATGCCTGCCAGGGTCGCGAGTTGTCCGAAAGGGATACCGTGGCCCCTGGCAAAGGCAACTGAAGGAACACGGGTGGGTTTTAGTCATTAAAAGTCTGACACGCTCCGCCCAGAGCAGGAGAAGTTACTTGATAATGTCCACACAAAAAAAAAGGCTTCATGCCTCTTGGTTATTACCTCAAAAGAAAACATAATATGATAATTGATAATAATACGACTCATACCAAATGCTTATTTAATTTGAAGAGCTATGTCACTACTAATCCGTAGTCACGCAACGAATTTTAATACGCTTTAAATCGCGAAAAAAAATCTGCTGTTCCCTACATTTTGACGAGTTATACGAACATAAATGTAGGGAACAGCAGATTTTTTTTCGCGATTTCAGGTTTGGTCCCTTAGTAAAAGTTGTTCATAATGATGAGTACAATTAAGAGGTTGTTAATGTGTTACCAATAACCCTGTATATGTGTGTGCATAAATGGTAAAATAAAATAAATAGTAGGGAAAAGGCTAGGCAGATCATGATGACGTACATACTTTTTTTTAAAACCACGCCTCACGCTAGATTTTTCTAAATATTTTCTCAATGTATCCTTTCACGAAACAGCTAATTCCTAGGACTCCCGCACTGCAGACTGCGTACTCTATTCAAATATTACGGTAATACAGACATAATGGGCGCCATTTTTGTTAACAGCCTCTAACTGTAGCACTAAACAGGAATGTAGCGTATTTTAATAATAAAATGTTGTTGGGTCTATTAAGTGGAATGTTACGGCTAATGTTATTTCTAATGTTTTGTTGTTTTGGAGTTTTACTTCCAATTAAATGGTTTTTTTAACTTGACTATCTCTTCTATTTTTTTTTTGTTTTTTAGGTAGGTACTATTTTTTGTTTTGAGGTACTGAATTGCGGATTGGTGAAAACTGTACTAGGACATACGATATTGGGTATTTTTAAATAGCTAGACGCATTTTCTAAGCTATATTCTGTTCCAAAAGTAAGTGATAAAAATGTACCTAAACAAATGGAATTGTACTTACTTTTAATGGGGTTTTTAACTTGAATATCTCGCTTTATTTTTTATTATATAGGTCGGATTGGAGATTTTTTTTTTGAGGTTCGTACCTCATTTAATGATTGCTGAAAATTGGGACTAAGACTTACCAGATAGATCATTTTTAAGTAGCTAAAAAACGCATTTTGTTAACTATAATCGGTTCCCAAAAATAGCTAAAAATGGTAAACAAATTAATCAGAAAACTTACATGTGGATGCCGATTTGAAACCTTCATTTTTTTTTTTGCTAGCCTATGCTGTTCCACTGCTAGGCAAAGGCCTCCCCCAAATCCTCCAGCCCTCGCGGTACGCGTCCAGGTCATCTCGTTATCTCTTTCTGGGCCGGCCTCGGCGGCGCCGTCCATCTTCAGGCACCCATTGTGTGGAGAAAACCTTCTTAATATATATAAAAAGCTAAAGCTTAAGCTAGAATTTAACCTGAACAAGGTTCGTTTACACTTTTCACCAGATGCTTTTAGAACAGACCATAGATTGATTGACAAATTAAAAAGAACTTATGGCGGTGATCAACAGTGGCGGTGGCGGGTCTATTAAGTAGAATTTTACTGCTAATGTTATTTCCTTTGCTCTTAAGAGGGTGTGAGCTTGTTTTCAAGTTTTACTTACAATTAAACGGCGTTTTCAACTTAACTTGATTATCTCTCCTTTTAGACGAGGCTTTAAGTTCCTCTTAAGGCTTGTATTCATGCCAACGACCTTGTGCATTTGGGCGGAGCTAACTACCCCTCTCCGCGCCACTCCGCCACCCGCATGCACCCGCATGCCAACGCGTTGCCTAGCAACACGAGGCGTCCCGCACTGAATTCGTGGGCGATTGCGGAGATGATATAGACACGGACTTTAAACGATCGCATTTTTAATTTATTATATTAAAAAATATACATGTTTTTAAAAAGTAACAAAACCAAATCATTTTCGTTTGTATTGCAAAGCACTAGATATTTTTTTTTATATTCTTTTGATAAAAAATGAAGGAGTAAAATGGTTTCATCTCAACGATTTGGAGGTGATTTGGTGGTTTTTTTTCTTAATAGGTGATATCGATAGAAAAATTATGGCTAAACCAAATTACGATTCATATCATGTAGATTACCAACTATTTTTTCAGATGTAATTTCTCTGTAAGTTCCGGAGAAAAGCTGCTTCATCTGCACGCTGTTTTTAAGCTTTTTTCGAAAGAGTAGCCTTAAAGCCTCGTCTCAATTATTAACGTGCGGTCATTTCTCTATAGAAACGCTCTCACCTGTTTTTTGTGGTTAATGACCTTAAAGCAATTATTTTTTACAGAATAATAAATATTAACTACTTGTATATCCCTATGCTTTCCTTTTTGATGATATATTGTTTTTATAAGCACTAGAACCCTCAAAAATGCCGATTTAAACCGCTGTCAACAGACGCCTAGTGTACAAATTTGACAAATATTAATGAAAAAAGAAAAACATATGGAGACAGTATATATTCTTTTTATTTGGTTTATGAAATATCTTTTAAATTAGTCCAATATTGGAGGAGGAAATAGGCGAGAGCGAAACCTCGAATTATGACATTTTACTTAGAATTTTTCATAAGTCTCTCCGGCCGCAATGGGGATTGTCCAAAAATTCTAACCATTAGATTTTATTTTATTTTTTGAAAATTTAGAGCATTTTGAGAAACTAATTTGAATATTTTGATGATTGGCTCAATAGTTATTTTTTAAAAAAATATTTAATTATTTTAAGTTTTTAAGGTAGGTGACGTCATCTTTGGCTTAAATAGATTAAGTGCCGTTGCTTCACTAGTACATAATTAAAAATTTAAATCTGTCAACACAACGTCATCCATATCACATCTGTCAAAGTGTCAATACTGAATACTCAAATACTGTCTTATATAATCGAATTCGAATCCTATCCTATTATCGTATTTGTTTACAAATGGTTTTTTTATGAGTAAGTGTCATCCAAGGAATATACTACTCTCTGTCGTCACTAGAACAATCTACGCGGCGACTTAGAAATAGAATAATAACGCACGCGGCGACATAATTTTATTGTTCGTTTTCCTGAACCACAAATGACCACAATGAGCGATACTTTCGCGAAACCTGCCTAAAGTTGAGACCGTTATGATATTAGAGTATATTTCTACTAGCAGCCATCATCATAGCGTAGCTGAAATAAGGGGAGCAAAAATAATAATATAATAAATATAATTTGACACTTGACAGATTGTAGACAATACTTGCCTCTTACTTTTTAACGATAACGAGGTAACGATACAAAACTGTACAGCCAAACCAAAGGGCAAACAAGGTCAATCGTATTTTATCAAAAATATCAATAAAATATGAATATTTTTCGTAATTAATTAGTCCGTAATGATCAGTAACGCTATTCCTCGAAATGGTTTTTCAATTACAACATTTAAAAAAATATGAACAATGCCCATTCCTCTTAACTATCCATCACGATATCATGACATTAGCAGAGACTTTATAATTGACAGAATTTTCAAGAAGCAGCAGTTTTCTCATTTTGAAATTAGCACACATTTTTCAGGAGCTATCTATCAATCAATTTATTTGGATGTCACACAAATGGATGTTTATGTTTTAGAGTCGCATCAATCAATCAACCGTATCACATTATATGATTGATTCGAGTAGATATTGACAGGTGCGGTGACAGCTCTTATAATCCCATGAAAGCTTATCATTTATCTGTCAGCCATTTTAAAATGGGTATATACACCTACGATGAAGATCGAAGGGGCCTTTTTTTTTTTTTTGTTTGTCGATATATGAAAGCAGAAATTACGGAAAGGAAACAATCCTTTGTTAATATCTATTAATAATTCAAAATATTTTTAACCGACTTCAAAACAGGAGGAGGTTCTCAATGCAGATGCTTAATTTTTTTTTTCGGACATTACTCCGTCACATTTAGACGGATTTGCAAAATTCTTTTTTTGTTCGAAAGAGGTTTATTCCGAAATGGTGCCATTTAAATTTTATAAAGATATGATGATGAGTTTCGGAGACAGACAACGGAACTCTTCAATAAATGCCAGCAAATTCACCGCGATAGCTGCTATCGCATATGTATGCATTGTTTACGCAATCACACAACATAACATCACGCCTGTACCCTTTAAAGAGGTAGGCAGATGATGTGTTATTATTTTTTTTAAAAACATAATATTTGCACGCCACAGTATGTGGCAAACATGTCTCTGAACTGTTTCTTTCATTTTATGTTATCCTGCATACAAGTTTTTATTTTTATTCTTGTATGTGTACCTACACATGTTTGGGCAAATAAATGTAGCATATCTTATCTAATAAGTAAGCCTACTTGCAAAGTTACACAATGGCGATCAAAAAAAGAAAACAATGGAACACAATAGAAGAACACAATCACCTACTCGAATTCGTATGATGACACGTGTCTATCGACAATAATCGAGCAGATAGGCACCTCAAACAAAATCAACACCGACAAACTCTATCAGCATCCTATCAAACAAAATTAGACACTCGTCACACTCATCCCGCCAATTTGGATAGACGATGACGTGTGGGTGACGTCACGGTAATGACGTCAGTGGCCCTGACGAGGCGCGCCTTTCGAGTAGCGTGACTGGAATTATAGCAGTTGTTGTTTAAGCCATAATGCGAGGTTTGATTGTACCGAAGTGATTATTTCTGGAAATTAAGGTTGTTTCAGGCGACTGAAATAATAGTTGGTTTAGTTCGAAAGAGGTACTTAAGATTAGTACAAATTGGAAGCTTGATTAATAATAATTGTATATAGGGGCCGTATTTTTACACGTCTTTTTTTATTAACAATATTTGATCGTAGACAGCTACAGCTACAGCAGCAGTTAGGGTCAGTTTACACCGCGACGCGACGCAGCGCGCAGTTTTCAAGATAGCAATACAATTATAGACCTTATCTACTACATTAAAAGGTACACAATTCAGTGAGGTGGTGTCTACTACGTCGAGATACGCCGCGCGGCGCTGCGCGGCCCACCCCCACCTCACTGCATTTTATACCTTTCCACACAAATGGAGATGACCAAAGACAGAGTATTGTTTAATCCCCCGACCCACCCCGTCGCATCGCATCGCCTGCCCGCGCTATTACTTCAATTTCGCTTGGCGTTCTTTCTGACTTTTTTTCGGCTCCTAAGGGTTTCCATTAGAAATACAACAAGATTCGTGACTTAGAAAATATATCTTCTCGAGCAATAAAAATAAAAAAAGAAAGATTACGTTACATAGATTTATGTTAAAGCAATAAAATAATTTTTGACCCTTTGATTCCCAGGTCAGATAAAGTGCTATTAGGTTTTCCATTAGAAATTTCTTAGTAACAGCCCGAAGTTGGCGGTGTAATACCCCCGTGGGTTAGAAAGCACGTTAAGCCGTTGGTCCTGCGCCAGATCCCTCACCGGTCGTGTCGGATTGCCGTCCCGTCGGACAATGAAACTGAGGGAAGATAGAGTGCGCCTGTGTATGCGCACACACTTGTGCACTATAATATCTCCTGCGCAGAAAGCCAGTCCCCGTTAAATTGGCCGCCATGACCGAAATACTGTCTGGAGGACTACAACACTACTCGTATATTACTATAGATGGGTTTATTTTTCAAAACATAATAATGACGAACTAAAATAACTTCAGCAATTTTACACAACATAACTCACAGAAGAATTAGCAGGGGATTGAGGGGATCAGACCGGAATGACTCAACAAAATAAACCATATAAAGCCTTAGGGCGTATATTAAATTACCCGCGATGAACCAAGCGGCGAAGGTTATGAACTGACCCTAATTCTGATTAACTTGTAGCAGGGTTTGACCCTAATAAATAATAACAACATTTAAGTGTTATTTATAACCCATGCCGTAAACGCCAGTGGCTGATCTCGGGGCTCGCGGTAACCAGCGATATAAAGCTATACTCCAATGTACAAACTCGAGCATCAAACTTCTTTATAAGTACATAGATACCCCCTTACTAATTAACGTATTATATCAGATGAATAGTTACACACCCATTTCTCACTTTCAGTCGGCAGTAATTTGACTTTCGAAAGAAGAAGACAAAGCGTTGTGTAATTATACAGACGCTATACAACGTTTATTAGTAAGGGGGTAAGTAATAATTTAAAATGACAATAATAATTATATTATTAATAAATTAATATTGAGATTTTTATTTTTATTGATACATGACATAATTCATGATATTTTTGATAACATTAGAGAAAACTGACTGTGAATGTGAGTACCATGCACGCTAGATTGAATACATGACTTGATAACTGTCTGGCGGTTTTGAGTATTATGGCCTACGCAAATGTCCTGCAGTGTGTCCTGCAATGTGACGGGTCGTTGAGCTCCCTAAAATAGGGTTGAGCTACACGATGAGTGATGCATACATGCCGTCTGTTGGGACAGGTCAACTCCAAGCTACAATGGCTCTTTCTTTAGAAGGCCCTTCCAGACATGGCCCTGCATGCGACAATAATTAGTTGCGCTGCTTTTATTATAATCTTCTTACCGTCCATTTAAAGTATGTAGGTACCTACTTAGATGTTCAATCAAATAGGCTATTTGACTGGTTTCTGATAAACATCTCTGATTATTTATTGGTGTCTAACGAGCCCACAAAAACCTATTACTTCAAATTGCATAATGTATTTCTTTTAAAAAATAGTAAATAAAAATGTACTGTTTAAGTAAGCCGCCAAACGCTATCTTTAACAATATGGCGTCGTGACGTCACGATTCACGTAAACAAACGTTGAAACGGTCGAGATACTAGACAAAAGTCATCTGTTCTGTCAACGATAGACAGAAATTTACTAAATCATGACGCCATCTTAAGTTCAGCCAATCCAGACCGTTTTCGATTACGTGGCGCCAGATTTAAAAAGATGAAGTTTTTTCGGGATTTTTTTCATAAATAATACATTGTTTTGTAGTAAAATTAATGCAAATCGATTTTAAAAGCGATAATCTATACGAGTGTCAATAATTATGACCTTATTTTTTACATTGTCAAATAGCATATTGTTGATACCAAATATTTAAGACCGTGCTTAAGACGAGCGCTAATCCTGCCGACAAACAGTCACGCAGTTTGACACGTTTATGATAATGTGTACAAGTGTTTGGTCCAATATATATATGTATATGTATTATTGTTAGACTCACAAAAATCCTTATTTTTTTTCTTCCAATTTTATCATGCGATCAGTCTTCTGACTATAAGCAGATGAGATGGCTCCGCACAAAAATCCTAATAATATAATGTTTGGACTAAAAAAGAGGCCGTGACCTCTATATTTCCCTACATTTTACTTCCCTGTGTTATCGTGATGCCGTGATGTGGACGTCAACGATAATATGGTCACGTTAGAAATTATAAACGAGCACATTAGCGTACTAATTACCCCTAAGTGCTTGGCCAGACTGGCAACTCGGGGCGGGGAGCGGCGCGAACGCGAACGCGCGCGATCTGCTTGTCCGCAGTGGAGCGCGGCTTCGTTCTGTGTTTCCAGTGTTTGTCAAAATATAATATGGATAAAGAAGACTTATTTTTACTAGAAAAAAGCTCGAACTAGTTTGAGAACCCCGGTCCCCGAGCGGGCCGCCCGCGCCCGCGCCCTCACTGCGGCCACTTGTATGAACTAGCTATAGCGTGAGTTGTCCGCGCACACCCCGCGCGCTCCACACGCGCTCCCCGCGCCGAGCAGCCCGCGCCGCTCACGCGCCCACGTACCCACTATGGACGCTCGAATGAAGTTCTTATGTTTGAGTACGCCGCGCCGCGGCTGAACCCGTGCCCGTATTTGCAGTCTGGCCAAACCCTAACGTACCCTTTTCTGGCCATATAAATTTTTAGACAGTCCATCAATTGTTTCTTTGGTCTTCGTCTACTCCTATAGCCAAAAAGAAAACCATAGTCTTTGCTATACTCAAAACTTTCCACTCTTAAGACCTTAATACTATCCTGTGTAGTTTGCTAGTGTGTAAGTACGTTGTTTGTCAGTCAATCACTTACTTCCTTATTGTTTTACACGTTCGATAGATAATAATATATTTCTATACTAATTTCTGCCCGCCACTTCGTCCGCATGAAATTTCACCCTCCCCCCATTCACTCTCTCAGGGGTGGAATTTCGAAAAAATCCTTTCTTAGAATACCTATTCTTCACAAAGAACACACCCTCCAAATTTCATGTCTCTAGGACCAGCGGTTTAGGGTGTGCGTTGATATATCAGTCAGTCAGGACTTTGCTTTTTATATATGTAGGTAACTTAATTGGCGAACGAACACCAGTAATTAATTTACGCTTGACTACTGTCAATAACAATCAAGTTATTATTAATAACGTAGTTCAGACGCAGGCAGTGTTCATAACCGTTCATCATTGACATCAACCGGTTAATTACAAATGGAGCGTGTATTTTGTCATGAAGTTTGTTAGTAAATTGGCCTATTTAGGTAGTCGTTTATTTATATTATATTTTTTTTAAATAATAATGTAAACAAAAATCGTGTGTGAGGGTTAATACAGAGCCATCAGCTCTCATAAAGTTGTCGCCATCTTGGATTTTCTCTTTGAATCTCGAAAACTATGAAAACGACACTCATGATGATAAGTTTGAAATTTTTCGCAGTCTGTTCAGGTCGAGATTAATAGACAACTCCGCCGTGGAGTGTAGTGCTGTTCCGCAAACGGTGTGTCCTGCGTGTCCTGTCAGCTGCACGTTACAGGAACTGGTGGACGCTGGTGATGGCGCCAAACAAGTAGCCGAATTCTGAGCCGAGTCCATTTATATTGCTATCGACACGCTAAGAAGAAGCGAATCTAACGATTCAAATGTTTGGTATTTTATTTATTGTAACTATGAAGAATTGCCAAACTTACCTAAGTGGCAGTGGGCAGGGCACATTGCTCGCAGAACAGATGGCCGATGGGGCCGAAAGGTTTTGTAGTGGCGACAGCGTATCGGAAGACATAGCGTTGGAAGGCCTCCCACAAGGAGGTCCGACGACCTTATGAAGGCTGCAGGAACCCGTTGGATGCAAAAAGCACAGAACCGGTCGAAGTAGAGGCGCTTGGGGGAGGCCTATGTCCAGCAGTGGACGTCTTTCGGCTGAAATGATGAAGTAAGTATGGCAGAATACCTACTAATATTGTAGGTAAGTAAATGAGCCGACGTCCATCTGACCTCTACAACCCAATTACTAATACTGACACATACCTAACTAGCTTCTTCTTAGACTTGCACAATGGATTAAATAGGAACCTATTCCTATTTAATCAATTGTGCATATATTGACAGTGTCCTCCTCATAGCCACTACAGGTAGTGGTACCTACACTAATTCACGTCGTACAGACCAATGGTTTGAAGTTTTTACTTTGGTTTTTTTTAAGGGCAAGTTACATGGGTACAGTGATTACTAGATTTAGGGTATTACAACCAAAGGGGCAATTCTTGATATTTTAAGAACGTCCAAAATCTAGTCGCAATGTCATATCAGCGACAATCAATGTCAAAAATGTAGGGTATTGAGAGGTATTTTTGACAGACTGAGACTGCCATAACTGTGAACGTTCTTAAAATTACGAGAATATTACCTCTCTGATCTCAGTCATGGTGAGGAAACCGGCTTGTTCTAGAGCCAAGAAATTCAAAGACATGTGACATCTACCTACCCGCACTGGGCCCGCGTGGTGGATTACGGTCCACTCCCTCTCACAGAGAGGAGGCCTGTGTCCCAGCAGTGGGAACATTATAGGCTGATTATGCTAGATATAATCATCACTGCATATAGTAGTGGGTATTTCTACTGAAACCTAGGATGTCATGCTTTGTGAAAAGATAATAGTAGTCTGATTGTGCCACAAACACAAGCTCGCATACCTTCGCTTCCTTAAAAGCTTAGTTCCGTTCCGTAGTTCACTCAACTGTTTTCATTACCTCTCTAGGTTCTAAAACTTTTGTTTTTACCCCTCTCGCAAAGTTTGGGGCTGTCAAATAACTTCCACAGTCTTTTGCTAGATTATTCGTGTTTTAAAGGTGGAGATAAAATACGGCAATCAATTAACTTCGTTTATCTATGTCGTTTCCAGTATGTTTATTTATTATCCAATAATTCAGTATAGTTAGTCGGCTGATCGGCAAAACCATAGTCGGCCATCACTACTCTTTAGTTTGTTTAAAAAAAATTAGTCTTTAATTTCGGTGTTAGGATGTTATTAATAGTTTCTAAACACTCCTATTTAGTATTTTAGTGTTTATTATTGTCATTTATTGTCATATCGTCGTCTCCACATTGTATAGAGTGTATAGAGGAACAGGGTGTAAAGTTCACTCATCCTCCTCCGACCAGCACTCTAATTGCATAACACACTATTACTCTCAATTTGAATCATTTCGAAGCATATTGCTAATCCATTGCTCCATATGTTGGAAAAATGTGTCTGCTCAACAACGTAAATAACGCAATGAATATTGTTGAACTGTCAAAATGAAACCCATTGCTACTGATATATAGATAGTTCGTATGTGGTGATGTAGATGCCGCTACAAGTTTTAGGTTAATGAAGGATGTATATAGATCACAGTTAGGTTCTTTTTACAAAAAAAAACTGGCTCAATGGTTTAAACCATGTTTATAGGAAACCTTTGTTTTGTAATAAGACCGTTTTATTTTTGGCCTTTCAATGTAATAATAATTAATATGCTCCCGACCGATTTCCACCGTGACCGAAATCGGTCGGATAAGCCAGGTACGTAGAAGATTTTCAAGCGCACAAGTATGAGCGCAAACACCACCCGTGTTTGCGCACATGCTTGTGAGCTTAAACTCTTTGTTATTTTACTCTCATAGTCTGATAGGACGGCAATCCGGCACGACCGGGGAGAGATTTAGGCGCAGGATCTACACCTTTACGTGCTTTTCTATGCACGGAAAAAGGGCCTTTCAACATAGTACATATTCGAAAAAAGGGTGAAACATATTTCTTTGGTTCAGTCAAAATTCGTTTTAAGTTTTTACCCTAACCAGTCCTATTAGACTATTTTGTAATCACAGACAACCCGACAAACAATGCCGGGTCAGCAGGATTGTCCGAAAGGGTTACCGCTGGCCCGGAACATAAAGGGCTAAGGAAGGAACATGGGTGGGTTTTAGTCAGTAAGAGTCTGACACTCCCTTCCGCTCCACCCAGAGCGGGAGACATTTGATGATTTCCCATCCGGAAAAAAAAACCGACAAACAAGCTAAAAATAGGCGAACTAAGAAACCTTTCACAGTTTTATCACTATAATTAGTAACTCGTAAGGTCGGTCCTTCACTGGAACGCATCAACTAATTAAGTTATACGATAGAGATGCCTGTTTTAGTTCACCGGTATTTGGTTTCGAGGAACTGGTATGTCTTTTTACATCTTCTTCTTATCGTGTCGATGATACTCTTCCTCGTTTTTTTTTTCAGGGTTACGTACCTCAAAAGGAAAAAATTGAACCCTTATAGGATCACTTTGTGGTCCGTCTGTCCGTCTATCTGTCAAGACCCTTTATCTCGCGAGCTCGTGAAGGTATCGAGTTGAAATTAAAACCATATACTTATTTCTGCGGTCCCTTGAAGCAGTGAAAATAAAACTTCTAAGTTATCGTAAAAAAAAAGATACGGCCGTTTAATGCCGTAAAAAACGTATATTTCGACACTCTCTAGGGAATCAAAATGTATAGGGTACTTCCCGTTGACCTAGAATCATGAAATTGAGCAAAAAGCAAGATCGTGTAGCGCAAGTAAAGGAAAAATCCGAAAACCGTAAATTTGAAGTTACATTTAAAAAAAACCCGTTGGATGTGAGAAGCACAGAACCGGTCGAAGTGGAGGTGCTTGGGGTAGGTCTTTCGGCTGAAATGATGATGATGATGAAACGTACCAACCTCGGCAAATGTAGCTTACCTAACCTTCGTTTGACCCGGGCAGCTTTTATTATTTAGCCACAAGCACAACGGGCGAAAACAAGAACACACAGATATACAATCCTTTCACAGTTATTTTACCTCTGGCAGTCCAACAGCAACTTTATTAAAACAACAATAAAGATCACTGTGAGTCTGACAGACTTGTCAGTGGAAACGATCTAACATCAACCATAAGGTATCGAAAATAAAGATCATTGTGAGTTTGACAGACTTGTCAGTGGCAGCGACCTAACATCAACCTTATAGTATCGAAGATAAAGATCACTGTGAGTTTGACAGACTTGTCAGTGGCAATGACCTAACATCAACCATAAGGTATCGAAAATAAAGATCATTGTGATTTTGACATTGATGCAAAATTCGAGGTAAAATAACTCTGAAAGAACTACGTACGTACGGCGACTTCAAATGAGTGCCAGTCGCGAGTACCACCAGTAACCCGAGCAGCCCATCCCGACCGCTGCGCTATTACCGCTCTCACCTTCGACGTCTCAGTACCGCGCGCCCACGTCATCCGAGCGTAAGCGCGTGGTACCTACTAAGGCAAAAGAAAGTCTCAAGTTAAAGCCGACACTACTCGAGAAGTTGATCGAAGTTGGTCGAAGGCCACTTTGGTTCGCTTCGTCCAACCTCGGCTCACCTCGGGCGACTTCCGATCGTGGTCTGTTTTTGCGCCCGAGTCGAAGGACTCGAAACGTCCCGTAGTTCTTAGCATGAATCTATAGTCACGCACTTCAGACTTCGGTCAATTTCGCCAAGTACTCCGTCGAAGCAGTTTCACGAGTAGTGTGGTGCAGGTTTCACTCTTGCGGGTTGTACGCTTACACTCACTGTATGTGAAGCGTGTCTATGTGTGCGTTCGTTTTCGTTTTTTGTATGGAGCCGACCTTCTGTCCATTTCTATTTTGCGTGTCAGATGGAGAGAGGATAAAGTAATATGGCGGTAGCTAATTAGTTAAGATGGACGTAAAGGTATCTCTGTAATTTAATGTACCTAATGGAGAGATCTTTAGAATTTGGGCAGCCGCAGTTTTATGTGAAAAGGAGCAAATGGGGAAATAAGGTAGGACTAGGGAAATACGGAATTTATATACAGTAGGATTTAATGGAGGACATACCTACTTTAAGCCAGTGTTTTAAAAATCAGTAGTCAGTAGCCACTAATCGTTATAACTTCGTTGACTTTATACTTATTAACTTAATGAAGAATTTACTAGACGCAAAAGTAAAAAATAAAAACATTACCCTCAAACTTATTATAAACTAGCAGTGCCCCGCGGTTTCACCCGCGTAATTTTCGATCCCGTGGAATATCGGGATAAAAAGTATTTTAAGTGTTAATCCAGGAAATGGTCTATCTATGTGCCAATTTTCATCCAAATCTGTTCAACGGTTTACGCGTGATTGAGTAACAAACATCCAAACATCTTCACAAACTTTCACATCCATACTAATATTATAAATTCGAAAGTTACTTTGTCTGTCTGTATATTACCTTTTCACGCCTGAACCACTGAACGGATTTCGATAAAATTTGGCAGAGAGATAGATTGCATCTCGGGGAAGGACATAGGATAGTTTTTATCGACATACCTCGTGGGCGAAGCCGCGGGCAGAAGCTAGTTTATAATATTAGTAGGATAGTAGGATTAACTAAGTAATACCTAGCCAGAATTTGTAAATAATATTGATTCCTTTAAAAACCATGATGTATCCAGAAAAACCTTTTTTATAGAAATACGGGTGTTACTTTACACCCCTGTCTACCCCTTCCATATAAGCTAGGGATGATATAAGCTTCTTTGTGAAACCTAAGCTTAGTGTGAAAGTCGCGTGCACAGACTAACGAGATAATTAGACGTCAGCGGCACGCGACCGTTAATTTTAAATCGTGTGTGCTCACCTTTATTGTCTTACTATTAACGTGTGTGTGATGTTAGAAAATAACATGAGGTTATAGGTAATTAAGGGCCTGTGTTGCTACAGAAGGTCTAAAGGCTGCGTCTGACTCGCGTGCATATCGCGTCTGTATCGCTACAAACGCGTGTCAACGGCGCGTTTAAAAAAAGTGGTGTGCACAGGCCCTTACTTCGACTGCGAAATGAAAAAGTTAAGGGAATTTGAAAGTGTTTTTCAATGCTCATTATGACTAATCACCCTATAATCTTCACCCACTGCTGGGACACAGGCCTTCCCATACTCTTACAGCCATCAAAATTCATACTCAAAACAGACTATCCTCACGACATTTTCCTCATTCCTCCGTATCGTATCACATGCCACGTATTTCAATTATTACACCTTGTTGGTAATAATAAAGTTAGTTCAGTCTTACCAAGGGGTATCGTATTACTCAATAACTGGGTTACGGAGGTCAGCTATGCAGTCGACCCTTATAAAATACTGGTATTCAACCGTATTCGGCTACTCTGGAAGTCGACCCCAACACAGGACAAGGCTACGAGGTAACAATAAAGTTAAAGGAACATAATGTTCCTTTGAAGATCAGAGAGAAAAATCTGAGAAAAAATTCTGAGAAAAATTTGGAAAATGCGCTTTAAAGTGGACCAACTTTAATAAATGCGAACGGAGCATAGACGAGTTTCCTGCCCATTCTTCTCCATATAAATCTACGCTTTAGAACGGACTGTAAGCTTCAACTTTCTGACTCCTACTCTTTGACAATTCTAAAGTACCTTTAAATGTTTTAATTGAAATGAAATGCTTTTGAGTTTAAGTTTAAAGGCGCGGCAAGCAGCTCTCTATTTTTTGAGGCAAAAAGCCTCGCCCATGCTGAGTGGAAGCCTTCTTACCACGGGCATGACGTGCAGCTGTGGACTGTCTCTATTTTGTGCTCGTGATTATAGATCTATTTTGTTTTATTTTTATTTTAGAGCTAATTATCTTTATGTATGCCCGTGTTTTTGTGACAACTAAACCTATTTTTCTTTCTTTCTAAATACATGGGGATTACAGATCCTTCCAACATTCAGCGTAAATGCGTTTCTCCCGACCATACCATGGACTACTTGATGGAATGTGCGAAGCGTCCCTACACTTGCACTTTATAGGAAATGAAATGACATTGTTTATTCTGTAAATTGGATATGGGAATCACTTTTACATGGCATCCTACATATCACACTAATACTCGTATTGTAAAGGCGAAAGTTTGTGTGTTTGTTACTTCGTCACGCACAAACGGCTAAATGGATTTGGATGAAATTTGGCACGCAGATAGTATATAACCAGTATTAACACATAGGATACTTTTAAACCCGATTTACCCACGGGATCGACACTTATACGGGTGAAATCGCGGGGCGCAGCTAGTATCACACTAATATTATAAAGGCGAAAGTTTGTGAGGAAGATGGATGGATATTTCACGCAAAAACTACTAAACGGATTTTGATGAAACTTTGTAATATAGCTTATATACATCAGAATCCGCCTCTGTACATTTATGTGCTTAAAGTATTATATTAAAGTATATTAAATAAATAAATAACACATAAGATACTTTTTATCCCGATATTCTGAAGATTACATGGGATGCATGAAGAAGCCTCCTCGTGCAGCGCAGTTTATCCCGCCAGTTACTCAACTGAACCGAGCGCTCGGCGCATCCTGGACAGTCACACCCAACACCTTATTTGACTGGCAAATTTTTCCCTTGCGGTGGTAGGGCTAACGCCTGCCTGTTTTGCGACCACCTTCCCACCGGAGTCCGGCGTCAAGCAGCCTGCTGTGTTTCGTCGATGCGTGGGAGTCCCAGTGCCTTAGGCATCTTCTGGGCATGCTCGTTCCATCATAGACCTTATCCATCGCTTTCCATCAGGCGAGATCGAGGTCAAGAGCAGGCCCATTCAGCAATATTTTTTTTTTTAAAACATGGGTCTCAAACATACATAACTGGCGAAATGTGGGTTCCTCTTTGGGGAATACAGGCGTTATTTCCTTAGCTTATCAACTACAAACACTCTGTACCTAACCTTCCACCCTTAGGCCCTTTGCACACACACGTTTTTCTTGCCGTGAAAAAGTACAGTTTATTCGCCGTGTGTAGGCACGGTCGTCAGTGTTGTATGGATCACTATGGAAGTTTGTTGATAGATACGTTCTTTCTACGGCTCGGTTTATACGCGATATGCGATATAATCGCGCGCGACACAAAGGCACCGCTCGTTGCGCGACTTGCGGTGCCTTTGTGTCGCGCGCGATTTTATCGCGTGTCGCGCCTGTTTAAGGAGCCTTAAAGAAACCGTGCCGTGCACAAAAGGACATAACATAGTACACTTTTTTTTATCAATATGTACAGACGCCAGCATATCAAGCTACTACAATCTGTCACTTTAATAGATTTTCAACTTTATCGCTAAATAAGTTTCAAGATTGATTCGGAAAATTTTACAGTTTCGGGTAGCTTGATGTGCTGGCGTCTGTACATACATAGCTTATGCTATTGACGAGAGCCAAGCCTCGAATTATGACTTTTTACTTCGGCTTTTTCAAAAGCCTCACAAGAATTTTCACGCGGACAAAGTCCCGGACAGAACTTGGTATGAAATAAAATGAATAAATGAACGTTAATTTCTATGTAGGTAATTTTGTCGGTGTCGTGTGAACGTAGAATGAGACAAAAATGAACCTTCACTCCAGTAAACCATTCACTCGTATCAGCTCGCAGCTTAACCAAGATATTTGGAGGTAGGCACGTAATGTAATACGTCAGGACATTTGATATTACATCGTTTAGTGACGTCATCGTTTTATGGGATTATTTCTTGTCTATTCCCTGTCATGTCAACAGTTATAATCTTGTCATAGACGTAGGGGTTTGCTGGAAATTGCCTGGTTTAATAACAAAATTCCCTTGTCTTTTCTATAATGGTAAACAATCTATATAAATAAAACAAAGTCGGGTTAGTTACAAGGACTGCCGGATGGATTTTTATGGTCTTTGATTTGTCTCCACCCCGAATAGCAGAATACTTAACTATTAAAACATGGGAAAAAATCACGAAAAAATTTTTTTATATAATTCACTTTCTCATACTTTTTTGATGATTCTGTATGAAGATTTGATTCGGTATGAAGTTTGCCGGGTCAGCCTAAATAAATTAAATCATACTTTATTTCAGACTATGGCCCATATTAATATCTACTAATTCGACTAATTAACATTAGCACTGCTCTCAAAACGATAAAGGAAAACATCGCAAGGAATCAGGCATGTCCAAGAACCAACAATTTGAAGACATGTGACATCCACCAACCCGCACTGGGCGCGTGGTAAATTATGGCCCACTCCATCTGTCAGAGAGTGTATCCCAGCAGTGGTAAAATTGTAGGCTGAACTCAAACTTAAAGCATTTATTTCAATTAAACCATTTACAGGCACTTTTGAATTGTCAAGAAGTCGGTCAGTCAGAAAATATGAAGCTAGTTGCCCACTCCAAAGCGTAGGTACCTATGGAGAAGAACGGGCAAGAAACTCCATGGACACTCTTTTAAAAAAAAATATTTTTACAAAAATATTTTCATTAATGTTGAATTTATAATATAATTATGTTAAGTGAGAACGATGTAAAACAAAAAGACGAACGCGTTAAAAGCGTTCACGTCAGCGCTGACTTTTGCGAAGATAAACTGACTCTGTGAGCCAATTATGTAAACGAAAGATTGCGATTTTTTACTCTACCAATTCCCCCAAAGAAATTCCCTAAATAGCCTTCAAGATAAATTAAACGCGAATCCTACTCATATTTTATCATTGTAATTTTAAATAAGTACCTACATCCAGCGCCCATTCGCTCTAGTCACTCCATTTCCTTAATTCTCGCCCTCGATAAACATGTCTAAAGGGTAATGTGATGTCGTAACTCGTAATAATTTTGTGCCACAATATACTCTGTCTCTTTTTTCTGTGTAACGTCTCTTTCGCACTGAATGGTTATTAAGGGCTAACGGTGTCGCGCGATTTTGGTCGCATTTTCGGGAATAATGTAATGGGCCGCCTGCGTTTTGTGCTTCAGTGGAGTAATTGCGTAACACATTTATAATGGTAATGCCTTTCATTTTGACAGATCAACAACATTCATTGCATTATTTACGTTATGTAGACGAATTTTTCAAACATGTGAAGAAATGGATTAGAAGTGCAAGTTAGGGTTTGATTCTAGTCACTTTTAGGTAGTTAAAACTTTCCATCTTGCTTATTTGGCTTGTAATATCTAAACATTTTCTTTATTATCATACTAGCTGACCCGGCGAACTCCGTACCGTCATTTATCGAAATCAGTCAATCCGTTCCAAAAACTAAAAAGCCGTTCCATACAAAATGTATGACAAAATGAATTATCTTTTTTTTTCGTAAATTTTTCCCATAAGTATATATTCTGCTGCACTATTCGGGGCGGAGACAAATCCAACAAAGCAAAGATCATAACAATCGGTCCTGACGTTCTTGACACAAACATGGGTGAACTCGACATAGATTTAAGAAAAACTGTATTAACGTTAGTCTTTATATTTTGAATAAATTTATTATTATTATTATGTATAAATGGTGTAACTAACCCGACTTTGTTTTATATATTATATATAGATTTATGTGCAAACATTTCTTTCATATTTGTATGACCTACAAGTAGTTGTTCCGGGTCTGGCTGCTTGTGTATGTGAGTTTAAATGTTTGTAAACGCACCCACAATACAGGAGAAATTCCTAGTGTGGGGCAACGTTATTTATAAAAAAACAAAACAACAACAACAAACAATATTTTATGATTAAACTGCTTAAAACTTGCACAGAAATGACCAAAAATTATTTTGTTGGATATTTGAACAGAGAGTCTAGACAAAGTCATCGTCTTTATCACTCTATCAGTGATAGAGATGTAAAATACTGGTATTCAGCTGCATCCGGTTAGACTGGAAGCCGACCCCAACATAGTTTCGAAAAGGCTAGGCAGATGATGATTCGGAGAGCCGCAGAGGATTATAATAAATATTTTTAGACACATTTTTACAAAATACTTAGCTGCCGTTCTTATCGCGTACTCTTTCCACACTCTTTCCTCCTCTTCAGTGTCATGATTTGTGATTAATATGTATACATAATATATTATACCCTATCATGCGTGGTATAAACCCGCAAGAATCTGTCTAACCCAAAAATGAATAATTCACCTTCCTCCCCCATGTATCGTATCTATATAATGTATTTAAACCAATTCCGTTCGACCTCGAAAAAGATATCGGAGCGAAGCATTTGAATAATCTTAAATGCGGCATCGTAAAAAATAATTTCGTTTATGATACGCATATCAAATAATGTTTAAGCGATTTTTCTTTTGTAAATATTCAAATACAGATAGTATTTGAATATTTACCCGCGACTTGACCTGCGAGAGGAGGTCGGAAAACGACAAAAATAACATTTTAAATAACCTACGAGAACGTGAACCGATATAATTTATGTCCTAATCCTGGTCATATACCAAGATTGCTTCACATATTTTTAATCTCAACAAGTTTTTAAGGAAATTCTTAATCCATTGCTTCATGGGTTTGAAAAATTCGTCTGCTCAACAATGTAACGCAATGAACGTAGTTTATCTGTCAAAATGAAAGGCATTGCAATGAATTGTCATTTTATGTGTTACGCGACTACCCCGAAAGTCTACCCGTGTGCCAAATTTTATCCAAATCCGTAATAGCCCGAACAAACATTCAAATTCACAAACTCGCAAACATAAGACTGTAACATTTACAAGATTCGTAAGATTTTATTTCTTTTTCTCGAGAATTCGTGACGGGTGTTCCCCCGAAATCTTTTTGGGGGTATGTAAGACGTAGCTCGGGGATTATTGAAGATTAATAGGGGATTTCAACCCACCTGTGCTCAAGAAGACAGCTGCGGCAGGCTGTACGGTGTTTATAAGTAGACTCACGCAACGTTTATGATGTATGTATGATTATTATGCTGATCGTTGGCTTTATTTTGCCGTAAAGACGAGGCATCTTCTATTTATTATAAAATTGTAAATTCATTCACGTACACTGCCTAAATTGCTGTGTCTAGAAGAATGAAATTTTGCACTAGTACTAAGGAAGGATTTTTGAAAATTTGTCCCTGTAACAGGAGATAAAATTTTGTATGGGATGACTTTTCTTGCCCATGGGAATTCCATCGGGCGCGCGTCTTGTACCCCCTTTTAGTCTGAAATCTACAGTTCTGGGCCCGCAATCCGCCAACCCGCACTGGGCTCGCGTGGTGGATAACGGCCCATTCCCTCTCACAGAGAGGAGGCCTGTGTCTCAGCAGTGGGAACGTTGTAGGCTGATTATGTTATTATGCCGGTTCTTTAGTTTTGCTCACATTTAGAATTTGCTCTCATATTTTATTTTTCTCGCTTGTCTATTTAAAAATGACGCCGACACAATACGGCAAATAACTAAGAAGAAATCAAACATTTGAATTACTGTGTTCATCAAAATAATTTGAAGTCTTATTTGGATTAGCTGTGTTCTGTAAATCACGTTCTATTTTATGTTTTTCACTCGTGCCTCTAATCGTTTGGAAAATCACTGAAACGGAATAAAGACTTGTTAAGCGCTTCTTTTGTTTTTTTAGCTAGGCAAGCAGATACTTAGGAGTAAGTTCCGGTTACTTCAAACGGATGGTTAACGTAACATACGTACGTCAAATAATAACGATTACGTAATCGTTAATATTTAATGTACATCAAGGCCATAATTTTGTAATTGCAATTTGAAACAAACTCTTTTTTTGTTTTTTTTTTTTTTTTTTAATTAAAAACTTTGCCCCACGCTAGGAATTTCTCCTGTATTGTGGGTGCGTTTACAAACATTTAAATTCACATACACAAACAGCCAGACCCGGAACCACTACTTGTAGGTCATACAAATATTTGTTCCGTGCGGGAATCGAACCCGTGACACGCAGCGCAGCAGTCAATCGCTTAACCACTGCGCCAACCGTGCCGTCAATTTGACGATAGTCGTTTGACGATAGTTAGCGCCATTTTTGACATATACACGTGAGTCAAGTGGACGTGAAACAATCCGCCCTAAGTCGCGTCGCGAACAGACCGCCATCGCCATTTAAATAGTGCTCTGACATTGAATTCTCACATTACTGAACCGCCACGTTGGTCTTGGTTGGCCCTGGGATTGTTTTCCAGGTTGGGTCAACTGTTAATGGGTTTTTGCATTAGTAATTTCTGTGTAGCAGCCCAGAGTCTAGATTTTTGCCTGGTTGCACTGAAAACAATAATTTCTTACTACAGAACATTAAAGCGATTTCATTATGACTTACTGACTTTATACAGTAAGAAAATGTTTGTTAAGGGGAAGTTCATCTTACGTTTTTTGCAATTTGCTGGTCAGTATTAAGTTGTACGTTGATTAAAATATGATTCGCGGTCGTAACAAATATAATCGTAATCGTAATTATAATCATTACAATCAGTAATACAACTTGTTATGTTAGTATAATCCCCAAATGTCAAGATTTCATGAAATAGTCATTCTTGGGGATTACTTGGTATTTTTGGTTCAGGCATGAAAATGTTAACTTTTCACGACTGAACCACTGAACAAATTTCGATAAGTATGTTATACAGATAGACAGACAGAGTTACTTTCGAATTTATAATATTAGTATGGAAGTATGGATTCAAAGTCCTGACTGACTGATATATCAACGCACAGCCTAAGCCGTTGGTCCTAGAGTCATTAAATTTGGAGGGTGTGTTCTTTGTGAAGAGTAAGTATCCATTAAGAAAGGGTTTTTCGAAATTACCTAAGAGAGTGAAATATATGGGGGGTTGAATTTACTGTGAATAATTACCGACCGCCACGCGGGCGAAGCCGCGGGCAAAAGCTAGTTATGAGATAAACGCCACTAGGAATTTATAGAAGGCAGAAAAAGGGTATTTGATTAATCCGACCCGGTAGTACGAATATATGGGACGAGATCCTTATAGTACCTATTATATGTAGGTACACCTCTGCCTATATACCCTTCGGGGAATAAAGGAACAATATTATGTTTTGTTAGTGAGAGCAGTGGTGGCCCAGTGGTAACGGCCGCGACTTACGAGTTGTAGGTCGTAGGTTCTCGAACCCAGACAGGCGCTTTACTTTGTGTAAATTATTCCATCACCACTGCTCTCAAAACGGTGAAGGAAAACATCGTGCGGAAACCGGCATGTCCTAGAACCAAAAATTCAAAGACATGTGACATCTACCAACCCGCACTGGGCCCGCGTGGTGGATTACAGCCTACTCCCTCTCACTGAGAGGAGGCCTGTGTCCCAGCAGTGGGAACGTTATAATCTGATTATGTATGTATGTATTATGTTTTGTTATATACCTAAGCATCAGAAGACCGTACCGTGTACCGTATACCGTGGCCCCTGGCACAGGCAACTGAAGGAACACGGGTGGGTTTTAGTCAGTAAAAGACTGACACGCCCTAGCTCCGCCCAGAGCGGGAAAAGTTATTTGATAATTTCCCACACAAAAAAAAAAATCATCTGAAGACAAGACTTTAAAAATTAAGTACCTACTTCAATAACGATTTTATTTTTATTGCTCTATGGGTCCACTCTTGCCCTCGATCACGCCTGAATGAATCTATTAGAAGGAAAAAAAAAACCTTGATCTACTCCAGAACTTCTCTTCTACTTAGGGCTGATTTTTCAATCGACAGATCATTTTTATTCGTGGAAAAAAATTGACGTCTGACAGTTTTTGTATGCAAGAACTGTCAAAAATTCAAAATTATTCCTCCGATAAAATTATCTGGCATTGGAAAAAACAGCCCTTAAAGTATTAATGTAAGAATAACCGTAATTCCTCCCAATTTGATGAAAAAAAATACCTCAAAAATAAAACACCTACTAAAATAAATGTTCCCGCTACTAATGCTTCCCTAACACCTTTTTAATCCTTGCCGAATCTAACGCGTACCAAAGCGGCAGAATATCGCCGTTTATTTTGTGAATACACAGTGTCATACATCCTGCCGTTCACGTGTAATCCCCGAGGTGCGGGAAACGGCTGCGACTATTAAGTGATTGGGATTAGGGCGGGGGGATTCAGTGACCGCGGTAACGGCGACAAAGTAGAGAAAATAAAAAAGGACTGCCTTTAATAGAAGGCATTTTTAGTTAATTAAATAAAACCAGCCTATTAGTGTCCTATTACAGGGCTAAGACCTCGTCTCATACAGTGAAGCCATGTGTATTGTTAACCACGTTTGCTCAATCGTTGAGCTCCTTAAGTTCTGAGTTGAGCTGCACGATTTCTGACAAATGCGTGCACTGACTGGACAGGTCCTCTCAATCTGTGTGGTTCTTTCCTCAAAAGACCACCTCAGACTTCGATCTACATGGTTTTCATATAAACTGACCAAGATTATGTCTGGACTTTAAAAGAGACTGTGACCACTGAGTTTGTTTCGGCCTTTCTTCTCCATAGGTACCTACGCTTTGGAATGGGCAACTAGCTTCATCTTTCTGACTGACCTACCCCTTGACAATTCAAAAGTGCCTGTAATTGGTTTAATTGAAATATATGCTTAGAGTTTGAGTTTGAGTAGTCAGATAGGAAACGCCGACCTCATCTAGTTTAAAAAATATATATAATTATATTGACGTGTAAAAGTGTTTGTGCAAACCTACTCACAAAAATAAAATCATTTATCAAGGCGTATTGATGATTTCAGACTTACATTCATCACACTAAAATTATAAAGGCGAAAGTTTGTGGGGGTGTGTTTGTGTGTGTGTTTATATGTTTGTTACTTCTTCACGCTCAAACGGCTGGACCAATTTTGATAAAACTTTGTATAGAGGTAGCTGACACCCTGGATTGACATAATTATAGGCTATTTTTTATCCCGATATTCCCACGGGATCGATATTTACGCGGATGAAACCACGGGGCGCTGCTAGTAAATTATTAGACCAGAGGGGCAATTCTCGTAATTTTAAGAACGTTCACAGTCTGATCAGTCTGAGTCATTTGTCGCGCGAACACGCGTTCGGGTCCGATCGATTTCTATTAGGACACGCCTTACCGTAGGAATACGAAACATTACAGTATTAAAGACAGAACTTTTCTCATTACCTACCGAATAGCTGTAACATTAAAGTAACATAAATACTTGGAGCCACAATATAGGTACGGTAAAACGCACCTACGTGCTACAGAAACCACCTTATAGCTACGGAATAAATGCGCTGTCGAAGTCAAATTGTGGCAATGGGCGTGAAGCTGACTGTACAAGTTTCGGTGAAACAATCAGAGGGAACGCAGACACAAGAATGCGTTAATCAACGGAGTTGAGTTGTAATTGGATTACCAAGTTACCTACATTTAAATTCGTATATTTTAGTGAATTATGTTTAATCTTGAGGAAAATATATTTTGTAATTTTTGGAGGCGATGACAAATTCCTTTGGAAGGTATAAACAATTGAGCCTATTTACATTATGAACGTGGTACAGGAATACAATAGATAACATTGATGTTGTGCATGGCAATAATCAGTACAATATTTTTTTAAAGTTGGGGTGACGCGGCAACATCCCACAGTTCATGAGGTTAAAAACAAATGCAGAATGAAACTGCAGTGACAATACACTAAAATATCTTACTGATGATCGCCGTGTGAACAGGGCCTCTGGTTTGTATTCTGAAACCCGAAATGTTGCAAAAGTGAGAAATTCGAGCCTCGGTGCGTAGCGGGCAGACTATCTGCTACGACGCCGTAGCTCGCGTAGCAAGCGTGAGCTACGCCGTAGCATAATAATATCCTAGAACGTGCTACGAGCCCCAAAAATGTGTAATATCTATTTCTACATAACTTAATATATCTATAGGTACATTGTATAGTTTAATCAAAGTTGTTTTTTTCTGTCTGTCTGTGAAACCGCGTTGTTATTCTAAACTGCACAACGGATTTTGATGCAGTTTTCAACATAAATTACCAAATTTTTGGGGTCAGCCTCCAGTCTAACTAAACCAGCATTTTTATACGGTAAAGAAATCTCGAAGATTTGTCAAGTCGTAAAAACCTTGCGAATCAGCGGTGGGTCGCTAGTAGATTATAATTAATTCCTAGATGTCACTTTAGCACGGACACTATCTGTTGTTCTTTTTAATTGGCATTACATTACAAGCTAAAGCAATTCATAAATCAGCATCAATCAAGCGGACGCTCGACAAGATTGAATAGCTTTTGTCGTTGAACAACATCGCTGAAAGCGCTGGATTATATAAAATAAAACAGACAAAGTACAAACAAGAAAACTCGATTTACTAGTTCGCTTAATTAAGTTCAAGTGCCTTTTAATACTAAAATTCGCAATTTGATTTGTGTTTGAGACAGAGTTTAAGTTTTATGTTAAGGTGGAGCTAGTCGCAAGCTCGAACTCATTGGTGGTCATGGCCAAAAAGCACGCTGTCTCACCTGACTTCGTGTCCGACAGAGATAGTATCAGTGATGAGCAGTTAGACGCTAGTCTACGTGCACAACGTCTAGTTCTCACGCACAGAAATACGGTTCCGAACTGAAAGGCGCGTAAAAAAAATCGAAAAGTGCTTTGGAAAATCGAGTTTTATGAAAAAACATTGCCTAAATAAATTCCAAATAAAGTTTATTCAACCCTTCGATAACTGAGTTTTGTCGGTACCGACTTTGTATTGAAGATTTTACGGTTCTTTAATTACTTATTTACACCCAAAGTTACGTTAAAAATAGCAAGAAAAACGAATCTCTGTTGGCTCATAACTTTTTAATGGCTTTTTATTTTACTATTCTGTTTCCGTACAGACAAAATTAATAATAAGACAAAACGATATCATGTTTAACTTTAGATGCACAAAGTAAAACAGTAGAATAATACTCTACCGAAATTTGTATGGAAAAAATATCGACTAGTGGTACCTTAATTCTAGTTAACGCTAAAGAGCGGTTAAGTTAATTAAGTTTTTGTTATGAATATATTAGACAAGATTGTTGTTTAAATTTTTGCTCAGGATTTTGTAGAAAAGGTCTGATTAGCGTGGAGGTTATGAACCCCGAGTACAAGCGGTGTAATTGCGTAACAAACAGTAGGAACGGCTTTCTTTTGATAGTTCAACAACATTCACTGCGTTATACGTTGCTGAGCAGACAATTTTTTTCAAACATATGAAGCAACTAGCTGCGCCCCACAGTTTCACCCGCGTAAATATCGATCCCGTGGGAATATCGGGATAAAAAGTAGCCTATATGTTAATCCAGGGTGTCAGCTACCTCCGTAGAAAATTTTATCAAAATTGGTCCAGCCGTTTGTGCGTGAAGAAGTAACAAACATATAAACACGCACACACACACACACGCACTCACAAACTTTCGCCTTTATAATATTAGTGTGATGGAATATCCTTCTTGATAGCGTGTTACGCAATTAGGGTGTAGGCTACGGAACTTATCATAATACTACAACAATGACTTTTTAATATCGTATCTTGTATACCATTTCATATTTTTTAAGTACCTGGCCTACACTGTCCTTCCATACCTATTAACACTGTAATTTGAAAACAATGTAAAAGCCAATTAGTTTTTTAAAGAGTCTCTATAGGAAACGAAAATTTGGAACCGTGCACCTAGCTTCTGACGTCTCATAAGTGCCCATGTAGGTTTATGTGAAATAAAATATTTTGAATTTGATTGCTGTAAAACCAAGGACAATGTGGAAAAATGTATATTGAAATTATTCCGTTATATTATGTTTTGTCTCAGCAAGAAAAGACGATTCGAAATAAATAAGTCTAATCTTTATCTAGTTTTCTATCGCAGATATGCTGGAAGACATTTCTTTAGAAATAATCATCACTGCACCGACAAGAAAAAAGAACAGAATAATAGGCACATATATTTTTCTGTCCTTTATCCTTGTCTGTTTATATATGTATGTGTAAATTATAAATAAAATAAGGCGTAACTTAAAAAAAACTGGCCAAGTGCGAGTCAGACTTGCACACGAAGGGTTCCGTACCACAAGGCAAAAACACCGAAAAAAACACATTTGTTGTATGGGAGCCCCCCTTAAATATTTATTTTATTTTGTTTTTAGTATTTGTTGTTATAGCGGCAACAGAAATACATAATTTGTGAAAATTTCAACTGTCTAGCTATCGTGGTTCTTGACAGACAGATGGACAGACAGCGAAGTCTTAGTAATAGAGTCCCGTTTTTACCCTTTGGGTACGGAACCCTAAAAATTAACGTCATCTCCCTCTAACATTAGGACCACACCATCAAATCTGTCGGAACAAAATACCATGCCAAGCTAAACATAAATGAAAGATGTGTGTCATCAAAATGGCGTACGCAGCAGCAATCTTAGGGGATAATAATTTTTTTGGTATTTTTCGTAAGATGACCCTTTTTGTATCAAGACTTGGCAGGTTTGTATTTCCTCAAAATACGCTTCAGTGTTCAAAGAGGTTGCGTTGTAAGTAAAGGCTTTTTTAATCTAAATTCTGAAATTGAAAGATTGTATAGATGTGTTTGAGTCTGATTTAACGGCTTTTATAAAGAACAAGATGAATACTTGAATAGTACAGTATACAACTTAGCCTTATATTTATTCATGTAACGTACCAGTACATACAACATCTTTGCTAATATTATAAGAAGGTAAAATTTGTGAGTTTGTTAAAGATATTTATTACTCAAAAGAATCACAAATTCCCTTGAGGCGACTACATGACCTAAAGTATGGTCTTTGTCGGACTGCATACAAAAGAAAGAAGCGCGATTACACAACGCTGGTAATTTATTGCAAAATATGAAGCAATTATATCTTTACAAAAAAATCTATTGTTTGGACTAAAAAATTAAAACACTAGTGTTTTAGTATGTTGCTTTTAGAATAATCTGACAAAAAATCATAATGATTGTAAAAAGAAAGTTTTTAGAGGTATCTTCATGTTTTTTTTTCTATCGTATCAAACTATAGTTGTAATTTGTTTTCAACACACTATCTACCTTGCATATCTCCTGAAGAATATCATATATTTTTCTGATTTTGTTTACTGTAGTTGATCATACACTTTTATTGTTTCTATAACTTGCGTTTTTTGCGTTTAGGTCCTGTAAGCCCCTTAAAGAGAAACATAACTAGGTTTTAACAACATTTTGCCATCAACCGTAGCGTATCTTAAAACTGACATTATAATAACGCTTTTACTTTTTTTGAGAGCAGTGGTGGCCCAGTGGTCACGGACACGACTTACGAGTTGTAGGTCGTAGGTTCGAACCTAGACAGGCGCTTTACTTTGTGTAAATTATTTCCTCACCACTGCTCTCAAAACGGTGAAGGAAAACATCGTGAGGGAACCGGCATGTCCTAGAACCAAAAATTCGAAGACATGTGACATCCACCAACCCGCACTGGGCCCGCGTGGTAGATTACGGCCCACTCCCTCTCATTGAGAGGAGGCCTGTGTCCCAGCAGTGGGGACATTATAGGCTGATTATGATTATGGTTTACTTTTTATCAAGAAAAATAAATCTGAAGCAGGTAGTTCTACGCAAGGGGTATGTGGGGGTAATTTTCGGAACTACTGATCCGATAACCGACATTGCCCGAAGAATTGCCAAACTTAAGTGGCAGTGGGCAGTGCGCATTGCTCGCAAAACAGATGGCCGATGGGGCCGAAAGGTTCTGGAGTGGCGACCGCGTACCGAAAGACGTAGCGTTGGAAAGCCTCCCACAAGGTGGACCGACGACCTTGTGAAGGCCGCAGGAATCCGTTAGATGCGAAGTACTAAGATAAGTAATAAAAGACTAATACATCACACTAATATTATAAAGACGTAAGTTTGTGAGGGGGTGTGTGTGTGAGTGTGTGGGGGATGTGTGTGTGTTTGTTTATATGTTTGTTACTTCTTCACGCTCAAACGGCTTGACCAATTTTGATAAAATTATGTATGTAGGTAGCTGACACCCTGGATTAACATATAGTCTACTTTTTATCCCGAAATTCCCCTAGGATCGACACTTATGCGGGTGAAACCGCGGGGCGCAGCCAGTACATACATAAACTCATGCCTTCATCCCATTGAAGTTGGCAGAGAGAGCAGAACGCCACCTGCTACGATTCTTACATACTCCTTAATAAAAGAATAATGGTACCTCGATCTCCGTTTCGAAGTAAAACCACAAAAATGGCAACTAATTCGAATGTAAATTAACTTTGTACAATTCCACGAAACTACTTTTATTTGTATTCAACTATTTGGACCCTTCTGCGGAGTAGAAACCTTTTATTCAAATGTAATTTTTCGGTTCACATATTTGTATTTCAATTTATTTGCTCTCCAGCACCCTTCTCATTTACATTACTTCGAAATCTATCACGATGGGAAGCCATTATTTTGAAGAGGTATGTAACACTGATCTTAGTCCCATTTTTTCATTTCACGTTCACACGATACCGACAAATTATATAGGAACTAGCTGTTGCCCGCGATTTGGTCTCTGATCCAGGATGAAAAAATGCCTTCTCCAGTTCATGGTTTAGGTATGTGCCAAATTTCATCCAAATCCGTTTGGCCGTTTTGGCGTATAGAAAGCGTAACAAACAAACATACAAATACCTAATCATATATTTTTTCTCTTTATAATATTACTAGCTGCGCCCCGCGGCAAAAGTAGCCTATATGTTAATCCAGGGTTCAGCTACCTCTATACAAAATTATATTATTACATATTTAGTTGGTAACATTAGTTTACGTTTTTATATGTTTGCAACACTGTCTTTTAGTTCCTTCCGTTTTACATTACCAAGCATATACGAAGTAATTAAATAAACTATTTGGTTACTTTATTACCAATATCTTTTATAAACTATTTGGTTACTTTATTACCAATATCTTTTATTTAATCGCTACGGTTGTTCATTATAATAACCGTGTCTTTGCTGTCGCTGAATGGGTTGCCCTGTCTTTGATGTACAGACGCCATCACATCAAGCTACCCGAAACTGTCAAATTTTCCCAATCAACTTTGAAGCTTATGTTTTAGCGATAAAGTTGAAAATCTATTAAAGAAATTCGACAGATTGTAGCAGCTTGATGTGCAGCTGGATTCTTGCAAAAAATCAAGAGCAACTAACTGCATTCAGTTGCTCTTGATTTTTTGCAAGAATTTCGGGTAGATTTTCTTTGATTTTTTTTTTGACTGTCTGTTCCATTTGACTTCGAATATCAAGTAATTGTTCGTTAAGCTAATAGTTATAATGACTGAGTGCTGGAAGCTAAAAAAGTTTATTATGACCTTTTAAAATTAAAATTATTCAGCAACCGTGTCTCGAACCGAAAATTTCGGGACCCGAGACAACTAAATTTACAAATAGTCCCGGGACTTCGAGACTCTGAGTCCCGAGATCCAAACCCTAGCGTACACGTTACGAAAGAAAAATAACCGTCCTTTTACCCCAACCCTCGTTCATATAATTGCCAAATACATCCAGCTTATTAGTGCGTAACATTCCCCGAAATTACCCTTTAAATATTGCCATATAAAACGGGTAGAAAAGTATATTTTATGAGAGAGTCGTTTCTTCAACTTTAAATGTCTAACTTCAAGTCATAAACTATACTCTGGAGACGCGACATGAAACTGTTTCGATAACAACGAGTTACGATCGAGTGGAGAAACCATTGCTAAGATTTTAAAGGTTTAATTTAGGAACTTACACGCTTGATATTTGAAATCTATGTAATCATAACATACGAGGAGTACAGGCATAATATTATGAAGGATTAGGCAAAGGTGTTCCTACCTAACAATACACCTACAATGAATATTAGATATTTCGCAACTGACCATAACATACCTGTCCATAAATACTTCACGTTAAGCTTCACGTTATCATCACCATTTCAGCCGAAAAACGTCCCCTGCTGGACATAGGCCTCCCCCAAGCACCTCCACTTCGACCGATTTTGTGCTTCTCGCATCCAACGGGTTCCTGCGGCCTTCACAAGATCGTTGGTCCACCTTGTGGGAGGCCGTCCAACGCTACGTCACCTTTCAGCCCCCTCGGCCATCTGTTCTGCGAGCAATGTGCCCTGCCCACTGCCACTTAAGTTTGGCAATTCTTCGGGCTATATCACGTGGTACAGTAATACGCTGGTCTTATTATTATTATTACAAGAAAGAAATACTTCATGTTAAGCATAGGACATACATTTAGTATCAATACCATAATGACCATCGCTGGACCGAATAACAAGTTCCAAGAAATCTATTTCCACTATTGAAAACTACTCCAATTATGGGCCCAATCAGCCTTCAAACTATCCGCATACCATATTATTGCCCAGGCTCTGACCAATCAGACTTGTACGAAGAAATATTTACCTCCAATTATAATCAGCCCTAGGCTGGCAAAATTCGCAGAAACATAACCGCTGAAATTCGAACTGAATTCGGCGAACCAGTGAACTATGTTAGGATAAGAGTCTAGTTACGAAGATGTGGATACGTAGAGGCAGATTTAGGTCGAAAACTTGAAAAGATTTAGTTCTAAGCTAAAAGTTTGGATCCTAAAAGTTTTGGATAAACCTACTCGTAAGTTACTTTGTCGGATTTGAGTGAACGTGTTTTGCCATGATCTAGATAGAGTTTTATGGCATAAAGTTGTTCTTATGTTAATTGTTAGAGCATGGGATAATTTGATTTGGGATTTTTTAATTAGATTTTTTTTATTATGTTTTATTTTGATTTTAATTTTATAAGGTTGCGATTTTATTTTGATTTGTTTTTATTTGATTTAGGTATATGGATATTTATCTGAAATAAATGATTTGATTTGATTTTGATTTGATAATTATCTTCAAACCAGAAAAAGAATAAAGTTATAGTTGTTGTGTATGTATGTTTATTTGTATTTATGTAAGTATATTCTCATAATATTTGTTTAGTTTTACTAAGTGAAGTATATTCTTATAATATTTTTTTAGTTTTACTAAGTGAATCGTTTACAAAAAAATTTTTTGTCTCCTTTACTCTTTCATACGCTGTGAGGGGCCCGGCTCTCATTCGTGGATCTTTGACAGTCGTTACGGGTAGTCACAAGCCCGAAAGTCTGACAACCAGTCTTACCAAGGGGTATCGTATTACCCAGTGACTGGGTTGTGGAGGTCAGATAGGCAGTCGCTACATGTAAAATACTGGTATTCAGCTGCATCCGGTTAGACTGGAAGCCGACCCTAACATAGTTGGGAAAAGGCTAGGCAGATGAGGACTCTTTCTACTGTCTGTCTACATCTCTCTATCTATTCTCCTATCGCAGGTATGCTGGAAGAGATTTCTTATGCAATAAGTATCACCTTTGTACCTATTGTTCTGTTCTGCTTTATTTATTTCTTGTCTGTTTATGTGTGTACAGTCAACAAAACAGATAAGTATAGCAGGATCGTCGGATATAGTTGAAGTTTAGTAAGAAACCGATGGATGTTCTCGAATAAAATTTAATTTCAATAATGGAAAACAAACAGCTCATTTGTCAAATTAAATTTCAGTCGACAACATCCATCGGTTTCTTACTAAACTTCGACTACATCCGACGATCGTTACGTCGATGTTTCTCCAAATGAGCGATGTGGCATCTACCATCCCGCAATGGGCCCGCATGGTGGATAACGGCCCCCTCGGATCCCTCACACCGAGAGGAGGCCTGTGTCCCAGCAATGGGAACACTATAGGCTGATTATTATGCTAAGTGATGACCTGGAATGATAAAGTATCTGCCATGAAGTTGCTTTGAAAATCAATTTTAAATGTTTATGCATCGAGCAGCGGATCCAGGGGAGGTTGAGGGGATCAGACCGGAATCACACTAATATTATAAAGGCGAAAGTTTGTGAGTGTGTGTGTGTGTTTAAATGTTTGTTACTTCTTCACGCTCAAACGGCTGGACCAATTTTTATAAAATTTTGTATGGAGGTAGCTGGCACCCTGGATTAACATATAGGCTACTTTTTATCCCGATATTCCCACGGGATCGACATTTACGCGGGTGAAACCGTGGAGCGCAGCTAGTAACACATAAAATATGAACAAAAACATTGTTGTTAGACCTTATATATATCTTACATTCCGAACAAAAACACAGGTATCTCAAATAAATACATTATTAAACAAGGACTTACAAATGTTCAATTTGCCAGCAGACCCTGATTCGACCCCTACAGATGCGAGGTCATTTTAAATTCTAGTGTTTTCGCAGCAATCTCGAAATGTAGGAGTTGCACCAACGGGGAGCAAGGCCGCCATTTTTCAGTTCTTTAGTTTGGGAGATAAAATGTGAAATTTGTTTTTGTAATGGCCTGAAAATTGTACGGATTATGTTAGTTAAAGTCAAAGTCAAAGAATTTTGTTCAAATAGGCACTTAAAAGGCACTTTTGAACGTCAGAAATTACGATAAAATAGAATTGATTCTAGTCGCTCATTCCAAAAGGTAGTTTTCGTAACAATCGTCCCATTTCATAACAATCGGTTTATTTATTTATGCGTGACAAGGTAACAAACAGATAGAGTTACTTTCCTATTTATAATATTAAAGTTAGGATTAGATATTATCTAATAGATTACAAAGGATTCATCAGTATCTCAGGATCTCAGCAGTATCAAATGGGAAACGACCGACGTAATAAGACTGTTTCCCAGTATAATAAATTAAATTATGCTTTTAATTGTATAAACTCAACCAAAACCTCAGCGATTTCGCAACTAAATATTATTCCTCAAATCGTTCGTGTACAAACATCAAAGACACGGCTCTAGTTGCCAAAACAATTCGGTGTTCAACTCAAATGGAAACAAAACTGACTTCACAGCGGGTCGTAGCCCCGGGTATCGCGAGAATTCGGGGAAATTCCGAGAAACACCTATAGTTTTAGTACAAGTTATTGAATAAGGGCGATTTTGAAAGATAATAAAAAACCTACTCAAAAACAACAAATTCCCAAACGCCCATTTTAACAAATTAACTGCACTGAGGTTTGCTGCTATAGAACCCAATTCTGGGTGAATATTTATACTTTTATTTGAGACTGGATACTCGATAATGTATAAAAAAACCGAATAATAGATATAATAATTTAGGATAATTCTAACCTAACTATGACAATTTGAGTGTTTACAGTAAGGTTCTAAAGTTACAAATAATTTTTCGTGCGACTTAAAATATATTGAAAAGACGTGCCAATACTCATAAGCCATGGTACCCACTGTCATAAAAGCATTTTTGTAGTGATGATACTTTTTTTTTATTGCATATAATCCCGAGTATCGCCCTGTTTCGTTTGATCCACGATTTTTTGCCCACCCTGTATTACAAGCGACGTGACCCTGCTCCACACCGATTTAAAGTACTGATAGGTTGATATGTCAAAATATCACGATTTCTGTGCTGAATCTACACATAAACCTTCCGGAATAAATTCTCTAATAAATAATGGTAAAAACCGTATCAATATCCAATATGTTAGTTTAGAAGAACTACGGAGAGACAATAGAGAGACAATAAAAGCGACTTTGTTTTCAACTAGGTATGCATTAGAAAGAGCGATACACGCAATAACAATAATTAATATTGTCTTCATACTAACGTGTATTGTTGACCGTAACTTGCACACAGAAAGTCGTCTTCAAAGCGGTAGGTATTTCCCATACAATATTTGTGAGGGGCTCGTGGATAAATAAGAACAGCCGCACAGGTTAAGCTACGCTTGCCACGGTTGGTATGTGGATGGGTGACCATCTTTACATACCGTGACCCCTCCGTGCCTCGGAAAGCACGTTGGGTCCCGGCTGTCATTCTTGGATCTTTGACAGTCGTTATGGGTAGTCAGAAGCCCGAAAGTCTGACAACCAGTCTTACGAAGGGGTATCGTATTACTCAGTAATTGGGTTGTGGTCGTTGTGGAGGTCAGTTAGGCAGTCGCTCCATGTAAAATACTGGTATTCAGCGGCATCCGGTTAGACTAGAAGCCGACCCCAACATAGTTGGGAGGGGGCTAGGCAGATGATTTGTATCCGATCGAAATAGAAAAGGAATAACGTTATAGGTCAACGGGAAGTACCCTATGGGTTTCGATTCCCTTGCGAGTGTCATAATACGCGGCATAAACGCAACTTAACGCCCGTATCTTTTGATTGCGTTGACTAAGTTTGATGTTTTTACTGCTTTAAGGGATTGCAGCCCTGAGTATAATATGATATTCATTTCAACTTGATAACTCCACGCACTCCTGAGAAAAAGAGTCTTCAAACTCAAACTCAAAGCATCTATTTCAATTAAACCATTTATATTCTTCTTGACAATTCAAAAGTGTCTCTAAATGGTTTGGTGGTCAGTCAGAAAATATGAAGCTAGTTGCCCATTCCAAAGCGTAGATACCTATGGAGAAGAACGGGCAAGAAACTCCATGAACACTCTTTTAAATTATATTTTTACAAAAATATTAGTTACATCATTAATGTTGAATTTATAGTATGCGAGAAAGATGTAAAAAAGACGTACGCGTTAAAAGCGTCCAGAGGACAGCAAATAGTAACAAAACAATCCAAAAATAAATAAATTAAAAATAAGCCGACACACGGACAGACAGACGGACAACGAAGTGATCTTATAAGGGTTCCGTTTTTCCTTTTGAGGCACGGAACCCTAAAAACAAGTTACAACTCAAAATCGCGGTCAGTTTATGCCTTGCACGACGTATTCTAACACACATCACAGCCACACGGAGCGCCTCATCAAATCCACGCAATTTACTTAACCACACGAAGACTCGTAAGCACGCAATAAAAATGTGCAAATCATTGTTATTTTATCCCCAATTTTCGCTGAAACACTATTCTATTATGTAAGTGTTGTTTTTCCATCTAGCTCGGCGATAGCCATTGAGTGGTAGCATAATATTGATTAAGTATTCATGGGTTTGCTAAGAGAGCTGTACTATATCGACGGTGAATTGGAACCCACCTGACATTTTTCGAGAAATTCAGTGGGATGTATACAGGGTTATTGCTAAAACATTAACAACCTCTTAAGAGGTCATTGTACTCATCATTATGAACAACTTTTACTATGGGACCAAAGCTGACATCGCGAAAAAAAATCAGCTGTTCCCTACATTTGTGTTCGTATAACTCGTTATAATGAAGGGAACAGCTGATTTTGTTTCGCGATTTCTGGTCCATCATCAAATGACCCCCTCTCGCAGCTAGAGCGGGAGGAGTCATTTGATGATTTCCCATCCTCAAAAAAATAAAAAGCCGTCCCATACGTTTAGGTCAAGTAGGTTTAGAAGTTTTCTATAGGACAGTTGATAAATTTTTCGCGATTATGTTATTATGTTATACCACACCCTTAAAGAATGATGGGCGTTTTGGCCCGTATGTCCAGCCACGAGCAAAAGTATGTAGGTACCTACACTTGGTTTTCTTCAAAGGCGATTTTCTCCTTTATTTTTGAATGAAACTTTATATTAGTAGGAACATAGTATTTTCGAACCCATAGGTATATTTAAAGTGTCGTATTTCATCGTTGCAATCGTTATTTCGTGAAAAAATCGCAATTTAAAGTTGCCAAGTGTTGACATATTGGTGCTCGTGACTGTCCAATAAAAATCACATATACATCAAATGTGAAAGTTTATATCATAAGCATCAATTTTCATTATGAGCAAAAGGCTGTGAAAATTCTGGTTAAAGAGATATCAGACCTACAAGTACCATGTAAAGGTATTAATTTATGGCGCTAATGTTCACTGCAGTTTTCAATAATATTAGTTATTGACTCATAACATTGAGGGATACGGCTAAGTAATAACAGCCGCATGGTTCGACCGATCAGGTTAAGCTGCACTTGTCGTGGTCGATCCCTGGATGGGTGACCATTTTTACATACCAAAACCTCTCCATGCCTCGGAAAGCACGTTAAGCCGTTGGTCCCGGCTGTCATTCGTGGATCTCATTAGAACTCTATTGCTCATCAGGCCAGGCTCCATACAAAAATGCCCATCATTCTTTGGCTGATCTTTGAAAACTAACCCTGTATATCATACTACAAGCTACCTAAGAGCCGTACAAACAAAATACTGAAAACATATCACCATTCCTTCTAAAATCGTATTTTCCATTTACCTGCATCAAGTCAAAAAGAAAAACAAGTTGTTACTATTTGAATACAAAACCACTTTTCCAAGATATGTTGGAAAATACTGCAAAATATTCCGAGACGGAATTAATCTTTAGAAAACCTGCACTAAAGCATGTGTGTACCTACTAGCTTCTGCCCCGCGGCTTCGCCCGCGTGGAGGTCAGAAATTATCCAAACGGAAATGGACTATCGGGATATAAAATATCCTATGTGTTAATCCAGTTTGTAAATTATCTGTATGCCAAATTGCATCCATATCCGTTCAGCCGTTTTTGTGTGATTGAGTAACAAATATCCAAACATTATAATAGATCTAACTTTTACCAAAGGCTTCGCCCGAAAGATGTCGTAAATGATCCCAAGGGAGCATGCTACCAGGACAGCAACAAAAGCCTATGATACTGAGACTGTGAACGTTCTTAAAATAACGAGAACTGCCACTCTGGTCATACACGCACGCCGGTTGCGAGTAGGTTCTACGCACCTGACTTTTGTGAAGAGCATCACCAACTCTAACAATAGTTTTAAAATAACAGACTCTGCTTAAATTCCCATTTGAAATAAATTTGGCGAACTAAGTGATAAGTTTCCACTAAATTACTTAATAAAGTGACGACTTTCAAGTTACTACCTATGCTAATGACAGCTACCCCGCTCAAAGTTTATCTACAAGACTAACTACCCACATTCCACAACTGAATAAAATTAAACATGGACGACAGCAAAATGGCGGCTTATTAAAATATATAATTTCATTATAATACATGTGGACATACCCCTTTTCCGTTGTTTTTTCAACGTATAAAATCGTATGCACTCATTTTTATGGCTTAATTTTATCGCCGAACTTGTTGTTTATAGTAATGTGAGTATTTTATAGTAATATACCTAAGCATTGCCATACAACGTGGTAATGCCGCCAGTCTCTTGGGTACAGTCGCCAGCACATCAAGCTACCCGAAACTGTCAAATTTTCCCAATAAACTTTGAACATTACGGTTTAGCGATAAAGTTTGAAATCTATTAAAGAAATTTGACAGATTGTAGTAGTTTGATGTGCTGGCGTCTGTATGTATGTACATACGCGACTGGATTGATTGAGCAAGTATGTCATGTTCATATATACGAGTGCGAAGATAGTGTACACGCGCGACGATCGCTTTCGGTTAGGACGAGGCCTTACACGGAATTCAAGTACAAGAAAAGTCGTTTATATGTTCATCACTGCTGGACATAGGCCTCCCCCAAGCATCGTCAGTTCGACCAGTTTTGTTCAGTGGGCAGGGCACATAGCTCGCAGAACAGATGGCTATTGGGGCCGAAAGTTTCTGGAGGTGCGACCGCGTACCGGTAGACGTAAAACTTGGAAGGCCTCCCACAAGATGGACCGATAACCTGGTGAAGGCCGCAGGTTTTAGACATTTGTATCCTGCTTATGCGTATGAAGTTTCATTAAAATCGGTTCATTCATTTGTAAAAACAAGGGCTTTAAAGTTTTTATGAAATGCCGTACGGCGTAAACGCTCTTAATAAGCATTGTCTTATCATTTCCTGCACGCTGTTATTAACACTTCCTTAAGACATTCATAGTCCGTCACAAGTTAGAGAATTAGACGCCTCCAGTAAATAGGAACTAGACCATTTGAGGACATTCCGAGCCCATTAGATGGCTTACCTACGAGTTTACAACACAACATGCAGTAACACTAACCCTTGCACAAATCACAATACGTCTGATTTTCGATTGTCTTTTCACCTTTGTAACGATTGCCGAGTCAACAATTTTACATTTGCGTTTAATCCAATGATGTTTTAGTAGAATTAGTGAGGAGTTTCAAGTTTTGGAGACGCTGTTAGTAAGTTTGTGCCGTCAATGCCATTTAGATGATATCGGAAATATCCGTTTTGTTATCGCATTTCTAACCTAGTTCTGTTTATTTACTAGATTTAGCCTGAGGCTTCGCGTTTCGTAATTACACTGATATAGCTGATAAGGGAAATCACTTCATTGGCAGTGTTGTTCAGTAGAACAGTACTTAGAACTATGTGTGTCTCGTTATTATCAGCCATATTCAACTGAACTCAAAGCATTTATTTCAATTAAACCATTTACAGGCACTTTTGAACTGTCAAGATGTCGGTCAGTCAGAAAATATGAAGCTAGTTACCCATTCCAAAGCGTAGGTACCTATGGAGAAGAACGGGCGAGAAACTCTATGGACACTCTTTTAAGTTATATTTTTACAAAAATATTAGTTAGGTACGGACGCCAGCACATCAACCTACTACAATCTGTCAGATTTCTTTAATAGATTTTCGACTTTATTACTAAAGCATAAGGTTCAAGGTTGATTGGGAAAATCTGACAGTTTCGGGTAGGTTGACCTGCTGGCGTCTGTACATCATTAATGTTGAATTTATAATTATACTAGCAGTGCCCCGCGGTTTCACCCGCATAAGTTTCGATCCCGTGGAAATATCGGGCTAAAAAGTAACCTATATGTTAATCCAGGGTGTCAGCTACCTCCATACCAAATTTTATCAAAATTGGTCCAGCCGTTTGAGCGTGAAGAAGTAACAAACATATAAACACATACACACACAAACTTTCGCCTTTATAATATAAGTGTGATGTGAGAACGATGTAAAAAGACGTACCTACGCGTTAAAAGCGTCCAGAGTACAGCAAATAGTAACAAAAAAATCCAAAAATAAATTAATTCAAAATAAGCCGAGGCAGCTAAGTGATGACCAGCCCCAACTGACGGGCCCGTTCACGAACATGACGCACAGATTATTTTAATTACTGTGGCCGTAGTGTGGGCAGTGTTGGTTATTGCGCAATAAGAAAAACCGTTTTCAGTTCAAATCAGATTATAATTTCACGAACAAATGAATCATACTAGCAAATCACACGTAGTAGGTACACGATACAACCAGACATGGCACGCGGGACAGTTTCTGAGCACATGTTGTTCGTACGATGTCCAATGCCCAAGCTCCACATCGTTCTGTCGCGCTGTCGTCGACCCCCCACGAACTCAGGCTAGACTCTGTCAAGCGCCACCAGATGGCGCTAGCGATAGCGTTCCGAATAGTCAAACAAATGATCGGATGCGACATAAACATATACATTATAGGTACCTAAATACAACTAAGGTCGATATATTTGTTAGTAAATATTTTCATTTGGAGGCTCTAAGTGACAATATTAACTAACAGATATCCCACACACCCATCCACCCATAGCGTCTGCCAGAGTTTAACTACCCAATTTAAAATAATCCTGTATATCCCAAGATAGATTTTCGGATATCTCGAGCCCTCAGACTATATAAAGAGAGATATAAAAAGCGTTATGAAACTATTGGAACGTTTCCAAATGTTTTTTTACACCTTACACTGATGTAATACAACACATAGTTCAGTGTTATTATCAAAATAGTAGTAATATTGAGAAACTAGCTGTTGCCTGCGGCTTCGTCTGCGATCCAGGATGAATACTAGCCTATGTCTATCACCTAGCAATCTATCAAATTTCATAACGGGATAAAAAGTAGCCTATCTGTTAATCCTGGTTATAAACTATCTGTGTGCCAAATTTCATCCAAATCCGTTCAGCCGTTTGTGCGTGAAGAGGAAACAAACATATAAACACACACTCTCACAAACTTTCGTCTTTATAATATTAGTGTGATACTAGCAGCGCCCCGCGGTTTCACCCGCGTAAGTGTCGATCACGTTGGAATGTCGGGATAAAAAGTATCCTATGTCCTTCCCCGGGACTCAAACTATCTCTATATCAAATTTCATCTACATCGGTTCAGCGGTTTAAGCGTGAAGAGGTAACAGACAAACACTTTCGCATTTGTAATATTAGTATGGATATAAGATTAGAACAGGTTAGGTTATCAAAACAGCAAAATATTTATTTGACAGTAACTTTGCGCCGTTGCCAACTTTCTGAATGCATCATTAAGAAGAAGTAACAAGATAATGTTATCGTCTTCATCAAGTCTGGATTTGTGTCCATTTCATGGCAAATTTGACGGCACGGTTGGCGCAGTGGTTAAGCGATTGACTGCTGCACTGCGTGTCGCGGGTTCGATTCCCGCACGGAACAAATATTTGTATGACCTACAAGTAGTTGCTCCGGGTCTGGCTGTTTGTGTATGTGAGTTTAAATGTTTGTAAACGCACCCACAATACAGGAGAAATTCCTAGTGTGAGGCAACGTTTAAAAAAAATAATAATAAAAAAATGAGGGCGCTACCTACCTCGAAAATCTAATGTAATCCTCGAAAACCTACTAAGCGAGCGAAAGTGACGCAATTACTTTTGAAACGCAAAAGAAGAGTGATGGCTATAATTTGCGTGCGCTCGGAATAAAACGACGTATGGGCCAAAACAAATTTACTTACTCCTTTTTAACAAAATAAATGAATTAAATCTAAAACTAGATACCTTGAGTAAACTGTGATATGATAATTATCTATGTTTTAAATTCCATTGAATAACTCTTAAACGTTACGCCGCGCGCCGTGATGTCGAAAAAAGTAAAAAAATAGATCAATAACTTTGCAATTTTTTAATATCGAGAAAAATTCATTGAATCTGGTATTCCTTTTACATGATACTAGAACAAAGAGTCAATAAACATTTAAGTACCAAAATGTTAAATCCCTATTCAAGTTACACGAAATAGAAAAACCAAATTTTTTCAATTTAACACCATAGATGAGACTTGAAACATAACTGGCAATATGTGGGTATGATATAGCATACGTAGAACAACTCTGCCTAATCCGTCGTGGAAACTAGGCGTGATGATATGTTTCATTAAACTTCAACACCAATTATCACCGTTATAAACCAATGGTTTTCTGTCAAGTCCCAATATTTATGAAAAGTTTTCATCAAAGAACAATTTTAAAAAAATCTCCCATCATCATCTGCCTAGCCTTTTCCCAACTATGTTGGGGTCGGCTTCCAATCTAACCGGATGCAGCTGAATAGTATTATTTTACATGGAGCGACTGCCTATCTGACCTCCACAACCCAGTTACTGGGTAATACGCCTTGGTAAGACTGGTTGTCAGATTTTCGGGTTTCTTGTCAAAGACCCAAGAATGACAGTCGGGACGGGACCAACGGCTTAACGTGCTTTTTCTGTATAGGTATGTAAAGATGGTCACCCATCCACGAACCAACCACGGCGCGGTGCTTAACCTGACCGATCAACCCGTGCGGCTGTTATTACTTAGCCACAAGCAATCAACTCAAATATAAGAGAGTTTAATACCGGTCTCTATTGCCAACAAAAATGCAATCGCGTGCCGATTATCAGCACTAAGAGGAACATTAAACTTTGTAGTAAACTATCTAAGTGCTATCTCTCACGAACTAGTTTTCAGGACTTAAATATCAACGGTTGCGACAGCACGTCTGAAAAGTTTATGTTTGTGATGTCATACTTTTGTTTTAAAGGCGAGCGTACTATTAGAGAGCAGTGGTGGCCCAGTTGTAACGGCCGCGACTTACGATCGTGGGTTCGAAACCAGCCAGGCACTTTTTTAAATTAATTCATCACCACTGCTCTCAAAACGGTGAAGGAAAACATCGTGAGGAAACCGGCATGTCCTAAAAACAAAAATTCAAAGATATGTGACATCTACCGCACTGGGCCCGGTGATGGATTATGGTCTTCTCAGAGAGGAGGCCTGTATCCCAGCAGTAGGGACTTTAAAGGCTGATTGTACTGTACCTACATAAAAAACCACAGAACACGGAAGTGCCACGTCAGCAGCGTTTAGAGACGGCAGTAGGTGTAGCGGTATCTACAAAAAACGCCAAATGCGCACGAAAAATCCTGCATCTCGCAAGCAGAGTTTACCGCGCAACTAGCATTTAAACGGCCCGTCATGAATCATCGGGCAGTTGCCCGCCAGACACATCACCCGTCTGGTCGGCGGATCCCCCTTTTCTATGGAGTATGAGTGAACTTTACACCCTGTTCCTCATACCTCTAAGTACATACACACGAGCGGTACGCGTCAACGCGTGCAGAGGCAACTGCAGCCGTCCTCACGTCAACGGCTGCCGTCCTCACGTCAACGGCTGCCGTTGACGACGTGCCGCTCGTGTAATAATATTAAAGACAACGTACCGCTCGTGTATTTGCGTACGGCGCTCAAACAGACGAGCGACACGACGACGACAGCTACAACCACTCGTTAGTCTGTGTGCACTTTAGGGTGCGGTCAGATTGGAGGTATTAACTAGAAGCAATTTAATAGTTCAAAAGAGCTGCAATTTGATTTACGAGGTTAGAGCGAATTGGTACTAAAATTGCTAACTAATTGTTAGTTAGTATATTGCTCTTAATATAATAGATATACCTAAAGCTCTCTATTTGACCATTTGGAGGGGCTTGTGGCTAAGAAATAACAGACGCACGGTTCGATCGATCAGGTTAAGCTACGCTTGCCGCGGTTGGTCCGTGGATGGGTGACCATCTTTACATACCAAGATCTCTCCGTGCCTTGGAAAGCACGTTAAGCTGTTGGTCCCGGCTGCCATTAATAAATCTTTGACAGTCGTTACGGGTCGTCAGAAGCCCGAAAGTCTGACAACCAGTCTTACCAAGGGGTATCGTATTACCCAATAACTTGGTTATAGAGGTCAGATCGGCAGTCGCTCCATGTAAAATACTGGTATTCAGCTGCATCTGGTTATACTGGAAGCCGACCCCAACATAGTTGGGAAAAGGCTAGGAAGATGATGACCTCTGATGATGAGCTCTCAATTTAACAGCACCCCTTACCTTTGGGTTTTGGGTTATTTACCCCTTCGAACAATAATGGTACCTAGTACCTACCAAAATAGTTAGAAATCGAGAATTTCTATATTCTATCAAAGCCTTGCTAAGTTTTGCTAATGAGAACAAAATTATCCAGATGTATAAATAAATAATAATCAAAATGTTACGTACAGACGCCGGCACATCAAGCTACTACCATATGTCAAATTTCTTTATTAGATTTTTAACTGTATCGCTAAAGTATAAGGATCAAATTTGATTGGGAAAATTTTACAGTTTGGCCTAGCATCTATACATAAGGCATATTTCGCAAATGTTTTCATTAGCACTGCAAAGCGCAAAGTGCAAAACGCAAAACATGAGAACTAAAACACCTAAAAACGCACATCAAAAACTCGTATATCTCAAGTGCTACTACGAGCTGTATTCACAGACCGTAAACAAAATATCAAATGTATGAAAATTTCACATTTCCCTGCGGAAATGTACGGACCGAATGGGGGAATAAAATCCTTTGAAAATGGCCTTCCTACCCTACTTTTGCTATCTGATTTCGGTATAGGCCTGACACGAACTACATGGCTACAGAAGGCCGACTCCATATAATCCACCTACTACACGTGCAGCCAGACTGTAAGCGCACTCACGACCGGCATTTCTTTGAGATCTCCGCGCGTATATGTGTGCGTGCGCCTGTTCTCGCTTGCTGTATAGATTCGACCTTCTGTACTATTCTGTGGTACTGGAAGCTCGAAATGCTTTAACATTCACCGTCGAGTTTGCGTAACTGTAGCGGTATCTACAATGCCACATGCGATCTACGCATCATTCTGACGTCACGCAAAATCCTGCATCTCACAAGCAGAGTTTACCGCGCAAATAGCATATATACACAACGGCCCAAAGTGAATCAGTGGGAAGTTGTCCGGCAGACACAAAACTCGTCTGATCGGAGGATCCTCCCTTTTCTATGGAGAATGAGTGAATTTTACACCCTGTTCCTCATATTTCTATATGTCTATGTAGATTGGTTAGCCGTATGAGCAGTTTTTGATCGAAATTATTTCTATGCTTGATTTGCTTTCGGGTCGAGCAGAATCACCTAGGGAACATGGTGTTCAAATGTTGAGACCTCGTCTTTATATCATTTGGGACCATTTGCCGTAAGGGCATTTCATGTTACATGTAAGTAAAAAGGTATGATTCAGGTATGATTTTCATTTCCATATCCACGATTTCTGGTAGGTTGGCATATTTGTTCATTTATTTATAGGAGAACCAACAGCATATTATGTATGTATGTATATGCGACACAGAGCCAATTACAGGTTCGGTTCGGTAAAAAATGCAAAAAAAAAAGTTAATGATTGATGATGTAATAAAATATTCGTGTCAAATTGCCTACCCCAAGTCCTTCCAAGAACTCCTTTCCCGCGCCACCTCAAACCAACCCTCGCGGTACGCGTCCAGGTGGTTTCGCTACTCGCTTTAAAAAAAAGGGCAATTGCCTTATGTAATTTTATTTCTAGCATGACCTCTCCAGTTCCGCTAATGAGACACACTTAATTTTGTATCGTATCGTACTACATAGGGCACGCGCGGGGCTTAACACGCCATTTTTCGACACGGCTATAAAATTACTCGGAGCAGTCGTGGCCAAGTGGTGGCGGCCGTGACTTACGAGTTGTAGGCCGTAGGTTCGAACCCAGACAGGCGCTCTACTTTGTGTAAATTATATCATCACCACTGCTCTCAAAACGGTGAAGGAAAACATCGTGAGGAAACCGGCATGTCCTAGAACCAGAAATTCGAAGACATGTGACATCTACCAGCCCGCACTGGGCCCGCGTGGTGGATTATGACCCCTCTCACAGAGAGGAGGCCCATGTCCCAGCAGTGGGAATATTATAGGCTGATTATGGAACGTACCCAATACCGTATTTACCAAACCAAGTTGACCTAACCCTCAAAAACGCAAGAAGGTACACTTTATCAAGTAGCCCTTATAATGATATACTGCCGAACGTCACGCTATCCTCTTAACCCGTAACCGCTAAGTAATAGTGATGCCAGTAAATAGCTTGCAAGCATGTGTACCTAACACACTAGCTCAAGCTACTTACAAGCTATCGCTCGAGCGCTGCGATGGCACTCCACTTCGAGTTTAGCATAACAAATTGCGTTCAGGCTAAGTTCCATAATTAATGTCGGCGGGTGATAGTAAAACGGTAGCAGATGCAGGGTTATCGAAGCCGAGACTTGGCTAAGCATTTTAGGGCGCATTCTATCAAACTTTTATACCTAGAATAAGTCTTGTCCTGAGAATAAATTTTGAATTTTTGACAGTTTTTCCATACTACAACTGTCAGACGTCCATTTTATTCCACGAATAAAAGATGTCTGACTTGGAAAAATGAGCCCTAAGTTGGGTTACGTCAACATTAACATCGTCCTGACTCAGTGGCATACCGCTTGTGGCTAGAAAGGAAGTGGTTTTTTCCTGAAGGCATACATCAGTGGTTAGTTTAATTTTTGTTGCAACTCACATTGTTAGTCATTTAATTAAAGCAACATTTTTACACACAATATTTTTATTTGTATTTTTATTTTTTTCAGCTAGTTATTTAGGTATGTAGGTTTTTTTTTGGTAGCCGTCGCTCAAGCGCTGCGATGGCACTCCACTTCGAGTTTAGCATAAAAAAATCCGTTCAGGCTAAATTCCATACTGAATGTCGGCGGGATAAAGTAACTAGCAGCGGCGGGCGGTTACCGAAGTAGATACTTCGATAACCTTACATCTGCTACCCGAGACTCTGCTATGCAATTTAGTAAGGTTAGGGTAATGTCAAAATTCAGCTCAGTCGCACAAACCTGTCGTTAGCTAAGTGGTGAATATTTTGTGTCCTGAAGCCAATAATTTTAGCAGTGACCAGTTTAGTAATTGCAACTCATAGATTTAAATAGTTAGATTCGCCCGACCACGTCAAAATAAGGTCACGTTTCTGTTTCGTTCACAATGACATTTGAATAGTATTGTCTCGCTCACCCCGTATTTACCGTTCCATGTGTGCATGCGTGTGCTCACTCTGCTCAGTATGGACACTTTTTTGCGTGACCTAATTACGCCGAGGGCAAATCTAAAGATTTCAATCTTTGTAGCAATTCACATTGCTAGTACCTTTTGCTTTAATTTAAGGCGAATGCCCAAAAAGGATTAAAATTAATGTTGCCGTTAAAAAATTCTACTGTTTTTAAGCAAACGTAGATAATGTCAAACAAGGCTCTGGTACAGTTGGCCCATAGTCTTTAAGATAAGCCTATTGGTCCCCTGATAGAAATTAGTCCCTGCGATGATACCCAGAAGAGCGGTTAATAACGTCTTACAGATTAAATATATTAGGATAGATGGTCAACCACTTGAGAGTTGCAATTCTTTCTACCTCGTTAATATATTAAAAGATATTTTGTTCTTCGTTAATGCTACGAATTCTAAAAGTTAATAATAGCAAATACCGGTCAGTGGGTTGTCTTAGGACCATTCAAACATTTCGCTGTTTTGATAAATTAATTAATATCACCAAATTTATCAGTAGCTGTCAAAACGGTGAAGGAAAAGATCGTGAGGAAGCATGCATGTGCAGCATGCCCCAGGACTAAGAATTCGAAGACATGTGAAATCTACCAACCCACCCGCACTGGGCCCGCGTGGTAGACTACAGCCCACTTCCCCTCATAGAGAGGAGGCCTGTGTCCCAGCAGTGGGAACATTACAGGCTGATTATGCTACTAAATAAAATTAAAAAAATAAGAATGAAAAATAGTTGATTCTGCACCAATAAAACGCACATCACAAAAATTTGGTATACACATATATATTAAAGATGGCAGGAGTGGAGGGAGACCTTTGCTCAGGAGTGGGACAAGGTAAAAGCCCAGTATTCGAAAGAAAAATTTAAAATTACTCAGATAGTTTAAAGTTATATAAACGTCTAGACATATAAAAAAAAAAATGATTTAAAAGTAATGTAGGACTCAGTCTTATCTCGTACACTGAAAACATGTACCCAAACCACTTTATGAAAATAGATACACTTAGAGCTTACAACCATATTCACCTGAGTGCCAATGACGGTAAATTACCGGATACAATACATTATACACTCTCCCCCACTTTGAACATTAAAAGTTATAGGATCCACGTATGGTTTGTGCTATGAAAGCGTGTTCTTAGTTACGGACAATGGGTAATAGTACCCAGTGGGTAGTAGTGACAGAGGGTAAAAGTATCCAGTGGGTAGTAGTGACAGTGGGTAGTTACCCTTTAGCAGGTAATTAATAATAATACAGCATATTATTGTCCCACTGCTTCTCCTATAGAGGAGGCACGAGCATTGATCACCACGCTTGCTTAAGTCGAGTTAGCGATTTCAGATTTATAAACGGTTATTTTTAAATTCTGCAAACGCGATGGGTATCAATATCTAAACACGACAAAACATAAGAAAACAGTTTTTCGCATCCACGCGCATTTCTCGCCCATCACGTCTGCGAAGTTTATACAAAAAAAAACAGATTTTTAAACTGTTATTTTAAAAGACTACAATAAATGCGGTCGATGATGCCACAAAAAAATATCATCATATTATTTTATTTTTGTTTCATCATGTTTTGATACCGCGTCTGCGGAGTTTAGTTATCCAATTTAAAATAACCCATTGACTAAGTATAATTCCAAGTTTCCTCACGATGTGATTAGCAGGTAAAGGGTTGGGGTTGCGTCTGTGTGTGTGCAGACATAGCTGTAAAATTTTCCCAATCAACTTTAAACCTTATGCTTTAGCAATAAAGTTGAAAATCTATTAAAGAAATTTTACAGATTGTAGTAGCTTGATGTGCTGGCGTCTGTACGAATATCTCCCGGGCCCCCGACTCATGGTACTGGAAGGCGCCGTGGAGTTTTAGTCGGTAAGAGTCTGACATAACCCTCAGTTCTTCCCTGACGGAGGGTATCCATGAGGATTTTCTCACGAAAAAAAAAATGGTAAAGTCTTGATTGGATTGGGTTATAATTACCCAGTTAGCTTAACAATATTGAGCGTATTTTTTTACCCTTAAAAAGTAAATTATTTTCCATTTTAGCACCTGTTAGCTAGGAATTCTCTAATTTCCGGAACATGGGCCAACAAATCAAAGTCTTTAATTAAGAATTCTCAGCGAATGCTGGCATAATTACCAAACGCGCGGCTTTAATTGTACGACACGTTCCACATTGAGTTGGGTACACACACTCATCACGCTTGTGTACCCCGACGGGTTCGGCAGGGCTTCATAATACAGGAGGGGGGGGGGGGGGTGTTCATAATACAGGGATAAATTAAATTTGCCCGCGAAACCCAGCAGACGTAATGGATATCGACATCTTAAGGGGCTTACAGGACCTAAACGCAAAAAAGGCAACTTTTAGAAAGAATAAAAGTATATGATCGACTACTGTAAACAAAATCAGAAAAATATATGATATTCTTCAGGGTATTGCTAGGTAGATAGTGTGTTATATACATAATACAACTAATTTGATACGATAGAAAAAAATCATGAAAAGTCAGATTTTTTGTCAGATTGTTCTACAAGGAACATACTAAAACACCAGTGCAGTGTTTTAATTTTTTTGTCCAAATAATATTTTTTTTGTAATTAAATAATTGCTTCATATTTTGCAATAAATTAACAGTGTTGTGTCATCGCGCTTCTCTTTCTTTTCTATGCAGTCCGACAGTGACCGCGCTAGTCATGTAAGACCCTTAACTTGATAAAACAAAAAATATATCTATTAATTTCTGGGCCCGCGTGGTGGATTACGGCCCACTCTCTCTCACTGAGAGGAGGCCTGTGTTCCAGTAGTGGGCACATTATAGGCTGATTTTGATGTAGAGTTGGGCAGACGTGGACCTGTATAGCTATTCACAACCAGCCCACAGGCTATCGCATTGAAAATGACACATTTGGATTACCTGATTTGCCCCCGACAGCAAGCAGCTGTCGGAAGGCTAGCAGTCGTCGGTTTGATCCAAACTAACAAAATTTTCAGGATTTGGACCTGTGAACAGCGTTTAGAGGACTTCTACGATAACACTGATTGATGTTCGACACGGTACGATAGCGTATCGAATGGTTGTGAATGCTGGACCTATAGAAAACCCACATTTCATCCGTTATCTTTAAGTCCCATGTAACAAGGGGCGAGGCTACTGCAATCAACCGGGCTGCCTCCGGTTCCAGACATAACACACGTCTGGTCGGAGAATCCTCCCTTTTTCATAGAGTATGAGTGGACTTTACACCCTACTCCTCATACCTATAAACATACAAAAAAATCAAATATTTTATTCATATAATACTAGTTTATATAGTAGACAATGAATATTCCACATACACAAGTCAGTTTCAAGCACCTATTTTCTCAGTTTCCTTGCTCCGTAACTGAGTACCTACTCTAAGTATCATGTCGCACAAACGAGGCCCTTATTAGACTGTTTGTATATCACCGCGACGTGATCACGTGTCCCGAAGAGGTGCGTACGTTTATAGCTTGCAGAATTGCTGCTTATAAAAAGCGATCTTGAGAAGAGCTCTGACACAAATTAGGTCTTAAGTATGTAAAATATGTGTTGGTTACGAGGTTTTTATTTTCGGAGGAGCAGCCTAGTAAAATAATCATACTTTATAGAGGCCTTCGACCAGGAGAGGGTTTCTAAAGCTCTGCTTGTAAACCGGCCGAAAGTGCAGTATGCCGTGCCAAGGTTGCTGATGAGGCTAAGGGTGATGATCAGATGCGCGGTCGCTGCATGCTGGTGGTCAGGATACCCGTTGAAGCCGTGGATGCTGGCTGGCTGGGTGACTCGCCGCTCTACAGCTTGCGGGAGTGATGATGATGACGTCACGCTCGAGTAGGTGCACGAAGGCTGCGCTGACGTTCATGTTCGGGGTCACCAGTATAGAGGTATGAGGAACAGGGTGTAAAGTTCACTCAAACTCCATAGAAAAGGGAGGATCCTCCGACCAGACGGGTGTTGTGTCGGCCGTTGTATCTATGCTAGTTGCGCGGTAAACTCTGCTTGCGAGATGCAGGATTTTGCGCGACGTCAGTATGACGCGTTGTTCTCATGTGGCGTTGTAGATACCGCTACAACTTTTAGGAATACCTACTAAGTCACCAAACGACGTGATCCGGCAGAGAACCAAATAGTACCGAGCTGATGTGGCAATTAGCCAGTCATATTAGCCGTAGAGCCAATAACCGTTGGTTTGTCTTGAGACTGAATCGACAAACGTAAGGTGGGACGCCCTCAGGCTAAGTGGAGCGACGATCTTCACAGAGTGGCTGGTAGCAGCTGGGTGAGAGTTGCCGGCAATTGAGATGAATGGCGTGCGATTGAAGAGGCCTGTGTCCAACAGTGGACTCATATAGCCTGATGATGATGACGAAGTCGGCAATACAAAGTCTCTTCGAGTAGTGACACCTGAATCCAGGTACGTCCGAGTACCCTGGTTAGTCAGCACCACTACTAAATGACTGACTGGCCAAATATAGTTTGTTCGTGGCTTGAACTATTAACATAAAAGTTCGTGCTATTACGACAGAAGAATGTCTTTTCTTTATCAGAAGAAACTATGGCCAACAATGGACCATTAAAGGCTGATAATTGGGGTGTTGGTGTCCTTGCTCCATTTTCCTCCACCGAAAAGATAACCTAACACCTAATTTATGGTAACGTTCTGATTAGATTCCAAGGGTAAAACGGCTGTGAACATTCCAATGTAATTTATACAGATTATATTGTAACAGGGTGGAGTCGCGGTACCACGGCGCGGTAGCATTACACTTACGTTGCGGATTAAATTGTATATTATATGGCTTCCCTGAAGAGTGGGGAGTCAAACACGCCGCGGCGTGTAAAATCAATCTCTGCTACATGTGGAATTTTAAAATACCGATGTATGCTCAGGTATGGTTTGTTCCAAAAGTATCTCAAGAAAAGGTAAACAAATGAATCAGACAACGTATCTGTGGATGCCAGTTTGTAGTGTCACTGTCAAATTTATTGTCTTGTTTTGTTTAAATACTTGAACCCGAAATTCGAATTTTAAATCACCTTAACCTTTTGACCACCATACGTCAAAAAATCAAAAACGTGCCCTCGGCGTCAAAGTCTGTCATGTAGTCGAACCGTGGCGTGCTGGGCACATTTTGGTTTTTCATCTATACATGACTGTGGCGGTCAAAGGGTCAAAAGAGAGGTTACTTTTTAACCTCAATTTTTGTCGATGATTTTTCAATAACAATTCAATAATCCGCCTCGTTGTATTTGAAAATTTTCCCCTGTAAAAAGTTATACAAAGTTCGAATAAAAATGGATATTAGTTAGAGCAAGGTCTGGTGAGTACGGTGGATGACGGAGAGTTTCCAGTGTAACTCCTATAGTTTTGAGACGGCCGGTTGTGCGGTGCTTCGACGCGATTTTGTTGTTGTTGTTCAGTAAGTTCATACGATACCCACTTTCCGAGCTTTTTTGACTTTCCAATTTGAAGTACCTAAGTAACTATGTAACAACTAAATTCAAAATTCAATGTGTGGTATTTAGATGATGGAACATTGGGAGGTGACGTGGATACCGTTTTAAAAGATTTTCAATTCCTTAAGCAGCAGTTCCAATCTATCGGCCTTGACCTCAACAACTCAAAATGTGAAATTTACATTTGTGACAATACTGACAGACAATCAACTATACAGAAATTCAATTTAATAGCCCCAGACATCAAAGTTTTGGAAAAAAGTTCATTGCACCTCCTAGGTTCCCCAATTTTAGAAGACAGTTTTTCACCATTCGTCGACGAAAAAATTAAACATTTTAACGATATTTCGGATAGGCTTTCTAAAATTAATTTACATTCGGCTTTCACCCTTATCAGATATTGTTGTTTCGGTCCAAATTTTATGTATTTTCTCCGCTCTTCCTCTTTATGGAAGCAGCCACATCTTTTGGACAAAATTGACCATATTATTCGCAGTACTCTTACATCCATTTTAAATGTGGCTTTGGACGACCGCGCGTGGCTGCAAGCCTCACTACCCATTCGTTTTGGTGGGCTCGGCGTCCGCAAAATTTCTAGCGTAAGCCTACCGGCGTTCCTATCCTCGGTCCACAGCACAGAAAAGTTAACCACACGAATTTTGATTCCTGCTCAGGTTGACTCTGAAGTGCCGTGTTTGACCGATGCAGTGAGCGCCTGGAAAATGGCTTGCCCGGACACGGTTCAGCCCGAGAACCCGTCTTCCCAGAGACAGTGGGATGAGCCGCTCTGCAGGTTGGTACGGAATAAACTTATTAATACGTCCACCAATACTGCTGAGCGAGCCCGCCTGCTGGCTGTGGGTGAATGGGAGTCGGGCCTCTGGCTTCAGGCGCTACCGTCACCCAACATAGGCACTATGCTGGATGACACCACATTCCGGCTCGCTACATGTTTGCGTCTGGGTGCTCCTTGCGGAGCTCCACATCGCTGTCAATGCGGTGAAGCAGTCGACTGCCTCGGACACCATGGCCTATCCTGCAGCAAGAGCGCTGGTCGGATGGCACGGCACGCCAGCATTAACGACATCATCCGTCGGGCTCTTGTCACCGCCGGGGTGCCAGCTGTTTTAGAACCCAATGGCTTGGCACGCGACGATGGGAAGAGGCCAGATGGAATGACCATAATGCCTTGGAAGTTGGGTAGGCCTTTGGTGTGGGATGCTACCTGTGTCGACACCCTCGCGCCATCCCATCTTCCTAGCACGGTGGGCTGTGCTGGGGCGGCTGCTGCAGGAGCAGAAAACCTCAAACGGCGCAAATATAACAACCTTATTGGGAGCTATATGTTTGAGCCGTTTGGGGTTGAAACACTAGGGCCTTGGGGTCCGAGTGCTCATCAAATATATCGGGACATCCCATATATACCAGACCAGAGGGCTGGCCTATTTTTAGCCCAAAGAATAAGCATTGCCATCCAACGTGGTAATGCTGCCAGCCTTTTGGGCACTTATGCCATTGACAGCGATGCGGACGAATTTTTTGATGCCCAATGAGCTCCTCTCTTTTTCTTTTCCCTTCTTTTTTTTATATACTTGTATATACTATATAATATGTATATTTTAGAGTTAAATTGTAAGATAATTAGGTATTAATAAAAATATGGTAACTATGTAGTTACTTGTCAATTCCTCCCCATACGAAACTACCATTTGGAAGAATCGATTTTACTTGTAAATGACCTTCAAAAGTGCATACTTGAAATACATTATTTGACTTTAAAAGTTTTTAAGTTGCCGACGTTAACCCAATCCTACAAATATTATTATTATGTTATTAGGCTGAGTTGAACAAAGTGATCTTTCAAAATCCAAATTCTGTGATTCGGTTGAAACCAATTTTCTTGGAAATCAATACAAACCATCGAATGTAGGTGCCGTCGCGTGCTTCACGGCTTATCCCTAAACAGCTAGTTTTTATTGCGTTGGGCCAAGGTGACGTCGTAATCGAACTAATTAACTACTAGAAAATATTTTATAGACTTTACGAGGTTTTAATAAACAGGATAATTCTGAGTTTTGTTTTTCCTTCTCTTTTTAAGTTGTGTGTTTGTTCTTTGGTCTTTTTAGTAGTCATATAGGATCAATCGCGTGTCTGTCTGTCCGTTCGTCTGTCACAGCCAATTTGCTCCGAACCTAACAGACCGATTAAGTTGAAATTTGGTAAACATATGAATCTCTGTGACGTGTAACGTAAATAATGGAATGTATGGGAGAATACATTTTTCAACTACAGTGTTAAGTTTGTTCTTGGGATAAATTCATTCCAACTACGGAACCCTTCATTGTGCGTGGTCCGACACGCACTTGTCTGGTTTTTTTTCTTTGCTTTGGTCTTTGTCCTGCAGTGCAGCAGTTTTAACAAAGAATGACGTCTTTAATATTCCTCAAAGTTCCCCAACCAGAATGCATGAGCATTTCCATAAAAATTCAAAATATTTTAGATCCCTGGAATCCATGGTACAATAGTACTATAGTAGTATAGTACTTATTCAGATTAGTACCTAAGTAATAACTTAGGTACTAATCTGAATAAGTATGAAAGTAACTCTGTCAGTCGGTTTGTTTGTCTATCGGTTTTCTTTTCACGCCTTAACGGCTCACAGGAAGACCATGACCTGGGTTAGGACACAGAATACTTTTAATCCCGGTCTTGTACGTTCCCTTGGGATAATTTCCAACCTCCACACGGGCGAATCCGCGGGCAAAATCTAGTATTCCATAAACATACAATATACATTTTACGTGACGCATAATCAGAATTAAACTCCGCGCCCTCTAAATTTGAGTAATAGAGCAACTCATAATCCATTAAAACACTACCAAACAATGTAACAGTGATTTTATTCATAAAGTAAAAGTAAGTAAGTCAAGTAAAGTAAGTAAATAAATAAATAAAATACCTGGTATAAATAACAGTGATTTTATTCATAAAATACCTGGTATAAATAACAGTTATTTTATTCATAAAGTACTTACCTAGTATAAATACCTAACAGAGGAGTATTCGCTGGAACTGATACTCGGAACAACTGTACTAGTTCGCATATCGCGCGGAGTTAACCGGTTAATCTCCTAAACCCATAAAAGTGCAGACTATCAAATGGAGCAACCATGTGGTACCTATAGATCGGCTCGGATAGAAAGAGGACTAGTTTTTTATATTGTAACTGGTATTTTGGTGGAATGGGAAGAAATCGTTCATCGATATTTTACATGGAGTGACTGCCTATCTGACCTCCACAACCCAGTTACTGGGTAATACGATACCGCTTGGTAAGACTGGTTGTCAGACTTTCTATTTCCTCGTTGGAAAAATCAGCTCTAAGAACATAGTATTTGTTTGACGCAACTCATTAGAGCAAAAAAAAAGTATCAACAAGCTCCCATAAATTGTGGGTTGGCTCATTTCGGCAGAACTAAGTCCACTTTATGTCAAGTTGATGTCACATCGACAATACAGCATTTTGCAATTTAGCAGCCAAGGTTAAGGTGTACAGAAAATCATAATAATATTTTCATGCTATTAAGAACCTGAAATTGCCAACCCATCTTGAGCGTGTGATCAATGCTCGTGCCTTTTCTGTATGAGAAGAGGTCTTTGCCCAGCAGTGGCACTCCGGGAGTGCCGACAGAAGTGAAAACAAAACACAAACGGAATACTTTGCCATCACTCACTGACATATCGGATACACATTAAAACCGAGTAGGTACATCCCGAGGACAGCCGAACACATTACCTGTCAACCTGTCATAAAGAGTAAACTTACATAATGTGGATAAGACAGAAATTAAAACAGAAGACGAACTTGCAGGGGATCGAGGAGGGGGTGGAGGGGGGTTTAGGGGATCAGACCCATAGCATAGTGATCAGACCGGAATAAATCGGTATTTTTTAATCGTCTTGTAAACAAAACACGCACGCTTGCAGGGGATTGAGAAGGGGGGGGGGGTGGAGGGGGGTTTAGGGGATCAGACCCATAGTGATCAGACCGGAATAAATCGGTAGTTTTTAATCGTCTTGTAAACAAAACACGCACGCTTGCAGGGGATTGAGAAGGGGGGGGGGTGGAGGGGGGTTTAGGGGATCAGACCCATAGTGATCAGACCGGAATAAATCGGTAGTTTTTAATCGTCTTGTAAACAAAACACGCACGCTTGCAGGGGATTGAGAAGAAGGGGGGGGTGGAGGGGGGTTTAGGGGATCAGACCGGAATAAATCGGTATTTTTTAATCGTCTTATAAACAAAACACGCGCGGTGTCGCTTACATTAGCAGTGGCGCGAGTTCAATGTTTGCGCGAGTTGACGGCACGGTTAGCGCAGTGGTTAAGCGATTGACTGCTGCGCTGCGTGTCGCGGGTTCGATTCCCGCACGGAACAAATATTTGTATGTCCTACAACTAGTTATCCTGGGTCTGGCTGTTTGTGTATGTGACTTTAAATGTTTGTAAACGCACCCACAATACAGGAGAAATTCCTAGTGTGGGGTAACGTTTTAATAAAGAAAAAAAAATGTTTTTTTGCCATCTCAGAAAATGCCCAACGCGTCTAAAGAAGTTTTCACTTCAATAATAGGCTGGTATTATAAGAACCTGATTGCAAACAAGTTAGCCAGCTATAGGTACCTACCAAAGAGTATTTCCCAAAGAGTTCTACCATCTTAGGCCAACACGTTAACGACTGGCAAACAGATCAACAAATAGTCGTACTATTATGAATATTAACAGCCCATGTAGAGCTTATCCTAACGACATGAACGTAGGGGCTGCCCGGATAAAAGCACCAACCTATAGATATACAGGCTGTCCGGATATAAGCATACCTATGCGGGCTGTCCGGATTTAGGTGCCATGCCATACATACCTTCGCTGTATTTGCTGTGTAACGGTGAAATGGAGTCTTGAAGATATTGGACGATGATTATATTCTGTATTTAAAGCTGTATTTAAACCCGAAAAGAGGTCATTGTACTCATCATTTTGAACAACTTTTTTTATGGGACCAAACTTGAAATCGCGAAAAAAAAATCAGCTGTTCCCTATAGTTTGACGAGATAGACGAAAATAAATCTAGGGAACAGCACTGCTCGCTATGAATATGATTTATTGCTATATGCTCATTGTGATTTAAAATTGTAGTGATCCAAATTTTTGGAACTGCTATAAAGTTATTATTGACTAATTCCACCTTTGACTTTAAAAAAAAAAAATCAAGTAATTCCTTAAGAGTACCTGATTTTTTATTAATTTCAAATCATAATGTGGCATCACAGCTGAAATGGAAAAATGACAACTTAATTTGGGGGCCACTGTAAGTAATAATAATAATAATTTATTTCCATAAGCAGGTAATGTAGAGCAGTGGTGCCCAAGTGGTAACGACCGCGACTTACGAGTTGTAAGGTCGTAGGTTCGAACCCTACCAGGCGCTTTACTTTGTGTAAATTATTTCATCACCACTGCTCTCAAAACGATGAAGGAAAACATCGTGAGGAAACCGGCATGTCCTAGAACCAAAAATTCGAAGACATGTGACATCTGCCAATCCGCACTGGGCCCGCGAGGTGCCTCTCACCGAGAGGAGGCCAGTGTCCCAGTAGTGGGAACATTATAGGCTGATTATGGTAAGTAGGTAATGTACAGAGTAGGTATGCGCAGCATTTACAGCGTAGGACTTACAAATGCACAGAGATTTGATCAATGGCCCCCATACTAGGTGGAACCTTACCATCAGGCGTGATCGGGGTCAAGAGCGGGCCCATTTAGTAATAAAAAAAAAAAATAAAAAAAGAAAAACCTGTGTTACAGGGGTCGTCCATCCGTCCATTAGACAGATTACAGGTAAGTAAGTAGTAGTATTATTTAGGGGAGCCATTATGTGCTTATACCTAGTGTGAAAAAGGTGTTGGTGAGCAGCAGTCCTAAGTTTCAGAAAAGATTTTGTTTTTGTATGAATACTGGCAAATTATTACGTGTTTGTAACAATTAATTGAAGTAGAGTAGAGTCTACTCCAAAGACACTGTGATATAAAATTCCATATGTCGGTAAATGTACAGACGCCAGCACATCAAGCTACCCGAAACTGGCGCCGATTCTGTTTTTCATAAACTAAACTAAATTTAAGTTCCTGCATCTTTTTCTTTCTATTTCATTAAGAAAAGGACAGAAGATAAATATTAGTTTAGTCCTGTCAAATTAAGATACTCCATAGACAACTTTATTACTTTAGATAAGATTAAAAAATTGGCTACTAAAAATACGTCAATTTACGTCAGGCGCTGACTAATTTGACAGGACTAAACTAATATTTGTCTTCTGTCCTTGTCATAATGAAATAGAAAGAAAAAGATGCCTGAACTTAAATTTTGTTTAGTTTGTGAAAAACAAAATCGGCGCCATTGTCAAATTTTCCCAATCAACCCTGAACCTTATGCTTTAGCAATCAAGTTGAAAATGTATTAAAGAAATTTGACAGATTGTAGTAGCTTGATGTGCTGACGTCTGTACAAATAATTTACATTACCTTCGTCAATTAAATTGCCTTTTTGTTTGTGCAATTATCTCTAGTTTGCAATCGGGATATCTTTAAGATATTTTTGTTTTGTTAGCCTGTAGGTACTTGAACCAGACAAAGTCTCCACACAATGGGTGCCTGAAGATGGACGGCGGCGGCGGCGCCACCGAGGCCGACCCAGAAAGAGATGGCGAGATGACCTGGACGCGTACCGCGATAATGTTTACGCACTCTTAATACCAAGTTTTATGATAATAAAGTATCAGTATTATCGAGCTATTTTCACTGCTTAAGGGGCTTACATGACCTAAAGCGCGGTCACTGTCGGACTGCATAGAAAAAAAAGAGAAGCGCAATGACACAACACTGGTAATTTATTGCAAAATATGAAGCAAATATTTAATTATAAAAAATCTATTATTTGGACTAAAAAATTAAAACACTAGTATTTTAGTATGTTGCTTGAAGAATAATCTGATAAAAAATAAAATGATTATATGTATATTAGTATGGTTTTTATTGTAAAAAGAAAGTTTTTAAAGGTATCTTCATGATTTTTTTCTATCATATCAAATTAGTTATATTATGTTTTCAACACACTATCTACCTAGCATATATCCTGAAGAATATCATATATTTTTCTGATTTTGTTTACTGTAGTCGATCATATACTTACTTTTATTGTTTCTAAAACTTGCGTTTTTTGTGTTTAGGTCCTGTACAATATTGCGATTTTGCGATTTAATCTAACTAGCCTGTATTAAACCCACAAACAAGAAATTTTACGCGCACGAAGTCGCTAGAAGTTAGTAATTATTACACTACACTACACTACACATTACAATTATTACACTACACTACACTACACATTACACTAAAATATTAATGTTAGGTACTTAATTTAATGTTGTATTGTAGCTTAGCTCAAAATCTGTCGATCTAGGAAAAAAATAAAAAGGGTTGTTTTTGCAGTAATTCACAATATTTTTTTTTATAGGTACTAAAATGTGAACTCATTGGATCGTAATGTAAACGATAGACAATATTGTTGCCCTCCGAATAAGCTTTCTTATATCTCGGTAGGACCAAAAACGCTGAAAAAAACACGTTTGTTGTATGGGATTTATTTTATTCTATTTTTAGTATTTGTTGTTATAGCGGCAACAGAAATACATCATCTGTGAAAATATCATTTTTTATGAGATACAGCCTGGTGACAGACAGACAGACAAACGGACAGTGGAGTCTTAGTAATAGGGTCCCGTTTTTACCCTTTGGGTACAGAATATCTCAACAATAGAAAGCAAAATGGCTGCCAAATAGCGGGGAAGTGGATTGGACCCTAGTGTGTAGTGAATTTGTGTACTAGAATACTTGCTATAAAGTAGGTACACCTAGAATATCGCTATACAGGGTTATTTGTAAAACACCAGCAACCTCTTAAGAGGTCATTGTACTCATCATTATGAACAACTTTTACTATGGGACCAAACCTGAAATCGCGAAAAAAAAATCAGCTGTTCCCTACATTTATGTTCGTATAACTCGTCAAAATGTAGGGAACAGCTGATTTTTTTTTCGCGATTTTAGGTTTGGTCCCATAGTAAAAGTTGTTCATAATGATGAGTACAATGACCTCTTAAGAGGTTGCTGGTGTTTTACAAATAACCCTGTATAATATCGACCGGACAAATTAACCCAATGTCGTTGAGCAAACTTACATTCTTCAACTCATTCTTAGCGTTACCGCTAACCTAACACCATTTAAAATTCCAGCCACACCATGAACAAAAAAATTGTTTGAAAAGTAAACAAAAAAACTAGGTTTTGGAACGCGACGTGAACTTTGTTAATAAGTAAAGTTGTTCAAGTATTCGTAGCTTTGCCGAAGTGAGAGAACTTGAATTAATTCTGAGCTGTTCCAATAACTCGGTTGCCGTACCTACTGTCGCATTAATGAGGGTACCAACTTGGTCCTGCATGTAGGAACCTCATCATCATATTCATTATATTAACCTGTGAACTCTGTGCTTGATGCACGATACTAAGGCTCCACTGTCCGTCTGTCAGCAGGCTGTATCTCATGAACCGTGATAGCTAGACAGCTGAAATCTTCACAGATGATGTATTTCTGTTGCCGCTATAACTATTACTAATACTAAAAACAGAAAAATATAAATATTTGGGGGGCTCCCATACAACAAACCTGTTTTTTTCGGCGTTTTTGCCTTGTGGTACGGAACCCTTCGTGTGGGAGTCCGACTCGCACTTGGCTAGTTTTTTATTGCTAAATGGGCTCTTGACCCCGATCACGCCTGATGTAAAGCGTTCACTCTTGATTTGTTAAAATATTGTTGTTGTTGTTGTTTGTTTGTTTGTTTGAAGATTTTGTTTATATGTATGTATGTATTTATCTATGTATTAGTATTTATTCTTGTATTATAAAGTCATTTTCTAGCTAATTATCCCTTTTGTTGCACCTGCCATGTTTTGTCTCTGCATCACCCTAAGGTTGACTGATAGAAAATGCCTCAGGCATTAAGTCCGCCTTTGTACAAAATTTGTAGGCAGACGGATTAAATGAGACATTTTTATAGCTTCCAGATATTCCAGAATGTAGTCATTCCCATTGGATCGTAATGTAAACGATAGACAATATTGTCGCCCTCCGAATAAGCTTTATAACGAGCGGTATTTTATATGAATGTGAGTTTTGTGTCTGGGGATGCTCCCACAATCTGGGTTCGATCCCCAGGACCCATTTAATAAAACCGACAGGTGAAAGGCTACAATTCGACAATTTCACAAGTTTCTTTCATGTATTTTCTGTTGTCTGGCATTTTTGCAGAACTGGGCCTTTTTGGTGCAGCCGTGGGACACACTCCTGCTAACCTTCCTGCTAATTTCTTACATCGTACTTTACACTTTTTACTTGATTTTGTATTTGTTTTTATCTGAGAGCAAAAAAGGCCACTTTGGCAGAATCACAAAAGGATAACATTATGAATCTTAGTGGACAGTTAGCTGTTAAGTTCTGGCTGGCGGGTCTGGCTGTTTGTGTGTGTGAATTTAAATGTTTGTAAACGCACCCACAATACAGGAGAAATTCCTAGTGAGGGGCAACAATTTTATAAAAAAAAAAAAAAAAAATCGTATCAAATCCCATTGGAGAAGGAAAACACGGACTGTATTCACCATATTATGATTCATAATGTTATCCTTTTATGATTCTGCCAAAGTGGCTAGTCTCCGAATTATAGATTGAAGAATACACTAGCTCTTTTTGAATAGATGTGATAAAAAAAACATAAATAATCAAAGACTCCGGTTTTCAAATCATAAATCTTTACAGTAAAGAAATCTTAGTACCTACCTACCCTGGAGTCCTGACTTACAAACTTACTCGTTTCGCAACGGAACAACTGTGAAACTTTGACAGCCGTACTTGCACTTTCAAAAAATAAGTAAGGAACTCGCTAACTTAGTTGTTCAGTAGCTATTTCTTTTTTTCTTGGGTTTTCTAAAAAATAGTCAGCTGTTTCCTACATTTATGTTCGTACCTATAGCTCGTCAAAATGTAGGGAGCAGCTGATTTTTTTTCGCGATTTCAGGTTTGGTCCCATAGTAAAAGTTGTTCCAAATAATGATCTCTAACAGACAGACCGACGGCGACGTTAAGTTTAATAATAACAAATGTAACATTGGTTCAATAAAATTTTAAATCTTATTTTAATAAACAACTGACAGCACATTTTCCTCGTGTCAAAGTCTACAAAAAATTTATCCACTTTATTTCAAAAATAACGCCAAAAACCCAATTTCTTCACTTCGTAAAAGGAAAAATACGTTTGGGAGAAAACATAGGCGTAGCATACTCTTTTCGACGCCATTTTATTGGACACAGGAGGGAAATAATAGAAACGCTGTTTGCCCAGAGGGGATACAAAGGAAGGATCCCGATATTGGCTCTATCACTCATATGTTAACAAAAGAGTGATTGATAACAAGTTGTTAGGAAGGTTGGCTTGGAGGCATATGACACAAATATTTGGCCAAGGACTTCATTTGGCGTATTTTACCGTTGTATCGGCTCCTGATGTATATTCCTATATACGTATATGTAGTTATAAGACCTTTTTTTATGTATTCATTAATTTTGTTTTTTTTCTTGGTTATTATAACAGAGGTTGACTCCTTTAATAAACATTGGTTCTTGGCAGATCTGGACAGAGAGAGGTGGAAAGAGAGTAGGGAGGCATTTGCCCAACAGTGGGACATTATAAATAACAGAGGTTGTCAAAAAACAAAAAATCAAAATGCAAAAAGAACATCGCTTGTAAATGGCATTATATTTTTTACAAGTAGAATTTGTCGTCTTTAGGGTTCCGTACCTCAAAAGGGAAAACGGAACCCTAATAAGATCACTTTGTTAGCCGTCTGCCTTTCTGTCAGTCAAGACCCTTTTTCTCAGGAAGGCGTAGAGTTATCAACTTGAAATTAATATATCAAATACTTACTTCTAAGAAAAAAAACAAACTTCTAAGTCAACGCAATCAAAAGATACGGGCGTTTATGTTCTGAAATCAAAACCTATAGGGTACTTCCCGTTGACCTAGAAATCATGTTTGGCAAGAAGCAATTTCATGTAGCACAAGTAAAGGAAAAAATCCAAAAACCGTAACTGTTTTTTTTTTCTAAATGGGCCCGCTCTTGACCCCGATCACGCCAGGTCTATGATGGACTGAGCGTGCCCAGAAGATGCCTGTTCTGTTATCCTTTTAAGATTCTGCCAAAGTGGCCTTTTAGGCCCCCTAATTACAACGTTACACCCAAAATCTGCAAACTATGTCGATCTCGTAATTGCTCAATCACTTTTGACAAAAATACCCAACAAATTGAAACTTCAATAAGGTTCAAAATACTTACCATAACCATAATCAGCCTATAATGTTTCCACTGCTGGGACACAGGCCTCCTCTCAATGAGAGAGAGTGGGCCGTAATCCACCACGCGGGCCCAGTGCGGGTTGGTGGATGTCACATGTCTTCGAATTTTTGGATCTAGGACATGCCGGTTTCCTCACGATGTTTTCCTTCACCGTTTTGAGAGCAGTGGTGATGAAATAATTTACACAAATTAAAGCGCCTGTCTGGGTTCGAACCTACGACCTACAACTCGTAAGTCGTGTCCGTGACCACTGGGCCACCACTGCTCACTGGGCCACCACTACTCAAACTACTTAGCTGTCTGTAAACAAAAATAGACCCTTGACGTTTTATGACGTGCTTTTAACCCTAGGGTTGTAAAGCAATTACTAGGTCCACTATACTTAAATAAGCAACAATATTCAGTGAGTGAGTCATTAGTGCTATCACATGCCTATTAAAACTCAACTACCCACATTCCACAACATATTTTTCAACTACCGTCAGACCGTCATTTGTGGGTCATAATAATAAAGGAGTACATGATTGCCAATAAGCCTGATATAGTGGTGGTGGATCGATCAGAGCGGCGCGCAATGATTGTTGACATAACCGTCCCGCATGATGAGAACCTCGTGAAAGCCGAGAAAGATAAACAGATCAAGTATCTTGACTTGGCTCGCGAGGTTGTCGACATGTGGGATGTGGACTCAGCAATCATTGTGCCGATAGTCGTGACAGCCAATGGTTTAATAGCCAAGAGCCTCGACCAACACCTAAGGAGGCTCTCGTTGGGCAGCTGGATCAAGGGCTTGATTCAGAAAGCGGTACTTCTGGACACGGCCCGCATTGTTAGGAGGTTCCTCTCTCTGGAGCCCTGACCGCCGGTAGCTTGGACCCTGTTCCCGATACCGGTGGGCTACTATTTTTTATATTTTTAAATGTTTTTATATTTTTTATATTCTAATATTTAAAAATATAATTTATATGTGTTATTTAATGAAATAAAGGAGTACATGAAAACTTTTACATTAGCTTTACGCTACAACATTGTAATAACACATGAGTAAGCTCTAGGCGGGCCCTTACCAAGGGGTATCGTGTTAACCAGTACATGTGCTGTGGAGGTCAGATAGGCAGTCGTAAAGACGCCAGCACATCAAGCTACCCGAAACTGTCAAATTTTCCCAATCAACTTTGAACCTTATGTTTTAGCGTTAAAGTTGAAAATCTATTGAAGAAATTTGACAGATTGTAGTAGCTTGATGTGCTGGCGTCTGTACATGTAAAACACTGGTATTCAGCTGCATCTAGTTAGACTGGATGCTGACTACAACGTAGTTGGAAAAAGGCTAGGCAGATGATGAGTAGGCTCTAGGGTTTGTACTGTATTATTTTGTAGCGTCATTTTTTCTGTACTAGCTGCTGCCTGCGACTTTGTCTTTGCTCCAGGATGGAAAGAAGCCTAGGTGTGTCCTTCTCCAGGTCTCATGGTCTACCCATGTGCCAAATTTCACCTCTTAAGAGGTCATTGTACTCATCATTATGAACAACTTTTACTATGGGACAAAACCAGAAATCGCAAAAAAGAAATCAGCTGTTCCCTACATTTTGGCGAGTTATACGAACATAATTGTAGGAATCACCTGATTTTTTTTCGCGATTTCAGGTTATATGATGAGTGTTTTACCAATAACCCTGTATAGTAGGTAATTCAATTTTATTAATTACCAGTTTCTCCCTGTGACTTTGTCTGCGTGAATTTTCTTGTTCCCCTGAGCCACCCCGTCGCATCGCATCGCCGGCCCGTAATTTATTCGTTTTGGTTGCGTTATTTCTGTTTTTTTTTTGTATTTGCTTGACTTCCAACGGTCATAACTTGATGTTATATAGCTTATAGTCTTTCTCAAGGATTGGTTTATGAAATGAATACAGATTTTTTCAAATCCGACTGGTAGTTCTAGTTAGTATAGATAAGTTTAAAATACTCCAATTATTCCTAAAATTACTTTGCTATCGTGGCAAATCCTCTCTAACCAGGCCGGGGCCCCGCGATCTTCGGGGGCCCCGGCCTGCTCTCATAAAATACATTCTTTGCAGCCACCATTGCATTCTATGCATTATTAGTAGGTACCCGATTTAATGACAAAATAAGATATCTGCAGTGCGATTTACAATAAGTTTCTAGCCTCCAAGTTATGAAAAATATTAGTAAGTTTCTCTTATTGTATCTTATCTACACAGGGGTCCTGTGACCCTTATGTGCCCAGGGCCTCTAATATGTTAAAAAACGGCCCTATCTCTAACCGTATCTTCAGCAAATAAAAACGGTCCGTAAAATATTACCCAGACTTTCCTACAAAACATAAGTGATAGTTCAACCCTTCAATTGAATCCCGAAGACAAATAGCAAACCCCGCTTTACTGGTATAGACAGTAGGAATTAACAAACCAAGAATAAAAAGAACGAGTCGAGTGACTGTCCCACTATGCTGGCCCATTGTGAGAACGGCGCCAGGCCACTGAGACTCCGTGCCAACACGTGCGAAATGAACGATTCTATGCGATATTGGTGGCAATTCTAATAGGAACTACTACCCTATCCTTTCTATCGTGAGGTGAGATATTTTCGAGAACAGAAGGGCCGAGACAAGGTGTAAGGTTCCGTATTTCTACAACGACTTTCAACAAGATTGACATAAGCTTTTCGGTAGCTGATGTCAATCAAATTCATTCGTTCATTAGTCAAATTCATTCATCTTTATTGCTGATATAATGTCATTTTGTCTAAGCCCTCGGGGCTTAATAGAACTGTTTATAACAGGAAAATATTAGAATAAATTATCACGTGATTTTGTACTATTTACACACCAATTTGAAGTGTCACCTTGACCTCCCCTACACATTATTATGGTGGATGTTATTATTGGACGGTTACGCGACACCACGCAGCGAAACACGACGCCGACAATGTTACGTGTATAGTTCATAGTTTTAAGGTTTTTAATAATATAATTTAATATGTATTAGTTTATTGTATAAGATTATTTTGTGTATTTTTTTATCTATGGGCCTTAGTAGCCTGATAATAAAATGATTATTATATTATTGTTATTATTATTCTGATAAAGTTTACCTTGAACCTCACTCAAGCAAATTTAATTGTAAAGCGTACTACTTATTAAATTTTTAAGATATTCCACGTACAGCACCGATTTGAACCGCACTTGAGGGAACGGCACTTTAGCCATTCCACTAATGGCACCGATACAAAATTTTAAGTCACCACGAATGTTAAATTTTACTCTCACAGGTTTTTTTTTGTTTAAAGACAAGTCCCTTACTTACCTGACTATCCAAGTCAAATGTACTAAAAAAGTCTTCGTTCCTACTTATAAATTACTAGCTGTTCCCCGCGGTGTCACACGCTGTGCGGCTCCTGAGGGTCGTAGCGTGATGTTATATAGCCTATAGCCTTCCTCGATAAATGGACTATCCAACACAGAAATAATTTTTCAATTCGAACCAGCAGTTCCTGAGATTAGCGCGTTCAAACAAACAAACTCTTCAGCTTTATAATATTATATTATTATAGTATAGATATGATTTTCACGAGCTATTCTGGGACAGTTAGTACGGCCGCTAGAAAACAATTTCAGGGGGTAAAGTTGGCGACAGTCTGCGCTTAATACCCGGTGCATTGATTATGCATTAGGACCAACGGCCTCCGAGGAAAAGAATCGAAGGACCAGCCTTTATTGAAAATGTTTTGTATTTAAGGCAGTTGTATTGAAACGGTTTTATTAAACCTTAGGCCGGTCATCCACGACGCTATGCAAAAGTAACATTAAGAAAACTCAAAAGTCATTTATTCAATCCAAGCTCAAAATCAGCACTTTTTGAATGTCAAAATTACATAAGACGGTCCCCCAAAACGCCCACCCGTCACCACTTCATAACGTTTTACAAACTCAAATCAACAGTGTGTAGCAGAATGTCACAGCACTACTGCCTCCTTAGTGCACTGAAAGAAATAAGCAGTAAATAAAAATGAAAAAACATTAATCTGAACTGCTATAAACAGTTCCTTATAAGCCTAACGTTCAGAACAGTATTTTTTACTGATCCGAAAACAGCTTGAGGCAAAATGTTGCCGCCATGACAGTAAACTTTAACGTTTTAAGTAGCTAAAAGGTCACAACTATTTTATTCATTTGGTGATATCGTTACATTAATGGTAATGGACTTACATTACAGCAATAGTGGTTTTCCTTTTTTTTTTTTTCAGTAAATAGTATGATCAATTTTATTAAAAGTTACTGTTTTGTCTTTTACTGTTTTACAAACATTTCTTCTTACTGTATAAAGTCTGTAAGTCTTAATGAAATGGCTTTAATGTGTAAGAAATTATTTTTTTCGGTGTGTACTGGTCGGAAGCGCTACTGATGAGGGTGAGGTCCTGGGTTTGATTCCCAGGTCGAGCAGTGTTATGGAGTTTTTCTATTAGGAATTTCTCACTAGCAGCCCGGGATTTGTGATAAATGATTTATTTTCTGTAAGTAGGTTTGTACAAACACTTTTACACGTCAATTATATTTTTTTTTAACTAGATGAGGTCGGCGTTTCCTATCTGAATATTCTGAGAAGAAAGGCCGAAACAAACTCAGAGTGTGTGCTAAATTTCATCCATATCCGTTCAGCAGTTTTGGGTGAAAAAGTAACAAACATCCATCCATCCTTACAAACTTTCGCCTTTATAATATTAGTGTGATAGTAGGAAGTAGGTTATACAGGGTTATTGGTAAAACATTAAGAACCTCTTAAGAGGTCATTGTACTCATCATTATGAACAACTTTTACTATGGGACCAAAACTGAAATCGCGAAAAAAATCAGCTGTTCCCTACATTTTCACGAGTTATACGAACATAAATGTAGGGAACAGCTCATTTTTTTTCGCAATAAACATAATTTCATCATTTCAATTTAGCGTCGTGGACGACCGGCCTTAGTCCGGTACAGAATGGAGGATGCAAATTGAGCAGTAAAGGTTTTTACGACCGTGTGTTTAGACCTTGTTTGTATAAGCCGAATCTGGCATAAAGTTAGCTCGATTAAAGTGGGGATCCTCAACCTTTTTTAAACCAAAGCTACATTATGTCAGTTTGGAACAAGGACCATTTTTTTGACATACAACGCATAATTTGTTTTGTAGGGTTTAATTGTACAGATACCCTACACTCGCTTCCGCCTTAGAGTTGTTTTTATAGCAAATTATTTTAGACGACTAAAGTTTAGATAGTATACAGACTTGCAATTTAATTAGCTTTGACTATATTAATGGAGTGCAATTTTGTCTGTGCATCGTAATCATGTCTTTCCTTCAGGTCAAAGGTAACAGAGACTGAAAAAAAAAATCTACCTGCTAGTCAAAAGCAGCCAGAAGAATATTGCATTCTACCTATTTGTGGTTAAAATGGTGCAGTCTGAAAGCTCGCAACGTCGCAAATAGCTGTCAAATATTTTGTAGTTTTGATTAATTTTATATCAATACTAGCTTCTGCCCGCGACTTCGTCCTCGTGAAGTTTCACCCTCTCCCCATTCACCCCCTTAGGGGTTGAATTTCGAAAAATCCTTCCTTGTTCCTTGTCTACATTATAAAGGGAACCTCTGTGCAAAATTTCAGCTTTCTAGGTCCAAAGGTTTGGGCTGGGCGTTGATGAGTCAGTCAATCAGTCAGTCAGGACTTTTCTTTTTATTTATATAGATTAGTCAGATAAATTTTGAAACATGGCTCTGTAGTGCATTAGAAAATCACATCACACTAATAAAATAAAGGCGAAACTTTGTGAGTGTGTGTGTGCATATGTTTGTCACTTCTTCACGCTCAAAACGGCTAGACCAATTTTGATAAAATTTGATAAGGAGGTAGCTGACACCCTGGATTAATAAACTGCAATAATTAATATCGTAACACTGAATATTTCGTTACAGGTGTAAAAAAAGCATTATGAAATGTTCTAAATGTTTTATTCGCACCTAAAAAAATACGTCATAATTCCATTCAGTATGCTAACTAACATTGATAAATAATTCAGAACAGTGAAATATTTGACAGTTATTTGCAACGTTGCCAACTTTCTAAATACACCCTCTTAACACACAAATTCCAGATTAGTAACTCAAACTCAAAGCATTTATTTCAATTAAACCTTGAACAGGCACTTTTAAATTGTCAAAATTAAATAGTCTGTCAGTTAGTCAGAAAGTTGAAGCTAGTTGGCCATTCCAAAACGTAGGTCTCTATGGAAAAGAACGGGCAAGAAACTCCATGGACACTCTTTTAAATAAGTACCTACCTAGTTCTTTCAATCATCATCATCATCATTTCAGCCGAAAGACGTCCACTGCTGGACATAGGCCTCCCCAAAAGGGGGGGTTTGCCATAATCGCCACGCTTGGCAGGCGGGTTGGCGATCGCAGTATGGTATGGTGGTGGAATGCATAGAGAACGCTGCTGCCCATTCTCCGGTACGACCCTTAGTCGCCAGTTACGACACCCACGGGAAGTATGTTGTGGTGCTATCCTTTAAGTCCGGCACCACACAGACAATTCAGTTCTTTCAATACTTACCTGAAATCTTTACATTTTGTTTAATCTTCCCAGACCGGGCCAACGCCTTATCTAGATGATTCGTGACTAGCGTTCTAAGCCGAACTTTGGCAATATAGTAGACGTGCGTACCTCCGGCCATGGAATGTTGCCAGGGATGTGGCCGGCATTGGGAGACAGGAATGATCAGTTAGCCGTTTGGCTATAGGAAATATGGCCACGTAAACAGGATTGTAAGAAACGTTGTAGGTAATTGAAATTTTGTTGGCATGGATTTTGTAAGAAAGTACATGAAATGGACCTACCTGAATAGAGCGCTGAACCCAATTTTGTTAGTCAAGAATTTTGTGAGGAAGAAAATAAAATGGATGTTCCAAGATGGATGATTGCTGTACTAAGGGCTATGGCCCTTCGATTAACTTAAATTTTAAAGTTAAAGCTACAAGGGTGGGGACGGTGCCCATCATAGATATTGGTGCCCAAACATTTTTGAGCATTGTTCTTTTTTAACAACTATGTTATTAAACTAAACCTAACACTGCAACTGTGTTTTTTTTTTTTTTTTTTTAAACTTTGCCCCGCACTAGGAATTTCTCCTATATTGTGGGTGCGTTTACAAACATTTAAACTCACATACACAAACAGCCAGACCCGGAACAACTACTTGTAGGTCATACAAATATTTGTTCCGTGCGGGAATCGAACCCGCGACACGCAGCGCAGCAGTCACTGCGCCAACCGTGCCGTCAACTGTTCAAACAAATCCTTTTTTTTTTTTTCGTGGAGAAATGCTCATGCATTCTGCACTACCACGGGGAGATAGTGCAGTTATGTGGAACTCTAACCCACTAAAACTCCAGAGTGTCCTCCTCTGCCGCTTACGGCGGGAACACGGGCACGCGTTAGCACTCATCCGTGAACCCGCCGCGGCTGTCCGTCACCGGACCCTCCTCTGGGGAGTACTCCCCATCACTGGCGCATGAGGCATGCGAATCCCTGCTACAAGCTCAACACCAATGTGGAAAATTGCAGCAGCGATTCACATATAAACAGTCCAGTCTGCTCGCGATACACCGCAATATAATGTTGGGGCTGGCCCGCACCCGGCGCACCAGGAAGGCGCATCTTTTTCGCATCGTAGCGTAGAAGCCGACACGAGCGAGATAATATTTTCTTAGAGATGACTTGTGTAACTTCTAAGACAACCAGCTCAACTAAAAGTGCCCCCTTTTTTTTTTTTTTTTGCGGATCGAAAATCATCAAATGACCCCTCCCGCTCTAGGTGGAGCGGAAGGGAGTGTCAGACTCTTACTGACTAAAACCCAACCGTGTTCCTTTTTTAGCCGTTTATGTTCCGGAGCATCGGTAACCCTTTCGGACAATCCCGCTGACCCGGCAGGCTTCGGCCCTAACGAGCCCCTTCAATTGTTGCTGACATCTCTATGAGGCGCGCGTGGAACACGTACGCGTCGTCCGGCACGGGCCTGGTCCTGATCGGATGGTGAGCTACACATTACTCTCCGTAGGCGCGGCCGTGCCTACGGTAACCGGGAGTCGTCACGCGGCTCCCGACGCCCGGAGCGTCTCAGCCATCCCTCCAGAGCCTCAGACATCCCTCCACCTCTTACGCTAGCATGACTGCTTTGCAGAAGGAGGTGACTGCCTCCAACTCCCTCTCGCTCCGGATCATGGCTTGAACCAGGGCTGGACGCGAGAGGTCGCCGCTGCTGCCGATCGCCTCTACGAGGACACGGTGGTACTCCGCCCAAGCGGGGCAGACCTCCACTGTATGCTCCACCCTACCCCTTAGCATCTAATCCTGCACTAAAACAAAAACAATGGCTGCATTTTCTGCACTGGACATGCACTCAAAGAAGTTTTAATTTGTTTACTCAACTTCTGTCCAATCTCGTTGAAAACGTACAGAGACTGTACATACTAACTAGTGTACATAGTGTACATGTTAACTAGTTACACATCAACTCGGACATTGTATATAGGAACAGGGCCGGATTTTTCACGTAACAGGTGTTACAGGCCCCGCGCTTTGGAGAGCCCCACGCTTGACGAACAAAAACAAGTCATGTTACCTATGTATGCCACCGGTAAGTCCAATGGTCGAGTCAAGTCGAATCTGTTCGAGGCGGGATGATAATACAATTTTTTTAAGGCGAAATGCTTTGATTTGAAGACAGTAATTTTGGTCAAGCACTTCAGTGTTATTAACCTTTTGACCACCACACGCCAAAAATCAGAAACGTGCCCTCGGCGACAAAGTCTGTCATGTAGTCGAACCGTGGCGTGATGTGCACATTTTGGTTTGTCATCTATACATGACTGTGGCGGTCAAAAGTTTAAGGATCATGAGGAAAACAACGTCGTTGTTAATAAACATTGATTTGGCTAGTGTTATATGGAGAAACACTATTTACTAGAACCTAAAAACCAACCAAGTTCTACCAAGGACGTCCTAGGGCCATTTGGTGAAATTTGCTGCAGGAGGAGGAGGTGAAATTTGTTAGTTTCAGCCAAAGTAACGGGTTTTTGCTACTCCATATCACTTACGGACATACGATTAGTTTGGGTCCGAACTAAGTCTTAGTTCGGACCCAAACTAATCGTATGTCCATCACAACACGATTTGACAATGTCTGTCTTGCATAGGGTCGCAGCATAATGCTGAGCGATAGCCGTTTTGCGTGGATGTGACGCATGTTTCCCCCAACCCTTTCTTATTTATTTTTTTGTGTTTATGATTTATTGCGTCATATTTACCGCAAATAAAATTATTTTTTTTCTTTCAGATGTCCCTACTACCCACATTATTTGCCCGTACGAAAAATTTAATTTGACACTCTTTTTGATGGGCCAATTTACATTTGGATGACCTCGTATCTTCGTTGATGGACCTAGAGAGGAGACCTCCATGCTCCCCGCTGGCTTAGTCCGGCACTGTGCAGAAACCACAGATACCTAACTAAGTAATGAATACCTAGAAGTCCCATACTCGGTATAATCGGGCGTCGTATCTGTTGTAGAGGGCACAAGGGAATCTATCGTTACAGGATATTGTGTTTAATCACACTAATATTATAAAGGCTAATGTTTGTGAGTGTGTGAGTATGTGTGTGTGTATGAGGGTGTCTTTATATGTTTGTTCCTTCTTCACGCTCAAACGGCTTTACCAATTGTGATAAAATTTGGTATGGAGGTAGTTGACACCCTGGATTAACATATAGGCTTATACTTTTTACCCCGATATTCCCACGGGATCGAAACTTACGCGGGTGAAACCGCGGGGCGAAGTTAGTTATTATCTAAGTAGATTTTCAGCGTAACGTAAAATCAATTGCAATTAATATTACGTTATTATTACTGCCTGGAATTATTGCAAAACCTCCAGACCGTTTTTCACCGGAGACTAGCCTGTAGCCTGTAGATAGTGCATAAGTGTGTGCGCAGACACAGGAGCGCTCTCTCTTAGGGGCTGCCTCCACGAGCGAGAGAATCGCGGCGATATTATCGTCGTGCCACGTATTTCTATACACTCTCTTAGAACGTGTCTCCACACGGCGATTTCATCGCCGCGGAAATTTGATGGCGCGGCGAGACTATCGCCGCGATTCTCTCGCTCGTGGAGGCAGCCCCTTAGTCTCTTCCCAGGTCTATGGGACGTCACGCGATCCGACACGGCCGGAGAGAGATCAGGCGCAGGACCGACGACGGCTTAACGTGCTTTCCGAGGCACGGGGGTATCACATTACCAACTTCCGAACTCCGGGCTGCAGGCTGTTACTAAGAAATTCTTAATGGAAAAATCCAATAACACTTAACACATGATTGTAATGGCATCAGATGAAATGAGATGAGGGGCTTGTGGCTAAGTACTTAACAATAGTTGGTCCGTGGATGGGTGACCATCTTTACATACCAAGACCCGTCCGTGCCTCGGAAAGTACGTTAAACCCATAGATTAAACCGTTGGTCCCGGCTGTCATGCGTGGATCTTTGACAGTCGTTGCGGGTCGTCAGAAGCCCGAAAATCTGACAACAAATCTTACCAAGGGGTATCGTATTACCCAGTAACTGGGTTGAGGAGAACAGATAGGCAGTCACTCCATGTAAAATACAGGTATTCAGCTGCATCCGGTTAGACTGGAGGCCGACCCCAACATAGTTGGGAAAAGGCTAGGCAGATATTGACATGATTGTAATGTCATGTAACACACACACACACACACACACACATACCCACAATCACAAACTTTCGCCTTTATAATATTAGTGTGACGATAAACAATTGAGTTTTTAATGCGACCAATTTTACGAACAACAACTAGTATACAGGATGAATTTTTCAAGTGGTCATGGATGGCCAAATCCGAAACTATGAGGAATAGCGAAAATTACTCAAAGTAGTCGCGGGCTCGATTTTTATGAAAACTAAAACTGCATCATTGGTTGTATGAATACTTTAAAATAAAAAGCAGTTTATTAAAATCCAACATTTTCCTTAAGTTTTCCGTATATCATTATTTCCCAGAATTCGATCCTTATTAGCAACACTATCGAATAGTGTAATAATACAGTATGTTATTTTTTTTTTCAAAATCAACAGGTTCGATTCCTGGCCAGAAATATTGATTTAATCCAATGATGCAGTTTTAGTTTTCATCAAAATCAAGCCCGCGACTCCTTATAGTAATTTTCCCTATTCCTCATAGTTTCGGATTTGGCCATCCACGACCACTTGAAAAATTCACCCTGTATACATACCTAATACCTACCTCATTCCGCTGTTGTAACATTCTACACATTGTCGCTTCGGGGACGTTTCGACAGTAATTTTTTTTGTCTGTCGAGTCCTGCCAGTGAAAAGTTAGCCAGCACCTAATACCGGTCTGTCTGCGACATGTGTCCGACATACAAACAACGACACGGTTCTCGAAATAAAAGAAAAAGCTAACGAAGCAGGTTTCCTCTCCGCCAATTGAAATAATCAACGTTTCCGGAGCTAGCTAGAATAAAAGTAAATATCTGCTAGTGGCTTGATGTTTTTGGGAAAATAAAACTAATGTGAAGTGCTAAATTCGCAAGCATACAGTATTATGCTCAACCTTTTGACCGCCACAGTCATGTATAGATGACAAACCACAATGTGCCCAGCACGCTGGAGTGACTGCCTATCTGACCTCCACAATTCAGTTACTGGGTAATACGATACCCCTTTTTAAGACTGGTTGTCACATTTTCGGGCTTCTGACGACCCGTAACGAAAATGAACATCATTTTTTTTTTTTATAATTGGCGAAAAATTTAAACGGTGGGAGGTTCAGAATCATGTCCTGAATCCATGGTTACAGGGTGCGCATCGAAGTCCCTGCCACCCTATCATCATCATCATCATTTCAGCTGAAGGACGTCCACTGCTGGACATAGGCAAGCACCTCCACTTAGCCCGGTTTTGCGCCTCTCGCATCTAACGGCTTCCTGCGGCTTTCACAATTTCGTCGGTCCACCTTATGAGAGGCCTTCGAACGCTACGTCTTCCGGTACGCGGTCGCCACTCCAGAACCTTTAAGCGCCATCGGCCATCTGTTCTGCGAGCAATGTGCCCTGCCTACCTATATTCATCAGTAAACGTTTACGTAATGTTTGTTTAATAAAGCTTTACAACTGCACTAATGTAAACACAAGATTAATGTTTTCTATGCCTTTTAATTACTGCGTGAAGTAAGGCTTCACCAATAAACAGCTATAATTAATGCTGTTTTAATTAGAGCATTAAAATAACATAATAATGATTGACATCCTTATGCGCGTAAATTACCTGCGTTTAATATAAGTACCTAATTGCTGCGGCTTCACGTAGTCAGGGAAATTAATTGTTTATCAAATGATACTCTACGTCAATTTGCCGTGCAATGGCCAGTTTATACAAAGAATTACAGTTTTGTATTGAATATAAGCATAATTTGGTAGTCGTTTTAATAAGCTTGAGGGTTTTTTTTTTTGAGGATGGAAGGGGTGATCATCAAATGACCCCTTCCGCTCTGGGTGGAGCGGAAGGGGTCATTTGATGATCACCCGTACCCGAGCTTACATCTCTTCGTCCACCCTTACCCCCCTCACTCCTCCCGCGGCCTGCCTGCAACCAGCGGTCGGCGAGCCGTAAGCGCGGCGTCGCCTAACCGTAGCCGAGTCGACATTATTGGAGCTGCTGATCCGCTTTGGTTATGTGCTTTTTTTTTTGCGGGTTGGATATCATCAAATGACCCCTCCCGCTCTGGGTGGAGCGGAAGGGAGTGTCACTCTTACTGACTAAAACCCACCCGTGTTCCTTCCTTAGCCCTTTATGTTCCGGGGCAGCGGTAACCCTTTCGGACAATCCCGCTGCTTGGTTATGTGCTTACGTTAGGTTGACGCCTGTTTGACGGCGAGGCGAAAGGCGATACGGTGACGATCCCTTTCCGAGTTGATATGTGTGCTATGACCTTCATACGGCTTGCTATGAACGAACTTCGTCTCCAATACGGTCACAGATGGCACCAAACAGTTGACGGCACGTATTTAAGTGCAGATGTTGAAGAAATACTTGGCACTTCGCTTATTAGACGGCTCTAGGCGAGTTGCAAGTCTTGTAAATACAGTTGAAATACGTTGCAAAGATGGTGGTTTTTGGGTACGTAAAAAGGACCAAGTTTGTCAATCTGTTTATCACAAATTAATATACCTATCCATAATAATATTATAAATTCGAAAGTAACTCTGTCTGTCTGTCTGTATGTTACCTTTTCACGCCTAATCCACTGAACGGATTTCGATAAAATTTGGCAGAGAGATCGATTGCATCCCCGGGAAGGACATAGGAGTTTTTATCCCGATATTCTCACAGTATCGACACTTATGCTTGTGAAACCGAGGGGCGTAGCTAGTATTCCATAAACAGTATACATGTAGGTACAGCGGCGTTATTGCGGAACACACTTACAATGGCAATAGGGTTTAATTTTGACAATTCAATACAATACATTGCGTTACGTTGTCGAGCAGAGGATTTTTTTAAACATAAATTAAGTTTAAATCACACTAATATTATAAAGGCGAAAGTTTGTGTGTGTTTATATGTTTTTTACTTCTTCACGCTCAAACGGCTAGACCAATTTTGATAAAATTTTGTATGGAGGTAGCTGACACCCTGGATTAACATATAGGCTACTTTTTATCCCGATATTCCCACGGGATCGACATTTACGCGAGTGAAACCGCGGGACGCAGATAGTATATTCATATTATAAAGCAATAGTTTAGGAATTTCCTTCAAATTCTTTGACTTATGATATAACAAACACAAAAACAACTGTTGTACACAATGTAGGTGCTAATTATTGTGTTTTACATCGTCAAGTTTGTATTGCCTACCATTAAATCATAAGAAAACAGTACAGTGAAGTAATGAACACATTAATATTCATCTGAAATAATGAACAACAGCAAATCCTACTGGCTGAACCGCTGTATATTTTTCTTTAATCTCTAACCCAGAAAGAAATAAAGAAATGAATAAAATCTAGGACACAACCATTCGAACGTGATCTTAGAAAATGTGAAGCCAGGAATATTTGAAATGGTTCGTGATAGAAAACTATGAAAGCAATGGAAGCCAGGAAATCCATACATAGATATTGGTTGGCTCATCGGCATTGGTTTTCATTTATTTCTTAGAAAATCGAGCGTCCAACCGTAAATTGAGAAAACGTAACAAGAATTTTCTGATCAAAAATTCTAGGTTGTTGGCCCCGATGTCCGGCCTTCGGATTCCGAACAAGTTGATGACCAAATCGATTTATAATCGAGTTATTTTCGTAGTAAAATACTCATTATGATTACGATGACATTGAAAATAATATAATACAATGTCAACTAACATCAATCAAATCGGTATCGTTATCACACTAATATTATAAAGGCGAAAGTTTGTGAGTGTGTGCGTGTGTTTATATGTTTGTTACTTCTTCACGCTCAAACGGCTCGATCAATTTTGATAAAATTTTGTATGGAGGTAGCTGACACCCTGGATTAACATCTAGGCTATTTTTATCCTGATATTCTTACGGGATCGACATTTACGCGGGTAAAAGCGCGGGGCGCAGCTAGTACAATAAAGTGGTATGTATATTACAAAAAAAAACTATGACTAAAGCATTGGTTTCCTAAGAAAGCAATTCCGTCATATCATAATAGCCGTTACAATGGCCGTCAGCCATGGTGGGCCAGTGGTAATGGCCGCGACTTACGAGCTGTAGGTCGTGGGTTCGAACCCAGACAGGCGCTTTACTTTGTGTAAATTAATCCATCACCACTGCTCCTAAAACGGTGATAGAAAACATCGTGAGGAAACCGGCATGTCCTAGAACTATAAAATCGAAGACATTGACATCTACCAACCCGCACCGGGCCCGCGTGGTTGCTCAGTCCTTCTCACAGAGAGAAGGCCTGTGTCCCAACATTGGGGACATTATAGGCTGATTATAATAACCGTCATGAAAATTTTCACCCGTATATGACATTAAGGTGTCAAAAAATGCTCTGGGGGCCTAAAGAGGTCACTTCGGCAGAATCATAAAAGGAAAACATTACGAATCATAATGGACAGTTAATCGTATCAAATCCCATTAGTGAAGGATTTTCAGTAATTTTTTTTTTTTGTCTGTGCTAGAATACTAATGAATCCAATCCAAATCCAATCCCAATCTCTTTGATTATACCTGCGTAGTGCAGCGAAAAAAAGAAAAACACGGACTGTCTTCGCCATATTATGATTCATAATGTAATCCTTTTATAATTCTGCGAAAGTGGCCTTTTTAGGCCCCCTGTACTTGAACAGCCGTTATTATTGTGTGACCATTCACCGCTTTTAGAAAACCAAAGCTTAGGCGATCAATCGTCAAACGGTGAGTAGCATGTATCAAACCACACATAAACTATTGTTATCCTTCACTTCCAAATAAAATAGAAAAGAGACAGAAGATTACAGCGAGACCTTCATACCTCCAGTGCCCCCCCATTAATCACCTTTATTTTTTCCTGTTTTCACCCCAAATACCCCAACCTAACGTTCACTTCGCCGTTTTTCGTGTCTCTGTGGGACCGCGTTTTTCTTCTAAACTACGCAACAGAAGTTGATGCGGTTTACACATCACTTAAAGAATTTATTCAAAAATAATATTAGATTTTATTTATGGTTTATTTCAATAATCCTACTATCCTACTAATATTATAAATGTGAAACTTTGTAAAGATATTTGGATGTTTGTTACTCAATCACGCGGAAACCGTTGAATAAATTTGAATGAAAATTGCCACATAGAAAATATCCTGGATCAAAACATAGGATACTTTTTATCCCGATGTTCCCACAGGATCGAAACTCACGCGGGCGAAACCGAGGGGCGCTGCTAGTAAAAAAAAATACTTTACTTCAGACCTTGATCCATGTGATGTATTATACACACTTATAATAAGTACATTAAGATTAAACTTACGTATTATTAGGGGTCTAAATAATAACAGCCACACAGGTCGATCGATGAGGATAAGCTACGCTAGCCGCGGTTGGTCTGTAGATGGGTGACCATCTTTACATACCGAGACTTCTCCGTCCCTCTGCAAGCACGTTAAGTCGTTGTTCCCGGCGGTCATTCGTGGATCTTTGGCAATCGTTACGGGTAGTCAGAAGCCCGAAAGTCTGACAACCAGTCTTACCAAGGGGTATCGTATTACCCAGTAACTGGGTTGTGGAGGTCAGATAGGCAGTCGCTTCATGTAAAATACTGGTATTCAGTTGCATCCGGTAAGACTGGAACCTGACCCCAACATAGTTGGGAAAAGGCTAGGCAGATGATGATGACTAAACTTACGTATAATAAAGAGATCTGGATGTTTTGTCAAGCCGTAAAAACTGTGCGAAGCAGGGTGGGTTGCTAGGAGTTAATCCGGTCTGATCCCCTGAACCCCCTCCAGCCCCCCCCCCCTCCTCCTCGATTCCCTGCTAGTTCTTCTTCTGTTTTAACCCTTCGCATGTCGCGCGTACAGGGTATGTACCTATAACAATAGAATTTCTATTGTGTCTGCTAATTGGACACGCGATGGGTTCTCTGTCATAGGCACTATAAACTTTCTCATTCCGGTCTGATACAGTTTTTCTTGTGTTAACGATAAACGTAAAGAAAATCATGTGGAACATAATGGAAGACCTACAAAATGTCTCGAAAGAATTATTTTATTACCTAGAAGCGTTAAAGCAACCTTCGTGTTATTTTAGATGTGCACGCGATGTTTTAATTTGGGCTCGGATCAATCACGGGTTTGGTGTAAGCAGAAATAAATACGGCGTAGTAACCAATTTTCTATTTTCTGTACAACATTATTTTTAGTATATGCGAAACCCGAAACACGTGTCTAGTATTTTTATGTAAAGAATCTATACACAAAATTTCAAAACTGTATCATGAAAAATCACAAAGTTATAACTGTTTGTCCGTACAAAAACATGCTCACCCGCGCCGCGCCGTCTTGCGCTCATTGATAATAGTACCTAGGTACCTAACCGTTCGGCGCGGAGATTGGATAACCTACTTAGTGTCGCTCGGTGTCCCACTTTTAACCTTTTTTAAATATTTTTGGGACAAAATATAACAAGGGGTAAAAATTATTGAAATCGATTCAGTTACCTACTTCTTCTGAACAAACTATATTCAGGTTTCGCATATACTAAAAATAACGTTGAAACAAAATTCAGAGGGGCAATTCTCGTAATTTTAAGAACGTTCACAGTCTGATCTCAGTCTCAATCTGTCAAATATACCTCAATTTTTCCTACATTTTTGACAAGTTTTTGACATTGATTGTCGCTGAGATGAGATTGCGACTAGATTTTGAACGTTTTTAATTCCGGAATTTGGCCTTCAGATAGAGTGCTACAGGGATTTTTAGGTTCTAAATGACAGGGGGATGTTGTTAATAAATATTTGTCATTTGTGAAATTGTCCCAGAAAATGTGTTAAAAAACGGACATACATACATGTCAGGTCAAACACATAACCCTCCTTTTGGGCTTCGCTGCAGTCGGGTAAAAAACAAGATGGCGATGTTTGTTCCGATTAAGGCCACGTTCCAAAAGTCCTTGTACCATTTGTACTTGAGCTTTCACGGTCCTTTGACATTGCTAGCGACCTTTTCAATTTCGTATGTTACATATATTTATATAGTATAATAACATAATTATGTATACTAATGACAAAGCTGACACTTTTAACGCGTACGTTTTTTTTACATCGTTCACACATATTATATTTAAATTCAACACTAATGATGTAACTAATATTTTTGTAAAAATATAACTTATAAGAGTGTACATGGAGTTTCTTGGCCGTTCTTCTCCATAGGTACCTAAGCTTTGGAATGGGCAACTAGCTTCATATTTTCTGACTGACCGACTTTTTGACAATTCAAAAGTGCCTGTAAATGGTTTCATTGAAATAAATGCTTTGAGTTTGAGTTTGCTGAAGAGTTTGTTTGTGTGAACGCGCTAATATCTGGAACAGCCAGAAGGATTTAAAAAAAAAATGCATTTCGTAGCCCAATCCCATCCCTTTTGACGAAGGCTATAAGGCTATTTAATGTTACGCTAGGACCATTACGAGCCGAGTAAAAGAAAAAAGTTAGAAAGAACGCGAAGCGAAAACGAATTAATAGCACGGACAGGCGATGCGATGCGACGGGGTGGGTTCGGGGGAACAAGAAATTTCATGCGGACGAAATTGCTAGTGTAAGAAATTTTCCATGACAATTTTAGACCTTACTGACAGATGGAAGAGAAGAACCACCTATTTGTAAGTATCCTTCATAATTTCTAGTGTATTAATGGAAACTAAGACGATATTATCTTAGTTAAAGCACAAAAATAAAGCCCAAGTTGCTTCCCCGTTATTTTGAGTCTGCATCATAAAAATGTAAATATATCTATGGTCTGCATCCTTTCAAAATTAACAACACAAAAGCATAAAAATAACTTAAACACAAAGACGACGACAAAATTATAACAAATTACGCTCAACATTTGGGGGCTTTCGTTTCAAAACGTTGAAAAAACTCGCGAAAAATCTCGCAAATTTCTAAATAACATAAGTGAACGATACGAAGAGGGGTGAAACTGGGAAGGGTTTATTGCATCTCATAAGCAAAGGCCGGGGGACAGCGGGAATAAATGTGTCGTCTCCCATTGAAATATTTGAGATTGTGTAACCCCCATACTGGGGGATCCTACATTTTTTCAGTTTATTTGAATATATTTTGGCAGTCTGCGATAGAGAATCTTAGATTTTCTCATGTCAATGTGAAGATAGAGGCGGGTGTCGTGTGGTTACGGTAAATCTATGGGGTCGTTTCTGGGGTAAGATTTCCCCAATGATGGGAATGATGTTGAAGAATGTCTCAATTTGTGGTTGACACACTTTTAGAATATTATTTTCATGCATAGACTTTTTTCCTCTATGAAAACTCTATTAAACTTTTTCGAGGGCTAACGTCTAGAGCACGGCAACGGAATGTCCGCCTCCTATGCTAATGTCCACAGGTTCGATTTTGTTTTTAGGTCAAGTATTTACATAGCCTAGATTTTCTTTCTCTGAAGTCTAGATTTTTTGTTTTTAAAGATTCGTAGGAGTAGTTTTAAACCATGTATTTTTTTCAAAAGTTTCTTTGGTAATATGATTGGAATTGTACAGTCAACAGCAAAAGCAGATGATCAAAATCAGAAATTCAATACTAATTAACGGAGTTCGCGTCACAACTGTATGGCAGAGCTGTTTCTGTTGCTGTTGTTGTTGAGCTGTGTGCAGAGACTGTGTGGCTGTGTGGCAGAGTTCTGACGCGAACTCCGTTCATTAGTATTGAATTTCTGATTTCGATCATCTACTTTTGCTGTTGACTGTACGTACAACCATTCTTTAAAATTCCTCTTCTTGTTTTGGTTGTGTTTATTTTCAGCTTTTGCCCGAGTCTGTGATTTTGCTGATATTTTTTTACCTTTTCCGGTCTTCTTAGCTAAATATATTGACACAAAAAAACGAAAGTACGCGGTGACAAGGGTTGACAAAATTTTGTTGATGACAATAATTATGATTTTCTGCATTATTGCTGTTGGCGTCTCTTTAAATAAATAAATAAATTTGTTTGTAGTAGTAAAAAATATAATAAAAAGGATATAAAAAATTACCAGTGCGCAAACTGTAAACATGAATTCAGCATAATGATTCTAGACACCCTAGCATATAAATAACTAGCTGCGCCCCCCGGTTTCACCCGCGTAAGTGTCGATCCCGTGGGAATATCGGGATAAAATGTCTTTATGTTAATCCAGGGTGTCAGCTACCTCCATACAAAATTTTATCAAAATTGGTCCAGCCTTTTGAGCGTGAAGAAGTAACAAACATAATATAGACATACACACACACACTCACAAACTTTCACCTTTATAATACATATTAGTGTGATGTGATTCGTCGGTTATAAAAAAAAATATTAGTAGCACCATACATTTTGACCTATTGCACTTTTCTATGAAACAGCAGTTTTTTTTTTATAACCGACGTAAAATTTTCTCGTTACGTCCTACAATCATACATGCGTATGCTGAATTCACAATTTGCGCACCGGATTTTTTTTTCCTGTCATCATCATCATTTCAGCCAAAAGACGTCCACTGCTGGACATAGGCCTCCCCCAAGCACTTCCACTTCGACCGGTTCTGTGCTTCTCGCATCCAACGGGTTCCTGCGGCCTTCACAAGGTCGTCGGTCCACCTTGTGGGGTTTTTTCCTGTACATACGTTTAATTGATGATGTGGAATATTATTATATTATTATTATTATATATATATTATTATATTATAATTGACCCCAAAATTTCTTAGCCACATTCTGTCTTATTTTTTTTGGGGTTCATATCATCAAATGACCCCTCCCGCTCTGGGTGGAGGGGAAGGGAGTGTCAGACTCTTACTGACTAAAACCCACCCGTGTTAGCCCTTTATGTTCCGGGCCAGCGGTAACGCTTTCGGACAATTCCCCATTCTGTCTTACACAGAATTTTGTACCAACATTCTCCCTAAACTAACGTAAACTGACAACCTACAGTCTGAAACCATAATATTATAGTGCAACGTCAGTACAAAGCTATTACAAATTTGATAGTTGAGCCGACTCCGAGGCGCCCTGAATAATTTGATTCAAATTAAGCAGTTTGATGCCTGCTGGCACTGCTTTACCGAGGTCGTTGTAGACGTATTTTAATGGTTCAAATTATTCTGAACCTATGTTACTACTAGTAGTCGTGGTCGTGTAGTTTTAACCTCAAATAAACCGGGGGGATAACTTTGTAACAAACTTAAAATGGCACATTTTGACAATTGAACAACATACATTGTTGCTGCTCGTTAATCAAAATAATTTTATTTCACTTATACAACAACAACAAACAATCAACAACAAACATAACATAAACAATAACATAACAACAAACAAAAACATTTACATATAAATTTTATTTAAAAAAAAATGTTTGAAATGAGTTTGCTCTTGACTCTAGTCTAGGTCAGAGGTGACAGAGACAAAGTCGACGATGGAGTGAGCTTACCCAGAAGAAGCCTGGGCGCTTATATAACGTCAGAAGCTAGGTGCACGGTACCAATGGGTCGTTTCCTATGGAGAAGAGCCGGCAAGAAACTCCACGGTTCATCATCATCATCATTTCAACCGAAAGATGTCCACTGCTGGACATAGGCCTCCCCCAAGCAACTCCACTTCGACCGGTTCTGTGCTTCACGCATCCGACGGGTTCCTGCGGCCTTCACAAGGTCGTCGGACCACCTTCTAACGCTACGTCTTCCGGTACTCGGTCGCCACTCCAGAACCTTTCGGCCCCATCGGCCATCTGTTCTGCAAGCAATGTGCCCTGCCCACTGCCACTTAAGTTTCAATAGGCAATTCTTCGGGCTATGTCGGTTACCTTGGTTCTCCTGCGGATCTCCTCATTCCTGATTCGATCACGCAGGGAAACTCCAAGCATAGCCCTCTCCATTGCCCTTTGGGTGACTTTTTTTTTGGGTGAAGTCACCCACGGTTACTCTTTTAATAAAAATAATTGGCTTTTACAGTGTTTTCAAATTACAATGTTAACAGGTATGGGAGGACAGTGTAGGCCTGTCAACAAGTACTAACAAAATAGAAAATCGTCCACTAATCTACAGTCTACAAGGCAAAATACTTTGGCTTGTTATTGAGAGGGTGTTACGCAATTTGGGTGCAGCTCACGAAGGATCTCGACGAGCTTAACAAATCGTAATTTATGCGGCTTAAGTAAGACAGTTTGACGCTTGAAAAAGTTAACTTTTTTGCGTTGAGGACACGGAAGGGATTATTTTCATCATCGACTGCCTAGCCTTTTCTCAACTGTGAACAGACAGCTGTGCTGCTGGGGAGTTTGTTGTTCATCTTCCCAAGCAAAGCACTAAGTAGTGGGTGAAAGGCGGACGTTTTGGGGGACTGTCTCAAAGTATTTTAACCTCTTGACCGCCATAGTCATGTATAGATGACAAACCAAAATGTGCTTAGCACGCCACGGTTCGACCACAAAGTAGACAAACGGAACAGAGATAAAGCTTCATACAAACGCGCAAATCGGTTGCACTACTACAAGCACGCGGGGCATGTGTGTGTGACCACTGGCCGCTTGTCGCGTACGCGGCGAGACTGGACGAAACCGGTTTACGCTGGCACAGCCAGTTGACAATCTCAGGGTTGCGACGCACGTTGTTTGTTTTTTTAGTTGCATTGCAAGTTAGCCATAGCCATCATCACTCTTCTTTTGCGTTTCAAAAGTAATTGCATCACTTTCGCTAGCTTAGTAGGTTTTCGATGATTTTAGATTTTCGAGGTAGCGTTTTAATAATGGTTGTTTATTGTCAGAGGTCTTTGTTTATTGTACTGTTTATTGTTATTTATCTGACGTTTTGTCAATAAGCTCAAATGTCTATAGTAACCAACTAACCACATGCAGAAGAAATGTAAATGAATAAAATATGGTAATGTATGATTCCTTTAATATAATAGTATGATTCCTTTAATTTAATATATAGTATAAAGTATGATTCCTTTAAATTTAATTAATTCTTTTAATTTTATCGCATTTGTTGAATTGCTCGAGCAAAAGTTTCGCGAATATTTCGATCTTGAAATAAATATTGTCAATGTTGGCAACGAAATACTTAAACGTATTAAAGATTATAAATTTGATATGCCATGTGAGTGTTTCCCGTTTACCTACTTGAAAAAACTTTATGTTAGATTCAGAATTTACCACACCATTAAAAGAAACAATAAATTATTAAAAAACAAAAAGTATAAAAAGTAAATAGAGTAAGTAATTTGTAAATTACTTAAATAAATTATTCTATCATACTGAATAATAAAACTATTTAGGTAACAAATGTTTTGTTTAATTTGTCTTAACATAATGTGACAACCCTACCAGAATAGGTAACAATTTTGCACGTTCTTAAGAAGCTTTGCCTCTGTTCCGTTTGTCTACTCATGTGGTTCGACTACATGACAGACTTTGACGCAGAGGGCACGTTTTTGATTTTTTGACGTGTGGCGGTCAAAAGGTTAACGTTCAAAAAGTGTTGATTATCAACCTAGTTTGAATAAATTAATTTTGATTTTATAAGTTGGGATCGGCTTTCAGTCTAACCAAATGCAGCAGACTACCTACTTTACATAGAGCGACCCACCTCCACAACCCAGTTACTAGATAACACGATAACCCTTGGTAAGATTGGTTGTCAGACTTTCCGACTACCCGTGGTAGGCCACGGGTAGTCGGAAAGTCTGACAACGAATCTACGTTATTGTTCGGAAATTATGCTTATTTCATTTCGTACAATAGGTAATCTAGGGATTATTGTACAAAATAAACGTAAATAATACAAAATTTCTTCTTCAATTAGTTATAATTGAAGAAGAAATTTGAATTGAAGGAGAAATTGAACAATAAAATCGACAACAAAAATCTATATTTGCTATAAAAGGCAATAAATATCAACAACACTTTTTTTTAAACGAGAACACTAAAGCCTTTTTCAAACACCATTTTCTGCACTTAGACAACCTATATAAAAGCCTGAAAGAATACCCTGAAAGCCTACACCGACACAATTCCCACAGTGAAGCCACAAATGGTTTCACAAGGGGCGGAGACTATAGCAGCTCCATTATAAACCCGCTAATGTAAGGTCCTTAGGGCCAGCAGAAGGACCAAATGAGACCTGCCAGTTGCGGGTTGAGGACACGGGGTTCCGGACACGTCATGGTTGTCTAAATAAGGATTCCGAAGTTGTCATTGTTGTTTGGATATTATATAATAGAAGTTTTGTGATAGAACAAAATTATAAAGGTTTTATTAAATATTTTTGATAACTACGGTGGTTGTTCCGTATTTTTAGAAACACGTAACATAAAGCCTGTATTACTCCGTATATTTGAAATCACATCACACTAATATTATAAAGGCGAAAGTTTGTGAGTGGGGGTGTGTTTATATGTTTGTTACTTCTTCACGCTCAAATGGCCGGACCAATTTTGATAAAAAATTTTATGGAGATAGTGACACCCTGGATTAACATATAAGCTACTTTTTATCCCTATATTCGCACAGGATCGACATTTACGCGGGTGAAACCACGGGGCGCAGCTAGTATCTACATAAATCTACACAGATCATGTAACCCTGTCTCCTAAACTAGGTAGACAGGGTTACATGAGCTGTGTAGATTTATAAAATATGTATCATTACTATTATTTCTTTATTAATTGAGAGAATGAAAATGTTTCGGTCGTATGGTGGAAAGGTCTAGGGACAACATCCATCCATACAAATATTATAAATTCACAAGAAAATGTCTGTATGTTCCCTTTTCACGCCTAAGCCGATGGAAGTATTTCTATAAAATTTGACAAGAATTTAGATGGCATCTTGAGGATGGACATAGGATCTTTACCCCCGTAGAACGTTCCCGTGGAATAATACGCGAGTATTCATATAAAAGACAAAGAACGGAAGCAGATTATGAACGATGAGTAGGTTGCTCATTTAACTACGGAACCCTAAATACAGGGTAGGGGTTAAAGTGTCATGTTGATAATTATGTAATTGGACCCTCTGTGCTGAAAGTTTTGTTTATACGAGGTAAGCCCATATAATTATGATGGTAATAATATTAATATTATCTTTACACAGGATTTTTTAATTTAAATAAAGAAAGAAAAATAGGTTTATTTGTCACAGAAACACGTGCATACAAAAGAGGGACCCGTGGCTAAATAATAACAGCCGCACAGGTTGATCGATCAGGTTAAGCTACGCTTGCCGCGGTTGGTCTGTGGATGGGTGACCATCTTTACATACCGTGCCTCGGAAAGCACGTTAAGCCGTTGTTCCCGGCTGTCATTCGTGGATCTTTGACAGTCGTTACGGGTAGTCACAAGCCCGAAAGTCTGACTACCAGTCTTACCAAGGGGTATCGTATTACCCGGAAACTGTGTTGTGGAGGTCAGATAGCCAGTCGCTCCTGCGCGCGCAGAGATAGATTGCATCCCGGGGAAGGACATAGGATAGTCTTTATCCCGATATTCCCACGGAATCGAAACTTATGCGGATGAAACCGCGGCCGGGGCGCAGCTAGTAAATTATATTTTCCACATCTGAAATTATTCTAGTTTCTAAAATTAATACCAATAACTAAACTAATTAAACTCAATAACCTACAACTTTCATCAAGCAGACTTTTTCAGTAAACAATTGAAAAACGAAATTACAAAGTAATCCCTTACAACGCTAAATACAATACAACTTGGTCCTTTTGCTCTCGATTGGTGTTTTGAACCCCGAGGACCCGATTGGGACAACCCTTATCCGCTGGAATGTTATAACTGTATTAGTGACTTAAGTAATTTGAATTCGGTCGTGTTAAGGTGAGTATACACTATACTAGAGCATTTTCTCCTGGAAATACTCGAGACGTTCTTACGAAGGGTACAGTCACGAGCAAAAGTATGTATACGACTACGGTGGCTTTATTCAAAGTCGATTTTCTCCTTTATTTTTGAATGACATTTTATATTAGTAGGAACATAGTATTTTCGAACCCATAGGTATATGTAAAGTGTCGTATTTCAAAGTTGCATTCGTTATTTTGTGAAAAAATCGCAATTTAAAGTTGCCAAGTGTTGACATATTGGTGCTCGTGACTGTACAATACAGGCAAGAGCTCAGTTTCTAAAGCATTTCTGTTACATTACAGTGTAACGTTCGTGCGAATGGTCTACGCTGTGTTCGACGTAATGCTCACGGCGAGTGAGCATTTACTTGTAACATTTATTTCTATCTAGCGTTAATTGTTGATGATTGTGCGTTCTTGCGCTCGTGACTTTGTTCGATATAATTTTACACGAATAAGCTCGTTGCTTTTTAAAATGAGGTTGCAAAGGTGTGTCCAGACCAGGCGACCTCAAAGAGATGTCAGCATCGAGGAGGGGTCCCATAGGGCCGAAGCCTGCCGGGTCAGCGGGATTGTCCGAAAGGGTTACCGCTGGCCCGGAACATAAAGGGCTAAGGAAGGAACACGGGTGGGTTTTAGTCAGTAAGAGTCTGACACTCCCTTCCGCTCCACCCAGAGCGGGAGGGGTCATTTGATGATTTCCCATCCGCAAAAAAAAAAAAAAAAAAAAAAGACCTGGCGAATGTGCCGCTCGCGAGCCGCTTGCGAACTGCGCGCCTGTATTTCATATTTGTTCGCACGCAAGCTCGAATGTACTCGAATGGCACAAGCAAATTCACAACTGAGGCTCGTAATTCAAACGCGAAAGAAGCTATGTGCGCACGAGATGCGCGCCCCACTCGAGCCTTGCCGGAATTGCATTAGAGCGGCGCACCAAACGTAGGCTGTAAGCGCACGCGAGCAACACGCGCGCAGTTTCCAAGCGACTCACGAGCGGCGCATTCGCGGCGCATTTGCCAGATCTGGACACACCTTTAGAAAACATCGACATCGTGTTCGAAATGCGCTTCGAAAAAGTTTCAAAACGGCGAATGCTTGATGTTCTGTTACAAGATGCTCTAGTCTATACTCACCTTTAGGCTGTGGTCGGACATGACAAGTATTTACTTAGTAGTAATCTACTTGTCACTGTGTGGTTAGAATTGCTGAGTGGAATATGAGTGAGGTTTTTGGAAGTACTGGTGACAATGTTCGACGATAACACAGGGACATCATCATCATACTAAAGCTAAATAATAACAGCCGCACAGGTCGATCGATCAGGTTAAACTATGCTTGCCGCGGTTGGTCTGTGGATGGGTGACCATCTTTATATACCGAGACCTCTCCGTGCCTGGGAAAGCACGTTATTTTTTTTTTAGACGTCAAATTTCTAGGTATCCATTTGGATGATTTGCTAAACTGGAAAAAAGAACTAGCACATTATAGATTCCACTATATCATCTGCGTGTTATGCGTTGAGGGCATTGAGAGACGAAATAAATACGGAACAGTTAAAGATGGTATATATGCTCTTGTCGAATCCAGACTTCAACAGTTAGATTAGCCCTCACCGTACTTAGGTCGTGCAAAAAAAGAATCTATAATGAGACGAGTGGGCTCACACATTCCGCATGGAACGATAAATACGATTTTCAGTATGAGTGAGCGAGACAATACTATTCAAATAATATTATTGTCAACGAACCAGCAACGTGACCATCTTTTAATGCGGTCAGCCGAATTTAACGACTTAAGTATTTGCCAATCATTGAAAACCATGTGCTATCGCAAGAATCCGAATATAATAAAATGCAATACAAGGGACTTGCAAAATCCAATTTATATTGAGACATCGATGCGAAACAAAAAAAAAATATTCTCACGTATACACAGTAGAATACGCGCTACGAATGCTACGATCATCTCGCTACGCACCACGCTACGGCGTAGCACGTAGCTCGCTACGATCGCGTAGCCTTTACGCCTACGACATTTTTTATGTTCTGTTTCCTCTATAGAAAGATAGAAAAATAGGTTTAATGCATTTCATTTATTTATTCTTATAACAATTAACATTGTGTTTGAACATTTCTTAATATTTGCATGCAGAAAAAGTTAAATTAGATATGCACTTCAAAAATAATTCAATAATCGATAAAATAAGATGTTTAAGCAACGAAATCAGTTGGTTTTCAGTAATATTACAGTGACCTCTAAAAGTTAGTTGACATTTTTCCACTTCAGCTGTGACACACCATATTATGATTTAATATTCTAGTACCAAATGTTTGAACTGTATAAAAGTCATAGGTTAAATTTATTGACTAACTAGCGGCGCCCCGCGGTTTCAACCGCATAAGTCCGTCCGAACGGTCAAGATCCGTGCTATTTAGACCCTAAACTAATCATCCAGGTACAATTACAACTGAAAGCACAAAATATCCCCTCGGAATGGCGGCAGTATAGCAACCACTTACAAGCGGTTGGTTTGTACGCAAGTTGGTGAACGAAAAAGTTTTATTGGATCCCGACAAACATAAGCCGTAAGTTAACTTTTAAGTAGTTTAATTGTAGCGTGGTTTTATTTGGCTTACTAATTGCTTTATACCAAGCCTTTCGACGTAGGCTAGCGATTTTTTTTTGTTAATTGGACCCTATTACTAAGGCTTCACTGTCCGTCCGTTCGTTTGTGTTCAGACAAACAGTTCAAGGCACACACACGGTTTAAGAGATACAGCTCGTCAAAGCTGTATTCATTGAGCCGTAATACACTTGAAATGTTCACAGAGTATGGTACAGTCAACAGCAAAAGTAGATGATCAAAATCAGAAATTCAATACTAATCAACGGAGTTCGCGTCAGAACTGTGTGGCAGAGCTGTTGCTGTTTTTGTTGTTGTTGTTGAGCTGTGTGCAGAGACTGTGTGGCTGTGTGGCAGAGTTCCGACGCAAACTCCGTTCATTAGTATTGAATTTCTGATTTTGATCATCTACTTTTGCTGTTGACTGTACTAAACGACCGCTATAACAAAAAATAATAAAATAAAAGTAACACTACAACTATCTTTCTTTTAACTGTAAGGTAAGCATTAACTGTAAGGTAAGCATTATCAGCCTATAAGGTTCCCACTGCTGGGACACAGGTCTCTCGGTGAGAGGGGGTGGGCCGTAATCAACCACGCGGGCCAAGTACGGGTTGGTAGATGTCACATGTCTTTGATATTTGGTTCTAGGACATGCCGGTTTCCTCACGATGTTTTCCTAGAGTAGTACCTAGTGATAAAATAATTTACACAAAGTAACGCCTGAGTGCCTGGGTCGAACCCACGACCTATAATTCGTAAATCACTGGGTCAACACTGCTCTCCACCATTCGGAAAAACCGCGCGTGATGTTACGCAATGTTTTGAAACTAAATTACCGATCACATCAACTCGTATTTCATTTACCTACGAAACTTCCCACTGATTAACAAATTCAAAATGTAAAACTAATGTCCATCCTCATTTCAGCCGAAAGACGTCCACTGCTGGACATAGGCCTCCCCAAGCACCTCCACTTCGACCGGTTCTGTGCTTCTTGCATCCAACGGGTCCCTGCGGCCTTCACAAGGTCATCGGACCACATTGTGGGAGGCCTTCCAATGCTACGTCTTCTGGTACGGGGTCGCCACTCAGGAACCTTTCGGCCCCATCGGCCATCTGTTCTGCGTGCAATGTGCCCTGCCCACTGCCATTTAAATTTGGCAATTCTTCGGGATATGTTGATTACCTTGGTTCTTCTGCGGATCTCCTCATTTCTGATTCGATCACGCAGGGAAACTCCAAGCATAGCCCTCTCCATGCAAAACTAGCTAAAAAATTAGGTGATTTCTAAGAATCCCACCAACTTATAATGATGGTGACCTCGCCGACGCGCGACGTAATCACAGACGATATTCTATTTAGTATTGACCTTCTCTGTAGATTCAAGGCGTGACTGAACGAAATTATGGATAAAGCTAGGGTGGCGTCTAGTTATAAATATTTAATTAATAATTAATTATCTCTTTCATTGTGTCTAGACAGGCAAAATGGAACAGATTTTTTATGAAATTATCTGGCAAATAAATTAACAGACTGGGTTAGGAATACGACCAACCGTTCCATCACAGAAATAACTGATGTCACCTGCCACGCTAAATTGGAACTGGACTGGACACATCTGCCGCATGTCAGACGAACAATGGGCCAAACTTACGACCCAATGCATCTCTTTTATTGGCAAGTGTCACTTGGAAAGCTGCCACGCTAAAATGGAATTGGGCTGGACACATCTGCCGCATGTCAGACGAACAATGGGCCAAACTTACGACCCAATGGGTCCCTCTTAATGGCAAGTGATATCGCGGCAGGCCCAGACGGAGATGGCGGGATGAGCTGCTAAGGACCAGTTCTTGTTGAACGAGTCCATCCTTCAACAAGAACTGGTCCTTAGCAGCTTTGAACAGGGAGAAGTGGAAAGAGAGTAGGGAGGTCTTTGCCCTGCTGTAGGACATCCCAGGCTAATAATAATAATTCATAGTTTCATTTTGCGCGTCGATGTACCAGCTACCCTATATAGCAGTCAGCAAGGTAATAATGTTAGTTTAAAATGTTCTTTTCGGGGTTCCGTACCTCAAAAGGAAAAACGGAACCCTTATAAGATCACTTCGTTGTTGTTCTGTCTGTCCGTTAATCAAGACCCTTTTTCTCAGGAACAAGTGGAGTTATCAAGTTGAAATTAATATCAAATACTCAGGGCTGCAATCCCGTGAAGCAGTGAACAAATAAAAGTCCTAAGTCAACGCAATCAAAAGATACGGGCTTTTATGTTCCGAAATCAAAACCTATAAGGTACTTCCCGTTGACCTAGAATCATGAAATTTGGCAAGAAGCAATGTCATGTAGCACAAGTAAAGGAAAAAATCCGAAAACCGTAAATTTGTAGTAACATTACAAAAAAAAAAACTATTTACATACATACCTACAAAGTACGGAGCCCTTGGTGCGCGAGTCCCACTCGCACTTGACCGCTTTTTTACTATTAGTATTTCCTATGCGTGTTTCAAGGTTTACTGACATATTTTATTGGCCTTGAAATATTTTATTTTATTTAGTGAACACTCAGGGTGCGCTGTATCATTCGTAATTTAATAAACCATTGTACAGACGCCAGCACATCAACCTACCCGAAACTGTCAAATTTTCCCAATCAACTTTTAACCTTATTATTTAGCGATAAAGTTGAAAATCGATTAAAGAAATTTGACAGATTGTAGTAGCTTGATACTAATAGTGACCCGCCCTTGCTTCGTACAGGTGCAATCTAGTATGATTTTCCAGACCGTATTACCCCCAATCTTAAGTGCTTGGCCAGACTGAAACGCGGGCGCGGGGCGGGTGCGCCGCGGCGTACTCAAACATAAGAACTTCATTTGCGCGTCCATAGTGGGCACACGGGCGCGGTGAGCGGTGCGGGCTGCTTGGCGCGGGGAGCGCGCAGGCAACTCAAGCCATAGCTCGTTCATACAATTGGCAAAAGCGACTTTAATTTAGAGATATCGCTAAACTAAATAACATACATAATCAGCCTATAGAGTTCCCACTGCTGGTACACAGGCCTCCTCTCGGTGAGAGGGAGTGGGACGTAATCCGCCACTCGGGCCCAATGCGGGTTGGTAGACACATGTCTTCAAACATTTGGTTCTAGGACATGCCGGTTTCTTCGCGATGTTTTCCTTTACCGCTTTATAGCTAGGTACACTAAAAATCTCAAAAACAGTAAAAATTCAGGGCAGTCAACTTCACAGACAAACTTTATGCTATCATAGAAAATTCAAAGTTTACCAAGTAACAAGCACTTTAGCCAAAAAAGTTCTTAAGTTGTCTGCAAGCCAAATACTCGCGGAAGAGGTATGTAATCAAGTTATAATGTTAGTCGTTGTAATACAAGTACATTTTTGAAGAGAAAACTTCTTTAAGCGCGTTGGTCATTTTTTGAGATGGGAACAAACCATTGAACTCGCGCCACTGTTACCGTAAGCGACACCGCGCATGTTTTGTTTATAAGACGATTAATAAATACCCGCTTCGGATGTGTTCAGCTGTCCTCGGGATGTACTCGGTTTTAATGTATATCCGATATGTCAGTGAGTGATGGCAAAGTATTCTGTTTGTGTTTTGTTTTTACTTCTACCAGAAAAGATCTGATAGAAGTACTTGTTGGGGTTTTCTTGGGGATACCCCTGTAGTTGTTGTAGGTAGCAAGTTGAGTTACACCAAACCACTGTTAAGTATCAATAGTTTATTTGTGCTATTAGGTAGATCGACCCGCACAATAGCGCGTGACGGAGTTTTGGTGACGACTGAATTGAGTGATTTGTACTTAAAGTACGCGTAAACGTACTTTTGCTGTATGAGCATTAGTGGCTCGTACACCTAAACTAATAATATAAAAAATAGAAAAGATTTGATTTTTTGTATGTTTGTTTGTTAAGCTTTCACGCTAAAACGACTGAGCAGATTTGGATGAAATTTGGCACATGGGTAGACCACTTCCTGGATTAGGACAAGTAATACTTTTCATCCCGATAGTCTTACGGGATCGATACTTATGTGGGTAAAACCATGGAGCGCAGTTAGTTAATAATATTAATAATATTAGTATAGAAGGAAGAGTATGTTCACGCAGTAAGGCTATACGATACACTTAGAGAAACGAGCGAACTTCCCTCGGTTAAAATTAAACTCTAAACTTAGATTAAACAACCTGCGTACAGCCACAGCCAATCAAGATTTACGCTTAAACTTAAACACAATATAAGTTACTTCACTTAACACCCGTGCAGGTGGAGCTTGCAGTAACTTATGTAACATTTCACCGCAGTATTAGGAAAAGCCGTCCACTTAGAATTTAAAGTATGTGTTGTGTAAGTTAAGTTTATTTTTCTAGCAAAGTGAGCTATGAAAGTGCATTCTTGTGAGGCAGAGACGTGGCTGGGATGCAAACCTTTTTAGAATGCTAGCTTAGTAGTACCTATATTGTATGGACATGATATGCACTAGGTGCATAGCTGGGCACCGTTAATCAAATAGTTAACTTAGTTAAAATAAAGCGTTACATTTCAGAAAATTTAACGCAAGTTAACGTTAATCGTTAATCCGTTAACCATTAACACTTTTCTTTTCACTTGGTGGTAGAAATCTAACTTAGAAAGGTATATTAATGATTCTAATAATTATAATTCTCTAAATATGTACCTGTTATTGTCGCGAATCATATTTTGATCAAGATACAACCTGACATTGACCTGCAAATTGCAAAAAACGTAAGAAAATTTGAATTTCGCGGTCTACCACTACCCATTCACCTTAACGAACTTTGGGAAATTTAACGGAAGTTAACGAGTCCGTTAACATTTTTTTAAGTTAACTTAAAAGTTAATCCGTTACTCGAAATGTGAACTTCGTTAATTAACGATTAACGGATTAACGAGTTAATGCAGCTTTGAGTAGATGTGACTAAACACCCGGTTTATGAATTGAGAATTTCAAGTTGAGAACTTGTCAAACTCTGGTATTTCTTACTCAAGTTTGAGGGGGTTACGTCAATATACTTAGTCCGCGAAGTTCAGAATTTATTTCCAACTAAACATAAAAATTTTTGAATTCCGTGAGCTACGTTGAAGAAATCACCTTAAGTTCTCAACTCAAGAATCGGGTGTGTGAGTTTTTAGTCATTTTTAATTTTTCGAGACCAAAACTATTTAGGTACCTATGACCTTTCTTTTAAAATCTATCTACCAAACAAGTAGACCTTAGAGTTATGTTTATGACGATGGGAGACTGTCGAACAGGAGAAATTAATGTTATTTTAATACTAGCTGTTCCTCGCGGTGTCACACACTGCGCGGCTCCTAAGGGTCGTAGCGTGATTTTATATAGCCTATAGCCTTCCTCGATAAATGGACTATCCAACACAAAAATATTTTATCAATTCCAGCAGTTCCTGAGATTAGCGCGTTCAAACAAACAAACTCTTCAGCTTTATAACATTAGTATAGATACATCAATTAAGTTTTTCAATCAATTCACTTTTTGGGGCAAATTTTATTGACTTGGCTTGCGTTAGGAGTAAACTGGTGTCCTTTTCACGGTTTTCGAGGGTGCTGAAGCCGATAACAAGGCATAAGGCTTGTTTCATGATAAAACAGTTCAATTAAAAATCCTGTATTTTCCCACCATTGTAATACTCTATAAGAACATGCTTGTGCCCGTAACTGTCAACAATATTATCTGTGGCCTACTAACGGCCACTAAATAACACAACCACATTATACAGCCTGATTTATTTTACAATATAGCTTCCTATGGCCAGGCGCGGCCAGTGGAGCATACTTCAGTGCTTTGCCACCGTGAAATATAAATTATTCAACAAATTATATTATAGGTTTATTTAAATAAACTAGTTTTAGCCCGTGATTTTGTTTGCATAAAACTTTGAATTGCCATTAAAGTCGCCCAGGAGATACATTAAAAAATTTTTAGAAGTGATGACTTTTAATTGGCTGTCAGTCTCGCATACTATTATTTTTTTATTCTGTTCGTTTTAGCTGTAAAGTCATCCATAGTTAATAAATAAAATGAATTAAAAAAAAATAACATCGCGCCTGTAACCCCGAAGGGTTTGGCAGAACTGTATCTATAGTACACCCACATTTCACCAGTTGGGTGGGTTCAAGTCCAAATGTAATAGGAGGTTCCAATATTAAGGCCCGTGACTAAAATATAACAGCCGTACAGGTCGATCGATCAGGTTAAGCTATGCTTGCCGCGGTTGGTCTGTGGATGGGTGACCATCTTTATATACCGAGACCCCTTCGTGCCTCGGACAGCACGTTAAGCCGTTGGTCCCGACTGTCATTCGTGGATCTTTGACCGTCGTTACGGATGATCAGAAGCCCGAAAGTCTGACAAACAGTCTTACCAGGGGTATCGTATTACCCAGTCACTGGGTTGTGGAGGTCAGATATGCAGTCGCTGCATGTAAAATACTGGTATTCAGCTGCATCCGCTAGACTGGAAGCCGACCCCAACATAGTTGGGAAAAAGCTAGGCAGATGATGATCTATAAAAAAGAAAATCAACAATATCAGGGCGGTTAACGAACAAGAAACCTTAACAAGTTTAAAAATGACATCGACAACAAGTAGGTAAGCTTGAAGCATTTGTTAATTCTACGTCGAGAAGGGAAAATAAAATTGCACCTACAAAGTAAAAAGTTTCCGGAGTTAACATAATCAAAACTGAAGTTACGGTTTTTGATACAGGGGTAGACTTACTATGGCTATCGAGGAGGAGTTATGTTTATACTAGCTGCGCCCCGCGGTTTCACCCGCGTAAATGTCGATCCCTTGGGAATATTGGGATAAAAAGTAGCCTATAATTATGTTAATCCAGGGTGTCAGCTACTTTCATACAAAATTTTATCAAAATTGGCCCAACCATTTGATCGTGTAGAAGTAACAAACATATAAACACACACACGCACCCCCGCTCACAAACTTTCGCCATTATAATATTAGTGTGATTACGAGGAATATAAATAAGGCTGGTATTAGGCAGCTGTGTTGTTATTGAATAAGGATCAGCGTAATTTCGGAACACAATGGCAATCCGTTTTCAGTATTGGCAGTTGAATTATAATTACTTAGTAAAGAACTTGATTATTTTATATGTGAGTTGCTATGCCCGCGACTACATTCGCGTCCATTTTGGAAAACAAATTGGATTTACTTATTGGAGTTACTCTCCAAATAAATGAACAATTTTTTCTTGTCGTTGAGCTCCTTAACTTCTGGGTTGAGCTTCACGATTACTGACAACTGCTTGCACTGTACTGGACAGGTCCGCTGAAATCTGTGTGGTTATTTTCTGAAAAGACCATTTTAAGTCCTCACATGATCTGACCAAGATTATGTCTGGACTTTCAAAGAGGCTTTGACCTCTGAGTTTTCTTCACAGGAGTAGAGGCTTGAGCTGTAGAGGCTTGTTATGTATTACGACCTTAAAGTAACTCAGGCTGGTAATATTTATTGATGGTTGACATTCGAAAGTTGAGACGTATGTCATAGAATGATAGAAGGTTTTTCTGAAGATAAGAAATAATTTTTATATTGACGATGTTGCAATAACATTCCTTGAAACAATATATTAATTTCAAAGTCTAACGTGTTTCTATATAAACTATGGAAATCCCGGCTGGATCTTCACAGTACGTAGTCAGATATGAAATGTCGACTCTACCTAGCTTATTTTTTACGTGTAAAATTGATTTCGATATCCTTATTACAGAATTTTTAAAAACATTTTTTTTTTCCGATTTTCATGACGATCACATGACGAATGGCATGACGTGATAACTGTGTTTGAACATCAATACGCGAAATAAAAACGTAAACCACATGAAATACATGAAAACACTGTCAATTAGAACGCATGAGTATTTTGGAACTATCAACTAATCCTAGCGTCGAAATTAAAATGTTTCAAACAAACTAAAATATTTGTGGTACCCCAACTATGGGTTTTGCCAATCATTGACCTGCGGGGTAATAGCGTAGCACACTATCAGTAGCAATGGGTTTCATTTTGACAGTTCAACAACATTCATTGCGGTACTTACGTTGATGCGACGGGATGGGTCGGGGGAACAAGCGCACGCGGACGAAGTCTTGTGCAGAAGCTAGTCTTGTATAATCGTTATGATGACACATGGTGCATTGACTCTAGCGAATGTTACAATTCCATTTATCCTGTAAGTATTGCAAAAAAATATAAAATTCGGTCTTCCAAAAAACAAAGGAAATTAAACTGCTACCGAGTGTTTATAAAAACCGAAGCTCGAGAAAATAATATAAAGCTGCAAATTATGCCACTCTAGGGTAAATGCGACTCTAAGTACATAAGCCAATCACTTAGCGTTTAAAATAATAATACCTACTTTTCTATAAAGGCTCGTGGCTAAATAATAACAGCCGCGCGGGTCGATGTTCAAGGTTAAGCAATGCTTGCCGAGGTCTGTCCGTGGATGGGTGACCATCCGTTACACACCGAAATGTTTTTGATTGCCCTATGTGCCTCAGAAATTACATTAAGCCTCCGGCATTTTGTAGATCTTTGACAGTCGTGTCGTAGTCAGAAGCCCGAAAGTCTGGCTACCAGTCTTACAAAGAGGCTATTGTGTTACACAGTAACCGGATTGTGGAGATCAGATTGCCAAACCCAATTAAGTTGGGTATAAAAATATATGTATAGGTACTAGCTGCGCCCCGTGGTTTCACCCGCGTAAATGTCGATCCCGTGGGAATATCGGGATAAAAGTATCCTATATGTTAATCCAGGGTGTCAGCTAACTCCATACAAAAGTTTATCAAAATTGGTCCAGCCGTTTGAGCGTGAAGAAGTAACAAACATATAAACACACACACACTCACAAACTTTCGCCTTTATAATATTAGGTTGATGTGACGACTTGAGAACCTCCTCCTTTTTTTCGCCGTGTAAAAAGGCTATGTGTAGATGATGACATACCTACTCTTCTATAAACAAACTCAGACTCATTGCCAATATCAACTATTGACAATCGATGGATAGAAATCTAGCATTTATGCAAAGCTGGGCATTAACTCGTTAATCCGTTAATCGTTAATTAACGAAGTTAACGTTGACAAGTGCGTGCCGCGAGTGAAATGACACTATTTTGCCGGCGGGTGTGAGTGAGAAAACTGGGAAGGATTCATATGATTCGTTTCATTCCATAGCGCGGGCACATAGAGTGACGAACGTTTTGTTTGTTTTTTTTGTAGCAATTCGTCTAAATAGTGTTTCGTCCAGAACGCAACTAGCCTATCTTAATAAAATAAATTCTAAATCTTAATCCAAATGAATGAAAAAACATTGTTTGTCAACATGATATTACACACTCTATTTTATACCCGTCTTTTTTTGTCTCTAAAAAAAAAAGTTAACCCTTCCTGTTAACTTCCAGAACCAACAGTTTTTATAAGAAGATGCAATTTTTATCACGTGTTAACGTATTAACGATTAACTTGCGTTAAATTTTCTGAAATGTAACGTTTTAATTTTTAACGAAGTTAACTTTTTCAGTAACGGATTAGCGATTAACGAAGTTAACTATTTGATTAACGGTGCCCAGCTATGCATTTATGTAACCACTTCCTAGCTATGTTAAAGTTGGTTTCCAGTCTAACTGGATGCAGCTGAAAACCAGTATTTTACATGAAGCGCCTGCCTCTCTGATCTGTTTCTAACAGGCAATAGATAATTACGTTACGCAAATGATAAATGATTTTATTTCTAAGTAGATTTATACAAACACGTTCGCATGTCAAAAATAAATTATGTTTTTTAAAACTAGATTAGTAACAATAATATGTAATTAGGTATATATTATATTCATAGTTTTAATAGTTTTATGCGTATCTTTATATTTAAAATATTTATTCCTCAATTTTCATGATTGCACCTACCACTGTTTGTCTCTGCATCACCCAAAGGTTGACTGGTGGAAAATGCCTATGGCATTAAATCCGCCTCTGTACATTTATGTGCTTGAAGAATTAAATAAATAAATTAGGTCTGTGTTTTCTATCTGACTACTCTACTACAAAAAAAAGACCGAAACAAATTCATATTGACAGACAGCCTTCATTTGTGCTTTACTAAGAAACCAGGCAGCCTACCCAAAATCTTCGAGCTTCATTTCTATCAAAGATCCGATTAAATGTCAATTATTCGGAACTTTGAGACTTATTTGAATGGAATGAATGTCAATATCATTCCATTCAATTCTGAATTAGAATATGTCGGAAGTATTCCCTTTGGATTCATTCAATTTCTTCGAAGGGAAACGCCTGCTAATATTTTAAATGTCAAAGATATTCTCGTCTTTAAGAAATAGCTAATTTAAAAATAAGTTAAATACAATTTTAGTTCATTAATCACTAAAAAAATATTCAAACGTTTTTTATCACAGAATTTACGATGGCTTTAAACGATCAGAACATTAAGACCTATGCTGACACGGTTGAATCAGCAACTTTTACGCCAACGCAAAAACCACTTTACTCTTACGAACATTTGGTTCAAAGTTACGTGTTCTTTTTTTATTAGCGATGACTTTCCGAGATATAGGTATTTTATTCAGTTTGAAAAAAGGGTTCAAACATCGATGAGTTAAGGGGCTTACATGACCTAAAGCGCGGTCACTGTCGGACTGCATAGAAAAGAAAGAGAAGCGTGATGACACAACCCTGGTAATTTATTGCAAAATATTATGAAGCAATTATTACATTACAAAAAATCTATTGTTCGGACTAAAAAATTAAAACACTAGTGTTTTAGTATGTTGCTTGTAGAATATTCTGACAAAAAGTTTTTAGAGGTATCTTAATGATTTATTTCTATCGTATCAAATCAGTTGTATAAATGTCTTCAACACATCTGCCTAGCATATTATATATCCTGAAGAATATCACATATTTTTCTGATTTTGTTTACTGTAGTCGATCGCATACTTTTATTGTTTCTAAAACTTGCGTTTTTTGCGTTTAGGTCCTCTAAGCCCCTTAAGCAGTTTGTGATAACAAAAAATGTTTATTGTCTAGTACAATTGTGTGGGAGCAGCACCATAGCTAAATCCTATGGTAATTAATGGTGCTGCTTGTCATTCTACTCACATTCAGAACCTCACCAGAATAGGTATTCAATCATCAATCAATAGGTATTAGTCTGTGCCCATTGTCTATTGTATCGACAAGTACACCTCTACATAGAAACCTTAGTGGACTTAAAATATACTAGAACAAAAGACGGAAGAAATAATGCAATTGGTTTTTGTAGCCTCTGAGGTGCGATTCTGTAAAAATCTCATCGTGAAAACTTAGGTGAAGTGAGCGTGGAGTGAGCTGTCAGTAGTGTCAATTCCCAGTAAAAACCAACTCACTTCACCTAAGTTTTCACGGTGAGATTTTTACAGAATAGACCGGCTGGATCGATATAATGCTCGAAAGTGTTCTTTCTTCACATTATTCGAAAACATCAATTTCCTTAAATTAAGTAAAGCAGCATGACTCAGCAACTTTAAAGGGTGGCATACATCGACGCGCAAAATGTAACAATGGCTTCATTACATGATTCTAAACGCCCTGGGTAGACATTTTTCGTCAGTTATCAAAAAAATAATCAGCTGTTTCATACAAAAGGGACCTAAACGGTCATAATGTATGGAACAGCTATTTTTTTTTAAACTAGGTATCTACCTACTGACGAAGTTTCAACGCTAGGAGTTTCAGAATCATTTACTGAATTTGGCGTACAGTTTGCACGTCAGCACCCTGCCACCTTGTCTATAAATTGCAACAAACACGTTATAGTTTGACAACGTTTTCCATTCAAAAGATACAAGGTTATTTAAAACATTTGCCCTACTACATAGCAAAGGTGACAAGACCAACGGATTATCTAAAAGGGATTAGGTATTTCAGCATAACATTGACGAGTAAGGGCCGTCGGATCACGCACCGACCCGGCACTAATCGGGCCGACCAATCTATACCTCATTTGGCACTTACACGGATTCCCAAGAAACCCTACAGCGTCACTTTTTCGGTATCGCACATCGAGTATAAGAACGGCTTAGCACTTCCGTGTCGAAGCCATTACCCATAATGCGACCCTCGTTAATATTTCTTTGATGCAGCGGAATTTCACCACAGGCGGAGAAAGAAATTAAGCAATCAGCTTAATGTCTTGCCGCAAATTGCGATTTTCGAGTCATTTGTCAATTTTGTTAATAAGGAAATTGGTTAGACCGACAGTCTTCAATAACGGCTTTTAATAGTTAATCATTTCTGAAAACGTTTTAGTTGTCTACTATTAGATTACACTTTACCAGAATCGGTACATTCAAAAATAGCTATCAACTGACTTTTTAAATATTTAAACGAAGACGTACTTACACTACTGGTTTAATATTTCATGAAACAACTTCAAGTATTAGTAGACTTACATTTCATCACCCGCAAGCAGTGGGGTGTGGAACGCGTTAATTCGCCGTAAACACGTTTCCACCATAATTTCCTAATTAAACACAAATCGATGGAAGTAAAACTGTAGTTTTGACTCTTAATATGAAACATCCATTTAATTATTGAGTATTACACATAGCTGCTACACTCATAAATATTATCGTAGTCTCATTCATCACGAAATAAATACATGGATGCTCTCTGAAAACGTTCAAAAATATATATAAAAATTTATAAGCAAAAAGTACTCACTCAGTTTCGTTGTTCTCGAAGATCACGCTGCCCTGAGCTGACTCATACTGAGCACCGTTCTTTGCAGTGCCATCTTCTGTCCAATACGGCACTCTGACCTTGCCGCGGGCGCCCGCTGTCCTCACGACCCTCAAGTCGTAGGTCCCCACGGACTCCGTCAACTCGAAGTCCCGTTGAGGGAATGAGAACACACCAGAATGATCATCGTCCAAAATAACCACTGTTGCTGTTGACGGAGATGCTAAACAAGCCCCCCTAGGTGATGTTAAACGCACGTAAAAATGCTCGTCTTCTTCAAAGACGTCGTCGTCAATCACTTGAACGCTGAAGGTCTTTTCTGTCTCCCCGTGCTTGAAGGTCAGGGAGCCTGCGGCTGCGACATAGTCTGATCCAGCCTCTGCTGTGCCATCCTCGGTGGTGTACTGCACTGTCACTTCTACGTTCAAATCGCCAGCTCTCACAACTCTTACTTCGAAGGCCCCACAGTTCTCCATCACGGTGTAGTGGTCCGGATCGAAGCGGACGTTCGGCCCACGCGACTCAAGTGATAAGGATCCTGACTCTCTCCGCTGCAACTCTGCCTTCACTTCGCTCAGATCACTTTGAGCTCGTTCAGATATTTTTTTTGAGAAATCTCCTCCGCCCGTCATTTTGCGAGTGGCAGCAACTCTATAGAATGCCCTCGACTTCGGACCTCGTGACATCAACGTCTCTAGAGCCATTCTTTCCACCGTTTCTAAATCTTCTTCTGGGTGTTGTCTTCTTAATTCTCTAAGTACTGTTACATATTCTCTTCTAGACTTTTCTTGTTCTCTTCCTTCATCGTCTTCGGAGAGGAAATCATCTCCTCCTGGCTTTAGAGCCATTTCAACGGAACCATCACCTTCACCTTCTACAATAACTCCTCTTTCATTTACTCTGTAGCCTTTCTTCAGATACTTGTACATGAGTAACCGACGGTCGGCGATGTACGCTGTTAAGACCGTCGCGGGGAAGAAGAGAAACGTAACAAGTCCTTCCCAAACCTCGACTTCGTTCGGTGATATGACAGCTAGTATGAGATAGAGCCACACATACGCAAAGATGGACCACGTAGCTGTTACAAGGAACACTCTAAGATGTTTTATCTTCCTAACTTCGCCTTCTGGTATCACACTAACACAGATGGCTATGATCACAAACAAGTTATAAGCAGCTGAACCCACGATAGTACCGGGTCCTAAATCGCCAGCTTCGAAGTTCTTCCCAGCTATTTCAATTACAGATAATAAGATCTCAGGTGCACTAGAACCTAATGCCATCAAAGTTAAATTAGCGACGGTTTCGTTCCATACTCTAACGACAACGATCTGTTCGCTGCCGTTTCGTCGCACGCGCACCTCCTTCTCTCTGGACGTTATCACTTCTATGGCAGCCATAAATCTATCGGAGACGATGGACACTCCGATGAAGAGGTACATGAGGCAGAGGAAGTAGAGGACGCCTCGGAAGGCGATCTGGTAGGTGGGTACATCCTCGAGGGGCATCCACGCAGGGAGGACGAGCCCATCAGAACATGCGAGGACATGGTGGGGGGTAGTATTGCGCGGAGCGAGGCGCGCAGACGGCTCGGCGCGTGTCACCACGCAGCAAGCCGCGATCGCGGCGAGCGCGGGCCGCATGCCGCGTAAATGGCGGCGTCCGGCGCTGCACGAGCCCGGCGCCCGACTAAGCGTCGCGACCAAACGACGCCCCGCCCCTCACCCCGCCGTTTCCGCGTAGCACAGCGCCCGAATCTACAGTAGGTCGACTTCAAACAAACCGGGACGTGATTTGGTGGACCAAGTTTATGTCAACATTCGAGTTGGAACTGCCAAAGTCTATAACAGTTGTTTATGGGTGGCCTGTAATCCGATACTGGGGTCATCTGTCAAATCATTTTTTGGTCTACGTTTTTGCTTGTGTAGGGAGAATTTTTGTTTGTAATTCTGTATTTCTTGGTATATAACAGTGGGCTGTTAAGCCGCAGAGCGGTTCCTGCACGGGCACGTTCCTTCACCTTAGTTGATAGAGTTTTATTGGCGTTGCGGGCCGTAAAGTTGACGGTGGAAAAAAGCTTATTAGACGAGCCCACGGGGGACTTATTAAAACTTAGTTTTGTGCACAGTTATGTTTTAGACAACTTTACAGAAGTTCATTAGAAGTAAAGTTGGTGTCCCTAAAAGTTGAAGTTATGTAGATGGAATGTGAATGGTTTAACTAGAGTCGTATAAGATTTTTTTTTATTACGTAAAAGGTACTTCTTTCTAGCTTCTCGATGGTAATCTAAATGGACACGGCGCAGAATTTATCTACTTGTTTGGCGCCATCACCAACATCCATCAGTTCCTGTAACGTGCAGCTGACAGGACACGCAGGACACGATAATAAGGTACTGGATCTGTACCAGGAAGTAGCTATTCATATGAGTGTTTCCTGAGTACGAAGATAATGATGATAGAAGAGAAGTATTTATTTCTTGAAGAAACAATTGAATTCTCAGGTTCGCTGCGTCTACCTGTATGTAGAGTACAAAAGAGATAAGTATGCTGGATCGTCGGATATAGTTGAAGTTTAGTAAGAAACCGATGGATGTTCTCGAATAAAATTTAATTTTTTTAATAGAAAACAATGAGCTCATTTATCAAATTAAATTTCAGTCAACAATATCCATCGGTTTCTTACTAAACTTCAACTATATCCGACGGTCCTGCATACTTATCTCTTTTGTTGACTGTACATACACTGCTAGAAGGATATTTTGGTGCTCAAATGACATTGACAGGCGCTGATGGTAAACATTTGTGAATTGTTTTGTGAAATGTACCTATTGAAAAAACAAGATGGCGGCGTTAGTTCCGATTTTGGCCACACACCAAAAGATTCTTGTACAGCTTTACCAAGTGGGCCTTTATTTTAAACTATCTGACCCGGCGACACATACAAACACTTGGCGTGTACATGCAAAGACTTTGTCACTGTATACATGAAACAAACGATACTCAAGCACTGAAACCAGGGACAATTTCTCAGATTAGATAAGTTATATTTATTTGCTCAAACATGTGTACACATACAGGAATATAAATGCATGCAGGATAACATAAAAAAGAAAGGATCAGACATGTTTGCCACCTAGTATGGCGTGCTAATATTATGAATAACTAGCTTCTGCCCGCGACTTCGTCCGCGTGAAATTTCTTGTACCCCTACCCCGTCGCAACACTTCGTATTCGCTTAGCGTTCATTCTGACTTTTTTTTCTTTTTGCTCGGCTCCTAAGGGTCATAGCGTGATATCAAAAAGCCTATAGCCTTCCTCAAGAATTGGGCTATCAAATGCAAAAAGATTTTTTCAAATCTGACTGGTAGTTCCAGAGATTAACGCGTTCAAACAAACAAACTCTTCAGCTTTATTATTAGTATAGATAATTAATGATTTTTTATTTTTTATTTCAAGCCAAAAACATTAATGATAAGTAAATACAAATTTACTAACAAAAAATAAATTACAAATGTCAATATTAGAAAATTAATTAAAAAATAATAAAGCATCAAAATCTATATCAATAAAAATTCTTCTGTCACAAATTCATCAATATTATAGTAAGCTTTGTCAATTAGATATGACTTTGACTTTGACTTTAGTTGATTTCTCAAATGTAGGTACCTACATTATTTAGCTCACTCCACCGTTTGGGTAACTTATTATAAATAATGGGAGCCATGCAAAAAACACTTTTGCGCATAAGATATGTGATTAGCTATATGACTAGGAGATTGTAGTCACTGTAGCTTGGGATTAGGTCATCAACAACCTAGCGTTTTCCCAACCGAGTACATCCCGAAGACAGGCGAACACATCCGAAGCGGGTATTTTTTTAATCGCCTTAAAATCAAAACACGCGCGTTGTCGCTTACGGTACTTAATAGTGGCGCGAGTTCAATCGTTTTTCCCTTCTCAAAAAATGCCCAACGCGCCTAAAGAAGTCTTCACTTCAAAATGCCAAACCAAGATGGCGGCTGCGAAAATTTCAAAATAACGAAAAATTTTAATATTTTTGCAGGCTCCATCTTGGAGCTTCATTTTGACGTCACTATCGGCTTCAGCACCCTCGAAAACCATGAAAACGACACCCATGATGAATAATTTGAAAATTTTTGTAGCCGCCATCTTGGATTTTTATTTTGACCTCACTATTGGCTTCAACTCCCTCGAAAACCATGAAAACTATCTCTCTCTCTCTCTGACTCTTTCTATTATATGTAATTAAAAGTCGCATAACGCTTTTTTGTTACGTGACGATTTTACAAGTTTACTTCTACCGCAAGCTCCGTTGAAGAACTTCGTTCCAAAGAGGGTCAACCCTGACATTATTGTACCCAAGTACCGAAAGAAATGTTCTTGTAATCAGAATTAAATATCATAACGGTTCAATGGGTCTTATTCATACACGCAAGTGTTCGATCGGCGTCGCGCGTTTTGGTCGAATTGTTTCAAGGGTAAAAAGAATAACGTTATTTCAGGACATATTTATAAAGAAAAAATACTGCTGAGATAAAATGCTAGTTACAGATTCTTATATTTTATCAAAAGTAATTGAAATTGTGAGCTTAGCACGAACGCGCGGAGTAAACTTAAAGTAAATTGGAACGATTTTAAAATTAATACTTGTTTCGCACGAAATAGTTATTTACTTAGTTTCAAGCCTTGTTTCACGGGTGATATTAACTGTGCTTGTCGCAAAAATATAAACTAAAATGTTATATAATGTATATGTTAATCCAGGGTATCAGCTACCCCCATACAAAATTTTATCAAAATTGGTTCAGCCGTTTGAGCATGAAGAAGTAACAAACATATTATTAACACACACACACTCACAAACTTTCGCTTTTATAATATTAGTGTGATAGGTATTCAAATTGCAAGTACCTGGAAAAAATGGATATTTCAACCCGCACTGGGCCCGCGTGGTGGATTACGGCCCACTCCTTCTCACAGATAGGAGGCCCGTGTCCCAGCAGTGGGAACATTATAGGCTGATTATGTTATGTAGGTACCTATGTGCATTCTGACCGTTTTCACGTTTGAAAGAAAGAAAGAAAAAGTATTTATTGCGACTCGTACAGGAAGATCACAAACTAAACTAAACACAGTAAAATAAAAATCCAAGTCATAAAAAATAAACTGGCCAAGTGCGTGTCGGGCCACGCACAGTGTAGGGTTCCGTAGTAGCCCGCTATCACAATGTAGTACGATTCTGTTGTTCTTTATTCTGATATTTAAAAAAAAAATGTTCATATTTTGTTTTTCAATGCAAGTCTTTACCCGTTATAAACAAGCAACTACTTCATCTTAGTCACTGGATTTTGTATTTGGTACAAAATTATCCAACACCCAAGTTCAACGACTATTATTGCTAAACTAATGAAGTTATCTTAACTAATTTTGCTTTAAAGTTCATGAAATGCACTGTCATCGTGAATTTTTCCTGATTTTTCAAGCCCGCAGTTTAGGTTTTAGAGGGGGGAGGACGCGCTACTGGAACAAAAATTTGCACATTAAACTTTAATATTTCGTAAATGGAGCATTAAATCGAAAAATAATTTTAGCAACCCAATTTTAGAAGACCTATTCAACGATACCCCACACGATGGGGTAGACGACGAAAAAAATATTCATCCCCACTGCACATGTAGGGGAGCTACCCTTAAAAAAAATATTTTCCAAAATTTTATTTTACCTCTTTGTCGGCGTAATTAATATACATAGGTACTCCTACAAAATTACAGCTTTCTAGTACTAACGGTCTCTTAGCAAAACCTCCGACAGACAGAAAGGAAAATGAAACAAAGTCCTATACGAGGCCAAAAAGCTCCTATCTAAGCATGATGCTGTTACATTTAAAAAAAAATCGTTTCAATTAAAGGTTACTGTTAAATATTTCGCTGTTTTTATTAATTCATAAAAATTACTAAATGGATTTATGAAATATCAATAGTGCAAACTCAAACTCAAAGCATTTATTTCAATTAACTTCTGAATCAACATTCAAGAAGTCGGTCAGTCAGAAAATATGAAGCTTAGTTGCACTTTTACCTATTGATTATCAATCGCATCAATTTTGTATCGTAATACTGAATACTTAGTTTGAGGGCAGCAACAACAGCGCAACAACAAAAACAAACGACAACACAGCAACAACAACAACAGCATAACAGCAACTATCAATCGCAGTAATTTTGTATCGTAATACTGAATACTTAGTTTGAGGGTAGCAACAACAGCGCAACAACAAAAACGAACGACAACACAGCAACAACAACAACAGCATAACAGCAACAGCATAACGGCAATAGCATAACAGCATTATAAAACTCTCCTCATGCATTTTTACACCTACAACGGTTACAACACCTGATTCAGTGTTTTTTATTGTAATTCCTAATCCATATTACTCGTATAGTGCACAACAAGAAATGAATCAAAACAACTAAACAGACAGCTATCTGCGACGTTGCCAACTTTCAGAATGCACCCTCTTCAAGATGTTGTATACAAGCGGGTTCTCGCTCACTTATTATTTATCTCATGCTGTACTAGCCGTAAATAATAAACCAGTTAACTACTTACTTGTACTGATGTCATTAAAAGTTTAAGCCTAAAGTGCTCTCGCGTGCCTCGGACGAGCTCGCGTGTCTTGTACAATGTATTTAATCGTTGTATATCGGACACACCAACTTTATCGGACTTCTCCACAATAGGGGCGATTAAGAATTTTGTGGCTGCTAGCCAGGTACCGTTTATTAATGTCGTAAAAGACTTTTTTCGGGCACATGTGTGACGGAAATAGGGGATTTCCTGTGGTAAGTTCTACCTAGCTTAGTACTACAAACTTGTCGGCAATCTTTTCTACTGCCGCAAAGTACGAGTTGTAAGTAGGCCGGGGGTTCTTTGTCTAAATTATTTAATCATAATTCACCATTCCTCACAAAACCATGAAGGAAAACAGAGTTCGTGAGGAAACCGGTAAGTCAAACCGCGACACCTGTGAATCCCTTATTGCCTCTTGTACCTATATTGCAAACACCGTACCGTGTTCTCGGGTTGTCGGAGTTCATATTTGTCCAATGCATATTTGTAATCGTTCGTAGGGCCTATTTATCAATCGTTAGATAAGTTTTACCTGAAGAATCATTGTGACGTTTTGACTGCTGATTTTTCAATCGACCGATAATTTTTATTCGTGGAATAAAATTGATGTCTGACAGTTTTGTACGGAAGAACTGTCAAAAATTCAAATTATTTCTCCGATAAAGTTATCTGGCGTTGGAAAAATCAGCCCTAAATATAAAACGATGTTAATTATTATTATCAATGTTTCACACGGTAACAAAAATATTGGTGTTCCAAACGCCATTTCCCACCACCCAGATCAGCAGCACAACAGTACATCAATTCCTCCCAGGACCACTTAATTGGCTGCCTGTTCCCGACAGCATATGCATCATTATGTCTGCCAAGTCAACCTAGCATGCTTCGGTGAACAATAATGATATTCTGTTAATTTCCACAACGGAAGCTCATTAAGGCTCAATTAGTGGTAATTAAATGGTCAATGATGTGAAAGGAAGGGTTAGTGTGCTCTTTGATAGGATAAGTTTCGGAGGCTTTGTTATTCGGGAAAAGGGCAAAAACTGTAAGTTTGACGTAAAGGCGGTATCCCTCAGTTATGAAGCCCGCCTGTCTCTGTCTAGTGGTCGCAAGTGAGGATAATCGTAAGGTAAGATGAGGTCCTAGGTTCGATTCCCAGGTCGAGTGTTATTGGGTTTTTTCATCAAGAATTTCCCAGTAGCAGGAAGGAGTCTGGATTTGTGACCAGCTGATTGCAATAGGCTCGCCCCCTATTACATGAGACTTAAAACATAGCTGGCGAAATGTAGGTGTAGATAATAGATAGGTAGTGTACCTATCTATTATATTATCCAACCCTTCTTCTTCTTATCAAACCCTTCGGGTTAACAAGACGTGATGTTATGTTATGTAAGCGAGAACATCCACTGCGACCCACGGTTGTAGCGCCATCTACATCGCTACATGCGAACTACGCATCACAGTGACGTTATGCAAATCCTGCATCGCGCAAGCAGAGTTTACCGCGCAACCGGCATAAATAATCGTCAAATCAACAACGTCCCGACATCAATCGTCGGCCAGTTGCCCGCCAGACATGACACCCGTCCCGTCGGAGGATCCTCCCTTTTCTATGGAGAATGAGTGAACTTACATCCTGTTCCTCATACCTCTATACACCACGCTACGCACGGATGCGTGGCTAGCAAATAAATGAACCGCGCAGCTCTTGGTAAACCTCCTGCACATTCTGCGTAACAGTGTTTTTCAGTTAAGCCCCAAAACACACGACTAAGTAATTGTGATCTGCTCGGTGTGAGTAATTAGAATGCCATAACCCTCCTTCTGACGCAGTCGGGTAAAAACACATATAGGTATAATAGTCGGAGAGTGATATAGATGCAGAACTCGTTAGCAAAAGTTTCATAACGAGCACACAAAGTTTTAATGGCCTAAAATCGCAGACCGAAAGGAAATACGTGAAAAAATAATTAAAACACGGTATTGGTCCAGACCAGACTTTAATTATTTGAATTAATATCTTTCGGCTAACAGTTTGAAAAAACTAAACCAATTTACCATCGAACGTTTGGTCTCCCAGTGAATATTCAAGAATGAAACTATCGTAATGAAGACACTTTTCACATTCATCATCTGCCTAGCCTTTTCCCAATACGTTGGGGTCAGATTCCAGTCTAACCGGATACAGCTGAGTACCAGTATTTTACATGGAGCGACTGCCTATCTGACCTCCTCAACCCAGTTACTGGGTAATACGAACCCCCTTGGTAAGACTGGTTGTCAGACTTTCGGGCTTCTGACGACCCGTAACGACTGTCAAAGATCCACGAATGACAGCCGGGACCAACGGCTTAACGTGCTTTCAGAGGCACGGAGGAGTCTTGGTATGTAAAGATCCACCCATCCACGGACCAACCGCAGTAAGCGTAGCTTAACCTGATCGATTGACCCGTGCGGCTGTTATTACTTAGCCACAAGCCCCTATGAAGACACTTTTCACATTGATTTATACTATTCAGGCTAGTAGGTATACTTGTAGTGTATCAATCAATCAACTCAGCCTATCAGAGCCCACTGCTGGACATAGGCCTCTCCCAGGCCGCGCCACAACACCCTGTCCTCCGCCTTCCGCATCTAGTCTGTCCCAGTCACCGTCTTTAGGTCGTTGGGCCATCTAGCTGAGGGGGTTTCTCACACTATGCTTGCTGATACGCGTCTCCACTCCAGGACTCGTCTGCTCCACCGGCCAGCGGTTCTTTGACAAACATGGCCAGCCCACTACCACTTCAGTTTGCTTACTCTGCAAGCTATGTCGGTAACTATAGCTAACTAGTGGATCTATGTACAGACGCCAGCACATCAAGCTACCCGAAACTGTCAAATTTTACCATTCAACATTGAACCTTATGCTTTGGAGATAAAGTTGAAAATTTATTAAAGAAATTTGACAGATCGTAGTAGCTTGATGTGCGGGATCTGTACTTTGTGCAGGAGCTTGTCCGAGGAAGTCCATACAATAGCTACTGTAACTATTTCTCCCGCAAAGCAGCGTTGCTGTATTCCAGTTTGAAAGGTACAGCTGCAGTTACAGGCTCATGAGACATCTCAGCTTTGTCACTAGAGTGACCACGCGACAGCTGCCTTTGATATTGCAAAGAGGTGGCAGAGACCTCTTACGATGGATGGCAAGACGTCTTTTTATTAGCCAACAGGTACTATAAGAAATACCTACCTATTGAAAACAAAACCTCATTATTGCTAGGTCTCATTAAAAAGACATCCGCAAAATAATCGATGATTAAACACTTCCAGAAAATGGCCAAACCTACTCTAATCGAAAGAACTAACCAAAACAATCCATATTTTCATTTCATTTAATACTCTTCCTTCACAAAAACCCATTAGACACGGTTTAATAAAGCGGTACTCAGTGATTAATTTCCACTGTCTCCTCGCTTCTACAACAAGAGATTCACGACTAAGCGAAGCTCTAATGGATAGCAAACATTTCTTTATTTCTACAAGGAAAAACAACCTCGATTATAGAGCGAAGTATGGCGGCACTAAATAGATACAGAAGGTCAGCTTCATACAATGAGTGAAACCCGCGCACACATAGATACGCTTCAAAATACGCGCATTGACGTGGAGTTGCGGACACCAGTCCGTTTTACCTATTACCTACTACAACGAGTGTAAGCGCACTCGTGACTGTCCTTTGCTTGAGAGCCTCTGGCCGCGTCCTAACCAAAAGCGATTATCGCGTTTATATTAAGTACACTTTTTGTTTGGAAATCCTAAAGGCCCCCTCTGTCGGCGCGACCACGTGGTCCAGTTCCCCAAACAAAACGTCAAGGGATGCGACTTGCAATGGGACGTCCGGCAAGCGACACGCGCACGCGTTATCAGGAGGTCTACTCACACACACAGACAAGACCGAAAGTTGAAAATCCAGTGCGCGACGAACGTGGGCTAAGTGTGCGTACGCCTGTTTTCGTTCGTTGTATGGACCTAACCTTCTGCATCTCTCTATGTTTTTTTTTGTGATGGCGGTATAATGATTCTCTTAAAATATTTTCACTGTATCAGGGTAATAGGGCTGCCAAATGCAAGTTTTCAGTGGCCATGTTTAATTCATTACGTTTTAACACCTTTTGTTCGAGTAAAATACTCATATTATATAACGTGTGGTTTTTCCCTTGTTGGCTGTGTATAGGTGAACAATTTGACTGTGGTTTCTGATAGATTTAGCTACTATGTTGTTATTATTTCTCGTTAATTTGGTAAAACAATTCACATTAAAAACAATATTTGCTTATGAGGAACTTAGGTCAGGCTTCCTGGGGCCCAAGTCTATAGTCTATTTTTATAAATTCGTCATGCCAACACGATCCCATTGTCATTTTGCTAAAAGTTCATAATCTGCTAAATTCATAATGGTCGATTAATGGTCGGTCAATGACACAGAACATAATTATACGATACTCGTAACGAATTAAAAGCAATTACTGCACACTGACGTTCTAATGGTATAGGTCACTGATCAATGGAACTGTCAAAATTTTAGCAGATTACCGCCTAAGTCAGTAGGATAATCATTTGTCAATATGTATGATATTACCATTCTATACCATTTCTTTCAATGAAGTGTCAGTGGTTGGCCATAGGAAAGTCATAATGATGCCATTATATTAGTAGATTACCAAACTTGTCAAAATCTACAATTATGAAATCAATGATAGACCATTCTGACACTATTGTAATAGCAGACTTGAGACCCAGATATGGAGAATCAGGTATTTGTCGGCTTATAACACCGAACTAGGCTGGAAAGCAAGACAATCAAGGAACCGGAGTCAAAAACCAGGTGAAAGCTCTGTTCCGCGTCAGTGTTCACTCCAGCCAGCAAATAAAGGCAAACCAGAGGTGAAGAACAATACCTACTACTCCCGGAAGACAGGGTCCGTGGGGTCGCTACTGCCCAACAGCTCGCCACATGCTGCCCTGCGGGTTTCGGTATATCCCTTGGTCTGGCTCCTCACCCTAGACCCGTTCCGGCAAAGCTAACTCTATCGGCACTGAACTTGAGTTCGGTGCGCGCAAGCCCCAACACGACGTCAACGTAGAAATACAGAGGTGAATTTACAAAATCAGCCTTTAATGCTCCCACTGCTGGGACACAGGCCTCCTCTCTGTGAGAGGGAGTGGGTACAGCCCACTCCACCACGCGGGCCTAGTGTGGGTTGATATAATGTCACATGTCTTTGAATTTTTGGTTCGGTCTCCTCACGATTTTAAGAGCAGTGGTGATAAAATAATTAACACAAAGTACGCCTGTCTGGGTTCGAACCTAGAACTCGTAAGTAGCGGCCGTTAAAAGTGGGGATATTATTATTAAATTTTATCATCGAATTGCTATCAACACGACATGTAAAAAGTAGCAAAGCCTTCCTATAGAACCTAGACCTGCAGATATCTAGTAAAGTGTACTTAAAAAATATCTTATGTAGGTATGTATTCACGCCACGCACAGAAACCGACCCCACCTTGTCAGCGAGACACGGAGTAGAAATAAAACAAACACTTTTAAAGATATTTAGTTTCAAAGCAGGCTTCACTTAAGATTTTAGCTTTTAGCGTGTCGAACGCAGAGGTTCTGCTTTCATCCGTTTAGCAAATTCGTCTTAACCTACAGTGACCTTTAATATAGGCCCTTCGCATTCTAGACAAACTTCGGCGTTGTGGATAAAGAAATTATTTATTTTATTTGGTTTATTTGTCACAGAAATAAACCAAAGTTTATTTGTCATGTCGCTCCATGTAAAATACTGGTATTCAGCTGCATCCGGTTAGACTGGAAGCCGACCTCAATAGTTAGTTGGGAAAAACTATCAGATGATGCTTTGTCACAGAAACACATGCATACAAAAAAAAAAGTTCGAATAAGAAAATAAAAACTGATCAATAATCACGAGTACCGAACAAACAAATGGCTGTTCCATTCATTTTCACAGCGTAGGTATTGTATCACTTTTCTGTGTTTTTTTTTTTATAGAAATTGATTATTTGTACTGTGCAGAGTACACAGCTCCGTTCCGGTATCAATATTTGTGTACCCCTCGTATATCGTTTACCAGAAAACAATATTATTTAATTACACCGTAATTTTATTCCAGCAATCGGTTTGTTTACAAAAACGCCTGCCTCATGTTGTGCCAACGGACAAATTGGAAATGAAGTTTTGATTTTGAACGTCCTTTTTGTTCTGCAAAACGCGATCCGAGTTGCTAAATAATCCTATTACCGGACAAAAGCACAAGCGTGCTAAAGGAAGCATGGGATTGCTGCCTCGGGTTCGTTTTTCGGATATTCGTAGGAGCATTACACCTTAGTGTGCATAAATACGAGTGAAACGCGTCGACGACAGAAGCAACAGCAACCGTCGGCGGCAGCCGCCTCGCTGACACGTCGCCGACACGCATCGGACCTGTCGCCGACACGCGTCGGACCTGTCGGCGACACGCATCGGACCTGTCGCCGACACGCGTCGGACATGTCGGCGACACGCGTCGGACATGTCGGCGACACGCTACGGGCCTGTCGGCAACACGCGTCGGACCTGTCAGCGACACGCGTCGGACCTGTCGCCGACTATTATTCCTAGAAGGGTTTGGCAAAGGTATACTTATAGTACACCTACATTTCGACAGCTATGTTTAAGTCCCATGTAAGTAATAGGGCGTGAGCCTATTGCCCTTAACTGGACACAAATCCAGACTCTGAACTGCTACTGAGAAACTAATGGAAAAACCCAATAAAACATTGCCACACTTGGGAGTCGAACCCGAGACTAGTGCGTTTGACAGGCTCAGTAGTCGTTTATACTAGTACAAAAATCGGATATGTAGTCAAACACATAATTTTCCGAATGAAATGCTAATCACATAACTAATGTACGGCAGCTAAACACCGCCATTATGTGCCAGCCATTTACCTGCTCCCTTTTTAGTCTATGGTGTTCACAGTTTTCGCAGAAATGTTTATTTAAAATTGGAATATTGTCGTGTTTTGTTTAATTAGGACTAACTGCCGCAATCACGTATGGAATAAACATTTCAATGGACTATTAAATAAATATTAAAATGTGTTTAGTCGACTCGTAATAGTACAGACGCCAGCACATCAAGCTACTACAAACTGTCAAATTTAAAATTAGAACTAGTGACCCAATTCCGAAAATTCTTTCACTATTGAGAACCTTTATGCACTATTGCCTTGTTTCATATGATAGATTTTATGCTAAAATAAGCCACGCAGAAAAAGTCACGAAGTCCTAGTACTTCAATGATCTCTTTCTATAGATTGGGATGTCCATTGCCCGATGTCAGAATAATAAAGATTTCCTTACACGCTACGATTTCGGTCCACTTCAATCTTTACCCAATTTCAAATTTTCCACAAAGCCGCCATCTTTAATTTTCAAGCGGACGTAGATGGAAGTGAAACTTTCAGCCGGCCTTTGAAGTATGTACGTACAATTTACACAAAAATCCTTTGTTTCTTCGGTTTTAGATTGGAAATGTAACAGTCGTAACAGATAACCGCATACACAGTTGCCAGTTTAAATAGAAAAAGTTTTCGGACAATGTTTTCAAACTGAAATTAAGGTTAAGGGGATTACAGGACCTAAACGCAAAAAACGCAAGTTTTAGAAGCAATAAATATATATGATCGACTACAAAATCAGAAAAATATATGATATTCTTCAGGATTTATGTTAGGTAGACAGTATGTTGAAAACATTACAACTAATTTGTTATGATAGAAAAAAAATCATGAAGATACCTCTAACAGTTTTCTTTTTACAATAAAAACCACATTAATATACATACAATCATTCTGATTTTTTGTCAGATTATTCTACAAGCAACACACTAAAGCAATAGTGTTTTATTTTTTTAGTACAAACAATAGATTTTTTATAAATAGATAATTGCTTCATATTTTACAATAAATTACCAGCGTTGTGTCATCGCGTTTCTATTTCTTTTCTATGCAGTCCGACAGTGACCGCGCTTTAGTTCATGTAAGCCCCTTAACTTTATAAGACAATCAGCCTATAATGTTCCCACTACTGGAACACAGGCCTCCTCCCTGTAAGAGGGAGTGGGCCATAATCCACCACTCGGGCCCAGTGCGGGTTGGTAGATGTCACGTGTCTTTGAATTTTCGGTTCTAGGACGTGCCGGTTTTTCACGATGTTTTCCTTTACCGTTTGAAGAGCATGGTGGTGATGAAACAATTTACACATAGTAAAACGCCAGCCTGGGTTCGAACCCTGTTGTATCTCAAATAAACACTTTAGTTAATGAATTGGCATTTATTTATTATAGAGCACATACATGACATTGCGATTCGAATGAAGGGGGAAAGAGAGAGAGCTAAGAGCGAGAGTGTCATATGGATGCGTTCCGAATCTCACACTCTGCTGCACTATTTTTAACAACATTTGTAAGAAAATAACATAACCCTTACTTCATAAACAACTAAATTACATTAACAAATGTCTACAGACTCTAAGCAAGTTACAACGATTGCATATTGTACATTGTCATACAGTACTGGGCCACCACTGCTCGCTTTCATCATCATCATCAGCCACTGCTGGACATAGGCCTCCCCTAATGAGCGCCATAGCGCCCTGTCTTCAGCTTGAGGCATCCAGCATCTGCCTGCAGTCTTTCGCAGATCGTCATCCCACTGCTCACTGTAACTTGCTAAAAAATTTAAAACAATCTCCACCTACATGTCAGACAATGATACAATCTCAGCCTCATACCGTACCTCCGACAGATTTAATAGAGAAATATTTAAGTCTGACGAAGTAGTCGGTCAGCTGCTTACAATTTGTTAACATCCCACGCGAGTCACAGTTAACTACGTAATCGGTTCAAAACGCTACATATTATTTACAGTTTCCGACTATTTTATGCCCTGTTATCATTATTACCTATCAAACTACATAAAATTATACCGCAGTGTCTAGCATTGTGGCATGATTTTATGTAGTTTTAACTATACTCAAGCGCCTTAATAGGTACAGTTTGCGGCAAATTTATTTATTTATTTAAATAGAACGGCCGAAGCCAATTACACTATATAATATAATTTATTTATTTATTTATTATTTATTTATTAATTTTAAGAAGGCTTACAGACTAATTACAAATAATAGGTAACAACAACAAATTGTCAAGTTGCTAATAACAAGCCTCCACAGTTATATAACATTATCGATTTTTTAAAGCCAAACAATTAAAGTACATTGTGCACATTTAATAAGCAAGTATGTTAGTTTTATTTATTTAAGTAAGTATTTATGTTGCTACGTATGAGTTTAAGAGTTTAAGAACCACCAGCCGGCGCATCATTCACAAAAAATGATTTGGCTAAGAGCGTCCTTGCTGTGCTTATCTTAGTGCAAAATAAGTCAACATCATGTTCAGAAGATACATCGTTAAAGCTTCGAGCGCTTCTTATAAGAAAAGCATTAATACGCCTATTTGACATAAAGTATAATTGATTCAACTCAGTCATGCATTCTTCTCACAAAACTTCAAACATTCCGATAGTATCATCTTCCATTCATCCGCAAACATATCAAGATCTGTGTTTGAGTCCAGGAGAGCGTTAATAGCGCCTAATGCCCGAGGGATGGGCGACTTGGAGTGCGCAACTGTGCGGCAAGTTGGAACAGCCAATAAGCGGTGTTTCCTGCCGCGACAGTTATTGTCTGGGACAAATAGATTGCAGATTACATTATGCAACTCAGGGTCATCGATAATACCCCGAAAAGCTTTTAATATCATTATCATCTGATCGCGCGACCGTCTTACTTCTAAAGAATTGAAACCCAAACAGCCCAACAGGAATTTAGTGGGATACAAATAGAGAAGCTAGGACTTTAAGGGGCTTACATGACCTAAAGCGCGGTCACTGTCGGACTGCTTAGAAAAGAAATAGAAGCGCGATGTCACAATACTGGTAATTTATTGCAAAATATGAAGCAATTATTTAATTACAAAAAATCTGTGGTTTGGACGAAAAAATTAAAACTTTACTTAGTATTTTAGTATGTTGCTTGTAGAATAATCTGACAAAAAATCGGAATTATTATTTGTATATTAAATGGTTTTTATTGTAAAAAGAAAGTTTTTAGAGGTATCTTCATGATTTTTTTCTATCGTATCAAAATAGTTGTATTATGTTTTCAACACACTAACAACATAGGTATATCCAGAAGAATATCATATTTTTTTCTGATTTTGTTTACTGTAGTCGATCATATACTTTTATTGTTTCTAAAACTCGTGTTTTTTTGTGTTTAGATCCTGTAAGCCTCTTAAATTGTTGTTAGCAGCAGAGGAGCAATTCTCGTAATTTTTTTCAAAATATTGCCAAACCTCCAGAGACATTGGCTTTATGCTAAGTATCGGTAAACCAATTAACAATTTGCTTGGAGCTTGAGACTAAAATGATATATTGAGACAAGATGAACTATCTTACCTGAAAGTTATAGACTCCACAGTGCAAGTCCAGTGAACCGTTTCTTAAAAGCGGAGCGGAGCGATAAGTTTTTTTTTTTTTTTGTTTGTTAATAAATCATCATTCTCTCATTGTTGAGGGGCTTTTGGCTAAATAATAACAGCAATAATACATATCAAGACCGCCCCGTACCTCGGAAAGCACGTTAAGACGTTGGTCCCGGCTGTCATTCGTAGATCTTTGACAGTCGTTATGGGTAGTCAGAAGCCCGAAAGTCTGACAACAAGTCTTACCAAGGGGTGTCGTTTGACCCAGTAACTGGGTTGTGGAGGTCAGATAGGCAGTCGCTCCATCATGTGCTCTGGCGGGCACTCCGCCTTGGGAACTCGAGGCGTGGGTGCTCGCCAGAGTGTATGAATGGACGGCGGGGCGGAGGGCGAGAGGAGATCGCCCAGCCCCGCAAGAGCGGGAGGCCGTCCGGCAGGAGGCGAAGGACGTCCACTGGACGCGGGACCTCGCCGCCGCAGTCTTCGGCCGCCGAGCCCTCGACGCGATCGGGCCGGTCCTGCGAGACTGGCTCGAGCGGTCGCACGGGTTCCTCTCCTTCCGTCTGGTGCAGGTGCTGTCCGGACACGGTTGCTTCGGATCGTACCTGCACCGTATCGGGCGGGAGGAGACGCCGTCGTGTCACGACTGTGGCGCGGCGGAGGACACGGCGCAGCACACTCTCGAGGTGTGCCCGTCGTGGTCCGAGCCGCGCCGCAGTCTCACCGCGGCGATCGGAGCGGACCTCTCGCTCCCCGGCTTGGTCAACGCCATGCTAGGGGATGAGGGGTCCTGGGCGGCAGTCGCCTCCTTCTGCGAACACGTCATGTCCCAGAAGGAGGCGGCGGAGCGCGTGCGGGAGGAAGACCCTCTCGCGGCGCCGCTCCGAAGGCGGAGGAGGGGTCGAAGAAGACGTCAGTATGACAGTCATCTCCGACTCCTCCCAGGTGGAAGCCAGCAGGCGACGGGTGCGGGGGCACCCTCGCCTGTATTGCACAGGCTTCCACCAGTGCCGGACGGGAATGGCCAGGTGTTCCCGGCCATTCCCGTAGCCCCCCAAACGGGGGGACATGCGGGGCCCGCCAGCTAGGCGAGCATGCGCTGGGGGGGTTGTGGATGCAAAGGCTGAGCCGGATTCCCATGACCTCCCCATCAAGGCGATGAGGGAACACCGCTGAGTTTTAGTGGGTATACTGCCACCCTGGCAGGGAGTCCCACATACTCCGTCTCTTCCCCCGACGAGCGGAGATGCGTAACGTCATGTCTCAGCGAAAAAAAAAAAAAAAAAAAAGGCAGTCGCTCCATGTAAAATACTGGTATTCAGCTGCATCCGGTTAGACAGGAAGCCGACCCTAACATAGTTGGGAAAAGGCTAGGCAGAAACAAAACCAAATTTTCTGCGCCCTAAAATTCACCACCCACCAATTTCAACATTCAATCAGCAAACCTATAAATCTTCTCGCCCATTTGCCGAATTCAGTCATGTGTCAATGTGACACAATTGGATGTTCAAAGACTTTGAATTGAGAAGCACTCATCAATTGGACTGAAGAGAATCGTATTGAAAAGGAAGTAAAAGGAGCCATCGTCTCCATAATAAGGACGCCCCTGGAAACGCACAATTGGGTGTCACTTTTTATCCGCCATTGAAAACCGAGATTGGAATTGCCGTCGAAATATGGCGGAAACAGGACCCTGTCTTTTTGAACTATGACTGAAATAAAAATGCTGCTTTTTTATTAAATACTAGCTTTTGCCTGCGACTTCGCTCGCGTGGAGGTCGGAAATTATCCCACGGAAACATATTACCGGGATAAAAAGTATCCTACGTGTTATTCCAGGTTATAAATATAATAAATTATCTGTGTGCCAAGTTTCATCCAAATCCTATTAAAAGCATAATACTAATGATTGAAATACTATCGTGAATACATGCAAGCCTAGTACTTTTTGTTAGAATACTGCTCAGAAAGTCGGGTCATATTTCAATCATGATTCGACGAAAAGCGCCATCTTGCATCCTAAAGCAATTGTGACCGTCGAAAGTTATTGTTCTTTTCCTCGGGAACAGTATTTTTTTTCTGGATTAAAGGTACTCCATGTCCTTTTCTATACCCCTGACAACGTATATGCAAAATTTCATGATGATCGGTTCTGTGGATTACGCGTGAAAAGGTAACAAACAAACAAACTTAATTGAGAAAAGGCCGACCCCAACATAATTGAGAAAAGGCCGACCCCAACATAATTGAGAAAAGGCCGACCCCAACATAATTGAGAAAAGGCCGACCCCAACATAATTGAGAAAAGGCACATTGATTGATTTTGTTTAATATTGAAGTCCGTGCCTCGGAAAGCACGTTAAGCCGTTGGTCCCGGCTGTCATTCGTGGATCTTTGACAGTCGTTATGGGTAGTCAGAAGCCTGAAAGTCTGACAACCAGTTTTATCAAGGGGTATCGTATTAGGTACCCAGTAATTAGGTTGTTGCTCCACGTAAAATACTGGTATTCAGCTGCATCCGGTTAGACTGGAAGCCGACCCCAACATGGTTGGGAAAAGGCTAGGCAGATGATGTTTAATATTGAAGTTGCAACAATTTCAAAATACCCGAGTATTTTACAACCAAAATCTAGTTCGTAATGCAGGTACATGCAAATAAAATACCGTCCCTAATGGGACGGTGTTTTACGTCAGTCCCCAAAGCAATCAGAATCCAGGCTGCAACAAGCCAGTGGAATTAAACCGTCGTTTGACGTCGACGTCATGTTTATAGCCGCCGAGCAAGATGGGAAACGTCACATAGATCAGATACATAAATATATATGTTACGTGTCCCAAATACATTAGATATGTTATCTTAAACCTATAGCTCAAGTGGTAGTTTGGTTTTCGTGGTCAGTTGCAGCGTTATGCTTACTTGAAAAAAACTGGTACTTATACAATCGTAAATAATTATGGTAAGTACATCTAATTTTTGATAATGTTCGCATGCAAAGACGGATTGCAAAAATACCACCGTTTTCTAGTGTTTCAGCTAGGAAAAAAGATTGATATTTGCAGACATTAAAATAGTCTTTTCATACCTATCCAAAATGGTTCAATTTTAACCACAATATTTGTAAATATGTGAGCACCTAATTGAGCAGTAGTGGCCAAGTGGTAACGGCCGCGACTTACGAGTTGTAGGTCGTAGGTTCGAACCCAGACAGGCGCTTTACTTTGTGTAAATTATTTCATCACCACTGCTCTCAAAACGGTGAAGGAAAACATTGTGAGGAAACCGGCATGTCCTAGAACCAAAAATTCGAAGACATGTGACATCTACCAATCCGCACTGGGCCCGCGTGGTGGATTACGGCCCACTCCCTCTCACCGAGAGGAGGCCAGTGTCCCAGCAGTGGGAACATTATAGGCTGATTATGGAGCACCTAATTAATAATATATAACAGTCGCTCCATGTAAAATACTGGTATTCCGCTGCATCCGGTTAGACTGGAAGCCGACCCCAACATAGTTGGGAAAAGGCTAGGCAGATGATGAACATACAATTTCACATCTTGATAACACACACCCTTTTAAAAACTCCGCATGCTGGCCCGCAAACCAATTATTTTTTATCAAAACTCGAATGTATAAAATCGATTTCTACCGCGGTCCAACTTCAGCGCAGATAAGGATCCTTACCATACCCGGTATCCGGGAATTTAAAACGGGACTGCGTATTGACCTATATCCCGGGATACGCGTTTATCTAGAGCAAGCAGTTTAGCCGACTTTCCTTACTCTAACAATCTTGTGGGTGAATAATGGCAGGGGTAAAATGTTAAATAATTTGGTACAGACGCCAGCACATGAAGCTACTACAATCTGTCAAATTTCTTTAATAGATTTTCAACTTTATGGCTAAAGCATAAGGTTCAAAGTTGATTGGGAAAATTTTACAGTTTCGGGTAGCTTGATGTGCTGGCGTCTGTACTTTGCACGCGGTTTGAATTAAATACAGGGTGGCGCGACCTGTTACCATGGATTCAATACATGGCTCTGAACCGCCACCCCCTCCCCCCACGTTGAAATTTTAATTAGACGTTTGTTTTTTTTAATAGCTTGACACGCTAGGACTCTTAGGAACCAAGCCAAAAGTTTAATATTTGATAAATGGAGCATTAAATCGAAAAATAATTTTAGCAACCCCCAAGTCATTTTAGAAGCCTATTCAACGATACCCTTGAATAGGCTTCTAAAATGACTTGGGGGTTGCTAAAATTATTTTATGGGGTAGACGACGAAAAAAATATTCATCCCTACTTCACACGTAGGGATGTCGTAGCTACCCTAAAAAAATTTTTTTTAAAAGATTTATTTTACCACTTTGTCGGCGTAATTGATATACCTACACACTCCTACAAAATTACAGTTTTCTAGTACTAACGGTCTCTTAGCAAAGCCTCGGACAGACAGACAGACGGACATGACGAAACTATAGGTAAGGGTTCCTTGTCAGAACTACGGAACCCTAAAAAGACAGAAAGAACGCTGAGCGAAAACATAGTAGTTAATACTATGTTTTCGCTCAGCGTTCTGTGCGAGGCAGGCGATGCGATGCGATGCGGTCGGGGAACAAGAAACACGCGGACGAAGTCGCGGGCAGGAGCTAGTTTAACAATAATATTAAAAATACATAAGAAAACTAAACAACCTATTTGTTTACATGCACAGTGCACACTGTGCATAATCTTAAACAAAAAAGGCTTTATTACAAAAAAATAAAGTAAAGTAATATTAAGACCCTTCGACGACGGGTATACCCATAGGTTATAGGCACACTGTCCACTGGGTGCATGTAAAAATGTGTAAAAGAATATGTCAAAATAATCACCACAAACTTACCATAGAGAATAACAAAACATTCACGGCATAACAACTCTAATAAAAAAACTCCTGTTCCCCTGACTAACTATCAACCCTGTTCGTGCAAACGCCAGCCACAGTTATTTGGACAAAACTATGCGGGATAATAACAATAAAGATTAGAAATTCTACCCTGTGCTGTTGACAGTATGGCGGCCCTTCCCTGGACACTATAAGGCTCGGCGCAAACGGGCCAACGACCACAGCCACCGATGGCTGTCGCGCGTTACCGCCACATTTGTAACAGTGTCAGAAGCGAGTGACAGCCACCGGTGTTCGGAAGCCGCCACATTTTATAACCCGCTCTCTGCTGCGCAGTCTCAGTCTTACGATGGACTCCGACGCGGACAGTTTGCTCTCGCTATTGTTAATACGCAGACGACGCCGCCCATATTGCGTACATCCAATTTTAACTGGCGCGGGCGAGTGCGACAGTGGCGGGTGACGGCGTCTTGTGTGGCCCGTAGCGACCACAAGTGGCGAGTCGCGGACACTGCTGTAGCGAGTGGCCGCCACTGTCTACACGTGTGCGGCGCGTCTATACAAAATATATGAAAGTCGCTGGCCACCAGTGGCTGTGGTCGGTGGCCCGTATGCGCCGAGCCTTAGCCCACGTTCGCATGGACGTAAAAATATCGCAGCACGATTTTAAGGCTCTCCCCCGCAGGCGCGTTATTATCGGTCGATAATATCGGATGCGTTAGTGCGATATCTTTTGACGTGACAACGTCTTAAATTAGGTTGCGGCTGGGAGTCACTTATGAAAAAGTGTAACGCTCGGTAACGTTACGATGAGTCACCGAACGAGAGAGAGGCCCGCCGAATGCCTTGCGTCTCTCTCCCACTCAACTATTCTACCGAGAAAAAGACGTTGTCACGTAAAATCTTCGCCCGTAAAACCGACTTTACAGGCAACCATTTTTTTTTCAGTACATTTTGTATTAGGACGGCCACGAAGTTACACATTGATGCGATAATAACGTCGCATTAGAACGGTTGCGTCCCTTCTTGCGCGTCTTTTCAACTCTCGGCGCTAAGCAGTGCGTTGTAAAACCAGTGCGCGAAAAAAAATCGCGGCGACCAAAACGCGCCCGTGCGTGCCTGGGCTTACAGAGGACACTATTTCACTATAGCGGGGGAAAGTTTGTGGCGATGACATTTTTGAAGGTGGAACGTGGTGAGGGAAATAATGGGAGGGTCAGTATACAGTCACAAGCAAAAGTATGTTTACACTTGGCTTTATTCAAAGACGATTTTCTCCTGTAGTTTTGAATGAAATTGTATGTTATTACAAACAAAGTATTTTCGAACCCATAGGTTTGTGTAAAGTATCGTATTTCAACGTTGCATTCGTTATTTCACGAAAAAATTGACATTGAAAGTGGCCAACTGTTGACATATTAGTGCTCGTGACTGTACTGTTATAGTTTTGAAGCAGGAAGTCACAGGCGCTTTGTATACACAAAGCTTGTGGGCGAAAAAACAACTTACTTAAACTACATACACTCGAAAAACATAACCCACCTTCTGGCACAGTCGGGTAAAAATACGGGCAAATAGACAAACGTTTAAAGGTTTTGATAAATGTCAACAGATTGCAATGTGTTTAGAATCTGGAGTAGATATTGCTGTCAGTCATAAGACCGTTATTGAACTCAAAGAATTAGCAATCATAATGTTAGTGTGTCGTGTTTAGTGTGTTAAGTAAAATGGGACTATAGCTGATTTTCTTTTTCAATTATAAAAATGTTAACAATCGTTTCAAATTCTACTACTAGTCAACTCATACTTTTAATCGTAAGAATGTAAATTCACTTTCGATAAAAAAAATTGTATCTTGCACTAATGTTAGGAAGATATTTTTTTGATACATGAAAGGGTATCTCATGATATACCCATCGCAAAAAAAATAAAAAATAAAAAGAGCTTGTCGAAAAAAAGCTATCAATTTTTAAATATGTCCCCGGCGAAATTCCCCAAATATAAAAAAAAATATTCATATTATCTCCTAAACTATCAAAAATCGCGGAACATACATGGAGTATTTTCGGATACCCCTAGGTGTGAGAAAAGTATTTTTGAAGTGAAAACTTCTTTAGCGGCGTTGTACACTTTTTTTGTAATGGGTAAAAAATGTTAAACTCGCGTCAGGACACGTGACCTGATCGAAAATTCGTAAGACGGATGGAGAGTGCTACGGCGTAGGTCAAATTGTGCTACGGCGTAGCTCACACTATGCTACGGCGTAGTTCACCATACCAGCATACCAGCGAATATGGCTGTTTTTTGAATAAAATATTTCGTTTGACATTTTGAAGCTTTTTTTAGATTCTATAATTAGACTCAAACTATTTTAAATAGATATTCAGTTAAGAGCGTTTACGCCGTGCGGCATTTTATACAAACTTTCAAGCCCTTATTTTTCGAAATTAATGAACCGATTTTAATGAAACTTCATTACGTATATGCAGGATAACGCGTGTTTTGTTTATAAGACGATTAAAAAAAATACCCGCTTCGGATGTGTTCGGCTGTCCTCGGGATGTACTCGGTTTTAATGTATATCCGATATGTCAGTGAGTGATGGCAAAGCATTCTTTTTGTGTTTTGTTTTCACTTCTGTCGGCACTCCCGGAGTGCCACTGTTTTTTTTTATTGACGTCACTATTTTGACCACCCTGTATACTTATAAAAGCTTTGTTAGAATTTGGACAGGTAATATCTATTTATGTCGACTTTTTGATACTTTGACACTAGGGCCAGAAGATCATTGTGCGTCGTCGTAAGTCGTGCAAAATACGCAATAAAAAATAACAACTCTTTTAACAATTTTCTTAGAAAATGTCAGGAATGGCGGAACCCTTTTCTACCTCATCACACGGCGAGGTCGTGACTTTAACTTTTACTCCCTCGAGTTCGAAACTTATCGGGCAATCCCGAAAATAAACACGTGAGGAAAACCGTGAACATTTATAACACAGCTGTGTATCGGAATCATAACGAGCAAATAGTTATTGGGTTCTCCCACCAGGAGTTTCTCAGTAGTAGCCAGGTGAATTTGCGCCTGGTTAATTGCAATGGGTATTTAGTCTGAACGGCCCAAACCCCCCAAACCCCCCATGGCCCGCGGGCCACTCGACCGTCAACAAAAATCGTCTACGTTCCAAAGGACCGGTGATAAAAATTTGTAAACAAATTCAATGTCATAAACTACATCAAGTACAGACGCCAGCACATCAAGCTACCCAAAATTGTCAAATTTTCCCAATCAACTTTGAACCTTATGCTTTAGCGATAAAGTTGAAAATCAATTAAAGAAATTTGACAGATTGTAGTAGCTTGATGTGCTGGCGTCTGTACATTCGGGTGCAAAAAACAAAAAGATATATGCTTGCACTCTATTATATAACTGGCAAAATGTAGGTGGTACCTATGTAAGTTTATTAATAGGTGATGATTAATAGGTAGATGTGAGGAACAAGACTACTCCCGGGGAGGAAGGGTCCGTGGGGTCGCTACTGCCCAACAGCTCGCCACATGCTGCCCTGCTGGTTTCTGTGCCTCTCTTATTCTGGCTCCTCACCCTAGACCCGTTCCGGTAAAGTAAACTATACCGGCACTGACCTTGAGTTCGAAGCGCGCAAGCCCCTACACGGCGTCAACGTGGAGATACGGCAGTGGGGTTACATAATCAACCTATTTTGTTCCCACTGCTGGGACACAGGCCTCGTCTCTTCGAGAGGGAGTGAGCGTAATCCACCCAGGCCCAGTGCGGGTTGCTGCCTAATCCTACGGGGAATTGAGGCCTCATTTTATGTTAATAATAAAATAAAAATTTTCGGCTTCCGCTAAATATTTACGGAAAACATTCCCCACTCATTCTTTTCCATTATACTCATTCATTTATTTCAGGCCATCGTTTCTTCCATATTTTCCGAAGAGCAAGAAAACAACGTTAACGGCCGCCATGTTGCTATCTCGTATCCGTTTCCGGTCGCCGTTGGGCCGTCGTTCCGGTATTCTTCCTTCAGCTAATTGGTCATGATTTCCTAGCGATATAATTTACGTGACGGTGAGTGAGTAACTTCTTGTTCCTGTTCGTTCATTCCTTTCACTCGTTCATAACTTTATGACAGTAAGCGGTATTAGGTGTTAAGTGGACCGTTCACTGATATGAAGGATGTGTGGAGGTTTGCAACGTTATCTACGTGGTTCATATAATTGATTTTATTCTTCTGCGTTCGCGATTTATTTGCCAAAAATGTAAACAAACATGAATTAATAGAAAAATTACTTTCATTCCTACACAATAAAGTTCAGTTTACGCTACAACTTCCAACATTTTTATAACTTTTTCAATAGTGCTAGTCACTCTGAAATCAACTTAATGAGGGATTTTTTTTTTAACTCTTCCCTAGTCGCTGGATAGATGGCGCTGAACTTGGTAAGTTACTGCAAGGAACGGAACGTCACATCATTTATTGATTATTTCACTTGGATGTAATTTTGAGATCGTAAAACGAAAGCAAACGAAAGTGTCAGTCAGCGAGCGTTTGTGACGTGCCGCAATGTTTTTTTTCCAAGCGTTTTGACTTTGGCACCTAGTAACGTAGTCAGTTTAACGCCATCTACAGAGTTCATGGAAACTATGTTCTTTTTTTAATACTCAAAAAAAAAACCTCTCATTATCATTTAAATAAAGTTGATATTTGTTTAACTTGAAATAGAGTAGGGGTGTGCAGCACTGCGTACTTTTACTATAGTGTAGCCATGAGACGCCTCTCAATATAATGCCCGGAAATAGGGCTCTAGAGAATCCCGGTGAGATTTTCTTTTTGTAACATCTGTAAGCAGTATTGGTCAAGGTCCTTGGCAGCTTTGGACAGAGTGAGGTGGAAAGAGAGTAGGCAGGCCGTGGGCCAGCAGTGGGTCATTAACCTTTTGACCGCCACAGGTCAAAAAATCAAAAACGTGCCCTCGGCGTCAAAGTCTGTCATGTAGTCGAACTGTGGCGTGCTGGGCACATTTTGGTTTGTCATCTTTACATGACTGTGGCGGTCAAAAGGTTAATGACTAATAAATAATAATAAAAAAAAAACATCTGTAAACCAGTTTGGACTAAAACAGTTCAGTCACTGATTGTCAGGCAGAGTGCTTTCCCACATTATTGCGGAAAAGAACGACACAGATAACTATAAACTAGACTTCGAGTCAGTGCCTCTCTTTCAAAATGCGAAGGCACGGCGCGCGAAAAAATAACCGCGACCCATTTTTCAAAAATAATAAGTTTTAGATATTTTTTTTCCTCATTGCTATTTGCCAAGCCATTGCACCAATCATACACACACATGAACAAAACATATGCCAGCAGCTGAGGGACCTTCCCGAAAGTGCTACAAACTGGATCCTATACATCATTGAGTGGCGGTCACGGGTGGCGGATCCGTTTTATGATGATCGCAGGCGCCGCGCCCGAACCTATACGTTTTATTACTGGGGATACGGTTTCATTGAACGCGGGTTGGGAAGAAATAATAGATATTTTTTAAAGGACGTTTCACTTTTGTTTATTTTCATTTTTGTTTCAGTCAACAGAAATGAGCATTCATCTGCTCATTCCATTTCATGTCTCCATCATTCAGAGCGCGAGCGAAAGCTGTCGAATGCCGAAATAACAAAGACGGTTTACCATTCCTTTAATAATTCTTTAATTATGAAACGAACATTCTCCTTCGTCGACCACATTTTTTATATTTTTTTTAAATTATTTATTATATGTTTTGTTGATATTATAAACGCTAATAGTCATAAATTAATAATAATAATATGTACAAGTATATAAAAAGGAGGGGAAATAATCAAAGGGCATCAAAAAATTTGTCCGCATCGCTTTCAACGGGAAACGTGCCCAAAAGGCAAGCAGCATTGCCACGTTGTATGGCAATGCTGATTTTTGACCAAAAAAAAGGCCAGCCCTCTGGTCACTTGAAGAGTCGACCAACTACTTGGCGATGTCTTGAAATACTAAGTGGGCACTCGGGTCCCATGGCCCTAGAGTTTCAACCCCAAACGGCTCAAACATAAATTAGTTCCAAAGAGATTGGAGTATTTGCGCCGTTTGAGATTTTCCGCACCTGCAGAAGCCCCAGCACAGCTAACCGTGCTTGAAAGATGGGATGGCGCAAGGGTGTCGACACACGTTGCTTCCCATTTTATAATTATAATAATGGGTACCTAAAAGTTATTTTTTTACTCGCTGACAACCCCACCCCGCAAGCGATCTACGAACCGTATCCTTCCCGCTGTTTTTATTAACTATTCATAGCAAAGCGGCCGAGCATTCGATGCCAGCCCATCACGTCACCCATTACGTTAATAAAATGAAAGCTAGATTTTATTTACACCAATAGTGGAGGTTCGTTAGTGGTTGCCAGGTCGGCCATTTTATTTGCCGTCACTTGTATTGAATCATATTTATTTCAAAGGAAATAAAGATCGCGTTACACGAGTCTCGTTTTTCAAACTAGGATTGCAAGAAAGTACTAGTAAACTACCAGTAGCGAAAGGTCAATTTTTGTAAGAGGTAAGCCGGAGTAGATATCTTTATTATGATTATATTATTTCTTTATAGAATACTGACTGTGCCATTTTTCAAAGTGAAGCCGGTAGGAATCGATGGAACCTTCGGCACTGTAAGGTAGCAAGCTAGTTACTTAGCCCTTGTGTATACAGAAGTATCCTAATTTTTAGGCTATTAAGTTAGCAGGATAGTACGCTAGCATAGCATATTCAGCCTATAATTTTCACACTGCTGGGACACAGACTTCTTCCCTGTGAGTGGAAGTGAGCCACGCGGGCCCAGTGCGGGTGGGGAATGTCACATGCCTTTGAATTTTTTTTTGGTTATAAAACATGCTGGTTTCCTCACGATGTTTTCCTTCACTGTTTTGAGAGTCATCATCATTTCAGCCGAAAGACGTCCACTGCTGGTCATAGGCCTGAGAGTAGTGGTGATGAAATAAATTACACAAAGAATTGTGCCTGTCCGGGTTCGAACCCGAGACCTACGACACGTAAGTCGAGGCCATTACCACTGGGTCACTATACTTTAATAGGACGGGGTTCTATTTTTGAGCTAGTAGCACCCTTCACCACTGATTTTACTATCCTGGCTTGCGTACTAGCTTCGTGTATCCCGGGCATTAGAGAAGAAACCTCTACAATGCTCTTTGATTAACAAATTAAAGTTGTATTACATCTTCCTGTAATTTACCCTTTGCAGAATATAACATTTTCTGGATCACCAAGATTGCTGGGACATGTACGCGCCACCTGTTACCAGAACAAGTAACTTTTCGTTGGTTATTATACAAAAATTTGCTGATCCATATATTTTGACTTTTCCATGAAACAGCAGATTTTTATTTTGAGAACCGATGAAAAATTTCTACGCTAGAGGGTGCATCGTGATGCTGAATTCATGGTACCAGATTGTGTGTCGATCCTTTATATTCAACACACTCACTTCCATATTATTTTTAAATGTGCACGTTCCCCGTACCTCATAATATTGAAGGTCTGAACATCCACAGAGTACGCACACAGACTACGCAATATCTAAACAGGTAGTTACAGAAGTTCGGCTCGACACTCACAAATTTTAAATCACTATATAAATATTTTTCGATATTTCTAACCGATTTCTTAAAAAAGGAGGAGGTTCTCAATTTCGAGTGTGCTGAAGCCGATAGTAAGGTTAAAATGAAAATCCAAAATGGCGGCTGCAGAAATGTTCAACTGTTTCGTCATGGGTAACATTTTTATGCTTTCCGAGGTTGCTGACGCCGATAGTGAGGTCGAAACGAAAATCCAAGATGGCGGTATTTTCATTTTGAACTTCGTTCCTGCCGGGGGTCGCCCGACCCAACACTTTTTTATGTGTTCATGGATATTTTCATCAATTGTAGACCAATTTTGAGAATTATTTTCTTCAATAAAAGTACAATTTAATAATGTTGTTCAAACAATATTTTTTGGAAAAAGTGGTGAGCTACCAAGTTGAAACCTTCAAAATATATCTGAATCCTACTATAATATTATAAACGCGAAAGTTTGTGAGTATGTTTGTTACACTTGCACGCAAAAACTACTGAACGAATTTGTATGAAATTTGGCACACAGACAGTTTATAATCCGGATTAACACACAGAATACATTTTATCCCGATATTACCACGGGATCGAAACTTATACGGGTGAAACTGCGGAGCGCAGCTAGTATATTATTAATCCTTATTCGTGAGAGATTGCGTAAGAATTAAACCGGATCAGGGTTTGTTTACAATTTCATCAGATAGTTTTGGAACGGACCATAGTTTGAGATCGCCGTGCGTACGCGTCTAAATGTGCGTGCGCCCGTTGTTTGAGCCTTCTGTACCTATTACCTCGGTGACTTAATGTTCGGATAAATCGGGTCAATGTAACCATCCTTATTACCCACTGAAGGTTTTACGGCCGCATCAAATGTTAACGATAAGCCCTCAGTACTTAGAAATTGCACTAATTTGAAGGGTTCGCGTCCCTACCGCTGTCGTGATAACAAACTGACTTGCGTTTCATTTTTGGGCCCGGTTTATGTGCTTGTAAAAACTGAATGGTTAGGTTAAAAAGTGATAATGAAATGAACAGGGTTTTTTTTTTCAAACTGGGTTATGTTTATACAAGATGTCCCGGAATTAACACATAGGACCACGAAATACTCCAATTAGAATATTATGTTATAATCATAATACATACACCGAATTTTTACTATCCTAACTAATATTATAAATGCGAAAGTAAGTTTGTTTGTTAACAACCAACAACAAAGGTAACAACCTTTTAACGCCTAAACCATTAGCCGTTTTCCCTCACGTAAGCAACAAAAACAGAGTTTTTCTGCAGCATTTTATATTCAAAAACCCATTTTTTAAACGCTTTTGCATAAATAATTCTTGCTTACCTAAACCATACTTAATTAGCCACGAGGGCTAAATAATTACAAAAAGAAACAAGTATTTACAGTAGTATTACAGGTACAAATGAAAATAAAATTATGCATGCGAAAATAAAAACAAACTCGGGTAATTAGTTCGTATTAAGTACCTACTTCCTTAGAGCGACCTTACTCGTTAAAAAAAGAAATTTACAATCTGCAGTAAAGGAAATTCTACTTCTAAAATAATTTATTGGCCACTGAGAAAGTATTGCGATAAAAAGTTTTTATGTATGAGAGACTGGCCAGTTATTATTCTATTTTGAAAATATAATAATAAATAAATAGGTACGTTCCAATTCCAAAATTTCCCTCCACATTGTTTGCGAGCTAATTTAAATTATCGTGTCTCATTAAAAAAAATGGATCTGCGCCGGGAACATTTTCGCGCTATGATTTTTTAAGATTTCAAGTGTAGTGTCGCCTGAAACCGGACGAATCGTGCGATAGACTTCAAATAGCATTCATGGATGAAGGCCCTTCTAAGGCAACCGTGTATCTTTGGTATAACGAATTGAAGAATAGAATAGAATAGAATAGAAATACTCTTTATTATGTACACCAAATAAATTACAGACATAAAAATAGAAACTGTACATAGGGTACATACACTAGATTAGTAATTACCGCACCAAAGCGTTGCCACTGGGATCAAGACCACAGCCTCAACCATAGCTAATGTCAGTTCAGTGTTCTGTGTGACGCCAACCGAAGTTATCCGAGTGACACGCGACCAAAAATTACCGCCAAAATGGGTAAATGCGTAGTGGGAGTGCGATTAAATTAACCGAAATTACTTTCCACACGTAAGGTGTGTGTGTATTTCTGTGTTTATATCTACGTGAAAACGTAATAAAAATAAATTAAATGTAGAATGTTGTAAATTAGGTTCAGTGTTACCACTAAAAACTTAGTTTTAGTTTCCCACATTATGTGGGAGATTTAATTTATAGAATAAGGGATTTAAAATATTTTATAAAACTAAATGTGTGACAATGTGTAACAAAAAATAACATTGTAACATAAAAATAATTGTTTTTAAATATTTAAATACATAATTCAAAAATAACGTTCATAACGTTTAATGTTTTTTTTTTTTGCGTTTTTTATGGCTTAAAAAGTTGGGTAAAATTTCGCATGGCTAGGCAACCCCCTCCCGCCATTGCATGTTTATATTGCGGTCTTTGTCTAATCTAAGCGAAGCGACTTGTTTAAGTGAGACAGTTATTATGTTTACTTTTAAATGTGTAGTGGTTTCAAAGCTACGTCGTCGCGTTTAAATAGTGGTTACATTTTTTTGACACATTTTAATGAGGTTTGCTTCTTTAGTTATTTAGCTCAATGCTTTGGGGGATGAAGAAAGAAGTGGTCGCCCTTTGACAGCTGTTACGGAAGAAAACTAGCAGTGAAAAATTTAATCCAAGACAATAGGCGAGTTACGTATCAAGAGATTCAGCACATACAGACGCCAGCACATCAAGCTACCCGAAACTGTCAAATTTTTCCAATCAACTTTGAACCTTATGCTTTAGAGATAAAGTTGAAAATCTATTAAAGAAATTTGACAGATTGTAGTAGTTTGATGTGCTGCGGTCTGTACTTTATAATACAGGAAGGCATGGACATCGAGGCCCAACCTGTTATCATAGATTCAGCACATGAATCTGAACGAATCTTATTTATGGTTACATTTTGCATGTCGATGTCCCTGGCACTATTGCCTGTGGTACCCTGTATAGTCGTTCAGTTGACATTAGAATGTCATTATTATGAACGGCATGACGCTTCGGGTTTTTGAAAGAAACTGTCAAATAGGTATTATTTTTGAATATGTATAAATGCCATCATGATTCCAATTCGAAAAAGGGATGGTGCTATCAATCATGCATAACTCCGTCTCGCTCTCGGCTACGACATCCTGGGTTTGCTATAAAACAAATGTATGGGCGTTTTATCATACAGAGACAGCTCTCAAAAGCGCGTAGACCTCGTAATCGTAGCACTGCTACGGCGTAGCTCCGTGCTACGACGCTACGAGCGACTACGCTGCTTCAACCTACGCAAATAACTATAGACTGTAGTGGATTGACCGACAGGTTTTTTTCATTTGATCAATCAATCAATCATTTATTTATTTGCAAACATGGGTATTGGTACAAAGATGTTCTTTTTTACATAGTTATAGTCCTCCATATTTTACCGTCGCAAGGGCATGCAAATAATATAGTGCGTATTCTCAAATTAAAATCAAACAAAATAAAAAATAACAATACAAATTACGATTGCAGAAATTATAAATGTCAAATTTAGTCACAAATCTCATTTGATTTTATACTTAATTGTTTATAGCTTTATATTGTAACTAAGCAGCGCCCCGCGGTTTCACCCGCATAAGTGTCGATCCCGTGGGAATATCGGAATAAAAACTATCCTATGTTCTTCCCCGGAATGCAATCTATCTCTCTGCCAAATTTTATCGAAATCCGTTCAGTGGTTTAGGCGTGAAAAGGTAACATACAGACAGACAGAGTTACTTTCGAATTTATAACATTAGCATGTCCGCAACTCCACGTCAATGCGCGTATTTTGCGTACGGATTAAATAATGTTCTTGTATCCTCTCGAAATTCAAATGCGTATTCCTTGCATTTTTTTTTAAACTATCGTATATCTGTCCGTATATCCGTTATTGCACTATAACTCGAAAAACATAAGCCATTTCCTTAAAAATAAATTGTTCTCAGACTATATTCTCTGAGCTAGTAAACCAACGCAGTGTGAGTGTCGACAATAGTCAATCAAGTCGAAAAAAGTAAAACTGAACCAAAGAGAAATAATTAGCCTAATCTATAGTCAATCGACAGTCAACTATCCGCAAAGAATCCCGCACTATAATGAGTTCCCGAGATCTAGGACACGATTTAAATTCCGTACGAGGCACTAAGTTTGTCGAAACTAGCGCTTGAACTGAAATCTGTGTCTCGAGCGATTGTTTAACACCCTCGGGAATTAATAGGAACAGGGTGCTGTTGCATAGTTTTAGAAGTTCTGGTTTTAAAGTAAACTATTTTATTTATAAATATTATAGCGTAGTATGTGGCACTTAGAGGGGCCGCACGGGTCGAAAGATGAAAGAAAGAAGAAAGAAAAACTGTTTATTCTGCACAAACAAAACGCACATTACATATAAAAATAAAAAATAAAATAATAAACAAAAAAATTAAAAGATAAATATAGGTACAAAAAATGTTGACAATTTTGCTTGATGTCAGGGCCAGGGACCAAAGACAACACACATTATTTTATTACTTGACATTGACATGACAATTTGAGATTGACATTTGACAATACAAATCACAAATCAATCCGATAGGAGTATATGTGTTCTGTGGTGATGCGCCCGCGTCCCTGGCCTAATTATGACAGCAAAACAAAGTGAAAACAACAACAATCAAAACAAAAACAAAATGCCAATTGCAGAGAGGAAAAAATTAACTAAGTGCTTTTGTAACAGTCAACAATATTAAGGACAATTAAGCCGTGCGTCGCATCTGTGCAAGAACAGGTCGTTGCTCAGCAAAATGCTGTGACTTCGGACGAACCAACGTACACAGCGCTGATTTTCAGCAACTACCTCTCGAATGACGTCCCGCCGTAAATCGGGTTAAAGATCAGGTTAAGCTACGCTTGCCGCGGTTGGTCTGTGGATGGGTGACCATCTTTACATACCGAGGCCACTCCGTGCCTCGGAAAGCACGTTAAGCTGTTGGTCCCGGCTGTCATTCGTGGATCTTTGACAGTCGCTACGGGTAGTCAGAAGCCCGAAAGTCTGACAACCAGTCTTAAAATAAAAAAATAAAAAACCGTGACAAACTATTTACATACCTACTTTGTACGGAACCCTCTGTGCGCGAGTCCGACTCGCTCTTGGCCGGTTTTTTCTTCATAGGAAGACGTATTTTCCCTCCAGTGGATTAATTACAAGAATACCTACTAATAAAATTTGAAAAGCATTCGTGTGATCAAGCAATAAGGATTAAAATACAAGAGCATTTTACCAAGATTTTGTAGTGACTAATTGGGACCTAAAAATATTTTATTTTATTACTAGAAACACGCGAATAACGCGAGTAGCTTAAGTACATGGCCGAATAAGTTGTTAAGAGTTATGAAAATATCAAAAAGTTTCTTTGTACCAAGAAAAACATTTTAAGAACAACTTTACACCATTTTCCTTACATCATCATCTGCCTAGCCTGTTCCCAACTATATCATCATTTCATAACACAGCTGAAAACAATAATTATCTTTTATCTATACTAATATTATAAAGAGGTAAACTTTGTAAGTTTGTATGTAGGGGGTAATCTCTGGAACTACCATTCGGATTTATTTAATAGCCCAATTCTTGAGGAAAGCTATAGGCTATTCAACATCACGTTATGACCCTTAGGAGCCGAGCAAAAAGAAAAAAAGTCACAAAGAACGCTAAGCAAAAACGAAGTAATAGCGCGGGCAGGCGATGAGATGCGACGGGTTGTGTCGAGGGAACGAGAAAGTTCACGTGGACGAAGTCGCGGGCAGAAGCCAGTTGGAGAAAATGGCAGAGGGTTTAGGTAGGTTTTATAAAGTTAATGCTCTTGAAATTAGAGAGAACAACAATCTCCATAACATTCTACTCTTTATACTCAATGCAACAAGCCATATCAACAACACAATAATTTACTAAAACACCAGAAGAGTATCCAGATAATTCGTTCAACAAAATTGTTATCCATTAATTATGTTGGAATCGAGTTTGTGGTTCCACGTATGCGTGGAAAATGTGGAACACCAAATAAACCACATGCCAAATGTAACGCCCTTTTTTAACACAATCCTTTGGGATTAAATACGTATAAATCTTTTGGAGCTCTATGTAATGTGTTGGACATCTGTATTGTGTGATGTTTCAGGTGCGTAGTCATTTAGGGGATGTATGTAAAATTATGATGAATGAAATTATGTGACCAAATAGTTAAGCTCTTAACGCAAGCCATTGAGTTTTGATCCCATTCGTTGTAATTACTGTTTTATATAAAACGAGGTCGCTTTATTAGAATTTTACCTAAATTGCTAACTTATCATCATCATCTGGATAGCCTTTTCCTAACTATGATGGGGTCGGCTTCCAGTCTAACCAGATGTAGCTGAATAGCAGTATTTTATATGGAGCGTTTGACCTCCACAACCCAGTTTCTGGCTCCTCCTTGGTAAGACTGGTTGTCAGACTCTCGGGCTTCTGACGTCCCGTAACGACTGTCAAAGATCCAAAAATGGCAACCGAGAACAACGACTTAACGTACTTTCCGAGGCACGGAGGGGTCTTGGTATGTAATTATGGTCACCCACCGCGGAAAGCGTAGCTTAAGCTGATCGATCGACCCGATGTTATTATTTAACTGCGAGCCCCTCTACATCCTAGTTTGCTAACTATGATACTTAATTATAAGTATTTGTAGGCAAAAATTCAGAGATAAGCATAAAATCCTCCATTTATTTCGAAAATTCCTTAGCTACAATTTAGTACCCACTGGAAAAAAAAACTACAAAAATCGCAAGTCCCAAAGAGTCCCAAAGAAAAAGGAAAAGATTCAACGAATTTAATCAGAAAACAAACTAAGAAACAACATCATAATCCCATCTTTTGTCAACATAACTCCCTCGCTTCATTATCTGCCTTCTCCCTGCAGCGCAGTCGCGAAGATACACAGATACGTCACCGCTACCCGTCGCTTCGCTGCAATAAATTTGTGACTACCCACATACGTAGTGCGACGCAAACTCAAAGTTAGAACACATCGGTGAGGGTAAATATTTAACTGACTTTAGTTTCGACGAGATGGCGAGATGTAGATGTTTAGTTGTTTATTTCTCTGCATGCATATTGAAATTGTAATATGTTACTTCCAACCCGCCAACCCATCTTGAGCAAACGTAGTGATCAATTCCCGTGTCTTCTGAATCAGAAACGGCCGTAAATTTTGCCTGCAGTAGGACAATAATAGGCTGGTCATCATCTGCCTAGCCTTTTCCCAAATATGTTGGGGTCGGCTTCCAGTCTTACCGGATACAGCTGAGTACCAGCATTTTACATGAAGCGACTGCCTATCTGACCTCCACAACCCAGATACTGGGTAATACCAAAACCATTGGTAAGACTGGTTGTCAGACTTTCGACCGTAACGACTGTCAAAGTTCCACGAATGACAGCCGAAACCAACGGCTTAACGTGCTTTCCGAGGCACGGAGGGATCTTGGTATGTAAAGACGGTCACCCATCACGGACCAACCGCGGCAAGCGTAGCTTAACCTGATCGATCGACCCGTTATTACTTAGCCACAAGCCCCTCTGGTGCAAGGTTCTATTTGTTCGTACTTATTTGATTAAAATGAAAACATCAATGTAGACTCTCCCTAACGTCAGGTATTCGCGCCACAATTATGCGTTCAGGCCATAAATCTGGCAGAATAATTTGGAAATAATGACGGCTGCATATTTCTACTTACCATATGGTAACCATAACGAGATCGACAGCGTCTGGTTAAATATAAACCCAAATGTATTTATAAACGTTGTTTAAAGTTATGTTATGATTAAAAGAAAGAAAGAAAAAATGTTTATTCTGCACAAACAAATCGACACGCATTACAAAAAAAAATAACACCACGACGTCACGTCAACACGTCGTTAACGTTTTGACATTTAAATGTCTCTTTTCTACACAAGGTGGAAAATCTAAGGGAAAATTAATTGATTAACACAATACGTCAATTTCTTGTGTACTATCCATTTCATACAACTGTCAAATATTGATGTTGCGATTTTAATATACGAGCAATTTAAGATGGTACTTAGTCAATTACTTGGTAAACAACGTAGTTTGCTGTCAGCGTTTTTTTTTAAGTCAGTTGTTTTTTTTTTTTTATAAAAACAGTTTTTATTTTTCATTTTTTAGTTGTACCCACCTACCCCACACAAATACAAATAAGACTACTGGCTTAGTAAACATCTGCGTACCCCTTTAGAGGGTACAGACGTGATGTTATGTTGTGTGATTGCGTAAACAATGCATACATATGCGATAGCAGCAATCGCGGTTGATTTGCTGGCATTTATTGAAGAGTTCCGTTGTCTATCTCCGAAAGTCATCACCAGATCTTTACGAAATTTAAATGGGACCATTTCGAAATAAACCTGTGTCGAACAAAAAAGAATTTAGCAAATCCGTCTATATCATGTATGACGGAGTTATCCCGAACATACATAAAAAAAACATATAAACATCATGAATTGAGAATCTTTTCCTTTTTAGAAGTCGGTTAAAAATGAGCCCATTCATTAGAGGCTTTCAGAAACCAGGTAAGTATCCATTTACCTACAGTCACCTCTTACTACTAATACCCTAGTCACTAAGGCAATCGCTTGCCATAACTTTCACCCGCCAAAATAACAAAATGGCGTCGCGCCGGGCTGTTTGTCAGGGCCGTCATTATCCGGTAATGCGGCCAAACATTTTCTTAATGGGCAGCGTGGGCTAATAAAGAAATAACTAAGCATTTTGGTATTTTGAGGGTTAGGTTAAGACGTTTTGTTGTTGTCAGGTTCTCTGTAGCAATGCTGGGTATGTTTTTATATTAACATTTAACTTTGCTAGCGTGATGGCTCGGTGGATAAATGGTTTGACCTGACAAGTACCAAAGTGATTCTTTCAAATTTTCTTGTATAAAGACATGTCACTGTTTTGTAAATTTGTAAAAACTATGCGAAGTAGGAGCGGGTCGCCACTTAATAAAAAAAAGCTTCTGATACAAAAATATCGTACAGCATCCATGTAAACAGTCTTTATGTTGTGTTTAGAAGCACGTCGAGCAGTAACGCATTGGGTTCAAGCATATTAATAGAGTAGGAGTGACAGCTTGAGTGAGGAGCTCCTTATATTCAAGCTCAAGAGAAAGTAACGGCTTGCAATATTATTGAGCTGTCTAGAGCTGGGAGTCAATTTACATTGTAGAAGAGGGAAGGGAAGCAAAGTGGTTTTTTTATACTTTCGCATTTTGAACTTTATGTTCATTGTGTATCGTACAAATTAGGGATGAGACCAATAACAGTCAGTTCTCGCGACCACTGATGGGCGTTGAGGGAATCCTCCGAAAGTGGCGAGAAGAGATGCGCAGTACAATGTGACACGTCTAAATGCCGGTTGGGTGCTCTAGTACCGGTCTAAAACTAGCGCGGATGCTTGAGCATCCTCGGAACTTCGCGCGTTTTCTCGAGCAATAACACAAAATAACTGGTGAAATGTGGGTGTACTATGCACCTCTGCCTTCAGTGCCTACCCATTCAGGGAATCATATGAATTTAATTGAGAAATTTAAACATCAGTCAAATGAATTTGACAATTTTACACCTATACCTACATATAAGAGAAATTCATTGTTATGCAAACAAACAATTAATTTCCCTTTTTTTTTGAGGATGGGAAATCATCAATTGACTCTTCCCGCTCTGGGTGGAGCGGAAGGGAGTGTCAGACTCTTACTGACTAAAACCCACCCGTGTTCCTTCCTTAGCCCTTTATGTTCCGGGCCAGCGGTAACCCTGTCGGACAATCCCGCTGACCCGGCAGGTGATTATACAATTCTCTCAGTTTGCCATGTCATTGTGATTAAAATATACGAACAATATAAGTTAGTAGTCAAATTGCTAACTCTCTGAGTTGGTAAACTCAGAGAGTTAGCAATTTTCATCATTTTTCATCATTAAATGGGTTTCAACATAAATACATATAAAAATTTCGTGTCACAGTGTTTGTTATCGAACTCCTCCGAAACGGCTCGACCGATGTTTATGAAATTTTTTGTGTATATTTGGTAGGTCTGAGAATAGGTCGTAGGGCTATTTATATAACCCTAGGTGATAAGGGTGACCTCCTCCAGATTTTTTTTGGAATCGAAACTTACGCGGGTGAAACCGCGGGGCGCAGCGTAATTCAATAAACGTTTCAAACTAACTTCGAATACAAGCAAACTATGTGAACGTTTTATCCTAACTGCCAGTCGCTGGCATTTGACCGTCAGTCTTCGAATCGACCTCAAAACCTTACGATGCTTGTTACCTCACTAATGAGGCTGTCTAAGGCTGACACTGCAGCACTGTGAAGCTGACATTCAAGTGAGTTGCAATTAGTTTTCACATCGTAACAGACTGTGGCGAGACGAGCGGTTATGAAGGTACAAAAAACCGTTTTTTAAATGGGCTAGTCAACTTGTAACTGAAAAAGATCTAAAAAAAACTGCTTTCTATTTCTCTTGTAAAATTGTCCATTTAGAACTCTGGCCTCTTTCTTTAGGAGAAGATTATTCATCAGGTTGATCATTGGCACAACTTTTAGTCGACTTTAACCTTCATAGTGCATAAACTAGATTACTAGACTCGCAGAACAGATGGCCGATGGGGCCGAAAGGTTCTGGAGTGGCGACCGCGTACTGGGAAGGATTGGCGGCTACGTACTGGAAGGCGTAGCGTTGGAAGGCCTCCCACAAGATGGACCGATGGCCTGGTGAATACTGCAGGAATCCACTGGATGCGAGAAGCACAAAATGGCAGTGCTTGAGGGAGGCCTTTGTTCAGCAGTGGACGTCTTTCGGCTGAAATAATGATGAAATTAGACTGCAACGTAATTTACTTTGAGCAGCATAATCTACTCGCTACACTCTTCGGCCCCTTTACTGTAGTAAACATTTTAAACAACGTAAAGAATCTCATTTTCACTTACCAGAAAACCTTTTAAAATTAATCTCCCACAAAATGGAAAGCCGCACGTTCAACAGACAGACGTATCTATTATTATTCATGTATGCAACCCGTACCTGTCGCCCGCGCCACGTAGCAATGTAAATACATGTTAAATGATGTCGCGTTTGCTATAATTCGCTTTCCAAAAACAAACAAGTGTTTTTAAGATATGGAAATTAAGAATAGTAAGAACTGTTCGACACTATAAGATTGTCCAAAATGCATAAAATGCTAACGAGGTATTGCATTCCCGAGGTTTCAACTTCAAGGCGACGATATGTAGCTGGGATAAAGCTGGGCAGATGATGATCAGGTGCTACCTGGATGGCATCTTTTACAAGAATCTCTGCTACGACCTACACCTAGGTACCTACTAAACAACAATTAGGTACTGTTTACAAGTTGTATCAATACCAAAAGAATCTCGCCAGTGCCAACAAAAATAAAAAAACTGGCCAAGTGCGAGTCGGACTCGCACACGAAGGGTTCCGTACCATAAGGCTAAAACGCCGAAAAAAACACGTTAGTTGTATGGGAGCCCCCCTTAAATATATCTTTTATTCTGTTTTTAGTATTTGTTGTTACTTATAGCGGCAACAGAAATACATAATTTGTGAAAATGTCAACTGTCTAGCTATCGCGGTTCTTGAGATACAGCCTGGTGACAGACAGACGGACGGACGGACAGACCGCGAAGTCTTAGTAATAGGGTCCCGTTTTTACCCTTTGGGTACGGAACCCTCAAAACTAGACACTTTCAAAATTGCCCCTGAGCAAATGTAAACGAATTTCATAGTTTGTACAGCGAGCCCCGCGGGGTCTGACTCAATAAGGACTGGCCTAACCAAACAGTACAAATGAATTATATTTTTATACTTGGGCTCTACGCGGAATGTTCCCAATATGGAGCTGAAAGAAAATACAAGACGTTTACGGGAACATCGAATAAGTTTTAATCTTTATTTTCGCCTTTTCTTAAACTAAACCTGAGAACGGAACGGACCATAATATTTATTGGAGTACTATCAATAAAATATCTTACTGGCCAATGAAAAAAGTTTTTTTAGAGTTTCGTACCCAAAGGGTAAAAACGGGACCCTATTACGAAGACTCCACTGTCCATCTGTCTGTCTGTCACCAGGCTGTAGGTATCTCATGAACCGTGATAGCTAGACAGTTGAAATTTTCACAGATGATCCATTTCTGTTGCCGCTCTAACAATAAATACTAAAAATAGAATAAAATGAATGTAAGGGGGCTCTCATACAACAAACGTGTTTTTTTCGGCGTTTTTGCCTTGTGGTATGGAACCCTTCGTGTGCGAGCCCGACTCGCACTTGGCCAGTTTTTTAGTCATAACTTTAAGATGGGCCAAAATTCGCAAAGGAGTGACAGGCGTGGCAAAATAGTTTCCCATGACGCCATTCCGTTGGTGGGGTAGGTAGCTTACTACCTATTTATTATTATAGCTATCAGGAGATACAGACAACATTAAGTACCTATGTATCTACGTGGCCTCCAAAAGTTAGTTGACCTTTTTCCAATTCAGCTATTATACCATAATATGAACCTGCTGGAACCCGTTGGAACCCGTTGGATGCGAGAAGCACAGAACCGGTCGAAGTGGAGGTGCTTGGGGGAGGCCTATGTCTAGCAATGGACGTCTTTCGGCTGAAATGATGATGATGACCTTAAGAATTAAAATTTAAAAAATGTCAGGTAGGTACTCCTAGGGGATAACTTGATTATTTTTTATGATATGTCAAAGGTAGTTAAATTCGTAAATAACAACGCTCTAATTGCAGTTCAAACAATTGGATCCATTGGATCACTAGAATTTGAATAACTATTGTGATATGTCAAAGCTGAAGTGGAAAAATGTCAACTTAGTTCTGGAGGCCATTGTATCTATATTCAAGTTCAAAATATTTTATTTTACACTAGCTGCGCCCCGCGGTTTCACCCGCGTAAATGTCGATCCCGTGGGAATAAGGGGATAAAAAGTAGCCTATGTGTTAATCCATGGTGTCAGCTACTTCCATACAAAATATTATTAAAATTGGTCCAGCCGTTTGAGCGTGAAGAAGTAACAAACATATAAACACACACACACACTCACAAACTTTCGCCTTTATAATATTAGTGTGATGAGCACTTATGAAACGTCAGAAGCTAAGTGTACGGTTCCAATTGATCATTTCCTATGGAGAAGAGCCGGCAAGAAACTCCATGGTTACTGTTACTGTTAGCCTGCATCAATATCCCCCACTGCTGGGCAAAGGCCTCCCCACGACTTCCAGCTCTTTTGATCCAGGGCTAAAGGGGACCACTGGTCGTTTGTTTTTTCCAACTCTACGTTTGTTCTTTTAAAAATAATTGGCTTCTAATATTTTTATCTGTGGTAGGAAAGTCGTAGTCAATCCTTTTCTTAAAAGCAGCTCTAGGTACTGCTGAAAGTCCAAAGTAATCTCGACACACAATATTTATCTAAGCCACAATGTCCAATATTATGAAACAGAACATTGTTCATAAGCTTCAGATTTTACAACTATAATACCTCTATGAGTTAGCTTCCCAAACAACGGTGCGCAAGCTGGCTGGGTTCCAAAACCATGTTCTGACATGTCTTTGCTTAGTGCCAATATCCTCGTACCACTTTCAACACACCTAGTTCGAGGACATAAGCTCCATATTCCTGTAAGTTATCCGCATGGGTAAGTTTGCATTGGTAGTGTTCGGACGTGCTGTGTTTCGCACTCGATGAGCCATTGTATGAAAGAAATGTTCACAGATTTGATAGAGATTTTAATTTATTTTGTGGTGGTTTGTGTGTATGGGACACATTGATTAAGCACCTGGTTGAAGGTTGAAAATCTCGTGCAACATAATGATACCATTATAATTATGATACCCCACATGCCCTAGTAGCCCCACTTCGATTTTTTCAGACCCCCTTTCAGTCCCTGTTGCAAAAAATATAAGTACATATATTTTTATTTCTTTCTTATTTGCAAAATAGTTGGGCAAACGTCATCTAAAACTATTCCAAATTTCAAGTTGATAGCATTAATAGTTCTTGAGATATCCAGCTGTGACAGACAGACAGACAGACTTAGTCTCACCATAAGGGTTCCGTTTTTACCATTTTGGTACGGAACCCTAAAAAAGATAACTGGAAATCTCTGTTTCTATGGAAAATTTAGTCTAATTCGGCTGTAGCACTATTTTTCGAAAATGTTTCTAGACCTTTGTATCCTGCTTACCTATGCATTTGAAGTTTCATTCAAATCAGTTCATTCATTTCGAAACTTGTACCTACGTGGTAAACGCTCTTGAGTATTGCCAACCAACGCAGTGTAAATAATTACGGTTATTTTTTTCCCAGGCTATCTGGCTCCATTGCCGACTGAACCAATCTGACCTTTTTTAAACTGCCTGTTTCATAACCTTCTTCACACAAATGATGTTACTTTTTCTCCATTTTGTTTAAAAACAAGCCTAACTTATCAGCACAGAGGTGTTGGCTCGAACCGGCCCATTCCCTGGGCGCGCCGCTCTGATTAGCACTGCTGATTACTGTATCTGACCTTGTAAACAGGAGCGGGCTTCTAAATAAGCGGGTAGTTCGGTACACTTACACACATCACGACGAAGTATAAAACTGGTTTGCATCCGTCACCTCACACACCAGGTCCAGTTGAAAACCAGCGTCAGGCACTAGTTGTCTGACATTTTTGCTGAACTGGGCCTTTTTGGCGCAGCCGTGAGGCACACTTTTCTGCTAATTTCTTACATCGGACTTTGCACTTTTGATTTTTATCTCTTTTTTGTTTTTATCTGATGTACGATTATTATCTATCTGGTGTATTGTGTGTCTTTTAGTCTGTGCTAAATAAATGTATTTTCTTTCTTCTTTCTTTCTTTCTTTATCCGCTGTAAAAATATGAGTCCAGTATTGACGATTTGTTATCTTTTGTCTTCTTTTCCTCCGAAGTAGTACCTAAATAGAGACAAGCAACTTGTACCGAATCTTTAGTGAGACTGAGCAATGACTAACGATTTTTGTATCGCAGTGCGTGCACTGTACATTCTGCAAATTTTACAGAGCGATTATAAAATCGTGTCGCAAAAAATAAAATTGTGGTGCGCGCTTGGCCTTACACGGCGTACAAAGGGCCTATTTAAATGTCAAAGAAGCGATACCTTTTTCAATGTTCAGATAACGTTTCTGAGGAATATAAATTGCGGTTTGACAGCTTTTGTATAGAAAATATGTCAAACCGCTTTCAGGTAAAATCTGAATATCGAACAATCGGCCCTAACCCCTAGTTGTAGGGCCATTGTCGAACCTGGGCGCCTCATACCCATCTTGTTGACTGGTTTTATACCATAGATTATATACAAACTGTTTGGTCTGAAATATTAAAAAAAAATTGTGTTCCAAGTAATCTTTGGTTTTTTTTTTCAATATTTCAGACCTGACGCGTTTTAAAAATTTGCTAATATTCATGAGCAAAGACTACAATATGATGCGTTTGATAGCGGAATTAAGTATATATGTTTAAATATGGTAGCTATGTGTATCAGAATGGTCACTAGTTATTTATTAAGTGTACCTATATTAAGGAATAAAGTATAATCTATATGTAAGTAGGTATATCTAAATATTACCCAAATATAAAGCTTTGAATATCAGTAGGTATGGTTACTAGTTATATAATATGTGTAATACCTATGAATATGGTATGGTATGTAGGGGATGGATTTTATAAAATAAACCACAGAAAGACAAGACCAGATGTTTATTAGAATTTAGGCTTGTCTGTAATCAGAAAGTTAGTCGTCCGTTCACAGATCTATTCAGCATGGAGAAGAACGGACAAGAAACTCCATGGAAACAGTATTATAGTATTATATCAACAAATCTAGTACATTTATTACATTGTCATAAATTATCGTTATTTTAAAAACAATTAATTCCATCTATTGGACAATGGTCCAAGGAAATCAGAATAATAGCAGCATAATAACAGTAGCTAGGAATATTCCATTATTCACCTTAAAACATTAGCAATATTGGCCATATTATAACAATACAGAAACAACATAGTTATCAGCAATAATCAAGATAATAATATTAACTAACGGTCCAAGGGACTCGGAATAATAGCAGCAGTAGTAAAACAACAAACATTTAAACACAGTTCATAATAATAATCACAGAGCATGTTGAAAATAATAACAGTAGTAACAGTATTAAAATAACTTAACTTTTACCTGTAGGCCGGAGCTCCGTTCTGGTCGATGTCTCAAACAAGAATGTTGCTCTGACACTCGGAACACCCCCTTTTATAGTCGTGAACAAACAACTTTGACGGTTCTATCTACCGTCATTCAAAATATCAACGACATAAAAGATGGATTTCCGTTTGGAATATTTTCTATGTTTTGCTACACTATTCCTTAAGATTTTAGCTAGTCTACTTTTAAAGACATACTGAAATAATGTAAATTAGGTATTAGATACTTGTTACAAGTTTTAGGTTATGCAAAACATTACTATTTTATCAAGTTTTCAACAGTAAAGAATACTTATGATAACAATAACAATACCTATAACTAGGATAATCTATTACGTTCATGAGTACATCCATCATCCCATAAAATATTTGTCTTCATATTTTTGAGAAAAGATTCGTTTTCTTGTATGTTTATTTGTAAGGATTCCACGCTAAAACGTCTTAACGGATTTGGATGAAATTTGGCACATCGGTAGACCATGACCTGGATTAGGACATATGATACTTTTTATCCCAATATTCCCACGGAATCGAGTCCTACGCGGGTGAAACCGTGGGGTGCAGCTAGTGCTAGCTAATATACAACGGATTACACATACATACCAATTTCGTGCCGATACAACAGCAGAAGCGTGCAAACAGTGTCCATCTTTAGTGTTCCGCTTACTTCCTGTCCCCACTCCTTTTCCACCAGAGGGTCCAATGTGAACAGAATACAAAAGGGGATCTTACCGCAAAATATACACCGATATTGAAGACATCTTGGCGTTTTATCTACCAAAAGATTAGCCGCTTTAATGGTCCCATAGGAAGGAAAGTTTGTGTCATTCTTAAACATTTTTTGTTGTCCGTTTAGTGTACTCTTCTTGGCCGTACCACAGAATAATCAAAAAGTACCTACACTGTGGAATAATGACTTTGGTAGAACGAAAAAACAAAAACTTGACTACAAAAAAAAAGACCTCAAATTATGAAACGCGCATCATAGCGACTAGGGACCTCCTGGGACCTCCATATTGGATTTCCTGTCACGTCATCGCCATAGCCAGTGACTGCAGGGACATGATATTTTATTATTTGTTTTTCGTTCAACTTAGTTTGTTAGTTTAGGCTGTAGGGACTTACAAACTAACACATCTTTTACATACATAACTGCGTTTGGTTTCTCGTCCAGTAAAAATGTATTTATTTTCACAAAGCACGTTATTCTGAACGAATAAATTCAGTAAAACACGCTGGATAACACTAGCTACACGCATGCATTATGCACGAGCATCGTCCAGGAGATTTATCAAAGTCTAGTGGTGGTATGCCGTGACGTTTTCAGAGCTGAAAATATCATTTTTCATAGCATGCAATGGGTCTTAGGCTGGAGCAAAATTATTCGCGGTAAAACAATGTTTACGCGGAAAAATTAAAGGTTGCAGTTAGTAGGTACAGACGCCAGCACAACAAGCTACTACAATCTGTCAAATTAATTGATTAGATTTTCAACTTTATCGCTAAGGTTCAAAGTTGATTGGGAAAATTTGACAGTTTCGGGTAGCTTGATGTGCTGGCGTCTGTACAAGAAGAAAAAACACTGGTCCATCACAGACAATGTTATTCTGCTTAAAAAAAGCTTTAGCACAGTTTGTAAGTATGAACTTTTCACGTACTCATATTTGTATATATATAAACTTTTCTATGCTATGCTTGGAGTTTCCCTGCGTGATCGAATCAGGAATGAGGAGATCCGCAGGAGAACCAAGGTAACCGACATATCCCGAAGAATTGCCAAACTTAAGTGGCAGTGGGCAGGGCACATTGCTCGCAGAACAGATGGCCGATGGGGCCGAAAGGTTCTGGAGTAGCGACCACGTACCGGAAGACGTAGCGTTGGAAGGCCTCCCACAAGGTGGACCGACGACCTTGTGAAGGCCGCAGGAACCCGTTGGATGCGAGAAGCACAGAACCGGTCGAAGTGGAAGTGCTTGGGGGAGGCCTATGTCCAGCAGTGGACGTCTTTCGGCTTAAAATGATGATGATGATGAAACTTTTCACAGACTGATCTGCCTACCTATTATTCACAACCGTTAGATACGCTTCTGTGCCGTATCCAACATCAATCAATGGTATCGAAGGAGTCCTTTAAACGCTGCTCACAAGTTGAAAACCGGAAAATTTGTCAGTTTAAACCAAATACGACGACCGATGTGCTTCCGACGACTAGTTGCTGTCGGGGACTTGACAAATCAGGTAAGCGAAAATGTGTCATTTTCGATTCGCAAGCCTGTCGAATGGTTGTGAATTCACAGCTATTCGAAACCGTTACTGGTCACATTAATAAATTCACCAAAGGAGATAAGTAACCAGAGTCGTCGAATACAGTTGAAGTTTAGAATAAAATTTAATTTAATTAATAGAAAACAAACGGTTTATTTATCAAATTAAATTCCATTCGAAAACATCCATCGGTTTCTTACTAAACTTTAACTACATCCGACGACCCTGGTTAGTTATCTCTTTTAGTTGTACCTATAACGAAGTATAATTACTGAAAATGGATGATATTTCAATAAAAGCAACAAAATGGATGAAAACTTTTATTGCTCAATAATAAAGCATGCCATACTCCATGTCATAGTCAAGAACTTTAGGGTTTTTCTTCTCTGACTCTGTCTCTTCTTTCTCTGGCTTGGAGTCTAGCTCAACCACCCCTGGCTTTAAATTCAAACCTGTTCGTCTAAGATCTAAATAAGTCGCCAAATCTGGATGCTCTCGTAAGAAACTCTGCAATCTCTCTCTATTGACCGTTCCGTTCACGACTATATCTCTGAATGTGTCGTTGGAGAAATAACGTTCGTTCACACCTTTTATTTTATCCAACTTTGCTAGCAACTTCTCGTCTATCTTCCCTAGTTCATATTCATGAACATTCACAACAGACTTACGATCTTTTTTATATTGCCTCTTCATTAACTCTATGAACCTCTTCAACTCTCTCGTCTTCTTCTTTCGTTGAGCTGTTCCATTCCTATAAGCTTTCGTCAATATACTTCTGATTTCTCTTATTATCGTTTTAATGCTCTTCTCTATTTTTTTCTTTCTCTTGTCACGTTCCCTTTTCCGTTTCCTCTTTCTGGAATCGCGCTTTTTTTTCTCGGTTGTTTTCTTTTGGTTGCCACGGTGCTTTTCGTTAGAGTCGGTTTGGAAGCTGCTGCCTTCGAAGGACAAGTCTAGGCCTTGGTACATGTCGTAGTTAGTCACTAGGAGGGCGCAGCAAACGTATGCGGTCCTACCACAGAAGTAGTCTCCTCTATATATCCGATACTCTCCGTCACATTCCGAATGTAGCATGCAGGAGCCCCAAGGCATGTCGTGCTGGTTGGGATCTCCGCAGGGAACACCCCAAGGTCCTTAAAACATCAATTAATAAATAAAAAAAAAAAAGTTAAAGCTGTGAACTGAATAAATTACTGATTATTCAGGTAAGACACCAAAAGGGCTGTAATTGATTTTTAATTATTCACAGTACACTACATTATTTGCTAGACACAATCCAGTTGGATTTCTATAACAGTACGTAATGAATTCTTACGAAATAGCTTCGTTGCTTTTTAAAGTATCAATGTTTTTTAAAGTATAAAAATTGATTATACATACTAGCTGCCACCATATTGACCACATCACCCCTGGGTTGTGTCGAGTTAAGCGCCTCAAATTTCTTCTGCATCCAGTGCTCATCCCATTGATCCATCCAGAACTGCTCTTCCGAGTCGGAACTGCTGGCCGAATCGTCCTTTCCTTTCCTTCTTTTAATTCCAGTTCTTCTATGCCTTAACTCATTTAATACTGGGTCCATGTGGAAGTATTCTCTTCCTATCTTGTCTAGGCGTCCATTGAATTTTGAGGAAGGTATATCTCGTCCGATGTTCAGGTTTTCCTCGTGAGTTCTCACACTTTTCAGAACGTTGGCTTTATTCTGAGCTGATTTCCTATCTTTCGCATCCTCTTGTTTTTTATTATGGAAATACCTCATTGCGTCTCGACGTTTTGGGGTGATGTCCCCCTTGCCATCTTGCAGCTCATCCAGCAATGAAAAAAGATTCACTTTTAGAGTAGATACATGGATAGCATTAAGAGAGAAGACAAATAAAGTTAAGTGAAAACAATGCATTTTACTTCGACATTTCTAACATAGTTCCTATCAGCAGTTTTTCTTCAAAACGCAGTACCTACCGTGAAATTTGTATCGAAAAGTGTTGCAATAAATATTGAAGCCATTAAATATTTATAGCGGATTTTTTTTACATTCTAGTTGGACTATTAAAACCGCCTAGTGTGAGTCGGACTGATGTACATATAATTCCGTAACACAAAAATTATTTTCCCAATCGAGAACAATGAATCCGAGTCACTAACATAAATGATAATAGGTGTGAATGATGATATGGTTAAAAAGGGGGTGACTACCGAGATGACGACTAATAGAGAAGTATGGAAGAAAGAGACAATGTGCGCGGATCCCAAATGGTCAAAGTCAAATCATTTGTAAGTCAGTGGTCCAATGAAATAGAAACAAAGAAATCAAAGCGAGTGGTCGACAAAACAATTGGTATCTTAAATTTACACAGATATATTTGTATTTACACAGATATTGTTTTTGAAGTTTTCGTAAAGTAATAGTTTAAAGTTCGTGTTTTAACACTTAGATTATAGGATTTTGAAATGTGACGTCACGAAATTTAGGAACCCCACCCCCTTATCACACACTGTCACACTTCGTCGACCCCCTCCCTCCCCCTTAACGTGTGACGTAATTTATGGATGGATGTGTGAATGCCCCCTTATGTGTGAATGCAGCACGCGTGGTGGTGAGCTGAAGACCCTATGACATTGACAGCTTCGCGCCAAGCGTCCTTCTTGATTAGAAAAGGACGTTGCATACGTCCTTTTTTGAGAAAGAGAGAGACAAGTATAAAACCATGGTTAATTCGGTAAGTTTTAACCATAGATATCAATAGAAACCTAATATTTATAAATATAACTGATTGTGGTTAGGAACACCCAAGGCAAACGATTGCGCGGTCGTTCACCAACACGATGGACCGATTAGGTGAAGGAATCATCGTCCTCTAAATTCTACACGGTGGTAAGAGATGCGCTGGACAGAAACCGGTGGAGACGGATCATTCGCTCCAGATGCAACTCCGAAGCTGACCACGATCCTCAGACATGAGTGACCGACTACAGAAAGAGAGATCATTATAAAGCCAAATTTACATCAGCTTCTTCACCTAGCAACACTGCCATCATCTGCCTAGCCTTTTCCCAACTATGTTGGGGTCAGCTTCCAGTCTAACCGGATGCAGTAATACCAGTATTTTACATGGAGCGACTGCCTATCCGACCTCCACAACCCAATTACTGGGTAATACGATACCCCTTGATAAGACTGGTTGTCAAGCTTTCGGGCTTCTGACTATCCGTAACTACTGTCAAGGATCCACGAATGACAGCCGGGAGCAACGGCTTAACGTGCTTTCCGAGGCACGGAGGGGTTACGGTATGTCAAAATGGTCACCTGGCAACACTGTGTGATTTTGAAAACGCATAATAACAATCTCTTGTAGAACGGGCGGCGTAGCTAAAACTATACCAACCCTAGTAGGTACCTACTAGGGTTGGTATACCTAATTCGCGCAGTACCCCACCCCTCACCCCCGCTGACTCATGAATCTGTTACTGCGCCGACTTGCCTATTGTTCCGAGCCGCCATAAAGTTTGAATCGGGCTTTACTCTTCGTGCACAGAACCCTAAAAGGTGATACTAAAAATTGTGTGAAAAAATATTTTGGTGCCCATTAAAACATATGGTGGGCGAAAGAAACGAAATATTGTATGAAAAAAAAATTTGATTGTAATAAACTATGAATTTTATCACCACTGCTCTCAAAACGGTGAAGGAAAACATCGTGAGGAAACCGGCATGTCCTAGAACCAAAAATTCAAAGACATGTGACATCTTCCAACCCAAACGTGGCCCGCGTGGTGGATTACGGCCCACGCCTTTCCATTAAGAACAACAGTTTTATTACAATTTATGTTTCTATGGTATACCTACCTACACTTTAGATTTCAGTTTAACCTTCACAAAACCAACACGTGTTAGGTAGGTATAGGTAAATTCACCTTCTTAACCTAACTAACCTAACCTAACCACAAAATACAGATAAGTACTATCTGTATTTTATTTATGCTATAACTTTAGGTAGGCATGCAAATAATTTGAAGCACTTATTGTAGTTTTAAGTTTTTTTTTATAAATCTAATACTTAGGTACCATTAAATATTTTTTTTAATAGCCTAATGTTGTGTCCACTGCTGGGCAAACGCCAACACTTTGTCATTCCAAACCCGGGGTGTCTTGTACGATCTTCGAACAAGTTGGCCCTACGAACTTTATACAGATCGTCACACCACCATCGCCGTGGTGTAACCTCGACGGCGATGTCCACCCTCAGGCGTGAGTGACGATCTTTGCCCATCTCTCCGGGTACATTCGCGCGACGTGCCCGGCCCACTCCCACTTCAGCCTGCCTGTTTTTCTCCAACATCCACTGCTTACTTGAGTTGTGGAGCGCAGGGTGGTGTTTCTAACTCGATCTGCACGCTTGACACCAATTATGCTGTGTTCCATGGGCCGTTAATCAATAATTTATTGAATTTTATTTTTATACTAGCTGACCCAGCAAACTTCGTACCGCCTCAGAATCAATAAGAACAAATGTTACTAGTAAGAGAAAATAATTAGGTATCTTCATTAAAAACTTTTTCGTGAATTTTCCCATGTTTTAATAGTTATTCTGCTATTCGGAGCGACAAATCCAACAAGTCAAAATCCTATAAATTGATCCAGCTGTTCTTTAGTGGTGTACCTAACTAAGCCGACTTTGTTTTATTTATATAGATACTTAAGATCTATTTACATACCTACCTACATTATGTACCTACACTATATACAAATATATAGTATTTAAAGTCCAACAACAATACCTAATATAGGAACACATATATATATAAATAAATACATCCATAAATATTTAATGGTTTCAGTATTGATTGTAAATAGCATCCGATAATAAAACACGGTTTAAAAAATAAACTTTTTCGAGAAAAACCTCAAATGGACGACATGTAAAAAAATATGTCGCAATAAAATGCATTATTTTTACTTAACGTGTTTGGTTTTGTTTCTTAGCGGTATTCATGGAATTCTCTTTTCGAATCTCAAAAAAAATGTTTTATTCGAATCGGATACGTCTCGGACGGAGACTATCCCAATACTACGAGCATTAATAAACTACTTCCAAGATAAAACACCAGACGATGGGGAAGACAAGATATCAGCTCAGAACCGATCCAATGCTCTGAAAAATGTTACATACGAGAAAAACTTAAGCATTGGACGTCATTTACCTTCCTCAAAAGCCACTGTGACCACTAGAAACAATGATAAAAACATAGGAAGACCATATTTCCATATCGATCCCGTATTTAATTCGCTAAAAAATAGAAGATTATGGCAAACGAAACGGGGAAAACCAAAAATCATTGAAAGTTCTAGTTCTGAGTTGGATATTGATGACTGGTTACACATGGGGGATGTAAAAAGGCTGCATAAGAAGTTTGAGGCGGTGAACTCGTCACAGCCTATGGGTGACGTGGTCAATATGAAGGCAGCTAGTAAGTATACTATTACTTATAAATAGTTTTCATTGTTTAGGTGCTCGAGACATACTCTTTTTAAAGGGCAATTTTTTTGTATGAGGAACAGTGTGTTAAGGTTCACTCATCCTCATCCCAGACGGATGTTGTGTCTGGAGGGCTACTGCCTGACTATTGATGTCGGGACGTTGTAGATAATTATGCTAATTGCGCGGTAGACTCTGACTGCGCGATACAGGTTTCGCGTGACGTCAGTGTGATGCGTAGTTCGCATGTTATGTTGACCTCGGCCATCGATAGATATTTTATAACTTTATCTTTAATTTCAAATTCCGGTTCATTATCATTTAAGGGCCATGGGGAGTTCGATGCGGAGATCCTAACCAACATGATCTGCCATGGGGCACGTGCACGCTGCCCGCGGAATGTGATGCAGAGTATCGAATATATCGCGGTGACAATTTCTGTGGTAGAAATGGGTTCATCTGCTGCGCTCTCGAACGAACCTCCTACGACTTGTACCAAGGACTGGAAATGTCCTTACAACGCGAAAACAGCTTAACTACAGACAGCGAAGATGAGCGACAACAGGATTCACACTTGCGAAGAGAGCGAGATCGTAAAAAACGACGACACGATAAAAAAATAACGAAAAGAAACAAGAGGCAGCTAAAGAGAAAAATCAGAACTGGCATCCAAAATATAATAACAGAGATTACTATGTTAATGCACAACATCTACAGGAACGGGTCAAGTCACCGAATAAAAAAGGCGAGAGAGTTGAAGGAGTTTATAAGGAAAATGAAGAAGCAATACAAGAAGGATCATAAGACTCTTGTGGATGCCCATGAATTTAATATGATGAACTATGATATAAAGTTGGCGGAAACTTTGAGTAAAGTCCGAGGAGTGAATGAAGCTTTTATGAGAAACGACACGTTCAGAGACATAATTGTGAATGGAACTGTTAATAAGGAGAACCTGTTGAGGCTTCAACAAACGCATCCGGCGTTATCGCTGTTCTTCAACTTCCGGCGTATGGGCGGTGGAGATTTAGAGCCAGAACCAGAGAAGTTAAAATTGGAGATAGGGGAAGGACAACCAAAGCCAAAGAAGGAAAACCCTAAAAATCTTGAATATGATATCGAGTATGGCATGCTTTATTATTGAGCAATAAAAGTTTGCATCCAAAATGTCACTTTCACTATCACACATCACCATAGCTATTCACAATCATCCGACAGGCTATCGTATCGAAAATGACACATTTAGAACCTGACTAGCTGCGCCCCGCGGTTTCACCCGCGTAAATGTCGAACCCGTTGGAATATCCGGATAAAAATTAGCCTATATTTTATTCCAGGGTGTCAGCTACCTCCATACAAAAATGTATCTAATAATAAATGCTTTGAGTTTAACATGCTGATACCTATTAGCAAGTTATGTTTCAGTACTATGTATGTATGGGCGAGCGGGATAGTGCTATCAACCGGGCACTAATCCAGACTTCGGGCTGCTACTGAGAATTCCGAAACCGTACAGTCACGAGCACCAATATGTCAACACTTAACAACTTTAAATTGCTTTTTTTTCACGAAATAACGAATGCAACGTTGAAATACGACACTTTACATATACCTATGGGTTCGAAAATACTGTGTTCCTACTAATATAAAATTTCATTCAAAAATAAAGGAGAAAATCGACTTTGAATAAAGCCAAGTGTATACATACTTTTGCTCGTGACTGTACACGGATATCTGATCAAAGTGGTTTACCTACTCGCCCAAGTGTAGCTAGTACAGTCACGAGCAAAAGTATGTATACACTTGGCTTTATTCAAAGTCGATTTTCTTCTTTATTTTTGAATGAAATTTTATATTAGCAGGAACATAGTGTTAAAGTGTCGTGTTTCAACGTTGCATTCGTTGTTTCGTGAAAAAATCGCAATTTAAAGTTGCCAAGTGTTGAAATATTGGTGCTAGTGACTGTACATTGCACAGAAACAGATAGTGACTCATCTAGTTAGTTCGGAGTTCAGTTCGCAAAACAATGCGCAAGTTTGAGCGATATTATCAGACGTTCGAAGCCATGTGTGATGTCGAATAGCTGGAGGCTTGCCAGCTAAACTCGGAGTAAGTTACTCTGATTTTAAGTTATATTAAGGTTCCTTTTTTATACTTAGCTCGGAACCTAAAGGAGCAGATTGGCAGCGTATTCTATCTTTCTATCTAACAAAAAAAAAACGTGTGCGGTCGGGGGACTAATTCCCTTCTCACGTTAAGCTTTAAAACAAAATAACAAATAAGTTTTAACGAAAAATCTCCACGCGTTCAGTATTGAGGTTATAGGTACAACCGGCCGCGCACAACATAGACTAATACAGGAAGCGCACAATGCTAGTCTGCTCCGATCTCGATACTCGCAGGCACAAACAAATTCGTGTATAATTATTTTATTTATATATATGTGGGATGAAAATATTGTATTAATTATCTTAAAGTATGAACGCAGCTATAATTGTTAAAACGGAACGCAGCGGATGAATGAAAGCTAAGTATGTGTGCGAGTGAGAAAGAAAAAATGGCGATAGACAGATTCACGACGAACTTACGGTGGAAGGTTGATCTTTTTGTGTGCTAAAAATAAAAGTCTCAAGCATAATTCACTCGTTTATTTTGCCATATAATCCCACAAAATTGGGGGCTCGTCCAGGATGGCCGACTGTGGGATGAAAATATTGTATTAATTATCTTAAAGTATGAACGCAGCTATAATTGTTAAAACGGAACGCAGCGGATGAATGAAAGCTAAGTATGTGTGCGAGTGAGAAAGAAAAAATGGCGATAGACAGATTCACGACGAACTTACGGTGGAAGGTTGATCTTTTTGTGTGCTAAAAATAAAAGTCTCAAGCATAATTCACTCGTTTATTTTGCCATATAATCCCACATATATTATTTCGTATATAATATTATTTTTTACGTTTTTTACAATTTGCTGGTCAGTATTAAGTTGTACGTTGATTAAAATATGATTCGCGGTCGTAACAAATATGTATTTACATAATTATAATCATTAAAGTCATCAACACAACTCTCTAAGACCATGTAATCCCCAAGAATGACTATTTCATGAAATCTTGACATTTGGGGATTATACTAACTTAACAAGTTGTATTAGTGATTGTAATGATAATTATAATTCTGTAAATACATATTTGTTACGACCGCGAATCATATTTTAATCAACGTACAACTTAATAAGAAAATTTGAATTTCGCGGGCCACCTTAGCGCTTCCCCCCTAAGAGCCTATACCTACCTACCTCAGCTAAAATTCACTCTTTATCTCGCTCGCACGATACTGCTCGCGGACTGTGTGAGAGCGAGACAGAGTGCGGTGCTGGGCGGAAGGCAGCGTCAATAGTTTAGGTATTTGCTTTTTAGGATGAAAATAAAGGTAATTAAAAAAATATATAACATAAGACCTGCTTTATAGTTCAGTTAGTATGGAATGTTTCATGATCTAATTTAAAGTATTTTTTTAATACCAGCGGTTTATTGTTCGGTTTGGAGGTAACTTTGGAATTTTTTTCTATCGAGAAAATTTTATGGAGTCGTGTTTTCGTCTAACATAGTACTTAACATTAATCCTCAACTTTAGCCTATATTTATTTCAAAATTAATGCTGCGGTATTTTCGACATAACGGAGGATCATGCCAAGCCATTTGAGGAAGTAGCTCAACTGTCACTAATGAGACACAATTACTTTTTCTATTGTTACCGAACTTAATAAGCTTGCCTATCAGACGAGGGGAGAGAAAAAGTCGCATGGAGGGGATACTTTTCCTTACGAGACTGTTTTTATCAGTCAATTCCAGCGTTGCCAGACCGTACCAAAAAGTACGGTTTTCCGTACTATTCATCACACAACCGTACCTCAGTGTAGACCGTACCTTTTTCGTACCTTTTTTATACTAGTGATTTATTTAAAACAATACTTTTTGTTCCTATAATATCGCTTCATATCTGAACTTCCTCATCACATTATTCCTATGATAAATTATTATCAAAAAAATTTTTTATTCATTGCATCATAACGAATTTAATGACTTTAATTCATTTTATAATTGATTTACAAATGAATTCAAAATCAATTGGTAATAATGTTCTACTTTACCATATCCCTTTGAATATTCGATTCCCTATCGCTTTTTTTCCAACCTATGGTCGCAGACAGCCAACTCGAAGAAGAAAAAAACTGATCTAGTTCTTGCAGAAGTATCCCGACCCAACCGTACCTTGAAGTTAAAAACCGTACCTTTTCAGCAAGCCAACCGTCCATTTTGGGAAATCATACTGGCAACACTGCCTAGTCAATTCCTACAGCAAGCCGCATTAAGGAACTTCGTTCCAAAAAAAAAGGGACCATTAGTACATCACTTTTTTTTGTCCGTCAGTCACAAAGGTTAATGGAAGAAGGCTAATTCTCGTACAAAATCTAGTCGCAGTCACATCTCGGCGACAAACAAATGTCAAAATGTAGGGAAATTAAAGGTATTTTTGACAGATGGAGACAGATCAGACTGTGAACGTTTTTAAAATTAATTTTATAAAGACCCTCATTTAATATCTCTGTAACCAGACATTTCCATGGAATATAAGCCTTACCCAAATAGGACTAGTAGGAAGCAGTGGCGGTACCTTCATAGAAGCAGAAAAGCCCGGCTTGCCCTAATAAAATCATAATTCACAACAACAAAATCAATAAAAAATATATTCAAAAAATTCCAGTCAATTAACTCGAACTCAAACATTCATGACATATAATACAATTTCGAAATCCGAACTAGCGCTAACTTTGGGATAGGTTCGCGCCAAATTCGGAATTCGGCTCTAAACGCTATACAATGCGTTCAAATGCGCCTTCTCGCTCACACTTAGTCTGGCTTTTTACCTGGCTTGCCTTTCCTTTCTCTGTCTCGCAGTTTTCGCATACAAATTGCTATAGAAACGTTTACATTTGTTGATATATTGGTAAGTACTTATACACAGAGTTCTATGAAATGAAAAGCCAGGCTTTTGAGAGGCATGAAGTTCGCGCAAATGCACTATCCGCGCGTTGCGTTGACCCGCGTAAAGTTAGTTGCGAAAGCACGTGTGGCGGGCGCGATGAGTCGATGACACGACGCGACTCAAACAAATTGTTATTGTTTTGAAGTTTTGAATACTTACTTTGAGAATTAGTTTTATTATTTGAAAAAAATATTGATTGTGGTGATTGGTGATGTCATTCCCTATGATTTTGTAAATGGTTAATGAATATAGTGTTCTTTTATCATTATGTGTTCGGAATCTGTCATCGAAAAGGTACGTAAATACATTTGAGTTTTCTGCAATTTTCTGCCAATAAATAACTCTTTACTTCACCGTAGCCAATCTTAAATTACTGTCGGACTGTCGGTACTTCTCGGAAATAAAAACAAGTATTTTTGTCAGTCAAGAAGACAGAATAAATAAAATAGGTACCTACTCATTCGATCGTTTATTAGGTATGAATATGATATGACAAACCTATGTAGTGGCTCATGTTAAAATTATCAATTGACTTTAAAAATGTAAGTACCTAATTCATAAAATAATGCGTACGAGAAAATAACAATAAATCGATAATATTTGGAGGCCATCTAGTGCATTTTGATTGAACAAATTTTGCAAGTGATAAGCAAAATGAAAATAGGTCCGGCTAAGCGTTGTGGTTTATTTATTTTACGCATTCATTAGTATAGATGGCGCTTATGACAATTAAGAAAAACTTATTTCAAGCATCAGTACGTAATTGTATAATAATGATGTTAGTATTACTAACAACCATTAACAACAAGAAAATCAGCCAATCCCTCAGTTGGGCGTTTTTTTTTTTTTTTATACCTTGAAAATCTGTGGGCTTGCCCTAATTTTGACCCCTAGGCACGCCACTGGTAGGAAGTAAAATATAAAAATTAATCTGCTTTCACGATTTATTTGCCAAAAATGTAAACAAATGTGAATTAATGGAAAAATAACTTTAGTTCCTGCACAATAAAGTTCAGTTTACGCTACAACTTCAAACATTTTTATAACTTTTTTAATTTTTCAAGTGCTAGTCACTCTGAAATCAACTTAATCATCATTGACATAAAGTTGATATTTGTATAACTTGAAATATGGTGGGGGTGTGCAGCACTGCGCACTTTTACTATATATAACATAACGCCTGTAATCCCTGAAGGGTTAGGCAGAAGTGTGCCTATATTACACCCACATTTCACCAGTTATGTTAAAGTCCCATGTCATAGGGGGCGAGCCTATTGCCAACAACCGGGCTCTAAAGAAAAAGTTGAAATAAAAAAAGTTATTAAAAAAAAATAAAAAACCCGACTGCGGTAAAAAACTTAAGTTAAAAGAACTGAAAAGCTAAAAACAAGCCCATTTTAAGTTAAATAAAAGTTGGAAGCAGGCGGGACCCATACCATTTTTATTATATTTTCACATTCAAATGGGTTTGGTGGTATTTCCAGCTTTTTAGTTTACAAATGTGAAAGATTTCGCTGACGATTTAGTTCTTGGTACGTGTTTTTTATGATTTGTCACTTCGAATTACTTTTAACCATATAAGTTGTTTATATTTTTATAATCATCTTTTAAAGCCCTTTATTTTGATACCCCACTCGATAGGTTTTGAAAAAAAAATTTTTTTTTTAAGACATACATACATATGTAGTAGTCGCCATATTGAATTTTCACTAACGTCATGTCTTTAGTGACACTCTCCGGACTAAGAGGAATCGATTGACGTGTGAATCATAAAAATCGGCCCAGGCGTTTGGTCTGTATAGTGCTTCAAAGGAACATACAAACATACATACCTACATACATACATACATAGGCTGATGAACACATTACCACTCCTTTGCGTCGCGCAGTCGGGTAAAAAGACCGGCCAAGTGCGAGTCGGACTCGCACACGACCACCGTACAGCAGTGGAATTCTGTAACCATCTCACCGTGAAAACTTAGGTGAAGTGAGCGTGGAGTGAGCTGTCAAAAGTGTCATTTCCTAGCAAAAACAAACTCACTTCACCTAAGTTTTCACGGTGAGATTTATACAGAATCGACCGGCTGTATTTAACATTACTTATTATTTTTTAAGTACTTACATGTTTCTTGTATGGTTGTTATAGCGGCAATAGAAATACACACTGAAAATTTCAACTGTCTACCTATTACGGTTCATGAGATACGCCCCGCTGACAGACAGACGGACGGACGGACAGCAGAGGCTTAGTAAGGGGTTCAGGGTTCCGTTGACACCCTTTCGGCGATGCCACACGGCCACGGGCGCTGCAACGCTTGAGCGGTGACGTCATCGCAGCGCTCCTGTAACAGTTACTGCGTCGAAGTCACTCAGTGCCGTAATTAGCCTTTTATGCGCCCGGTGCGAGCTGCTATATCCGCGCCCTTTTTTTTTTTCGGATGGGAAATAATCAAATGACCCGCTCTGGGTGGAGCGGAAGGGAGTGTCAGACTCTTACTGACTAAAACCCACCCGTGTTCCTTCCTTAGCCCTTTATGTTCCGGGCCAGCGGTAACCCTTTGGGACAATCCCGCTGACCCGGCAGGCTTCGGTCCTAAGGGGCCCCTTCCTCGATGTATGTACGCGCCGTCTGGCACGGGCCTGGTCCTGATCGGACGGTGAGCTACCCATTACTCTCCGCCCGCAGGCCCACGCCTACGGAGGCCGGGAGTCGTCACGCGGCTCCCGACGCCCGGAGCGTCTCCCGCGGCGGCTGGGACGAAAGGGTCTCTCCCTGAGCCGTCCTGCCACCTCGTTTGCTAGCATGACTGCTTCGCAGAAGAAGGTGACTGCCTCCCACTCCCTCTCGCCCCGGACCATGGCTTACACCAGAGCCGGACGCGAGAGGTCGCCGCCGCTGCCGATGGCCTCTACGAGGACACGGCGGTGCTCCGCCCAAGCGGGGCAGACCTCCACCGTGTCCTCTGGGCGATCCTGGCAGTGGTGACACCCGGGTGTTTCCTCCCGCCTGATGATGTGCAGGAACCTCCCAAAACTTCCGTGTCAGGCAGACCTGCTTCAGGTGGTAGGTGAGGGCGCCGTGGTGCCTCTCTAGCCACTCCTCAAGATGGGGGTTTTGCCCTGCGCTGGGTTGCGACAGTCGCTCTTTCGGTCGGTCACGCCGGAGATCCGTCCGCACCGCCGCGATTTGCCGCGGAAGCGGATTTTCCCCCCGGCGTAGTGCCTCCGCGCGCCACTAATACAGGCGCGCGAGGACTATCCAGATCCCATGGCGGCAGTCCGGCAAGGAGGCTTGCCGCCTCTCCCGAGATCGTGCGGTAGCCCCGGATAAGCCTTACGGCTACCGCCTTCTGGGGCGCGTTCAGCTAGTGGGCGGCTCGCCGCCGCAGTGAACGCGCCCACACCGGGGCCCCTTATAGGGCCATGGACCGCACGACCCCCGCGTAAAGCCTCCGGCAGGAGGCGTTCGGCCCCCTCAGGTTGGGCAAGTGCCGCTTGAACGTTCCAGTTTGGGGGCCAAACGTCGGAAGTGCTCGACGAACTTCCACCGGCTGTCGAGGACGAGACCCAGGTATTTTGTCGTCGTCTCGACGGCGATATGAACCCTTCCTACCGTTAGTTGGGATCCCGATGGTGGCGCGTTCCGGGGCCCATGAAACGACATGGCATTTATGCAATGCTACCTCGAGACCCAACTGCCGGATCCTCTCCACGACTATCGCAACCCCGCGTGTCATCGCGTCGGCCGCGCCTGATGCAACCTCCCCTGCGCCAGGACCAGTGCGTCGTCAGCGTAGCAAACCACGCTGACGCCATCAGGGAGGTCGGCGCGCAGCACCCAGTCGTAGCCGATGTCCCACAGGAACGACCCCAGAACCGATCCCTGCGGGACACCGCACGACATCTCTCACCGGTTCCACTCCCCGTCGCGACCAGGGTAGATGATGGCTCTGTCCGTCAAATACGCCTCGACTATTCGACGGATGTAGGTCGGCACCCGGTGAAACCGGAGTGGCTCCACAATGCAGCTCCAGGTCAGGGTTTTAAACGCGATGGCGATGTCGAGTGACAACGCCACGACGACCCCACCCCGGGACACCGCGTCCCCCGTCGTAAGGGCTCTCACGCGCATGATGGCGTCCACCGTTGAGCGCCCCTTGCGGAAGCCAAACTGGCTGTCCGCCAGATCCGGCCTCGTCCTCACCAGGTGCCCGACGAGGCGTCCCGCAATCACTCTCTCAAAGAGCTTGCCGGCCTCTACGCGAGTAGGTACCTAAAGACGCTTTTTACGCTTTTCAGGAAAATCGTCTTCGATATCACATTCTTCACAAACTTTTACGATTATTATTTATTTGTAAGATGAATATACGCGGACGACGCGAATCCACACGTATAAATAAATAAATAATAGGTATTGTTAGTGGCCCAGGTCTGGTCATTTCTGCGCCCCTCCAGGGTCTGCGCCCTGTGCCTGGGCACCGCTGGCACCGCCCTAGTTACGGCACTTTAGTCACTGCGCCGAAATCACTGCGCTGCGACGACGCAACGCATTGGCAACGCCCATGTGGCGTCGCTCTTTGGGTAGGTACAAAACCTTAAAAAAGAAAGGAAGTAAAAAATTGTATCTCAAAAAAAAACACAACATCACTTACAATTATAGGTAATTTAATTCATGACCTCAACTACAGCTTTCGGATTATCCAACCATATTCTATGTTCTTGATTATTATTGGCGGGAAACTTCCTCTTGGCACCACAAGTATGACATGACCACTGTATTACTTTAGATCCGTTGTGTCTTTTGATTTTCATTGTAGCCGTCTCTTTATAAATGAGCATGCATCGGCACTTCTTGCAGAACTGCCTTTTTATGTCAGGGTTTCTGTAAAATTAAAATAAGATTTTAAATTTTTATAAAACCTGTGCGGTCAGTGCGGTTGAGGGACCCCTGTCAGGAACGAAGTGCCTCACGCGATACACCGCATGCACACACACTCGTATAGGATAGAGAGAGGGAGAAAGTCGCATGCAGCATAACGCGATTTCTACCAGTCAACATCTACCGCAAGTTGCGTTATGGAACTTCATTCCAAAAAAACTGCATTGAAATCGAACTATCCGTTTGGGAGCTACAATGCCACTGACAGATGCACAGAACAACAAAGCCATCAAAACTTGTAACATGCTCTTTATGTGTCGGGGATTTAAAGAGCATGGGAAACTGGGAACCGATGGATGTTGTCAACTGAAATTTAATTTGATAAATGAGCTGTTTGTTTTTTATTAATAAAATTAAATTTTATTTAAGAACATTAAACCGGTTTCTTACTAAACTTCAACTATATCCGACGATCCTGCATACTTAGCTCTTTTGTTGACTGTACCCAGTGCCGGATTAAGACTACTTGATGCCCTAAGCAATCGAAGCCTGTACGCCTGTAGGGCCCTCCTATCCACTAGTCGCTTCGTATTTTTCCAAAACATCGACGAGCGATTTGTAAAGATTGGCGCACAGAGTGACTTTTGGGTCTTGGAATATCTTGCAGATAAACAGCCATGCCTTTCATGTGCTAGCAAATACTGTTTCAGTGCTGTTTCTGCCTTATTGTGCCCCCTGAGACGTGATGCCCTAAGCAATTGCTTAATTTGCTTAGAGGCTAATCTGACTGACTGACTGTACCTACTTGATAAATGATTTTATTTATGTAAGTAGGTTAGTACAAACACTTTTACATAACTAACTATCCTGTATTATCCCACTGCAGGGCAAAGGCCTCTCTGTGCCGGCCAGTCCCTACGACTGTACGAGTCAAGCTCGCCCTTACTTTTACATGTCAATCATATTTTAAAAACTAGATGAGGTCAGCATTAGTATTATTACCTATCTTACTACTCTGAGAACAAAGGCCGAAACAAACTCAGAGGTCAGTCTCTTTCAAAGTCCAGACATATACATAAGCTTGGTCAGATCATGTTAAGAACATATAGATTGATGCCTGAAATGGTCTTTTGAGGAAAGAACCACACAGATATATGAGTGGACCTGTCCAATCGGTGCATGCATTTGTCAGTAATTGTGCAGCTCAACTCAAAACAAAAGGAGGTCAACAATTTGTCGAACAATACTAAAGAAAGCACATTTGGGTATGTCTGACAGTCGGTAGCCACCAAAATCAGACTGTTGTTAGCAGTTTAGCATAATATACAGTATGTAGGTTGTGACTGCTCCTAAGTCACAGGATCATTTAGTTTAGGAGTCAGGGTTTACCTTATCCGTATGGCCTTTAGCTAACCAAGTTTGTCAAAGGTTTTTGTATCAATAAAGCTTTTTTTTTTATTTATTATCTCACCTGCATTCCCCAACAGGCTAGGCAATGGTGTACCTATAATACACTGACATTTTGGCAGTTCTATTGCAATAGGCGACTAGCCTATTGCTATCAACAGGGTACAAATCCAGACTACAGGCTGCTACTGAGAAATTCCAGGTGGAAAAACCCAATAACACTGCCCAATCAGGGAGCCCAAGACCTATTGATCAGCAGTAGGGCTTGCAACCACTAGATGAAAGGGGCAGTTTTCTGGACATAACCTCGAGGAACCGCGCCAAGACAAGCAATAATTTATACTTTAATAAGATTTAGGATCCACTTACATCTTCAAAACATTTTTCTTGGCGACATTTACAATTAGGTTTCCATAGTAAGAAGATAACATTGGATGTCTGCCTGCTATATGTTTACTAATCTGAAAACAGAATGAAAAAGTTAAAATTTGTCCTAATCAGACTGTAGGTTTCTGTTAACATTAGTAGGTAATATCTTTGGCATTGTGAATAAGGAGGGGCTTATGGCTAAGTAATAACAGCCGCACGGGTCGATCGATCAGGTTAAGCTACGCTTGCCGCTTTTGGTACGTGGATGGGAGACCATCTTTACATATCAAGACCCCTCCGTGCCTCGGAAAGCACGTTAAGCCGTTGGTTCTGGTTTGTCATTCGTAGATGTTTGGCAGTTGTTACGGGTCGTCAGAAGCCCGAAAGTCTGCCAACTAGTATTACCAACCCAGTAACTGGGTCAGATAGGCAGTCGCTTTATTTAAAATACTGGTATTCAGCTGTATCCGGCGTGATCCAGTTAGACTAGAAGCCGACCCCAAAGTAGTTGGGAAAGGGCTAGGCAGATGATGATTCTGTGGTGTGAGTATGATTGGAAAAATGGAAACTCACTTGATAGAGGTAATTCATTCGTTGAAACGAATCATTTCCTGGAACTTTTTTCATTTTGCTAACCCTAACTTCAGTTTTGATTTCTGGGTTTTGTGGAAGAGACTCCTCTTCATCAACAATCATCATCAACACAACAACACGACAACATGACAACAATTCAACAATGAATGACATTGACATTTCATTCAATTTTTTTTTTTTTTTTTTTTTCCTTTTTTTCCTTGTGGAACAGGCTAGGGTCAGGGACCATGCTGCCTAGTCATCAGTTGGTATTTTTTGGTAAATTCAGTTAAATTCATCAGTTTATTTTTTAATGTCTAAGGTAAATCCAGTTAAATTCATTAGTTTGATATTTATCCATAAGTAAGTAAATCCAAGTTAATTCATCAGTTTCTTATTTTTCATAAGTAAAGTAAATCCGTGTTAATTCCTCAGTGTTATAATATATTTAATTCACTATAATCCATGTATAAGACTTTATTCTACAAAATCATAAGTAAAATCCAAAATATAAGTCAATCATAAAAAGGCTATTTCTGTAAGAGCCTTATGTGTCAAGTCCTTGTCTTTTTTTTTTAAACCCCAACTGACGGGGTTTGAGGTTATCTTTATAATTATTGATATTTATTAACATTTCCTAACAATAAAAAAACAAAATAAGTAAGTATTACGAAATTAAATGGAAAACTATTTATATTTAAAAAGAACATTATATACACAAAACAGATATCTATCTTTATACACAAGGAATTATATTTGCCCAACTGTATTATTAATGAAATTAAACAAATGTAAATACGTCGAACTATTTACAAGGAGAGCCTGGATGGAGCGCGGTACCAAATCAGGACTACCATATATTTCAATAAGCTCATCCATTAGCACAAGGCGCTGGATACCAAAAGATGAGCAATCAAAGAAAATGTGAGCTAAAGATTGCTCAACTTGGGAATTACAATGATCACAGAGAGGACTGTGCACAATTTTCAGACGAAACAAGTGATAATTTAGACGACAATGACCAAAACGAAGCCTGAGTATGGTGGAGTAAAACTTCCTGTTCATGTAAGTATTGATTTTACAGAACCAAGGCATGGTTCCTATGGGAACATTAAATACAGCATACCATAAACCTTTATTTTCAATTTGAACTGTGTGATTCCAATGCCTTTTCCATATACCAATGGACCTTTTTTTCAATAGAGGGACAATGTCTGCGCATGGAACAGATATGTTGAGGAAACTACTAGAATCAGGGACATCATCAGAATTTGTTAAAGTTCTGGCTAAAAAGTCAGCCCTTTCGTTTCCCAACACACCAATATGTGAAGGGACCCACATGAACAAAACCTTAATATTATGAGAAGACAAATGCAGCCAAGACTCTTTTATTAATGAAATTAGATAGTTCGTATTAGAATTCAACCTATTATTTTTGAGATTTTCAAGAACACTCATGCTGTCACTGACTATAATCCATTCACAACATCCATCATTTTTATGTTTAATGTGTTTTAAGGCAGCAAGAATAGCCACAGCCTCGGCTGTGAATATACTTGTGTTTGAGTTTATTTTATAACCAGTACCAGTATTCAATAGCCCATCGTAAATAGCAAATGAGACTGCAGACTCAGTTTTCGAGCCATCAGTATACACAAATCTATAATCAGTAAACTCAAGTAGTTTACTATGTACATCTTCCTTGGTGGATAAATTGTGGTCAATGATGATGTCAATTGCAGGAAATTTGCTGTTAAAATCCCCCTGATAACATGGAAGAAGAGATGACTTATGAATTTGCAAAGTTTCAAGAAAATTTACATATTGAGAAAAACCCTGAAGTATATATAGAGAGTTACAAATAGTTGGTGTACTAGATTGTTTCAAATTTGAAAACAGGTGATTATTATTTTTACTATACAGTTTTAATAAAAACCTTTCTTTCAAGTAAGAGAATCTTATACTTAATGGAGGAAGTTTACATTCAACTTGCATTGCATTGATTGGAGTGCTTTTAAATGCTCCAGTAATTAGTCTCAAGCTTTTATTTTGTATTTTATCAAAGATATCTACTATCCTTCTATCACCAGCAAAACAGAGAAAACCATATTCAAAATGACTATGAATCAGAGATTTGTACAAAAGCAACAATATTTTTGGATCAGCACCCCAGGAGGTTCTACACAAAGATTTCAAGACATTGAAAACTCTGTTAGCTCTTGAACTTACCAATTCAACATATTTTTTCCAAGAAAAATTATGAGTAAAAGTGACACCTAAAAACTTAGCTTCATGAAAAATAGGAATAGAAACTTGATTGTAATACACAGAAGGACTGAAGTTGCTAGCTTTACCAAAGACTACTAGTTTAGACTTAAGTGCATTTATATCTAGATTTAAATAAGAAAAGTATGTAGATAATCCATCTAAAGCCTTATTTAGACTATTTGTTATATTTGTTAAATTTTTCCCAGACAAGTACACTACCAAATCATCAGCAAATTGAAGATTTTTGACTTCAGAACCTAGAATCAAATTCAAACGACGAATATACAAAATGAATATTAATGGAGAAAGTATTCCTCCTTGACAAACTCCAACAGAAGCAAACCTTGGCCCATATAATTTATCATTATACTTAACATAAACTTTCCTTTCAGTCAAGAATTCACGGATCCAGTGAACAATTTTGTTTGGAATTCCAATAAGAAGCAATTCAGAACAAAGAACATCAATATTGACACTATTAACCCACTTTTTACTGAATAGAGTTTTTGTATCCGATTGCAATGAAATTCAGATATATGTATCCTTGTATAATCAGATGAGTAGGAAAAATGCAAAAAAAAATTAAAACCTGTTGGGAAACCGGGAAATTGGTGTCCTTTTAAAAGGACATTAGTAATATGTACTACTTGTTCAAGTAAATCAAAAGAAAATACGAAGTGTCTTTATTGTCGTTAATTTATTACATAAAATCATGAAAAAAGTAAAGATAATGAAAAAAAAATAATAAAAATTTAGACTTGGAAAAAAAAACATTATTACGTATGGTACGTTTCAAAACATTCTTTTGGATGTAATGTAACTTCACACGTTTTACACGAGAAATTGGCTTTTTTGTGGCAAATCACGCACCTCAACTGCGTTTCGTTGTATTTTACAAGGTGCTTATTATTATCATACCGAGAATTTTGGTGATAGTTTTGTGAAGTGCGACCTGATTTTCTGTTATCCTTTCTACGATATGTTTCTAGAAGGGAAGTTGCAATATTTCTACGAAAGTGCAAATGATCACAATCTCCGCCATCGATGTGGTATAGTTGCCAAGCATTTTGAACTGCCATGTCTAGTGCGTGACATATCAGTGGGAAATACCATTTTTTTCCTCGTATCGTTGTTCGGTATAAACCAATATTTTGGTCTGACCTGTCTACACCTCCCATGTTTTCATTATACACCTTTATCAAGGCTGGCTGGTCGACTTGTACATATCTTTTCTCATGTTGTGAAAAGCGTTTTACTTTGCTCAGTGGCAAAACTTTAGCAGCATTTGAAGCCACTGTTACAACACTATTATCATTCCACTTACACACAATAATTTCTTCAGCTCTTGTTGCTTTGTATTTCAGAGAACCACGATCAGTTTTCTTGAATTCTTTGTTTGTTGGAAGCGGACATTTCGATACGCGATTTTCTCTGATTGTTCCGGTGGCCTTCAACCCCCTTTCACGTAGTTCATCTAGTAATGGAATCGATGTGAAGAAATTATCAAAAAATAGGTGGAAAGGTGCCTTTGCATCGATTGTACGAAGAACATCTGCGAAACGTAAAATAACACTTGCTCCAAGTCCCAATTTTTTATAATCATTGAAGTCGTCTCCCGTTTGCCCTTGATACGGATCAAACCATAATATGTACCCAAGACGTGTCGATCCTACCCAAAATTTGTAACCCCATCTGATAGGTTTACCTCTTATAAATTGTTTACAAGGGTGACCACCATAATACGGAATCATCGCTTCATCAATGCTGTAGTTTTCTTCGAATGGGGCATAGTTTAGGAAGTTCTCATTCAACGCGTCAAAGAGTGGTCTCAACTTCGCATATTTATCATTAGATGGCAAATCTGTATTATCACAGCAGTGAATATGAGACATTATAAAAGTAAATCTATCTCTCGACAATGCATTATAAACTATTGGGTTCCCACAGTCTGCAGCATTTTCCCAATACATATATCTTCTGGGTACTACCACATACCCACTGAAGAGAAGTATTCCGATAAAGCATTTCATCTCTTCACACGTTATATTTCCAATTTTATTTTTTTGATTTATATAATTATTGGTGTAACTTGTCAGCAAAACTGTAATTCTGTCGCTAAAAAGTTGCTCAAAATAATAAAAGGCATTTTGCTGCCTTGCAACTTGCTGCATTCCGGCCCATGGTCTAAATATTGGACGTATATCTCTTGAAATCCAGTTATACTGTTTAGTTTTAGGAATTGTCATGCTTGTGGAAGTTGAGGGTGTTGGTTCGTCGTCAGGTAACAACTGATTTTCAATCGGAGGATTGGAAATTCTGATGCGCATTCTTTTCGATACTTGAGCTAGACTTATTTCGTCTTCACTGTCACTATCGTCTGTCAAATTCATATAATGAACTTGCGCTGGAGTCCTTAGTTGAGTGCCAGGTAAATTTTGAATGCGGACTTGATTTTCGTCACCAGAATCTTCGTCGGTGACATCAGCATTACAATTTTCTGGTGGAAAAAATGTGATGCTGTCAGGAATAGGAGCCTCCTCATCAAATTCCAATTCTTCCATGATTTCATGAAGTTGCGACTCCCATCCTCTTCCAAAAACTCTCCTGACAAAACAAAACATTTTTTTGTATCAAGTAGTAGTAGATATTACTATTGGGCTTTATAAAGAACACCAAATGTTGCACCAAAAAAAAGTATAAAAAATGACAGTTGGTACTTATATTTAATTTAATTCACTTAGAAGAGATATGAAAGTTTTATTATTCATTGTCAAAAAAAACGATTTTTTAATAATAATAAAATAACTCACCTCATATCAGTCATGATAAATTTACCGTAAAACAAAAGCTCCAAAACTGATTAATAATAATGCGTTATACCACTCACAATACTTATATTGTACTGCCACACAATTCAACTTTCAAATGTCACCAACAATATTTGTTTACTTTACCCTCATTAATCACAAGATTTTTGTTTATGCGCCGTCCTTTTAAGAGGACGATAGTAATAAGTGGGTTAAAAGCTCCAGCAACATCAAAAAATACTGACACTAAACAATCCTTATTAATGTAACTATTTTGGATATCAAGCTGTAACTGACAAATACTTTCACGAGCCGATGTTCCTCTACGAAAACCAAATTGATTAGCAGGTAAAATATTGTTTTGTTCTATGTAAAATTCCAACCTTTGTTTTATTAATTGTTCAAAAATTTTACCAACACAAGATGTAAGTGCAATAGGGCGATAGGAATCGGGGTCTGAACGAATTTTATCAGGCTTCAAAATAGGTACCAAACAGTCAGACTTCCAAGAGTGAGGTATATCATTGTTCAACCACAGATTATTTAATACTTTGAGAAAAATGTGCAAACCTCTATCACTAAGCTTTTTCAACATAATATAAGGAATACCATCCAGTCCAAAAGCACTATCTTTTCTAGAACAGACAGCAGCCATGAGCTCCTGTATTAAAAATGGTTTTATTAAGAAACTATTTACAGAATTTGTGTCACTGGCAAGAGGAAAATTGGGTTTATTATTTACATAGTCTGGGGTATATTTTTGCAGAAAATCTTGGATCCAACTATCATCATTATTGTTGCAAGAATATGTTTTATTAAATTTCCGCATATATTTCCAGATTCTCGACAGAGGCGTACATCGATTAAAGGAGCTGCAAAGTTCAACCCAACTATTTGATCTTTCTGTTTTCAAAGTAAGTTTTTTGAGGGCTTGTAATTTTTTAAACTGTATAAATGTTGTATCTGAGGGATTGTTTTTAAAATTAATATAAGCCAACTTAGATTTTTCAACTGCTTCTGAGCATTTTTTATTCCACCAAGGAAGAGGAGGGGATTTAACTAAATTCCTATGAGATGAGTTATTCATAGAGGAATTAGTATGGAAAGAAACTGGCGTATTCGGAAGACACTTATCAATTGCAGAATGCAAAATTTTACAAAACGCAGTATAAGCTTCCAATGGAGCAAAGTTTTGGTCCTGAAAATTAGATAATACTAAATCTACATTTTGTTCATACATCTTCCAATCAACCAATTTAAAGTTAGGATATATGGGCAAATGTGTGTTGCTACTAGTGTTTGCTAAACTACTATTATTTACAAAAACTTTAATAATTACAGGAAGGTGGTAACTGCCGAGTGGATCATTATGTACAAACCAATCACAAGAAAGAGCCAATGATGGGGACACCAAGGACAAATCTAAAGCATTTGGACGCCACGTCAAAGAACCGACTGTTGTCACTTCACCATTATTTAATAAAATTAAATTATTATCATCAATAATCTCCAAAATATCCCTACCTCTTGGATTTGTAGAATTACATCCCCATGATGTGTGATGGGCATTGAAATCACCAGCAAATATCATTGGTTCAGGCACTGATTTGATTAAAGACTCAAATTTATGTTTATTAAAAGAAGGAGTGCAATTTGTTGGACAATAAAAACTTACAATACTTATTTCTATATTATTTACAGTAATTCTTACGCAAATATTTTGTAAGGAATTGTCAGAATATGTATTTATGTTTCTGTAATCTATACTATTGTGAATTAAAATAGCTACACCATTGTGCTTGTTACCAATATCATTTCTTTCTATTTTGTATCCTCTAATGTTAAAATGTTTAATAGGTGTCAACCAAGTTTCTGATATAATTGCTACATGTATGTTATGGTCATAGAGAAATCGAGTTAATAAAAGCCTATTACTTAAAATACTTTGTGCGTTCCAATGCATGATATTAAGATCCATTGTTATGAGAGGAAGTACTATTTCTGAATGTGTGCTGTAGAATTTCTTTTATAGATGTAGAATTTATGGGTTTATCTTTTTGGCTTACTATAATTTTTGTTATTGCATTTGTTAGAGTATTCATGAACAAATCTGACTTAGATAAGTTCATAATCTGAGTTTCAATACTTTTTTGTGTTAATTGCGGAAATGAATTTTCGTTGAATAAATCTGAATATTTGACGGCTCTGGATTTAATTTTACTTTCCTCAATTTTCTGTTTTTTTTGGGGACAAGTGTTTGAAATAGCGACATGATTGCCACCACAGTTGACGCATTTTGCGTTTTTAGGGTCTTCTTTGCATATCTTAAAACTATGGTTAGATGTACATATGGAGCATATTATATCATTTTTACAGTATTTAGCAATATGCCCAAACTTCATGCATTGAAGGCACTGCTTTACAGGAGGAACGTACACGCTTACCTCATGTCTCCAAGAGTCTAGATACACATATTGTGGCAACTCTGTTGATGCAAAAGTCACCGCGACAGTTTGAGTGGGCTGGTATGTGACCGCACCACCCTCACTCTGACTCTGCACTCGGCGCATGAAGCGCCTCACTTGTATGACATTTCTGGAACTCCCAATTAACGCAAATATTCTTTTATTTGATAAGTCCGTAGGGACTGAGGTTAGAACCCCAGTCACCTCGGTGTCGACAGCAGGTATTGTTGCTATAAACCCCATTTCTTCTAAAAGTTTTTTATTTTGCAAGAAAACATTTGCATTATTAGATAGATCAAAGGTGATACCAATTTTATATTTATTTATTGACCTCAAATGTAGTATCCCAGTCACACAATATTTCCGGATGGCATGGGATATGGCCAGCCTATCCTTGTCAGTAAATGTTTTGTTCTCATTCTGATGAGATAAGAACACGATATATTCGGATTTTTTACTGTTTTCAGGGTACTTCCTTGAATATCCTGGAACTTTAAATATGTTATACTTCTTGCTGCAGTCTTCATCAGAGTCAGAAGAAGTATCCACTGATGCTCGATCGTCAGGGGGCTCCGCTTTTTTTCGTTTCTTGCTTCCCCCCATCTTCAAATCACTATTTACACTTAACTATGGATTTAATATATCTAATTCTTCCTAAAATATACAAAGAAATATACAATATTAATAATTTTTTAGAAAATTATTTCAATTTTGGCGCCTTGTACGTTTCAAGGTTCCCGCGCTTTTTTCTGACTTTTGTTGATACTCCATTTCATTCAAATTTCAATCCGGCTGATCGAATCCAGTTTTCAAAAGATATAGATGACATTTTAAATTACGTTTATGAATATTACAAGATTTTTTTTTTTACTTTTTTTGTAGAATACCATTTTATTATTAATCAAAAGACATCGAAAGTTATCTGAAATAAGATTTGGTATATATACATTTATATCCCTTATCATTAAAAGCCTGTATGTCTCATGGAGCTATGGCCCAGTGGGCCATGAATACCAGTATTCTGTAGTTTTATAGATATTTTTCTGAACGGATAAAAACGTTCCAGTACTTAGAAAGAGATGACCTAATATTCACATTCGCATTCGAATTATTTTATGCAACTTTGATTGAATTATTAATCTTTATCTATCCGAAACTGGAACGTGAGTTCACTGAGTGAGTTGTTTCCTCCTCCTTGTTCCTTTTAAAAAATAGTGAAAAGTGAAATCCTTGTGAAATCCCTTTAGATCACAAAAAAGAAAAATTCAAATTAGATTTATTGAATAAAGTTATTTGCAACGTCCCTTCTTTACATCAGTAATTGTAGTATCGATTCACTAAGAAACCACAACTTTTCGTGTGTCGTAATTTTATGTTTGCCCTTTTTTGACCCCTCTGAAATTACAGCTTTACAAGATGTTGTTAATGAAAAACTTAAATTTACCACTAATAACGACTAACAGAATTTATTTGAGATGTTTTGCAACAAAATCAGACGTTGGCGAAATGGATATTCAATTTACAAATGGGTAAGTTTGAGGTTATGTTTTAAAAGGTTAATTCCAGAATGTTTTTTTTTTTAAATCACTATCTATTCCTATCTACACTTTTACAGTGTTAAAAATTCTACCTACCCTTGTTATACACCTATTCGATGTGCCATCAGCTACAGCCATTACAAAGTTTTATAAACACAACAACTGCTGAATTTTGCCAATAATCTGCAATTACTTATTTAAATTCATCGTACTCTGCCCTTTTTTTCAGGACCACACTAAACCTCTCTTCAGGCCGCTATGCAAGGTTTGCAGATGGAGCCTGTGTGGCCACACTGGGAAACACTGCTATCTTATCAACGGTAGTCTCGAAGGCTAAGCAAAGCACTTCATCATTCCTACCACTTGTGGTGGATTATAGACAGAAGGCGGCAGCTGCAGGACGAATACCAACTAATTTTCTCAGAAGGGAATTAGGTGAGTTAATTTTGTCTATAAATTTATTTAATAAGTACTAGCTTGTCTCAGCGGTTTCACCTGCATAAGTCACGATCCCGCAGGAATATTGGGATAAAAAGTATCCTATGTCCTAATCTAGTCATGGTCTACCCATGTGCCAAATGTCTTCCAAATCCATTCAGCCATTTAGCGTAAAAGTGTAACAATCATACAAAAACTCAAATCTTTCTCTTTAAAGTATTAGTTTAGATTTCTTTAACAGTCTTTACGGATAGTCAGAAGCCCGAAAGTCTGACAAGCAGTCTTACCAACGGGTATCATATTACCCAGTCTTGCCTATCAGTAAAATACTGGTATTCAGCTGCATCCGGTTAGACTGGAAGCCGACCCCAACATAGTGGGGAAAAGCCCTTGAATGCCTTGCGGATGATGTAAAGTTATATATGTAGTGATTAAGTATTAATAGATTTAGTGATAGTACTGTTTGGGAAATTGATTTGCAAGGACTTTTACTATAATTGATATTATTCTTTTCCAGGTCCAAGTGAACGTGAGGTCCTAACCTCCCGCCTAATCGACCGCTCTTTAAGACCTCTGTTCCCACAAAATTTCTTCTATGACACCCAGATAGTCTGCAATATGCTTGCGGTTGATTCAGCAAATCCTCCGGAGACGGTTGCCATTAACGCAGCTAGTGCAGCTTTAGCGTTGTCTGATGTGCCTTGGAATGGACCTGTTGGTGCTGTAAGGTATTATATTTTAGCATCAGCGTTAGTGTTTTTTTTATTATTTATTTCTTTCAAAACCGCCTGATTTAAAATCCAGGTTCAGTTTTCCTCTTTCGAGAGACAAAATGCAAGTAGACAGCCATGAATATAATATTTGACAAATCTAACTGTCTATAAATGTGATTAAAGTCGCTTTTCGCGTGTGTCTATTGCCAACTCGTAAAAACGTGCGAACCACGTGTTTAGTTTAGTCATTTAATAGATAAATATCTGTAAACATATTTAATTCATTTTCCACAGGGTAGGCCAAATCGACAGTGAAGTGATAATCAACCCGACACGCAAGGACCTTCAGAAGTCGACCCTGGACCTGGTAGTCGCCGCAACTAATCGTAACCTCGTCGTCATGATGGAGGGGAGTGCACAGGACATTCTTCAGCAGGACTTGCTAAAGGCCATCAAATTAGGTATGAAAGTAAGTCCAGAATTGTAATTTTGTTTTTTTTTTTAAGAAACTACTGAACAAAACCGCCGTTATTTTTGAATTTTGAACTTTATGCGGACAAAGTTCTAATTACAAAAACGAATTAAGTTGACAATTTTATATTAAGAACTGACGTTAGTCGGAATGAGGTTCGAAATACAAAAACTCACTCGAAGTCTCATGCTCGGGCTGAAGTTTGATGTCGCTTTGTAATAAGACCATGTCGCCATGCGGAGGGGTTAGGGTTGGGGTGTATGAGCATTGTACAGACACCAGCACATGAAGCTACTACAATATGTCAAATTTCTTTAATAGATCTTCAACTTTATTGCTAAAGCATAAGGTTTAATGTTGATTGGGAAAATTTGACAGTTTCGGGTAGCTTGATGTGGTGGCGTCTGTACATCAACATGTTTCCAGTTGTGAAGTTTTGTGTTATATGGGGCGAAATTACTGCCAGTAACTGCAAACACATCATTAAAATTTTAAGGGGTATAAAAGAAACGTTTTTTTCGGCGTTTTATGCCTTGTGATACGGAACCCTTCGTGTGCGAGTCTGACTCGCACTTGGCCAGTTTTTTATTCTTTTTAATATGGGTATCACACCGCCAACTACCAAACTCCGGGCTTGTTACTGAAAAATTCCTAATAACAATAGTTAATTACTACTCTATTATCATTATCTTCTCTATTATTATTTATCTTCTTTATTTTTCTCTCTTCTATTATTACTCTATTTTATTTCTCTTCTAGGCACAAAGGAGGCTCAGCATATAGTGAGAGGCATAGAGAAACTTCAGAAGGAAGTCGGCAAGCCGAAACGACGGTGCGAAAAGCAGGCACCGCTGCACTTCAAGATCGTTGACTCCATCAACACACTGTCTTCTATGAAGATCAGGGAAATACTCGGGTAAACAAACTTATAAAGTATACAGGCTGAATTTTTCAAGTGGGGGGTAAACAAACTTATGAAGTATACAGGGTGAATTTTTCAAGTGGGGGGTAAACAAACTTATAAAGTATACAGGCTGAATTTTTCAAGTGGGGGGTAAACAAACTTATGAAGTATACAGGGTGAATTTTTCAAGTGGTCGTGGATGGTCAAATCCGAAACTATGAGGAATAGCGAAAAGTACTCAAAGGAGTCGCCTAAAATCACGAAAAAAAGTCAGCTGTTCCGTACATTTATGTTCGTATAACTCGTCAAAATGTAGGGAACAGCTGATTTTTTTTCACAATTTCATGGTAGGTCCCATAGTAAAAGTTGTTCATAATGATGAGGACAATGACCTCTTAAGAGGTTAATGTTTTACCAATAACCCTGTATACGATTTTTAGTATGAGTGAGCGAGAGAATCAATCTGCCTAGGCTTTTCTTAACTATATTGGGGTCAGTCGGCTTAGGAGTGAGCGAGACAGACAGCACTATTCAAATGTTATTGAAAGAGAAACTTGACCAGCTATTGAAATGAAATTTTTATATATATATAATGAAATATTTGTTTACACATCCATACTAATATTATAAATTCGAAAGTAACTCTGTCTATCTGTCTGTATGTTACCTGTTCACTCCTAAACCACTGAACGGATTCCGATAAAATTTAGCAGAGAGATAGATTGCATCGATCCCGGGGAAGGACATAGGATAGTTTTTATCGATATACCTCGCGGGCGAAGCCGCGGGCGCAAGCTAGTTTTTAATAGAAGTCAAAACTACTATATTTCCAGAGACTTTACCCACGACAAGATGTCTCGTGACAACGCTATATCGGATCTCCGTCAGACCGTGATGAACCAACTGCGAGAGACCGAGGCCGATCTCACACAGTTACAAGACGCCTTCAACGCTAACCTTAGGGAAATATTCAGAGAAATGATCTTGGAACGTGACATACGGTGTGATGGGCGGCATCTCGATGAGCTCAGGCCGATTAACTGTCAGGTAAGGTTTCTATATTACTTTCTATAAACAGCAACAATACCCAGGCGTCAAACCATACTAATATTATAAATGCGAAAGTGTGTCTGTCTGTCTGTTACCTCTTCACGCTTAAACCGCTGAACCGACTTAGATGAAATTTGGTACCTATAGGGATAGTTTGATCCCAGGGAAAGGACATAGGATAGTTTTTAAAGGATCGACAATTGTGCGGGTGAAACCGCGGGGCGCTGCTAGAATTTTATAATGAGTCCGAATCCGAACTTATCAAAAAATCGTTTATTTGAACATTAAAATTTTCTTAGAATCCGATGTGCCATATTGACCATCGCTTACTGGATATTGCTAAAGATAAAGAATCACTACATTAGGAAGATCATTATACTCTGAACCCCTTAGCGGGATACATTTTTATTTCAAACTAGCTGCGCCCGCGCCGTTCTTGGAACTCCTGCCGGTCTACTCCTTATAACATCAGCTGTCTGCCAGTGGAAGTCCCGTCAAAATCTGTCTAAACGTTTCAAAGATTAGCCAGAACAAACAGACAGACAGACAAACATTTTTACAATCGTGTTTTGTTTTAAGTACCGTATGTATATGTATATACTTTCATGTGCATTTAGTAAAATCAAACTGTTATTTTGACATTACAAACAAACACTTCAATTTGGTTTATTTGTAAACATAGTTCAATTTTAGGGTTCAGTCAGTACCCAAAGGGTAAAAACGGGACCCTATTACTAAGACTTCGCTGTCTGTCCGTCCGTCCGTCTGTCTGTCATGAACCGTGATAGCTAGACAGTTGAAATTTTCACAGATGATGTATTTCTGTTGCCGCTTTAACAACAAATACTAAAAACAGAATAAAATAAATATTTAAGGGGGCTCCCATACAACAAACGTGTTTTTTTCGGCGTTTTTGCCTTGTGGTACGGAACCCTTCGTGTGCGAGTCCGACTCGCACTTGGCCAGTTTTTTTTTATTGTTCTCTTTGTATTAGCATATCTGGAAGCTTCTTTTTTTTCCTTTTAATTTCTTTATCAGACGTATATTTTGCTGTGTCTTACTAGGTGTCCCTATACGAGCCCCTGCACGGCAGCGCACTGTTCCAACGCGGACAGACACAAGTCCTGTGCACAGTAGCGTTAGACTCACCGGAGAGCGCGCTCAAAATGGACACACTCACTATGCTGACTAGGTAAGTTCCAGCCACCACTACCACCACTTACCAGCACCAGCACCACCACTACCAGTACCAGCACTTTTCCGTGATTGGTGGTTGGTGGTAGAAATCTAACTTAGAAAGATATTAATGATTCTAATGATTATAATTCTCTAAATATATACCTGTTATTGTCGCGAATCATATTTTGATTAAGATACAATCTGACACTGACCTGCAAATTACAAAAAAGGAAGAAAATTTGAATTTCGCGCATCCATGACGATAATTTAACTTTGACTTTTATGAAATAAAGGACCTTAGTTTTCCAACAGTAAGGTCAGTTTTCGTAATTGATGTGTTTAATATAACGTGCGGTTGACTTTACTTGCCTTCAAGAATCATTGTCATCATCTGCCTAGCCTTTTCCCAACTATGTTGGGGTCAGCTTCCAGTCTAACCGGATGCAGCGGAATACCAGTATTTTACATGTAGCGACTGCCTATCTGACCTCTACAACCCAGTTACTAGGTAATACGATACCCCTTGGTAAGACTTGTTGTCACACTTTCGGGCTTCTGACGACCTGCAACGACTGTCAAAGATTCACGAATGACAGCCGGGACCAACGGCTTAACGTGCTTCAAGAATAATTGTATAAATTAATATCGATTTCAGCTCATATCAAGTGGTTTGATTGGCTGTTTGTAATTCAGTCAGCCAATCATAGCAGATGACATGCGTCTGACAATTTCTTAGTTGATTTTTGTTCCAGAAACCGATGTTAATGAAATACAAATACTTAACCTTTTTAACGCCATAGCATAAACGCACGCGCGTGCCCACCACGCCAAGCCACAATTTTAAATATTTAAGGTATACATTTAAAAACACACAAAAGTAATGATTTAATTGTTTATTTCGTGATAAAGTGCACCGCATTTTTTGTCACATATTTATGTCGCTCGTAATAGGATAGGCGACACACGACTGGCGTACAGGGCACGCGCTTGCTTGTCACGTATATGTGACAATGGCGTTCAAAGGGTTAAATTATTTATTGCTCTTTTTCTCTTTTAACAGTGGTATAAAAGAGAAAAGTTTCTTCCTCCACTACGAGTTCCCATCCTACGCAACAGGAGAGGTGGGCAGGAGCGGAGGCCCGGGGCGGCGCGAGGCGGGCCACGGAGCCCTCGCCGAGCGCGGCCTGCTGCCCGTCGTGCCTGACCAGCCCTATACTGTGAGGCTGACGGCTGAAGTGCTCGAGTCTAATGGTAAGTGATCCTCAAATTGAACTCAATTTCGGCCACACACATTGAGCGGCGTAAATTTTAATCGTATGATACAAAAAAAAAAATATTTTTTTTTTAAATGTCATTTATTTTTTTAAATACCCAGAGGGGATTTATTTTTTTATTTTTCTGGTGACCCTTGTGACCACCCCTATCACCCTCCTTCCCAGCTACGCAACCTTTTGGGACACCCTGTATACATCGGACATATTTTTAAATTTGATTAATATTTTGACATACATTTATTTTCACTCTTTTTTTCTTTTACTATATTATGCATATTTTGTAACTAAGTATCATGTTTTATGTTCATGTGTTATTAATTTTTTTAACAAACATAATATTTGCACGCCATAGTATGTGGCAAACGTGTCTCTGAACTGTTTCTTTGATTTTATGTTATCCTGCGTGCGTTTTTATTTTTATTCTTTTATGTGTACACATGTTTGGGAAAATAAATATATCTTATCATTGAAATGTCGCAATGTACTTTAGCTTACCTTCGTAGCGTTGAAAGGCCTCCCACAAGGTGGACCGACGACCTTGTGAAGGCCGCAGGAACCCATTAGATGCGAGAAGCACAGAACCGGTCGAAATGCTTGGGGGAGGCCTATGTCCAGTAGTGGACGTCTTTCGGCTGAAATGATGATGATGATGATGAATGGACCTTATAAAAAATGGTTCCGTTGGTTCCAGGCTCAAGTTCCATGGCGTCAGTGTGCGGCGGCTCGCTGGCGCTGCTGGACGCGGGCGTGGCGCTGGCGGCGCCGGCGGCCGGCGTGGCCATCGGCCTGGTGAGCCGGCCCGACGAGCACGGACACATCGCGGACTACAGGATACTCACTGATTTGTTAGTGAGTCTTGAGTTTATTATTATACCTCTATTGTGTAGTGTAAACTAAACTTGGTCAGGTTAAACTCTTACGCAGACATATTCATCTGTACAGTCACGAGCACTAATATGTCAACACTTGGCAACTTTCGATTGCGATTTTTTCACGAAATAACGAATGCAACGTTGAAATACGACACTTTACATAAACCTATTGGTTCGAAAATACTATGTTCCTAATAATATAAAATTTTATTCAAAACTAAAGGAGAAAATCGCCTTTGAATAAAGCCAAGTGTATACATACTTATGCTCGTGACTGTACTTAGCCCCTCAAGCGCAGTGGCTTGCATTAGTTTTCAGAATAGGTAGGCAGGCACTAGGCCGGCACCCTAATTGCGTAACACACTATCAATCGGAATCTGAATCATTTTGAAGCAAATTGCTAATCCATTGCTTCATAAGTTCGAAAAATTTGTCTGCTCAACACGTACCTAAATAACGCAATGAATCCTGTTGAACTGTCAAAATGAAACCGATTCCGACTGATAATGTGTTACGCAATTGTCGCGCCGGTCTAGTCTAGGCAGACGCGGTCACTAGGACTAGAATTCATGGCTGCAGTTTGCGCATCGCTGCCACCGTGTACATTTAACACATTTTATATTTACTACTAGCTGCGCCCCGCGGTTTCACCCGCGTAAATGTCGATCCCGTGGGAATATCGGGATAAAAAGTAGCCTATATGTTAATCCAGGGTGTCAGCTACCTCCATACAAAATTTTATCAAAATTGGTCCAGCCGTTTGTACGTGAAGAAGTAACAAACACACACACACGCAAACTATCGCCTTTATAATATTAGTGTGACTAGCTGCGCCCCGCGGTTTCACCCGCATAAGTTTCGATCCCGTGGGAATATCGGGATAAAAAGTAGCCTATAATAATATGTTAATCCAGGGTGCCAGCTACCTCCATACAAAATTTTATCAAAATTGGTCCAGCCGTTTGTACGTGAAGAAGTAACAAACATAATATAAACTCACCCCCACACTCACAAACTTTCGCCTTTATAATATATCAGTGTGATATTTTCTTCTAGGGTATAGAAGACTACATGGGAGACATGGACTTCAAAGTCGCAGGAACTAAGAAAGGCATTACAGCTCTCCAAGCTGACATCAAGCTGTCCGGTCTACCGCTCAAGATCGTCATGGAGTCGATACAGAAGGCCTGTGACGCTAAGAGCAAGATTATCGATATTATGAACCAGTGTATCGATAAGCCTAGGTTTGTACCCTATAAGCCTTATCAAGTTATCATCATCATCATCTGCCTAGCCTTTTCCCAACTATGTTGGGGTCGGCTTCCAGTCTTACCGGATGCAGCTGAATACCAGTATTTTACATGGAGCGACTGCCTATCTGACCTCCACAACCCAGTTACTGGGTAATACGATACCCCTTGGTAAGACTGGTTGTTAGACATTCTGGCTTCTGACTACCCGTAACGACTGTCAAAGATCCACGAATGACAGCCGGGACCAACGGCTTAACGTGCTTTTCGAGGCACTATAAGCCTTATAAGAAAACTAAATACAGGAAGATTTTTTATCACCGTCCAAATTTTTACAGGGTGTTCTACCCATGAATATGAACAACTTTCACTATGGGACCAACTCTGAAATCACGAAAAAAAAATCGATGCTGTTTCATACATTTTGGTCAAGTAGGTATTGAACTGTTGTATGAAACAACAGATTTTTTTTTTTCGTGATTTCAGAGTTGGTCCCATACTGGACTTGAGATACAGCCTGGTGACAGACAGACGGACGGACAGACAGCGAAGTCTTAGCAATAGGGTCCCGTTTTTAACCTTTGGGTACGGAACCCTAAAAAGGAGTTATACCCGAACATAGATATTTATATATTTAAAGTCGTTTACAAATAAATAACCGTTGTATTCCAGACAAGGCCACAAAGACAACATGCCAGTTACCGAGGAGCTGGAGGTGGAAGTGCACAAGAGGCCGAAACTGCTCGGTCCAGGCGGCGCTAACCTGAAGAGGTTGTACGTTGAAACTGGTGTACAGGTAACTATCGATATCATACATTACGCTGTTATGTCACCCAGTGCGAGTGTGGTGCTCCTTATTTATTATTATTTATTTATTTATCCATTTATTTCAGGCATCAAGGCCCATATAAAACACATACAATACAATATTAATATAACTTAAAAATACTATAAATACATACAACATTATAATTACACTAAAAAACTAACAAAGTAACGCACACGAAGTGTTTGCGTCGTGTTTCGCTGACTAGTGTCATGTAGCCGGCCACGAAACCGGCGGTACACAACACCCTTCGGCCAGAACTCTTCCTTGAGGAACTTCTCGAGATGTGGTGTCGGAACACGCACCACGAACGACTTGAAGTTCGTGTTGTAACGCGACTCCAACTTCTCGACCCTCAAAGTCCAGTTGGTCTTCACACGCATGTACTCCACGATCTCCTCAACCTTCGTGGAGTGGTGCAGTCTGGACACGTACAGCTGCGTCGTCGGGATTGCTGGACGCAGCAGCATGTTGTCTCCTGGCAGCGCGGTGCCGCACTGGTTCCGACAAGGAGGCTTCTTCTTCTCCACTTTGATGAAACCATCTTTGTCGCACGTGTCCTTCTCTGGATCCTGCCTTTTCAAAACCTAGTTGGGTTTCGACCGGCTCCGTTTACCCTTTTGGTTTTTCCGCTAGTTACCAGACGATGGCCCACTTGTTGGAGTGTCCAATTTGTCCTACTCCTGGACATTCGTAGGATGTAAAGAACGCTACCGAACGGCGATACAGCGTGGTCACCTAATGGGCCAAAGAAATCTCAACTAGATTTCTTTGATTGTCATTGCGATACGTTCTTCAATAAGGCGGGCCACGTTTAGCCGCTTCGCTCTACTACTTAGATTGTAGGGTGACTATGTAAAGGGTTTAAAGTAACCTAACCAAACTGAACCTCGGGGTGCCCTTCGCTCGCTTTTGCATCCTATGTCGACGTAGTTCTGTATCCGACAGCATTGTTGTTGTTATGTCACGCAGCGCCACGAGTGTTAAGAATCGGAACTGTCAAAGAGGCGGCTAATATCTCGCTGTATTACATCATGGCTAGCCGTGTTGAATAACGTATGGCGGCGAATACATTCCGGCGGTTTTTTATTCAGCTGCATTCAATCCGGCTAATCGTACCGCCGCATTTCGAAACGGCGCTGTTTTTGATAACGGCTAGCCGTAATGTAATATGGCGGATTATACAATCCGACTGCGACATACACACACCGGAAGTCGGAGCCGTCCATGTACCCGCACTTGTGGAGGTTGTCCTTGCTGCGGCCTACTTGGGTACGAAGTCTATTTAAGGGTTTCCAAGTACAATACGTCGGACGTAACTTGGCGGGCCTGAACTTTGCGCAGAAGGCTTCTTCTTCAATCGGTCCCTCATTACTGAGGATCGTGGTCACTGGACGCTTTTAAGCGGACAATCTGCCTCCATCTACTCCGGTCCAAAGTTGCCATCACCACCTGCTGAAAATTGCTTGAGGACGTAGCTTCTTCGTCCTTTACTTGGTCGGACCATCGTGTTGGCGACCTGCCTCGTGCTCTCTTTCCTTCGGTATTGCCAACAATAACCAGCTTTTCAAGGCTGCTATCTCCCATTCGCATTATGTGGCCGAAATAGTTCAGAATGCGCTGTAGACATATTGTAGACAATCGGGTCTTGACATCGAGTTGGGAAAGGATAGACACATTTGTGCGCAGAAGTCTGCGCTGTAAGATTTTTTAGGAACCAAATGGTGACATGAGGCGTGTGCGAGTGATGTCAGCACCAACTGACGGGGTCCGCTAGGGCCGATGCCCGCCAGGGTCGCGGGTTGTTCGAAAGAGATACCGTGGCCCCTGGCACAGGCAACTGAAGGAACACGGGTGGGTTTTAGTCAGTAAGAGTCTGACACTCCCTTCCGCTCCGCCCAGAGCGGGAGGGGTCATTTGATGATTTCCCACCCAAAAAAAAAAAAAAAAGGCGTGTGCGAGTGAGAGAACATGCGCGAAAGTTCTGAGTGCCTATGTTCAGGCCCGCCAAGTTACGTCGGTCGTATTGTAGGCCACGGTAACTGGTGCCCGGTTTATTTTACAAAATTATAAGATAAGATTTTATTTATTTGTATAAACATGGTATACATACAAGAGCATGCAAGATGATAGTAAATTACATTATAGGTAGTCCAGTCATGTTTAGCCTAATAATATATATATGATGTCTTTTTTTTTTTTATTCCCAGGTGTCGCCCATAGACGATGTAAAGTACAGCGTGTTCGCGCCCTCCCAAGCGGCTATGGACGAAGCCAAGGCTCGCGTCGAGGGCTGGCTGGCCACTGAGAAGAAGCATGAGCTTGAGTTTGGCGCGATATACAAGGCCAGAATCGTGGAGATCAAAGAAATGGGCGTGTTGGTCACACTGTTCTCCGGAATGCCGCCTGCGTTGGTGCATAATACGCAGCTGGATCATAGGAAGGTAACAAGTTCATTGCTTTAAAAACTGGCCAAGTACCACAAGGCAAAACACCGAAAAAAAAACACGTTTGTTGTATGGGACCCTTACATTTTTTTTTTCTGTTTTTAGTATTTGTTGTTATAGCGGCTACAGAAATACATCATCTGTGAAAATTTCAACTGTCTGGCTGTCACGGTTCATGAGATACAGCTTGGTGACAGACAGACAGTGGAGTCTTAGTAATAGGGTCCCGTTTTTACCCTTTGGGTACGGAACCCTAAAAAGACGTCGCATTCTGATTTACAAAAATGTTAAACTCAATACGCGGCCACGGATCCCTAATTCACCGTGCTCAACTTTTATGAGGCACATTCATATTCAATAGTAGCGGTTTTTTTTTTAATGAATTCCGATTTCAAACTGTTTTATTCCAATGATTGTCAACTAATTAAGCTAAGCGCACATTACTGCGGCGTTGGGCCGAAGCGCGTCGCATTGCAATACAAAAAAGCCCGGCGCGGCGGAGGATTTTTGCAATGAGGGTAAGCTTAACATCATGCTAGGAAACTTAGAAGGCCGAGAAAAAAAGTCAGAAAGCAAAAAAGAAGTAACAGCTGCTCGGACGGGCGATGCGATGCGACGGGGTGGGTCGGGGAAACAAGAAATTTCACGCGAACGAAGTCGCGGGCAGAAGCTAGTCATACAATAAGAGTAGTAACTAAAAAGCAATCAATACAAAGAGTAGATTGTCTTTCAGGTTGACCTGTACCGAGCGCTCACAATACGACCGACGTAACTTGACGGGCCTGAGTATAGCCTTTGCGAACTTTCGCGCATGTTCTCTCACTCACACTCGCCTCATGCCACCATTTGGTTCCTAAAAAACGTTCGTGCGCAGCCTTCTGCGCGAAGTTTAGGCCCGCCAAGTTACATCGGTCGTATTGTACCTAACGCCAATATCATTTTCACAGATAATGCATCCTTCAGTGCTCGGCTTAGACGTTGGATCAGAAATCCAAGTGAAGTACTTCGGCCGTGACCCAGTCTCCGGTCAGGTGCGACTATCAAGAAAGGTGCTTATGTCCCCGCCGCCCGGCCTCGTGAAGAATCTTGACAAGAGCTAGAAAACACTGTGATATGTAGGTTATTATTAAAAAATATTACTTCGTTGTGTATGTACAGTGCTACAAGGATCCTTTGTCATTGACTGGGGGGCACTGTTGGTAAACATTTTTGTCAAATTTTTTTGGTGAAAGCAAGATGGCGGAGTTAGTTCCGAATTTGGTCTCGAGACAAAATAATAATGCATGTTTATTATACCCACACTATCGACGTGGATTTTATTGATCACTTAGATAATAATAGGGCACGGCAGACGTCGGATCGATCTCGTTGAAGAATCGGTTTGGTGTTATATAATTTGACATTGTTATGTGGCTGTAAAAAAGTGAGTTGTATAAGTGCTTTTTTGATTCAGAATTAAGAGTGAATGGGTCAAATGAAGGCTCTGCGTCTAAAGTCGGACTTTTAATTAGCTGCAGTCTTACTGTCATTTTGATAAAAAATGTTGCCACACTATCTCTACTAGTGACGCAATGAGACATCGTTTTAACGCTAGGAGAAGGAACATTGATCGATTTTGAACTGAATCTTAATTGAATAAATCGATTCTTTTGTCACATCACTATTTAAATTTCGTTAAAAAAATTTAACACTTCAGCTGTCATTTTACTGCAGCTATGTAGAAGTCCGACTTTAGTGCATTTGCTCTAGATGCAGAGCCTTCATTTAATTAAATGTTCGTTATTAAAATGAAGACCGTCAATTTATTAATGTATCTCCTGAAGCGGGATTCTTGTTGTCATTAAGTTTTGTTATTTTTGCCATGAAAACATTAAAATGTGTGCTTCAGCCTAACCTATGTATTGTTAAACAACTGTTACTGTATTTTTTTTCAAAAAGAGACCATATTTTATTTTAAACTGGGAACAAACAGCACCTCTTTTCGATTACTTAGATAAATGACAGTATTAAAAAAACTGCTATTCTAGAAATGTCTAGGCCACAATTCAAGTTATGTTGTGTTATGTATTATTTATATATATATTATGTTTAGTATTATAACTACGTTGACTGCCAAAAATTGTAAATAAGTAGCAATAAATTAAATTCCAAGTGAGTTTCTGGTTTTATTTCATTCATACACCACCTCACCAGGTCCAGTTGAAAACCAGCGTCAGGCACTAGTTGTCTGGCATTTTTGCTGAACTGCCGGTCGATTCTGTAAAAATCTCACCGTGAAAACTTAGGTGAAGTGAATTTGTTTTTGCTAGGAATTGACACTATTGACAGCTCACTCCACGCTCACTTCCCCTAAGTTTTCACGGTGAGGTTTTTACAGAATAGCACCGCTGGACCTTTTTGGCGCAGCCGTGAGGCACACCTTCGTGCTAATTTCTCACATCGGACGTTTCACTCTTTTTATTTGATTCTCATTTATTTTTATCTGATGACGTATTGTGTGCCTGTGTATTCTATGCTAAATAAATGTGTTTACTTCTTCATACTAACGCACCAAAACAAAATGTTGTCAAAAATAAAACCCAAATTAATTTCTTTAATTGTATATTGAAAGATAATCTGTACATTCTATGAAAATATTTTTATCACAAAAGGACGTTTCATCGAAGGCACTACTCGACCCGAGCCGGCGGACCACCGCAGTAGACAACGTAATTATCTATATTATTATACAAAGCGACACCAGCCCGCCAGCCCACCCTTACACACTACAACAAAGTGTCAAAAAATAAAGGAATAACAGTACTTCTTACACAATAAACGATTAAATACGTAAAAAATATCGATACAAAAACGTAAACAATTAACATGTCAAGTTTCACATCTTTAATACTTGCAGTCTTTGATTTCGTTGTGACTACCAGCATTAAATTAACATTAATTAAATAATTATATTTATTAATTACTTACACATTCTTTCAAACTATTTACAAATATTCGATGAAAATATAAATATTGTAATTCGATTAGGAATGCCCTGCGCAGAGCGAGAATAACTAGAGATACCTAACACCGTGCACATAGATAAAAAGGTGGCAATAGGCTAATGTTATAGGGGCTAGGGTTGCAATCCACTGCCGCGGTCTACAGGCAGGACGATAGTTAGTCAACCGAGGGGAAAGAACTATAAAATCCTTATTTTAACTGGTGTGTAAAAAAATAATATTTAAAGTTTTTTTACAGTGTCTTCCCGCTCCGGCTTTAAAGACAAACTATCGGACTTATTCAAATACATATTTAAACACAGAAAAACTCTAACGTCTCTAAATATTTGGCGAAAAAATATCTATCTCCAAGTCTAAACACTTCGCCTAAACCTAACTATATTTACGTACAAGTGTTAGTATCAAACATGGTTTACATTTCCTTACACTTAAAATATTAATTACAACTAAATAATATCGCGAGAGTGGACTGCAACACTAAGTTAACAAAAATCGTCGAAAAACCCGTTGATTTGCAACAAAGCGTTTTTCTAACGACGTTTAAATCCTGTTAGTGGAAAAATAAATCAAAATTAAATTCAAACACGGTCATATTTGAGATCAGTCTGACTAAACCCGATTGCCACCAAATGTTAAAGGCGTGTGCATACATAAGCCACATTTTATAGTAAAAAAACTTAATTATAAGGTCTTCGTATATTATGCAAAAATACCAAGTACTTTAAAATGGCAATAATTTAGACTTGGCGCTTTTCAGGTACGCTTTTGTAACTTGCGTAGCGTTTCATTCATTATTATGATAATTCTTTTATTTGTCGGACATTGGAATATACTTGAATAACTAAAAATATAATTACGATAAAAGTAAACTCATGTTATAAATTCTCACATTTTTACAATACTGAATGTTTAAAGTGAAACTAACCTCACAGACAATAAACTATAAATAAATATAAACGCTGAATAATCTGTAAAGCTAATCTTCCCTCAATAATTTAAATCACAATCGAAATAGCTGCTTTAGTGACAATTCATAACATCGAGAAGTTTTCATCCCGTAATCAATTTTGTTGCCAGCTCAAATATATTCAAATATCCCGATTTCCAACTCCCAAAAACTTGTAACACCTACTTCGGTAAAGTTACGATGTAGAGAGGCAACATTTAATGTTAGTTTCATCTAATTCAATGGCAAGATATCATCGAATGTTTTAGTATCGAATTAGGGAGGAATTCTGCGGCGCTTCGACTCGATAAAAAATCATAGTCAAAATACATCGCAAAAAATATCAATAGCCTCATTGTGCCACAAAAAATCTCTATTATATACCACAAATCGTCGTTTCTTGTCATTATCGAAATGCACGTTAACAATGAACATGAGTATTTTCAATTGTCGAGGTTAGTTTGTTATAATTCATAATTTTTTGTTATAAAAAAAATCATGAACTATTCGGATGACGATCGAAGGAACCACTTCATCAAATCTGAGTAAGTTTAATCATTTCATAAATAACTGGGATTAGTTATAAATGGAGCTCCTATTAACAATCATCAGATTATTATAATAATTATTATTTCGGGATGTAATTGACTCTTATTGTAATCATTTATCAAGGCACTGTTATAGGCGCTTAGGGCACTAATATTCGATTCTTTAAAAATATTTTTTTATGTCCACCCTCTTACTTATCCTTCAATTATTTTAGTCAAAATGCAGATCAGCTTTTTCTATTCGCATAGAAACCTGCAGAAATTGCTCCATCAACTTTAAAAACCCCTTTAACATACCTTTCTCATACAAAACTGACCTACAATAAGCAGAGGGTTTTACAAACGGACTCACTGGCTAAGGCCGAATAACTTCAGTGCGTTGAACGCTGTGGCGAGGGCCACATCCTCTGGCTTCTGACCTAGGAAGCCGGCGATCAGTTCGACGATAGCCGGCAGGGCACACGGCTCGTTGCGCTGAAATGTGCAGTAGCGGTTCACGAAGGTCATGGATCTGGAAAAGCGGAGAATAAAATAAAATAATAATATTTGGAGTTCTGAAGATCTTTGACTGTCGTTATGGGTAGTCAGAAGTCCGAAAGTCTGACAACCAGTAACACCAAGGGATATCGTGTTATAGCCCGATTCACACTTTATGGCAGCTCTAAAGTGCACTACTCGCTGCGTAGTACCTCACCCCTCACCCCTCACCCCCGCTGACACGTGAATTTGTTACTGCGCAGCGACTCTCCTCATGTTTCTAGCCGCCGTAAAGATTGAAGGGAGCTGTACCCAATAACAAGGTTGTGGAGGTCAGATAGGCAGTTGCTTCATGTAAAATACTGTTATTCACCTCCATTCGGTAAGACTGGAAGCCGACCACAACGTAGTTGGGAAAAGGCTAGGCAGATGATGATTTTGAGTCTTGCCAGTTAACGTACGGTAACACTTGATTGAAGCACGAAAACCGCACTTCATCATCATCATTCCAGCGGAAAGAAAGTCCACTGCTGGACATAAGCCTCCCCCAAGCACCACGACTTCGACCGGTTCTGTGATTCCTGCGGCCTTCACCAGATCATCGGTCCACCTTGTGGGAGTCCTTCCAACGCTACGTCTTCTGGTTCGCAGAGCACATTGCTCACAGAACAGATGGCCGATGGGGCCGAAAGGTTCTGGAGTGCCGACCACACTTAGTGCTAAAGTCAAAGTCAAATAATTTTTATACAATCTGATACTGACCCACAAATTGCAAAAAACGTAAGAAAATTTAAATTTCGCGGACTAGCCTGACGCTCTTGGCTAACAAATAAAAAACCGGCCAAGTGCGTTGCGGACATGCACACGAAGGCTTCCGTACCACAAGGCATAAAACGCCGAAAAAAACGTTTCTTTTATACTTACCCCTTTAAATTTAAACTTATTTTATTTTTATCATTTGTTGCTATAGCGGCAACAGAAATACATCATCTGTGAAAATTTCAACTGTCTAGCTAACACGGTTCATGAGATACAGCCTGGTGACAGACACAGACAGACGGAAAGTGGAGTCTTAGTAATAGGGTCCCGTTTTTACCCTTTGGGTACGGAACCCTAAAAACAACAAACATAATAGAAATACACGGGTCGTACCAAAAATAGCACTTTGCACGATAATATTATGTTATTATTTTTATCAATAGCAGAAGTAGAAGCTAACTTTATCTTATCATTATCTGTATTATCAGCCATGTCCCAATAAACCAGCGCGGCTATCATGTTATCATTCGGTAGTTTTATCTCGATAACGTTTAGGTCTGTTTTTATCGCAGGTTTATTGACGTATTCCACATTGTGCACCCGAATAAATGGCACCTGAGTGAATGTGCCGCTGTGTGTCAGGTGCATTCACTCAGGGGCCATTTAAGCGGGTGCCTAATGTGGAATACGTCGTTTTATTGTATTTTGCAGTATTTTTTTACAGCTTACCATAATGCATTATGAATGTATAACGTTCCTACTGCTGGGACACAGACCTCATCTCTGTGAGAAGTAGTGGGCCGTCCACCACGAGGACCCAGTGTGAGTTGGTGGATGTCACACGTCTTCGAATTTTTGGATCTGCCTAGCCTTTTCCCAACTATGTTGGGGTCGGCTTCCAGTCTAACGGCATGCAGCTGAATACCAGTATTTTACAGGCTTCCAGTCTAACCGCATGCAGCTGAATACCAGTATTTTACAGGCTTCCAGTCTAACCGCATGCAGCTGAATACCAGTATTTTACAGGCTTCCAGTCTAACCGCATGCAGCTGAATACCAGTATTTTACATGGAGCGACTGCCTATCTGACCTCCACAACCCACTTACTGGGTAATACGTAAGACTGGTAAGACTGGTTGTCAGACCCTTGGTAAGACTGGTTGTCAGACTTTTGGGCTTCTGACTACCCGCAACGACTGTCAAAGATCCACGAATGACAGCCGGGAGCAACGGCTAAAAAAAAATATATACAATGTTAATCTTACCTTTCAGTCAACGAATCCTTAACATGCAACGGCAATTTAGAAGCCCTCATATTCGGGTACATGAACGGCGAATCAGTTTCAACCAGCAGCTTATCCAGGGGCAGCAACCTTTCAGATAGCAGCCTCCTAATTCCACCATCAGACTTATCCTTGCAGATATACCCTGTGATCCCCAAGTAATACCCCTTTTCGATATACTTCAGGCCCTGTTCTACTGTGCCGGTAAAGGAGTGAATTACAACGGCGGGTAGACGACTACCAAATTCGTCTAGGATTTTTATTAAGTCATCTTGGGCCTCTTTTTCATGTACGAATAGGGGCTTTCTTAGTTCGCATGCCATTTCAACCTGTAACAAAAAGAAAAGTTTGTTAGAATTGGCTGACAAACAGCGCGCACGCACTGACTATACCACTGATGATAAAAATATTGAAATATTTTAAGTATGTGTTTCCTAAAGGGTCGTGTAGAGAATAGTAGAGATGCACTAAATAAGTATTTATCAAAACCCCTTAATGCGAAAGCGTAGCCCGCGAAATTCATTTTTTTTTACGTTTTTTGCAATTTGCTGGTCAGTATTAAGTTGTACGTTGATTAAAATATGATTCGCGGCCGTAACAAATATGTATTTACAGAATTATAATCATTAAAGTCATCAACACAACTCTCTAATACCAAGTAATCCCACTGAATGACAATTTCATGAAATCTTGACATTTGGGGATTATACTATCTTATCAAGTTGTATTACTGATTCTAATGATTATAATTCTGTAAATACATATTTGTTGTGGTCGCGAATCATATTTTAATCATTGTACAACTTAATACTGACCAGCAAATTGCAAAAAACGTAAGAAAATTTGAATTTCGCGGGCTACCTTAGGGCTTCCCCCTTAAATGATAGTTGTTTGTTTGTTGTCATTTGCCCGTGTCGCAACACAGATTAATATTAGGGTTTATATGTGTAGGTATAGTCCAAGAGCTAGATCGAATAGTTCACGAAAAAACTTCGACTAGCTCTTGGACTATACCTTACTAATTGAACTCATTATATCTCCTAAACTAAGACCCGATTAAATCTGTGACTTGGCGACTGATCCCGACTAATTGGCGACTAAATATGGGAGAGAACAGATCTTCGCTAGGTGCCCTAGTTTTTGAGATATAAATGTGGCCCTGCTGGGGAAACTCTCTCCAGATCGGCCACCTATAAACCCTTATAACTTTTGAACAAGTAACCGACAAATTCTGATATTTGGTGACAAATTTCGACTAATTAGCGACTAATTTTTTGTGCTATCAAAATTAAAATCCCTGATGGTGGCACCAATTTATTGCTCAAAACCGGCCAAGTGCGAGTCGGACTCGCACACGAAGGGTTCCGTACCAAAAGGCATAAAACGCCGAAAAAAACGTTTCTTTTATACCCCTTTAAATTTTAACTGTATTTTATTGTTATTATTTGTTGCGGCAATAGAAATACATCATCTGTGAATTCAACTGTCTAGCTATCACAGTTCATGAGGTACAACCTGGTGACAGACAGACAGACAGAAGGACAGTGGAGTCTTAGTAGTAGGGTCCCGTATTTACCCTTTGGGTACGGAACCCTACAAATGTTCCCTATTCATGCTTACAACCTTATAAGGTCAAAGTTACTGTTGTTAGTCACAGTTCTGTTTTTCATAACACTTGAGTGATCCGACATATTTCAATAGTGTACGTTGAGGCAAAGCAGATGAATCACCCTCTTATCAAACCACAGAGCTTCCCACAGTCAATACGCTACTGTGTCTCATTTTATAATACTTTCCTCTATACAAGCAGACAAGCTGTATTAAAAGCATGTTAAGGACTTACAATTTATTTGAAACTAGCACTGACAGGCCAAATAGCCGAACCCGGCATGAAGATAGACTTCGGTTGCCACCAACAAAACTAAAATTATTTAAGAAAAATGTTTTCTGATTGTCTATTATTATTTACAATCATTTACCAAATCGTTATCAAGACTTACCGCTGACAATTAAAAAAAAATACTTTTCAAACTCATCATCTGCCTAGCCTTTTCCCAACTACGTTGCGGTCGGCTTCCAGTCTAACCGGATGCAGCTGAATACCAGTATTTTACATGGAGCGACTGCCTATCTGACCACCACAACCCATTACTGGGTAATACCGCCCATAAGACCACCCATTGCGTCACCCTATGTACAGTTTCTATTTTTATGTCTGTAATTTATATGGTGTACATAATAAAGAGTATTTCTATTCTATTCTAATACGATACCCCTTGGTAAGACTGTGCCCAAGGCCCCGCGATCTTCGATGCTCTCATAAAAAACATTCTATGCAGCCACCGTTCCATTCTACGTATTATTAGTACCGATTCAATGACAAAATAAGTTATTTGCAGTGCAATTTACAATAAAACACGATATACACGGTTTGAAACCAGTCTACAAACCAAGGTGACCTTGAAGTTGTTGTGGTTGCGAGATGCCTGCTACACGGTTTAAAACCAACATCTTCTGCCACTGGTTTGCAATCCTTTCTACCAAGGACGTTTAAAGGTCATACGAATTTGGTTTCAAACCACTGTCTACACTGTTTTAAACTTAGGTTTGATACCACCGTTTTAAACCGTGTAGTTCGTGCTTTAGTTTCTAGCCCCTCAGTTCTGAAATATTAGTATGTTTCTCTTCCTGTCTCTTATCTACACAGGGGCCCCGTGATCCTTGTGCCCAGGGCCTCCAATAGGTTAAAGACGGCCCTACGTGGGACTTAAACATAACTGACGAAATGTGGGTGTACTATAGGTACACCTCTACCTATCTCTTAGTGGAATTAAATACAAGCCTGATGTAAAAGTACAGGCCGTTTGGTAGAAGGACCGACACAATTTTTGAGGGATTAGGGATGCCATTTGCTAGCACATGATAGTTTTAATTTTCCGTTTTTATTATGAATTTTTTCATTCCCTAACACAATTTTAGGACTTTGGAAGCACCCACGTGATTTTTTAGAACCAATTGTACAGACGCCAGCAGGTCAACCTACCCGAAACTGTCAGATTTTCCCGATCAACCTTGAACCTTATGCTTTAGCAATAAAGTCGAAAATCTATTAAAGAAATCTGACAGATTGTAGTAACTTGATGTGCTGGCGTCTGTACGTAAATGGCCATTGAAGATTACACCAAAAATTATGACGCTCTATTACAACCACAAACAAAAAAGTTGTGACGATATTTCGGGTGCTTAAAAAGGAACATATTAACATCTCAATTACCTACCGTGACACTTCAGACAGGTGTTATGACTGAAAACTAGGATAATATGACACTTCCTATCCCTAAGAAAATTGCGTCGGTCCTTCTACCAAACACCCTGTGTAATGTAGTTATAATGTCACAATATTTTTATATACGGTTATGCTTGTCTACACCAAGTAGATTCTTAAGATTTAATCTAATTAAGAGACAATAAAAATCTGATGTGTCGTGCACGAAACATAAGCGATTGCTCATAAAACAAGAAAGTGTTTGAAGTAACAAGCTATTAATTTATGTACAGTCAACAAAAGAGATAAGTATGCAGGATCGTCAGATATAGTTGAAGTTTAGTAAGAAACCGATGGATGTTGTCGAGTAAAATTTTATTTTATTAATAGAAAATAAACAGCTAATTCATCAAATTTAATTTCAGTCCGACAACATCCATCGGTTTCTTACTAAACTTCAACTTTATCCGACGATCCTGCATACTTATCTCTTTTGTTGACTGTACACAGAAAACTGAATAAAAAGTTTTAATAACAGCAGCAACGCAAGCAATAATAATTTGTTTCAATAATATTGTAGATCAAAAACAGTTTCCATTCTAATTTTTAATTTATTTATTGGATAGTGCCTTTCTGGATTTATTATTTTATATTTTATTTACTTTGCTCAAATAAATAAAATATAAAATAATCATAAGATTTTTTAGAATACAAATCGATAAAATTTTATAATTCTTGTATATTTTATTTACTTTGCTCAAATAAATAAAATATAAAATAATTATAAAATTCTATCGATTCATATTCTAAAAAATCTCAACCATGCAAAGGTATCAGCTAATTGCTATAACTGACTGTACATATAAAGAAACAATCCATACTAATATTATAAATTCGAAAGTAACTCTGTCTGTATGTTACCTTTTCACGCTTAAACCACTGAACGGATTTCGATAAAATGGCAGAGAGATAGATTGCATCCCGGGGAAGGACATAGGATAGTTTTTATCCCGATATTCCCACGGGATCGACACTTATGCGGGTGAAACCGCGGGGCGTTGCTAGTATCATATATGATAGCTATTATTCGTGTTCTATTACATTTCCTAGTAATAACATTAAATCAAACACACATCTATCCTAAAAATAAATAAATAATATCACCAAAAAAAATGGCTTCCGCTAAACAGTTTTTTAAATGTTGAAGCCATCAATTTCTCACGTTGATCGCCATCTTTATTCTTATGGGCGTGAGTTGAAAGCGTCTGGACCGAACTAAATATAGTTCGACATTCGTTACCTAGTCCTTTGATCATACGAGATTGGATTCTGTTTCCGTCGTTGTAACAGATTAAAATTAGAGTTAATAGGTAGAATTTTATTAGGAAAGTTTTAATTTGTTTTAGGGATTTTGATGTTCAGTAGAATGTTATATAATTAGTGAGCGAGTCGTTATAGTGCCATATCAATAAATAAATAATAAAATAAGCTGGGTGGCCCATTTATAGTGGTCTAAAACGGTTTTTAGAAGCTTCTGGCCAAGGGTTTTCCATAAGAGTGTTTAGAACTACGTGAAAGTCTTGTCTGCAATGTTACCTTTATTTAAATTTTAGGCACTGAAAGTCTGAAACGAATTTTGTCAAACAAAATGTTTCCCTTTGAGTTTAGTTTTCACCTAAACTATAAATAATCGCTGAACATACAAAGGGGTATTTTGTAAACTCCTTGGCGAGAGGCTGGTGATGTAAAAGAAACAGGAAGCTATTTCCACCACGTCACGTGGTTTTTTGTTTACCTTTATTTTACTACCTAAACTTATGGAGTATAGTCACATGTTAGCCGTCATGTCAGTATTCACCCCCTCTCAAGCAATGTCACAATCAAGCCTATTCATGGTTCCTTAGGATTTTCTTCACCTATTCAGTGAACCACATACTTAATAAAAAAAATCCTTACAAAATACTGTTATGTATGTACAAACTACCGTTCCGGATTCAGAAGTCAAGATTATTTACATATCTGAACGATTTGTAAATAATCATATCATTGTTATCTCTATGATTCGTTGTTTAGTGTGCATGTGTATTGTGTACAGTCAACAAAGGAGTTAAGTATACAGGAGCGTCGGATATAGTTGAAGTTTACTAAGAAACCGATGGATGTTCTGGACTGAAATTTAATTTAATAAATGAGCTGTTTGTTTTCTATTAATAAACTAAAATTTTATTTGAGAATATCCATCGGTTTCTTAGTGAACTTCAACAATATCCGACGCTCCTGTATACTTAACTCCTTTGTTGACTGTACATATTTATTATACATAAACAATTAAACACATTCCACTTTCTTAGAAACATTGTGGTATCGTTCATTACCATTGGTGGCACTGAACTATGCGATCGATATAATTATAACAATAGCTGAATGTCCTTGAATTTAAAAAATAAAAATTCAATCATAGCATCACGCCAGTTTTTTCGAAGTTTTAGGCAGAGGTATACCTAGTCTATTGGGGTATTCCTCGAAACGCACCAATTCTGAAACGCACAAAAAGTAATCCTCGACAAAAAAAAAAAAAATATAATATTTTTATTACTTATTATCAAAATAAAAATATTATAATTTTATTCCTCGAAATGCATCAACGATGAAACATAGAGAAGAGCATGAAGGATTCGTAATAAATGATATCGATAGACGTTTAATTTGGTGCGTTTCAAAGTTGGTGCGTTTCGAGGAATACCCCAGTCTATTCAAACTTATGTTTCAAATTAATATTATTTCAAGTTAAACAAATATCAACTTTATTTTAACGGTAAGTGATTGATTTCAGAGTGACTAGCACTATTGAAAAAGTTATAAAAATGTTTGAAGTTGTTGCGGAAACTGAACTTTATGCTGTAGGATTAAAGTTATTTTTGCATGAACTCTCTCTTAATAACGCAATGAATGTTGTTGAATTGTCAAAATGAAACCGATCCCGATTGATAATGTGTTACGCAATTGCCCCGCTGGTCTACACTTATGTCAAAAAGAAATGTGTGAGGAAAGAATAGAGGCCTTTGCCCTGTAATACATGAAAGAAATAATAAAAAATACGTTCATTATTATGTAAACGAATGCATTTCTTACTCTTCAATATTTTTACCTCAACGCCGATGACCTCAATATTTTGCCTCACATCACACGTCGTGTTCTGGTTACATATGTGCAAAGTACAATTGTCTGGCACTTATCAATACGTAAATACTCATTAACACGAATAAACTTAATTAAGTAGTGAGCAATGTGCATTCACGAAAACAACATTAAAATGGATGATGTTGCAATGCGCTTATTTATTTTCGTTTTTAGAAAAGATTGCTCCGTTCCTGTTAAACTCAAACTAAGCTAAATAATGCTTGAAAATTAAAGTCAAAACGTTTATTGCAAACTAAGGAGGATTTCTACTTTTATACAACATTTTTTTTAGTATATGCGAAACCTGAAACACGTGTCTAGTATTTTTATGTAAAGAATCTATGTACAAAATTTCAAAACTGTATCATGAAAAATCACAAAGTTATAAACTTGTTAAGTTACCTATTTGTCCGTACAAAAACATGCTCACCCGCACCGCTCGCGCCGCGCCGTCTTGCGCTCATTGATAATAGTACCTAGGTACCTAACCGTTCGGCGCGGAGATTGGCTAACCTACGTAGTGTCACTCGGTGTCCAATTTTTAACCGTTTTTGAACAAACTATATTCAGGTTTCGCATATACTAAAAATAACGTTGTAGTTCTACTCGCTCACTGAGAGGAGGCCTGTGTCCCAGCAGTGGGAACGTTATAAGATTACGTATACTCGTATTAATAGTTGTAACAATTTAATAGCATCCATTGGTTGATCAAGCTAAAAAAAAAGTTTCTTTATTCACTTCAATTGTACAAAAACCCTTATCTAAAACACTATGCAGCGTTACAAGGGAATAGTGATTTCGATGAACTCTGGTACCCAAAGTAAGATTTAACTTGTGTTTAGGGTGCCAGCGTCCTCGCCTATAATTGAACATATTATATAGTAGTTGTAGCTGTTAACAAGAAGGATTTTTTATAGTCCAAACACAGGGTTGGCACCAGACCATTCTAGGGTGGGCACGGAACCCCTATATACGCCTATGAGCAGGCCTGTGTCCCAGTAGTGGGAACATTATAAGCTAATTCTGCTTTGTTATTATGTTATATAAAAAGTAATTTAAAAAAATTAAACCGACTTCAAAAAGAAATCAACTCAAAATTGTGAAATAACTTTAATTTCGGAAGACAGTGTCTTGGGATCTGTATTTTAGTTTTTTGCCACCGACTTCCGAAATTAAAGTTATTTCATAATTTTGAGTTTATTTCTTTTTGAAGTCGGTTTAATTTTTTTAAATTACTTTTTATTTCGTAATTTTTAGTTTTTGCACTAGAATTTGACCAAGGTTTTGAGATGTTTTCCCTTGACACTACACCCGTAGCTCGTATCAATAAGCCAGGCCGTCACACTTACACGTATTAGTCCATATCTTAAAAATTACTGAACCGATTTTGATGAAACTTGCACTGTTCCCTAAGTTGAAGTAAATGTAAGCTAATACAAACAAAAATGGTCACGATCCGATTAAAAGTTGCTGAGAAATGCGTGGACAAACATACATACATACGTCTATGAAATTTTGTATATTTGTTTGGAAGCCTTAGTATATTGTCATATATGAATATAATGCAATTCCAATAATATTACATACATACGTATCGAATTGATAACCTCCTTTTTTTTGAAGTCGGTAAAAATTGATTACAAGTGTTGCACAATTAAAGTGCGGATTACATGTAAACACTATTGTTGGAATAGGTTGAAAAAGCAATTGACATAGTCGCTGACACGCTAGCGTGTTGATCACCCAATGATGTGATGTGTAGCTGTAAAATTACTGGTGACTAATACTATATCTACTTATCAATGAAACTGTGTAAACAATATGGCATTGGCAATGATGAGTGACAGAAATGATGAAACCTCATATAAAAACCGGCCAAGTGCGAATCGGACTCATACACGATGGGTTCCGTACACAAGGCAAAAACGCCGAAAAATACCTGTCTTGTTTGGGTCTGTCTCCATACGAGGTATACGTCCTGTATTATTTGCGTCTTATCGTTATTTATAGTAATTTTTAGGGTACCTTACCCAAAGAGTGCCAACGGAACCCAATTACCAAGCCTCGGCTGTCCGTCCGTCTGTCTGTCAGCGGGCTGTATCTCATGAACCGTATTATGTAGACAGTTGATATTTTCCCTTGTTGTTTTTACCCTTTGGGTACGGAACCCTAAAAACGCAAACTACCTACAAGTAAGTAATATCGATTACAAAACTAGTACCTATTCAGATTTGGCTAGCTTTCAGAAACAGGTACCTGAAATATATCGCGTAATCGACTTCAGTAAAATAAACAATACTTGAAGAAATTATAGCCCGTTTCAAAGAACACTAGGCGACACCTAAACTAATGCCTATAAAAAAGCCCGCTGTTGGATTTTCAACGTTCGATTCAGCGCCGAAAGTTTAAAGTCCAACAGCGCGTTCATATTTGTTTCAATAATTTCCATTATCACGAGAAGTGATATGATAACACAATCAATAAAGGTCTTCCACAACTAAATACCTAGTTTAAATAACCCATGGTGACTTTGTTTACCTATTTAGCTCAGGAATAACCGTCTATATTAATAACATCACGACTATTTCAGCCAAAGATCCAGGCAGAGGTGTTTAATAAAACATTTTTACAAAAAAAACAACCGACTTAAAAAAAAACACTACGAAGCTTCGATCAATAATAGTTATTGATCGAAGCTACGAAGTGATAAATAACTTTAATTTCGGAAGTCGGTGTCGTTGGTTCCGCATTTTGGTTTTTGTTATTTATCACTTTGTTGTTTTTTTTTTTGAAGTCGGTTGTTTTTTTTTTTGTAAAAGTTTTTATTTTTCACTTTAGTTGTATCTACCCCACACAAATTCAATTAACACTAGTGCATTGAAGAATTGAAGACACCGACTAGAAGAATCATCAAAATTCGCATAGAAATGCCGGAGATTCAGTACATTTATGCACATAATTTCGTACCTACATTAGAATAATTACCTAATGTATTATATACTAAAACCTTCCTCAAAGTATGTAGATCACATTACTGAAAGATTGATCAAAATTGTTTCATTAGTTTTTGAGAAAATCGCGGACATACATACATACGGGTCGAATACAGAACCTCCTTTTTTGAAGTCGGTTAAAAAGAGTAACGGTGGAGTAATTTATGTGGTGGAGTTTCAATCCAGCTCTTCTCCATAGGAAACAAACAAGTGGAATCGTTCACCTAGCTTCTGACGTTTCATAAGTGTCCATGTAGGTTTATGTGAAATGAAATATTTTGAATTTCACTATAGTATACTGTATGCAAGTAAATTTTTCCAGTTGTGTTTTGAGTTCCATTTAATAGGGTGATAGGCTTATTTCGTTTATCCACCCTCAAACAGCCACCCCAAGGTGGATACTCGGAAACTGACTTTGACTGCCCTGTTGGTCTCGTGGTTGCAGCGCGACTGCTGAGCGTGGGGTCCTGGGTTCGATTCCCGGGTCGGACAAAGTGTTATTTATTAGGAATTTCTTAGTGACAGTCCGAAGTTTGGAAGTTGGCGGTTTAATACCCCCGTGCCTCGGAAAGCACGTAAAGCCGTTGGTTGTGCGCCTGAACTCTCCCCGGTCGTGTCGGATTGCCGTCCCATCGGACTATGAGAGTAAAGGAACAGAGAGTGCACCTGTGTTTGCGCACACACTTGTGCACTATAATATCTCCTGCGTACCTACCTGGCTAATCTCCATTGAGATTGGCCACCGTGACCGAAAACGATCGGGGAGGTTATTACTTACTCGGAAACGCATGTCCGGGTATCCACCCTGGGCCTAGTGGGATAAACGAAATTTAAAGGCTTAGGGTTGATTCTCGGACAAGCGTTTTCGAGTCAGTCGAGGGATAAAAAGACTAAAGAAACGATGAATGGCGTTTGTCAAAGATGCTGTGGTTAGAAAGGCGGAGAGAAAATCTGAATCAATTTGAATCCATTGCTTCATATGTTCGAAAAAATTGTCTGCTCAACCACGTAATTAACGTAATGAATGCCGATGAACTGCCAAAATGAAAGCTATTCCTACTGTTAGTATGTTCCGCAATTACCCCGCTGAAATTCCAGTGTGTGAAACCTAAATATTCATCAAATTAACAGGAACATACGATAAAAAAAACGCTTCAACGATCTAAAACAGGTCATGACTGCATGCCTGACTCAGAACTTGAGCGTTGCAAAATGGGACCAACCAGGCACTCGAATTAGAACAGTGCCAACGTACAAGAAGATAAAAGAGTGTTTTATTTGTAAGGTCAACATCAAGGTCGAGTGTTTAGGAAGGTCGGATGCATTAAAATCTTGCATACGAGTGGTGCGAGGGAGCAGTGATAGCCCAGTGGTACCGGCCGCGACTTACGAGTTGTAGGTCGTAGGTTCGAACCCAGATGCCTATCTGGGTTCGAATTTTAAACACAAAGTAAAGTGCCTACTTTACTTTGTGTTTAAAATTATTTCATCCACGGTATGTCCTAGAAGCAAAAAAAATACGAAGACAAGCTCTTCGTATTTCTATATCTACCAAACCGCACCAAGCCCGCGTGATGTATTACGGCCCACTCCCTCTCACCGAGAGGAGGCCTGTGTCCCAGCGATGGGAACATTATAGGCTGATTATAATACGAGTGGTGCTTATATGAGAGGGATCTCATAGAGAGGCCTGTGTACCAGCAGTGGGAACGTTATAGATTGATTATGATTATGCTATGAATTTTAATACTTGAATGTAAGTCCAGGTGTAAGTGACTGGGTGATATTTAACGGCGCGGATATTGGTAAAGAAGAATTTAGAAAGGAGAAGAATTTATTTACCCTTTCTGCAGTAACCTTAAATAAAAATGAATATACCTAACAATAAGAATAGTTCTGTGACTGGCAGACAAGACACAGCCAAGTCCAATTAATATAGATACAATATTTGGTGTATAGGTAGGTACTAAGAGAAGATATTTGCGAATGAAGTCACGGGAAAAAACCGATTAATAACCATCAATGTCTGACTTATAATCATTAAAGAATCATCATCTGTCTAGCTCTTTGAGATAGACTTCCAGTCTTACCGGATGCAGCTGAAGCGACTACTATCTCGATAGACAGTCGCTGGGTAACTACAGGCTTCGGACTACACATAACGACTGTCAAAGATCTACCGAGTGACAGGATGGCAAAAAATAACTAAACAAAAGTAACGTTCTAACAGCGGCTCAAAATGACACTACTGCAACATTCCTACACGGTAACAGACTAATGCGTAGGCGCATGCACTGAACAAATTTAACCCGAGCGGATCAATAGCAGTAATGATACATTCACAAGTCATGTTTAAATGGAAATTAGCGTGCAATTGTGATGAGCAGTGATCATTTAACACTCATTAATAGGTGGTAATTCTATGTTCTGTGTAATGCGTCTGTTTTCAACGTAAGCGCATGCTATGATCGCTGTTTCTTGTCAATTTTACATCAACGGGTTTACTGGTTGAGACAAACACGCAAGTATCAGATGCGTTGCCAGATCAAGTACCTAGGAAAATATGATATTGGTATTTTAACGCAGCTACGCACGGTTTAAATTTACGAGTTGAGAAAAATTGTGATTTCTTTATTTAAGTAAGTTTAGTATTAATGTATCGTACACATAAACCTTCCGGATGAAATTCTCTAAATTATAGTGAAAACGGTATCAATATCACTTGTGTAGTTTATAAAAACGCGGTCACACAGACACACGACGAGCGACTTTGATGTTTATTACATATAGATATAGATACTGAATTTGTCTCCTTTCTCTCTGGCTTTTGTCGTGGGAATATCCGAATGGATACTCTTCGTTTGAGGAGACTAAAGGGTTTTATGTACCTATGTCAGACTTCTACCGACTCAAACCCCACGGCGCCGGCGTTACTCTTGTGCCATGAATTTGCCAAGAGTGCGGGATTCGCTAGCCCATGCACCCTATAGCGTCGCGATCCTTGTGTATTGTCATAGCATCTAGCCTCTGTACAATAAGGGTTTTATTACCCGACTTCGCTATGTGGGATTCTTTATACCCTCGAAGGATTATTTAATGGTTGTATTTTAATAGGTGAGGTGTCCATCACCTCACCTATTAAAATACAACCATTAATACAATCAAAATGTCGGATTTGAGGCGTCAAATAAGTCGCATCTTATTTTTTTTAAATTGCCTTTGCTTGTGTTTAAGACACATCAACGTTTTTAAATAAACCCTTAACTTTCTAACTAAGTTAATAGCCCCTCATACAAACGGATAATATTACTGATCTAAATTATGATACAAACATAAATTGCCATTCTTTTGTAGTTATAAATTGAGCTAGGTATAATAAACACGCATTTTTACGTAACCGGTCCGTGGTTTATTAGTCGTAATAGCGGGTGCAGCTCGATTTCTAGTTCAGCCATTAGTTATTAGGGAATTTAATTGAAAATTCTATGTGACTAGCTAGGTTTTCTAGACTTTAGACCTGGTTTTGGCTAGTTATTAATTATTATCTTTCCTACACGCGCTTCGGACGTTTGCATTTGTCAAGTTAGCTGCAGATGCAAATATCTAAAATGTGTACTTATTCTGCCATCTATTTATGTGGAAGTCTTTGCTTGCTAAAAGAGCATCACTTTTCTTTCTGACACATAGCACGTTCGTTCGTTCTTGTTTTAAGACAGATAAATGTTTTCCCTCAGATTCTTCTCATAATAAAAACAGCGATTCATCTTACATGACTCGATGCTGAATCGATTAGCAATAACCAGTTTCTTGATCCATAAAGATTTCAGTTTCACTGAACGCAATCTCTCTGACGCATTTTCATTTGGTAAACAAAGAAATGAGACGTGACCAAACCTAGTTGAAAATGGAAATAGAAACCTGTTTGTACAATGTTTTACTGGAGTTCAGGTTGGCAACACGCCAGGGCAAATTACAGGGAGAATACCGTTCCGTAAATGACAGACAAGCATTGCTATACACAACCACTCGATACGCTTCCGTACCGTATCGAACATCAATCAAAGCGTTTACGCCGTACGGCATTTCCATAGATATAAGAACATCCAGATGCCTAGTACGCGCTGTCCAAATGCTTCCAATTCAAAGACACCAAAATAGCGTCTTCGTTCGTTAGCCCCGCCCACAGGCCGCCATTACGCGACAGACGTTCAAAGCGCGTCTACGCTGTTAAATATAATTGAAAAAATGACTGTTTGTGCGGTGAAATCGTGTAAAAACTACACTCCAAAAAAAGACAAGGATACGAACATTACTTTTCACAGGTAAGTTTGCAATTTTATGATGAATTTCTTTGAAAATATTACGAAAACTAAATAAATACACAACACGACTCCATAATATTTGAGTATTGCCAAGGTACAGTGTGAAATATTTTTACCCCTTTTTTGTGCTGCGATATTTTAATATTGTAAAATGTTACGAAATCAACATTATTATAAACAAAAAAAAAAAATGATATCAATGGTTGCCAAGGGTATGAAATACTTTTACCATCTCTTAAAATATTGCGATATTATTGAGTCAACAAACGGATTTGGAGTAAAACAATATTTCAGGTATGTTTGTTTGACATGTTTGCCGCATGTCAGATGACAATTGGGCTAAGAGAACCACCGATTGGGTCCCACTAAACGCACGACGACATCGCGGCAGGCCAAGACGAAGATGGCGGGACGAGCTTGACTCCTACCGTAGGGACTGGCCGGCACTAGCAAGAGACAGAATTGTGTGGAAAAGGGAGAGGGAGGCCTTTGCCCTGCAGTGGGACAGTACAGGCTAGTTAGAATGTTTGTTACGTTAACGTACGTATGTTTGTGTAGTGATAACTCTCAAAGCAGTACAGTACGCGGCAAATAAGTTGAACCATCATGACGGTCGACTTTGAATGCGCAGTAACCGATTTTCGTGTTTCAATCGAAGTCCCGGCCACATGAGTAGATAAACCGTACAGAGGGAAAGTTTACTAAGAACGTGTAATATTGTTACCTATTTTGGTAGGGTTGTCACAATAGGTGAAAACAAATTAAATGAAACATTTGATAAATAGTTTTATTATTCAGAAGGTTCAAAATAGGATAAGTAACTAATAAGATTCCAATAAGAATTAATAAGAAATTGCGAATTTATTTTAGCGAAAATGTAAATTTGTTTGTTAACTATTTTGAAAGATATTTTATTTACGTTATCGGTGTATGTTTTATGTAGCTGATTGGTGTTTTTGAGTCTAATATAGTATATTAGGAACAATAGATTTAAGATAGCATAGTTCTAGTTCTTTATAATGTTAGTATGATATTAAAAGTTTTTTGTTCATTCACACATGTTTACGAAAACCATGTTATAAAATAAAATTATAACAATCTCCAAAAACTATCATAATAGGCACTCTGTATGAATGTAAAAGGCGGGTTTCATTTTGTACACATATATTAACTACATAATTACCTATGTCAATATGAATAAGAAAACTACCCGAATTTTCCCATATTTTGGGGTAATCATTTTGCGCTGGTATTAGAAAATGTCACGCACACAAACGCAGAAACGATAATAATACACTTGTGGTGGGCGGTCCGCACGCACACGCGCATTACAAAATGCATTCAATTTGAACGTTGCGTTTTGTACGGTACACTCCATCTGGTTCTTATAAATCTATGGGCATTTCATACAAACTTTCAAGCCCTTATTTTTCGAAATGAATGAACCGATTTTAATTAAACTTCATTCGCATAAGCAGGAGACAAAGGTCTAAAAAGTTAGTAAAGAACATTTTCGCTACCATCACATGGGCGTAAGGTGAAAAATGTATTCACTGTTCATTACTTTTCTGTTATACAATAGTTCTTGTAGTAACGAAACGGCCAAGCCTCATATTTTGACTAAGGTGTAGGTAAAGTTTGTGAAGTTAGGGCGTGTGAGTTAGAAGCTTGGCTCTACATGAGATCTGAAGGCCAATTCTCGTAATTTAAAACGTTCAAAATCTAGTCGCAGTCTCATCTCAGCGACAACCAAACGTCAAAAACTTGTCAAAATGTAGGGAAATTAGAGGTATTTTTGACAGATTGAGACTGAGACCAGACTGTGAACGTTCTTAAAATTACGAGAATTGCCCCTCTGATAACTTTTTGGCAGTGCGAGCCATATGTGGTCTCGTCTTGGCAACATTTTACATGAAAATGTTTTTGGTGGGATAGAAATAGTTTGATTTTGATTTGGAAAGGACATAGGATAGTTTTTATCCCGATATTCCACGGGATCGACTCTTATGCGGGGGTGAAACCGCGGGGCGCAGCTAATTTGAATTAAATGATTTGACTTTGCTAGTAATATTATAAATGCGATACTAACTCTAGTCACTTTAGCATTCATGATGATATAGAATGAATGGATTGTATTGTTATTATACCTTTAATTTGTATGGTGCACATAATAAAGATTCAATTCTACCTATCTGTACGTACAGTTACGTGTTCCGAAGAATAGAATAAAAGATGTTATGATTGTAAAGCATTTGTTTAATAAACTCTATGCTATTTCAATAGACTGGGAATGTTGCAGCGCATCTCATTCGCAGCTGATTCATCCGTATTGAATGCAGTAAGTGTTCCCATTGAAAAGATTGGACGAAGGACGTATGCGGGTGGACGTCGTGTGTAGTTCTGGAGCAATCCAGATGATTGTTATTGAATGTCTCCGGATGTACCTCATGTACGTACTTGGTATTATATTTCTGGATGTTGGACACAAAGCGTGGTAGCTCACAAAGAACATGAATTTGAACGACTTTTACTTGTTCATCTCCGTTCCATCCGAAAGTTGTCTGCAAGATATTATTATAAAAAATCAGCTGTTTCATACAACAGTTCAATACCTACGTGACCAAAATGTATGAAACAGCGGATTTTTTTTTCGTGATTTCAGAGTTGGTCCCATAGTGAAAGTTGTTCATATCGATGGTCTAAAGCACCTCCTAAAGTTTGTCAGGTTAACTTTTTAACACTTTGTATATGCAATTTCCTTCAAAATACTTCAGATTGTAATTGAAATTGTAACGCAATTAGGATGCAGGACTAGCCGTAGTGGTGATTCTTGGAGAAGGCAGTCGAGCAATGGACGTTTTTCGTCTAAATGGTGCCGATGCGGTGAGAGCAGTGGTGGCCCAGTGGTCACGGACACGACTTACGAGTTGTTGTAGGTCGTAGGTTCGAACCCAGACAGGCGCTTTACTTTGTGTAAATTATTTCATCACCACTGCTCTCAAAACGGTGAAGGAAAACATCGTGAGGAAACCGGCATGTCCTAGAACCAAAAATTCGAAGACATGTGACATCCACCAACCCGCACTGGGCTCGCGTGGTGGATTACGGCCCACTCCTTCTCATTGAGAGGAGGCCTGTGTCCCAACAGTGGGAACATTATAGGCTGATTATGGTTATGGTATGGTTATGGTGCCGATGATGATGAAACATTATGTTCTACCACAACTGACCTGTCGTTTGAACACGTCCCGCTGCACGTGTGGCTCCGAGAAGTCCTTGCTGTAGTTGAGGCCGCACTCGCCCACCGCCACGCACTCCGGCGCAGCTGCGATCTCGTGCAAGTCGCCCCACATGTCCTCTTCTATCATCGACTTCGCATCGTGGGGGTGAACACCTAGACGAATTCATGAACGGTTTAATTTTTTGTCGACGTGTGCCGGGAATTCCCATCGGCAATTTCGGTTCTTCAGGAACCTTAGGGGATGAGTTACAACTAAGTTTTACTTATAAATAAAAATCGTAAACGCTAATTTCCTTGTTTTTAACTTTAAAAAGTTACAAACGTTCATAAGTAAACTTTCATCCCCTTTATAACCCCTTTAGGAGACGAATTTTCAAAAATCCTACCTTAGCGTTTACTGTCGGGATATGGGGAACTATTGTGCAAAATTTCATGGTCTGTCAGTGAGTGACTGAATTTAAAATTGTTGATTTTAGACAGCGAGATTCATCATTGTCACTTCAGAGATTAAGGGATCCGATTCTCCAGAATACAGTAATACTACTTGTTGACAGAAATAAGTATAGGTAGAGGTAGTATTTCCCCTTTCATGACGATCTTTACATCTCTCTAAGTTCTCAAAAAAATAACACCAATTGACATTCACACAGTGTGAATTTCTGATAACTGGTCATCATCATCTGCCTAGCCTTTTCCCAACTATGTTGGGGTCGACTTCCAGTCTAACCGGATGCAGCTGAATACCAGTATTTTACATAGAGCGACTGCCTATCTGACCTCCACAACTCAGTTACTGGGTAATACGATACCCCTTGGTAAGACTGGTTGTCAGATTTTCGGGCTTCTGACGACCCATAACGACTGTCAAAGATCCACGAATGACAGCCGGGGCCAACGGCTTAACGTGCTTTCCGAGGAACGGAGGGGTCTCGGTATGTAAAGATGGTCACCCATCCACGGACCAACCGCGGCAAGCGTGGCTTAACCTAATCGACCGACCTGTGCGGCTGTCATTTCGACATTCACACAGTGTGAATTTCTGATAACTGGTCTAACCTTTTAATTTGCATATTCGCTAAGAAAAGTTAAATAGTTAAGTCGCTTGCTATTTTTGTTATTTTCAGGCGCATCTGAACAGTCTGATATAATTTAGCCTGCCAGAAGCATCTCAGCGGAAAGGCTAAACTAAACATTCTAGCCGGAAAAGGTGTTAAAATAAATAGCAAGTCGTAACTACTAACTATCTTCCGTAATCTTCACCTACATACAGTTCACGTCAAATAACTTTGCCACTCTGAAGCTAGGTTTTTCGTTAGCCGCGCATGTGCGCTGCTGTTTTATTCCTAAGATTAACTACTGCGCAGTGATTTGTTGCCTACTTCAGAGCGGCAAAGTTATTTGACGCGAACTCTACCTACACTCATTAAAATTATGCACATGAATTTATAACAAAGAGAGAGTTACAAAATTTTAATTACACCTCATGTAAAAGTAGGGCAATTAGCCTTATGTACAATTTAATTTATTATTTGAATATTTACATAATCTGTACGATAAGGAAGTGGTTTTTTGTCTGCTTGAAGGCTTATGGTTTTCTAAATAACCATTGCACGAATTTCGATGGAATTTTCACCTGGTTTAAATGAATATTTTGGAAGGTACCTACTGTTTTACATACTCACGCCTTCTTCACATGGAGGTAGGCAGAAACTACACCACCTGATACGATCCTTACATAGTCGTTTTACTTCGTTTACGTTCAACGTTCATACATCTAAAGTATATTCAAATATGTTTCAAAATAATATTAAACGCAAACTAGGTTTAGTTAGGTAATTGTAGCTAAATAAAATGAGGCTTTAGTGTAGGTGTGCATGGGATTAGCTACTTAGAATTGGAAAATATTGCCACGGTCGGTCCGTAGATTGGTGACCATCTTTACATACCGAGACTCCTTGCCTCGGAAAGCACGTTAAGCCGTTGATCCCGACTGTCGTTCTCGGATCTTTGACCGGCATTGCGGGTCATCAGAAGCCCGAAAAACTGACAACCAGTCTTAACAAGGGGTATTGTATTACCCAGTAAGTGAGCTGTGGAGGTCAGATAGGCAGTCGCTCCATGTAAAATACTGGTTTTCAGCTGCCTCCGGTTAGACTGGAAGCCGACACCAACATAGTTGGGAAAAGGCTAGGCAGATGATGAATTGCAAAATAAAAGTATTTAATTAAAACTGTGAATCTCCCATATTATGTAAAGTCTTCAAATATGTAGGATGAAAGTGGTCTAAGAATTTTAACAGGTATCCTTCATTAAAATGCTGATGATATTCATTTATTTATATTAGCCTGAATTAACATACTGGCGTAGAAATTATTGAACAGAATATTTATAAATTATATCATTAGGATAATAAAATTAATTAGTGGTGCTATTAACTGTCTTATTATTGAGTAGGAAAATTAATGAACACAAAACAAATTGAGTGTTAATATTCATAATGCAGTTTTAAATTTTATTAAATAATAAGCTGCTTTTTAGGGTTCCGTAGGTACCCAAAGGGTACAAACGGGACCCTATTACTAAGACATCGCTGTCTGTCCGTCCGTCCTCCGTCCGTCTGTCTGTCTGTCACCACGCTGTATCTCAAGAACCGCGATAGCTAGACAGTTGAAAATTTCAGAAATGATGTATTTCTGTTTCCGCTATAACAACAAATACTAAAAACAAAATAAAAGAAATATTTAAGGCTCCCATACAACAAACGTGTTTTTTTCGGCATTTTTGCCTGGTGGTACGGAACCCTTCGTATGCGAGGCGAGTCGGCCTCGCACACGAAGGGTGAAGTGTTTGACCTGTATGTATGTATGTCCGTTTCTTTGTTCCCTCGTAACTTCTAAAGGAATGAACGGATTTGGATAAATTATACGTCTTTAGATTTGTCTTGGTAGCGCGAGTGTCACTGGCTACATTAAAATAAAAGTTGGAAGCAGGCGGGACCCATTTGAGTTTGAAAATATAATAAAAAAATGGTATGGGTCCCGCCTGCTTCCAACTTTTATTTAATTTAAAATGGCCTTGTTTTTAGCTTTTCAGTTTTTCTAACAAAATTTTTTTACCGCTGTCGGGTTTTTTAGTTTTTTTAATTACTTGTTTTTTATTATTAATTTATAATAAACTGGCAGGTGGTTTTCTGTAGTTTCTACCCCATGTGAAAGGGGCGTGAGTTTATGTATACATACATACATAATCAGCCTATAATGTTCCCACTGCTGGGACACAGGCCTCCTCTCGGTGAGAGGAAGTGAGCCATACGCGGGCCCAGTGCGGGTTGCTAGATGTCAAATGTCTTCGAATTTTTGGTTCTAGGACATGCCGGTTTCCTCACGTTGTTTTCCTTTATGTATGTATGTAATAAACTATTTATTAACAAAATAAAAAGTTTATTTTTATTGATAAACATTATGTATCTGTTCTAATTCTTTCCTATTTTTTTTGAAATTTCAAGGAAAAATTTTTCAATTTTATTCTTTAACTTATCTGGTAATCTGTTTGTTTTTTTTTCGCAATTTTTCCAAGATAAATCTGTCAAACATACCTATATTTTATTCCGCATATCTTTATCTGATAAAATCAGTCCCTGTAATGTCAGAAGTACACAGACAAAGTTATAATCTGAGAGACTCACCGGCTGTTGAGTAAATTGTGCTGGGATAAAGGCGGGTCAGTCGTAGGGCTTCCTTGCTGTTCCGCACCGAAGTGCCCGTGACCATGATCTTTTGGACACCTGTACAAATAATATAATATATGGTTTACAAGACAAAACTAAGCTTTAAATAAAAATAACAACAATAAAACAAGCAATAGAAGATAAATGGAATAGACAAATGCTTATACTCCGTTCCAAAACTAATTGATGAAAATATAAACAAATGGTCAGAAAATGTACCCGTGGCAATTTGTAGCACCACTTACAAATTCAGTGATGTTATTTGGTTTTTGAATACTTAAATCCTGACCCCCTTACTAATAAACGTTGTACAGCATCTGTATAGTTACAAAATGCTTTGTCTTCTTCTTTCGAAAGTCAAATTACACTGACGACTGAAAAGGAGAAATCAGTGTGTAACTATTCATCTGATATAATACGTTTATTAGTAAGGGGGTTATATTAAATCACCATAACGATGTTTTTCATTAGAGAATTGAGATTAATTTAATTTAAATAATCTGAATTTCCTCAAGTTTTCATATTGCTTTCCTGAAGTTTCATCATTAGCCTATAATATTGCCACTGCTGGGACACAGGCCTCCTCTCATCGAGAGGCCGTAATACACCACGCGGGCCCAGTGTGGGTTGGTAGATGTCACATGTCTTCGAATTTTTGGTTCAGGACATGCCGGTTTCCTCACGATATTTTCCTTCACCGTTTTGAGAGCAGTGGTGATGAAATAATTTACACAAAGTGCCTGTCTGGGTTCGAACCGAAGTCGTAAGTCGTGTCCGTTACCACTGGGCCACCACTGCTCTCAAGTTTCATAAATGATTTTCAATTACCTACAATTTAATAATGTTGTACAATTTAGTAACATTATGTGAGATATAAAGTTGAAACCTTCGCAAATAGACAAATCTGTCACTAGTTTCCTTTTAATTATATTTAGTGAGACATAGAGGAGTGGAAAGGTCAGGAGGCCTTTGCACTGCCACAACAACAACATAGGCTTAAAATAAAATAAATTATAGTGACAGTGTAAGAATTTAACCTGAACAGGTTTGTTTACACTTTCATTCAAAAGTTTTGAAACAGATTGTAGACACAAAAATAATTGAAATTGTTTTAGAATAACAAGCACACTGCTCCAATCATAACATTAAACAGAGATTATTTTAGTTTTTGTTATTGAAGTTGAAGTAACTCGTACATTCTATGCTTGCAGTCATATTTTGTTATTGAAGTTGAAGTAACTTGTACATTCTATGCTTGCAGTCATATTTTGTTATTGAAGTTGAAGTAACTTGTACATTCTATGCTTGCAGTCATATTTTGTTATTGAAGTTGAAGTAACTTGTACATTCTATGCTTGCAGTCATATTTTGGGAATAAAGTTATGTGATGATTCTAGAATAATAATTATTGTCAAACATTTTTTGAAGAATTACAAAATAAATTATGTTTGATATTTATTACGAGGAAACCGGCATGTCCTAGAACCAAAAATTCGAAGACATGCAACATCACTGCAAACTCCCAGCAGTAGGAACACTAATGTATTATAGTTTACTAGCAGCGCCCCGCAGTTTCACCTGCATAATTTTCGATTCCGTGGGAATATCGGGTTAAAACTATCCTATGTCCATTCCCGGGACTCAAACTATCTCTATACCAAATTTAATCTAAATTGGTTCAGCGGTTTAAGCATGAAGAGGTAACAGACAAACTTTCGCATTTATAACATTAGTATGGATAATGACTTTGTTTGTATTAATGTAGATTTATAGAATACCATAACTATATTTAGCCCACAATCAAGTGAAACACAGACACAGACAACGGCCTGTGTATTAGTCATCGCTTATATTTAAAAACAACATTATTTCCTAGGAAATTATCTTCATAAATCACATGATATGTAAACAGTTTATACTATCTTTATTACTAGAAAACTCGTCCGCAGTAATAATTGCTTTCTTCACCAACAATTAAGTGGTAGATCATATTTCATTGCACACATAAAAATACATAACATTCCAAGCAAAAAAAAAATGTAGCATGACAATAACCCAGTAACTCGCGAGGTATTCAATGTGCAATCATTCTAAATGAATAAATTACGTTTAACGCTAGTGTCGGCATTGTAACACCAACTCATTGTAGACACGCAATCAGACATATGTTTTTTTTTGTACTTCTTTTTTTAACCAACCTGCATCTTTTGCCCTTTGCACGACAGAATCGAGATCACGGCCGTATTTCTTGTTCGTCAAGTTCGCGCCAATGTCGATTACAATAAGATTCTCGTAACATCCCTTCAGATCTTCAGATACTTGGGTTTCTTCAGACGTCATCCTCGGTTTTTTATGAAGCTTATTAAACGGTGTTTACCTAAAATTGAACGTTGATATCACTATTTCTCCTTAAGATTTATGTTAAACCGGAGTCGGAGGTGTACTTACAAATTGTATCAAACACTCCTGCTAAATAAGCCTCTGTTATTTTAATGACTAGTCGAGCGGTTCACCCTCTTCACTGAGCTGCCACCATGTTTTTGAGGAACGTTTTTCTTGACACACTACAAATAGAATTATGTGTCAGTGATAATTCAAATTCGGTTTGTGATTGGCCTAATATACATCACCTCAATTTTGATAGGCCGTTTAATAATAAAGTGAATATTGCAACGACGAACCACACTTTGCGTTTAATTTGCGTTAACGCAGTCGACGCGGACGCAGACAGAAAATCAGTTTACATTTTTAGCTTCTGAAAATTGGACTTAACAAATTCTCAAAGACCGTGGTATAGTAATATACTAATTAAATTTTCTTAAGTTACGTATTAACATTTTAAGTGGAGTCGTTGAGAAAATAACTAATAATGACATAAAGTTCTTTCAGTGACTGTAACAAAACGCATTAGATACATTCGAAAGCTATGTAGTAATAATAATCGTATGAGATACATTCGAAAGTTAGCAACAAGTATGATGATGATATTATTAGGCTTTATGGTTACGTATTTTCTGCATATTTTGAGGTAAGCACTTATACCAGTGTGGCTTTTACAGACTAATTTCAAAGTAATGTTTCAATAGAATTTATTAAATCTGGTAAACCACTTTGTAAACTGACACGAAACTGAATGTTGGAACGTTCCTCAAAGCTGATGTGATAATCAGCTGAGCGGTTGACATTGACAGTTGATTTATTTACATTAAACGGCCAAATAAAATATTCGTTGATGCATTGAGGAATTCACCACCCAAACTACCTCTGCAAACGAATATAGTTAACAATCGAGAAAAAGATATAAGGCATAATTTTCCAAATTTCATACAGTCTTTGTTTCATACTTAACCTTAAAGGAAAATATTGCCTGGAGAGATTCAAAATTAGACAAAATGAAGGTGGTACAGTTCTTTAAAAATAACATTGTCGTTATTGTAATGGTGCCCGCGCTCGTTGGTGCCCACTACGGCTGGTACAAACTGCAACAAGTCGACTCATTGGTGTCCCAGGAGGAGAGGAATAAACTGCCGATTACGAAAGTAATTTCAGATCTGTCGCCGTAGTAGTTGTTTGACATTATAACGATAGTTCTACGTGTACCCCTAATGTTAGTGTGTATGTTTTCTTAATAAATTACTTAAGTTAGAACCACAGTTTAAATTCTTGTGTTCCTCAACAATCCTCAACTCCTAACCGTTTGTTTTTGTTCCCTACCGCTTGTTTCTCAGACAAATCTTGCATCCTAATAAGACTTAATTTTGAACAACAATAATCTTGCATCCTCTCCTTAATTCATGCATATATTAAACTGGGGGAGCAGTGTTGTCCCAGTGGTAATAACTGCAACTTACGAGTTGTAGGTTGTGGGTTCGATCCCAAACATGCGCTTTAAACCGGCATGTCCTAGAACCAAAAAATTTAAGATCCGCCAACCCACACTCTGGGCCCTTATGTTGGATTATAGCCCACTCTTCACGGAGAGGAGGCCTGTGTCCTAGCTAGCAGTGTAAACATTATAAGCTGATTATTATGTATTAAACTTACTACTCCACTTAAACAAAAAATAAAGACTTTCTTTGTATTAGTAAGTAGATAATGCAGGTCAAGTAATTTCAGTTTTAATTCTTTCAGGCATTAAAAGTCTTCAGTACGTCTGATTGATGACACCGCTCACCTTTCCTTGTACATATGAAAAAATTACTTTAGGAAGATCAAAGTCACCCATTTTATATTTAAGGTACAGATGCAAGCACATCAAGCTACTACAATCTGTCAAATTTCTTTAATAGATTTTCAACTTTATCGCTAAAGTATAAGGTTCAAAGTTGATTGGGAAAATTTGACAGTTTCGGGTAGCTAGATGTGCTGGCGTCTGTACATAGCATGGTTTGTAATTAGTTAAAATTAATTAATTTAGAATAAAACAATGATAAATTATTATTTTTGGAGTTTTACTATGAATGCAGCCTGAAGGCCAATTCTCATCTCGGTGACAAACAAATGTCAAAAACTTGTCAAAATGTAGGGTATTAGAGGTATTTTTGACAGATTGAGACTGAGATCAGACCAAAGACTACAATATGATGCTGTATCAGACTGTGAATGTTCTTAAAATTACGAGAATTGCCCCTCTGAATTGTGTGGCTTCGTTACTCGCTAACTTGTTTTTTTCTCTCGTTAATCGCCGTTTGTGGGACAGGTGCCAGGTCCTTACTATAGAGAACGAAATTTCCCGCTAGTACCACCACCGGTGCGGTGGTTCTGTTCGGTGATACAAACAGTCTCACTAGTACCCAATGATTTCAAAAGTAAGGATACGCCCGTCTGAACATTTTACATAGAAGTTCTTCGTTCCAAGTTCGAAGTTCGCGCGCACCACTGTCAACTGAGTCGCGTTGGCCCTAAAACCGTCATTTTAGGGCCAGCGCGTTGGTGCCATTTAGTCGCACCGTTAGCCCGGTCCTTACGCTAGTAATATATATGTCAATGCTAGTACCACAAATATTGATTAATATAAATGGTGATAGGTACAGTCAACAGCAAAAGTAGATGATCAAAATCAGAAATTCAATACTAATGAACGGAGTTCGCGTCAGAACTGTGTGGCGTCGAAGTACTACTACTTAGAATACTTACTACGTAGATTACTTTTGTATCACTTCGACGCCACACAGTTCTGATGCGAACTCCGTTCATTAGTATTGAATTTCTGATTTCGATCATCTACTTTTGCTGTTGACTGTACTATAGAGAATGAAATTCCCCGCTAGTAGTACCACCGGTGGTATAGTTCGGTGGTACCTACTCGTGGGAACAAACGACATTATGCTTACTGCATATTCTGCAAGTATGATGAAACAACTTCTATTAGGTACTTAAGGGGAAAGCGCTAAGGTAGCCCGCGAAATTCAAATTTTCTTACGTTTTTTGCAATTTGCTGGTCAGTATTACGTTGTACGTTGATTAAAATATGATTCGCGGTCGTAAGAAATATGTATTTACAGAATTATAATCATTTCATTACAATCAGTAATACAACTTGTTAAGTTAGTTTAATCCCCAAATGTTGGGGATTACTTGGTCTTAGAGAGTTGTGTTGATGACTTTAATGATTATAATTCTGTAAATACATATTTGTTACGGCCGCGAATCATATTTTAATCAACGTAAAACTTAATAGGTATTGACCAGCAAATTGCAAAAAACATTAAAAAAATTGAATGTCGCGGCCTACCCTGGCGCTTTAGCCCACTGCACACTGTCCCTATAGCCATTGGTGGTGGACCTATCTTAAATAAAAGACACTGATTTTTTATAGAAACATTATTCACAATTAAGCTTCGTATTCCCTCTAGTAGCAGTTCGGTTGTTAGTCCGTGTACATCCACCCTTAACAGGAGTCACGTAAGGCCGCAATACTGTCAAGGGTGTGACGGTACATGGAATTTTATGATAAGTTAAAGGAACCTACTAAGACCTACAAGCCTAACAGTCCCTGCGACCCTAAGCCCTATAAGCCCTACAGCCCTAACCTATCATAGTTGGTCCTTCGAGCCGGATCTGGTATTCCTACTGCTTCTCGGCCAATAAGAAAATGGCTTGGAGTTAGTATTGTGTTGTCATTAATATTTTCTGTTTGCGCACACAATGGTCTTGAATTCAGACACGCTTCTATTTGATGAAGAAAGGTTGTCATTTCCTAATGCCCTAGCAGTCAAGTCCGTACTAGTGGTATCTGCGATCTTGTTATACCCGTGCGACTTCCCAACCAGCTGATGAGACCCGCTCGTGGGAGGCCAGTGACCAATCCGCAACGGGAGGCTTTCCGACAGAATACCCTAGTACTATGTCTTCCAGATTACTGAAAACTGATGCTTTGTAGAGTACAGTCCGGTTGATCGAACTACTGAAACTTTCAGTTGCGATAGAACTTGCGGCTCAAGTCAAATCTTTCCTTGTCATGCTGGAGCCGTAGAAACACGTTTTGTAATATGACGATTTATATTACAAAACGAGTTTCTAGCTTAAGACCTAGCCTAAACCTTCGAGCCAGTTACTGTATTTTGGACTTTATTCCGACAAAAGTAAAGTTCCTATTGCAAAATTGACAACTTAGACTCGGTTATATGGTCAGTTTTTGTTGAACTTTAATATTTAGTTAGAAATTTTAAAATGGCTCGATGGTTTAGGTAAACCTGAGTCTAATAAACCTTGTTTTGTATTATGGCCGACTATGTTAATTAATTTGCCATCACAAATCGTCTTTTCGAGTCGATGGTTGGTATCTTAAATCTCTTTGGTATCAAAGATCTATGATGTGTACCTATATCGCATCATAGATCATGCAGGTAATAGTGCAGGTGCATGGCTGTATGAACACAGATACTTCGGGGCACTCCAGCAAGTAGGTCATGTTTGTTCTAATCCCAAATAAAAGACAGTCTGAATATGAAGAATGATTTAATCACAACTGGTCAGACGGTCGGTAGTGAAGTACCTAACATGACGTCATACAGCTATCACAAATAAAATACCGTCTCAATATGAAGAAACATTTAATCACAACGAGGGTAGTAAGCGCACGCGCGGCGCTGGTCAGATGGTTGGTAGATGACTCCTGGAGTCGAGGTCTGACTTCTTGTTCTTGATGGGCTGGTTCCGGTCTGTCACTATCAGTTGGGGCAGCAGCGGTGATGACTGAACCTGCAAAGAAACGTGGTTTTCGTCGAAGATCGTCGATCGACCAAGAATCGATCGACGATCTTCGACGATCAACGTCAGTCCGGTCTGACTGGATTCGTGGTCTACAACTAAATGGTCTGAACTCGGCTCGTTTCGTTTATGCGCACATGAAACTATCAGACCATTTAGTTTCAATTAGGTAAATAACATTTCGGTCGCTGCGCCGACTTAGAAGCCAGTTGATCTAACCACAGGTACCGGACGTGAAGGATTTTGCTCAAATCAAACTGACCTGAAAGAAAACTGAACATATACCTATTGTGGCCAAGGCTTTAAAATAAACCAGCCGATACAGTCTACACGAATCCTTCATCGTCATACCATATAGCTACCTACTAAACCTATATTTTTAAACTACCTACTCAATGAGTACCTACAATTCATTACGGAAACGTAAAAATACCGACCTACTTGAAAATGGTTTCTCATTCCTACACGCAATGTTATAATAACTACCCAATTTAATACTTTTTGCAATACACGCTAAATTACTCTTTACAACTAAGTTACTAACTTTCAAACTTCAATACCGAAACAAAACTGGTTGGATCTTTTGGCGCGTGGCCAAATTCGGAACTAACGACGCCATCCTGTTTTTGGCCCTCCTGTCAATGTCAATCAGGCGCCAAAAGATCCTTGCAGAACGTTATAGTTTTATAAGATTGTACAATCGTACTTTTGAGTTCATCTCACGACACTGCTACACTGATCGAGCTTTCTATAGCGCTATAAGAAGTGATCATTTTTTCTTTTTGCCCCCTATCTTCTTTGAACCGGCTACAGAGCTAGCTTCGGCGAGCAGTTCTTGATGAGCGTCTTCGCGTTGTTTGTAACGATCCGCGAACTCTTGCTGCAGAATAATGATAAGTGGTTAACAAGGCTTTTTTAAACGAAATAGGACGCCGCGTAATTCGTTAAAGAAACTATTTAAAAACAATCATACCTGTGCTCTTCTGGCCTTTTCATACTCCTCATGGTCCGAATGTGGTACTGTGAAGAGGAAGTTTTCGAATATGGGGTGCCTCAGCAGCTGTTCGCACGTCCACCTTATCATAGGGTCTTTATCTAGGCATTTCTGGAAAGGATACGGCCTATCATTAATGAAATCCCTCGAATTATATAGGTACCTACTTCCCTTGCTCAAAGTGTCGATTGACTTTCAAGATTCAGTGCTGTGCAGGGAACCTAGGAAGATTAGGCGCTGCCAAATAGCTACAATATCTTAATAGCTACAAGTGCTTCGATCTTCTCTTGAAGACGGATAAAGATGCTTTGGTTCAAAAGCTTGATGTAGAAAGGTAGGTACCCTTCAGCTCGTATTATAAGGAGGTTCCTCTATCTACAACTTATTGGACTTTGTGATGACGATGACCCGATGCTGGTATACCTACTTTCTTAGGGTTCCGTAGCCAAATGGCAAAAACGGAACCCTTATAATTCGTCATGTCCACCTGTCCAGCGGGGTACCTAATTAAATTGCGTACTACTATCAGTATTAGTTCAATAAAATTAATTGCGTTATTTACGCGCGTTGTTGAGCAGATTTTTTTTTCGGACATATTATGAAGCAATGTATTAGCAATTATTCAGATTCAGATTGATAGTGTGTTACGCAATTAGGGTGCAGTTGTCACACATTGTACTCGGAGACTATTTGTACTATAAGGATGAAAATTGCAAAAAAAACTGGCCAAGTGCGAGTCGGACTCGCACACGATGGGTTCCGTACCACAAGGCAAAAAAACGCCGAAACAAAACACGTTTGTTGTATGGGAGCCCCCCATATATTTTATTCTGTTTTTAGTACTCATTTGTTGTTCTAACGGCATCAGAAATACATCATCTGATCTGTGAAAATTTCAACTGTCTATCTACCACGGTTCATGAGATACAGCCTGGTGACAGACGGACAGTGGAGTCTTAGTAATAGGGTCCCGTTTTTACCCTTTGGGTACGGAACCGTAAATAAGGTGTATACTATGCACCGCTAAACAATGTTATAGTGAAATTACGAATACTCACATTCATAAAATCTAACACTAGCTCGTTGCAGGAGTACCGCTGCGGTATCTTCTTCTCGAGCGGTTCCACTGTGTTCGGCTCCGGTAGCGCCATGCCCTGGAAGTATTGCTTTACACTTCATTCTTTTTCAAACTGCAGCGCTTGGGCCTGACAATTTTGACTGTTTGCGTTCCGAAAGTATCTAATATGTTTTGTAGGTATTTACACATAGTCTAGGTTTGGATCTTCGACCTACAACTCGTTAGTCAGGCGTAAGGTAAGCTATCTATAGCTGGACCGTTTACCAACTATCGACAGACTGTTTACAGACGGGTATAGTATCCCAAAATAATGAATTGACTAGTTCCCATTTCCAACTAACCTGAAAGAAGGTATTCTGTGAGAATATAGTCATATGCCTGGGCAGGAGATCCCCGAGGGTCTTCCGTATAAGGTATAGCTGGTCGAGGTCACTCTTGCCCGGCCATAAAGCTTCGCCTGACAGGAGCTCGGCAAACACACAACCTGAAAAGACAAAGCGCCTGATGAAATTATAATAAGACCGAATAGTGACTAGTGAATGTGTGAATTGCGACAGGCGCTCGGCACCAATTCAACCACCAAGTTTTACATAGAATTTGGTTTGATCACCAATGCTTATCATCGGGTTCTTGGTTGAGTATCGTTCGACAACACTCTACAAAGTTGACCTTTTTCTAAAACACTATGTGCCGTTTCTATTTAGGTCGGGTATTGTACAGGCTGTAGTAGTAACACTTTGACCTTGAGCTGGCCTGGCGTAGAACGGATTATCAATAGAATATGAAACCACCCTAATTGCGTAACACACTATCAATAACAATTAATTATTTTGAAGTAGGTATATCGCTAATCCATTGCTTCAAAGGTTCGAAAAATTTGTCTGCTCAACAACGTAAATAACGCAACGAATGTTGTTGAACTGTATAAATGAAAGTCATTCCTACTGTAAGTGTGTTACGCAATTATTACCCTCAGCCAGTGCCGGATTAGCCCATAAGCAAATTAAGCAATTCTCGGGGGGCAGCATAAGGCAGAAACAGCACCGAAACTGTATTTGCTAGCTCATGAAAGGCAAGGCTGTTTAGCGCGAGACGCATGCTCTGCTGAGATCGCATTGTTTCTAAGGCAAGTTCAAATTGTAATTTAGGGTGCTTGTACACGGTGCATGTAGCTTGCGCATGTTGAGGCACTTGCGCGGGTTATATGCATCGTAAACATATCGTTTAAAAACATGTGCGGGTCTAGTGACTCGTAACTCGAACAAATAGCTTGCGCATATTACTCACGCGTGTAACCCGCATCTTTACTTGCTCCAGCTACATGCACCGTGTACAAGCACCCTTAAGGTAGGATTACACCGACAGCGGCGCGAAAGAACACATTTTAAAATGAAGTAAAGGAAATTGAAATCTTGTTCCATCCATTAACCCTAACAGGATCAGCAAGATAACAAGACCCAAAAGTCACTCTAGCTAGAGATGTGCGCCAATCGATGTGTTACAAATCGCTCGTCGATTTAAAAAAATACGAGGCGACTAGTGGATAGGATGGCCTACAGGTGTGGATTGCTTAGGGCATCAAGTAGTCTTAATCCGGCACTGCCCTTAGCTTATACTGACCACTGTCGTACAACCTACCGTAAGTCTGGTAGTCCGAGGATGGAAAAGCTTGGGGCCTCGGCTTTCTCAACCTGATAGTCGGTCTACATACCTATAGCCCAGACGTCGACAGGTGTACTGTACATGGTGTCGCCGACAAGAAGTTCAGGCGCGCGGTACCACCGCGTCGCCACGTAGTCTGTGTAGCTCTCTCCGGGACCTGGACATGTAGAGTGGAAAGATACTGTTAGTTTTATATATGACACTAACATTTTATAGGCGAAAGTTTGTGAGTATGTGGGGGTGTGTTTATATGTTTGTTACTTCTTCACGCTCAAACGGCTGGACCAATTTTGATAAAATTGTGTACGGACGCAGCGGACACCCTGGATTAACATATATTATAGGCTACTTTTTATCTCGATATTCCCACGGGATCGACATTTACGCGGTTGAAACCGCGGGACGCAGCTAGTAAACTATTATTTTGTTTTAATAAAAAACGGTCGCCACTCCAGAACCTTTCGGCTCCATCGGTTAAATCTGTTCTGCGAGCAATGTGCCCTGCCCACTGCCACTTAAGTTTGGCAATTCTTCGGGCTATGTCGGTTACCTTGGTTCTCTTGCGGATTTCCTCATTCCTGATCACGCAGGGAAACTCCAAGCATAGCCCTCTCCATTGCCCTTTGGGTGACTTTTAGCCTTCTTATAAGGCCCATTGTGAGCGACCACGTTTCAGTGCCATAAGTCATCACTGGCAACACGCACGGTCAAAGACTTTCGTCTTGAGACACTGCGGTATGTGGGATGAGAAGATATGGCGTAGCTTCCCGAACGCTGCCCGCCGAGTCAGATCGACGATTGATGGGTCAGTAAGTAATCTTGCAGGTTAAAATCGTCTGATTATAAAATAAATTAATTTCCAACAACAAACAAAGGTACCTTTGTATTCTTCAATACTGCTACAAAATACGAAATAACAACACCTAGGAAATGTAATAAGCTAAGTTTTAATTTTCCGCAAAACAACTGTAGACCGTGTAGGTGTTTGTAGGTATGCAGTACAGTTAGTATTACAAAAGGCTCTTTAAAGGCCAAAGGTAAAGGCTAGGCTATACGATCTGCGAATAGATGGATCTTTGTTGATAGCTTGATTAATGGCCGAAGAACACCCACACAAGACGTAACTTGGCCTATAGACGGAAGACCTTGGATATTTATAGCCTTTCGTGAGTGTGCGATAAGCGTGTTTAAGATGGTTTGCATAATAACATCGTAAAAAAAAGAAGGGTATTTTTGCTCTCGATTGACAGTCCGCTGTTCTCTGAGCTTGCTTTTAAAAAAAAATGTTGGCGACAAAGAATTTCATCCTGTAGGTTCCTATTGCACGTCGGTCACAGAACTTACAGAGTTGGGCACGTTAAAAAGAAATCTGAAAGATTTTAGTGTTTAGAAAAGCGCTAAGAACGGATTAAGTTTTCAAAAATACGTAGATATACTTAGGGAATGAATAATATGATGGTGGGAATGGAACTTTGTGTGATGGAAAATCAAGTGGTCGGACGAAGTCGCTTACACAAGGTAGTCATAAGTAAGAAAGAAAGAAAAATTATTTATCGGGACTTGCACAGCATAATCAGCCTATCATGTTCCCATTGTTGGGACACAGGCCTCCTCACGGTGAGAGGGAGTGGACCGTAATCTAGCACGAGAGCCCAGTGCGTAGATGTCACATGTCTTCGAATTTTTGGTTCTAAGACATGGCAGTTTCCTCACGATGTTTTCCTTCGCCGTTTTGGCTCACATAGGAATATCAGAAACTTAACACACTTGTAGAAACATACAAAATTAAGATAAAACAGAAAGTCCTTACGAGGCCAAAATACCTATCTCACCCTGATGTCTAAGTATCTTCTCAAAATTCAAATTACAGTTTAGCTCCCCCATAATTTCCAAGTCGAATACCTAAGGGACCGACGTCGCGTCGTCGACAAAAGCTAGATTTTTTATTTTGAGATTAGAACATTCAGAATTAAAGCAAGGAGAATACTTATGGGGCGAAGTAGCTGAAAAAATTATAGCAAGTAGAATACTTATGGGACGAAGTCGCTGAAGAAATTATAGCAAGTAGAATACTTATGGGACAAAGTCGCTGAAAAAATCTGGATTATTTGTAGTGTCCGACCGAAGCTTCGGCTTCGACTTCGGCTTCGGCCACCTTCGGCCAAAAAAGCACCTTCGGCCAAATCTTCGGCTTCGGCCAAAAATTTGCCGAAGGTTTGGCCGAAGCCGAAGGTTTGCTAGTTGTCAAAATTTGAAATTTACTGAACGATGCTAGAACGAGACGGAGAGTGTGCAGAGCAGCAGAGTTTCGCCGCGCCGCCGCACCGGACCAAACGAATCGCAGTTAGTAAACTAAACGAGTCAAAACAAGTTTGAGAGCGCGTCTTAAAATTCTAATAAGTGTTTTGTTTTTAAATATTTCATATTTGTTATTACAAATTATTTTATTTATTACTGTGAGTAGTACCTGTGGTGATACGTTCATTATTGTGAGGCACTCTAAGAACCAAAAAACCGTAGTATTGTCTGGTTTAAAATATTTTATGTTATCTAACTTTAGGTAGGAAACTAAATGGAAACAATGTTGGTATGTTACTCACAATACATATGCATCTAGTATATTCTGAGATCAAAGTAACTATCGTATTTCTCAAGGTCAATGACACCTTCGGCTTCGGCTTCGGCTTCGGCCGAAGGTTTTGGTGAATACCGATTAATCGGCTTCGGCTTCGGCTTCGGCCAGAATTGCACCTTCGGTCGGACACTAATTATTTGTTTTCTTACAAGAAAATATTAGCGACGTAGAATTTCTAGGTAAGTAGGGTATTGCGCATTAATCACAACGAAAAGATCTCTGAAATATTTTAGAGGGTGTAAAAACTACTAAAAAAGTTTTATTTACGAATCATCCTTCTATGGGTTTGGGATATAAGTTTGTGTCTTTGTGTGAATTCGCCGATAAAGCTATAAGTAGATAATAGGTCCCTTTTTTTCATCAAATTATAGTTTAACTGCTCCAATATAAATCTAGTTAGAACATTCAGAATTAAACCAAGTCCAATAACGGACGAAGTCGCTGACAAAAGCTAGATTATATTTATGTAAGTACCTAAACAAAATTAGAGTTCAGCTTTACCCTATAATCTAGCAAGACTGCAAGACCATGAATTAAAGTAATAGCTTGTTACGGTTGTAATAGGTTGAAGGTACCGTCCGATAAAGCCTTGTCCTTGACAATGCGATGGTACTCAAGGTCTATGCGGATTTTTATGGATTTGCACTAGATACTTGAACTGCAGTAAACAGAGGCAATTCTAGTATTTTTTAGACTTTGACTTTAATATTGATTGTCGCTGAGATGAGATAGCTTTTGAATGTTTAAGGTCATAGCACACTTATCAAACCGGAAAGGGATAGGCACCGTTTCAACTCGAGCAGTTCTTTTCTTTGTATGAAACTCCCTACTGCAACGCACACTAATCGGAATCGTAACGTAATATAACGTAATAACATCACCTCGCCTCGGGACAGGCCCACGAACCGCGGTGCGATGCGTTACAGCTCGTCGTCCCCGCGCTTACGGCTCGTCATCCCCGCGCTTACGTCTCTCCGTACCCGAGCTTACGTCTCTTCGTCCACCCTTGCCCCTCTCACGCCTCCGGCTTGCCCGCTGCACCATCAACCAGCTGTCGGCGAGTCGTAAGCGCGGCGTCACTCGCCTTGGCCGTAGCCGAGTCGACGTATCGAAGCTTCTGATCCGCTTTGGTTACGTGCTTACGTTAGGTTGACGCCTGTTTGACGGCGAGGCGAAAGCCGAGACGGTGCGCATGCCTTTCTGATTTAATGCTAGTACCTAGAACCTTTCTATCTGTAGGTGATGTATGAAGCTACTTGGGTAACTTGAGGATGGGTAGACGAGTTCTCCTTGTCTGTAACATCGTATAAAAATGAACCTTTATTGGCCTTTACGTATGCATATTAGTGGTATTCAAGTCATGTTACCAGTGCTATTGTAACTGGGTATTTCAGGAACTTCTCAGTAGCAGCCCGGAGTCTGGATTTGGGCCAGTTTCTAGATTATTTCAACACTAGCATCGTCCTGCGGTTTCACACGTGTAAGTTTCGATCCCGTGGGAATATCGGGATAAAAACTATCCTATGACCTTCCCCGGGATGCATTGTATCTCTCTGCCAAATTTTATCGAAATCCTTTCAGTGGTTTAGGCGTGAAAAGGTAACATACAGACAGACAGAGTTACTTTCGAATTTATAATACAATCTACGAGTATATCGTAGATTGTATCCCGATATACCTTACGGGCGAAGCCGCAGGCGGAAGCTAGTATATACATCATACATAAATAGGTAGTATCTCCTAAAACTGAAAACTGCGGTTCGATGGTTTGATTTTGTTTTTGAATCATGGGCTTTGAACTCCGATCGAAATATCGGTCGCCAAGGTCATTCACTAACCCATTATCAAATAGCTTTGTAATTATCACCAGTATAAATCAATATCCACGAATAAAATCTAGAAAATATCGTGTATTAAACCCCTGACGACCGTGGCATACTGATTCGAATGTCATGCCAAAAGATTTCGCAATGCTCGGAGCGCAAATTCTAAGTGGTTTACTTGTAGTTGCACAACACTGCTAGGTCTGAAGTTAAGACGTGGTATCGGTCGGTCGGAAATATGAACATTTTAAATTACGAGAACTGGCCTTCTGATCTACGAAAGGATCAATCCCTGAGTTGGTCTAATGAGGGGTCGAAAAATACGGCGCGTATGTGTTCCACGCGCGCCTCAAAGAGATGTCAGCATCGAGGAGGGGCCCCATAGGGCCGAAGCCTGCTGGGTCAGCGGGATTGTCCGAAAGGGTTACCGCTGGCCCGGAACATAAAGGGCTAAGGAAGGAACACGGGTGGGTTTTAGTCAGTAAGAGTCTGACACTCCCTTCCGCTCCACCCAGAGCGGGAGGGGTCATTTGATGATTTCCCATCCAAAAAAAAACAAAGACATGGTATTGGAGCAAACCCTATTGTTATTTTTACACCTATAACGACTAAAGAAACGATGTACTTACTTTGTTTTTATCGACATACCTCGCGGGTGAACCCGGGGGCGGAAGCTAGTAAATAATAAATAAAGTAGGATGTTGGAAGCCGACCCCAACATAGTTGGGAAAAGGCTAGGCAGATGATGATGATGAAATAAAGTAGGATGTTATAGTTGTGTACCTACATCTTTACGTGACATATTTACACAGGACGAAGATCCTATGTAAAATCAAACGTTTAACCTTTTGACCGCCACACGTCAAAACGACATGACGAATCCATAAGGGTTCCGTTTTTGCCATTTGGCAACGGAAACCTAAAAAGGGGAATACAAAACGTCGATCTCGTCAAATTTTTTGTGATAATTTCGGTCTGAGCTGCAGCTGCGTATCACACACTACGGAGGCAGACTGAGGTAAGGCGACTGCAAAAGTTTCTTCAAATACCTATTTCTGAAATTCCTCGCAGGCCCTTAAAGGTCCAGTGTCGCCAAGCAAGCAAGTAGAATGGCAACACTGGAATGCATCCAACGCACCCATGGGCAGTCAGCACAATTAACACCTTAATGATTAACTAATAATTTACTATGGCATGAGTTTTACATCCATACTAATATTATAAATGCGAAAGGGTGTCTGTCTGTTACCTCTTCACGCTTACACCGCTGAACCGATTTAGAGGAAATTTGGTGTAGAGATAGTTTGAGTCCCGGAAAAAGACATAGGATACTTTTTATCCCGATATTCCCACGGGATCGAAACTTACGTGGGTGAAACCGCGGGGCGCTGCTAGTAATACTTGCCGACCTAGTTACGTATATGATAGGTAAAAGAATGAGGGTTATCCAACACAATCTCTCGCTTTTATCTAACCGAAACCTTTTCAAACATCAAATCCAAACGAATAAATCACCCAATCAGTGGACTTTAAAAGCTGAAATCGATAACATTTTTTCATGCTCACGTGCTGAACAAACCACTCGAGTCATGCGACGTATGTATTTATTTACCTCTAAGGTATGGGGCCACCGTAAATATTGAGCTTAACGATTTAAATAAAACTGGTCAAGTGCGAGTCGGACTCGCACACGAAGGGTTCCGTACCACAAGGCAAAAACGCCGAAAAAAACACGGTATGTTTTTTTATTTTTTTTTATTATTTGTTGTTATAGCGGCAACAGAAATACATAATTTGTGAAAATTTCAACTGTCTAGCTACAGCGGTTCTTGAGATACAGCCTGGTGACAGACAGACAGACGGACGGACGGACAGACAGCGAAGTCTTAGTAATAGGGTTCCGTTTTTACCCTTTGGGTACGGAACCCTAAAAAACGTACCTATTACAGAATGTATGCAGCTATTTGAAAGGCCCGTGGCTAAATAATAACAGCCGCACAGGTCAATCGATCAGGTTAAGCTACGCTTGCCGCGGTTGGTCTGTGGATGGGTGACCATCTTTACTACCGAGACCCCTCCGTGCCTCGGAGAGCACGTTAAGCCGTTGGTCCCGGCTGTCATTCGTGGATCTTTGACAGTCGTTACGGGTAGGTATACTCAGAAGCCCGAAAGTCTGACAACCAGTCTTACCAAGGGGTATCGTATTACCCAGTAACTAGGTTGTGGAGGTCAGATAGGCAGTCGCTGAATGTAAAATACTGGTAGGTATTCAGCTGCATCCGGTTAGACTGGAAGCCGACCCCAACATGGTTGGGAAAAGGCTAGGCAGATGAGGCAGATGATGATTTTACTAACCAGTACCAGCGGAGTAATTACGTAACACATTAACAGTACAGTTAATTTTTACAGTTCAACAAAGTTCATTGCGTTATTTACTACGCTGTTCAGCAGACACATTTTTCGAACATGTGAAGCAATGGATTTGCAATATCCTTCAAAGTCAATCAGATTGTTATTGATAGTGTGTTTTTACCTTTTGTGGTAGACTAATTTTATTATGGGTGCATCGTGTTCACATATAATTTTTATTATGTATACAAGACCTTGTAAAACATTTTTAAAAGAGTAACGGTGGAGTTTCTTGCCCATTCTTCTCCATACGAAAACTACCTTTTGGAATGGGCGACTAGAATCATTTCTATTTAGTTTTTTTTTGACGTTCAAAAGTGCCTTTAATGTGCCTATTTGAAATAAATGATTTGACTTTGACTTTGACTTTTACGCAATGAAGTCTATTATGATGTTGAGATAAATAAAGACTTAAGATTCTATTCATGTAGTTTAATATTAACTTTTTGTAATACTTAAAAAAGGTTTTTCAACCTACATTTGTTCTTGTACGAGTAACTACACTGCGCGGTAATTGTGTAACACACTATCAGTAGGAATGGCTTTCATTTTGACAGTTCAACAACATTCATTGCGTTATTTACGTTGCTGAGCAGACAAATTCTTCGAACACATGAAGCAATGCATTAACAATATCCTTAAAAATGATTCAGATTGAGACTCATAGTTTGTTACGCAATTAGAATGCTGGTATCTGAAACCAATATTTTCTATTTAAATACCATGTACAGACGCCAGCTGCACATCAAGCTACTACAATCTGTCAGATTTATTTAATAGATTTTCAACTTTATCCCTAAAGCATAAGCTTCAAAGTTGATTGGGAAAATTTTACAGTTTCGGGTAGCTTGTCTGTACTTCGGACATTGACTTTCAAATTAATAAATAATGAGAATGCTACGCTCATTTACATCTCCAAACGGAAAGAAAACATTACCATTTTTCCGAAAAACATTTCCCTAATTTAAAACCTACCGGTAACAATAAAATTATGCACAGATACAAAATTATGCGTACCAACGTTATTTCTCCTAAGTACTGCCGTCGATATGGCATGTGTCTGTCAGTTAAATCGACAAAGGAGGCCGATTGACGATAAGGCATTGCCTGGGAAATGGTCTACATTACTTATCGTTCACCTAGATCGAGGCAGGCAAGGAAACGTGGACAGGCCGACTGAGTTTAAAATATTATAGAACAAAAACTGGAGCAAATTCGGTTAGTTTTATTGGAGTTAAAAGATGATTAATGATGAATAAATCGTCATTAATCATAATTCTTTAAAGCACGTTAAAAAGAGTTATTAAGATTTTTAGTAGACTTTTAATAGTTTTTTTTCATGAATCATAATTCTTTGAAGCACGTTAAAAATGTTTTTTTTCGTTTGTTTATTTTCTTCATTGCGTCATGTTTACCGCAAATAAACGTATTTTCTTTCATTTTCTTTCTTTCTTTCTAGTTTTACTTTAAGAGTTTTAATAGAATTTTTAAGATTTTTAAGGTGCATCACTAAATGTCCTACACTATACACAGGTTGAAATTGAATACATGCGACAAACTGAAATGGGAGATAGTACTCATCATTTTAAACAACTTTTACTAAAGGACCAACGCTGCAATCGAGAAAAAAAAAATCAGCTGTTCCCTACATTTTGACGAGATAGGCGAACATAAAATGTAGGGAACAGCAGATTTTTTTTTCGCGATTGCAGCGTTGGTCCTGTAGTAAAAGTTGTTTAAAATGATGAGTACTATCTCCCATTTCAGTTTGTCGCATGTATTAAATTTCACCCTGTATTATTATAATTATGCACCTTATATTTAAGAAGCTTTGTAGATTCGTTTTCGCGTCTCTAGTAGCCTAATCAACCGATAGATTTTTGGTCAGGTACCATTTTTTTTTTCTCAACTTAGTGATTTGTATCAAAGTAAGCTGTAGGACGTTGCTGCTTCCCAACATTTTATTCCAAGTCGTTTGACCAATCGATAAGCCTCTAAAGGTATTGACCTGCGCGGTGTAAGTATGCGGTAAAATTTTCAGTGTTTTACCAAGTCTTAGTGCCATACCCCTGGTGTCTTAGTGCTATACTGGCATATACCGCCGCCCTTGTGGTTAATATTGCAGTGCAGCATACACATACATTTAAAGTCTATATATGTTATGTAAAGTTTAACAAACATCAACTTAATTTTAATGGTGGTGGTGGTATGGTGGTTTATTCCTAGTGTGGGGCAACGTTTTTTTAAAAAAAGAAAAAGAAAGAAAGAAAGAATGGTAATTAAGTTGATTTCAGAGCACTATTGAAAAAAAATAAAAATATGTTTGAAGTTTTAGCGTAAACTGAACTTTATTCTGTATAATTAAAGACATTTTTCCATAAATTCATATGTTTAGATTATTGGCAAATAAGTCGCGAATGCAGATTACGTATACACACAAACTCTCGCCTTCATTAAGAATTACCACCGTGGCTTAAAATAAAATAGAAAATGGTCAACAAATCGAATCATCTGTGTGCCTACAAGGATGATGATGAGGGGTGGTATCGGGGTGAGGGTGAGTGCAGCCACACTCTGACTTCATCCCCTATTGAGCATAAGCCTAGCGTCCTGCTAAGAAATGTAAATCCCTTTGTACACACACGTTTTTCTTGCCGTGAAAAACTACGGTTTATTCGCCGTGTCTAGGCTAATTAATAACAGTCGCAGTGTCGATCTAAGGTTAGGCTACTGGCCAAGTTTGGTTCGCGGATGGGTGACCATCTTTACATATCGATACCTCTTCGTGCCTCAAAAAGCACGTTAAGCTGTTGGTCCCGGCTGTCATTCGTAGAACATTGACAGTCGTTGATGGTAGTCAGAAGCCCAAGTCTGACAACCAGTCTTACCAAGGGGTATCGTGCTACCCAGTAACTGGGTTGTGGAGGGAAGATAGGCAGTCGCTCCATGTAAAATATTGGTATTCAGCTGCATCTGGTTAGACTGGAAGCCGACCCCAACATCATTGGGAAAAGGCTAGGAGGATTGATTGTAGGCACGGACGTCAGTCTTGTATGGATCACTATGGAAGCTTCTTGACGACACGGCGGCACTACTTATGGCACGGCGCGGCGGCACTATGGCACGGCGGCACTATGGCACGGCGCCTTCGCTCGCCTTATACCATAGAACCGTGTCATATACAAATAATAGGTCACACGATTTTTAGTTCTATGGCGCGGTTACCACGTACCATAAGGGCTATATTTCACCGGGACACCATGGCGGCGCAACCACGGTCACGCTGCCAGCAAAATATACACAGCTTTATGGTAGGTATCTCACCAGGCGTCCAAGCGGTTGCGCAACCAACCATACATTTTGTTGGTAGCGGCGACTGGTTGCGCCGCCATGGTGTCCCGGTGAAATATAGCCCTAAATAAACATAAACCATGCTGTATGCAAAGGACCGCAGTGTGTTAACTACTGAGCTAAAAATAAATGACTTACATTCATTGTCAATAAACACATTCGTTTCGGTAGGTACGTGATCCAATTAAATCAAATTAAACATTTAAATGAAACCTGTTTAACATAGTGCATCAGACTGACCTTTTAAATAGGTTCGGCACACTTTAAATGAATTTGAATGTTAAATGAATGGCGGTTGTTGTACCTATTACTGTTGATTTGTACGTCTGGCAGTGAGGACAATGCCCTATCCTACTGTATATTGCGTAGGTATGTACTTCCCAGAATTTGATCCTTATTAGGGACACTATCGAGTGGTGTAATAATAAAGTGTTTTTTTTAAATCAAAATCAACAGGTTAGATTCCTGGCTAGAAATATTGATTTTTCAAAAATCCAATGATGCAGTTTTAGTTTTCATCAAAATCGAGCCCGCGACTCCTTTGAGTACTTACTTTTCGCTATTCCTCATAGTTTCGGATTTGGCCATCCGCGCCCATTTGAAAAGTTCACCCTGTATACTGGTGTATGGTTTACTTACTTGTATGTAATCCCAACCTATTCTAAATTTGCCAAAGATGTAAACAACAACTGGCAATCGATTTTTTTTTTTATTTTTATATTTGGTTTTGTGATGTGGTTGTATCATATGTAGGTTTAGGGACGTGTGAACTGCGTAGGTGGGACGTACCTACTGTCACAATACTGTGAAATGTCAAGTACAAAATGATAACGTAAACAACTGGCAACTAAACTATAACAAACTAAAATAATAATTAGGTAGATACGGTTATTCAATTATCTACAGTAAACAGTAAAGCTATCTGTCATCAAGCTACTACAATCTGTCAAATTTCTTTAATAGATTTTCAACTTTATCGCTAAAGCATACGGTTCAAAATTGATTGGGAAAATTTGACAGTTTCGGGTAGCTTGATGTGCTGGCGTCTGTACCTACTTATAGTCAGTTCCAAAAGTAGGTATCTCAAGAAAGTATAAGCAAATGGATCAGAAAACGTACCTCCATGGATGTCCATTTGTAGTGTCACTTATAAATCGAATCAAAACCGACATTCTAATTTTAAATCACCTATATTTTCATTTGACAATTAGATAAGGTATTAACCTTATCTAATTGTCAAATGAAAATATTATTTATATTATTTATAACCTCAATTTTCGTCAATGATTTTTCAATTATAAGTAATGTTATTCAAACAATAGTATTGTTGGAAAATGTACTGAGATATTTATAAACCTTCTAAATTCAGATGGTTGTGTAACTGATTCCTTCTAGTAAGGGTCAGTTCACACCGAGACGCGACGCGACGCGCAGTTTTCAAGATAGAAATACAATTACAGACCTTATCTACTACACTAAAAGGTACACAATTCAGTGTCTACCTACTACGTCGAGTTACGAAGCGCGGCGCCGCCGCCGCGCGGCGTAGCTCACTGAATCGTGTACCTTTTTGTGTAGTAGATAAGGTCTGTAATTGTACTTCTATCTTGAAAACTGCGCGTCGCGTCGCGTCTCGGTGTGAACTGACCCTTAGTGTTTGCATAATAATTTAACCTGTGGGGGTAATTGCGCAACACATTAAGGGCTGATTTTTCCATCGCCAGATAACTTTATTCGAGGAATAAAATTGACGTTTGACAGTTTTTGTATGACATAACTGTCAAAATTTCAAAATTATGCCTAGAATAAAGTTATCAGATGATTGAAAAATCAGCCCTAAGACTAACAGTAGGAATGGCAATCATTTTGATAGTTCCTGCAGTTATAGATGTATATTATGAGCTAGGTGTCTATGGGTCAATTTATCTTTTTAATCTTTGTTTTTTTTTTCACCTTTTTTGATGTTTTTAATACCTGTATTGTGTCTTTTGTTGCACTGAATAAACGTTTTATCTGTCTATCTATTAAACTAAGGTATTTACTAGGTCTCCTGCGGACATCGACGCCGAAGGGGATCATGGTGTGGACGGAGTACTCCGACGAGCAGCTGCCACCTGGTGGAGGACAGGGTATTAAGGATAGGTAGGACAGGTGCTAGGAATTGGTTGGGTTCATAAGCCGTTGGTCCCGGCCGTCATTCGTGGATCTTTGACAGCCGTTACGGGTCGTCAGAAACTCGAAAGTCTGACAACTAGTCTTACCAAGAGCTTTTGTATTACCCAGCAACTGAGTTGTAGAGATCAGATAGGCAGTCGCTCCATGTAAAATACTGGTATTCAGCTGAATCCGGTTACCGCGCGGCTACGACTTTTGGCTTAGCGTCAAGCGGGTGTCTTAACTGCTAGCGTTGACGCTGCGAGCGGTTCGTCGTAGCATGGTTCATACATTTTTGTATAATTGTTTTTACCGCTCGCTGCCCCGCGCTAAGCTGCCGCTGATTGCGGCAAGGTCGTGGCCAGGCCGTTAGACGGGACAGACGGGAATAGTTGGTAGAAAGGCTAGGCAGATGATGACTGAAGACTGTACGTAAAAAAAAACATGGCATAGACAAGAATCACAAAACAATACGCACTGATCATTCTCGCAAAACCGAAGTCGCACAGTTTCACGACCCCCTCGCTGGTCAGCAGGATGTTCTCCGGCTTCACGTCTCTGTGGATGCAGTTGTGTCGGTGGCAGTACGCCACGCCCTGCAGCGTCTGCCAGATTATCTGCTTCGACAGGAGCTCTGGACAGCCCTGGAATAAGAGCACTCTTTAATGGCCAACGCCTCATAAAAATACCCAGGCCTAGGGGCCCGTGACTAAATGATAACAGTCACACAGGTCGATCGATCAGGTTAAGCTACGCTTACCGCGGTTGGTCTGTGGATGGGTGACCGTCTTTACATACCGAGACCCCTCCGTGGCTCGGAAAGCACGTTAAGCTGTTGGTCCCGGCTGTCATTCGTGGATCTTTGACAGTCGTTACGGGTAGTCAGAAGCCCGAAAGTCTGACAACCAGTCTTATCAAGGGGTATCGTATTACCCAATAACTGGGTTGTGAAGGTCAGATGGTCGCTCCATGTAAAATACTGGTACTCAGCTGCATCCGGTTAGACTGGAAGCCGACCCCAACATAGTTGGCTAAGCTAGGCAGATGATGATGTGTGCCTCATAAAACTATGAAGAGTAGTAGGGACATCGATGCAGAACCTGCACCCTAACTACGTAATACACTATCAATCTCAATCTGAATCATTTTGAAGGATATTGCTGATCCATTGCTTCATATGTCCGAAAAATGTGTCTGCTCAACAACGTAAATGACGCAATGAATGTTGTTGGACTGTCAAACTGAAACCTATTGCTACTGATAGTGTGTTACGCAACTACGCCGACCGTGGATTCAGTACATGATTTAGAACGCTGCGTTGACATTTTCAGTCGGTTAAAAAAAAAGTTCCAAACATTTTGACCGCGTAGGTATTACAGTTTTCTATGAAACAGTGACAACATACTATCCCCCCATTTAAAACAATATTTAGATTCTACAATAACGAATTATTAAAATTATGAACACTAACTTTACTATCTATTACAATAATATCAAAAAGTTCATGCCTGCAGCAACATGATTAGCAAATATTTATTACTAATTTATGACTCCGACTTCGTTCGCGTGAAATTTCACCCTCTTAGGGGTGGAATTTTGAAAAACCCTTTCTTAGTGGATACCTACTCTTTACAAAGAACACACCCTCCAAATTTCATGTCTCTAGGACCAGCGGCTTAGGCTGTGCGTTGATGTATCAGTCAGTCAGTCAGGACTTTGAATTTTATATATTTAGATCAAACACAATTTAGCACAGTTTATCTAAGCTATAAGAGCCAGAAAGGCTCTCGGAAACTGATAAATAAATCCCATTGGCACAGCCTTTGCATACAGCATGGGAACATACTAAAAACGCCCTTTACAAAAACCCTGATTTAAACTTGTAACTCCTGTGTCTCAACAACCAACGCTCGTAGCTCGTAGCGCATACGCCTACGCAGTTTGCTACGTGGGTGTGTTACGCGTAGCGCTTGCTACGAGGATGCGCTACGCTACGTGAACCTTGCGACTTGCGTGTCAAGACTTTTATTCTCGTCGAAACCATTTTAACCAACTTCAAAAAAGGGGGAGGTTTCTCAATTCGACCATATATACTTTTTTTTTTTTAGTTATAACATAACAGCCTAATAAACATAATAGCCTGTATCCTCCGAAGGCGTAGGCAGAAGTGTATAAAACTCAAATTTCTTTAAGTACCTACCAACGTAATAGGGGACGAGCCTTGTCTTTGGCGGGCATAATTCCAGGCTCCGGCGGGCTGTTATTGAGAAATTCCAGATGGGAAAACGGAAAACATATACAATGCGTAACATAATGAACGCAAGACCTCATACACCCCAATTAGAGTATTGAGTTAAAAGCATAATACAATGATCAAAACAATTTGTTTTTAAAGCTAACTATTTTTATTAAGTAAATTGTGTTGACCCTATCATTACTTTATGCATTCAAAATTGAGTCTTATTGCCTTGTCATAAGATTTAATTTTCTTTGGCTCAATCGGCGATCAGTATGGCAAAATACATAATTAAAAAAAAAAATACCTATCTTAAATGTTACCGAAATTGATTCAGTAATCAATTATGAACAAACTACTTTCAGGACTTGCGTTTATTCTGTTACACCTTGTATAAACTAATATAACATCAAAAAAAAAAATCGATAACACTCCAATAGCAGCCAAGTAGGTACTAGTGGATGCATTATAGAAGTACCTGCTTATAAAAAAAAAAACCGGCCAAGTGCGTGTCGGGCCACGTACAGTAGTGTAGGGTTCCGTAGTAGCCCGTTATGACAATATAGTACGATTCAGTTGTTCTTTATTCTGAATATAAGTAATGGTAAAGATATTAGGAGTTAATGGTTTTAATAACAAAAGTCGACTTGAACTATCATTTCTAAGACGTGCGGGGATGTCGATCACTCGAATATACTCAAATGAAAACGTAACCCGTTGGCACAGCACCATCTAGCGGCAGTATTGTGAAACTTATGATAATTTATTATGTTTTATGTTTTTTTTAGTCTTTTTATTTCATATTTTGTTTTTCAATGTAAGTCTTTACCCGTGATTTCCCATCCGCAAAAAAAAAAAAGTCTTTACCCGTTATAAACAAGCAACTACTTCATCTTAGTCACTTTAAAGGATTAATGCTAAGGATTTTGTATTGGTACAAAATTATCCAACACCCAAGTTCAACAACTATTACTGCTAAACTAATAAAGTTATCTTAACCGCTATAGTTTTTCTTTAAAGTTCATGAAATGCACTATCATCGACAATTAAAAATAATTTTAGCAACCCCAAAGTCATTTTAGAAGACCTATTCAACGATACCCCACACGATGGGGTAGGCGACGAAAAATATATTCACCCCCACTTCACATGTAGGGGGAGCTACCCTAAAAAAAATATTTTCAAAAATTTTATTTTACCACTTTGTAATTGATATACACTCCTATAAAATTACAGCTTTCTAGTACTAACGGTCTCTTAGGAAAAAATGGAACCCTATAAGGGTTCCGTTTTTTACACACCGCTGTCAAAATGTCTACAAACTGTTTCTGTGGCAACTGTCCAAGGTTCTAAACCGGAAATGGACTGAAAACGCTATTTTATCGGTAAAGAAAGACCAGTGACCCAAAAACAAAGCTTTTGACACTTTGGCACCATTTCGATTTTCGTGACACTGCTCCACTTTTTTCACACAAAACAATTTTTTTTTTTTTGTATTTGGTTGTACACAAACACACACCATTAAATTATATGAATAGGAGGAAGCTAAGCCATGCATTACCTTTGCCAAGCCTCTGAAGAAGTAGTACTTCATGTGTCTAATGCTCGGTTCCTATAAACAAAAACCGGTCAAGTGCGAGTCGAACTCGTAGTTTATCAAGGGTTTTTTTTAAAGTACCTAAAAATTTACGGTTTTTGGATTTTTTCAGTATGCGCACTGATTAAATTTTTTCCCAGTATTCGTGTACCTTAGATAATTAGTTATCATTTAATCGTGCTTTTGCGTTAAATTTGACCCTTCAACCTCAAATTCCCTTCAATGTTAAATCCATAATGTCCATGTGCTTGTACCCTTATCCTTAAACCAAAGATAAAAATACATCGAAGCTCGCGATAAAATCGATCGGAAAGCGCTTTACCAAAGTAGAATCGCGAATTGACTTTTTATTTGTTTTGCTTACAAAGATGTTGCTGATGATGCTTTGCCATTTTGTACCGAATGGGGTTTCAAATAGAGTCGTAGGTAATGGGAAGCCTTTAACTTACAGCTATAAACAATAATACCTGCCATCCATACAGCATTATTTAAGGTCTGGTGCTCGTACAAGTCTATAAGGCCGGCGGAACATGCGTAGTCCATACAAACGTAATACTAAAATTATTTGTAAATCAAACATATTCTTATTGTATTACAGAATATCTAGATTCCCAAATATATATATTGAATGGACACTGTTTTAAAGACGAGTTATGTGAAAAATAAGTTTTCTATAGACATTTTAAATTCCTCAATATCTTGTATTTATAATAGAGTCTTTTCAAAATCTATACTTATTACTTATAATATTATAAAGCTGCAGAGTTTGTTTGTTTGTTTGTTTGAACGCGCTAATCTCTGGAACTACTGATCCGATTTGAATGATTCTTTTAGTGTTGGGTAGTCCATTTATCGAGAAAGGCTATAGGCTATATTTTTTATCAAAATTAGGGATCCGTAATAAAATTGCTATTTTGTAACACAAGGTGTAAAATCGAAAACCTATTTTTGCGTGCGCTGCAAAAACTATTGACAATAGAACAAAATGATGTACGACGGGTTTGTAGAGCCCATTAAGACCTACAAAAAAGTCCGCGAGAACATATATCTAGCTATCATGGTTTAATCACAATAACCGATTTTGTGTTCAAAAATAATTATTAAATCGTCTGAAGAAAAAAAAACTACGTTAAATATGTATCGTAATATTAATCTTTATCGAAATTAAGCATTATGTTATCAAGAGTATTTATGAAGAAGTAAAATACTTTTTGTTTCATCTCAATCGGATATTTCGTTTAAAAGTTATCACGTGTGTAAGATGTTAAGAGTTGGTACCTATTAAGGAGTTATGGGCCATAGAGTTTTTTATCAACATAAAATCTATACTAATATACTAATAATAAAGCTGAAGAGTTTGTTTGTTTGAACGCGATAATCTGTGGAACTACCGGTCAGATTTGAAAAAATCTTTTTGCATTTGATAGCCCAATTCTTGAGGAAGGCTATAGGCTATTTAATATCATGCTATGACCCTTAGGAGCCGAGCAAAAAGAAAAAAGTCAGAATGAACGCTAAGCGAATACGAAGTGTTGCGACGGGGAGGGGGTACAAGAAATTTCACGCGGACGAAGTCGCGGGCAGAAGCTAGTAGGTATATATTTGGGAACAGAATAAAAATGTGAAAAGAAAAAACGATTGGATTACAGAATATCTAGATACTTATTCTGTAATCCAATCGGAATTAATACACACTACCTTAAGTATTCTTAAGGTAGTGTGTATTTATCATTCCGATTAATAATTCCGTAATACCAAAACAATTTGTAAATCAAACAAATATGTTTGATTTACAAATTGTTTTGGTATTACGGAATTATGAGCCACGCTTTTACATGCGTAGTTTTCCGGCCCCTTAAGAGGGTTTCGTGACTAAACAATATCATCAGCACTGGTCGTTCGATGGTTAAGCTACGCTTGCTGCGATCGGTTCGTAGATGGATGACCATCTATTACATATCGAGACCCCTTCGTGCCTCGTAAAGCACGTTACGCCGTTGGTCCCGGTTGTCATCTGTAGATCTTTGACTGTCGTTACGGGTAGTCATAAGCCCGAAAGTCTGACAACCAGTCTTGTGCAATACCCCTTGTATTATGTTACCCAGTAATGCTCTGTGGAGGTAAGATAGGCAGACGTTCCATGTAAAATACTGGTATCCAGCTGCATCCGGTTAGACTGGAAGCGGACGGGAAAAGGCATGCAGGTAAGTAATAAACAAAATTAACTGTTTCTGGTTCTAACAAGAAATACTTAAAAAATACGAGAATGCTTATGTCAGGTTACCTTTAACGTAGTAAAAATCTTAGCCAAAAGATTTGTCAGTAGAAAGAATATTATCTTATTTGTGCCGAATAAGGCAGAAAAGTGGCGGGATGAGTTGGACAAAACAAACGACCAGTGGTCCACATTAGCCTTGGATCTCAAGCACTGGAAGTCATGGGGATAGGTCTTTGCCCAACAGTGGGATCATACAGGATAACAGAAACAGTAAGGCAGACAAGTTGATGCAATCTGTGTGTTTCTTTTCTCAAAAGACCATTTCATACTCCAGTCTACATGATCTTGATCTGACTAAGATTTTAGCTGGAGTTTAAAAGAGACTGCATGTGGCCTCTGAGTCACATGTAGTGCAGTGCAGTTCCTTTAAACTCTATGCCTGTCTCTGTGTCTCTATGTCTGTGTGTCTCTCTCCATGTCTTTTTGCCTCTGTCTCTTTTCTCTCTGTTGTTTTATTTATAAATAAATCAACATAGACTATTGAAGGTTTAATTGATAATAATTCTGTAAATACATACTTGTTAGTTGTTACGGTCGCGAATCATATTTGGTCAACATAAAACCCGACATTGGATGCAAATAAAAACAAAAAAATTAAAAAAACGTAAGAATATTTGAATTTTGCGGGATACGCTGGTGCTTTGGCGCTTTTTATTTCAAGTTTTAACGGATTCTGTATGTAGAGGAATTATGAAATAATGTATCGGTTAATTACCTACATAGTCCGTAATTCATGTTTGAAATTAATTTTAATGACCAGGTTTCCATTACCTTGCCAACGACCGATTAAAGTAAAAATTACATTGTCACACAAACACGTGCATAATAAATCTATAATAACTTGAATAATAATAGGTACTTACTTAGTAAAACAAAACATAAGGTAGGTATAATTAACTGCACGGAAAAAAGCGAAAACCTTGGTCTTAGAAAATCACGTGTAAGTCTATTTTGTAATAGGTATGCTAATTAGTAGATATTTTATGCAATTATACACCTCACAGGTTTCAAGATGATGAACTATGACATCAATTAGAAATAATGCTGTTCAAGTCCATTTGAACATTTATAATATTAGTTATAATTTTATACTTGGTAAAACTTAGTAACCATAGCCAATGATTATGTTACATCTCTAATTTCATAAACTGGCAACATTATTTTGGTATCCTTTCTTTCACTTTGAAAAGGCACATTGTGCTCCTTTTAAAATATTGTATTAAAAAGATTTTATCTTACAATTTACCGCATTTCATTTCGAACATGCGTAGTGGTCCTTCGAGCCGGATATGAACCAGCGACCTATGATATAAAATTCAAAGTCCTGACTGACCGATATATCAACGTACAGCCTAAACCGCTGGTCCTAGAGACATGAAATTTGGAGAGTGTGTTCTTTGTGAAGAGTATATAGGTACCGAATAAGAAAGGGTTTTTCGAAATTCCACCCCTAAGAGGGTAAATGGGGGGAGAGTGAAATTTCACGCGGACGAAGTCGCGGGCAGAAGCTAGTTAGATATAATATTTGGTTAAATTGTATGCAGACTGGGAACGAGTAGTGGTGGCCCAGTGGTAACGGCCCCCGACTTACGAGGTGTAGGTCGTGGGTTCGAACCCAGCTAGGCGCTTTACTTTTTTGTAAATAATTTCATCATTTTGTTCCTTAATAATAAAAAAATCGCCAATTTAATGGTTATGTGCCTACATTTTTGTGAGAATAATAGTAGGTATTTAATTGTTGTTATTAATTTATGTTTTATGTTAGTACTTACTATATAAGTATTATTTTGATTTTTGTAATTGGTTTGTTAAGCTGCGTAAATCAATTAAATAAATAAATCACCACTGCGCTCAAAACGGTGAAGGAAAACATCGTGAGGAAACCAGCATGTCCCAGAATCATAAATTCGAAGACTTGTGACATCTACCAACCCGCACTGGGCCCACGTGGTAGATTACGGCATACTCCTACTCACAGAGAGTAGGCCTGTGTCCCAGCAGCTGAATACCAGTATTTTACATGGAGCGACTGCCTTTTTTTTTTTTTTTTTATCGCTGCGAAATGTCATTACGCAACTCCGCTCGTCGGGGGACGAGACGGAGTATGTGGGACTCCCTGCCAGGATGGCAGTATACTAAAACTCAGCGGTGTTCCCTCATCGCCTTGATGGGGAGGTCATGGGAATCCGGCTCAGCCTTTGCATCCACAACCCCCTCGGCGCATGCCCGCCTAGCTGGCGGGCCCCGCACGTCCCCCCGTCTGGGGGGCTACGGGAATAGCCGGGAACACCTGGCCATTCCCGTCCGGCACTGATGGAAGCCTGTGCAATACAGGCGAGGCTGCCCCCGCACCCGTCGCCTGCTGGCTTCCACCTGGGAGGAGTCGGAGATGACTGTCATACTGACGTCTTCTTCGACCCCTTCCTCCGCCTTCGGAGCGGCGCTGCGAGAGGGTCTTCCTCCCGCGCACGCTCCGCCGCCTCCTTCTGGGACATGACGTGTTCGCAGAAGGAGGCGACTGCCGCCCAGGACCCCTCATCCCCCAGCATGGCGTTGACCAAGCCGGGGAGCGAGAGGTCCGTTCCGATCGCCGCGGTGAGACTGCGGCGCGGCCCGGACCACGACGGGCACACCTCGAGGGTGTGCTGCGCCGTGTCCTCCGCCGCGCCACAGTCGTGACACGACGGCGATGGAGCGACTGCCTATCTGACCTCCACAACCCAGTTATTGGGGTCTTGGTATGTAAAGATGGTCAGCTATCCACAGACCAAACGCGGCAAGCGTAACTTAACCTGATCGACCAACCCGTGCGGCTGTTATTACTTAGCCACAATTAAGCCCCTCTACTGGGCTCATTATGAACAATAATTTAAAAACCACCAATCTCTTCAAAGTAAGAGTGAACAGGCTTCTTCTGGGTAAGCTCACTCCATCGTAGACTTTGTCTCTGTCACCTCTGACCTAGACTAGATTCAAGAGCAAACCCATTTAAAATTAAAAAAAAAAAAACGTTGGCTTACGCTCATTTCGCGCTACCGCATAAATATAAAGCTAGAATATACTCACAGCAGGATACTTTTCCAGCTCATGCAGCACCGTGTGGTCGCAGTATTCGAACACGAGGTGAAGCTTGCGCTTGCGGCGAAACACCTCGATCAGGTTTACTAGGTTCGGATGCTTTAAATTCTGGGGACAACAATATTTTATTATGAATAACTTAATATTAAGATTTTGATAATATAGGTACTTGGATAAAAATCAGTGCAGCAGGGTAATTTCGTAACACACTAACAGTAGGAATGACGTAATTGAGGGGCTTGTGGCTAAGATATAACAGCTGCATGGTTCGATCGATCAGGTTAAGTTACGCTTGCCGCGTTCGATCCGTGGATGGGTGACCATCTTTACATACCAAGACCCCTCCGTACCTCGGAAAGCACGTTAAGCCGTTGGTCCCGGCTGTCATTCGTGGATCACGTAAAACATGATTCGTTAAGTTGATTCAAATCTTGAAGACGGTCTGGAACAAGTGAATACAGATGATTGCAGCATCAGGGCTTAATTGTCTCTTCTCGGCCTCCACCTGCAGGGCTAAACAACATGGAGGAGCACGACAACGGTCACTCTCACGTTATGCCGAGATTTGTCTACAATTCTGACGTCAACCTAATGTCTAACACGCACTCCTAGCTCGGGAAGGCTCGAAAAATGCACTTTGACACTTCGGTCTCTCTTATTTTCTCGTGACATTAAGACGGATATAGCAAGTTCAAACACGTCTTTTCATCGGTTTTGTGTTGTAGTTTAGCATAATGACGAACAGTTTCGTTTTCACATTGTTTTAAGTTAGATCCTGTGTCTAATTCTGATAGTTACTTAAATGCAGCACCTGCCGCCTGCATTGTACAAGTTCCTCGACCTCTCACCTCTTTATAAAATGACTATAAATAAAGTTAACAAATGCTACCCACTATATAATTGCGTACTCAGTTACCGACAGAGGGAGCCACAGGATAAAAAACTTCGAATAAAACATTACAATTATCGTCACGCATACGTGGTTTCCGAAGGGGTAGGTACATGCAAAGGTCAACGTACTGATACTCACAGTTTTTCAACTACGTAAGTACTTACGTTATTCATATGATAGGGGGGCGAGTCCGTCGACCCAATCAATCAAGCTAATCTACAGGAGGTAGGTCTGTAATGTCACAATGTTGTTCTTACTACAATAGATTTTAATACTTTCTAGTAGTGTATTTTGTAGAGTTTCTAAAGGAATTTGTGCAAATTACCTAAATAGCGATCACTAGCCACCTGCTCCTGCGCAGCGGCCACAGAATGTAGAGCCAAATTCATTAAATTCGAAATCATGTTTCACTCCTGCTTTATAAAATATCGGATGGATATTTTGGACTGTGTATCTCATGAACCATAATAGGTAGACAGTTGACATTTTCACAGTGTATAAATTCTATTGCCGGTATAACAACAACAATAAAATTAAGTTAAAAATTAAACGGGGTTCCCATAGTAGTAGTATGTAGTGTTAAATATTGTATGTACTGTGGTAGGTACGGAATTCGTGTGCCAGTCCAAGTTGGCCTATTTTAATGATTTACGAACTTCTTTAATTCTCTACCACCTGTGTGCGTGTCAATTATTTTGATACGTAGAAATAATATGACTTAGTATTCTAATGACTTAATAGATACACTTCTAAGAACTGATTATGGCGAGCAACCCGATTTCCCATGTTTATTTTGATTACACTGATCGATAGTTTGTGGCCACTTTGATCGGAGCTCACGGCCTTGATAGGGTTGCAAACGATATAACTTAGAGCCTAAAGGTCGCGTCACGTCAACATTGCGTAGGAAAAAGGTATAATCACAGGCAGCATTTTTTTTTGTTGGATAGAAATATGTAGAGGCAATCAAAAAAGTGATATTAAGAAGGAAAGGCTCGCGTTTTGGCCATTATCTCAACCACTATTAACTTAGATTGATTTTCAATGATAATTGGTTTATATAACCATCACCCTAATTCTGTAACACATGATAAGTATACAGGAGCGTCGGATATAGTTGAAGTTTACTAAGAAACCGATGATGTTCTGGACTGAAATTTAATTTAATAAATGAGCTGTTTGTTTTCTATTAATAAAATTAAATTTTATTCGAGAACATCATCGGTTTCTTAGAAAACTTCAACTATATCCGACGCTCCTGTATACTTATCTCCTTTGTTGACTGTACCTACCTAACGCAAGGAATGTTGTTGATCTGTCAAAATGAAAGTCAATGCTACTGTCAGTGTGTTACGTAATTGCCTCACAGGTTTAATTATTTTGGGTGTACAAGGACGATCTTTTCGGTGTCAAGGGTTTATGGGACCTACTTTCATGCTTAAATCCTTGTGGTCATTTTCAGAAGTTCATCATTTGACATTCACAGTTTTTTTTATCTGCTTATTTTATTAATTTAGATTAACATCGCTTGGACACAAAGTGTGTAATTATTTCCGTAAAGCTCTGATTGTCACGTATTACGTAGATTAGATCGAAAATGACGCTCGATGGGCGTGAAAGTACCTAAATAAAATGATAAGCTAATGGATTTACTACGACCACATAGTAAAATACGAGTAGGTCTAGCTATGGCTGCATGACTCGACACACGCATTGCCTGGCTATACCAGCGACCGAAGACAGAAACAGTTTAAAGGTTTGTCTTTGGCAAATTGTTTGAAATCAAACCAGGGACTCGGGATGCTAAATAGTTGCACCGGCAATCAGTGGACCAGCAAGACAGCCGGTCTGTTCGTCATACCCAAATCAAATGCACAAAAATCGCGGCCTTAACCGCATTTAGTGTGTTACAACTCCAATAGAAAAAGAAGCTCACTTTCAGCATCCGTATCTCCCGGAGCGCGATCTTGCGTATGAGCGGGTCGTCTTCGTTCTCGACGAACTTCTTGACGGCGACGATCTCGCCGCTGTCTCTGTTGCGGCACTTGTACACGAGCCCGTACGAGCCCTCGCCCAGCTTGGCTAGCTTCTCGTACCGCTCCATCGCGCGGCTGCTCGCGCGTGACCTGGACAACGAAAGAAAGAATTAACATGGTTAGAAGTTAGGACACACTAGAACGAAAGAAAAAAAGTTAAGGTGGCACAGTACTGACTTTATAGCGGTTGTAACCGTTTGTATCGCATTTATGCGACACATATTTCCGTGCCCCTATCGCTCGTGTCGTATTTCTGCGACAGAGAACATGCATGATTTTTTCATTTTATTCAGCGATTGCTCGTCCTTATTTATTGTAGGTATTATTTTGTAGCAGCGAATTGATATTTATTCGATAGTCACTTGTTTTTTCCGTCATTGCGATTTTTTTGTGGGTACTGAACCAAACCTGGTTTATTAAGGTCTGATTACAACTATTTTTACGGAAACAAGTTTTAACCGGTTGAATGTCGTAATTACAGAAACAATTAAAAAGCCATTGTGTCTCGCGTGGATCTACGTTCCGACATACTACGGGTTAAATGTTATAACTTAACTTGAAATACCCCTGTACCGTTGCATGCACACATAAGCACAATGTTTTGCGTGCGCTACCGTAAACAGCGATTTTTCAAAACAAAAGTCGTATCCGAAAACAAAAAATTGTACAATGTTATTTAGATGTACAGAATGCCTAGATGGCGGCTTTGTGTTGGGTCTATTCTATTACACCCTGTATTTGCACAGTATACTGTAGTACTCATTGTTTCTGAGAGTGTTGGGGGAAAAGGCTTTGTTTCTTCGGATCGAGCATCTACGGGGTAGCACACTAGCACAGGACTACGATTGAACCTCTACGGCGTAGAACAGTTAAATCAGTCGAGCTTCTACGGCGTAGCACACGACAAGGGTCGTGCCTCTACGGCGTAGCATAGGACATCTTCGCATCATCTACGGCGTAGAGGCTCCTTATGGTACTGTGCGGCAACAATTTGCGTTCCACTATGCTCCATATAATATCAAACCCACCGCTAAATACGTTGAGGAAAATGCGTAATAACCCACAGTCTTCCCAAAGTTCATCACACTTTTCACATTATAAAAATTACATACATACTAAGATATTTGACATAGTATCGTCATCGTCACCGTTCCCATATCAAGAGTCCCACATACCGCAGTGTCTCAAGGCGAAAGTCTTTGACCAGTGCGTGTTGCCAGTGATGACATATGGCACTGAAACGTGGCTCACAATGGGCCTTATTAGAAGACTAAAACTCACCCAAAGGGCAATGGAGAGGGCTATGCTTGGAGTTTCCCAGCGTGATCGAATCAGGAATGAGGAGATCCGCAGGAGAACCAAAGATAGCCCGAAGAATTGCCAAATTTAAGTGGCAATGGGCAGGGCACATTGCTCGCAGAACAGGTGCCAGATGGGGCCGAAAGGTTCTGGAGTGACGACCGCGTTCCGGAAAACGTAGCGTCGGAAGGCCTCTCTCAAGGTGGACCGACGACCTTGTGAAGGCCGCAGGAACCCGTTGGATGCGAGAAGCACAAAACCGGTCGAAGTGGAGGTGCTTGAGGGAGGCCTATGTCCTGCAGTGGACGTCTTTCGGCTGAAATGATGATGATGATGGTGCCCAAGCAGAAATATTTATACTTAGCACTAAGCATTCTCCAGATGCTTGCCAAGAGGTTACTTAACCTTTTGAACGCCAGAGCATAAACGCACGCACGTGCCCTCCACGCCAAACCACAATTTTAAATATTTAAGGTATACATTTAAAAACACATAAAAGTAATGATTTAATTGTTTATTTCGTGATAAAGTGCACCGCATTTTTTGTCACATATTTATGTCGCTCGTAATAGGATAGGCGACACACGACTGGCGTACAGGGCACGCGCTTGCTTGTCACGTATATGTGACAATGGCGTTCAAAGGGTTAAGGGGCACGAGATAACCTTGCAAGTACCAATGTGACCTATTCGATGTCATAACGTAGGTATGTTTTATCTATACTAATAATAAAGCTGAAGAGTTTCTTTGAACGATCTCTGGAACTATCAGTCGGATTTGAAAAAATATTTTTTGCATATGATAGCCTATTTTTTACCGACTTCAAAAAAAGGAGGTTATCAATTCGATACGTATGTATGTAATATTATTGGAATTGCATTATATTCACATATGATGATCTATTAGGGCTTCCAAACAAATATACAAAATTTCATAGACGTATGTATGTATGTATGTATGTATGTATGTATGTATGTATGTTTGTCCACGCATATCTCCGGAACTATTAATCGGATCGTGACCATTTTTTTTTTATTGGCTTACATTTTCTTCAACTTAGGGAACAGTGCAAGTTTCATCAAGATCGATTCAGTAATTTTCAAGATATGGACTAATACGTGTAAGTGTGACGGCCTGGCTTATTGATAAGAGCTACGGGTGTAGTGTCAAAGGGAAAACATCTCAAAACCTTGGTCAAATACTAGTGCAAAAACTAAAAATTACGAAATAAAAAGTAATTTAAAAAAATTAAACCGACTTCAAAAAGAAATTAACTCAAAATTATGAAATAACTTTAATTTCGGAAGTCGGTGGCATAAAACTAAAATACAGATCCCAAGACACCGACTTCCGAAATTAAAGTTATTTCATAATTTTGAGTTAATTTCTTTTTGAAGTCGGTTTAATTTTTTTAAATTACTTTTTTTTATTTAATTAGAGTGTCGGTCGTCAGTGTTATATGGATCGCTACGGTGCTTGTTGACAGACGGTTTTTGCTACGGCGCGGTTTATACACCGTACCGTAAACACACACCTTGCTACGGTTGGACACATAGAAATGTAATACACTACACTTACTAATACCTACTTATTATTTATTTTATTTATTATTTTAGCCTATTTGATTCACTGCAGGGGAAAGGCATCCCTTTCTCCTTTCCACTCCAGTCTATAGGCAATAAGGTCGTCTCGCCATCTTCTCCTGGGTGTGCCTCGATGTCGCCGGACGTTTTCTGGGACACACATGGTGGTAGATTTGGCTCATGACTCGTTCGACATGCGGCAAACGTGTCCGGCCCAATTCCACTGAATCTTGGCTATTTTTTTTGGTGGACGTCGGTGATTTGTGTTTTGGAGCGCAGCACTGTGTTTCTAACACGATACCTACTTATGTATAATGCATAATCAGCCTATAACGTTCCCACTGCTGGGACATAGGCCTCCTCTCGGTGAGAGGGAGTGGGCCGTAATCCACCACGAGGGCCAAGTACGGGTTGGTAAATGTCCATGTACATGCCCTCGATAGGACATCTAGGACACAGTTTTTGGTGAAGGAAAACATCGTGAGGAAACCGGTATGTCCTAGAACCCGTTCTATAGATGTAAATATTTAAAGTATGTTACCTAAAACCGATCACCTCCGGCGACACAATAGCTCTGTTTATCTCCCCTCTCATCTCGACACTGTGATTTTAATTCATTATAAGAAAAGTAGACTGCATAATTTGATTCTGCTCTCGAACATCAGTTGCAGAAAGCAGTTTATAAAAGTAGGTATCTTACTTCGGGTTATTTTAACCTAATCTAACATGTCCAGAGGTATCATGGAGAGTTGTGACGTTTTGTTTGACGTTAGTCTGTTCTTGTTGAACCAAAAAGAAGATGGCTAAGGTGTCTTGGATCTTCTTTCTGATATTCAATGCCAATACAACAAAAAAACTACACGACGACGTATGTTTTGTAGTTCGGGAGTCGAAATAAATAGGAAATTGAAAGTAAACAAAATGTCTGTTAACAACAAATCGTAGGACACCCTTTTCAAATTCTGTGCATAGTAATAAATTAATTACAAAAATAGGTAAATAAATGGATTTGAAGTAGTCTCTCTCTTGCCGAATTCTACTTACCTATCAGCTATCTAACTATCATGTACTGTCCCACTGCGGGCAAATGTCTCCCTCTCCCTTTTGCACACAATCTTGCCAAAATAATTAAAAAAAATGTTTTCCTAAGTATCCGGAAAAAATGGTTGCCTGTAAAGTCGGTTTTACGGGCGAAGATTTTACGTGACAACGTCTTTTTCTCGGTAGAATATTTATTGATATGAATATAATTAAATTGCACAATAGGAACAAGGAATTGAATGATAGTTGAGTGGGAGAGAGACGCAAGGCATTCGGCGGGCCTCTCTCTCGTTCGGTGACTCATCGTAACGTTACCGAGCGTTACACTTTTTCATAAGTGACTCCCAGCCGCAACCTAATTTAAGACGTTGTCACGTCAAAAATATTTTTGGGATTTAACTTGCAGACAAATCTTGGTTATAAATACAATATAACCACCATGCATGGCATAACGTTACTTAATTTATTTCAATAAAACGTCGTTTATATGTCTACGTATTAAATATTTAATCAATTATATCATACGCTCGATAAGTCCACGGCTATCGGACACGTTTCAATCAATATAATTGCACGTATATTACCTACCTGTTAATTGTTTGTAATTTCTTTATTATCTTATCATTGTGTGCGGGTTTTAATATTATTACTGTCACGTTTATGTTCACAATAACAATAATGTTTTCCTTCCTATATTGGGCTTTTTGGAGTACCATTAAGTTGAACCCCTACGTTCAGCGCTGCCCCAAAAAGCCTACCGTATGACAAATTATGACATATATTTCTCATGGTATGTAGTAACAGACGGCTCAGAATATGTTCTTGAAATCAAGAGAACACAATAAAAAGATTTTCGTATCTCCGATCTTGTTAAAGATAAAATATAGAATAGACCGTAAATACTTTCTAATACATTTTTAATTATTTTTTGACGTGACAACGTCTTAAATTAGGTTGCGGCTGGGAGTCACTTATGAAAAAGTGTAACGCTCGGTAACGTTACGATGAGTCACCGAACGAGAGAGAGGCCCGCCGAATGCCTTGCGTCTCTCTCCCACTCAACTATTCTACCGAGAAAAAGACGTTGTCACGTAAAATCTTCGCCCGTAAAACCGACTTTACAGGCAACCATTTTTTTCTTACTATAGACCGTATAATTAAATATTTAGGGATGATTTTTCAATTGACAGTCTATATTTTTTATTCGTAGAATAAAATTGACGTCTGACAGATTTTGTATGGAAGAACTGTCAAAAATTCAAAATTATTTATTCGTCGGATAAAATTATCTGGCGTTGGAAAAATCTGCCCTTAGACAAATAGGTGATTGTTTATTACCCAGGTAATACACAAGTAGGTACACAAGTTACACACACACACACAAGTAAAACACAAATAAACACACACAAGTTAAACACAAATTGAGATGTCATAACCCCAAGGGCTTTAAACAAATAAAGAGTAGTCTGCATTGTACGAGTATTTCTCCTTTCGTGTTGGCACAAACTACACGAGAACAGCCCTGGCATGAAATGAGACGGAAAAAAGATTATATAGTCAGAAACCAAGGATAGTTGGTTGACTGTCCAGCAATCTAATTGCGCAACACTTTCTATCACAATCCGAAGGATTTTGAAGAAAATTCATGTTTCATTGCTCTGTGCTCCGTATGTTTGAAAAATCCGTGGCTAAATAATAACAGCCGCACAGGTCGTTCGATCAGGTTAAGCTACGCTTGCCGCGGTTGGTTTGTGGATGGGTGACCATATTTACATACCGTGACCCCTCCGTGCTTCGGAAAGCACGTTAAGCCGTTGGTCCCGGCTGTCATTAGTGGATCTATGACAGTCGTTACAGTCAGAAGCCCGAAAGTCTGACAACCAGTCTTACCAAGGGGTATAATCGTATTACCCAGTAACTGGGTTGTGGAGGTCAGATAGGCAGTCGCTCCATGTAAAATACTGGTATTCAGCTGCATCCGATTAGACTGGAAGCCGACCCCAACATAGTTGGGAAAAGGCTAGGCAGATGATGATGAATGTTCAAAATGAATGGCATTGGCATTTTTCGTGCGTTACGAACGGGCAGGTGCCAGAAGACGTCATGGCCATTCAATAGGTAGGTAGTTACTTTCATAAACTTTCTAGTTTCTGCTTTATCCATATTCTGTGTCAAGGCAGACCTCATTGTCTAAGTTAGGGGATGTTTTCAAGTTCAAGTTCGCTACTAATTTACACAAACAAGGGTAAACATTAACTTTGTCACCCCTGTTTCTGTTTTGTGTCAGTTTTAGGATAAACCGTGCGTTTTAGGGTTCCGTACCGAAAGGGTGCCAATGGAACCCTATTGTTAAGCCTCCGCTGTCCATCCGTCGGCGTCGGTCGTTCGAATTTATAATATTAGTAAGGATTTATTTGGAAGATTATACCTATTACATAGTTCATGCCTATTACAAACATAACGGATAATGTTAGCATATAGTAACACGGCTTCTTGTTCATCTGTCATCTCTTGGTAAGACTAGTTGTCCGACTTACAGGCTTCTGACGACCCATAACGAATGTCAAAGATAACATTCGTGCCACGAATGACAGCCAGGACCAGCGCCTTAACGTGCTTTCCGAGACACTGAGGGGTATCGGTATGTGAAGATGGTTGACCATCCATGGATCTACCGCGGCAAGCGTAGCATAACCTGATCGATCGACCCGTGTGCTTGTTATTACTTAGCCACCAGCCCCTTAGCCACTAGCCCCGTAGCCACGAGCATTATAGCACTGAACATGCAAAAAACAAAGGTTATTTTTCTGTGAATATGCCATTCTGGTAATCCTGCACGAAGTATACCATGGTACAGACGGCAACACATCAAGCTACTCGAAACTGTCAAATTTTGCCAATCAACTTTGAACTTTATGCTTTAGCGATAAAGTTGAAAATCTATTAAAGAAATTTGACATATTGTAGTAACTTGATGTGCTGGTGTCTGTACTATGCTGCAGTTTAACACAAGAGGGCGGAGAATTTTATCGAAGATAAGATTATGCGTTAAAATTTCATATATTTATCGCGTGACGTATGCCGTGACGTGCAGTGATTAAATTTTCTATGTTTTTTGTATGTTTTTTATGTATTTCTTAATATGATCTACTTATTTGGATTGAAAAAGAGAAAAATAATAAAAAAAGAAAATTGAGAAATAATCAATAAGTAATAGGTAATAATAAAAAGTTATACTTAAATAATATTATAAGGAAATAGACCCAAATTAATAGTTTAATTAATTAATAAAAGGCATTAAGTAAAGGCCTTTGGCATTAAGTCCGCCTCTGTACATTATGTGCTTGAAGTATTAATTAAATAAATACTATGAATTATTTATGTATTGATTAGAAAAAGGATAAGCTGCGTAAAAGAACATGAAAACACTAAACTCTGTGCCTGCGCAAAACTCACACTCGTATTTTCACATCACAGATTTAATTAATTATTTCGTACCACTAGTTGTTTACCTTCTAGGTAGCAGCGGCAGGTTGTTGCCGAATAACCACAAACGTTTATCACCGAACCATTTCTCCATACAGGACGCCACGTTGTTCCACAGTTTGATTCGCGAACAATCCCACACAATAGAATCCCTCATTCGCGTATCCGAACGTGAAAACTCGCGCTCATATCCCGCCAAAAATTATGTCAAAATTGGCGCCCGTCTCGTAAATGACAGTAATGGCGATTTTATTTTTTTAATTTGTGCACGAGTTGTCGTCACGAATGCTGCCAAGCTTTTAGTTGTGGTTGTCGAGAATATCGATCGCTGGTTTGTTTACAGTTTCTATCGGCCTGTGTACATGACAACCGCGGTGGAAGGGCGGAATGTAGGCTAGAGGACCGAGTCCTTTTTTATTATTTCTTTGTATTCATGTATTGTTCTAAAAAATTTAAATGGATTGTTTCTATAAAATTATCGTCACAATCGTAACGTAGAATTTTTTAATCTTTAAAAATACTAAGCTTAAATCGAATTGCTAATGAAGTGAGTGAAGAAGGAGAGCGAGCCATAGCTAAAAACAATACTTACTTAGTAATCGCACCTAACGGTTTGGAAAATAAAAGTCCTATGTTCATTTGTGTCCGATTTTTTTCTTGTACCAACCTACTCATCATCTTTTCAATTTCTTTTCTAATTTATATTATGTGCAGAGTAGGTACCTAAATTAGAACAATATGCACGGCCTGTAGCCTGTGAGGTGCCCAAGGAGTGACAGAAATATAATGAAGAATCTTATATCGTATCTTCATAAGATATACTTACATAATTTAACTTTCGAGAAATTCCACATCATTAATCCATATTGGTCTATTTTAAATCATCACTTTCCGTTACAAATAATAGAAAGATAAACTCCCAAGCAAACAAAAAAAAAAAATAATAATAATAATTTATTTCCAGTTTCAAGCAAGATAAACTAACAGAAGCATAAACTAACAGAAATTCGACAAGACATCTGAGTCTGAACTAGATAAATAAATATCTGTATCTCAGACAACAGCGCTCTTCCCTAAAAATATACATTTAAAAGCTTACAAGTTCAATTTTCTATAATTATGTACATAGTATTTCCTTATTTTTAGATCAAGTAGCAAATAAAATAAAAAATACAAATAAAGTAAAATGAAATAAAGTGGAGTGGGAAGGATGCCTGTCTCCTAGACTACACGTTCATAAAGATCTCATGCATGATGGTGGTCCCCATCGCTCGTTCCCATCGCTCATACAATATGTCATGTGGGGTCCCGACATCAGTGAACCTAATATATGTCGCAGGCGTTTTAGACATAAACAATTTATTTGGAACTGGCAGCGCCCCGCGGTTTCACCCGCGTAAGTTTCAATCCCGTGGGAATATCGGGATAAAAACTATCATATGTCCTTTCCCGGGGACTCAAACTATCTTTAAAGGTAGGTACCGACCAAAAATTTGTTCAACGGTTTACGCATGATTGACTAACAATCATCCAAACATCTTCACAAACTTTCACATTATAATATTAGTATCTAGGTTAAGATATAGTAGGATTAATTGGCAATTTAAAAAATCGCCTTAGGTATCCATCCATACTAAATTCGAAAGTAACTCTGTATGGTATTTTTGTGAAATGAAATGAAATGATTTGAAATGATTTTTTATTTTGTAAGTAGGTTTGTACAAACACTTTTACACGTCAATCATGTTTTTTTAAAACTAGATGAAGTCGGCGTTTCCTATCTGACTACTCTGAGAAGAAAGGCCGAAACAAACTCAGAGGTCACAGTCTCTTTTAAAGTCCAGACATAATCTTGGTCAGGTTATATGAAGACCATGTAGATCGATGTCTGAGGTGGTCTTTTGAGGAAAGAACCACACAGATTGAGAGGACCTGTCCAGTCAGTGCACGCATTTGTCAAAAATCGTGCAGCTCAACTCAAGACTTAAGGAGCTCAACGATTCGACGAACAATACCAAAGAAAGGACATTTGGGTAGGCCACATAAATAACTCAAACTGCCAGACCATGAAAAAACGTCGTTGTGTAGCTAAACGTCTAAACCACTAACCGGTTTTCGACAAAATTTGACAAGGAGATAGATGGCATCTTGAGGAAGGGCATAAGGCTTCTTTTTATCCCGGGAGCACGTTCCCGTGGGATAATTTCCGACAAAGACGCGGGCGAAGCCGCGGACAGAAGTTAGTTGAAAATAATTCTAGACTGCTTTGTTTACCTACACTATTTTAGCCTACACAAAAGCCCTACACACGGATATATGGCCCTACAGAAGTACTTACGTACTACTTATTCATTATACAGGGTTAGGTATTGGGAAAACACCAACAACCTCATAAGAGGTCAAGGAAAAAAAATCAGCTGCTCCCTACATTTTGTTCGTTTAGCTCGTCAAAATGTAGGGAACAGCTGATTTTTTTTTTCGCGATTTCAGGTTTGTTATAATTACCTATGTGTGATAGGTATAGTAAAAGTTGTTCATAATGATGAGTACAATGACCTCTTAAGAGGTTGTTGGTGTTTTTCCAATAACCCTGTACAGAAGAACAAGGCAATCAGAGAGCAGTGGCGGCCCAGTGGGTTCGAACTCAGGCTTACTTTGTGTAAATAATTTCATCACCACCGCTCTCAAAACGGTGAAGAAAAACTTTCCGGCATCACTTAAAACCAAAAATTCGAAGACGTGTTATATCTACCAACACGCACTGGGCCCTCGTGGTGGATTACTTGCCCACTCCACCTACTACAAGTCCTAATCAGAGAGCGCTTCGGCGACTATAAAACGACCGAGCCTTATAAAATAACGGGAAATTCCTACCTACTGCCGGTCGATTCTCTAAAAATCTCACCGTGACAACTTAGGTGAAGTGAGTTTCACTGTAAGATTTTTACAGAATAGCACCGCTGTACTTATCGTATGAAAACGTATGAACTTAATAAAAGTTTTAAGGATGACAACCAACGTAATACGGCCCTTGCTCAATTAGAATGCCCCCCACTGTAATAAGTTTAGTATAATTTGAATATTTTCCCGTAATTTAAAACATTTGTACACGCGAAGTTTTTCATAGCCAGCGGCCTGGGTTTGACTCAATCCAGAAATTATGAGTTTACGACTTCCAGTGTAAAAAATAATGTTTCTAATTCGATTTTATGGTACATAAAAGGCATTTTTTAAACCAAAACGCCGTTCAATTTATATACATTATGGGTATTTTTACCACTTCCTTCCTTTTGTTAATGGTTTAATATTTTTTTATGTGAATGCATTTCGTTTATTAGATCTATAATCTATAATTTCCAATAACGCGATGCTTTGTTTTTGGCGGGGAACGCCAGTCTTATCCGTAGCTTAGTTACTTGAAATGTAGGCAGGTATCATATCATACCTAACTAAGGGTCCAATCCAAATGACCACTGCAATGGTTAAGGCCTTAAAGACTAATATTATCATTTATTCACAAAGACAATACTAATAACAAAAAGCCTTAATCTGGGGGCACGGTATTGCTTCCGCCAAGACGAGCCAAGCGAAGCGTAGGTAAGCTAGGCCTTTTCTCGAAGCGCTTCGTCGTTTTTTTGAACCCTCATAACTTGGGTTTGGAATATTCCAGATAAACAAAATTTTTGGGATATGATGTCAATAGTGGACTTATCAAACATATAAAGTTTCAATTGCATAGCTCTTTACTTACTTACTTACTTGCATAGCTCTTTACTTTAGATTTTATTGATATCTAAATAACCCTGATTTCGTCACTGACTCACTCACTGATGATCATCAAAACTCTCAGGGTACTTCCTGAAGTCCTAGACAGCTGAAGGATGTAAGCTAGTACGGTATGTAGGTAAGCTAGTACACAAACAACAAAAAAAATCTAAAACTGGGAAGGAAAAGTATTGTCATACTTATGGAACTTACAAGAAGAAGTGAAATCCGACCAAAAACATTTTCATGTAAAATGTTGCCAAGACGAGACCCTCGTTTTAGGGCGTGTGGCTCGCACTGTTAACAGATCTCATGTGGAGCCAAGCTTCTAACTCTACATGCGTTAACTCTACAAGCCCTAACTTCATAAACTCTACACCTTAGTAAAAAACTTTTTAACAAAAAAAAAAAACCGACTTCCAAAAAAACACTACAAAGTGAAAAATAACTTTTATTTCGGAAGTCGGTGTCTTTGGATCTGTATTTTAGTTTTTTGCCACCGACTTCCGAAATAAAAGTTATTTTTCACTTTGTAGTGTTTTTTTGGAAGTCGGTTTTTTTTTTTTGTTAAAAAGTTTTTATTTCTCGCTTTTTAGTGTGTCTGTTTATAATGTATCTAAGTTACAAAAGCCTAATGCCAACTTGCTCATCGCCTTTTACAAAATATTGCTTTTCCCGATGCAGGGACGTTAATTGTTGAAGAGTTCTCCTGGTATTCCACCATCAGCTCCATTTCACCATTCGCATTGTGACGAGCATAACTTGCTTAGCAACCATATTAAAGTAAGTAATCGAATCGCAAACCGGGAAATACTTATTATTGAGTAGTTCCGGTGGCCATCTGTGGTCTTCATCATCGGTTCCACTTCACCAAATGATGCTTTCCGAGAGCAAATGCACGAGTTACTATAAAAAATACCCAAATCGCTATAGGTGTGCCCATAATACTTGAAGAGTTCCTTCGATTTCTCCAAGATCCCATCATCAGATCCTGACCTAATGACAATGGGACCACCTGGAAAGTATACTCTTTCAAACAAAAAAATAATTTTTGAAATCGGTCTAGCCGTCTCCGAGTAATCGGGGAACATACATAAAAAAAAAAATAAAAAAAAAATAAAAAAAAAAAAAAGGTTCCGACGAATTGAGAACCTCCTCCTTTTTGAAGTCGGTTAAAAATATGTGGCTTGGCCGTTTCACTACCATCACATCATGGGCGTAATTTTTACGTAATTAATTCTGTTATACATTTGTTCTTGTAGTAATGAAATTCATGGCCCAATAGCTCCTCCAGGCATTTTCGGTGCGTCTTATAGGTATTTTACCTTCTTAATTATCAGTTACAATGTTGCAATTTTAGGATACTCTGCCCATCTTCTAAATCTAGACAATACCAACCATCCCCTACCTTATTCAATGGCACAAACTCTGCCTATCCCTTTGGGAAATACAAACATGAATGCAAGACGCCGACTACGTACCTAGTCTATTCAAACTTGTTTCAAATTAATATTATTTCAAGATAATTAAGTTGATTTCAGAGGTGACTGACACTAATGAAAAAGTTATAAAAATATTTGAAGTTGTAGCGTGAACTGAACTTTATAATGTAGGATTTAAAGTTATTTTTCCATAAACGGCAAATAAATCGCGAATGCAGATTATCTTTTTTTCTCTCTTCTTCTTCAGCCTTTCGCCACCCAATGCTGAGTGTAGGCATCCTGCAATGCACGCCAATCTTCTCTGTCTCTAGCCTTCCTAAGCCAGAGTCGTCCAGCAATCGTCGTCGGTCGTCGGTCCACCTCATTGGCTGTCTTCCCACACTTCTACTACCAGGTCTCGGTCTCCAGTCCAGCACTGTTCTACCCCATCTGCCATCTGTTCTACGCCCTCTATGACCCGCCCATTTCCATTTTCTTCGCGCGATCACCGCGGGTATGTCGGTAAGTTTCGTTGTTCTTCGGATTTCCGACTTCTTCCGACTTATTCCGAACCCAAATACATAAAAATGAGGAGCTTTCACTACCAATGAAATAATAGGTAGGTACTTAATCTTCATCAATAGAATAGTTCACACTATGCTATTATTAAGTGCAAGCTACCTACATCATTTACTGCCCCTCTCCCTACATTTATGATGTAGTATTTACACTGCCACTTGAAGCAGAGGGTTCTCGTGTATTCAGCATAATCATGCAATTTACATAATATAGTGTCGTGGAACAGAGACCCGAGGAGTGACGGGGAGGGGCCCGTGGCTAAATAATAACAGCCGCACAGGTCGATCGATCAGGTTAAGCTACGCTTGCCGCGGTTGGTCTGTAGATGGGTGACCATCTTTACATACCATGATCCCTCCGTGCCTCGGAAAGCACATTAAGCCGTTGATCCCGGCTGTCATTCCTGGATCTTTGACAGTCGTTATGGGTAGTCAGAAGCCCGAAAGTCTGACAACCGGTCTTACCAAGGGGTATCGTATTACTCAGTAACTGGGTTGTGGAGGTCAGACAGGCAGTCGCTCCATGTATAAAATACTGGTATTCAGACTGGAAGCCGACCCCAACCTAGTTGGGAAAAGGCTAGAGGCAGATGATGAGTGTCGTGGAACAGAGGTATTTCGAGTACCTACAATTTGCACTAGAGAATTCGTAAGTTGACTTTAAGAACTGTTTTGCAGATAGGCAAAATGGAGCCAACTATTAATTAAAGTGAGCATGATCACTGAAAAGTGAAAGTGTCAGAGACTGATTGCCTTCCTCAAGAATGCATCAATGAAAGATAGACATACATGATTTTTTCTTTACGTAGGTATAAGGTACTTACCTAAATACAAATGAATAAATCCCTTAAGAACCGGTTGAATGTGTACCGTTTTTTTTTACTTAAGTCTATGCTGTCCCACTGCAGGGCAAAGGTCTTGCCCAAGTCCTTCCAGGATCACTTTTCCCGCACCACCTCAAGCCAGCCCTCACGGTCCAGGTCTTCTTCTACCTCTTTCCGGGCCTGCTTCGGCGGCGACGTCCAACTTCAGGTAGGTACCCAAATGCATGCGGCTGATGTGGCCCACCCAATCCCATTTGAGCCTGGCAGCCTAATTTTTTAGTTCCTAATAAACTGTAAAACCATAAATGGTTTCTTTATTCTATGGTTACATTTCATCACTACCTACCTACCTGTTCTCAAAACGGTGAAGGAAAATATCGTGAGACAACAGGCATGGCCTAGCTAGAACCATAATTTTCGAAGACATTTGACATCTCTCCACCCGCACTGGGCCCGCGTGGTGGATGGCCTACTCAACAGAACCGGTCGAAGTAGCGGTGCAATTATGGGTGGCTCGGTTGAAATGATGATGAGGTCCCATTAGGTGGCGAGCCTACCGCTATCAATCGGAGTACAAATCCAGACTCCAGGCTGCTGCTGAGCAATTCGTAATAAAAAACTTAAAAGCAACTTAAAAGCATATTGCCTGACTTGGGGTTCGAACCCGTACGCCAAGCAGCAATTCGCGTTATTTTACTAATTAAGTAAGCCATATTGAGTAAGCTTTAGAATTAATTTATTCATAGTACCTTTATCAGAATCTAACTGGTCCTACTTCCCTCATTTTTATTAAACCAGTAAAATATTGTAAAAAAAAATAAAATGCTAAGAATACTAAAATTGTAAACTGAAACGTGCGTGAAGAAACGTTTCGAACGTTTCAGTCGTAGAAAGAGCCAGCTGTTTTGTCTATCTCGTTCAGACATACGGGCAGCACCCGGCTATAACATATTTGCTATCTCATTCATTCGTTCAATTGTCATGCGCTGGATTGTGATTTGCTCACGATTGACGACTCGTCGACGCAATAGTTGGCAAGAATTCATTCCTGTCAAAAACTCGCGTACGAGTACACGTTATTTGCCCGATTTCTCGATCAATGATCATTGTTATTGTTTGTGAACTGTATAATGTAGTGATAAATCGTACAGTCGTCGCATCCGCTAGCACCGCTTATATTTTAATGTTCTTACGAAAATATTATTGTGTAATACACCCGTTATCGTACATTTTACACTCGATAAGAATTATGTGAAACAGTACTAGCCTAGGGTTTAGCAAATTGTATCTTGCAGCAAGGTCGTGACTTTTTGAGATGAAAATCTAGATTGTGTAGTGAACTGATGCGTGCTCCCGTCGTTTGTGGTACTTTAATGTGTCGTAAATTAGTGTTGTGACAGTGAGAAGCGGACTCAACAATGGGCTCCACGGGGCTGACTTTGGCAGATTTGCCAAACATTTTTATTATGATCGGCGCTCTCGTGGCGCTGTTCGTAATGTTAGTCATCCTACTCAGGTAAGTTTACCGCAACAGATAAGGAATACTTACAACTATAAATAATGTGTTTATGATGGTTGTTATCCTGCAGAATGTGCTAGATTGTTTCGTCTGACCAAACCCAAATAAAATATGAATAATTATATAATAATAATGTTGCAAAATTCGCGTGGAACAATCTATTTTAATTATTGACCAGTTTGGGACTGGACAAGTGATTGGAGCCTATTTGATTCCCATAAATGAATTGGCTGAATCTGGAAATACTTTTTCTGTTTAAAACTCTAAAAAAACAACTTTTTGGTAATTGGTGGTAGGAATATTACTGGAACAGCCTACCTTAGTCATTTTATTATTCAATAGAATTGTAGTAAAAATTACAAATCTTGTTACATCTAAAATAAAGAAAGCTACTCTTCAAGTACATAGCACATTTCACTTTCTCTTTAACTTATCATGTTAGCTGTTGGGGTATCATACTGGAATTTGAAAGTAAAAAAACAAAATGTTTTAGTACTTTCCAAGTAGGTACTTGCAGTTTGTCACTAATGTACTTATCTGGTATTTCAACTATCTTTGTAGCATGTTTATGCTGATAGTTAAAAGAGATAAGAGTTGAAACAGTAATCAACTTACTTCTACTTTGTTATAAATACAGTCCTCCTGTGTGCATTACATGGAATCATTCAACACATAGTTTTAGAGGAATTTATATAAACACTAGCTGTTGACTTTCTCTACTTCAGTCAGATTATTATTAAGAACAATCCCACTGGATAATTTCAGTTTAACCCATATCAATCATAATTTAGTTCTTGTATTTTACATTATAAATAATTATTTATCATCAACATTATCATATTTCGTTAAATATTGACATTACCAGACCTTACCAATTGCATTTTATAAATTAAACAATAGCCTCCCCGACCGTTTTCGGTCATGGTGGCCAATCTCAATGGAAAGTCTCCATTGAGATTGGCCACCGAGCCCGGTACGCAGGAGATATTATAGTGCACCAGTGTGTGTGCAAACACAGGTGCACTCTCTGTTCCTTTACTCTCATAGTCCGATGGGACGGCAATCCGACACGACCGGGGAGAGATCAGGCGCAGGACCAACGGCTTTACGTGCTTTCCGAGGCACGGGGGTATTACACCGCCAACTTCCAAACTCCGGACTTCTACTAAGAAATTCCTAATGGAAAACCCAATAACACTTTGTCCGACCCGGGAATCGAACCCAGGACCCCACGCTCAGCAGTCGCGCTTGTGCAACCACGAGACCAACGGGGCAGGCAATAAATTAAATAAATTGATACATTGATACTACTGAATTATTATAAACTATGATACCTAATTGGCAAAAGCCTTCCATAAATGTATATTTGTATGCCAAATGGCAAAACACAGAGAAACTATAATACAATAACAATTGTAACATCTTGCACACTGTTGGAACCTATGTTTACAAAAGACTATTGATTGATTGATTTATTTAACATTAACAATAACTAAGTCCCAATTTAATAAAATAAAATTATAATAATGTTGAAGATTTCATGCTCTGCTCTGGTTCTGCTAGTGATAAGTAATCGGCATGGTCAGCAGGATGGTCCGAAAAGGTTACCGCTGGCCCAGAACATAAAGGGCTAAGGAAGAAACACGGGTGGGTTTTAGTCAGTAAGAGTCTGACACTCCCTTCCGCTCCACCCAGAGCGGGAGGGGTCATTTGATGATTTCCCATCTGCAAAAAAAAGTACCAATTTAATAAAATTATATATAATAATAAAAATATATATATATAATAAATATATATATATAATAAAAACTCATTTACACAACAGTACTTGGGCCGCGTGGTAGATTTTAGCCCACTCCTGCCTGTGTCCCAGCAATGGGAACATTATAGGCTGATTATGCTACACAACAGTACACAGTGAGGACACAATAGGGACACTCATGGTGGTGGTCGTGGTTGATCGGGTTACGGTGTATAATACTGCCCCCGATGTTATAATTACAGTAAGACTTGTTACTGGTGTTTGTGACTTTAAAAAAAACCCATTAATATTGAACAAATAAATTATATTCAGGATTAATCTACTCAAATGTATCTTTTATTATCCATTGAAATATCTAAGTTATCTGCTATAATCATCAAGATACACTGATTTAAATATCTTGAAACAAAAGCGTGATTTCCCATGATATTTTTTTTTTTACTTACTGTAATTATAACAGGCGGGGTAGAATAATAAAGAGTATTCTATTGTAATTAAATATTTTGTGTTTGGCACAATGATGTTCCCGACAAGATCATAATTAATTAGATATGGGTCCAAAGTATTTTAGCAAAAAGTAATTCACACAGCCTGGTGACACATGGACAGATGGACAGTGGAGTCTTAGTAATAGGGTCCCGTTTTTACCCTTTGGGTACGGAACCCTAAAAATGGTGCTAACAAAATAGCTCAGATAAAAAACTTCTATAATATTTTATTATTGATAGAAAAACTCTGTAAGGGTAGACCGCGAAATCCAAATTTTCTTACGTTTTTTTGCAATTTGCAGGTCAGTGTCAGGTTGTATGTTGATCTAAATATGGTTCGCGGCCGTTACAATTTTTTTTTTTCTTCTTTTGGCAACTGAGCCGATGTCGACTATTCTGCCAGCAGCGTCATGTGGTGAAATATTTATTTATAGTGCCTCAGAAAGCGTTGGTCCCAGGTGTCACTCGTGGATCTTTGACAGTCGTTACCGGTCGTTAGAAGCCCGAAACTCAGACAACCTGTCTTACCAATGGGTATCGCATTAAGTACCCAATGACTGGGTTGTGGAGGTCAGATATCGTTCCATCCGTGTAACTTACTGGTACTCAGCTACATCCGGTTAGACTGGAACTACTGGAACCTTTTCTGCCGAACCTTTTCCCAACTATGATGTGGTCGGCCACATCATAGTTGGGAAAAGGTTCGGCAGAAATGAACCGCCATAGTAGTATAATAATAAAAGTAATGCTACTTTAAAGTGTGTTACGCAAATACCCCGCAGGTCTTTTAAACTTGATAGTGCAAAAAATATAACAACAAACTTTTATTTTTCATAAATCTATCGCAAAATCTCTAACTATGGCAAAGCTGCCATCTTGATCCCTGTTTAAAAAAAAATACGATCTGCGTTGTAATTGCGTAACACAATTAAAATGACAACTGATCTCAATGTCTTTCATTTTGACAGTTCAGCCACGTTCATTGCGTTATTTACGTTGTTGAGCAGACGAATTTTCAAACCTATGAAGCAATGGGTTAAAAATTTTCTTTAAAACCCTTGGATTGTGATTGGAAGTGTGTTACTCAATTGGGGTTCTGTAATTCTTCTCCCTAACGTAGAACAATAGGTAGTTAAAAGTTCAAGAATGATGCAAAATCGTCATAGGAAATTAAAAGTTACTACACGTGCTGCAGTAGGTTGCTAACCCAACATTTAATAGTATGTAGACTATCTGTTTTAATTATTTTTTTAATTACTCAAATGGGTTGAACTTTGAAAATCCATTAAGGCGAACGCGTCAGAACAGCCCGCGAATACAACTGTTCTTACGTTTTTTGCAAGGTCAGTATCATAAGGCTAATTCCCGTAATTAAAACGTTCAAAATCTAGTTGCAATCTCATTTCGACGACAATCAATGTCAAAATCTTGTCAAAAATGTAGAGATATTAGAGGTAATTTTGACAGATTCAGACAGATCAGCACCCACCTTAATTGCGTAACACACTATCAATCAAAATTTGAATCATTTTATTATTATTAAATGATTCAAAATATGATATTGCTAATCCATTGCTTCATATGTTCGAAAAAATTGTCTGCTCAACAACGTCAATAACGCAATGAATGTTGTTGAACTGTCAACATGAAAGCGATTGCTACTAATAGCGTGTTACGTAATTACCCCACAGACTGCGAACGGTCTTAAAATTACGAGAATTGTCACTTTGGTTGTATGTTGATCTAAATATGATTTGCGACCGTAAAAAATATTTATTTATAGAATAATTATAATCATTAAAATCATCAATACAAATCTCCAAGTTCATATTACCCTATTGAATGGCTATTTAATGAAATCATGACATTTGAGGCCAATCCTAACATAGGGAGTTGTATTGCTGATTCTAATCATTATAATTCTGTAATGACATTTTTGTTACGGTCGCGAATCATATTTTAATCAACATGCAACGACACTGACCTGCATATTGCAAAAAAAAATGTAATTAGCAGACACAATAGAAATTCTATTGTTATCTGTACATACCCTGTACAGTCACGAGCACCAATATGTCAACACTTGGCAACTTTAAATTGCGATTTTTTCACGAAATAACGAATGCAACGTTGAAATACGACACTTTACATATACCTATGGGTTCGAAAATACTATGTTCATACTAATATAAAATTTCATTCAAAATTAAAGGAGAAAATCGCCTTTAAATAAAGCCAAGTGTATACATACTTTTGCTCGTGACTGTACACGCGACATGCGAAGGGTTAAATTGCTACCTTAGCCAAGGCCAGGGATCAACTTGTATCACATATAATATTTTAAGTGCTAACACAAGTAAAGTGACAGTTACATGACCTAACATGTTTTATGTAATTGACGCACTTAAATAGTACACATAGTGCTATTATAAACATTTAAAACTACGAGTACGTAAGGACTGTGTACTTTGTGTATTTAATTTCATGACCACGGGGCCCTAATTCTCTATGACCACATCTATGACCTTACTTCGAAACCACGTCAATTCCTTAGCTAATCACCACATCTAAATAACGTATTCTCTATGACAAAATAAACGAAACCGCGCGAAAAATCGCAAAGTTGGCGCGGTTTGAACTGTCAAAATACGCATGACAACCGTACGTGGTAAGATTACGCGGGAAATAATAATTAACGTACAGAATTGGGGCCCTGCTCTCAAAATCGCTCTTCCCGATCGGCACACTCCGTTCGGTACCTACCTCCGCTGAATGCCACATGTTTCAGTAGATTTTTACCGTCCAGCTTTACCAATGAATGCAGATTACCCCGAACAAGGTGTAATGGTAGCCCAGGTGGTAACAGCCGCGACTAAAAGAAAATTGTAGGTCGGTTCGAACCCTTCATTTTGTGTAGGTAAATTATTTCATCACCACTGCTCTCAAACGGTAAAGGAAAACATCGTCAAGAAACCATGCGTGTCCTGGAACTGCCTGGAACCAACAATTCGAAGACGTGACATCCATCAACCCACGGAATAGATAAATAAGGTTATCTCTTCCGTGCATCAACCCGCACTGGGCCCGCGTGGTGGATTATGACCCACTCCCTCTCACCGAGAGGAGGCCTGTGTCCCAGCAGTGGGAACATTATAGGTTGATGAGTGGTGGGCTGTAACATGTACCTACTTACTTAATTAGTGACTTCAGCATTTGTAATTAAATACATTTCACCGGGGATAAAATGATTTCCATGAATTAATTTTAATAATTACTGTGAAATGGACGATGAATAATATTATACTTCGCACAAACTATAAATAGCTCATGCCTTCGTAACGCTATGATTACACGTGCCGTTCATACAAGGCATAACAACACTGGCAGTTATCAAAATAAAAAATCATTTATTTAAATTAGAATGAGAATCAGTAGTCTTTGAACGTCAAAATTACATAAAACAGTCCCTCAAAACGCCCTTCACCAAATCTAAGTGGCTACGAAGAAGCTGCGCAACAAAAGCATAAGTTATGGCAATTTTTTTAAACATATTTGGCCCAAATTTCAGCTGTATGGTATAAAGTTCAAACACGTTTGGCCCAAAATTCAGCTGTATGGTAAAAATTCTAAACGTGTTTGGCTCAAAATTCAGCTGCGCGCACTCCGCTCACTGACGCAGTTATCAGATCATCAAGTGCACAGGTGACGCGCAATAATAGGATGATGAGGTGATTTGGAAATGTCCTTAAATTACTAATTTTGGTCAAATGTCAGTCAATTGTTCTTGTCAATTAGTCACAAAACAATCAACTTATCCTATCGTAGTCCACTGCTGGACATAGGCCTCTCCCAGGGATCCAGGCTGCTGAATCCGCACCCAGTCTGTCCCAACCACCATCTTTAGGTCGTCGTCGGTCCATCTAGCTGGCGGGCGTCTCACACTCACACTACAGTAGGTACCTATTGATTTTGTACCGAAATAGGAATGGTAATTTTTTCACATACATTCACTCGTGACTTTGACTTTGAAAACGTCACATAGAAGCTATTTTGGGGTTGCTATGCTACACACTAATTCGGGTGGGCGTTCGATTCGGCAGTATTTGTTGAATAACAATGCCGAACAACATAATTATTATTTGATATTGTCGGTCACCTAGTGGACCCAACTCATCTCACATAATACAGGATGGCAGGGGCATCGATCCAGTTCGATACACTTTGACCGCGTATGCGCTATGGGACCTACCGTCTTCTGGCTGTGTCAGACATGTTTGCTAGCTCGTCCTGCCATCTTCTATGGGACCTGCCGTCTTCTGGCTGTGTCAGACATGTTTGCTAGCTCGTCCTGCCATCTTCTATGGGACCTACCGCCATCTGGCTGTGTCAGACATGTTTGCTAGCTCGTCCTGCCATCTTCTATGGGACCTGCCGTCTTCTGGCTGTGTCAGACATGTTTGCTAGCTCGTCCTGCCATCTTCTATGGGACCTGCCGTCTTCTGGCTGTGTCAGACATGTTTGCTAGCTCGTCCTGCCATCTTCTATGGGACCTACCGCCATCTGGCTGTGTCAGACATGTTTGCTAGCTCGTCCTGCCATCTTCTATGGGACCTGCCGTCTTCTGGCTGTGTCAGACATGTTTGCTACCTCGTCCTGCTATCTTCTATGGGACCTACCGCCATCTGGCTGTGTCAGACATGTTTGCTAGCTCGTCCTGCCATCTTCTATGGGACCTACCGCCATCTGGCTGTGTCAGACATGTTTGCTAGCTCGTCCTGCCACCTTCTATGGGACCTACCGCCATCTGGCTGTGTCAGACATGTTTGCTAGCTCGTCCTGCCATCTTCTATGGGACCTGCCGTCTTCTGGCTGTGTCAGACATGTTTGCTAGCTCGTCCTGCCATCTTCTATGGGACCTACCGCCATCTGGCTGTGTCAGACATGTTTGCTAGCTCGTCCTGCCATCTTCTATGGGACCTGCCGTCTTCTGGCTGTGTCAGACATGTTTGCTAGCTCGTCCTGCCATCTTCTATGGGACCTGCCGTCTTCTGGCTGTGTCAGACATGTTTGCTAGCTCGTCCTGCCATCTTCTATGGGACCTACCGCCATCTGGCTGTGTCAGACATGTTTGCTAGCTCGTCCTGCCATCTTCTATGGGACCTGCCGTCTTCTGGCTGTGTCAGACATGTTTGCTACCTCGTCCTGCTATCTTCTATGGGACCTACCGCCATCTGGCTGTGTCAGACATGTTTGCTAGCTCGTCCTGCCATCTTCTATGGGACCTACCGCCATCTGGCTGTGTCAGACATGTTTGCTAGCTCGTCCTGCCACCTTCTATGGGACCTACCGCCATCTGGCTGTGTCAGACATGTTTGCTAGATCGTCCTGCCATCTTCTATGGGACCTGCCGCTTTCTGGCGATGTCAGACATGTTTGCATAATTATTATAATTGACACCCACCTCATTTAGAATCCTTGCCTAGGGTTAAGAGTGTGAAGTGTTTACATAATTAGTATTTAATTTGATTGAGATTTAATGCGTAATTCCCACGATGAGTCAACCTGACATAACGATTACAATTAAGTAGGCGAATACGTGTATTGTGTTTACTATATTTAACCTCGTTGTAATTTATTATTAATAGTCTGAAAGTTGAAGGTTAATAATGTGGGGGCAAAAACTTAGTTTACGACGCAAAAACATATTTTTTAAAGGATTACCAACGAGAGATGTCACTTCAATTATCTTTTATTTATATAATAACTAGCAGCCCGCCCCAGGAAAAATAAGATACAGGGATTTTTCGGCGTTTACTACTTATAGCTTATTTTAACGTGGAAAAGTAGTTAGACATTATGGTATCCCGGACTTTTTTGTAGATATTGATGTCCTCTATAAAACTGTAGTACATCACTTTGCTCTATTGTCAATAGTTTCCGCAGCGTACGCGATATAAGGATTTTTTGGTATTTTTTTCACACCTTAGGTTACATTATCGAAGTTTTCATACGGATCCCTAACTTTATTGAAAATATTCTATAGCCTATGTTCATCAGGGATAACGTAGGACTCTAATGGTGAAAGAATTTTTCAAATCGGTCCAGTAGTTTCGGAGCCTATTCAATTCAAACAAACGAACAAATCTTTCATCTTTATAATATTATACTGAAGTTATGAGCTTAAACATTTCACATTGTCCCGTAATGCACACTCAATAATTACTCATTAGATTGCACAGCTTACACATTTTCGAGCTTACAATGCTCTTAAATACATACTTAATAATTTATCTATGGAGTTTTTACCATCATTTAGAGAATTGGAATCAGCCTATAATGTTCCCACTGCTGGGACACAGGCCTCCTCTCTTCGAGAGAGAGAGTGGGCTGTAATCTACCACGCGGGCCCAGTGCGGGTTGATAGATGTCACGTCATTTATTTATTATTATTATTATTTATTTATTTAATTATCCTCCTACTGGTACGCCTTACAGCAATTACACCAGGCGGAGCGAAAAATTACTTCATGTGCTGCTTTAATAATATAAGTCAATGGCTGCTTTCCATCCATCCTGTGCGCGGTGGACATCGAACGGGCGGCGATGGAACACGCATGCTCACACAGCGTTAACTCCACAGTTCCATTACTCCATCCCAACTGGGCACATTCTTTGCGATTTTTTTGAGACTCAACGAATTTTTCAAAATAAATACATTAAAATTGTAAAAACGGAAAATTTTGATGTGTCGTCTTGCCTGACAGGTGTCATGTCTTATAATTATAACTAGCACATAGTGCAATTTAATTTATAATAAAAAATATAGATTGAGTAATTACGTCAATGGATAAATTAATCAGCAATCAACATGAATGTTCAAGCACGCGCTTTAATTACCTATTGTAGGATCTACTAGGACGCACCGGATCATTCGAAGTTTCTTATCTTTCGACGTAAATTGATTTAGTTGCCATCTTCAAACTAGTTGTGGCCATGACACTAAAGGGCATTCACGGTTAGGCCATTCGGCGTGGCTCCAAATGACTTATGTCAAATGGATGGATTTTGGTGCGATTAGAAATCCAGAGTTTTACATCATGCCAATGGATTTTAACATTCACGATCAAAATTTGGCTGTATATCACGCCATTTGATGCGATGGCGTGACCGTGAATACCCACCTTAACGAATAGAAGATAGAGGTCTAGAGGTGGCCGCTAAATCGTCCTAAAAAACAGGAAATATTCGCTAAATGAGGTGAGAGAGGACGGGGCCTGCGAGGAATTTGAAAAATAGGTATGTGAAGAAACTATTGCCGTCGCCTTACCTCAAGTCTGCTCCCGTAGTGAGTGATAAGGACAGCTGCAGCTCAGGCCGAAATTATCACAAAAATTTTGACGAGATCGACGTTTCGTATTCCCCTTTTTTCTCCTCGAAAACTGAGCCAATTCAATTATTTTTTACATTAACATTTTAAGAAAGAGTATGTGTAGGCTCCTTAATTTTTTTTTTTATGTTAAAAACTTTTCTAGTTTGTCTGGTAGTTCTCTAATCACGGCGGTAAAAATAGGGCATTTTTTGTAATTTTTAGAGGGTCATATTTTCTTTACTAATTAGTTGCTGAAAAAAAGAAAATGACGTGTTTGCACCAGACCTTGATTTTATGAAAAAAATATTGCTCTAGAGGCATTATGCAGATGATGTATTTCTGTTGCCGCTATAACAACAAGTAATAAAAATAAAATAAAGTTAAAATTTAAAGGGGTAAGTATAAAATAAACGTTTTTTTCAGCGTTTTATGCCTTGTGGAACACTTCGTGTGCGAGTCCGACTCGCACTTGGCCGGTTTTTTTATTTATACATACGAATATAAATTACAAAATATGACGATTACTTCCTTCACATTTTTATTAAAATAAGTTTTGCCATTGAATAAATGTGCATGTGTAGTTACGGCAATTTTGATTTGAAATCGTTTTCTTTGGTATTTTATGTGTTCTTCACGCTATTACAAATCTTACAATTATCAATATCAAATGCAAACTATATTTTTTTTTTAATCCGACTGATAGTTCCCGAGATTAGCGAGTTCATACAAACAAATAAACTCTTCAGCTTTATTATTAGTATTACTATAGATTACTCACTTCACTGATAGAGATAGATTCGTCCTTGCTTTATAAAATAAATGGCTAAAATACTCTACTTCTTTCTTTTTTTTTTCGTTTTAGGGTTCCGTACCCAAAGGGTAAAAACGGGACCCTATTAATAAGGCTCCACTGTCCGTCTGTCACCACTTCACCAGACTGTATCTCATGAACCGTGATAGGTAGACAGTTGAAATTTTCACAAAATATTATGTATTTCTGTTGCCGCTATAACAACAAAATACTAAAAACAGAATAAAATAAATAGTTAAGGGGGCTCCCATACAAATACAACAAACGTGTTCGGCGTTTTTGCCTTGTGGTATCTATCAACCCTTCGTGTGCGAGTCCGACTCGCACTTGGCCAGTTTTTTCTCATACATTTTGGTCAAGTAGGTATTGAACTTTTGTACTTACATACGAGACAGCTGATTTTTTTTTTTTTGTGATTTCAGAGTTGGTTCCATAGTGAAAGTTGTTCTGTTCGATGGTCTAAAGCACCTCTTAAAGTTTGTTGGGTTAATTTTGAAACAACTTAGAAAAAAAAAATCTTTATTAACTTCAGTTGTACAAAAACACATTAGTTGTACAATAGACATAATTTATAATGGTTGCTTCACTTTTCTATTATTTATTACTAGCTGCGCCCCGCGGGATAAAAAGTAGCCTATTATGTTAATCCAGGGTGTCAGCTACCTCCATACCAAATTTTAGCAAAATTGGTCCAGCCGTTTGGGCGTGAAGAAGTAACAAACATAAACACACACACACACTCACAAACTTTCGCCTTTATAATATAAGTGTGATTTTAGCTAAGTAGCATAGGAATGTTATAACAAATGTCTCCGGTCATTCTTCCTTTTCAATAAATTATCCGTCTAGCCTATTATGTTCTGTGGGAATCAATTGAAGATATCGTATGATTCAATGGAGGAAATAGTTGTCGCAATGGCCTATAAAAATGTCCATTGTAATAATACTAGTGTGTGAGTGTGATTTAATAGTACATCCTGTTTACATTCTTGTAAGAAAAGGGCATGCGTCAGAAATACTCAATCTTTGGTTCACTCGGTTTTTCATGTTGCTTTTTAGGGTTTCCGTACCCAGAGGATAAAAACTGTATTTGCGAGCAAATACAGTTTTATACAACATACGATACGTATACAACAAACGTGCTTTTTCGGCGTTTTTCCCATGTGGTACGGAACCTTTCGTGTCCGACTCGCACTTGGCGAGTTTTTTTTTAATATCAATCTAGCTAATCTAACCTTTTCGCATCCCACCACAGATGTGGCCATCAATATTTATAACACAAATAGACAGGGCGCCGTGTTGGCCCAGTGGTAACGGCCCCGACCAAAGGCTCCTTCAAACAGGCGCGACACGCAATATAATCACGCGCGACACAAAGGCACCGCAAGTCGCGCAACGAGCGGTGCCTGTGTGTCGCGCGCGATTATATCGCGTGTCGCGCCTGTTTGATGACCCTTTACGAGTTGTAGGTCGTGGGTTTGTACCCTTCAGGTGCTTTACTTTGTGTACTTAAATAATTTCATCAACACTGCTCTCAAAACGGTGAAGGAAAACATCGTGAGGAAATATGCATGTGCTAGAACAGAACTAAAAATTCGAAGACATGTGACATCTACCAACCCGCACTGGGTACGCGTGGTGGACCACTCCCTCTCGAAGAGAGGAGGCCTGTGTCCCAGTGGTGAGAACAATATAGGCTGCAGATTATGTTAAATGAAACCCTATTATTACGAGGTCACTTACCTAATAATTTTCTAAGCCTAACTGGCATTCCAAATAAAATTATAATATATTTTACTGTATTTCCGTAGCTTTGCCCTTGACATTTACATTATAAAATCTAAACCAGTAAGCAGGCATTTAGGCTCAACTCACACCAAAAGAGCGTCGAAGCGCAGCGAAACGGAGCGCAGTTTCAGTGTGATATGAATTTTAACTTTATTTTCATTACTATAATACTTATTATCGCATGAGAAACTCGAACGAGTCGCGCGGATGCCCGCGGCGCCGCGGGCATTCCGACAAATAGCCTTCTCTACCGAGCGGTTGCGATAATAAGTATTATAATAATGAAAATAAAGTTAAAATTCATATGACACTGAAACTGCGCTGCGCTTCGCTGCGCTTCGACGCTCTATTGGTGTGAGTTGAGCCTTATTATTCTGATCTTACGTCAAATAACTCATGCTTACGTTATTTTTGTTAATGACACCTTGGCGCTTATACAAAGAAGAAAGAAGAAAGAAAGAAAAACTGTTTATTCTGCACAAACAAAACGCACATTGCCTATAAAAAAAAAAAAATTAAAAAAAATGAAAAAAAAAAAAAGAAAAAAAAATGAATGAATGAATGAATGTGTGGTCATAATATTTTAGGCTGCACGCTGTATGGTATCGACATAGCCAAAAATCCGGAGACTTGTGACATCTACCATCCCGCACTGGGCCCGCGTGGTGGCTTACGGCCCACTCCCTCTCACAGAGAGGATGCCTGTGTCCCAGCAGTGGGAAGATTATGCTGTATATTAAAATTAACGAGTTTGTAATTAAAAGGGAAGTGACGATATTATGGTAAGGCGATAGTATTGCGCGTGTACTATGTTTATGACGCCTGATAAGATATATGATGATAATATTTAATACTTAGGTGTTTTAATAACGTGTTTGATTAATTTAGGAAAATAGGGGAAAAAGACAAACCTTTTGGTAATCTAGTTGAATACTTACATAAAATTCTTTATTTCATGTATTTACGAGTTATTCCGGTCTGATCCCCTGAACCGCCCTCCTCGATCCCTTGCTAGTTCTTCTTACATTCTAATAATCCACCAACCCGCACTGGGCCCACGTGGTGGATTACGGCCCACTCCCTCTCACGGAGAGGAGGCCTATATCCCAGCAGTGGGAACATTATAGGCTGATTAATGACATATTCAATATGAGTTCAAATCCTACTTTTAAAAACACACTACTAAAACCGATAAATTGTAATGTATTCCTTTAGCTTCTATGAATTAGGATTTCTCCATAATTGATAATAGACCTCCAGACCATATTTCGGCCATGGCGGCCAGTCTCAACAGAGACCGGCCTGCGGCGCGGGAGATATTATAGTGCACAAGACTGTGTATGCGCAGACACAGGTACACTTCTTCTTCCCTCACTCTCATAGTCCGATGGGACGGCAATCCAACTAAACTGAAGAGAGAACAGGCACAGGACCAATGGGGTCTTGCGCCTGATCCATCTCCTGTTTAGTAGTAGCTTAACGTGCTTTCTGTGGCACGGGGGTATCACACTGCCAGCTTCCAAGCTCCGGGCTGTTACTGAGAAATTCCATATGGAAAAACCCAGTAACACTTTTCCCGACCCGGAAACAACCCAGGACCTCATGCTCAGTAGGAATGCTTGCGATCACTAGACCAAAGAGGTAGTTTGACAGAAATAGTTGTAACATACCACCTGTGCCTACCCACACAGCGCAATGCAGTTAGCCAATAGGTACTAGCGAAAAATTAGCATAGACTAACAAACCAGAACCACCACTTGTGACAGCTTGCGACTTGACACAGATTTTGAATCTAAAACTCTTGTAAAATACTCCTTTGATGGGACCTACTTAGCTGGCGTCGTAAGTAAACCAGGCTGTAGGTACCTAGAGTGGGTTACACTCAACGACGATATAAATTCTCTTTGGTTACACTAAATACTTTTGTAAAATATCTAAGAATGCCAGCCGGAATCGATCAATTTTCTAAAGGCGTTTTTCATCAACTGATCGCTTTCTTTTTGACAACCATATTCTTTAGGATATGTTTTGTAATCATGTTTCTAAATAATATCTTCGTCGTATCGATGATTCTTTTTGTATATATGTTTAAACTAGCTAATTTCTTGTTCCCCCGACCCTCCCCGTCGCATCGCATCGCCTGCTTCCGCTATTACTTCGTTTTCGCTTAGCGTTCACTCTGACTTCTTTTCATTTTGCTCGGCTCCTAAAGGTCATTCATAGCCCAAAAATTGGGCTTTCAAATTAATGCAAAAAGATTTTTTCAAATCCGACTGCTAGTTCCACAGATGCGTGATTTTCCTAAGCACCCCTAGGGAAATCACGAAATTGCCAAAAAACAAAAGTGAAAAAAAGTATCGGACACTAGCGCATTCTACCTATCAGGTATCCTGGAGCCTTTATCATGTTCTGCAGCTATTCTCAAGCACAACCACTCTACATGACGTATTCCACATTGGGCACCCGCTTCAATGGCATCTGGGTGAATGCACCTGACACACAGCGGCACATTCACTCAGGTGCCATTTAAGCGGGTGCCCAATGTGGAATACGTCCTCTACGCTTCCGTACCGTATCGATACGGTACGGAAGCGTAGAGGACGTTCAACGTTATGATAGGAGTCCTCTAAACGCTCTGTTCACAAGTCCGGAACCCGAAAACTTTGTCAGATTAAATCAAAAGACGACCACGATTCTTCCGACAGCTGTTTGCTGTCGGGGGCAAGGCAAATCAGGTTTATCGAAATGAACTGTGCCCGCGTGGTACTAGCACTGGCACTGGTGGCACTTACTCTCACAGAGAGGAGACCTGTGCCCCAGCAGTGGGAACATTATAGGCTGATTATGTATACCTAACTAACCCGCACTGGGTCCGCGTGGTACTAGCACTGGCACTGGTGGCACTTACTCTCACAGAGAGGAGGCCTGTGCCCCAGCGGTGGGAACATTATAGGCTGATTATGAATACCTAACTAACCCGCACTAGGTCCGCGTGGTACTAGCACTGGCACTGGTGGCACTTACTCTCACAGAGAGGAGGCCTGTGCCCCAGCGGTGGGAACATTATAGGCTGATTATGAATACCTAACTAACCCGCACTAGGTCCGCGTGGTACTAGCACTGGCACTGGTGGCACTTACTCTCACAGAGAGGAGACCTGTGCCCCAGCAGTGGGAACATTATAGGCTGATTATGTATACCTAACTAACCCGCACTGGGTCCGCGTGGTACTAGCACTGGCACTGGTGGCACTTACTCTCACAGAGAGGAGGCCTGTGTCCCAGCAGTGGGAACATTATAGGCTGATTATGTATACCTAACTAACCCGCACTAGGTCCGCATGGTACTAGCACTGGCACTGGTGGCACTTACTCTCACAGAGAGGAGGCCTGTGTCCCAGCAGTGGGAACATTATAGGCTGATTATGTATACCTAACTAACCCGCACTAGGTCCGCATGGTACTAGCACTGGCACTGGTGGCACTTACTCTCACAGAGAGGAGGCCTGTGTCCCAGCAGTGGGAACATTATAGGCTGATTAGTAATTATGCTATGCAATATGCAACTACGATAAGCATAAATTATCATTATGAATATATTTTTTTATTCTCTATTGGAACGGCATTAATCTTGAGTTCTTTTCTAAATTATCCCCATAATAATTATAATGTCTTTTCTCTCTTTTCCTGTCGACAAAAAGGTATTCCAGTATCTTACATAAAAATGAAAGACGCACAATGGTCCACTGAAGGACTAAGTGCGGAAACCAAACGTCAAACCCATAATATAGAACATAATCTTACATAAAAATACCAAAACCTTACGAATGTTCTCTTTATTTACAGGAACATGGAGGTCATAGGCATAATGGGCGAGGGTCGGGAAGATGCGTGGGCGCGCACCATGCAGCCCCCCAGACTGCTCATGCAGAGGGTGCACATACCTTTCACGTTCAAGGTACAGGAGAACGCGCCTTTAGGCTATAATGGTACGTTTTGTTTATTTTTGTTATTATTACTATATAAGGCTTCCAGACGTAATGCAGAGTAACATGACTAGGTACCTAATAAAATCGGTTGATATCCAGATAAATCGGACAGAGGTTTTCTTCAATCTCTATTAAGCGTATGCAGGAAAAAAGTGGGAAAGTTCTGCCAGCCAGCAACAAAGTGAGAGCATCTGCTCTTTCTCTACTATTTAAAAGGATAGGCAACTTCTTCGTGATAACTTCTTCTGATACAGTGTGTTTTTTTAATCAAAATCAACGGGTTCGATTCCTGGCTAGAAATATTGATTTTTCAAAAATCCAATGTTGCATTTTTAGTTTTCATCAAAATCGAGCCCGCGACTCCTTTGAGTACTTTTCGCTATTCCTCATAGTTTCGGATTTGGCCATCTACGCCAACTTGAAAAATTCACCCTGTATATTATTATTATTCATATAAATGAATATCTTAGAAGATATCAGAGATTATATACGAAGTTCGCCGGGTCAACTAGTAAATAAATAAAATTACAAAAAAGTTAAACCTTCACACTTCCTTTTTCTTTCGACTCTTTCGCTCAGTTCCGTGTTTTATAATCTCTTGCTATCACTTAATCATGCTTCCGATGTAATAAGTCAGATCTTAAGACTTGACTTCCTTTCCTATAACTGCCCCGATCACATTTAGTAAGACCACTTTCAATTAATTGAAGGTCTGTCACTTGATCCGTTAAGGCCTACGCAGACCAGGACGGCATGGCAAGGGATTAAAATTTTTACTATTGGACATTCAAACGTATCGATCATAGAGATATCCGTGGTATCGATATATAAATTGCTATGCTTTAAAATGATGCCGTGGCATCGAAAGGGATTTCATTGCACGGCATTGAAAGACGCGCTACGGGCTCCCGCGGCAGGATGCCGTGGCGTCCTGCGGTAGGCAACGGCATGCCAAGGACTCTGGCGCTCGTTGTGTAATACCGCGGGGTGAGGCGGCGGGGGTAGAGAAGCTGGGAAGCCGCTGGAATGCCGCGGTATCTAAGCGGCTAGTGTGCGCTGACTGACGGCAAAATCCCTTGCCATGCCGTCCCGGTCTGCGTAGGCCTTTACTAGATTGAGCGTGAATGCGAAAATTTCGCCATACTTACTCGTATCAAGTTTTTGTTATATTTACAACTAGCTTTTGCCCGCGACTTCGTTACTTTTTCCTTTTTTGCTCGGCTCCTAAGAGTCGTAGCGTGATGTTAAATAGCCTATAGCCTTCCTCAAGAATTGGGCAAACAAATGCAAAAAAAATCAAATCCGACTGGTAGTTCCAGAGAGCACGGTGTTTGTTTCAAACAAACAAAGCCGGTCGATTCTGTAAAAAACTCACCGTGATACTTAGGTGAAGTGAGTTTGTTTTTGCTAGGAATTGACACTATTGACAGCGCACTCCACGCTCACTTCACCTAAGTTTTCACGGTGAGATCTCGTCAATATGTAGGGAACAGCTGATTTTTTTTTCGCGATTTCCGGTTTGGTCCCATAGTAAAAGATGTTCATAATGATGAGTACAATGACCTCTTAAGAGGTTGTTAATGTTTTACCAATAACCCTGTACCTATATAGATTTACAAGTGTACAACTAAGTACCTACATAAAAGTATCGGACACAGAAAATACGAATCTGATATGGTTTTCATCATAGGTAATTAGGTCAGTATGCTGAGCCTTTTCCTCAAGTTTAAATGGCTATTTCATGATATTTAGAGGGTTGGTTGTATTGATGTTTTTTTTTTTTTAAACGTTGCCCCACACTAGGAATTTCTCCTGTATTGTGGGTGCGTTTACAAACATTTAAATTCACGTACACAAACAGCCAGACCCGGAACAACTACTTTGTAGGTCATACAAATATTTGTTCCGTGCGGGAATCGAACCCGCGACACGCAGCGCAGCAGTCAATCGCTTAACCACTGCCCCAACTTGATTATAATTCTGTAAAGTCATATTCGAAGTGGAAGTGCTTGGGGGAGGCCTATGTCCAGCAGTGGACGTCTTTCGGCTGAAATGATGATGATGATGTTGAAAGTCATATTTGTTACGGTCACAAATCATATTTTAACCAACACTGACCTGCAAATTGCAAAAAAATCGTAAGAAAATTTATGTTTTGCGGGCTACCTTAGCGCAATTGATGCATTAGACACGGGATAGACCTTATTAATGAAAATATGGAGTCAATGTTTTTATATGAGACTTGTCACTACTAAAACTAAAGATATCTTACCTACTTTTAAATCTCAAAATCCCTTAACCAAAACAAACGTTCAGAGACACATAAATCCATTACTAAAGAGTACCAATAAATCCTACAACAACATCGTCAGAACAGGTCCAGCAATTCTGTATCCCAGATAGACAGACATGCTTTAAAACAATATAATAAAGGCTGAAGCATCGTTTGGCAAGGTGACACAACACATTGCCAATTAGGTCACGAGATGCGATGCAGCAGCACATGATGCAAGTTCTCCGGTCATTACGGGTAATATCCTAATCGAGATATGAGCGGTGTGAAAACAACTTTAATCCTTGAAAATACGGTGTACTATAGACTGGACAGGGCTTAACTGCGACGCTAATGGTAAATTTTGCAGCTGCAGGTACAATACGACGGACGTAACTTGGCGGGCCTGAACATAGGCACTAAGAACTTTCGCGCATGTTCTCTCCCTCGCACTCGCCTCATGTCACCATTTGGTTCCTAAAAAATCTTACTGCGCAGCCTTCTGCGCAAAGTTCAGGCCCGCCAAGTTACGTCGGTCGTATTGTAGATCTACTAGAATGGAAATGGGATGAAACGAGTTATGCGTGTACGACACACCTATAGCTTTAAGGTTCTGTGGTCAAAATTCATCGAACCCTATCATTTCCGAACTAGTGGGTCTTGAGTTTAAACGAACTCGGGCAGACAGAGACAGTAGGGTTTTTAATAATCCGCGAGTGACTGCTACATCTATAGACAACGCCCATCTTCATCGTTCAGCAGACAGTCATCCACTGCTAGATCAAAATCAAAAATCATTTATTAAAATTTGGTTGAGAATCAGCACGTTTCGAACGTCAAAATTACAAAAGACAGTCCACCAAAACGCCCGCCCTTCACCACTTCCTAGTGATTTCGCTGGGGAGAAGAAGTGGCGCAACAAACTCCCCAGCAGCACAGATAGAAAATACTTGATTGTATACAATACTAGGTATGCAAAGTAATTAACATTACAAGACACAGCACATTAAATTAAATTATTTGTCATATGTCAGCTAGCCATGCCAATATACCAACAAATACAATAAAAAAAAGATTAGGTCTCTCTAAGATTAGGACCAGTCCTGTTTCCTCTCGTCTCATCCAGCGTATTCTTGAGACCTCCACCAGGTGGGCGTTCCACCTTGTGGGGATCCTATTCATGCGGATGCCATGCTTTGAATCAGAGAAAGTACAAACTCCTGCCTGCTTTCACCCTTTATGGACTGGTCATAAAGCAGCATTACATCTACAAAGCCAGTTAAACTTAACCATTCGCGTAATCCAAACGTAAACGCTAACGTTACAGGTTCATGCGCACTGGTTACGTAGTATTTAGATAACTACTTTATCATTACGATACGCTCCTATAATGCTCAGTAATTCCGGTCCTGTCGTTGACCTTGCATACTTTTTTGCAGGTGTTTGTCATACAATTCGACACGCGCAGACGCACCGAGGCACGAACCTCGGTCCCATCTAATCTTTATGGCACCACATAATCAACTCAGTCTATCGCAGTCCACTACTCGGCATAAGCCTCTCACAAACTGCGCAACAACACCCGGACCTCTGCTTTCCGTATCCAGTCAGTGCCAGCCAACTTTAGGCATCACACAAATCTTCGTAATACAGACGTGGTACATGGGAATCAGATATTCCCAAGAGCCACCCCGACCACCGGCGTATATCATACTAGAGAAGGGACAACCCTCTATGGAGTCACAGGCCTGGACCTAAAGTGCTAGCTATGTCGATCATCATCAAAAATATACTGAGATGATGGGTTTGTGAAGAAATATATTTATTTAATAATTTGTTACGAAGAATGTGCATTCTAAAATGTCTTTCTATAATTTAGCGCGATTTAAAGCGATATTCTATAATTTAATTTAGATTTAGTAGTAACATTGGTAAATTAATAAAAACAGCGCGTCGCATCTAGTTGTCAAATATTGACAACTATAATGTGAGGTTGCCAACTTTCGTAATAAACCCCCTTGAAACTGCTAGCAAAACAAAAACGTGCAGGGAATAAACCTGGCTAAAGAAATGTACCATCAACCGTGACCGCACTGAGTGTCATGGTTCACAGACAATGTAGAAAGCGAAGCAGAGTTACGAAGACAATTGTTTGTGGTACAGTCAACAGCAAAAGTAGATGATCAAAATCAGAAATTCAATATTAGTGAACGAAGTTCGCGTCAGAACTGTGTGGCGTCGAAGTGATTCAAAAGTATGTGATTGTAAATTATACCAAACATTAACTACTAGTTCAGCTGCCATATATTCGTGATCAGTTTTGACTCCAAAAGTTATAAACTCAATTCGCATCAGAACTAAGAAGTGAAAAAAAATTTCAAAACTAGTGGACAGTTAAAATCAAAAATTAAATGATGAAACTGAGGCCACGTAATCATGAGGCAAATAATTCATCCATACTTATTTTTTAACTAGCTTCTGCCCGCGACTTCGTACGCGGATCCTGTTGCTTATGCCAGCGACAACGGGGTAGTCAAAATCGAAGATTTGAAACGTCTGATGTCGAATTCTAAGAACCCGGGGACTGGATAACAACGGGATGCGCGAGACGATTCGAGACGTCATTTTCAGGCAATAATGAACCAATAGGGTGGTAAACTTGGCCTTGCACTTTGAATGTTGGCATAAATGGGCCTTCTGAAATCTGTTTCGCAACAAAAGATGTCATTTGAAAGGCATTATTGTACGAACGTATGTTGTCCAAGAAATGTTTTGACTGTGATGGTCACCGATTAGCAGTGATCTTAATATTTCTGGAGGATTTTGTAATATTTCAATATCTACTTTCCCACCTGAGCAACACATACCGTTTGTTTCTTTTTGTTATTTAACAGCTTCACAAAAAGTAAATTTTTTAACCATACCTCCGATGGCGGAATGTGTGGCGTAGTCAATCATAGGAGTATACGTAAATGCACTCCGTTCCTTATCAACCCAAGGAAGGTCGCCATGCCCTACGGCTATATCTTGAGACACATCCGATTCTTCAGATGATATCGACATTCTGTTCAGAGAATGTCGAAGTCGATCAGAATTCAAACGTTCGTTGCGCTCTTCTTAATCTGTCTCTTCATGCCGTACTCCAGCAATTCTTTCTTTCTCACTTTCTGATTACGAATATTTTGTTGTGTGCGTGTTCGGAACAATGTATGATAATCTCACCGTATCAGCGGTCAGTCGCGCATCATATTCTTCACTGGTCTCTAGAGATCTGGATGTAGATGCGTAAATAAGCTGAGAACGCAGGCGTGCTTCGCGATCCGAAGAGGTTTCCACGGAGCGAGTTGCAGCCTGATGTTCTCAAACAGCATCAAGTCTCTCCTGACGCTCTTCGGTAGATTCTTGGGATCTTATGATCCTTAATCTTTTAGCTCCTTTGGAACATTGGGAAAGATTTGACCTCTTTCTAGGCATGGTTATAGTTTTATTATGAAGATACCTGATCAATTAAAATCTAAGTGACTGCTCCCCTACCAAGGGTGCCCAAACATGGGATCGTCTGGCCCATGTGCTGGTTTGGTCCCTGGGGTGGTCACGGCGTGCTATGTGTTCTGGTGCGCCGGTGATGGGGAGTACTCCCCAGCGGAGGGTCCGGTGACGGACAGCCGCGGCGGGTTCACGGATGAGTGCTAACGCGTGCCCATGTTCCCGCCGTAAGCGGCAGAGGAGGACACAGTGGAGTTTTAGTGGGTTAGAGTCCCACATAACTGCACTATCTCCCCGTGGTAGTGCAGAATGCATGAGCATTTCTTCACATTAAAAAAAAATAAATGGGAGTTTTGGCCAGTAGAGTCAAATTTTCAATGATATACCATCGTCATCGAAAATCAGTCTTAAACTGTTACCGCCTTCACCGCGTGGAGGTGAAATTAGTGATAGCTTAGATTTCCACATCAGATGTTTCTGATCTTCGATTTTTATAAGTCAACAGGAAATGCCCATCAGACCGAATAACTTTTACTAAGACGTCATTCCTATATGTGTTATGGTGTAGCTGGGCTCTTGGAGTTCCCCATGAGGTGTTCCAGATCTTCAAATTTATTCTCTCAGCAGAAAATCCTCATCACGTGGAACAATTTTTGCTATGGTACCATTTTTGTACCTCTTATAGTTAAGCTGGTCTGTTTCGGTTCTGCATCAGGTGTTCAAGTTTCCAAGAAAAATTATAGCCTGAATGTTGTCCAGCCATAATAACTATACAACAAAAAAAAAAATCATTCAAATCCGTCCAGTAGTTCCGAAGATCGGACGCGCAGGCCCGAGGCGTGTACGTACTCTGATAGAATACCTTAACAAATGTTCGCCGTGATTCTTTATATTGACATAACTTTTTTATTTATGAACCGATTGACATGAAATAAACACTAAATGTTAAGTGAAGCCTACTACAATATATTAGTGAAAACCGCATCTAAATTGAATAAGCCGTTTCTGATATTAGCGTGCACAAACAAACAGACAAACAGACAAACAGACAAAAAAAAAATTAATTACATTTTCGGGTTCGGCATCGATATAATAACAACCCCTGCTACTTTTTTTTTATATATTTCCAATGTACAGACACCACTTTTCTACAAATTTATTATATGTATAGATTATCCCAGTTATTTAATTTGTTATGTTTTACGGAAAAACGGCACGAAGCACGGAGCAGAGGACAAAAATAAAAAATAATATGAAAAAATATTGCTATTATTATTAATTAGTAAGATTATTGAAAATTTATTGATTACTAAATAATTCATACCTAAATTCAATTTATAAATGTTCAAGAAATATAATTTTCTTACGTTTTTAACGGAAATCTGCTTTAGTATACTAATTTTGACCCCTGGGAAGGGTAGATATATAATATTCAGAATCAAAATGCATAGTGCTGATGATGCCTTCACCATGGAGCTCCAGTTCTCCTGGTTCTTACTAGGAAAACTCCTCAACGATTCCTTGCATCGGGAAAAGCAATATGTTGTAAAAGGTGATGAGCAGTTGTCATTGGGCTATTGTAACTTAGATAAATTACAAACTGACCCACTAAAAAGTGAAAAATAAAAACTTTTATACAAAAAAAAAAACAACAACCGACTTCCAAAAAAAAAAAACACTACAAAGTGAAAAATAACTTAATTATTTTTCACTTTGTAGTGTTTTTTTTGGAAGATTGTTGTTTTTTTTTTGTAAAAAAGTTTTACTAATGAATATATGCCAAATTTCATCCAATTGAAGCCCTAAAAAATTAGGGGTTCAATTGGATGAAATTTGGCATATATTAAATATGCAAATTTTTATTCAATTCAGCTGTTTTTCATTTGTTATGTTTTACGGAAAAACGGCACGAAGCAAGGAGCAGAGGACAAAAATAAAAAAATTATATGAATAAATATTGCTATTATTATTAATTAGTAATATTATTGAAAATTTATTTATTACTAAATAATTCATACATTCAAATATTATAAATGTTCAAGAAATATAATTTTCTTACGTTTTTAACGGAAATCTGCTTTAGTATACTAATTTTGAACCCTGGGAAGGGTAGGTATTGAGGATTATATTAAAACGATTATAATCTATTAGTTCTTGGCTACAATAAATCAATGTAATAGATAACAGACGCACTTAACGCTAACAGTGCGACAAAAGCGCAACAAGTCACTAAAAGTTGGTAATGCCCTAAAGATAAAAATATCAATCTACCTTCCGGTTTTAATATATTGTAGCCGACTGGGCAAAAGCAATCATTGAGTTATGATTTTGAATCGCATCAGCTACTTTTGAACATTGACATAAATTCACTAACATGCAAAGATAATAATATTTATTGAATTATCGTTTTGTGTCACATCAGCTACTTTTGAACACTGACAAAAATTCACTAACATGCAAAGATAATAATATTTATTGAATTATCGTTTTGTGTCACATCAGCTACTTTTGAACATTGACAAAAATTCACTAACATGCCAAGATAATAATATTTATTGAATTATCGTTTTGTGTCACATCAGCTACTTTTGAACATTGACATAAATTCACTAACATGCCAAGATAATAATATTTATTGAATTATAGTTTGGTGTCACATCAGCTACTTTTGAACATTGACATAAATTCACTAACATGCCAAGATAATAATATTTATTGAATTATCGTTTTGTATCACATCAGCTACTTTTAAACATTTGACAGTAGTTACAAAAAAAAAAAACAATTAAAATAGTAAAGTTTTTCAATTAAGTATATGATTTTTAACCGACTTTTGAAAAAGGAGGAGGTTATCAATTCGGATGTATATAGGGTGACTGGTAATTAGTGACCGATACTTGAACACGTGATTTTACTCATCATTATGAACAACTTTTACTATGGGACCAAACCTGAAATCGCGAAAAAAAAATCAGCTGTTCCCTACGTTTTGACGAGTTAGACGAACATAAATGTAGGGAACAGCAGATTTTTTTTTCGCGATTTCGGGTTTTGTCCCATAGTAAAACCAAAAACAACAACCGACTTCCAAAACAAAATACTACAAAGTGAAAAATAACTTTAATTTTGGAAGTCGGTGGCAAAAAACTAAAACACAAATCCAAAGACACCGACTTCCAAAAAAAACACTACAAAGTGAAAAATAACTTTATTATTTTTCACTTTGTAGTGTTTTTTTGGAAGTCGGTTGTTTTTTTTTATAAAAAAGTTTTTATTAATGAACATAATTATGCTTTTTCAATTGGATGAAATTTGGCATATATTAAATATGCAAATTTTTATCCAATTCAGCTGTTTTTCCGTAAAACATAACAAATTAAATTACTGGGTTAATTAAAAAATATATGGATGAATTATTTGCCTCATGATTACGTGGCCTCAGTTTCATCATTTAATTTTTGATTTTAACTGTTCACTAGTTTTGAAATTTTTTTTCACTTCTTAGTTCTGATGCGAATTTAGTTTATAACTTTTGGAGTCAAAACTGATCACGAATATATGGCAGCTGAACTAGTAGTTAATGTTTGGTATAATTTACAATCACATACTTTTGAATTACTTCGACGCCACACAGTTCTGACGCGAACTTCGTTCACTAATATTGAATTTCTGATTTTGATCATCTACTTTTGCTGTTGACTGTACCAACTGTAATACACGCTTTTGTATCCATTTCACGGTACATACACGTGCAGTATAGGTAAATACTGTCTTTAGCAAACCATTGTCACTTTCCATAAGAGAATATAACTTTGTAGTAAAACCAGCAATGACACCAAATTTTTAGTTTGTATACCTTTAAAGGTAAAATAATGTTATAGACGTATCTCATAGTCATACCAGGCTTGCTAATTGTGTAAACAAAACACACTTTCAATCTCAAACTGAATCATTTTGAAGGATATTGCTAATCCATTACTTCATCTGCTCGAAAAATTTGTCTGCTCAACAACGTAAATAACGCAATGAATGTTGTTGAATTGTCAAAATGAAAGCTGTTGCTGCTGTTAGTGTGTTACACAATTAGGAGCACAGTTCCAAAGAGGCACTAAAAAAAAAAAAAAACTTTATTGCAGACCCAAGTCCGTAAGTTATTAGTTGTTAGTAACAGAATGTGCTTATATGCTATGTTAGTGTTGTTAGTAGGTACTTAATTTCAAACCCATTGCTATTTCCACCCAGTGCCTTTGGATGGGGCAGTCTGATCTGCCAGCAATCATTTTCAGGATACTGTTACTGGTACTGTTACGTGTGTTGGACTGTTGGTACTATGTGGCGAAGAGCCATTAGCAAAGTCAGTCAAATTTCAGTTTCACTAATGAATATAAGCAACTTTTATTATGAGACCAACTTGGATCAAACAGACGGCAGACATTAGAAGATTTTGATGTTCAGATGAGTGATGAGGATGACATTTGCATCATCATCATCAGCTTACACCAGTCCATTGCTGGACATACAGACATGACTGTTGCTTACGGAACTGAAAATACATATATCACAAATTGTGATATTAGTATGTATTGTGATTCACAATGTTCATCATCGTTTCATTACAATAGTCAAAGAATATATCTGATACTAGCTTCCGCCCGCGGCTTCGCTCGCGAGGTATGTCGATAAAAACTATCCTATGTCCTTCAACGGGATGCAATTTATCTCTCTGCCAAATTTTTGCGAAATCCGTTCAGTGGTTTAGGCGTGAAAAGGTAACATACAGACAGACAGAGTTACTTTCGAATTTATAATATATGTATGGATGACTACAATGAAGAGACTGAAGACTTACACTGAATGACTGAACTTACTACAGATTACTACATGAACTCCCTAACAAATGATAATGGAGGGAAAATACCGTACTTTCGAATTTATAATATACACACATCAAAAGTGTCTAGGGATCAAGCATTTTTATGCGGATTTCTTGAGATTGAGATGTGGCTTTGTAATAAATTTATGATTTTATAAATTTATATGGATCCTTTTTGGTGCATTTCATAATTTGAATCAGGAACTGTGAATCAAATTCGAGTAAAAGATGAAAATCAGCTGTCAATATTTTCCCTATAAAAACATACAACGCATTGAAGACATTATTAGTGCTACTGTTTCCCTACTACTGATTAAAACCAACGTTATTATGGAGCGGCGACGTCATTTAAGCAGGGAAGAAATGCTCAGAGCCGTGGGAATGATAGAAGCTGGTTCCCGGCAACGTACTGTGGCTTTAGCTCTGAATACAAGTCAGAGTGTTATCAGTCGACTTTGGACACGTTACCGAAGCACTGGTACCGTGGCTGAGCGCCATGGAGGACGGTATCGCTGCACCACATGGAGACAAGACCGATACATTCAAATCTTAACTCGAAGAGCTCCAACAATAACCGCCATGATGTTAGCCGTGAGGCTTCATCACTCTTCAGGGAACTTAATTAGCGACCAAACAGTCAGAAACCGCTTGCATGAAGTGAACCTTCATTCCCGAAGACCGCTACGGGTACCACCTATAGCAATGCACAATCGTAGGATTCGATATCAATGGGCTCTTGAACACAGAAATTGGGCAGAAGAACAATGGCGTTTCGTGTGCTTTTCTGATGAGTCTCGTTTTGGTATGAGACCGGATACAAGACGTATACGACACTGGAGAACCCCTGGACGCCAACAGCGATTAAAATCCTGCCAGGAAGTCCATCCTTATAGTGGTGGAACCATCATGGAATGGGCGGGTATTTGGATCGGCGGAAGAACTGAGTTGATTTGGATCAGAGGCAACCTCAACGCTCAAATTTATGCTGAGACGATTGTATCAGACGTCATCGTTCCTCTACAAGTGCAAATCGGTCCCTTATTTCAGTTAATGCATGATAATGCACGACCGCACACCGCAAGAGTTGTAAGACAGACTCTCGCCGCAGCTAACATCAATGTCCTGCCCTGGCCTGCTCAGTCGCCAGACTTGAACCCGATTGAGCATGCATGGGATATGCTACAGAGAAGAGCTCTGCCGAATATGGAGGGTATCCAGTCGCAAGAAGACCTTTTTTTGTTGTTGCAACGAACATGGGCGGCCATTCCACAGCGTGATTTGGATGAACTCATTTTGAGTATGCCAAACCGATGTTCTTGTGTTGTTAGTGTTCGCGGTAGAAACACGGATTATTAATTGTTTAAGTTACCCAATAAAATTTTAAAGAAAACTGTTATTTCAGTCTTTTTTTCGAACTTTTGTGTTAGTGGTTCAAATGTCAAAAATCCCTTTATTAGGAAAATGGCAAATTTCTTTATTAATGCAAAGGTGACTTGGTTTATCGTTACTGTGACAAACGAAAACACTTTATTTGATGAATCCTTAAAGAAAATTTTAATTAATATCAATCAGGAGAAAAGTTATTGCAAAAATATATGTTGATCCCTAGACACTTTTGATGTGTGTATGTATGGATGACAGCAATGAAGAGACTGAAGACTTACACTGAATGACTGAACTTACTACAGATTACTACATGAACTCCCTAACAAATGATAATGGAGGGAAAATACCGTAATCAACGCTTGGTGAATCACAAGGTCAATGTTAATACTTTCTGGGCTATTTTAGCGTTGGAACACTTAACGACATAGATGAGACACGCGAAATAATGGGGGAATCCTCCACGTCCAAATATTTTGATAAATTTTTGACGCTCGTTGTGACTACGTTTCTACAAATCTATACTTATTATAAAGCTGAAATGTTTGTTTGTTTGTTCGCTAATCTCTGGCAGTACCAGTTGGATTTGAAAAATTTCTTTTTGCATTTAATAGCCTAATTCTTGATATATGATATGAAATGATATAGCCATAGGCTATTTAACATCATGCTAGGACCCTTAGGAGCCGAGCAAAAAGGAAAAAAGTCAGAAAGAACGAAAAGCGAAAATTAAATAATAGCGCGTGGGCTGGCGATGCGACGCGATGGGATGGGGTGGAGGAACTAGAAATTTCATGCGGACGAAGTCGCGGGGTTCTGCTAGTGATAAGTAATCAGCATCGATGCGACCTTCACACGGTTTGTACTTTGCAAAATTATTATTTGCTTATAACATGTGAACGCAAAGTCACATTGATTTTGGTTTGGACCGGACCAAGTGTTTTACATACATCATCAGGTTAAGCTACGCTTGCCGCGGTTGGTCTGTGGATGGGTGACCTTCTTTACATACCGTGACTCCTTCGTGCCTCGGAAAGCACGTTAAGCCGTTGGTCCCCGGCTGTCATTCGTAGATCTTTGGCAGTCGTTACGGGTAGTCAGAAGCCCGAAAGTCTGACAACCAGACCAAGGGGTATCGTATTTCCCAGTAACTGGGTGGAGTCAGATAGGCAGTCGCTCCATGTAAAATACTGGTATTCAGCTGCATCCGGTTAGACTGGAAGCCGACCCCAACATAGTTGAGAAAGGCTAGGCAGATGATGAGTTGGGAAAAAGCTAGACATATTATATTTGACGCGCACTTCACTTAAACAAGCATTCGGGGTGTGAAGCAATAGTACAAACCGTCCTTATTTCACAAATTCAGCGACACGACGCCATTTGTAATTGTATGTGAGTGGGACAAACATTGGAACACCAAGATGGCGGAAAATAATGTCCAAATGTCTTCAGGCTTTGTTTGATTCAAACAATACAGGCCTTTGTTTTGTAATTCCTTTATTATCGATCGTGTATGCAAATAACCCGTGTACACAGAGTCAAATTTAATTTGTTAATAAAAGCCGCAGATGTGGTGGGTATCAATATCTAAACTTGATAATACAATAAAAAAAATATTTGATGCTATTCTTTTTGGATCAACCTACTTATGTAGTGTACTTACTTGATATCTGTTTAAAAACAAGTTCTTTTTTCAGGGTTCCGTACCCAAAGGGTAAAAACGGGACCCTATTACTTAGACTCCACTGTCCGTCTGTCTGTCACCAGGATGTATCTCATGAACCGTGATAGCTAGACAGTTAAAATTTTCACAGATGATGTATTTCTGTTGCCGCTCTATAACAACAAATAGGTACTAAAAGCAGAATAAAATAAATATTTAAAGGGGGGCTCATACAACAAACGTGTTTTTTTTTTTTCGGTGTTTTGCCTTGTGGTACGGAACCCTTCGTGTGCGAGTCCGACTCGCACTTGGCCAGTTTTTTAAACTGTTTTAAAAGAAAAACACTTCTAAATGTAACAGATAATACAATAATGTTACAGAAACAAAGTGTAACCTTTTGTATGTGTTAATAAGTGTTTTTTGTATGTGTTAATTTCTGTTAGAGAGCAGTGGTGGCCCAGTGGTAACGGCCGCGACTTACGAGTTGTAGGTCGTAGGTTCGAACCCAGACAGGCGCTTTACTTTGTGTAAATTATTTCATCACCACTGCTCTCAAAACGGTGAAGGAAAACATCGTGAGGAAACCGGCATGTCCTAGAACCAAAAATTCGAAGACATGTGACATCTACCAACCCGCACTGGGCCCGCGTGGTGGATTATGGCCCACTCCCTTTCACAGAGAGGAGGTCTGTGTCCCAGCAGTGGGAACATTATAGGCTGATTATGATGATGATGAATTTCTGTTACACATAGTAACAGAAAGGGTAAGGCCGAGTAACTTTGCCGGTTTCATAGAATTGATCATGTCTCCAAGTTTGTGTCAATAAAACAAAAAATTGGTGAAGATTCGTAACATAAACTTTTGTTTGTCATAATTAATATTATCCGCCTAAATAAATAAAAAAAAACCTATGATATATTTACGTATTTACACATTAATTTAATGTATTCTTACAAACACCGCTTTCCCGTTCCATACAAAATTTGAGTGTCTCCATAACACCTTGGATTCAGAAGGGGCAATTTACTTAAATAATGAGATTGTAGTTCACAAAGTATTGTGTTTATGTAATAGGTTGATACATGTAGGATACGTAAATTGTGATATAGCAAACAAATTTAAAATATTGGAATTAAATAATTAAAAAATAAAGTATGTCTCCAAATATTTTGCGTCCGTTACATTTGCCATCCGTTACCATTTTCGCAAGATTTTACTTTAGAAAGTGGCAACATCTAATTTATTTTTTAAACGCCAACACAAATACTGTTTGACATAAAGGGTGACAAATTCATTCAGCCATTTTGTAAGTTGTGAGGTGAGGACGTATTTGTGCTTTCGGTGTGTTCAATTGGTTTTCTGGTGTCAAAAGCTGATTTTCTTCAAAGTAAGTGCATGTATTATCATATTTTACTTTAATTAATGTGGGTAATGGTAAGACGTAAAGGATTTATCAAGAATTTAGCCAAAAAACAACAGAATAGAAATGTGAGGTTAGATTAACCGTTTTGCAAAGGCGTCCGTTACTGTCCGTAACTGAAGTCCGTTACCGTCCGTTACCGTTCGTTACCGTCCGTTACCTAAAGGTTAGTTTACATGATACATTGACGTAAAGGTAGTATATGTATTTTTCCCCTTCTGCCTGAGTGCGTCAGTCCCTACCACACTATGTAGGTACCTACTTTTTCCACAAATTCAAGGTTTATTTGTCGATGAAAGCGCATGCTTGCTTCGCTTGCACACATTAGGTGACCAGGTGCGCTATAGCAGAGCTATGGAGAACATTCGGTAGTAGAGATAAAATGCCGTAATTTATTAATTCCTACGATGTTTTAAACCGTAAATTATTGTAAAATAGCGGTGAAATGCGTAGCCATGTGGTATTATTCGGTATTTTTACAATATTATAATCGTTAGAAAAAAAGGGGGTGAGCATGTAAGCTCATCGTAATCGGATCGTATTTTATTAGGCCGATGTCTGTTTCATCGGTTGTCGAAAGGAACGATATTGGCCGAAAAATGGCCATCGTTTACGATGACTATACGATGAAGGTCAATATAGTTAGGTTTCACAACCAATGAAATCGATATCGACCGTATCAAATGAATACAATCTGATTACGGTGAGCTAACATGATCACCCTCCTGGTCCCAGGGCCAGGTGATTGATCCATCGTCTGTACACTGCACTGTCCAGTACCAAGGTTTAAAAAAAAGTAACGCTCCTACATTTACCTATGCGATTGCTCTCAAACGGTGAAGGAAATTATCGTGAGGAAACCTGCATGCCCCAAACGATACCTGCTTAATGCATGTGCATTTAACTTTTACCGTTATTTCAGATGCCTTTAACGAACGCCGAAAAGCAGAAGAGGTATAGAGAGCGAATTAAATTACAAGAACCTGAAAAGCATGATTTTATAAAAAGAAAAGATAAAGAACGCGCTAAATGCAATCGGAATAAAAAGGCAAGAAACAAAGAAAATGTAGTGCAAGATGAATTTATTTTGCAAGAAAATAATAAACAAGACCAAGTAACAAATAAAGAAAAGGAGAAAAAAGAATATATTAATATGAGTCGTCGAATACATAGACAAAATATAAAATTGATGACGATGACAATTAATTAGTTAAGACAAACGTGATATATCAATATACATATAAATAATTACCTACCACTGAAAGTGATTTTAAATAAGGTAGTTTAAGAAATACCTACCTCTATTTCTGTTGAAGTCATATTTTATGTAGTATTATTAAAAATACTTCTTAATTATAATAAAATTTATTTAAACGTTCACTACTAGGTACCTTCTAACAAATCCTCCTACTAGAATTAAGTAATGATTATTAAACATTTTACGTAAAGTATGTTTTTTTATATATTTGTTGTTTTGCATTTCATCTCCTAAATTAATTGCATGTAAACCATGCTTTACAATTTGTCGCGTTACCATCCGTAACCGTCCGTAACCATCCGTAACCGTCCGTAACCGCGATACCGGCAAACTTACTCGGCCTCACCCATTCGGCGGACAGAGAGACGCGGCGATGGCAAAATAGCCTCAATCCAGGCGGGATTGCGGCTATTTTGGCAACGCCGCTTTTACGGGTTACACTTATCAACACTGTTAATGCTGTCATATCTGTCACAGATATATTACGGTTACACTTTTGTAAATATTTTGGGTTAACACATTAAAAAACACATAAAGTGTTACATATTTGATACTGTTATCAATTCAATATGTAACACTTATAATTCTGTAGCCTTTATGAAGGTGTTTTTAAGTCCCTGTGTCCCCCGCCGGTGACGGTGTGTGGTGGACATGCGGGCATACTGGCATAGTAAATGTATGTATCGCTACTTTGGCGCCGTCGTCATAATATCGTTCTTGTTGACGTCCCGTTTACGTGGCGGTGGACAAATGGCCTATACGTATAAAAACCACTCAATCCAAAATAAGCTTGTCTGAAACATAGTATGTACGTTATTTGTAGGTCCAGTGCGTTTGTGGGGCCAGTGAATAACACAATTACCTAATTATTGTGCGTGTTTACCTCCCACGCCTTTATTTACATTATGATAATATCAATGAAAATAACAAAAACAAAATTCTTGGCATGTTAGTTTTGAGAGCGCTAAGTGCAGAGATCTTATAATTATTAGCATTATTATCTGATTATAAAGTACATAAATAAAGTGTTTTTTACTTTGAAGAGCAAACGTTTATTTAAATGATAAACGAGTGCGTATAATTTCGAGCACCATTTAAGGTGATTATCACACTGCCACGCATCACGCAGCGGTGTGCGGGAAACGGAGCCAAATTCCACGCGCGTGTTTGCGTTTTTATTGAATTTGTATGTAAAAAATCACGCGCGTGAGTGCGTTATCTGCGACCCGCTGCATGATGCGGTGCAGTGTGCGAATCGCCTTAATGTATTCACGTCTGTTTGGAAAAGCAGTTTTCTGTTTTAGTATTTATTTAGTCTAGCGTTTGGTAGGTAATAAAATTCTATTTATCTCTTAAATAAATTGCAAACTGTAGTTTTGTATAATTTAGAAGCATTTTTTTTTTTTAAACTTTGTAAATGTAAGAACCATGTTTCCTTTTATTATGATTTTTTGATGTTGACTTGAAAGAGCATGGCAGTTGAGAACGTGTCATGCTCACTTAAATGTCTCACCGATGGTGGCGCGTGTGTTGGATCATTCGGTTCCCTACAAAATGGTTGAGCTGGATGGTGCTGATCCACGCGTCATGTTCGTGAACGGGCGCCGTCGGTTGAGACTGGTCATCTCTTAACTGCCAAGGCTTATTTTTAATCTTATGTCTTGAATTGTTTCTTCATTTCTGTCTTTTTTACATTGTTCTCACATATAGAAGCAACAAGAATAATGTACCCAGGATTTTGTAATATCTTGATTTAAAAGAGTGTCCATGGAGTTTCTTGCCCGTTCTTCTCCATAGAGATCTACGCTTTGGAATGGGCAACTAGCTTCAACTTTCTGACTAACTGACAGACTATTTAATTTTGACAATTCAAAAGTGCCTGTACAAGGTTTAATTGAAATAAATGATTTGAGTTTTTTTGAGTTCAACCTCATTCTCACCTGATGTTTATACAGTGTGAGTCTTCATAATGTGCACATAACGAAATGAAGGAAACATAGCTTAAATTTATCGACGGAAAAATATTTAAAAGGATCTTTACCTGCTAAAGTATGGTGATTGCAAGGCCTTTCTTTAACAGTTGATAGGAAATGTTGTGATTGAGTTATAAACATGGTATTTTTACGTTTAGAAATCTGATACGATGGAGAATAATTTAAAGTAATAAAAAAGGGTAGGTAATCGGGGCTTTTATTGAGTAATTTTACAATTATTGTAAAATTTTATGAAAAAAATATCAGATTTTTGTTTAAAAAAACCATCATTCTCAATTGAGGGCGATTGTTTACACAGGGGTCACAGCAGCAAACATGAATTTTAAAAATGCTACAATTTTTTTGTTTTTTTTATATTTTTTTAAATATTTTTTCCGTCGATAAAATTAAGCTTAGTTTCCCTCATTTCGTTATGTGCAGATTATGAAGACTCACACTGTATACTGAAAAATAGGCCGATTAATTTTACGTATTCGTGGTGTACAAAACTTTAACTCTTGTCATTAGTCATACCACGCGTACGTCGAATCGTTGTTACGTTATGGACTAATAATGTGGGGTAACAGCACTGACTTCCAAAGAGCATTCATCGCTCAAAAAAAGTGCATGAGAGCAATTTGTGGACTTAAGCCCGACGACTCATGTCGACCAATATTTAAAAAACTTGGTTTGTTACCGTTAGCGTCGCTTTACATTTACGAAATATGTGTGTTTGTTATGAAAAATAAGCAACTATTTAAGACTGCAAATGATGTCAATCCTCGGAACCGACGAGATCCATATAAACTGGTGTTAAATGATTTGCCTAGACTGTCTAAATACAATCGTAACTGCTTGGCAATGTGTGTGTGCATTTATAATAAAATACCTAGGCATTTCAAAGCATTAAATACAAAATTATTTAAAATTAAATTTCATAAGTGGTTACTCGAGTGTAGTTTTTATAGTGTAAAAGAATTTATAGATAAAAAATGTTGATGTTTGTTGAAAAAAAAACGGTTGTTGTTGCTTAATTTAATTTATTTATTCAGTTTCGGACAACTAAACAGTCCATCTTAACTTGTTTTAAAATGTTGCATGCTATGTTTTATCCTAGCTAAACATGCTTGTGCCTCAATTTGTATTTAACACCCTTGTATACCATGTTTTACGCAAATAAATATTCTATTCTATTCTACGTAAAAACTGAGCGGCAATTCCCGTATTAGGGTTCCGTATCAAAATGGTAAAACGGAACCCTTATGGTGAGGCTGTCTGTCTGTCGGTCTGTCTGTAATATTCTACACCACAGTGCGCAGTGTCAAAATTCTTTTTTAATACAGTTGCTCAAAAAGTGGTGTATTGCAGGGACGTATAGCGTTCGGGATGTGGGCTATTACATAATAGTGCTTTTTTTTTACCTTTCCCGAACTCGTGCGTCTCTTTCCCAACTGTCAAAATAATGTCTATTAAAAAGAAAAACCAACCATGAAGTTTTTACTGAAGAGTTTTTGTGATTCATACAAATACATATATTTCTAAAAAGAAGCTACTAATTTATTTCAATATCAGATTTAATGATTTAATTTCAATAAAAAAAATATACTGAAGACTAAAATGTATGGATAGTTCCCTTTGCCTACCAAAATGGGTGAAGAAAAAAAAACTCTGCTTATATTCTACGGTTGGCGCCATTTTCTAGAAATTTTCTTTGCGAGTTTAGTTGACATGTGTACTATAACTTTTATAAGAAATAAATGATTAGTTAGTCGAGTTTATTGTGTTTTTATTATTTTATTAAATTGCTTCATTTTTTCGCAACTGTATTAAAAATAGTCGTTCAGTACACCTGCGGAACCGTCATTGCAACTTGTTCCGACTGTCAACCCTCGCCTTCGGCTGCGCCTCGGCTCGGGTAGACATTTGTCGGAACTCTTTGCAATGACAGCCTTTCCGCACTTGTAATGAAATATACTATTACGAATATAGGCCTCGCCGATGAAAATTTAAAAACATGATGGTACGGAACTAGGGAATGCAAATCCGTTCTGTTTTAAAATCCGGATTTTTAAGAACGGATTTTTGGTCCAATCCGGATTATCCGGATATTACGGATTTTTCATGAAAATAAACAAATCTACCCATATTAGTTTGTTAATATAATATTTCTTATATTTGTGAAAATGGATTAAAATAAAAACACACGAAAATCACATCAAACGATTTTTTTAATTTATTGTTATTTGGAATTATTCAAAATATCATCATTAAATACCATAATTATGATGGTATTGCTATAATAATGTACTTATTCTTCTTAAAATAATCAGTCTGTGTCTCGCGTGCTAAGTAACGATGATAAAATAATTCATCATCATCATTTCAGTCGAAAGACGTCCACTGCTGGACATAGGCCCCCAAGCACCTCCATTTCGACCGGTTCTGTGCTTTTCGCATACAAAATTAAAGGCTCCAAGGTCTCTGCTAGAGATTAATGGGCAGAGCCAGCTTAGGAAACTAACGACCGATTATGACAGGATCGTGTCCGCCAAACCTGTGCTGTTAAGAGAGATCGAGAGGTTCTATGGTCAGTTATACAAATCAACAAGTGACCCTGTTACAAATCTGGCAAACTACCCAAGAACTAGATTGACCCAACACTACACCGAAGATATCCCGGACGTCAGCCTGTACGAGGTTAGGATGGCTCTGAAGCAGCTCAAAAACAACAAGGCACGGAGTGATGACGGAATTACGGCCGAGTTCGTGAACGCCAGCGGAAAACCCGTTCTTAAGGCCCTTCAGAAGTTGTTTGGTTACGTCATACTCGAGGGTAAATCACCACAGGCATGCAACAGAGGTGTGGTGATAATTTTCTTTAAGAAGGGCGACAATGCCCTTCTTAATAATTATAGGCCCATCTCACTTCTGAGTCATGTGTACAAGGTCTTTTCGAGAGTCATCACGAACCGTCTTGCGCGCAGGTTTACACCACATACATACGCTGCGACAGGTTATACAGTAGACCGAAGAAGAAGAAGCCTTTGATTCGATCGAGACATGGGCTGTACTGCAGTCTCTTCAACGGTGCCAGATCGACTATCGGTACATCGAGGTGCTGAAGTGTCTATACGAAAACGCTACTATGACAGTCCGACTCCAGGATCAGACCTATCCTTCTGCAGCGAGGTGTGAGACAGGGAGACATTATCTCTCCGAAACTGTTCACCAGTGCACTGGAGGATGCCTTCAAGGTTCTGTACTGGAAAGGGGCTGGCATTAACATCAATGGAGAGTACATAACTCACCTTCGGTTTGCCACCAATATCGTAGTCGTGGCTGAGACCATGGAGGACCTCGGTACAATGCTCGATGACCTCAAAAATAATAAGGCATCTAAAGTGCTGTCGTTTAACTTGCTGCGAATTCACATAATTCCTGCTGCGGAAAAAGCACGCTCTGATTCGACGCTTGTAGGCGGAATGCACTGAAGACACTTGTAAGCGGAAGGAACGGAATGATCAAGGACACCTCACACACTTTCTCGACCCGCGTCCCGCGCCCTGCTCGCTTCCCCCTGAGCCGAAACTCAACACTCGCGAGACGCGACGCGCGAACAGTGAACTCGCTCGTTTCGATTTTATTGTTACAATTTCTTAAAAATTGAATTATTAAAAAATCCGGATTCGATTTTCAAATCCGGATTTGGAAGTCTAGTAAAAATGTGCGGATATCCGGATTTTTCGGATTACGGATAATCCGGATTGCATTCCCTATACGGAACCCTCGGTGCGCGAGTCCGACTCGCTCTTGCCCGGTATTTTTTTTTTTTAATTCTCATATAACTTCTCCCGCTCTGGGAGGGCGTGTCAGAATTTTACAGACTAAAACCCACCCGTGTTCCTTCAGTTGCCTGTGCCAGGTTCAATGACCCTCCTGTCCAGCTCCAGAAATGCACATGCCGAAGTTTTATCAAACTCACAGCAATCATTCTAAAGTGTACTTTATCACAATGAAATAAGAGTTACATTGCAATGACACACGTCATTAAAATTTGATCTTGAATGTGCTGCTTTGAGTCGAGCCTCTGGTACTGACCATGTTTATTACTTAGTACGTTCACCTCATCCCGCCGCATGTTTACTGTTCCGTGCTGAATCGGTTATTTCATTTCCTGGAAGTTTTATTGATTCAAGTCTTACAAGGTAAGTGAACCTTTTTTATACCATTTTAACCTTTTGACCGCCACGTCAATAACGAAAATCCGTGTTCTCTACGCCAAGCGACAAATTCTTTCTTTCATACCACGGAATAGATAAACCTTATTTATCTATTCCGTGTTTCATACCTACAAAATAATAGTCACGGCACATGTTTATTTTGAACTGTAAAAAAGGGTTATTTTCGACGTGCCATGCCGTCCGTGGCGTCGTGAGCACTTTTTGATTTGACGTCCATAGACGTCCGTGGCGGTCAAAAGGTACGTAATTTTCGAACACTCACCTCTAAAATCAAAAATTAATTTAACAGATCTACGATTGTTTATTTCACCGTGAAAACTAAGATGAAGTGAGCTGTCATTAGTGTCAATGTCAACCCCTCCCTACTCATCATCTGCCTAGCCTTTTCCCAACTATGTTGGGGTCGGCTTCCAGTCTAACCGGATGCAGCTGAATATCAGTATTTTACATGGAGCGACTGCCTATCTGACCTCCACAACCCAGTTACTGGGTAATACGATACCCCTTGGTAAGTCTGGTTGTCAGATTTTCGGGCTTCTGACGACCCGTAACGACTGTCAAAGATCCACGAATGACAGCCGGGACCAAAGGCCTAACCTGCTCTCCGAGACACGGAGGGGGTCTTGGTATGTAATAAAAATGGTCCCATCCACGGACCTACCAATGGCAAATCGATCGACCCGTGCGGCTGATGTTACTTAGCCACAAGCCCCTCGTCGCCAACCCCCAGTATCAGGTGGAATTACAGCTCCCTACACCTAAGTTCTCCTGGTGAGATTTTTACAGAATAGACCGGGTGTTCTCCCTAGCTTTCTATTATGTTTCTTCCTGTAATTTCCCAAACTCCTAAGTAGGGAATGCAATCCGGATTATCCGTAATCCGAAATATCCGGATATCCGCACATTTTTACTAGACTTCCAAATCCGGATTTGAAAATCGAATCCGGATTTTTTGAATGATTACATTTGAATAATTACATTTTACAGTATATTTGTCTTTATTTTTGTTCTGCGGAGTTTCTTTTAATTTGTAGTTCTTTTAGTTTGTGTAGGTACCTATTAATTATTTTATCTCCTCATTTCTGATTCGATCCTCCATTCATTGCCATCTCCATTGCCCTTTGAGTGACTTTTAGCCTTCTAATAATACCCATTGTGAGCGACCACACTTCAAAAAGTGCCTTATGTCATCACTCACACGCACACACACGAACACGCACACACGCACTGGGCACGGGCAAAGACTTTCGGCTTGAGACACTGCGGTATGTGGGACGAGAAGATATTGCGTAGCTTCCCGAAGTTGGACCTACCTAACTGGACAGTTTGTCCTAGGTAAACATACTTGTCCACGATTTCGAGTGTAGCGTCTCCGACTTCGAGTGTTCGAGTGTTACATGGGCATTTGACAAGACCTTCGTTTTGTCCATGTTCATTTTAAGACCCACTCCTTCGGAGGCTCTACTGAGGTCTTCGAGCGTTGTACCGAGGTCCTCCATGGTCCCAGCCATGACTACGATATCGGTGGCAAACCGAAGGTGAGTTACGTACTTGCCATTGATGTTAATGCCAGTCCCTTTCCAGTATAGTACCTTGAAGACATCCTCCAGTGCACCGGTGAACAGTTTCGGAGAGATAACGTCTCCCTGTCTCACACCTCGCTGCAGAAGGATAGTTTTCGAGGTCTGATCCTGGAATCGGGCTGACATAGTAGCGTTTTCGTACAGACACTTCAGCACCTCGATGTACCGATAGTCGATCTGGCACCGTTGAAGAGACTGCAGTACAGTGAGAAAGCCTTTGATTCGATCGAGACATGAGCTGTCTCGATCGAATCAAAGGCTTTCTCATAGTCCACAAACGATAAGCAGAGAGGCAGGTTATATTCTTCGGTCTTCTGTATAACCTGTCGCAGTGTATTTATGTGATCTACGGTGCTAAAGCCTTTACGGAATCCAGCTTGTTCGGGAGGCTGAAAGTCGTCAAACCTGCGCGCGAGACGGTTCGTGAGGATTCTCGAAAACAGCTTGTACACATGGCTCAGAAGTGAGATGGGCATATAATTATTAAGAAGGGCATTGTCGCCCTTCTTAAACAAAAGTATCACCACACCTCTGTTCCATGCCTGTGGTGATTTACCCTCGAGTATGACGGAACCAAACAGCTTCTGAAGGGCCTAAAGAACGGGTTTTCCGCTGGCCTTCAGGAACTCGGCCGTAATTTCGTAATCATTCCGCGCCTTGTTGTTTTTGAGCTGCTTCAGAGCCATCCTAACCTCGTACAGGCTGACGTCCGGGATGTCTTCGGTGTAGTGTAGGGTCAATCTAGTTCTTGGGTAGTTTGCCAGATTCGTAACGGGGTTACTTGTTGATTTGTATAACTGACCATAGAACCTCTCGATCTCTCTCAACAGCACAGGTTTGGCGGATTCGATCCTGTCATAATCGGTCTTTAGTTTTCTAAGCTGGCTCTGCCCATTAGACAGATCTCTAGCAAAGACCTTGGAGCCTTTAATTTTGTATGCGAAAAGCACAGAACCGCTTGAAGTGGAGGTGCTTGGGGGAGGCCTATGTCCAGCAGTGGACGTCTTTCGGCTGAAATGATGATGACGATGATGAATTATTTTATCATCGTTACTTCGCACGCGAGTCACAGACTGATTATTTTAATAAGAATAAGTATGTACATATTATAGCAATAACATCATAATTATGGTATTTAATGATGATAGTTTGAAAAATTCCAAATATATATTTTTTTTAAATCGTTTGATGTGATTTTCGTGTGCTTTTATTTTAATCCATTTACATAAATATAAGAAACATCATATTAACAAACTAATATGGGTAGATTTTTTTTATTTTCATGAAAAATCCGTAATATCCGGATAATCCGGATTGGACTAAAAATCCGTTCTTAAAAATCCGGATTTTAAAACAGAACGGATTTGCATTCCCTACTCCTAAGGCCACGGACACGAAGTCAGCGATTGCGGGGCGGCGGCGAAATGTCTTAACAGCGACGACAAAATCTTTTTGATACAACATTTTGAAACGTCGGTCGTTAAAAAACCAAAAAATAAAATGCAAAACACTACGTAAATGTGTGCGCACCAGTCTAGCGGTGCCTACGCGTCTGGTAGGCACCGCTAGACTGTGCGCACCGCTCGTACGCCGCACCACGCGCGCCGCGCCGCCTCCGCCGCCGCCGCCGCTGCCTTCGAGGCCAGTTCCATATAAAATAAATATGCATTGAAACGCGCCGCTACCCGCGCCGCGCCCGCTGACGTTGTGTCCGTGGCCTTATTTTAGTTTTTGCGACCATCACGAAAATCTTACCATGTGAGTACCCCTCTACAGCCAACTGCCCCCCTAGAGGTGCCAAAATTTTTGTGCACAAGATGTAACATACCCCCGTTTGAGAGCCCCAGCCCCTGCTTGTAGTGGTGGCCCAGTGGTAACGGTCGCGATTTACGTGTCGTAGGTTGGGAGTTCGAACTCTTCGAACCCAGGCAGGCACTTTACTTTGTGTGATTTATTTCATCAGCACTGCTTTCAAAACGGTAAAAGAAAACAATGGGGAAACCGGCATGTCCTAAAAACAAAAATTCAAAGACATGTGACATCCTCAACCCCGCGTGGTGGATTATGGCGCACTCGCCTTCACAAAGAGAAGGCCTGTGTCCCAGCATTGGTAACGTTATACAGGGTAATTGGTAAAACATTAACAACCTCATAAGAGGTCATTGTACTCATCATTATGAACAACTTTTACTATAAGACCAAACCTGAAATCACGAAAAAAAGTCAGCTGTTCCCTACATTTATGTTCGTATAACTCGTCAAAATGTAGGGAACAGCTGACTTTTTTTCGTGATTTCAGGTTTGGTCTTATAGTAAAAGTTGTTCATAATGATGAGTACAAGGACCAAACCTGAAATCGCGAAAAAAAAATCAGCTGTTCCCTACATTTATGTTCGTATAACTCGTCAAAATGTATGGAACAGCTGATTTTTTTTTCGCGATTTCAGGTTTGGTCCCATAGTAAAAGTTGTTCATAATGATGAGTACAATGACCTCTTAAGAGGTTGCTGGTGTTTTACAAATAACCCTGTATATGTAGGTTGATTATGCTATGGCAGTTTGAGAAACCTTGACCTATGTCCATGTGACACCACTAAAAGTCTACGACTGAATGAACTCGCTTGCTTTCCACTCATTTAACCAGTGACCGTGATCGCAATGCAAATAACTTGCTAAAAGTACGACTACGACACGACACGACACAAGACACAACAACACGACGCGATAACGACGACACGACATTGTATTCACATTCACTCGATAAAATCAGCATCCTACTTTTCTTTATTGATAGACTAGAAATAAAAAAAAATCTAAATTCATGTGCAGTCACACAGAACAGAACAGCAGCAGCTGTGTTGTGCAGAACAGTCAGATTGAAGAACAGATTGACACATAATCAGCCTATAATGTTCCCAATTGCTTGACACAGGCTTCCTCTCTTCGAGAAGGAGTCGGCTATAATCAAAAAAGTTGACAGTCAATTAGTTTTCTTAGTTAGTTTTGCACGACTCATAATGCGAAGCATAAAGAATGCTTTACGATCGATTTTTTTTGTCTCCTTTATGAACTGTATCTATTGTTATACTCCTCTGCTAGTATACAGAACCTTCTTAATTTATATACCATTGTGTAGATAATTTAATGATAATTTAATGGAGATTAATTCTGTACTTGTGTTCAAAAATTGTTTTAATGCAGTAGAAACGAAAAAAACATCAACATTCATATTTCAAATAAAAACTTTTTACAAAAAAAAAAAACAACCGACTTCCAAAAAACACTATAAACTTCACTAACTTGATTAACAAGAATTTATTTTTTGAAATATTATTTCAATAAATAAATTCTTGCTAATCAAGTGTGAAGGCTGAAAACATTGTAGCTTGCGAAAAAATTAATTAATTGAGTCATTTTTAGGGTTCCGTAGCCAAATGGCAAAAAACGGAACCCTTATAGATTCGTCATGCCTGTCTGTCTGTCCGTCCGTATGTCACAGCCACTTTTTTCCGAAACTATAAGAACTATACTGTTGACACTTGATAAGTAGATTTATTCTGTGAACCGCATTAAGATTTTCACACAAAAATGGAAAAAAAAACAATAAATTTTGGGGGTTCCCCATAATGTACTTAGAACTGAAAGTCTAAAAATTTTTTTTCGTCAAACCCATACGTGTGGGGTATCTATGAATAGGTCTTCAAAAATGATATTGAGGTTTCTAATATAATTTTTTTCTAAACTGAATAGTTTGCGCGAGAGACACTTCCAAAGTGGTAAAATGTGTGTGTGTCCCCCTGTAACTTCTAAAATAAGAGAATGATAAAACTAAAAAAATATATGACGTACATTATCATGTAAACTTCCACCTAAAATTGGTTTGAACGAGATCTAGTAAGTAGCTCGCCGGTGAAAATTTAAAAACATATGATGGTACGGAACCCTCGGTGCGCGAGTCCGACTCGCTCTTGCCCGGTTTTTTTTTTATAGATTCGTTTCACCCTTAGGAGGAACCCTATTGAAAACGGCTCTTTTATTCTAAGTACATAGTTTTATTATAATTAATAAAAAACTAACTAATATCTATATCTATGGTTTTTTATACCATAACCATAACCATAATCAGCCTATAATGTTCCCACTGCTGGGACACAGGCCTCCTCTCGGTGAGAGGGAGTGGGCCGTAATCCACCACGCGGGCCCAGTGCGGATTGGCAGATGTCACATGTCTTCGAATTTTTGACTGGTTTTTTATACGATCAAAATATTAATGTAATGAGCATTATGAGTCGAGCACTTTCGGATTTTAAAAATTTTTCATTCGCCTCGCGTGCGTTCGAACTCATGAAACATGAGTTCATGACACATCCAATATAAAAATATCAAGTGGCTTTCTTGTGTAATATTTGTCTACTACAAATTATTTACAAACCCTAGGTCGCCCCCTGCCCACTCCCACGCAATAGTACTATTTTTAGACCCGAACTGTACCGACCAATAAATTGTCGTAGGTATGTACGTACGTAGGTAAGTGTACGCAGATAAAGGTACGCAGTTACGCATGTTTTGTAATGACTATGCCTCGTTGGCATATTAGTCGCAACCGCTACTGCTGAGCACGAGGTCCTGGGTTCGATTCCCAGGTCAGGCAGTGTTAATCTGGGGGCACGGCAATGCTCCCACCAAGACGAGCCAAGCGAAGCGCTTCGTCGTTGTTTTGAACCCTCATAACTTGGGTTTGGATTATACCAGATAAACAAAATTCTCGGGATATGATGTTAATAGTGGGCTTATTGAAAATTCTTTTTGTGGGATGGGTTTTTCTATCTGGAATTTCTGAGTCTAGATTGTGCCCGGTTGATTGCAATAGGCACGCCCCCTTTTACATAGGGCTTAAACATGGCTGGCGAAATGTGGGTGTACTATAGGTACACCTCTACCCAACCCTTCGGGTAAACAAGGCGAGATGTTTTAAGGCTCCGCAGACAGGCTCGACGTGCCTCTGCCTGGTAGAACAAGTGAACAACTTTATTCATGGAAACTGTTCTACTAGAATCGCGTTGCACCCCGTCGCGTCGCGCGTGTTGCGGGGCCTCTATTGTCGACGCGTCGATTGCATGGATTTCGCCTTCTAATAAAAAAAACCTCTACGAAATACTACATTCGAAAGCCGCTCAAATCAACTTTCTAATCCAAAAATGGTAAAAAAAAACAACTGCACGACCTTCAAAATTATATCGAAATTTGCTCCATTAATGTATTTACAGCTACATATAATATTGCAACATTTGTTTACATTAAAAATATTAACACTCACTTTTTACCGACTTCAAAAAAAGGAGGTTATCAATTCGACACGTATACAACGTTATTTTTAGTACCTTTATGCGAAACCTGAATATTCGATTCCAATATTTTTACCCCATGTTATATTTGGTCCCAAAAACTATTTAAAAAAGGTTACAAGTTGGACACCGAGCGACACTAAGGTTATCCAATCTCCGCCCCGATCGGTTAGGTACCTAGGTACTATTATCAATGAGCGCAAGACGCGGCGCGAGCATGTTTTTGTACGGACAAACAGGTAACTTAACAAGCTTATAACTTTGTGATTTTTCATGATACAGTTTTAAAATTTTGTACATAGATACTTTACATAAAAATACTAGACACGTGTTTCGGGTTTCGCATATATACTAAAAATAATGTTGTATATGTAATATTATTGAAACTGCATTATATTCTTATTCACATATGACAATCTATTAGGGCTTCCAAAGAAATATACAAAATTTTATAGATGTATGTATGCTTGTCCACTCATTTCTCCGCAACTATTAATCGGATCGTGACCATTTTTTTTATTGGCTTACATTTACTTCAACTTAGGGAACAGTGCTGTTTCATCAAAAGCGATTCAGTTAATTTTCAAGGGACTAATACGTATAAGTGTGACGGCCTGACTTATTGATACGAGCTACGGGTGTAGTGTCAAAGGGAAAACTCTTAAAACCTTGGCCAAATTCTAGTGCAATATTTACAACAACACTATTACTCACTTATTATAAACAAAATATTCCAGTTTTTACTTAAAACTAAAAATTACGAAATAAAAAGTTATTTAAAAAAATTAAACCGACTTCAAAAAGAAATTAACTCATAATTATGAAATAACTTTAATTTCGGAAGTCGGTGGCAAAAAACCAAAACTAAAATACAGATCCCAAGACAAACTATCATAATTATCTCCTTCCCCGGGATTCAATCTGTCTCTCTGCCAAATTTTATAGAAATCCGTTCAGTGGTTTAGGCGTGAAACATACAGGCAGACAGAGTTACTTTCGAATTTATAATATTAGTATGGATAAGAACGGCTATTTTAGTAATTTTTGAACAAAGCTATTAGCTTAGCGGTTCGACGACTGAGCAAACACTTTGTAAATAAATTCGTTTCCCAACTATCGATATTTTTTCAAATGTTATTTAAGTACAGTCACGAGCACTAATATGTCAACACTTGGCAACATTCAATTGCGATTTTTTCCTGAAATAACGAATGCAACGTTGAACTACGACACTTTACACAAACCTATGTGTTCGAAAATACCTACTTTGTTCGTAATAACATAAAATTTAATTCAAAACTAAAGGAGAAAATCGTCTTTGAATAAAGCCAAGTGTATACATACTTATTCTCGTGAAGTTAGTAATAAAGACACAACTCACTCACTACACTGGTGGCCCTGGAGTAATCGCCTTAATGAAAGTAAATTAATACAATCAATACGATAAACGATACAGTCTTCAAAATATGATGAGTTCACTCGCACTCGGCCGCCAGCTGATTTGAAGAGCTGCCAACGCAGACAGAAACACTGTAAATTAATAAATGTGTTATTTTGCCATGTGGCAATTTGTTATTTTGGTAAAGGTCTAAAGGACGAACGCAATATTTGTGAATGGGGGTGTAGGATACGATCAGTGCCGGATTAGCCCATAAGCAAATTAAGCAATTGCTTAGGCCATCACCTCTCGGGGGGGACCATGAGGCAGAAACAGCACCGAAACAGTATTTGCTAGCACATGAATGGCAAGGCTGTTTGTCAGCAAGATATTACAAGACCCAAAAGTCACTGTAGAAATGTGCGCCAATCTTTACAAATCGCTCGTCGATGTTTTGGAAAAATACGAGGTGACTAGTGGACAGAAGGGCAATGCTGATCTTATTTTTTCTAGGATAGGCAAGGCGCAGCATGGGCTTATCCTCACTAATATTATAAATTTAAAAGTAACTCTGTCTATCTGTATGTTACCTTTTCACGCCTAAACCACTGAACGGATTTCGATAAAAATTGGCAGAGAGATATACTGCATCCCGGGGAAGGACATCGGATAGTTTTTATCCCGATATTCCCACGGGATCGACACTTATGCGGCTGAAACCGCGGGGCGCTGCTAGTCTTCCATACATCTCTATAGCCGTCATCTCAGTATCTAGCAAGATAATTTTTTACACAATCCATTAATCGTTTCTTTGCTCTTCCTTATACTCTTATCCAAAACCATATGCAAAATCCTCAGCACGAAAGTTCCTCATTCCTACGCCATCACATGCCCATACCAATACAAAAAAATCTACGAATTTAAAATATTCGCCCATTCGCGAAAACAGAATACGGAAATCAACCAAATTTTGCATAACAAAACAGTATTCGAATACGTTACGTAGCGTAGGCGACGTTTGTCGAAGGAAGCGTTCAATGTCATGTGCGCACGCGCCGCCCGGTCAGATTAGCTTCTGTCCGATGTATAGGTCATTCACGTGACATTTTGAATAGTGGTTGTTATTATCGATGTGGATAAGACAGAGATAAAAAAACGAACTTGCAGGGGATTGAGGAGGGGGTTTGGAGGGGGGGTTCAGGGATCAGACCGGAATAATTCATCTATATTTAGGTACTTGGGCCATGAAAGACCTAATGAAGGGTGATCTTGGGCCATGAAAGACCTAATGAAGGGTGATCTTCCCATGTCCCTTAAGAGAAGACTCATTGACGTGTGCATACTTCCCATCCTCACATATGGTGGTCAAACATGGTCTTTGACAAATCAGCAGAGGTCCACGCTCGAGGTTTGCCAGAGGGCTATGGAACGGAGTATTCTAGGTATCAAACTAACAGACCGAGTTAGGAATACGACCATCTGTTCCATCACAAAGATAACTGATGACACTTGGAAAGCTGCCACGCTAAAATGGAACTGGGCTGGACACATCTGCCGCATGTCAGACGAACAATGGGCCAAACTTACGACCCAATGGGTCCCACTTAATGGCAAACGACATCGTGGCAGGCCCAGACGGAGATGGCGGGATGAGCTGGACTCCTTCAACAAGAACTGGTCCTTAACAGCTTTGAACAGAGAGAAGTGGAAAGAGAGTAGGGAGGCCTTTGCCCTGCAGTGGGACACCACAGGCTAATAATAATAAATAATAATTTAGGTATAAGCAGGTTCGTGTCTGTCAGGCTGAGTCAAACTCTATACACAACCTAATCAAAATGTATTTTTTACTTTACTACTAAAATAATATGCATAATTATTATACTGACCTTATTGATGATGTGTTTCAGGAAGGTCAGGTGCGTAGTACTCGCAACCGATGCGTGTAATACCAGCAGCCTAATAATCAATCACAATTTGAAACATTTTGAAGGATATTGCTAAACCATTGCTTGATTTTCATATGTTCGAAAAATTTGTTTGCGCAACTACATAAATAACGCAATGAAAGTTGTTGAACTGTCAAAATGAAACCTATTTCTACTGTTAGTGTGTAAAGGTTCCATTTGGAACCGAGCTGTCAACTGCAACTGCCGACAGCACGTGCAGCGGCTCGTGCAGTGGCTCGTGTCGGCATGCAGTCGCTGCACGTGCTGTCGGCAGTTGCAGTTGGCAGCTCGGTTCCAAATAGTACCTTTACACAATTACCCCGTGGATGTAGGAGCCCGATATTCCCACGGGATCGACATTTACGCGGGTGAAACCGCGGGGCACAACTAGTATAAAATAAGAATAATGTTACACCTTTTTTGCAATTCCGCGTTAACAGGCAGGCAATAACGTCACTACGCATACAATTATGGCATAATAAATAGACAGAAGTTGCATTTTTCCGGCATATTCAACAAGAATTCGTGAAGAGGTAACAGACAGACAGACACACACTTTCTGGGATAGACTATCCCAGCTTTTTTCTTTCGCATCACGGTTATAAGCCCGAAATGTTTTATTCCTCAACTATAATTAGGATCTTATCCTATCGTTTATCGTGTACTGCATTGTTACAGGTGTAAACTGCTGCGTATCCTCGACAGTGCGGTACTGGCACGCCAGCTGGTGGGGCGCTCCAGTGCGGGAGTTGCACAGGACGCTGTGGGGCTCCTTAGCAGAGATCCTCGCCTCCAATAACTTCAACTTCACAAAGTAAGTAATTACACCAATCCAGTTTTAACAGACGGTTAGATTTTCTGACTAGAAAGTTATCTGAGAAGGCCCAAAGTGAGTTATCTGCGTTCGCGATTTCTTTGCCAAAAATGTAAACAAATATGAATTAATGGAAAAATAACTTTAAATGCTACAAAATAAAGTTCAGTTTACGCTACAACTTAAAACATTGTTATAACTTTTTCAATAGTGCTAGTCACTCTGAAATGAACTTCATTGTCATTGAAATAAAGTTGATATTTGTTTAACTTGAAATAGGGTAGGGGTGTGCAGCACTGCGCACTTTTGCTATAGATTTGAAGCTACTTGCAATAATTGTTAATAAGTGGGGTCTCTTTACTTTTCTATTGTGCTATTAGACATGAACCCGCTTCGCGAAAAATTTATACGGACTGCGGACTAGGCCAGGCCAGGCCCTTTATTTTTATTATTCTACTTTGGATAACGCCAAATGATTGTGTACTAAACACCTGCTTTCTACGGGTAATACAGGCATAGTGTTTAAATTAGACGTAGTCGAAAACTTCACAGTTTGACACGATCAATGATAGAGGTAATGGCACTAGCGCGCGCAAATTGTTGCAGACAAATTCAGACAATTGTTGTAGTTTCATTTAGTCCGCTAATAGCAGCGAGCAACACACTACAGATAGCTATCTCTTTCTGTGTCATACGTTCCGTATTATCTATCGCAGTAAGTACTTTGTAATAACAACGCAACAATACAGAACGTCGCTCAGTATGAATGTAGCGTATCTTTCCTTTATAATATAATTTTACACAATAGATCAATACGCCAGTGTCATAGTCATTTGATGATTTCCCATACGAAAAAAAAAAAAAAAGTGTCATAGCCATTACATATCAAAGAGTGACAGTGTGTTTTGAATACCTACGGACAATTTAAGTTCTTAGCTCAGACCAAGTTCTTAGTTGCTAAGCAATCATTTGCCCTCAATTGACATAAAACATTTTTATACTGTATTGTATCAGCTTAAAACTGAATTGCTGGCCGCGTTAAGAGGAAATGCGGTCGGAGAGACTAGAAAAATCCTAAGTAAAAAGTCGTAATTCGAGGTTTGGCTCTCGCCTATTGCCTCCTCCAATATTGGACCAATTTAAAAGATATTTCAACTGAATACGAAGGATATATACTGTGCCCCTGTTTTTAAATTTGTACACTAGGCTTCTGTTGACAGCGGTTTAAGTCGGCATTTTTTTAGGGTTCTAGTGCTCATAAAAACGATGTATCATAAAAAAGAAAAACATAGGGACATACAAGAAGTTAATATTTATTATTCTGTAAAAAATCATTGATAGTCCAGACCATATAGACCAGAAAGAAAACAGTCGAGAGCGTTTCTATGGAGAAACGACCACCCCGCATTTCCTCTTAAGTTACGAATTGAGGGACGCGTACACATCCCGTATTTCCGCATTATCTTCACCCTAATCGTCACACACTGGCGCCGATTCTGTTGTTCACAAACTAAACTAAATTTAAGTTGGGGCATCTTTTTCTTTCTATTTCATTACGAAAAGGACAGAAGATAAATATTAGTTTAGTCCTGTCAAATTAGTCTGCGCCTGACGCAAATTGACGTATTTTTAATAGCCAATTTTTTAATTTCGTCTAAATTGTCTATGGAGTATCTTAATTTGACAGGACTAAACTAATATTTATCTTCTGCCCTTTTCTTAATGAAATAGAAAGAAAGAGATGCATGAACTCAAATTTAGTTTAGTTTGTAAACAACAGAATCGGCGCCACTATCAATCTTGAAGGATATTGCTAATCCATTGCATCGTGTGTTCGAAAACATTGTCCGCTCAACAACGTAAATAACGCAATGAATGTTGTTGAACTGTCAAAATGAAACCCATTGCTACTGGTAGTGTGTTACGGAATTACCCCGCAGGTCATGATTATGACTAAGTAATACAAAAATCGGAACATTTAGTATGGCTGACTCATTTTAAACATATTTATCGGCTGTTCGTATGAATATACCAACATAGGTACAGTCAACAAAAGAGATAAGTATGCAGGATCCTCGGATAGAGTTGAAGTTTAGTAAGAAACTTATGGATGTTCTCGAATAAATTTTAATTTTATTAATAGAAAACAAACAGCTCATTTACGAGTACGAAATAAAATTTCGGTCGACAACATCCATCGGTTGCTTACGAAACTTCAACTACATAATGTATATCCGACGATCGTGCATACTTATCTCTTTTGTTGACTGTACTTAGTTTGTTTACACATACTGAATATATAAAACGTAGTATGATATTGTACGGCGGCGTTCTAAAAGTATTACGGTATCTTGTTGACAGAATTATTTTTTGACTGTGGTATGTGAAAAAGTCGCGTGTAAATGATAAATGATTTATTTTCTGTAAGTAGGTTCGTACAAACACTTTTACATGTCAATCATATTTTTTTAAACTAGATGAGGTCGGCGTTTCCTATCTGACTATTCTGAGAAGAAAGGCCGAAAGTCCAGACAAAATCTTGGTCAGATCATGTGAAGACCATGTAGATTTGTGTCTGAAATGGTCTTTTGAGGAAAGAACCACACAAATTACACACAATGGAATAACTCGTATTTTTCACGTTAGAGTTGTTTTTAATTAGGTTTAAATTAATGATTGCACAATCACATGTATGATTGGGCTTGTGATGGCTGAGTAATAAAAGCCGCACGGGTCGATAGATCGGGTTAAGCTATGCTTACCGCGGTTGTTCCATGGATGGGTGACCATCTGCCTCGTACTTACTCGTCTTTGACAGTCGCGGCGGCGGTCAGTAGCCCAAAAGTCTGACAACCAGTCTTACCAAGGGGTTTCGTATTATCCAGTAACTGGGTTGTGGAGGTCAGATAGGCAGTCGCTCCATGTAAAATACTGGTACTCAGCTGCATCCGGTTAGACTGGAAGCCGACCCCAACATAGTTGGGAAAAGGCAGGCAGATGATGACCTGTTATGATTTAAAAGAGTGTTTGTCGAGTTTCTTGTCCGTCCTTCTCCATAGGACCTGCTACGCTTTGAAATGGGCAACTCATCTCTCTAACTGACCGACCCCTTGACAATTCAAAAGTGCCTGAAATTGGTTTGTTTGCAATGAATGCTTTGAGTTTGAGTGTTGATATTGTAGCGGTATCTACAACGCCAAATGCGAACATCGCGTCATACTGACGTCACGCAAAATCCTGCATCTCGCAAGCAGAGTTTATCGCGCGACTAGCATAGATACAACGGCTCGACATGAATCATCAGGCAGTTGCCCGCCAGACACAACACCCGTCTGGTCGGAGGATCCTCCCTTTTTCGTAGAGTATGAGTGAACTTTACACCCTGTTCCTCATACCTCTATAATATAAGATGTTGTGATGACGTCAATCAACCAATCGACTCAGCCTATCAAGATCCACACTGCTGGACGTCGGCCTCTCCCAGGCTGCGCCACAACACTCTGTCTTCCTCATCCTGGCTGACCCAGCCACCTTTTAAGGTCGTCGGTCTATCTGACTGGGGGGGCGTCCCACACCACGCTTGCTGATACGCGGTCTCCACTCCAAGACTCGTCTGCTCCACCGACCATCGGTTCTTCGACAAACATGGCCAGTCCACTGCCACTTCAGCAGTTCAGCTTGCTTACTCTGCAAGATCGCTAAGATTGCTTGCTCTGTGGTGACGTTGTTGTTTCCTCAATTTCGTGTTGCAAAAAGATTTATTTACAAAAGAGGTAAATTATTTAAATACCTAGTTTGTCCGTGTTGTCTGACCAAATACATTGCTTACTTGTGTAACGGTTTCTAAATTTGTGACATTTGTTATGAAGTGATTCATATTAAGGCGCTGAATAGACCCAAATAGGCTTGTCTCCAACAATTTTTTAGCCAAATCTATACAGTTTGAGACAGCGGAAAAAATATATGTTAATCTTGAACATATTTCCTAAAACTTCGTTGTTTTCAAAACACGTTTTTGAAAAGTTTTCTCGATACAAAAAAATGGTAAACTAACCTCCTAAACTGATCTTCCAACAAAAAAATCTGAATTATTTACCAACGTACGTTGGTAAAATTTATAACAATAACGTATCATATCAAAATACAAAACTTGGTTGTCTAATATTTTTGACAACTCAACTTATTTTTAAGTAATTAATTATTTGGTGGTTTGTAAAAATGTACGAGCGTCGCGAAATCGCGCTTCTCTTTCTTATGTACGCAATCCGACAGTGATCGCTTAGGCGCGCTGCTAGACGGACGTATGTCGCTTTGCCTCGCAATCCGTTCATTTCATATTATCATCAAACAAAAATGTCGAAGGCCAGCAAAAAATCACTTCTATACTAACAAACCAATACGTCCCATGGAAGTAGTAATATAAGTAATTTTTATATTGACAAAACAGGTACACGAACAGAAAAAATGAAACTCTAAACAAATAGTTACTAGGCTATTTTGTACAACGCATTGCGTAAATTCATCGCTTATAACAAGGCTCGCTTGGTCGAGTGGTTTTTGCATAGATTCTGAATAGCGAGTTATCGGGTTCGAAACCAAGTTGAGTCTTATCAGGGAATTCGTATTGGTTTTTTAGTTTTATGATATTATCATTGTTTTTTTTTTAGTCTTAGGATATTTTTATTGTTTTTTTTTTATTTATTTTGTATATTTTTAGAATAATTATTAAAGTTCTTTACAGTAAAAAGAGACGTTTGGCGAACAGTTCAGAAGCGAAGCAGACGCGCGAATCCGCTTGCGCGACGAGACAGTTGCGCGACAAAGTTGAGGAAAATGAGATTTCTCCATAACATCACGCATGTATTCTTTCAAAGGGTTGGGCAGGAGTGTATAGTACACCCACAATTCACCAATGCTTCATCATGGATATCGTTTATGATTTTCGAAAGTTGTAAAGCCGATCAGGTACACGAACAGAAAAAATGAAACTCTAAACAAATAGTTACTAGGCTATTTTGTACAACGCATTGCGTAAATTCATCGCTTATAACAAGGCTCGCTTGGTCGAGTGGTTTTTGCACAGATTCTGAATAGCGAGTTATCGGGTTCGAAACCAAGTTGAGTCTTATCAGGGAATTCGTATTGGTTTTTAAATTTTATGATATTATCATTGTTTTTTTTTAGTCTTAGGATATTTTTATTGTTTTTTTTTTATTTATTTTGTATATTTTTAGAATAATTATTAAAGTTCTTTACAGTAAAAAGAGACGTTTGGCGAACAGTTCAGAAGCGAAGCAGACGCGCGAATCCGCTTGCGCGACGAGACAGTTGCGCGACAAAGTTGAGGAAAATGAGATTTCTCCATAACATCACGCATGTATTATTTCAAAGGGTTGGGCAGGAGTGTATAGTACACCCACAATTCACCAATGCTTCATCATGGATATCGTTTATGATTTTCGAAAGTTGTAAAGCCGATAGAAAAGTCGAAATTAAAATCCAAGATGGCGGCTGAAAAGATTTTTCAAATTTGTCATCATGGGTGTCGTTTTCATGGTTTTCGAGGGTGCTGAAGCCGATAATGAGGTCAAATTGAAAATCCAAGATGGCGGACGTGAAAAGTTTCAAATTTTTCGTGATCGGTGTCGTTTTCGTGGTTTTCGAGGGCGCTGAAGTCGATAGTGGGGTCAAAATAAAAATCCAAGATGGCGGACGTGAAAAATTTCAAATTTTTCATCATAGGTGTCTTTCCCTGATAGACTCAACCAAGTCTTTTAATCTTATTGAAGCTTGCCCATATCTTGGACGGCTATTTGTGTTTTGAGCCACTTGACAAAATTTGATAAATTTTTAGCTCCGTTAGGCTTTTCTGCTGACGTAATCCGTCTAAAAACTTCCATTGTCGGCACGGTTGGCGCAGTGGTTAAGCGTTTCGCTACCATCACATGGGCGTAAGGTGAAAAATTTATTCACTGTTCATTACTTTTATGTTATACAATAGTTCTCGTAGTAACGAAACGGCCAAGCCACATATTTTGACTAAGGTGTAGAGTTTGTGAAGTTAGGGCGTGTAGAGTCAGAAGCTTGGCTCTACATGAGATCTGATAACTTTTTGACAGTGCGAGCCATATGTGGTCTCGTCTTGGCAACATTTTACATGAAAATGTTTTTAGTGGGATTTTATAGTTACTTATCAGTTTAAGTTATAGGTATTTATATTACTTATTAGCTAATAGGCTAGATTGTAATGTAAATAAAATATCACCAACTGTGCTACCACAAGGCAAAAACGCCGAAAAAAACACGTTTGTTGTATGGGAGCCCCCCTTAAATATTTGTTTTATTTTGTTTTTAGTATTTGTTGTTATAGCGGCAACAGAAATACATCATCTGTGAAAATTTCAACTGTCTAGCTACCGCGGTTCTTGAGATACAGCCTGGCGACAGACAGACGGCAAAAACGCCGAAAAAATTACGTTTTTTTGTATGGGAGCCCCCCTTAAATATTAATTTTATTTTGTTTTTAGTATTTGTTGTTAAAGCGGCAACAGAAATACATCATCTGTGAAAACTCCAACTGTCTAGCTACCGCGGTTCTTGAGATACAGCCTGGCGACAGACAGACGGCAAAAACGCCGAAAAAATTACGTTTTTTTGTATGGGAGCCCCCCTTAAATATTAATTTTATTTTGTTTTTAGTATTTGTTGTTAAAGCGGCAACAGAAATACATCATCTGTGAAAATTTCAACTGTCTAGCTACCGCGGTTCTTGAGATACAGCCTGGCGACAGAAAGACGGCAAAAACGCCGAAAAAAACACGTTTTTTGCGTTTTTTTGTATGGGAGCCCCCCTTAAATATTTGTTTTATTTTGTTTTTAGTATTTGTTGTTATAGCGGCAACAGAAATACATCATCTGTGAAAATTTCAACTGTCTAGCTACCGCGGTTCTTGAGATACAGCCTGGCGACAGAAAGACGGCAAAAACGCCGAAAAAAACACGTTTTTTTTGCGTTTTTTTGTATGGGAGCCCCCTTAAATATTTGTTTTATTTTGTTTCTAGTATTTGTTGTTATAGCGGCAACAGAAATACATCATCTGTGAAAATTTCAACTGTCTAGCTACCGCGGTTCTTGAGATACAGCCTGGCGACAGACAGACGGCAAAAACGCCGAAAAAAAAACTTTTTTTTGTATGGGAGCCCCCCTTAAATATTAATTTTATTTTGTTTTTAGTATTTGTTGTTATAGCGGCAACAGAAATACATCATCTGTGAAAATTTCAACTGTCTAGCTACCGCGGTTCTTGAGATACAGCCTGGCGACAGACAGACGGCAAAAACGCCGAAAAAACAAAACTTTTTTTTGTATGGGAGCCCCCCTTAAATATTAATTTTATTTTGTTTTTAGTATTTGTTGTTATAGCGGCAACAGAAATACATCATCTGTGAAAATTTCAACTGTCTAGCTACCGCGGTTCTTGAGATACAGCCTGGTGACAGACAGACGGACGGACGGACGGACAGCGAAGTCTTAGTAATAGGGTTCCGTTTTTACCCTTTGGGTACGGAACCCTAAAAAGGTTAAAAGTTGGACACCAAGCGACACTAAGTAGGTTATCCAATCTCCGCGCCGAACGGTTGATGAGAAACTGATGGTGGTGGATCTCCACCACCATCAGTTTCTCATCAATCGTTCCGACCGACCGTATCCGACCGTAGAAATTGAGAATTTGAGAATCTTTTCAGCCGCCATCTTGGATTTTCATTTCGACCTTTCTATCGGCTTTAAAACTTTCGAAAACCATAAACGATATCTATGATGAAGCATTGGTGAATTGTGGGTGTACTATATACTATATACACTCCTGCCCAACCCTTTGAAAGAATACACGCGTGATGTTATGGAAAAATCTCATTTCCTCAACTTTGTCGCATAACTGTCTCGTCGCGCAAGCGGATTCGTGCAAGTGTCTTTCGCGCAAGCGGATTCGTGAAAGTGTCTTTCGCGCAAGTGGATTCGCGCAAGTGTCCTTCGCGCAAATGTCTTTCGCGCAAGAGTATTTCGCGCAAACGACCATTCGCGCAAAAGTTCATTTGCGCAAAAGTCTATTCGCGCAAAAGTCCATTCGCGGAAATGTCTTTTGCGCAGGTGTCCCAGATCCGTTTCTGAACTGTTCGCCAAACGTGTCTTTTTATTGTAAAGAACATTAATAAATATGTATTCTAAAAATATACAAAATAAATAAAAAAAAAAACAATGAAAATATTCTAAAATACAAAATAAATTAAAAAAACAATGATAATATCCTAAAACTAAAAAAACCAATACAAATTCCCTGTTATGACTCAACTTGGTTTCGAACTCGATAACCCGCTATTCAGAATCTATGCAAAAACCATTAGACCAACCAAGCCTTGTTAAAAGCGATGAATTTACGCTATGCGTTGTACAAAATAGCCTATAAGGAACTATTTGTTTAGAGTTTCATTATTTCTGTTCGTGTACCTGTTTCGTCAATATTACATTATAAAAATTACTTACTTTACTACTTCCATGAGATGAATAATAATATACTAGAGCGCCATCTATTGGTTCATTGTTAATTATTATTAACCGCGTCACCGTGCCTGACTCGGTAGTTCACTGTATCACCGCCCTTTAAGAATGGCGCTAGGATATCGGAGAAATAGTGGGCGTGGCTAAAAATACCGAAACATCGGAACTCAATTTCGGGTGACAGCCCCTTAACACGTAGCACTTGAAATCATGACATAAAATATAGGCACCTAGCCTATATTGTATATGTCATGATTTGAATTGCGTTCTAGATTTTTAGAATACGGTCAATCAGTGCAGAAGTCAATAATTTATTGTTTTAGGCCATGCCTGAGACAGTGATTCATGCCATGTAACAAAAAAGCGGCCAAGTGCGAGTCGGACTCGCACACGAAGGGTACCATGATACCGCCATTCAATTTTTTTTTTTGGATCTCTTTATTAATTTGTAACTTTATTTATCAATTCATTATAAACCAGCACCCTAATTGCGTAAAACACTATTACTCTCAATTTGAATCATTTTGAAGCATATTTCTCATCCATTGCTCCTTAAGTTCGAAAAATGTGTCCACTCAACATCGCAAATAACGCAATGAATGTTGTTGAACTGTCAAAATGAAACCCATTGCTACTGATAGTGTGTTACGCAATTACCCTGCTGTTTTAATAATAAAAGGTTACCTAAGAGGTAAATTGATTACTCGTGTAATGGCTTCAATATCGTTATGAATCATTTTCATAACAACGTCTCGGGTCTTTCATTAGCGATGATATTTGGTATACTAGCTCACTTAAAGGATAGAATTTCATTAGCACTAAATGTCATTCTCATTAGTCTGCCTTACTTCCCGTGATGTCATACAAAGCTTTTAACTATTAACACATACATACATAAAGTCACGCCTCGTTCGCATGGGGGTTGATAGAAACTACAGATCGCCACCTGCTACGATATTTACATACTCACTTCTTTTGCTTCGTTTACGTACACACGCCAGCAGGTCAACCTACCCGAAACTGTCAGATTTGCCCAATCAACCATGAACCTTATGCTTTAGCAATAAAGTCGAAAATCTATTAAAGAAATCTGACAGATTGTAGTAACATGATGTGCTGGCGTCTGTACATACACCAGTGGCCTTAGTGTGAGTTTTTTTAGGGACAAGACGGGTGCAGCACGCGACGGCCGCGGCGTCTTTGAATCGATTTGATTTTCCCATCACTAAACAGTGTTTGTAACGTCATAGTAGGTAGTCAAAAAATGGCACGCTTGGTCTTCAATCTTCATACACGTCGTGATACTTGCGTTATCTATATCTGTGCCCTTCTGACTTTTAGTCTTTTGAACCATAGTAGGTAAACGTTTGAATTTTTCACAGAATGTCTACTGCTGTAGTCGCTATAACCACAAATAAAATAAAGTAAAAAATTTAAAACATTAAAAAGGGGGCATACAACAAACGAAGAAGCGTTTTTTTACGGAACCCTTCGTGTGCGAGTCCGAATCGCACTTGGCCGCTTTTTGATCTAGACCACGTTTGGCGATTATTTCTGATCATCAAATTTATTAAACTGACATTAAAATTGAGGGAAAGTAGAATGTCCATCTTTGTTTTCTAGTCCTGTTATAAACAGTTGTGTGGTTTGCCCCGATGAACATATTATTGTTCCATTGACCGTGGCTCGAATTCTCGATACTGTTATACAGAAGTGTACGTAAGTGAGTGTGTTTACTTTGCCTGGGCGCAAATGTAAACTATAGCGTCAAGCGGTTACTATGGCAACGGAATAACAGCAGCTGTTACTATGGCAACGGAATAACACCAGCTGTTTGGAACCGAGCCTGTAACCTTGATATTATTGGAAGGTGTAGGTCTTGAATTCAAGCAATCTGCCTAGCCTCTTCCCAACTATGTTGGGGTCGGCTTCCAGTCTTACCAGATGCAGCTGTACACCAATACTTTACATGGAGCGACTGCCTATTTGACCTCGACAACCCAGTTACTTGGTAAAAAGATTCACTTTTGTAAGACTGGTTGTCCGACTTTTAGATTTCTGACTACCCGTAACGACTGTCAAAGATCTAAAAATTGCTCTCGGGACTAACGGCTTAACGTGCTTTCCGAGTCACGAAGGTCTCGATATGTATCCACGAACAAACTGAACTGTTGTTTCAGTGGCACAATGTTCATGTTACTGGATTATGTACCTTTTTTTTTTTTTGCGGATGGGAAATCATCAAATGAAATCCCGCTCTGGGTGGAGCGGAAGGGAGTGTCAGACTCTTACCGACTAAAACCCACCCGTGTTCCTTCCTTAGCCCTTTATGTTCCGGGCCAGCGGTAACCCTTTTGGACAATCCCGCTGACCCGGCAGGCTTCGGCCCTATGGGGCCCCTCCTCGATGCTGACATCTCTTTGAGGCGCGCGTGGAACACGTACGCGCCGTCCGGCACGGGCCTGGTCCTGATCGGACGGTGAGCTACAAATGCACCTTAAAAGCTGTCGCAACCTCACTTAGCACGTCCTCGGTATGTCGCTCAAGTCCCGCATCGCTGGTTGTTGTTTGCAACCACGTCCTTTGCTTGACGCAACCTTAGCTATACTGCAGTTTTTAGTTTTTCCTTTCTTTCAGTAAGCACTGAGTTACAGACAAGAAAGACTTTTGAAATCCTCGAAACCCGAACGTGGTGATCAATGCACGTTCCTTAGAGAAGGAATGTGATGTGAACCTTTACGTCATCATCATTCTCTTGCTGCGGAGGGGTTTCGGTATGTAATGGATAGTCACCCATCCACGGGCCGGCCTCGTCGAGCGTTGCTTAACCTTGAAGATCGACCCACTGTTATTATTTAGCCACGAGCTCCGCTCAGAAAGTACATATGAATTGAAAGAGTCAAATTGCCCATTGGTCTTTTAAACTTGCCCCGATTCGAAGACATGTGACATCTAACAACCCGCATTGTTGGATTACGGCCCACTCCCTCTCACCGAGAGGAGGCCTGTGTCCCAGCTGTGGTAACATTATATTCTGATTATTTTATTTGCCCCGATTTGGACCCCCCGCTCATGACTTGCACCCATCATAAAATAGAGTCTATACTGCTATGATTCACGGCCACACGGGAGCACGGTCGGTCGGTCGCAACTAGATAAACGAACATTATTTGCGATGAGAACCGGTACATTGACACCGAAACATACATCGATCTCTGAGTCAATTTACACTAATATCATTATAATACTTTCGGTTTTTAGACTGCCGGATGTCGTTTGCAGCGGGTTTTTCAAGTATTCTAGTACGTATATTTATTTTATTTTATTAATTTTAAGAAAACTTACAGCTAATACATTCGAGTAGTCAGCAGTAACTTAATATGTAGAAGAAAGCCAACTACAAGTTTCCAGTTATATAAACTTATGTGTAAAAAAAACTGGCCAAGTGCGAGTCGGACTCGCACACGAAGGTTTCCGTACTACAAGGCAAAAACACGTTTGTTGTATGGGAGCCCCCCTTAAATATTTATTTTATTTTGGTTTTAGTATTTGTTGTTAAAGCGGCAACAGAAATACATAATTTGTGAAATTTTCAACTGTCTAGCTATCGCGGTTCTTGAAATACAGCCTGGTTACAGACAGACAGACAGCGAAGTCTTAGTAATAGGGTCCCATTTTTACCCTTTGGGTACGGAACCCTAAAAAAGAAGCCGTCATTTTTATAGTTCACAAAGTTCGAAGTTGCCTTAGCTTATAATGTTCCCAATGCTGGGACACAGGCCTCCTTACTGTGCGAGGGAGTCGATCATAATTCACCACGCGAGCTTAGTGCGGGTTAGTGGTTGTCACAACTTGTCTTAGAATTTTTGGTTCTAGGACATACCAGTTTCCTCACAATGTTGTCCTTCACTGTTTTGAGAGCAGTGGTGATGAAATACACAAAGTAAAGTGCCTGGTTGGGTTTGAACTCACGATCTACAACTCGTAAGTCAGAGCCGTTACCACTGAGCCACCCACCACTGCTCTAATACAATGTACCTATATTTTTTTTGTAATGTGCGTTCTATTTTCGCAGAATAATCAAATTTTCTTCCCTTCTTTTTATCAGCACATAATATTTTGGCCAAATATTTGTGAATTTAGAAAAGTCGGTCACAGACCACTGCCCAAAGCTACAGTTTCAGGTTTCAGGATGAGACAGCTGATGCTGGGAAGTTTGTTGCGCCACTTCTTCTTCCCAATGAAAGCACTAGGAAGAACTGGTGAAGGACGAGCGTTTTGGGGGACTGTCTTTTGTAATTTTGACGTTCGAAAAGTGCTGACTCTCAGCCTAATTTGAATAAATGACATTTGATTTGATTGACAGTGGTCACAGTGGTGACAGAGGGGCCCGTGGCTAAATATTAACAGCCGCACAGGTCGATTGATCAGGTTAAGCTACCTACGCTTGCCGCGGTTGGTCTGTGGATGGGTGACCATCTTTAAATACCGTGACTCCTCCGTGCCTCGGAAAGCACGTTAAGCCGTTGGTCCCGGCTGTCATTCGTGGATCTTTGACAGTCGTTACGGGTAGTCAGAAACCCGAAAGTCTGACAACCAGTCTTACCAAGGGGTATCGTATTACCCAGTAACTGGGTTGTGGAGGTCAGATAGACAGTCGCTCCATGTAAAATACTGGTATTCAGCTGCATCCGTTTAGACTGGAAGCCGACCCCAACATAGTTGGGAAAAGGCTAGGCAGATGATGAGACAGTGATGACAGTGGCTTCTTTCCCCTATCCAATTAATCTAGAACAAAGGTCTCATGTAACATAAGTAATTGAGTACGTTTAATTTAACAATGTCCATTGCCTTCTGAGTCAATGAACTCATACGCCTAAGAGTATGGGGGAGTCTAACTTCTGGTCTGACTAAACGTCGCGAAAATAATTGGATGATGTCTATTTTAGGCACGTTGTATTAGTTAACTGTGTAGGCGTCGTTTACTTTTAAAATTGGCCGGCTGAGTGTATTGCGGGTAGGGTTACCATTTCTGACAAAAAGCCGGACATTTGCAAAAAAGTCCGGACATTTTACTTTCTGAAGTGAAAGCTTTAAAGCTCTTTTTGAACAGAGAACGGAACTGAAAACTTCTGTGGGCGTACTTTGCGCTCTTTCTGACAAAACAAAACCGTCGCGCTCGAATCGTGTATATTCGGCTCCAGTTGTACGTAAGTTTTCATTTCTATCGTGCGCGGTGATAACCACGCACCTTTTCATTTGTTTTCCTTCAAAAATCGAACTAACGGGGGAACTAACTCCCTCATGCATATTATGCTTAGAAGTTGATTGCAAAAAAAAAATATTACTTTTCGTAAAATAAATTAAAGGCGCTTGATAAGTTCAAAATATTTACGGAAATGTGTGTGGTGGGGGGGAGGGACCCTGTTTCCCCGCGAGTGGTCTGACCTCTGAGTTTGTTTCGGCCTTTCTTCTCAGAATAGTCAGATAGGAAACGCCGACCGACCTCATCTAGTTTAAAAAAATATGATTAACGTGTAAGTGTTTGTACAGACGCCAGCACATCAAGTTACTACAATCTGTCAGATTTCTTTAATAGATTTTCGACTTTATTGCTAAAGCATAAGGTTCAAGGTTGATTGGGAAAATCTGACAGTTTCGGGTAGGTTGACATGCTGGCGTCTGTACAAAGACCTACCTATAGTGGAAGAGACTGACATCAGAGCCTGCAAGTGGCTAGATAATGACAAATCGAAGAATTGTTCCTAGATGATACTGTAATCAATTTCTAAGATAAGATCTTGATAGGGCCGTTTGGAATGAATCAGCTTTATTTTTCTGAGAAGAGCACGGTCTTAATCATACCTTAAAAGTAAATCTGCCTTTAAATTATCATGAGACATTGTAAGATACCCATATAAGGGGACCATCACCGGGCTCTGCTCGTTAAATAAACACTTTTACACATTAGCATAACAGACAGTCCCCTGTGCAGGGCTTGCATGGAGGCTGATGAAACCATTGCGCATGTGCTCTTTGAGTGCACAGGCGTCACCCAGATAAGGTCAGAAACCCTCGGGACACCCAGATCGTACACAGATGTTCTCAACAGACCAGGAGACTTGATCAGCTTCTGGAGGGAGGTGGGCTGGTTGGAATAATCACCGACGGCCGCCATATGATCCACTGAAGGACTAAGTGCGGAAACCAAACCCATAACATAGAACATAGAAGATACCCATATTCTGAATATTCTCACGTAGTTTCTTAACCCTTGCCCAGAACACATTTATTTACTTGAATGATGAGAGCGATAATTCAAAAGTAAACTTAATCTGATTAGCATGTATAATGACATTGTTAAATTCTGACTTACTTGAACTTTGTTTTGGGTTGGGCTCAGAATACATTGACTGCCAGATAACAGACACAATAGAAAATCTATTTTTGGCAGCAGGAACTTGAAACGTTACTCAAAATAACGTTACGCTTAGTTAAAGTACCGATAATTTGTACCGTTCCACCAGGATCGTAACAAAATTAATTCCTTGGCTATAACGATACTGACAAACGGAACGAAATCTTAAACGGTTCACTAACAATAATAATTATGATCAATATATCGTTATTAGTATAACGATATAATAACGTTATTAATTTCGATACTTAACTTTGCCAGCTTCATGACATAAAAGATGACGAAAAAAATGGTTGCCTGTAAAGTCGGTTTTACGGGCGAAGATTTTACGTGACAACGTCTTTTTCTCGGTAGAATAGTTGAGTGGGAGAGAGACGCAAGGCATTCGGCGGGCCTCTCTCTCGTTCGGTGACTCATCGTAACGTTACCGAGCGTTACACTTTTTCATAAGTGACTCCCAGCCGCAACCTAATTTAAGACGTTGTCACGTCAAAAGTATGAAGAATAACGTTACAAATGAATATGTAACGTTATTACAAGCAGATAAGCTTAATGTTATTGATACCTTTATCGTTACTTATACTATTGTTCTACGAAAATGATATTCTATAACGTTTTTGACGTGACAACGTCTTAAATTAGGTTGCGGCTGGGAGTCACTTATGAAAAAGTGTAACGCTCGGTAACGTTACGATGAGTCACCGAACGAGAGAGAGAAAGACGTTGTCACGTAAAATCTTCGCCCGTAAAACCGACTTTACAGGCAACCATTTTTTTTCTTTGTAACGTTATTGGTATTTTTATTAGATTTTAGTATTGTTACAAATGTTGGAACGTTACACGATAACATTTAGTGGTAACAACGAAATTCATTTCGTTCTCAAGTCCCTGGTTGGCGGACACCGTGTGTTCGCGGTGGCAGTCAATGACTTAAACAACCGTTATTGACATAGAGTAGTTATTTCACGACTACTGTCTAATTGAAATATAAATACCTACGGATTTTGAATGATTTTTAAACTGCAGAGAAACATGACAAAGGGCGGACGCTGACCCCATCTAACCTTGGTGGCGCAAGAATATTGCTCCGCGCAATGCAATCAGTTCAAACTTTAATTTAATTAATTAATCGATTTTAATGTGATCACATTAACAAAGATTTATTGACAAAGTTTGAATGAAAATGAGAGCGACATCGAATCAAGATATTCAAGATTACAGTTGGTTTGCAAAACAGCCGGAGTAATTACGGCGATAGCAGAAAGATGACAGAATGAGGCAATTATTTCTTAAGCTGAACAACGTGGAAGTACATAAACGGTAATTGTCTTATAGTATCCGTTGCGACACACATAATGCTTAGGTATATCTAGGCTTCATTGTGCCTTCGCAGCTTCGTTGTAAATCTGTGCCAGTGGGTTTTGTAAACAACTGCAATAGTACAGTCTGTAAAGCGGATTACTTTTAAAGTCAATGTCAAATCATTTATTTTCGGGCGAAGCCATGGGCGGAAGCTAGTAAATTTATAAACTAAGGCTCAAATCACACCAAAAGAGCGTCGAAGCGGAGCGCAGTTTCAGTGTCATATGAATTTTAACTTTATTTTCATTACTATATTACTTATTATCGCAACCGCTCGGTAGAGAAGGCAATTCGCCGGAATTCCAGCGGCGCCGCTGGCATCCGCGCGACTCGTTCTAGTTTCTCATGCGATAATAAGTATTATAGTAATGAAAATAAAGTTAAAATTCATATGACACTGAAACTGCGTTCCGTTTCGCCGCGCTTTGACGCCCCTTTGGTGTGAGTTGAGCCTTAGTTTATAAATTTACTAGCTTCCGCCCATGGCGGTGCATGGCGGTAGCTAAAAGTCGGTTAATATGTTCTGAAGTCTTAATCCAGTTTTTCCCAACAATTACCTGCATTGTGTCCGCGTTTTATTACGGTCCATAGGGGTGACCCGTGTACATTATAGACTGATTATGCTTATTACCAAAAATAGCATATGTGACATAAATATTACGTCGGAGTGAACCCCTCAAATGTATTCAAACGCGAATGTATATAAACATCTTTCAATTGTGCCTATAAAACTTCTGCAAATTAAATCTCTAATCGTTTGTAACCTCAAATATTTTGACTACCAGACGTACACTGTCGTCAATCACACCAAATGCTTTGTCTCATAATCAGCCTATAATGTTCCCACTGCTGGGACACAGGCCTCCTCTCTGTGAGAGGGAGTGGGCCGTAATCCACCACGCAGGCCCAGTGTGGGTAGGTAGATGTCACATGTCTTCGAATTTTTGGTTCTAGGACATGCCGGTTTCCTCACGATGTTTTCCTTCACCGTTTTGAGAGCAGTGGTGATGAAATAATTTACACAAAGTAAAGCGCCTGTCTGGGTTCGAACCTACGACCTACAACTCGTAAGTCGCGGCCATTACCACTTGGCCACCACTGCTTTGTCTACAGACGTTCGATGTCTCGTCACCTTCCATTGTTTTCCACTGTTGTTTCAAAACACTCTCACCGTTCGGTGTGTCAACATGCGCACCAATGACCTACAGTTCATTGTTTTATTACATCTTCGTAAACACATAACTTCACGACTGTATTCCCTGAAGGGTTTGTCAGAGGTGACCTACACCGTATTTCCTCAGTTATTTTTATGTCCTATGTAATAGGGGGTGAGAGTCGGGATATGTGCTCGGTTGATGGCAATAGGCCATTCCCCAACCCGCCCGACCCGACTCTCATCAATCTCTTGGGTACTACTGTGAAATTCCTAATGAAAGATCCTAGCAACACTGTGTCTGACCTGGGACTAGAACCCAGGACGTCACGCTCAGCATTAGTGAGTCGATATCTTCATAGTCCTGTCAATAAGGCTGGATAGATGTTGGGTAGGTTCTTCTTCTTCGTGTCGCGGGCACGACAGTATTTCAGATCTTGTTGGTCCAGAACTTCGCCACTTCCACGGCGTCGTCGGTGGCAGCAGCGCAAAGATTACTTTGATTGCATGTTTTGTGACACAGAGGGCAGAATAGGAGGTGGAGTATAGTATTAATAAATAATACTTGAATTAAAATGTCACTACAAACCCCAATAGGTTCAAAGTTTACAAGTAAAGGCCAAAGGCAACGTTAGTATAGCGTTGTTCAACCCTTTTCGCGAACCTTTCAGAATTCTGTGTGACCTATGCAAGGTAAAGATGAAGGTTGGATAATAACTAAAACCTTATCCATTGTTTTGTTACTTTACATAAATATGGGTTAAGGCCGTAGATGTACTGACGCCAGCACATCAAACTACTACAATCTGTTAGATTTTCAACTTCATTTCTAAAGCACAAGGTTCAAAGTTGATTGGGAAAATTTGACAGTTTCGGATAGCTTGATGTGCTGGCGTCTTTACATACGTATACAGTGTTTACGTACGTGTGTACGTGTTTGCGTACCCATCGCGTAGTTTACGAGTAGCTAGCCAATTTAAAAGAATCCTTTAAAAACAGACAAAAAGAAAATAACATAAAAAAAAACGTAAGTACAAAGGTGATGCTTGTTTCTAAAGAATCATAATCATTTCTCGCATACCTACGATAATAATAATATAATATAAGTATAATATATCTACTTTATGTATATATAATATAAGACAAAAAGAGATACAGTAGCTTCTGCAAGGTGAGTTTTATCTTGCATTTGCACTGTAAGTTGAATACCCTACTCATTACAGCTTCGGATGCCGCAAGGAAAATTAAACAGCACTTGTCACGTACTTATGCTAATTGGATACGTGTTATTGTCCCAGCGGCCATGACCTCACACAACACGATATTATTGAGGAGGAACGAACTAACGATGAGCATTGATCTAATATCTACTGCTTACGGACTTTCCCTTTATTAGAAGCTCGTGGCTAAATGATAACAGCCGTCATAACGGAGGTTAAGCTACGCTTGCCGAGGTCGGTCCGTGGATGGGTGACCATTCATAACATATCGAGACCCCTCCGTGGCTTGGAAAGCACATTAAGCCATTGCACGTTGGTTCCGGCTGTCATTCGTAGGTCTTTGACAGGTGTTACGGGTAGTTAGAACTTCAGAAGCCCGAAAAGCTGACGACCAGTCTTACCAGGGGGTATCATGTAACCCAGTAACTGGGTTGTGGAGGTCAGACAGGTGATGAGGGAACACCGCTGAGTTTTAGTGGGTATACTGCCACCCTGGCAGGGAGTCCCACATACTCCGTCTCTTCCCCCGACGAGCGGAGATGCGTAACGTCATTTCTCAGCGAAAAAAAAAAAAAAAAAAAGGTAGACGCTTTATGTAAAATACTAGTATTCAGCTGCATTCTGCATGCTGGTCAGAATTTTTATTTTAGTATAAAACAAAGTCGCCAAAATGTATGTACGCGCATAACTTCCGAATGACTGCACCAAATTGGATAATTCTTTTTTTGTTGTTTGGTGACAGAACAAGGTTTGTATGAAAGAAAATTTGGAAAATTCGGAGAAAAAAAAATTGCACCCGTGCGAAGTTGGGGCGAGCCGCTAGTGAATTATAAATGACGGCTTCTTTGTTTTTTCAGTTGCCGGTTAGACCCCAACATAGTTGGGGAAAGGCTATGCAAATTACTGCATACGGACTTACCCTTTAAGCAGTAATGATCATCTCGACGGATATTAGTAACGTTAAAACTCTTGGCACGTATAACTTAGTATAAGGATAAAGTTTGGCTTTGGGTTGTACAGTCAGCAACAAAAGTCGATTAACACTTCAGTTTTTTTAATCTCAGTTTTAGAGCAAAATATTAACTCTTAAATTTTTTTAAACTCAGTTATTGAGCAAAATATTAACTCTTCAGTTTTTTAATCTCAGTTATTGAGCAAAATATACATATTTGTTCAAAATTACATTGTAGGTACTTCTTCTTAAGGATATTAGTAACGTTAAAACTCTTGGCACGTATAACTTTGTATGAGGATAAAGTTTGGCTTTGGGTTGTACAGTCAGCAACAAAAGTCGATTAACACTTCAGTTTTTTTAATCTCAGAGCAAAATATTAACTCTTAATTTTTTTTAATCTCAGTTATTGAGCAAAATATTAACTCTTCAGTTTTTTAATCTCAGTTATTGAGCAAAATACATATTTGTTCAAAATTACATTGTAGGTACTTCTGCTGCAATTGTGAACAAATATTTTGCTCAATAACTGAGATTAAAAAAACTGAAGTGTTAATCGCTTTTTGTTGCTGACCGTACCTACATGTGAAAACCTATTAAATGCATGCTGTACCTATTATTTGTTGATAAATATTTGTTCGAAGCTAACAATACGTTGTTAATTAAATAATATTGAACAGGATAGTTAACAGTGTAAAATTTCCTACTTCGAAATACTATTTAGGTTTTTAAGCCTTCATTTATAATTGACTAGCTGCGCCCACGGTTTCACCCGCATAAGTTTCGATCCCGTGGGAAAATCGGGATAAAAAGTATCCTATGTGTTAATCCTGGTTATAAAATATCTGTGTGCCAAATTTCATCCAAATCCGTTCAGCAGTTTGTGCGTGAAGAAGTAACAAACATACAGACACACTCACAAACTTTCGCCTTTATAATATTGCGATTTAAAAAAAATCCCGAACTTAGTCAAAATATGTGGCTTGGCCGTTTCGCTACCATCACATGGGCGTAAGCCCGTAAGGTGAAAAATTCACTGTTCATTACTTTTCGTTATACAATAGTTCTTGTAGTAACGAAACGGCCAAGCCTCATATTTTGACTAAGGTGTAGAGTTTGTGAAGTTAGGGCGTGTAGAGTTAGAAGCTTGGCTCTATTATGAGATCTGATAACTTTTTGGCAGTGCGAGCCATATGTGGTCTCGTCTTGGCAACATTTTACATGAAAATGTTTTTGGTGGGATAATTTATAGCATTGTGTGATCTAAACCCGCATTTAAGTCACGCTTTTTTGTGATTTAAGTAGTCCATTTTTGCATAGGAAAGTGAGACTTAAGTGCAAGTTTGGGTCACACGAGCTATGAAATAGTGTACGATATGTGTGACGTACCGGAAGACGTAGCGTTGGAAGGCCTCCCACAAGGTGGACCGACGACCTTGTGAAGGCCGCAGGAACCCGTTGGATGCGAGAAGCACAGAACCGGTCGAAGTGGAAGTGCTCGGGGGAAGCCTATGTCCAGCAGTGGACGTCTTTTGGCTGAAATGATGATGATGATGATGTGTGACGATATGTGTAGTATTAATGCACGGCGCGTTTAGCTCTTTCGCTACGCTCGGGCGCTAACAACTCCACACCGTGCTGTAATATCACACATAAAATTATCGTAATGTATTATTCCTTCGATAACTAAGTCTCAGCGTCATTAAAGCAAAAACTGCCATCAAACATAATCCAGAAGGTTTCCATCAATTGTATAGTAATGAATAATCGGTCGGCAATCGGTGGGCAATACGAAGACAATAGTGTCTCTTGATTGAATAGTTCGATTAAACTAACACCTGCTTTATTCCCACAGCTTGAAAGACTATCACTTGGAGTAGTTACGAGGAATTTTCCATTTGACGCTTTGAAAATCGATAAAGGATAATATATTTTATCCGTAGAATAAAATTGACGTCTAACAGTTCTGGTATGGAAGAACTGTCAAAAATTGCAGTTGTATGCAATGTAACACACTCAAAACATTGTGCTTATGGGTGCAGAACGGTACAGGGTCCGTTAAAAACTTATTTTCGTAAAAAAACCGTCAGTAAAGTTGAAATTTTGACCTTAAATATCTCCGTACCCAGAAGGTTCCCAGGTATGGTCCAGTACAAAAAAATGATTACAATGACGGAGAGTACAGGTGACTCTTAGCTTCGTTACGTGTCTTTATACACGTGTTATTTCTGTTTCTTTTGTATTTACAACAACGTCATCAAATATTTGTCCATCGACAATTTCAACATGAGTATTGTTTTGGAGATATCTAACAAAATTATTCAATTCAATTTAATTTGTATCGATTGTATCATGTGAGTCACCGTCTTGTCGTTGATATTGTTTCGGTGTGCCATTGTACCTACGTTCTATAAACCTGGATACCTGGTTTTTCCTCGTTAAAACCGAAATAAGGCAAAAGGTCTTAACCACAAATGCAATTCTTCGAAGTCAACTTTGTTTCATGCCATTTTATATCTTCCCTGGCGAGCATTCTCATCTTTATAAAGGTGAAGAGATGGTTTTTTGTAAGCGCTAATCTCTGGAACTTCCAGTCGGTTTTGAAACTGTCTTTTTGTATTTCATAGCCCAATTCTTGAGGACGGTTATAGGCTATTTAACATCACGCTAGGACCCTTAGACACCGAGCAAAAAGAAAAATGTCAGCGAAAACTAAGTAATAGCGCGGACGATGCAATGAGAGCAGTGGTGGCCAAGTGGTAACGGCCGCGACTTACGAGTTGTAGGTCGTAGGTCTGTTCGAACCCAGACAGGCGCTTTACTTTGTGTAAATTATTTCATCACCACTGCTCTTAAAACGGTGAAGGAAAACATCGTGAGGAAACCGGCATGTCCTAGAACCAAAAATTCTAAGACATGTGACATCTGCCAATCCGCATTGGGCCTCCCTCTCACCGAGAGGAGGCCTGTGTCCCAGCAATGGGAATATTATAGGCTGATTATGGTTTATGCAATGCGATGGGGGAACAAGAAATTTCACGCGGAGTGAGGAGGACCAAGTCGCGGGCAGAAGGAAAAAATAATAGAAAGGCTTCTGATTCCTAGTAGCAAAGTTGATTCAAATATAATTTTAAATATTGAGCCAAGTAGCTGCCAGTAACACATTATTAATCTGATATTTCCTTATTTTTGGTCTGGAACCAGTAAATTACCGATTACACTAGCTATCGTAAAGCGTGTTTCTATAACCCATGAGGATAAAAGGCTTAGGTACATTTATTTTCCTTAAACCTGACTGCTGTATTATAAATGTCAAGCAGGACCATTTTATTGACCAGAAAATAATACCACCAAAACACACTTTACACCTGAGTATTCACACCTTTTTCCTTTTTTTTTTTTTTTGAGGATGGGAAATCATCAAATGGGGGACCCGCTCTGGGTGGAGCGGAAGAGAGTGTCAGACTCTTACTGACTAAAACCCACCCGTGTTCCTCCCTTAGCCTTTTATGTTCCGGGGCAGCGATAACCCTTTCGGACAATCCCGCTGAAGTATTCACACCTTTGCCTACACTTCGGGGAATACAATTTGCATTTGCAATTGACAATTTCATTGTTTACTGCGAAAACAAGAGATACGTCTTTTTGTGTATACTGCTCAACAACATAAATAATGCAATGAATGTTGTTGAACTGCTGTGTTACTCAATTACCCCTTCTAATAAGCTATCCCAAGTTTCATTTCTTTGCAGTAGGTATTTTTTGTTTCTTTGAAGTAGGTAGGTATTTTTTGTTTCTTTGCAGTAGGTATTTTTTGTTTCTTTGCAGTAGGTATTTTTTGTTTCTGTGCAGTAGGTATTTTTTTGTTTCTTTGCAGTAGGTATTTTTGTTTCTTTGCAGCAGGTATTTTTTGTTTCTTTGCAATAGGTATTTTTTATTTCTTTGCAGTAGGTATTTTTTGTTTCTTTGCAGTAGGTATTTTTTTAAAGATAGAAAAGGTATTTATTAGGAATTGCACAGGAAGAAATAATTAGATCTTTCTTTCAGCTTCTTTATCGATAGACTCGTAATCTCAAAATCTCCACACTTATTCTATTTCTTATTCTATTAGCTTTTACAACAACAATTTTGTATGAGATGCGTACGCATCAAAACAAAACAAAAAACCATACAAAATCGTTGTTTTCTATGGACAAAAAGAGCTGAATAAGTGTGCTTAGACCCTAATTGAGGGTCACCGACATCGCAATTACTTATGTCATTATGGCACATTGACAGTCAACACACTCAACACTTATATAAAGTTATAAGCAAAAAACGTTTGAATATTTTAATTTTGATTGCCGTCATCTATCATATTTTTTTTAATACTTGCATAATTTTAAAGTCGACCGTGACCTTTTCCGGTGCAAAAAACGAAAGATAATTATTGTATCGTGTTATTGCCTTGATTTAGCATTATTATTCATTTAAACCTTGAATTATAAAGTTTAAAATAGTAATTAATTGAATCGGCCCTTGAAGAAATAATTACCTATACCATAATAATATGTCTATTAAATATGGTATTATTTCTTCAAAGGCCGATTTTCAATCTTCGTCGTCAAAAAAAAAATGGCGGTGTATCATTAGCTGCGCCCCGCGGTTTCACCCGCATAAGTTTTGATCTCGTGGGAATATCGGGATAAACAGTTTTATGCCTAGTTATATGGTCCCGTTTTTACCCTTTGGGTACGGAACCCTAAAAAAGTAAGAGAGAACGCTTAATAATAGCGCGGGCAGGCGATGCGTTGCGACGGGTTGGTCGGGGGAACAAGAAATTTCACGCGGACGAAGTCGCGGGCAAAAGCTAGTAATAACAATAAATAATCTATCTATCTACAATCGTTGAAGGAGCGCTTCTTTGGTCGCTTGAAAAAAGTACTTAATAGTCTTCTATCAGGCGGAAACAAGGTGCGCGCCTTCAACGGTTGGGTCATGCCGGTTTTGATGTACTCTTTCGGCATACTCAAATGGGCTCAGACCGAACTCGACGCCCTGGATAGGAGGGTCCGTACGCTGCTGACTACAAATCGAATGCATCACCCACGGTCATCGGTAATGAGGCTGTATATCCCGCGAAAGTGTGGAGGTCGAGGGTTTTTAAACGCTAAGACCCTCCACAATCGCGAGATATACAGTCTCAGGGAATATTTCCTAGAAACCGACGTGGGGATGCATCGAGATGTAGTCGCCGTGGACAAGGGCCTCACCCCGCTCTCCTTAGCTAAAGTGAACTGGCGCAAGCCAGTAGTGCTTGACACCAATGATCGCATGGAGGTATGGCAGAGTAAGAAGCTTCACGGACGCTTTTTCCGGGCCCTACATGGACCCGATGTAGATCTACTAGCGTCCGTAGCCTGGCTGCGTTTCGGTGATCTCTTTGGAGAAACCGAAGGTTTTGTCTGTGCAATTATGGACGAAGTTATGATGACGAACAATTACCGGAGATTTATTGTGAAAGACGGCACGATTGACATCTGTCGGGCATGCCACCGGCCGGGAGAATCAATCAGGCATATTATCTCCGGGTGTTCTCGTCTAGCTAACGGAGAGTACTTGCATAGACACAACCTTGTAGCCAGGATAATCCATCAGCAACTTGCTCTGAAATACAGCCTTGTGGAATCGGAGGTGCCGTACTACAGGTATGTGCCCGACCCAGTTCTCGAAAATGGTAATATCACATTATATTGGGATCGATCCATCATCACTGACAGGACTATTGTTGCCAATAAGCCTGATATAGTGGTGGTGGATCGATCAGAGCGGCGCGCAATGATTGTTGACATAACCGTCCCGCATGATGAGAACCTCGTGAAAGCCGAGAAAGATAAACAGATCAAGTATCTTGACTTGGCTCGCGAGGTTGTCGACATGTGGGATGTGGACTCAGCAATCATTGTGCCGATAGTCGTGACAGCCAATGGTTTAATAGCCAAGAGCCTCGACCAACACCTAAGGAGGCTCTCGTTGGGCAGCTGGATCAAGGGCTTGATTCAGAAAGCGGTACTTCTGGACACGGCCCGCATTGTTAGGAGGTTCCTCTCTCTGGAGCCCTGACCGCCGGTAGCTTGGACCCTGTTCCCGATACCGGTGGGCTACTATTTTTTATATTTTTAAATGTTTTTATATTTTTTATATTCTAATATTTAAAAATATAATTTATATGTGTTATTTAATGAAATAAAGGAAATAATCTACTTTTATGGTAATCTACGAACTTCATGATGACCGTTTGTTCTTTTCAGAAGCAACCCTCATGACGAGAAGGCCCTCAGGCTATCAACGGAGGAGCCTCTCCACCTGGGTCCTCCTCCTCGGTCCTGCTATCCTCTCGTGGTGATCCTGGCGCGAGATCTACGGGACACCGGAGAGCTGAGGCCTGATGATACGGTAAGCATCATAATTTAGCTGAAAGACGTCCACTCGAGACCTGTCTGCTCAACAACGAAAGTAACGAATTGAATGTAGTTGAACTGTTGCCATTGTAGTGGCCTGGGGGGCTTGTGGCTGGTAACACTTGCTGTGGTTGGTCCGTGGATGGGTGACCATCTTTACATACCAAGACCCTTCCGTACCTAGGAAAGCACGTTAAGCCGTTGGCCCCGGCTGTCATTCGTGGATCTTTGCAAGACGTTACGAATCGCCAGAAGCCCAAAAGTCTGAAGACCAGTCTTAACAAGGGGTATCGTATTACCCAGTAACTGGGTTGTGCAGGTCAGATAGGCAGTCGCTCCATGTAAAATACTGGTCCTCGTTCTACATTCGGTTAGACTGGAAGCCGACCCCAACATAGTTGGGAAAAGGCAGATGATGATCGTTATTAACATCTTTTGTATACCTACTGTTGATTTCTGAGCTACGTGATTCAGGTCAGAACTAGCCATTGTAAGGGCTATATTTCACTGGGACACTATGGCGGCGCAACTACGGTCACGCTGCCAGCAAAATATACACAGCTTTATGGTGGGTATCTCACCACTCAGGCGTCCAAGCGGTTGCGCAACCAACCATACATTTTGTTGGTAGCGGCGACTGGTTGCGCCGCCATGGTGTCCCGGTGAAATATAGCCCTAAGTGTGTTTACGAATTACAGTACAGTAGGTTCTCTTCATGGTATGCATATTGACAGTGAAATTATAAACTTTCAGACTTTCTCTTCAAGATGGGACAAGCAATCGCATATAACATGTCTGCGATATCAATGTCAAAGCGTTTCATCATAGTAAATACTCGTATCTTATGGTGCTTTAAGTACAGACAAGCTACTACAATCTGTCAAATTTCTTCAATAGATTTTCAACTTTATCGCCAAAGCATAAGGTTCAATGTTGATTGTGAAAATTTGACAGTTTCGGGTAGCTTGATGTGCTGGTGTCTGTACTACGCTGTGCCGAAGTTTTTCAGATGATTTCATAATACGCATGCTATGTCAAGTTTACGATCGATGTTGACAAAATCTTGTATTCCGTCCAACGCATGTGCTAATTCCGTAAAAAACCTAAACAAACGCCTGACCTCTGAAGCCCAAGGCTGTTCAATAATTCACTGCAAATAACATTCGTACACAAACACGTGCTACACATAGCTGCAGCCATTTTAAATTGAGGCTTAGCGTTCTACCAATGCGCAGAATGTGATACAAATGATATTTATTTTACACTAGCTTCTCCGTCCGCGTGAAATTTCTTGTTCCCCCGACCCATCCCGTCGCATTGCATCGCCTGCCCGCGCTATTACTTCGTTTTCGCGCCTATCTGGGTTCGAACCTACAACTCGTAAGGCGCGGCCGATACCACTGGGCCACCACTACTCTCAACTCTTATAGCCAATCCAGGATTCTATGTTTCTGAGGAATATAGATATTCTATTATGTGCGTTATCGAACCTACGACCTACAACTCGTAAGGCGCGGCCGATACCACTGGGCCACCACTGCTCTCAACTCTTATAGCCAATCCCCCATTCTATGCTTCTGAGGAATATAGATATTATATGTGTTAAAATTCATGTTCCTTTTGCAGGTGGCGTTAATAAGTGTAGTTCACATCAGGGACGACCAGTGTCCATTGCCGAGCGGCGTCATCGCGCAGTACTTGAAACAAGCGAACGGACACCTGTCCTGTTTGAAGGTAACACGTTTGTGGCTTTTCACACGCTTGCAATTAAGAACGCCTTCACAGGTATCTATTGGCATAATTGGCCTATCCATATATTTGCCACCTGGTACTCGTCCGCGGTTATCCGGCCAGCTAGATCGTGTGAAAAGGGCCTTAAAAGCCCCTTGATACCAACTCTGAAGTATGAAAAAAAAATCAGCTGTTCCCTGCATGTTGTCAAGCTATGCGAACATTAATGAATAGGTGCTACTTTTTTTTTCTGCGATTTTAGTTTTACTCTCAATCATTTTGAATGATATTGCTAATCCATTGCTTCATATACTTAATCGAAAAATGTATCTGCTCAACAACGTAAATAACGCAATGGATTTTGTTGAACTGTCAAAATGAAAGACATTGCTACTGATAGTGTGTTACGCAATTTCCCCGTTCATAACATCGTAATGATGAGAACTCATTTTCATTAATTACTCCTTGTGAGAATTATGGTTCGCTGAAGAGTAGGTACAATAAAATTACTGGCAAATGATATTTTTGCTTCTCAGTGACATTTGTTATGTGTGTATGACCTAAGAGAGCAGTAGTAGTAGAGCAGTGGTGGCCAAGTGGTGACGGCCGCGACTTAGTTGTAGGTCGTAGGTTCGAACCCAGACAGGCGCTTTACTTTGTGTAAATTATATCATCACCGCTGCTCTCAAAACGGTGATGGAAAACATCTTGAGGAAACCGGCATGTCCTAGAACCAAAAATTCGAAGACATGTGACATCTACGTACCCGCACTGGGCCCGCGTGGTGGATTACGGCCCACTCCCTCTCACAGAGAGGAGGCCTGTATATCAGCAGTGAGAACATTATAGGCTGGTTATGTATGTATGTATGACCTAGGAAGTACAAACTTCTAATAGGCAAAGATCAAGTTAGCATCAATTGGGTCCCCCAGTCCAGAATAAAGTCAACAAAAATATTGTCTCTGACTGTTCATTTTCCTCGCAGTTTCATGCAAATATGTTTATTTCCATCGCCATTCGTTATTGATACTATAATAAAACATGATTACCCATACAATTGTGATGTATTTTATGTACATGTAGTAATAACAACGATATTTTATAAGTAAATGTTATTGTTTATTCTAAGGCTATATTTTCTCAAAGGATTATAATAGCCGAGAATACTTGGGTCATCATGACTGCTTAGTCATGATGACCCAAGTATTCACTGGATAGCTTTATCCTGTTACTGGTTTTACCTGTAGCAATTTATCCTATACACCCTGGAGTTTCGAACCCAAGCGGGCACTTTGTGTATTTAATTTCATCACCGCTGCTCTCAAAACAGTGACGGAAAATATCGTTAGGAACTGGAATGTCCTAGAACCACAAATTCGAAGACATTTGATATCCATAACACTTTGCCCAACCTAGGAATCGAACCCAGGACCACGCGCTCAGCAGTCGCACTTGCGACCACAAAACCTAACGGGGCAGTGGGACAGTTAACGTATGGAAATTTATGCAATAACGCAAACGTAGATCAAAAGAACTCGGAAAATAGCTTAGGATATTCAGCGGTCATTTCTTTCTCGCAGACAAATAGTTCATAGTTAACTAAGGATAATATTTTTGTGTTCACCAAAAATCTAAAGGTACATCTATGTATGCATTTCTAAAATATTGATCTTAAACCCGTTTAATTGTTTTACTATAATTAAACTACTCGGCCAACAAAATATGTTACATCAAACAAATTCCAAATTAACACCAAGATATAACACTTTTTTATTGTAGTGCGCTGCAAATATTCTATTGTAACAATAACTATTTTATTCTTCCCCGAAAAATACTGATCGTGCACCAAATATTACAAAATATTTGTAACTTACTATTTGAATTTTTTTGAAATGGACATTATCGAGAACCGAATTAGTTACGAGGTTAATTATTTAAAAAAAAATGCTTAGGTTAGGTTAGGTGAAAACTGTGACCTCCTACGCACGAGCCGAGCGAGCGAAGCGAGCGGTGCCGCGGCAGCGCCCGGCGAGTGCCAGAAACGACTAAATTTTAAAGAAAAAAAATATGGAAAAAGAGATTATTTTTAACAGGCTATCGAGAACCGAATTAGTTAGACGAGGTTAATTATTTTAAAAAAATGCTTAGGTTAGGTTAGGTTAAAACTGTGACCTCCTACGCACGAGCCGAGCGAGCGAAGCGAGCGGTGCCGCGGCAGCGGCCGGCGAGTGACAGAAACGACTAGATTATATAGAAAAAAAATATGGAAAAAAGAGATTATTTTTAGCAGGCTATCGAGAACCGAATTTGGACATTAATTGGTGTTTGATTCAAATACATTTTGCAGTGCATTATCTGAAGTAAAACTAAAAAAATAAATGCTTGTTTTTAAAATTAGGTGTATTACTATTTTTACAAATTTGCAACAGTTGTTAAATAGATGCTCGTTATGACATATTTTAATGAACATATTTTGGTGCACATTCAGTATATTTGGTGGAACACAGGCAAAATTAGGTAAATGAAATGGGAATAAATTGAAGTACTTTTAAATACCATCCGTTAACTAATTATAGTCCGACTTTTAATTAGCTGCAGTAAAATGACACTTCTTAATAACTCATTTCGGACTGAGTTTAGAGATATGCATGTCAAATAAGTTTCGTTTGTTACACTAGTCTGTACTAGAAAAACAAGATTTGGTTGATGACCGCGAAAAAACAAAAAGACGCCAATTTCAGTCATTTAAGTAACACAAGCTGTCATTTTACTGCAGCTAATTAAAAGTCCAGTGAAAAGAGCAGTGGTGGCCAAGTGGTAAACGGCCGCGACTTACGAGTTGTAGGTTGCAGGTTCGGACCCAGGCAGGTGCTTTACTTTGTGTTAATTATTTCATCACCACTGCTCTCAAAACGGTGAAGGAAAACATCGTGAGGAAACCGGCATGTCCTAGAACCAAAAATTCGAAGGCATGTGACATCTGCCAACCCGCACTGAGCCCGCGTGGTGGATTACGGCCCACTCCCTATCACAGAGAGGAGGCCTGTGTCCCAGCAGTGGGAACATTATAGATAGGCTGATTATATATGTATGTATGTAATTAAAAGTCCGACTATAGCGCATTATGGGCCAGTATTATCATGTTGTACGCGGTGTTCCAGCAACTGTACGTGAGCGGCGAGTGCGGCGCGCCGGCGGAGGGCTACGGCGCGCCGCACGCGGAGGCGCTGTGCTGCGTGTGCGCCGCCACGCCGCTGTCGCGCGCGCTGCTGCCGTGCCGACACGCCTGTCTGTGTGCCGACTGTCTGCGTGAGTATGAACATTACACGCTTGTTGCAAGGTATACAAACACACGCTGTTGAGGGGCTTGTGGCTAAAAAAAACAGCCGCACGGTTCAATCGATCAGGTAAGCTACGCTTGCCGCGGTTGGTCCGTGGATGGGTGACCATCTTGGCATACCAACAACCCCTCCGTGCTTCGGAAAGCGCGTTAAGCCGTTGGTGCCAGCTGTCATTCATGGATCTTTGACAGTCGTTACGGGTCGTCAGAAGCCCGAAAGTCTGACAACCAGTCTTACCAAGGGGTATCGTATTACCCAGTAACTGGATTGTGGAAGTCAGGTCCATGTAAAATACTGTTATTCAGCTGCATCCGGTTAGACTGGAAGCCGGCCCCAACATAGTTGGGAAAAGGCTAGGCAGATGATGGCGCTTGTTGCAAGGTGGTAGGGAACCCACAGAACGAGTCTGCTGTGATTCTTACTTCTTTTACTTCGTCCACGTTCGTAGTTTATTAGTCGTCATCATCATCATTCAGACGAAAAAGGTAATTCTGGACATACCTAGGTTTTCCCTAAGCATAAACACAACGACCTGTCCTCCAACGGTTTCCCGCGACCCAGGTTATCACACATCGTCATCATCTGCTTAGCCTTTTCCCAACTATGTTGGGGTCGGCTTCCAGTCTAACCTGATGCAGCTGAGGACCAGTATTTTACGTGGAGCGACTGCCTATCTGACCTCTACAACCCAGTTACTGGGTAATACGAAAACCCTTGGTGAGACTGGTTGTTAGACTTTCGAGCTACTGATCCGTAACAACTAGCGACTGTCAAAGATCCACGAATGACAGCCGGGACCAACGGTTTAACGTGCTTTCCGAGCCACGGTCTTGCGTCTTGGTATGTAAAGATGTTAATAACATTAACAAACATAAATATTGATGTTATTGTCAGTCGGCGTTAGTTTTACAAAGGCCATTGTCTACGCCAGTCACGACGCTGTGATTTATATAGACTATACAGTATGCCGTGAGCAATTAACTTTGACCCACACCTCCTTATACAGGCGAGATATATTTTATAGCTTATTGTTTTGAGTATAAGTACATGGCGATACAACAAGAGTGTGTATACAGGGTTATTGGAAAAACACCAACAACCTCTTAAGAGGTCATTGTACTTATCATTATGAACAACTTTTACTATGGGACCAAAAATGAAATCGCGAAAAAAGAATCAGCTGTTTCCTACATTCATGTTCGTATAACTCGTCAAAATGTAGGGAACAGCTGATTTTTTTTCGCGGTTTCATGTTTGGTCCCATTGTAAAAGTTGTTCATAATGATGTGTACAATGACCTCTTAAGAGGTTGTTGGTGTTTTTCCAATAACCCTGTATAGACGCTCTTGTCACATCGTGAGAAAAACGGCACGTTCTAGAAACAAAAATTGGAAGACATGGGACATCTACCAACCCACACTGGACCCGCGTGGTGGATTACAACCCACTCGCTCGGAGGCCTGTGTCCCAGCAGTGGGAACATTATAGGCTGATTATGCTATAGCGTCAGCATAGCATCGCTTGCGACCTTCACTGTGCCACTTACCAATGAATTGTTATTCTGATCGCACGCCGCATCTGCGTTCAGGCGATCAATACAAATGCAGCGGCTGTCAATGTTACTGGCGCCTTGAGAACCCGACCTTAAGAGACGGATCTTAACCTTTTTGGATCAAGGCAGGATACATTATCAAGTTAAATATTATGGTAGCAGAGTTTTAATCTAAAAGAAAGCAAGGAAATACGTTTATTTGCAGTAAACATGACACAATAAAGAACATAAACAAAAAAAAAAATAAGAAAGGGTTGGGGGAAACATGCGTCACATCCACGCAAAACGGCTATCGCTCAGCATTATGCTGCGACCCTGTGCAAGACAGAGCCCCAGCGCTGGTTTTCAGCGACAGCCGGCGCTGACGTAATGACGTCGTCCGATGCAGCAAACAGTTATTACTTGAATTGAAGTATATATGTTTAAAGAAAGTTACTTACAAAAATATTTTGAATTGTTACCAATTTATATTTTTTTTTATAAGTAGGTAATGGATAATGAATTTCAAACTTATATGTAATTTTGGTAATTATTTAATTTTTTACATACAATTATTGACATACAACTATTTATTATTTATATTGTTCCATTTTTAATGCGTAGTCGCGTACTGAATTTTAAATATGAACGTACTTAATGTTTTTTTTTTCTTTTTGTTGGTTATTATTACCTATTTTATTTATCATCACTGTATTTTCAACACAACGTATTTTGTTATGAAATAAATAACTTTTGACTTATGACATAATTCTCTAATTTTCCAGCAAAACTAGACAAGTGCCCGATCTGCCGCAGCGCGATCACGAGCTACTTCTGCATCCGAAACGACGACGAGCGAGAGCTGTCCGAGCTCAAACAGCAGCGGTTCTTCAACCGGAGACTGTTCAACCTGTTCCATTACCACTAGCGAGGTAACCTTCACTCTAATAAGGTTGAGAATCTCCAGTGTTTTAGCCGTAGACAGAGTAAACTATAGACTGCTGCATATCTTCTTTTTCATTCGCACAAGAAAAAGAGAAATATATTTACGTCACTAGCAAATAAAAGAGACAGAGTAGGAATATTTCTGTCCCTTACTGCGTGTCGGCTAAGCACATCAATGTGCACAACAAGTTTGAGGTTTATGAATGAAATAATAAAAATTATGAATGAATTAATAAAAACTACACCGCGATTAAACGGAAAATAAGATCTTTTTCGTGCATAATTCAATAATAGTACATTTGCGCAACTGTGAAAACGGTAAGGTGCAGTGTATTGCTGTAAAAATTATAGTATGATGAAGATTGCCGGAATTTTTGGTCCCTTTCGGTGACACGGATACCATAAGTCTATAGATTACCTTCTGTCTACGGTTTTGGCTGTGAAGTAGTGGCGCAACAAACTCCCCAGCAACACGTCGACTGTCGACGTGTTCGCCGGGGAGTTGGTTGCGCCACTTACCAACAGACGTCTTAAGGTGGAATGGGTAGTGGTAGACCGCGAAATTTAAATATTCTTAAGTTTTTTGCAATTTGCAGGTCAGTAACAGATTTTATCTTGATCAAAATATGATTCGCGACAATAACAGGTTTGTATGTAGGTACATATTTAGAGAATTATAATCATTAGAATCATTAATACATCTCTCTCATTTTGTACGGACAAATAGATCAATATACAACCTGACACTGACCTGCAAATTGCAAAAAACGTAAGAAAATTTGAATTTCGCGGTCTCAACTACCCATTCACGTTAAGTTGGAGAGGTGTACTAAAGTAGCGAAGGGTAAATTTTTGTAAGAGGTAAGCCGGAGTAGATATCTTTAAGGCGAAAGTGCCAGGGTAGCCCGCGAAATTAATTTTTTTTTAGGTTTTTTGCAATTTGCTGGTCAGTATTAAGTTGTACGTTGATTAAAATATGATTCGCGGCTGTAACAAATATGTATTTACAGAATTATAATCATTAAAGTCATCAACACAACTCTCTAAGACCATGTAATCCCCAAGAATCCACTATTATCCGTTTTAGTGATTATAATAAAACTAAACAATTTAAAACTACCGTTTATACTAATATTAACGTATAATCTTGTGGAGCACAACTTAAAGTGCTTATTTTCTGCATTTTCATTCTAAAATAAAAGAAATAACCAAACAAACGATGAGGGCGCCACTGCGCGCTCGGTGCAGCCTTAAATCTAGTCGCAGTCTCATCTCGGCGACAAACAAATGTCAAAAATGTAGGGAAATTAGAGGTATTTTTGACAGATTGAGACTGAGATCAGACTGTGAACGAACCTTATAAATACGAGAATTGTCCCTCTGATGGCCACTGAGCAAAGAGACCACATTTTTTTCAAATCCCACATTTTTATTTTGTTATTTTTTTTGTTTGTGTTTTTATTTTTATGCGTCATGTTTCTTTCATTCAAATCCACGTTTCGCCTTTCCAGTTTTTAAGAAATCAATCGAACTTGTCCCGCGTTCTCCTTTGCGGACTGCCGCAAGTATGATTCTAATAAAAAATCCAAATAATATTCATAATTAATATACTTTTGTTTCAGGTAACCAAGACAGTGTCTGACGTACATTATAACGTGCAAGAACATTAACAATGTCATTCCGACTTGCCACTACGTTCAGTGTGATAATATCGTTAAAAAAAATTATCGACTGATGACTAAAAAGTAAACTAAAAGAAAATACGTAAAAGAATATTTTTCAAAGTGAGTAAAAGGCGGTGTCGAGACTGTTTAATTAAGATAGTTAAAGTGAAATTTTTATGTGTGATTATGACGTGATACGTGAGTAAATGAATGAAGTGATAATGCGTATAACACTGCCTATATAGATGCACGGTGCACTCACAATTCCAAATTGATGAGTGACGGCATACCATAGCCATTAAGTCATGCTAACCTACAACTCGTAAGAGTTCACTTGAGACCCTCCCGGCCCCTCTCCTCCCGCGCTGTTACCGCTCTCGCCTCAGCAGGGACTTGAAAACGAAATGAATTTCGTTCCGTTACCACTAATTTTATCGTATAACGTTCCAAAATTTGTAACGATATTAACCGGTTGAATGTCGTAATTACAGAAACAATTAAAAAGCCATTGTGTCTCGCGTGGATCTACGTTCCGACATACTACGCCGTACGGGTTAAAACCTAAAAATATCAATAACGTTGCAAAAAAAAAATCGTTATAGAATATCATTTTCCTATAACAATGTTGTAACATTAAGCGTATCCGCTTGTAATAACGTTACAGGTGAAACGTTACAGATTCATTTGTAACGTTATTCTTCATACTTTTTCGTCATCTTATAAGTCATGACGTTGAGTATCGAAATGAATAACGTTATACTAATAACGATAAATATTTGATAATATTGTTAGTGAACAGTTTAAGATTTCGTTCCGTTTGTCAGTATCGTTATAGCTCAGTTACTAATTTTGTTACGATCCTAATGGATCGGTACAAATTATCGGTTCCAGAACTACGCGTAACGTTATTTTGAGTAACGTTTCAAGTCCTTGTGCCTCATCACCCGAGCGAAATCTCAAGTAAACTCTTGCTGGTTGTACGATTATTTAATTTCCCTGTCGAACGGTCTTGGGGTTTGGGGCAATTCTCGTACTTTTTTCATAACGTTCGAGTGTTCTAATTTGTAGACCATTTTCTATATTGTTAGTAAGTACTTGTTGACAAGCCTACAATGTCCTCCCATACCTGTTAACACTGTAATTTGAATACATAGTAAAAGCGAATTATTTTTAAAAGAGTAACCGTGGAGTTTCTTGCCGGCTCTTCTGACGTTTCATAAGTGTCCTTGTAGGTTTATGTGAAATAAAATATTTTGATTTTAAATCTTAGACTAAGGCCGTGTCCCACTGACCTACGTATATTGTACAAGTACGCTGGACTAAAATATACTAGACGAAATGACAGTTGTTTTTTGTGCCGATACAGCGCGCGCGAGCGTCTCAGGAACTAAAATTGACACATTGTTGCAAATGGCCGTCGTGTTGTTTTTTACGTCTCTGATGATTTGTCTAACTAAATCGTTGAAAAAGATTTTTTTGTGTTATTTAGAACATTTTTATCAGTATTTTATGTTATTTAGAACATTTTTATCATGAGAGCATCCGAATTTTGTAAAACTGGCTGTCAAAAATGTTAGTTTCACAGACGCTCGCGTAGCTATCAGCGCTAAAATGACGAAAATCAATGTCAAAAAAAAATCAAATCCGAAAAAAAAAAACAATTTAGATAACGATAGTGAAAATGCCTGTAATGTACCAAAATTTCTGAAAAGTTATTAATATAAATCGTTATTTATAATATTGATTGCGACTAAGATTTAAAAGTTTTGAAGTACGAGAATTGCCCTTAATCCCTGATCTTGGCGTGTAATCCCTGACATTCGGACGAATTCGAGAACCCACAAGTGTAGGACAAAATTTTTCAAAAATGTTTTGCGCATGTGACGGGAGTCAGATAGAAAGACCCTGTTCACACGGCGCTGACCTGTACGATATTTTACGGTAAAACGTTAGGATCACACATCAACATCCCACTGTTCATACGTCTCTTATCAAATGCCGTATGAAACTGCCCTGTGATCCCAAATTATACAGTAAAATATCGTACTGTCCGGTGTGTACGGAGCCTAAATGTGTTGCTACTTCATTTGTTTTATTATGTGTTAGGCGGGTATCACATCTCCGCCGCGAAACCGCAGTAGTTCCGCCATGACTCGTTCGTTCGTTGTACGACAAGCGAAGCTGCTTGTTCTAACGCACAGATTTGATTATGATTCTATCAAAGTAGACCTATACTGTATTTACTAAGTCGAAAGCGGCGACATTTTGCCCCGATTAACATGACTACTTTTGTTAGCTTGAGTATCACCTGTTAAAACAATTTGTATGCGTGTAATGAATAAATAAATACATAATAATAAATAAATTCAACTGACTCTCATGATGTTCCGCGACTCGAATCGCGACATAACGTATTAATGTTTCTTAGAGGAATTCGCTAAGCGGTTTCCTATCATAATTTTCGCGGCGGAGGTGTGCTAAGGCCGTTAATGTTACTCCGAGATTCCTCGTGGGAACGCCCGTGGTCAGCGGATACCTCAGGGCTGTTGTGTATGTTTGTTTTGTGTAGTTTTAAAAGCATGGGCCTCGACTTGCGATACTGTTGCCTGTTGCAATCAGAAAGGAATCAGGAAGTGATTTCTCAATGGGATCTCCCATCGATCATGGCTCATGTAACTATGTCTGTATGTAAGAGTGGGTGCAAATTATGGAAAACTGTGATAAAGATGCTTTGTAAATTAGCTGTAATATGTAAATATATCTTAGGGTTTATTGTAAATTTTGTAGTGTCGATGACCTTTTAGAATGACGACGGTTAGCCTAAAATTGTATAGAATTATTAGAAAATTGTAAATTTAAATGCACCTTTATTATTTAAAATTGTAAATATAGCAAGTTGGCTATTGGCCGAATGAATTCACATAATTTATTAAAAATTTTGTTCAAATTCTTAATAAAACAATTTTGTAGTCGGTACTCAAAACAATATTCAATCGTTAAAATGTCGACGTTTAAAGGGTCAAAATAAATGTAGTTACTAAAAGGAGGTTCTCACTTTTATAAACTAAACTGACCACTTTTTTTTTTTTTTTTCGGATGGGAAATCATCAAATGACGATTCCCGCTCTGGGTGGAGCTGAAGGGAGTGTCAGACTCTTACTGACTAAAACCCACCCGTGTTCCTTCCTTAGCCCTTTATGTTCCGGGCCAGCGGTAACCCTTTCGGACGATCCCGCTGACCCGGCAGGTAAACTGACCCTTTAAAGGCAAATTTTTCCAGTGTGAGAGAGAGACGAAGCTATAGAAAGCCGATAGCACCATCTCTTTTTTGGATTAGAATAATGATGACATTAATACTTCATAATACTTCGGCCCCTGCACATTTCTGACAGACTAGAATGAAGATTTTTTAAATTCAAATTGTTTAAAAACCGTAAAGTATTTTGTTTCTTTTATAATGTGAAAGTGGGACTTCCTTCATCAAGTCTTTATTACTTAGCTTATAAATAAGAAATATTTATAAAAAAATCACGAAAAGTCACCGGAAACTAGTTATACAGCCATGTACTAGAAAAAATGTAATAAAATTATTGCGAATAAAAAATGATTAAACAATCATTCAAAGCATATTTAAATAAAGCGGTTATTCCGTTTATCCACCCTAAGCTGGATACTCGGAAACGCTTGTCCGAGAATCCACCCAATAAGCCTATTTCGTTTATGCAACTAGGCCTAGGGTGGATATCCGGACATGCGTTTCCGCATCCACCTTAGGGTGGATTTTTTGAGGTGGATAAACGGAATAACCCAAATAAAGTATTTTTCTATGGTACATGTGTAGTGTCGATGTAATATTTTAGTCCTATGTAGTCTTCCAGATACCCTAATGTAGATCTCATTTGAGTTACAACAAAATATATAATTTACATGAAAAACATGATTTTTATTTACACTTCAAACAGCTGTCATGAATATGATGACAGTGATAAAAAAAAAAACATACCGTCGAATAGAGAACCTCCTCCTTTTTTGAAGTCGGTTAAAAAGGAACTACAATACAAGCGTTCTAGTTTGATTATGATAATTAGACGTTAGATGTGTGTAACGAAAACATTTATTAACCTTTTGGACGCCATTGTCACATATACGTGACAAGCAAGCGCGTGCCCTGTACGCCAGCGACACAAATATGTGACAAAAATGCGGTGCACTTTATCACGGAATAAACAATTAAATCAATAATTTTGTGTTTTATTTGTATACCTTAAATGTTTAAAATTGTGGCTTGGCGTGGAGGGCACGCGCGTGCGTTTATGCTCTGGCGTTCAAAAGGTTAAAGAAAGAAAAAAACTAACATTTTCAAAACAAAATATTTTTTCTTATCTATGCGTTACTATCGCTTCTCTCCTGTCGCTCAGCATACAGCTGCGAGGTCTTCACAGCGGAGCACAGACAGACCAGCAGTAGTCGAAATTTGTCGCCAAATATCAGAATTTTGTCGGTCACTGGTTTAAAAGATATAAAGGGTTTTTAAGTGGCCGATCTGGAGAGTCTTCCCAGCAGGGCCACATTTATATCTCAAAAACTAGGGCACCTAGCGAAGATCTGTACTCACGAAGACCGGGAGGCGGCCTCATTTAGTACATGATTGAACTTTGATTAGCTCAGAAATATACCCAAAAACTATTTCTTATGCTATTTCAACCAAATTGTTTGATTGTAAAAATAATCTAGGATCTGACATTATTGTAGAGGTCGGTAGGGGCGGAAAAATTTTAACAGCCTACTGGCGGCAAATGTGTAAATCCGCCAGTATAAGGTTGCTTTTGGTTCCGCTTAGGATTAAAAAAGTAAAACAACACATTTCCAAAACAAATCTCATTTATTCTTATCTACGCGTTACTATCGCTCCTCTCCTTCTGCCGTTCGGCATACAGCTGCGAGGTCTTCACAGCGGAGTACAAGCTGAACAGCAGGTGCAAGGCCTGGATCCTGTCGTTGAGGGTGTCACCGGCTATGGGCACGTCGAACAGGCCACAGACAAGGTCCACGTATTGAGAGAGGGAACAGTCTAGGGTTCCGGAAGGGAATCCGACCTCGTTGAGTGTTTCCTCCATCGATTCCGGCCATTCCTCCATTAGTGTATCGATATCGGGCATTTTACTGGAACAAAAATGCTTGTTTGAAACTAGTCCTAAGCTAGTTTGAAGCTATTTATTTTATACTAGCTGCGCCCCTCGGTTTCACCCGCGTAAATGTCGATCCCGTGGGAATATCGGGATAAAAAGTAGCCTATATGTTAATCCAGGGTGAGCTACCTGCATACAAAATTTTATCAAAATTGGTCTAGCCGTTTGAGCGTAAAGAAGTAACAAACATAAATAAACACACTTCACAGTCACAAACTTTCGCCATTATAATATTAGTGTGATGACAAATTAAATGAGATTAGCCCATGGCGTGACTCAAATATTAACCAGTCTGTAAGGCGGTAGAGGGGCCAATTGCCCAGGCTGCGCAAGACGTACCGTTTAGGTCCAGGCTGCTACTTAGAAGTACCGCATAGAAAAACCCAACAACACCCTGAGGACCCACCCCAGGACCCCATGCTCAACAGTCGCACTTGCGACTACTAGACCAACGACACAGGCAAGGCTGGAGCATTAAATAAATAATCGTTACTACTTTTGACAACATAAGCAAAATCAGCCTATAAAGTTCGCACTCCTGGGACACAGGCCTCCTCTCTGTACGAGGGAGCGGGCCGTAGTCACAATCTTTGACAACAATTCCCAGAAAGTTGAAACTTCACTATGGCTGAAAGTATCCAACTGCCTCATAGACAAGTAGACATTGTCGATTTACAACGTGCAAGTGACACTCAACTTTAGAGTGATAAACCAATTACTAGGTCGACTGTAACTGATACCTGAGGTTCAAACCGAGGACCCCATTCTCAACAATTGCACTTGCGGCTGCTAGACCAACGAGGCAGTCAAAGTACTGGAATACATGGTCTATAACGGGTTGTTTTTTTGGGTGTAGTATAGGTCCACCTCTGTTCAACCCTTCGAAGATAACAGGGAATATGTTACGTTATGTTGCGTTTATTTACCTGGTGTACGCCACAGTCGGCGCTGGTTTGGACAAGTGCAGCTCACTGACGTCCTTGATCCAGCGCTCGATGGCTTTGGAGTTCTTCTCCGCATTCTCTATCTTCTTTGTTAACTGTAAGTACCGGTAAAATGGGGTTACATTGATTAATCTTGAAATAAAACTGACTGTAACTTCTTCAGTTATTTATAAAAAAATACAAAAAAAATACTGTAATGGCGACTCATGGTTTTTTATTGATAAAATTATTTATTTAATTTTTACGCCCTGTAGGTTCCGAGAAAAAAAACATTAAGTGGCTTATCATCTTTATACTTGATATGGGGTCGCTTTGATTGCCCCCGTTTTTTGTATGTAATAAGAAAGTAGCCCCCTAACAGGAAATAAAAACAAAAATTAAAAAAAATTGTTCACTCATTAGTTTTAGAATTAAAACACTCCATCAGTAATCATCAAAGACACCCCGCTATTCAAATGTCACCCCATTTTACGGTATTGAAAAACATGTTATTTAGCTAGCTGTTGTTGAGGTTGGCTTCTATTCTAACTAGCAAAATATTTTGTACTAAAGTCTATGCAAACCCATGTGTCCCATTGATGTTATTTCCAGTTAAACGCATATCAACGTTATACCAGTGTAAATTAAGTTGATTTCAAAATGACTAGCACTATTGAAAAAGTCATAAATATGTTTGATGTTGTAGTGCAAACTGAACTTTATGTATGGGAATTAAAGATGTTTTAAAAATATATTTGTTTACATATTTGAAAACTGAATCGCGAACACTGTATGCAAGACCCAATTACTTGATTAATTAATTTTTTAGGTTAGACTCTTAACGTACAAAATGATATGAGACGTATTTTATCAGCTAGCCATCAGAAAACAGTTTACGACAACTGTCATTCTGATAAGAATAAAAAAAAAAATCAACTGTTCCCTACATTTATGTTCGTATAACTCGTCAAAATGTAGGGAACAGCTGATTTCAGGTTTAGTCCCACAGTAAAAGTTGTTCATAATGATGAGTACAATGACCTCGAGGGTGTTAATGTTTTACCAATAACCCTGTATAGATGCTGCACTTACCACAGTGGACTTGGCGCTGCTGGTCTTGGATATGGCTCTCAGTTGCAGGTGAAGTAACGCCGAGTCACTCTGTTCAGCGGCAGGCTCATCCAGAACTGTTAAACCTGGAGCATAATATTCGACTTATTATAATTGTTATTAAATGTGGCAACGGCCTACTTGATGGTGGCGTGGAAGGTGGAAGCGTGCAAGCTGAAATGTCTCGTGTGTCTGTAGTCATACGGCACCCATTCCCTTCAAAGCGAAACACAGCAATGCTGCTTGACGGCAGAAATAGATATTGATTTCATTGTCAACATTACCCGACTGCAAAGAAGGGTTATATATTTACTAGCGGTTGCCCGCGACTTCGTCTGCGATCCAGGATGCCATGGTCTACTCATGTGTCAAATTTCATCCAAATCCGTTCAGCCATTTTCACGTTAAAGCGCAACAAACAAACTCACTTTCGCATTTATAATATTAGTTAGGATTATTTTATCTCTCACAATTTATTTACCGCTCTTTCGGATTTAGAGGAACGTATGATGGCATAGTACTTCCCTGGACTAGTAAACTTGATGTAGGTATAGTGATTTCGTGGACTTTTATACAACAATGCATAATGCATCAATTTATCTATTCTAGCCTGTAAGAAAGACATACAATCGAAATACAGATTATAATCAAGAACAAGATACAGATCCTAAATACAGATTCCTCAGATCTAGCTAGGAGAACAGCGATTCACCCAACAATTCGTTGTAGGTACAGACGAGACGCAAGCTACCCGAAACTGTAAATTTTTCCCAATCAACATTGAACCTTATGCTTCAGCGATAAAGTTGAAAATCCATTAAAGAGATTTGACAGATTGTAGTAGGTTGATGTACTGGCGTCTGTACCTACACCATGTAATTAATAATGCATACTTTGTAAGTCCCTCATGTACTACAAAACCTTTATGTATCTAAATAAATTATTATTATTGCCAACGGCCTGTGTACGTCTTAAATTGATGTATCTTATCAAAACCAACGAGTGTGGTAAAAAACCAACTATCATAACATAACCCAATTAAAAAGTAATTTATATTTTCGGTCAAAGTTCATAGATAGCATGATTGTTATATGTATGTACTAGAAGTGCCCAGCGGTTTCACTCGCATAACCGCATAAGTGTCGATCTCGTGGGAATATCGGGACAAAAACTATTCGATATCCTTTCCCGGGACTCAAACTATCTCTATATCAAATTTCATCTAAATCGGTTCAGCGGTTTCAGTGTGAAGAGGTAACTGACAGACAGACACACTTTCGCATTTATAATATTAGTATGTATGTACTAATATACTTTTGCTGTTAGTTAGTTATGGCCACATTTATTCAACTATATTATGAACTATATGAAACAATGGATTTTGTTGTATTGTCAAAATGAAAGTGATTGTCGATCCAAATGCGCGAATATTCCCAAAATCAATCACGCCTTGTCGTCCACATTGTTGACAATCGGGAAAAAAGTTTCATCCGTTGTCTTTTTCCGTCGGTTATAAATAATTCGTCTATTTAAAAAAAACAGCTGTTTCATAGAAAAGTGCAACCTACGCGGTCAAAATGTATGGCTGAGCAATTTTTTTTTAATAACCGGCGAAAATTTTCAACGGAAGGTTTCAGAATCATGTAAGTACAGTCAACAGCAAAAGTAGATGATCAAAATCAGAAATTCAATACTAATGAACGGAGTTCGCGTCAGAACTGTGTGGCGTCGAAGTACTACTACTTAGAATACTTACTACGTAGAATACTTTTGAATCACTTCGACGCCATACAGTTCTGACGCGAACTCCGTTAATTAGTATTGAATTTCTGACTTTGATCATCTACTTTTGCTGTTGACTGCACCTACTGAATTCATGGTAACACGTTTTGCGTCGATTTTCCTGATATTACTCAGTATTATTAATTTATTTTGTCCTTCTAGGGCCTACCGGCGCGGCGGCGCGGCGTTTCCACTCACATCCTCTCAACATGACCATCATCTAAGCGCGTACTCTTTATCATAACTCATTTTCACGGTCAGATCTTGACAGAATAGACCGACAGGTCCCCAGGGGGCCTAAAAAGACCACATTGGCAGAATCATAAAAGGATAACATTATGAATCATAATGGATAGTTAACTGTTAAGTTAATCGTATCAAATCCCATTGGTGAAGAATTTCTCAGTTATTTTTTTTTTGTCTGTGCTAAAATACCAATCAATCCAATCCAAATCCAATCCCAATCTCTTTGATTATATACTTAGGTAGTGCAGCGAAAAAAAGAAAAACACGGACTATCTTCACCATATTATGTTATGATTCATAATGTTATCCTTTTAAGATTCTGCAAAAGTGGCCTTTTTAGGGCCTCTGATCTTTGTACATGTCTGGAATCTCACCTAAATTATCAATATGTTCTAAGATATTGTCCGCTAGCGGCGCCGCGCGCACGTTGCACGCCGGAGTGCTCACTTTGATGAAGGCATCAATGTCGCCCACTGCCGGCACGTACTCCGGTACGAAAGGCTGCAGCTTCAGGTCGATGTCGATCTTTTGAGGAGTGTACCTGTTGGGGAGATGGAGAAGAATTAGAAAGGAATTATCATCAGCAGTCCACTGCTTGTAAAAAAATAAAAAAACTGGCCAAGTGCGAGTCGGACTCGCACACGAAGGGAGTACCACAAGGCAAAAACGCCAAAAAAACGTCTGTTGTATGAGAGCCCCCCTTAAATATTTATTTAATTTTAATTTTATTATATAATATTAAAGTAAAAATACAACTGAGTATTTTGTGAATATTTCAAGTGCCTACCTGTTGCCATTATTGATATCGAGCAAAAAAGGGCAAAAAAAATCGCGTTTGTTGTATGGGAGCCCCCCTTAAATATTTATTTTATTCTGTTTTTAGTATTTGTTGTTATAACGGCAACAGAAATACATCATCTGTGAAAATTTCAACTGTCTAGCTATCACGGTTCATGAGATACAGCCTGGTGACAGAGAGACAGACGGAAAGTGGAGTCTTAGTAATAGGGTCCCGTTTTTACCCTTTGGGTACGGAATCCTAAAAACCATTCACACAAGCCAAAAGCGTCCGCGAGTAAGTAGGTAATAATATTAGGTAAGTACATAGATTCGGTATCCAATTCAAGGCCCCAAACCTCAGTAACAAAACTTCCGAGTCACCTGATATCTCAATAATGAATGATATTCAATATTTACCAGTTGAGCATTGGAAAGTGCTCCATTAATTTATATTACGTGCACAAAATTAGATTCATGCGGCCTCATTGATACCGCTCGAGATCTGCTAGTTATCATAATGTTCATAACCGCTCTGCAAATATACACTGTATGTTTCATGAGATAAGGTTTGAATTAGTCTTGGTTATGATCTAGGTTTAATGTAGATACTAAGTGCAAGGCTGGGTGGTGGGTAGTCCTCCCACAATGTCGGTGAAATAGGATCGCTATGACCCGATTTGTAGACGGGATAGATTCACGGTCTAGGTATGAATAAACCAGTGTCTAATCTTAGTCGTTTTGAAGGTTTGAAGCTGAACAATATCATCACCATCGCATTAGTTTGACAACAGCGAATACCGAGTTCCTGACTATCGAGACATAATATCCTACTAATCACACTAATATTATAAAGGCGAAAGTTTGTGAGTGTGTTTGTTACTTCTTTACGCACAAAGGACTGGACTAATTTTGATAAAATTTGGTATGGAGGTAGCTGACACCCTGGATTAACATCAGGATACTTTTTATCCCGATATTCCCACGGGATCGACACATATGCGGGTGAAACCGCGGCCCGCAGCTAGTATTATAAACGCGTAATTTTGTGAGGATGGGTGGATGTTTGTTACGCTTTCACGCAAAAACTACTAAACGGATTTGGATGAAATGTGGCACATAGTTATTTTATAACCGGGATTAATGCATAGGATCCTTTTTATCCCGATATTGCCACGGGATCGACACTTATGTGGGTGAAACCGCGGGGCGCTGCTAGTTTTATATTTAAAACTCATCCATGTGACGTTCCCCAAACAAAACTTTGTAATCGAACTGGCGAGCGATCTCGGCTCTAACCAGGAAGCCTACTGGAAAGTAGTGATGGGAACCACTAAACTCGTGCTCTTCTCATCATCATCTGCCTAGCCTTTTCCCAACCATGTTGGGGTTGGCTTCCAGTCTAACCGAAAGCAGCTGAAAAACAGTACGGAACCCTAATAATAATCATGCGTGTTAAAGTCTATCAAAAAGTGTGAAATGGTAGCATTCATTATGAACAGCTTTTACTATAATAGGACCAACACTAAATATAATAAAAAGAAATCTGCTGTGCATTCAAAATGTATGAAATTGCTGATTTTTATCAGACGTAAGATTATAATAGGTCAGCATTACTGGGCACAGTTGCGCGGTGGAATTGGCTTTGTTGTACAATGTATAACAATTAATCAATGCCGAATCGAATGTGTGCGCACCTGCATAGACGTAGATACCTACATTATGTATGGCACCGCACGATGGCACGGCTAACACCCGCTTTCTGAGCAATGCACTGTCAAACATGAGACGGCAAATATTTTACTGGTGACTCACTTGAAACGGCTCGATAACATAAATATGTAGCTATCTGAAATAAACGGTATACGGTAGCGGTACACCATCTGTAACTGTCAGTTACAAAACTTCTAACAGCTTAGCTTCGATCCCTCTCACTGATAGATGGTCACCATAGAATATATGAAAGAAAATTTATATGATGGATACCAAGGATAGATAAAAGATAGTGATAAGGGGGAAGCTCTAAGGTGGCCCGCGAAATTCAAATTTTCTTAAGTTTTTTGCAATTTGCTGGTCAGTATTAAGTTGTACGTTGATTAAAATATCATTCGCGGTCGTAACAAATATGTATTTACAGAATTATAATCATTAAAGTCATCAGCACAACTCTCTAAGACCATGTAATCCCCAAGAATGACTATTTCATGAAATCTTGACATTTGGGGATTACATGGTCTTAGAGAGTTGTGTTGATGACTTTAATGATTATAATTCTGTGAATACGTATTTGTTACGACCGCGAATCATATTTTAATCAACGTACAACTTAGTACTGACCAGCAAATTGCAAAAAACCTAAAAAAAATTGAATTTCGCGGGCTACCCTGGCGCTTTCACCTTAATAAAGTTTCGTCGAGTTTTTTTTTATTTAGGAAGCCAATAAATGATAAATGTTATTTTGTTTCTATAAATTGGCTAAACAAATACCACTTTTACAAGTCAAATATATAATATTACATGTTTCAAAACTAGATGAAGCCTGTGCTTCCTACCCATCTACTCTGAGAAGAAAGACCGATAGATTCTTTTTGTAGAGTCATAATAAAAGCGATTGATGGTTGCTAGTATACTGCGGTATAAATGTGTAACGTACTGACAGTAGGAATGATTTAAAATACAGTCGTGCCAGCGACACGAAGAAGAAGTAGGAATGGCTTTCATTTTGACAGTTCAACAACATTCGTTGCATTATTTACGTGGTTGAGCAGACAAATTTTTCGAGCATATGAAGCAATGGATTAACAACATCCTTCAAAATGATTAAGATTCTTATTGATAGTGTTACGCAATTAGGGTGCTGCAGCTATTTACTACACAGTACACACTTACTTCATGATATACTGGAAGATGTTCTCCATTTCAGGAGGCACTTTCAGGTCCAGGAAGTTCTTGGGGTCATAGGCGCCCTCCGCTGGTATGACCACCCCGCCACCACGCTTGCGACCGCTGCCCAGTAAGGGATCCACTCGCTCAGGCTCCAAATCCACTGAGTCCGTATCTGGAATTTGAAATATTGTTCCTGTATGATAAGCTAGGTACAGACATACCTAGCATAACATACAGAAACAAAGCTACTGCTCACATCTGTCAAATTTCTTTAATAGATTTTCAACTTTATCGTTAAAGTATAAGGTTCAAAGTTGATTGGCAAAATTTTACAGTTTCGGATACCCTTTTTTTCTTTTTTTCGGATGGGATATCATCAAATGACCCCTCCGGTGGAGCGGAAGGGAGTGTCAGACTCTGACTGACTAAAACCCACCCGTGTTCCTTCCTTAGCCCTTTATGTTCCGGGCCAGCGGTAACCCTTTCGGACAATCCCGCTGACCCGGCAGGCTTCGGCCCTATGGGGCCCCTCCTCGATGCTGACATCTCTTTGAGGCGCGCGTGGAACACGTACGCGCCGTCCGGCACGGGCCTGGTCCTGATCGGACGGTGAGCTACCCATTACTCTCCGCCCGCAGGCCCGCGCCTACGGTGGCCGGGAGTCGTCGCGCGGCTCCCGACGCCCGGAGCGTCTCCCGCGGCGGCTGGGACGGGAGGCTCTCTCCCAGAGCCGTCCCGCCACCTCCTTCGCTAGCATGACTGCTTCGCAGAAGGAGGTGACTGCCTCCCACTCCCTCTCGCCCCGGACCATGGCTTGCACCAGGGCCGGGCGCGAGAGGTCGCCGCCGCTGCCGATCGCCTCTACGAGGATACGGCGGTGCTCCGCCCAAGCGGGGCAGACCTCCACCGTGTGCTCCACCGTGTCCTCTGGGCAATCCTGGCAATGGTGACACCCGGGCGTTTCCTCCCGCCTGATGATGTGCAGGAACCTCCCGAAACATCCGTGTCCGGTGAGGACCTGCGTCAGGCGGTAGGTGAGGGCGCCGTGGCGCCTCTCTAGCCACTCCTCAGAGGGGTCTTATCGCCGCTATTGCGGCGTGCCCTGCGCTGGGTTGCGACAGTCGCTCCTTCCATGTCGCCATGAGATCGCGCCGGAGATCCGTCCGCTCCGCAGCAATTTGCCGCGGAAGCGGAACATCCCCCCGGCGTAGTGCCTCCGCGCGCCACTCATACAGGCGCGCGAGGACTATCGCCTCCAGATCCCATGGCGGCGTTTCGGATAGCTTGATGTACAACCAGAATTTCCGATGACATTTCCCAACGGCTAAAATGAAGAAGTTCTTTAAAGAGGGCGAATGGGGGGAGGGTGAAATTTCACGAGCCGAAGTCGCGGGCAGAAGCTAGTAACCTTATATAATACAGGCGAAAGGAAACAAGCACGAGCAGAATACAAAGGTTGTCCAAAATTTCATACTTCTAGATCCAGCAGTTTTGGGCTGTGCGTTGTGTCAGTGAATGAATGAATTAATTTAAGATTTGTGTGACACATCTACCGCATGTCGAAACGATTCATGGGTCAAACTCACGACCCAGTGGGTCCCTCTTAATGGCAAAGGACATCGCGGCAGGCCCATAGGGCATGATAATGCTAATGATGATATCAGAGTAGTCTTCTGTCCCATAGTAAAAGTAGTTAATTTTCACGAGTGCGACACTCCCTTATAGTATGTCCCTCGTATAACCCAACACACTGTATAAAGGGCTTGTGACAGATTTAGCTAAGTAGAGCGTTAACTCGCATTGTTGGATTCGTCTCAGTTTCAACAAAACCACAACCATTTGTAATACTTTGTCATTGCGCTAACATTACATAGGTGTGTGTTTAGTTTCACTAAGGCTTAGTTTTGTAACCTTTCTTTATCCACTATCTATGTTCTAGACGGCCTAACTGCCCCAATACAGGGTTATTGGTAAAACATTAACAACCTCTTAAGAGGTCATTGTACTCATCATTATGAACAACTTTTACTATTACAAAAAAAATCAGCTGTTCCCTACATTTAAGTTCGTACCATAACTCGTCAAAATGTAGGGAACAGCTGTTTTTTTTTCTGCGATTTCAGGTTTGATCCCATAGTAAAAGTTGTTCATAATGATGAGTACAATAACCTCTCAAGAGGTTGTTAATGTTTTACCAATAACCATGTATAATTGCGATGTTAAGTGACGGCCTGAAACAAAGGTTTGAATAAGCCTAGATCCGGCAGTTTGCTACCCAACCAACATCCTTACTTGCACCTGTAATTATAGTTTATTTGTAGACTCTAATATATTATTGGTGCCGATTCCCTTGTTCACAAACTAAACTAAATTTAAGTTCAGTGCATCTTTTTCTTTCTATTTCATTAGGAAAAGGACAAAAGATAATAGTTTAGTCCTGTCAAATTAATCAGCGACAATTGACGTAATTTTAGTAGGCAAGTTTTTAATTACGTCTAAACTTGTATAGAGTAGTGTCAGGCGCTGATTAATTTGACAGGACTAAACTAAAATTTATCTTTTGTCCATTTTATAATAGAAAGAAAAAGATGCACTGCACTTAAATTTAGTTCAGTTTGTGAACAACAAAATCGGCACCACTATATGGGAAATTTTAACTGTGGCTGAATGTACGAGTATACCTATTGTCAACTCGACTGCTTTAGTATTAATAGTGGCATAGACTAATATATATATAGTGGCCTGGCTTCTTGCATTCGATAAACGGGTCACGTTATTGGGTTTTAGAAAAGTCTTATTGCAGTCCACAGGCTAGATTACTGCTCTGTAAATAGCAATTGCCCAGTGCCGGATTAGCCCTGCCCCTAAGGAAATGCTTCTAGGGCATCACGTCTCGGGGGGACACCGAAACAGTATTCTAGCACATGAATGGCGAGGCTGTTTTTCAGCAAGATATTACAAGACCCAAAAGTCCCTCTACTAGAGATGTGCGCCAATCTTTACAAAACGCTCGTCGATGTTTTGGACAATACGAGGCGACTAGTGGATAGGGGGCCTACAGGGGTGGATTGCTTAGGGCATCAAAGTAGTCTTAATCCGGCACTGCAATAGCCTCGCCCACTATCACATGGGACTTAACTGGCGCAAAACTGAGTAACTCTGCCCACCCTTCAGCGAATAGAGGCGTAATTTTGTAGGCCATTTTTCAAACAACACGCACTGCATTGCCACGATATCTACAGGCTCATGTAAACAAAGACTGTTTGCGCGAGATTAAAATAGCTAAGTCCGTTACACTATTGTTTCAGAGAGAAAATTGAGAATTTCATCATAACGGAACTACATCGAACTATTCTACTACTAACTATTAACATCGAATAGTAAAAACATAAAGCGTGCTGAAAGAACATTACATCAACTCGATTATAACATACGTTGATCAAATCTCAGGCCATGGCATGCTAAGACAGACCCCAGAGGTCTAATTGTGTGCTTTGTTGAAGTCTATGAAACTTATTGTAATTTATAAAATAAATCGGTGGCATAAAACTAAAACTTAAATACAGATCCCAAGACACCGACTTCCGAAATTAAAGTTATTTCATAATTTTGAGTTTATTTCTTATTGAAGTCGGTAGGTATTACTTTTTTTTGTTCGCTAGCTCTGACATAGCTCTGACCAAATAAAAAACCAAGACAGATGGCTGTCAACAGTAAAGTGAGGCCGGTTTCGTAAACATGTGTGCACATAGTGAGGTGTAGTTTGATTGTAAATGGTTGTAAATGTGTGCGTGACAGCGTGTATGCACAGAGCGGAGGTGTAGTTTTTGCATGCTTCACTGTATTGTTCGCAGCTCTATGTCTTGACTTTTTATTTGGTCTGAGTTCGCAAGTTTATAACTTTGATCAAGACTCCATAAGTAGGCAAAAGGCAAGCGCACACAGACGACCGCATCGCAAGGCATTTTCATACAAAAAAGTGCAAGGCGGTGCCTGTATATGCGATAGTTCATGCAAAATGTATGAAAGTGATTAAAAAATGGCCAAACGTGCGAGTTAATCACCGACGTAGTCCGAATCAAACTGACCTGAGTTGGAAGAGTCGTCACGTTTGGCGACGGGTCTGGTCCTGCCACTGGTCGTGTCCTTCAACCGCTCGGCCCGGGTCACCTTTGGGACTTCCACGGACTTGTCAGAAGGCTGGGAAGACTTTCTGTCCGGGGACTGTGGCATAGATATCTTGATTACATTAAGTAAAGTTGAGACTACGGTAGGGAGGATGAGCCCCCGAGCAATTTGCGTCGCAAAAAATGAATTGAAAAATAAACATGCGATCATTTATGTTCGGCACTCGACCTATTTTCGGTCTGATTAATTTTGCATCGAAGGCCATAATAATATGGAAGTTATGGACTGTGTCTACCCACATTCGCCCGAAATAAAGTAAGTAGCTTTTAAAGTCTGTTCTTAACAATTTATATCTTCAAGAGGCTAATTACAGAGTCACCATCGTAAAATCGACACGCTATTCATACCATGAATAAATGAATATGGTCGTGCGTTTGCTCGCACGATCGCAAAACTATCACTGGATATTAATGCAGCGCAAACGACTAATAGGTAGATTCTACACGACTGACTAGTAAAAACTTTCATGTAAGTATTCTGGCCTAAAATATTCTTGTACCTACTAGGAAGACTTCCCCAACTTCCTCGTCTCCATTTTACGATAGTTTCAAGCATAAAAACCATTTTTAACCATACCCGGAATAAATAAAGTTTGATCATTGAACCCATTCCTAAATTGTCTATGTTTACAGCGGACGTAAACAACAGAGCGTCAAACAGGTGGCGCCATGCAAACTATGGCGGGAAATTAAATCTACGCAATATGGCCGCCACTCTAGCGGCTGTCTATCTAAATTCCTCGAATGCCGTAGCGCAAATAAATGCATTTGTTCGTCTACTGTTGTCTACAGTAAAAATAACTCCCTAGCGGTGAAATTAAACTATAAGAACAGTAACTGGAGCGTGTAATATGTTATTTCTTACAGGTATTTTATTAATGCAAGATCTAATCAGACATAACGCGAACAATAATTGGAATAGTTGGCAACTAAATGAAGGTATTCGTGACATCATAATGCCCTCATTACGACTAAGTGGTAAGTGTCCAAATCTACGAGAGATTAAAGGCTCCTACAAACAGGCGCGACACGCGACGCGAATCGCGCGCGACACAAAGGCACCGCTCGTTGCGCGACTTGCGATGCCATTGTGTCGCGCGCGATTCGCGTCGCATGTCGCGCCTGTTTGTAAGAGCCTTTATTTGGAATTAGGTATAAAGGCTCATAGAAACAGGCGCGACACGCGACGCGAATCGCGCGCGACACAAAGGCACCGCTCGTTGCGTGACTTGCGGTGCCTGCCTTTGTGTCGCGCGCGATTCGCGTCGCGAGTCGCGCCTGTTTGTTGGAGCCTTAACACTGGAAGTTATACGTAGTCGTATTGTGAAGGTAACAAGGAAATGACAAAGAAAGGGAACCTTCAAATGTACCTACATAAAGCAAATGCTACTATAGTAATAACAAAACAATGATCCATTGATGATTTTTGGTCCATTGTGGACTTAAATAACACTGAAATTACCAACCTGATCTTCCCCAGAGAGGTTCTCCATAAACTTTTCAGCTTCCGAGTCAGTTTCACTGTCGGAATCGAAGTCATGCCTCGCCGTATGCCTCACCGGAGGATTGAACTTCGACATTGTTGCTTTCACCACTTCCTCTTCACTCGACGGGCTGTCGATCTCTCTAGCGTTGACTACGTTGACCGTCTCGTCATACATCACTCGTGCATAATCACTAGCCGACCCGTTTTGATCGCTAATCAGTGAAAATGTTTGACAGTGTTTGTCGCACGTTGCCATGGCAACGATACAGAACCTCCTCGCTTGGAATCCTAACGAGGAAAGGCGGGAGTCGTAGAGAAGGCATTTTTTTGTCAAAATAGTCGTGGCACGGCCTGGCACTGATTAGAACGACATAAAGTACATATTTCACATATTTATCAACGTATGCAGGGGCCACGGGGCCGGTTGTGAATAATATTCTGCTAGGTTTTGCCTGTCATTGAGCTCGCGTGCAATTTAATGTTAATTTTATTCTCCTGTTCGTCCCAAGCTGACGCGGTATAATGATACAAATACCTCCGCATATATAGCTTACGTGCCCATATAATGTACCTATAGATTTTGTAATTAGAAATCTATTTAGTCGTAGACACATAATTAACTTAGCTACCTACTGGAGAAAACTTTTCATTTAGTGCAAGAGCAGTGCGATTCTGTAATCATCTCACCGTGATAACTTATGGGTGAAGTGAGCGTGGAGTGAGCTGCCAATAGTGTCAATTCCGAGCAAAAACAAACTCACATCACCTAAGTTTTCACGGTGTGATTTTTACAGAATCGGCCGGCAGGACCGAGAATCATCACTTTAACACTTAGGGGCTGCCTCCACGAGCGAGAGAATCGCGGCGATATTATCGTCGTGCCACGTATTTCTATACACTCTCTTAGAACGTGTCTCCACACAGCGATTTCATCGCCGCGGAAATTTGTTGGCGCGGCGAGACTATCGCCGCGATTCTCTCGCTCGTGGAGGCAGCCCCCTACCCAAACCAAAAAAAGAACACCTAAGCGGAATCCTGTTTCCTTGACAGCTGCCGTCTCGTTTCGGATTGGATCTCTTTTCAAGGGCGTCCTGGAAGTCGTTTTTTTCGTGTTGCACAAAGCATGCATAAAAAAAAAACGGTTTACTTTTTAAAATCGCGTCTGCGAAGTTGATTCAGAGGTTGGCAGCCCTACACTCCCGGTTTCCCCTTTTCCTAATGTGTCCTACTATGTTTTCCTGTTGTTGTATTACATCTATATAATTATGTGGTGCGTTTTTATTTCGTCAGGCAACAATAATGTCCAAAGTAAAAATCACATAAAACAACAATGAACTATAACAAAAATATGTGAACATACTGTAGCTACTTCTATTACTGTTACTGCAGACTAATAATACCGACTTGAAATTCGATTTCAGTTAAAAGACGGTTATTACAGACACATTTTCTTTAGAATTCCACTGCGACTGTTCATAAATAAACTATAGGAATATAAAATGCGCTGTCTACAAAAAAAGGCCCATATAGCTGTTCGTTTAAAATAGATGTGCTCGGAGCACGCCGTAGACAAAATAATAGTGCACTGTATTTTATGGAAGGTTCATGTTCGAAAAGTTTATCGATAAGTAAGTCACGAGCAACGTGAATATAAATTCTACGAGTGGAGCCAGTCTCTAATAAAATAATTATAAGTACTTGTCTGGCAAATCTCAATTAATAATGGGCAATTGGAATTGTAGTAATATTGTCAACCGCTTCAATTGCATTTGGTAGACTAGACGATCAATTTGCGCATCAATGTGTATAATCACAAAAAAAATTATCGCTTAATAGACAGAAAGGATAGTTATGTTTAGTTAGATAGGAAGTAAATAACAAGTTTAGGTGTTTAGCTACTCTAGATAAATGGGTGCGCGTACCAGGTCGTCCTAACCATGTAGGAGCAAATTCTTTTTTTTAACACCATTTCCTCGATCCCATCTTTTCTACTCTGCGTATTCGAGTCAATTTATGTTTGCAATTATTTGCGAACATTTTAGAACTTGCGACCATTAGTTACGTGGACGAAGTCGTGGGCAAAGTCAGATAAATAATAAAAACAACGGTTTTGAAAATGTCAACTTTATTAACTAAAATAATTATTACTAAATTCTATATCATACAAAAATAACTGACAAAACAACCCGCTACTGGAAAGTCGAGCTACAAAAATTTTAACTTTAACAATATGTCATAGACGAAATTAAAATCTATTTGAATGTGAGAATGTCAGAGATCGGTTAATATTACGGAACAAAATGAGATGCAATATCAAAATTAATTAAGGGATATGAGACTGCAAGTTTAACGTATACCAGCTGACGCGAGGTTGTTCAGACGGCTAAAAGAAACATGCAACATATTTTTATGACGTTAGTCTAAAACAGTCCAACTGCTCAAACACAGGATAATCATTATTACATCTAAATATGAAATCTATCGTAGTTTTTCACGAATATATATCTACAAAAATATCATTAGGTGAATTTCTATATCTTCCCAAAAATATTGACGAAAAGTTTTTAACATATAAAATAAATATCTGGGCACTTTAAATACAACAGTTAAACATGCAAAAAATATACATTTCTATGAATTATTTCAAAATCTGTGTCTGACTTACTGTCGTCCGCGCACACTTTAATTATGGCCGGCATAATATAAAAGTGCAAAGATATAATGTACTGACTGAAACATTATGTGCTCTCAATTGAATTACAAATATAAAAGGTATACATTGTAACATGATTATAGAACTCGAATTTTATCACAATTTGCAGTCTTTGAGTATATAACGAACAACAGGAATAAAATGTCGTTACACTAAATTGATTTGGCACAATATCGTAGAGTCTAGTTAAAACTTAATGCTACTTATCTTAAGATAAGCACAAAAGCGAGTCTCGGAGTATCTGCCTAGATCACAGACACAATAAATGTAGAAAACCCTAAAATTTGTTCAGCCGACCTTGTTGATAAGTTCATCGCATATGGCTGTAAGTTCTTCGTTTGCCTTCGTCTTCTGCGTAAGAGACTCTTCGAGCGACGTGATGTGCAGTTCCTTCCTCTTGATCATGGCGTTAAGCTTCAACACTTCCGCCTCATGTGTCCTGTTCATCTTCTCCAACTCTTGGTTGGCGTGGTTGAGCTTGGACGTCGCATGCTGCTTCAGAAGCTCGTAATTGCTTTGCATTTTAGTGAGATTTTCTTCAAACTCTTTGATAGACTTCTTATAGGCGTCTTCGTTAGCCTTACAATTGAGTATAACCTGTTTGCTCTTCTCGTATTTGCTATGGAGGTCGCTGAAGGACACCTCCATGCTGGCTAGATGCGCCGTCTGCTCGTCTCTTTCATTAATTAACTTTATTCTCTCCTCCGCATGCCTCTTCTTGTCCTGCGCTGTTTCCGAGATCAAACTAGCTATCGTCCTCTCATATTCCTCGACCACAGCCGCCATGCTCTTATTAATCTTAGTCTTCTCAGCCAGCCGATCGTTCAAATCGTTGATCTTTTTTAATCTATGTTGACTTTCATCTTCTAAACTTTTTAAATGAGATTCTAATGAAGTTAATCTATCCTTTAGTTCTTTACTTTCAGATCTTAGACTGTAAACGTTAATTTCTTTTTCGGCTAATAGCTCTCGTAGCTGTGTAAGAGCCAAGTCGGCTTCGTTCTGCTCTCTTGTGGCATTTGTCACAGTAGTCTCATGCAGGAGAGAACTGTTGCCGCTTAAAGACAATAGTCTATCAATAACGGCCATGGCAGGAGACGTGAATGTAAGAGAACGCCTGTTCAATCTGTTTGGGGTCAAGGACTTGTTTCTGGGTGTTACTGGATTGACGGCAGGAGGTACGGCCATCGTCGGCTTAGATACTGTGACGTTAAGGTCTTCGTTGAATTCCTCACTTGAGTTGTTTGTGATGTCCATGTCTTGGGTTATGTTCAAGTTAGAAGGCCCAGCAACAGGAGACTTGACCTTCGTTTCTGGCATCGCCACTTTTGTAGGGGTACTTTGCCTTTTCTGAAACTTATTTAAAGAAGCAACTAAACTCTCAGACGTAACAGATGACATCCTCTTTGCGAAGAGAGGATCAAATTTCAGGAACAAACTCTCTTTACCGCTGTCAACAACAGTGTTACACATATTCTGATTCAGGAGGAACTCAAAAGCTTCCGCATCTATGAACAATTCGCCATTGTCGCCATTTTCGTCGTTTCCTTGAGTTGGTAAATCATGGAATTGCATCATGTCAATATTTTCGCCATCAAAATCTGACATTTTATCGTCAGTGTTTAAATCTTCAGCTTCCAGGAATGGTCCCTCTATTGTGTCCTCATCTTCAGTATTAACTTCTTTGATTGTACCATTTTTCTCATCAGTAGCTTTAGACGAAGTAGTTGTATTACTTAGGTTTCCTGAGCCATCTTTTTCCATTAATTCAGTTTCCATTTTGTCGTCAGGCAAAGCAGTTTTTGTGATATCTTCTGCATTGGCGTCATCAGTTTGAGGTGAAATCATGGAGGAATCAGGAGAACTTCTTATTTTGCTTTTGGTGGCAAAATGATTTTCCGTATCAATGTCCACAGGTGGAGACTGTCGCATTTTAGATTTTGTTGCAAAGGGATTGAAGTTCTTGTCATCAATCTCAGGTATGTTAAAAACATTTCTTGAATGGAAGCTTTCGTTTGATGATGTGCGTGTAGAATAGTATACAGACTGTTCTGATGACGTAGTTGATTTTGAATCTTTGGAGAGAAGAGTAGCAGATTCATCACTTTCATTAACCTCTGTGGAGGATGTTATAACAGGTTGTTTAACATCATCTTTAGGTTTAAGTTCTTCTTCTAGTTTATGTGCTTCTTTAGCTGCATTAAATGTTTTTTCCTGAACAATTTTGTCTTCCTCAATTAATTTGTCTTCAACAGTAACATTGCTAAGTTCTAAAGCTACACTAGGTGGTGGCTCCAGGTTTATGTCACCAACAGCGGACTTCTCAATAGGGCTCGCAGCTGTTTTGTCGGTAACTGCACCACTATAAGTCGAATTAAATTTCCTTTTAGGAGCAACAGGTTTCTTCCTTTCAGATTGTAATTTTCGCCTGTTCATCATTTCCTTTTTCGGCATAGGCTTTTCGACACTTCTGGAGCTCACTATTGATTCAACTATTTTAGTTGGAGTATCCAGTGATGGCGAAATCCTTATTTTAGTTTTCGTTGCGAATGGATCATCCATTTCATCAAAATTAAAGTTGTATCCTTTAGAAGCGATTGGGGGAGAAGCCGGTGGGGTAAAGACGACTTTACCGGCTGTCGCTAATCGGTGGTCGATATTCTGAACATTAATATTTTCCTCAGGCTTCATTCCAGGAATATCTTCAGCAATTACTGATACAAATGGGCTGTTACTTTCAGAAACAGTGATTTCATCATCTTCAGTTTTAATGTCAGCACTTGCGCTGACGGAGACGTTTTTATTAATAAGTTGGTTTTCATTGTCAGGTATAACAGGCTCTGTAGGAATTACGTCACCATAGTTAAGTTGTGTATCCATAACACTGTCTGTAGCAACAGGTATGTCTTCAGCGGCAATAGGTGCGGTGCAGTCGGTAACCGAGTCTTTAACTATTTCATTATTTGCTGGAGTAATAGGCAGTTCTTCTCCAGTAACTTTCGCTAATTCAATCGCATGTTTATCTATTTCAGATACATCTGATGAAAGTTCTGGCACAACATTGTAAGCAGCTTCAGACACAGTTTCTGGAGGAATAACTGTATTTCCCTCCAGTTTAAAATTTGCAGGCAAATTCTCTTGTTGTTCTAACATTACTGGTGCAGGAATATTTTCAGCCGGTTCTAGATTTTCTACAGGCACAATATTTGTCTGGTTAATAATGTCAGGCAAAGGTTTCAGTCCAATTACACTTTCATTGATATCCATAGTTTGACTCAATCTTATGCTTTGTTCAGAATTGTGTGTAACTGTTGTATTCAGGCACTCTGTATCAGTTTCCACCTGGTTCAAAACTTCAATATAATACTGCATTTGATCAATTGTATTAACAGTAGTGGTATCAATATTCAATGATGGTGCAGTTACAGGTAATACATCAATGGTGGAAACTTGTGGTTCTTCAGTTAACACTGGCTTTCCATTCATTACATCTGTATCTTTAATAACTTCTGGCACTTCTTTTGTTCTTTCTTGATCGAAAATCACCGTTACATTCTGTATGTTACCTCTTTCGAAATTTGGTTCAGGCATTACAGTTTTATCTTTATCGTTTCCTTCTACTTCCATTATTTTTTTTTCTTTTTCAAGTGTCAGGTTATGTATCATCTCTGTGATCTCTGTTTGAACCTTGATATTCTCTACAAAATCAAGAGGCACACTTGTAGGTAGGGTCGAAGCATCAGTCTGGTCACCAGGCATGTTCAATTCTTTGTCAAGGTCATCTTCATCAGGAAGAGGAACTTCAGCAGCCAATTCAGTCATTGATGCTTCTCTAATGGGACTAGACTTCCCTTCATCATCAGGATTAAGTAATGACTTGTTTATTATTTCTTCTAGGGTTTCAGGATTATAAGTTGTAGTTGTAGTGTTTGTAGTTTCAACCAAGTTTGTAGAGTTATGTTCACTAACATTTGTATTAGTATCAAGACCACTTTTATTTGGTTCAATGTCTTGGGTATTGCCTTGAATTAAATTATGGTCATTGTGGTTTGTGGACTGACTTCTTAAATCTTCAATATTTTCTTCATTTGCTACAAGTATTTCACTATGTGATGTTAAATCAGGATTTTCTAGAATATTATGTTGGCTATCGAAACTAACATTCTCAGATGAAATCTTATCTGTTAGTTTGGTTACATTGAGTTCTTCCTTATATTCTGTATTTGTTTCTGAATTTGTAATTTCAACTGTTTGATCTAATATTGCATTTTCAAAGGTTGCAGTTACATTTGAAACTTCACATTTATCCACAGACAGGCTCATAACGTCTACAGTTTGATTCAGTGCTGAAAGATTTTCATGCGATGTTATAGAATTTTCCAGGGTTTTGTCAAATACGTTAGTATCAATTGTTTCATTAACGTTTTCAAGCGCAATCTCACTTGATATCAATATTGTGTTTTCAGACTGAGGTATTTCATCCAATATGTTATTGTCTTGTCCCGGTTTATTTTGAGTTTTAAGTAATGCTTCAGGAAGCAAATCTTCAGGTGTTATTGATAGGGTTGCATCTAATATATCTTGTGTAGTATTCAAAATTATTTGTTTCAGCCTGGAAGCACTTGTATTTTCATTTGTACCTTCTATATCTTTTGTTAAGTCCAAGTCTTGTGTTTTTTCATTCACTGGAGTCAAGTCATTATCTTCTAGCAGAGAATCATTCTTAGTAAATGTTGTTTCACAATCTAGAAATTCTGCATCTGATTCACCAGTAAAAGTGCAGTCGGTTTTGTTAAGTATATCAGTCATAGTTCTATCTCTAAATGAATCATTATAAGAAATATCCATATATTCCAAGGTGGAATTCATGTCATCTTGTATTTCTTGTGTTGGTAATTCCACATCCTGGTTGGTGTTTTTAATTTCATTTTGGGGGTGTTGAAAAAAAAGTTTGTGTATTGGAATACGCTCCTGACTGAATATGATGGTTGTCTCATCTTTCCATTGCAGCTCCTTCTCAAGATCCTCGTTAAAAACAATTGATTCTTTATGTGGGCTGTTTCTTTTAGTTGGACTTGTTTCCTTCTTCCGTTGAGTAGAGATAGGTGTTGAAGCCAACATTGCCTGTGACTTGGCTTCCTCAGTTGATGGTGTTGCCTCTACTGGGCTGAGTATGTCAGGTTTTGCAATATCTTCTCTGTCAGCTGGTGGTATGGGACTCTGAGATGATCTAAACATGTTGAGGACAGTTTTGATCCCTCGCATAATAGGAGAACTGCTACCGTCATTCTTTAGGTTATCCTTTGTTGGTGTTGTTGCTTCAGGGGTTGGTACCGTAGACGATGATGAACTCAACAGAGAGTTTTCATCAATGTCACTTGGACCGCTAACTGTGACAGTGACATCTGCATTGTCTTGAGTAACTGTGGTATCAAGGGGCCTAAGTACTGATGTGCTTCTATTATTATCACCAAATTGCTCCGTAGAGATTGCTTGGAGTGGTAAAGTTTTGAGAGATTTTACTACATTATCATTTTTAGCCAAATTTGAATTGAGTGAGCGAGTTAAATTACTATTGTCATTAATTGTGATGTTTCGTATGTCATCACCTGACTCTAGGCTCCTGTTATCAACACAATTTGCGGTGTAACTCTTAGACATAGGCGACGAGGCCGGAGTGATGGAATACCTGAGTTTCATGTTAAGTTCCGACACGTCCAACTCTTCATACCCCTTTTCTGTGAAGGGCAGCACATTGTTGTGATGTAAACTGTTCTCTTTGTTATCAAAGTCACTGTCTATGTCCATTGGCTCAGCGTGGTGAGCCATCTCACACGTCCACTAGTCACACACTTGGATTATCACCCGTCACACACCACACGGAGTTCAGTCACTACGGATTCCGCCCGCACTCGATACTCGATCCTCGAACGTCAATCTGGAGCGAGACAAAGAAAAAAAATCAGTCCAATGTTTACAGTTAGCCGATTTCAGATAGTTTCACTAAGATTTCTAATACGTCGTAGTACAAGCGGCGACGCGCGTATGTATGTCATTTAAAAACAAAAATGTCGGTGATTTGTGAACACGCAACTCACTCTGAAAATCTATTTTTATCCGTTTTGTGTGGCACGAAACGCGACGTTCATTTTATGTAACGCGCGCCCGAGGGAATCTTGCCAAAATGCGATGCAGAGCTGTTGAACCCAAACACAAATACACCGCCCGCTCCGAGACCGTTTGAAATCCGGTAACTTTTTATAATTTGAAATGTCAGTTTCCAGAAAGGTGTGTGCACACCGAAGCAAATCGGTTACTTTAATAAAAATCACTGATATTAAATAACTGTTATTTCTGATAAAATACGACGTTAGAAATACAACTGCTGCGTATTGGTTGATTTACGATGACTATTTATATAAATAATAGTTCTAATTGACAGGCTATGTGCCAATATTAGTTAAACAAAGAATTATGTAGTTTTTAATTAAAGGCTTTTTGCCAACTACGCAAAACGATTCCGTGCTAACTTTTATTAGATTTATATAAATCTTCACTGGCAACGCACAACTAAAAGTTGTGCGTTGCTAGTCATTCGGGTAGTCTCAGAACTTTTTGCACAGTTTTTATAATCATTATAGTATAACTATAAAATAGCTATCTCAATTAATATATAACAAATTATAAGTAAAATGTACCAGATCAAACCTTTACAAAATGCGAAAATGTGGATTTTTATAAGTTTAAAGCCATTGTCCGCGTGTGCCATACAATCGTTGCTCTGAGGCGGGTATCACATCTTCGCCACGGAAATCACAGTAGTTCCGCCATGACTTATCCGTTGAACGACAAGCGAAACAGATGCGAAATTGCCTATTCTAACACACAGATTTGATTACGATTCTATCTTTTAAAAACTGATCAAAGAAGTCCGAAAAAGACATATACTTACTGTATTCACAGTATTCACTAAGTCGAAAGCGACGACATTTTGCTCCCATTGCTGCAATTGAACTGACTGTCATGATGTTCTCTCTACTCGTACCGAGTGATTAGGCAGAGGTAACTAAATATTTTATATAAAAATAGAAAGAAACATTAAAATATCAGTTACATCAGTCTAGTATTTAAAAAAAAATAGCGTGTAAGCACCTTTACTTTGGAATGTCAGTTGTTTAAAAGTTCGTTAACGAAGCTAGCTTTAAGTTTTCAAGATAAAGCAAGCTTAAGTATCTAATTTCTAAAGATTTTTGTTTTAATTATTATATTTCAAGTGAATAACTTTGGTGCATGTTTAGTTTGTTTGCATGATGCAAATTGCTGACAGCAAGTCACAGTGACTGACACTTACTTCAAAAACGAAACATTACATTACTGACTGTCACTTTCAGGTGTTCGTAGGACTAAAAAAACAAATAAATATTTCAAAACTAGCAAAGATTTTGTAAAAAGATTATTGTTTATAATCTTATTTTGAAATTAAAATGAACATTGTAAGTATACTCTTTGAAAGTTTAATTTTATTTTAACCTAATTAAATGTCAAGGTTAAAACCTAACCTTAGCGATGTTATCAAATAAATCTTTGTAAAGAAACTTCTTAATTAGTACATCATTAAACTGTTTACAATAAACACTAAGTTCAAAGATAATTATTTGGTGATTATTGCATAGTTTTTTCTAAATAAAATACTTCACATTGTTGGTCATGGTTCAGAGATCGCAAAAACGGCAAAAAACCAGTTGTAGTTAAGCCGCCAAGTCATTACCATAATGTACTCTGTGCTAGTGCACGTGCGACTGTGTCATGCGACACACGTTCCCTTCGAGTATAAATAAAATAATACGCCAGTACATTTGGCGCATTATGTACAATACACAGAGTACTCTTTGATAGACTGAAATAGCTTATTTTTACTTTCAATCCAGTTCTAAATTTAAATATTGGAAGACCAGTGCGTGGGAGCAGGTATTTGAGTATGTTTCTTTACTTTTTTTGTTTTTAATTGTTTTTTTACTTTTAATAACTGGTTCATGAGTGACATGGTTCAACGAAAGGTGTATAATGAAATGAAAGTTTCTGGTTATGCTCTAGTATAGTTTTTTGCAATTACATACCTACATTAAATTATTAAAATATAGAATGCTGTATTATATTTATTAGCATATTTGTTTGCAATGACTGTCTGATTGACAAGTAAAACTTTGAACTTTCCTGTACTTAATTAAGTTTCTGGTCTGATTGAATTTAATCATTTTCATTTTGTATTTAGTATTTTAACTGTCTTCTAATTACTGAGTGTGGAAATCGGAACCAATTCCCTTAGTTAAAAATGTTTAAAATCTATTCGCAATCTCATCTCAGTGTCAATGAATATTAAAAACTTGTCAAAAATTTAGGGAAATTAAAGGTGTTTCTGACAGATTAAGACTAAGATCAGACTGTGAAAATTCTTCAAATTATGAAAATTGCCCCCCAGGTAGACTCATGTCATCATATTTGCAACCTGAGTGTAATTTAAAATAGCAGCTAAGAAACATTATCCCTTGTCAAGCAAAATAACATAATAAGCTGACATTTCATTTTATAAAAAAATAGTACATTACAATGTTCAGTCCATTATGCTCGCATAATGGACTACTTCAGTCACACATATTGTATACTGTTTTATAGCTTGTGTGACCTAAACTCACACTTAGGTCACACTTTTCTGTGGAAAAATGAACTACTTAAGTCACAGAAAAGGGTTGACTTAAGTGCAGGTTTAGGTCACACAGGGCTATTAACATACTTAAGCTAATGATGTAATGTGGCTATCTTTTAATTTATTTTTCTTCTTATTACAGTGTAAAATATGGAAATAGAGCATGACGTAACTGTGAAATTATTATTTTTCGCACGGTCCAAGGAGTTAGCAGGAACCAGGGAGTCCACAATCCGTCTCCCAACCAAGATCAGCTACAAGAAACTCCTGAATATTATTACTGAAAACTATAACTTGCAAACTATAAAAGACAATATATTATTGGCTAAGAACGAGGAGGTTTGCGAAGAGGAGGTTGATATAGAAATTCAAGAGCGAGACAGTATTGCCGTAATTCCTCCAATCAGTGGAGGTTAAAATTTGGAAACCTGTCTGATAGAACAAATTGAATCCTCAACCCTCAGTATTTTTTCTTATTTAATACCATAGTAGAACAATAGAACAGAACCTCGAGCCTCTTTTGTATCCAACTAGAAAATTAAAAATAAGATGGATCACTTAAAGCTGACGGTGGACAAGCTGTCAGTCGATGAGATTACGGAGCTAGTCACCGCTGACAGCTGTGGAGCTATATCTCTCTTCATCGGCACCACTAGAGACAATTTCGAAGGCAAAAAGGTTGGTAAAAAATAATTTTACTTTTTTTTATTATATTATATTCTGTAAGTATAAAGTGTGCTCTACAAAATATAAATATCCATCACTGCCTGCTGTCTGAAGTCGTAACATACACAATATACTAAAATAACAGAAACATTTTTATAAAACTCCCTTTGTCTCCCGGCCCACGGTATTGCATCGCATCCCCAGCACTATTACTTTTGTTTTCGCTTAGCGTTATTTCTGACTTTATTCTTATTGCTCAGCTCCTAAGGGTCGTAGAGTGATGTTAAATAGCCTATAACCTCCTTCAAGAATTGAGCTATCAAATGCAAAAAGAATTTTTCAGATCCGACGGGTAGAAAAATCTACCCGCATTATATATGCTTTTGCTACTGTGGCAGCCTATAAAAATATAGATAGGTTTAGTTAAATACTACTAGCACCTCATTACATTTAAATGTATTTTTTATCATCTAAGTTTCAAACTAAGTAAGTTTCATCTAAGTTTCATTGTAATTCAAGATTATTTTTTTATAATTGGAAAAAGTGGAATTAGAAACGAATACTAGCTTAATAAAAACATGTTTCTAAGCGACTTCAAAAAAGGAGGAGGTTATCAATTCGGTTGATTTTTTTTTTCTTAGGAAGTCGGTGGCAAACAACAAACATGCGAAACCAACGACAGCGGCTTCCGAAATTAAAGTTGTTTTTCACTTTGTAGTCTCTTTTTTGGAAGTTGGTTGTTTTTTTTTTTTCTTAATAGATTAGTTACTACAAGTAAGTTAAACACGTCACATCAAGTGATAATAATAAAATGCGTGCACTGACTGGACAGATCTACTCAAATCTGTGGGGTTCTTTCCTGAAAATACCATTTCAGACAGCAATCTACATGGTCCTCACATGATATGACCAAGATTATGTCTAGACTTTGACCTCTGAGATTGTTTCCTGTAATTAAAAAAAACAAACTCACAAGGTCTAGGAAGGGAGGGAGAACGGAGGAGAAAAAAACAAATTGCCTCGTGAATTTGTTTATTTTTGGCCGAGACTAGCCAAACCCCAATGTGGCCTTTAATGCTCAGACAGAAATTACCATATGTTAGTCTGTTTTTTATCGAAACTTCGGTCGCTCATTAATCACTATAATACGTAATCACCGAAAGCTAAAACCGAGCATTAGCCCAATGTGGCCTTTAATGCGCAGACAGTAATTATCATAAGTCTAATTATCATAAGAACTCCGTCTGTCCGTGAGTGGCTTTTGCAATATTTGAAACACTGCACTGCCATGGATACCATATATAGCCAAGGCGGTGAAATAGAAAGAAAAACCTTTTATTTCAGATACGCCCAGAAAATACAACAGCAAAAAAGTAAATAATGTTATCCTTTTATGATTCTGCCAAAGTGGCCTTTTTAGGCCCCCAGGTATCGCGCAACCTGTTAGAGTTAGACCATGGTTACCATGGATTATTTTGGATGGGTTGGTTTTTCATGTTCATGATTCTAGACCCCCAGCGCAGCAATTAATAACACTAATTAACTCTATAATAAATTAAAGTTATGTCATGAATAACGTCAGTTTAACCATTAATTATTTGGTGTATACATTGACATTATACAGTGGATCAACACAGGCGTTATCAGTTGTACAAATACGACTACACAAGTTAATTTAGTTCCAAAACAAACGGGTTTTGGAACACGAAAATGTTTTACATTTTAATCAGTTTTTTTTTTACCCATTGGCCTCCTCAATTTCACGCAATTCCTTCTTCAGTCCTATTCATACAAGGAGTACCTATTGTGCTAATCCAGTCACTGCTTAAACTTCTTCAAAAAATACGCCAGTCGCTATAAAAAAAAAACTAAAACCTTGTTCTCAATCTGTTATTCTGTTTGTCCAGGTGGTGAGGCTGGAGTATGAAGCTTACGAGCCAATGGCCCTGAAGGCTATGAAGGCTATCTGCGACGAGGTCCGGGACAAGTGGCCCGCCATCCACAGTATAGCTATATTCCACAGGTTCGGTTTTATATTTATTTTAAGGCTGCATCTGGTAAGACTGGAAGCCGACCACAACATAGTTGGGAAAAGGCTCGGTAGAACGAGAACCGACTTGCTATAGGCAGTCGCTCTATGTAAAATACTGATATTCAACGCCATCCCGTTATAACATAATATCCGTCCGTAACATAGGTGGGAAAAGGCTAGGCAGATGATGATATTAGCTGAACTCAGCCGACTTTGTTGAAGTAATATGTTTTTTAACGTGCAAAAACGCTTTGATCGGAGTTTCTCAAAAATTTCATCAATGTAGCTCGTACTTAAGGCGGAGATTTCTTAAAAACGGTCAAAAAGTTGTTTTTATCTAAACCGTAAATAATTTTGACAAAAAAAAAAGATACTTGTCAAGTCTTATTTTAATACGGTGATGGAACTCAAATCATAATTAAAATCTTCTTTCTTATCAAAAAATCTTCAAATACACTTCTTAATTATCTTTAAAAGCAGTTTATCCCTTCATTAACAATTTTAATTATAATTAAAAATATACCTTTAAATTTCTAATGCCAAACTGCATTCAGTGATAGATAATAGTTTTTGTAAATAGATAATTGCTTCATATTTTGCAATAAATTCCCAGCGTTGTGTCATCGCGCTTCTCTTTCTTTTCTATGCAGTCCGACAGTGACCGCGCTTTAGGTCATATAAGCCCCTTAATCCAAGCTGACGTGGTAAACGTTCGGCCATATTAGCTGTAGGCTCAATATACGTTAGGGCAGTATTCTTGAGTTGAGATCGCGAAGATAGAACGTTCTCATATTGTCTCGATGTAGCGACGATATTCGCGGGGGTTGGCGAGGAGAAGTAAATGGACGAGAGTAGCCGAAGATCGAGAGACCAATGGCCATGTCCAGCAGTGGAATGCTGTAGGCTGGCGATGATCACACTAATATTATAAAGGCGAAAGTTTGTGTGTGTGTGTGTGTGCGGGGGTGCGGGGGTGTGTTCGTGTATGTGCGGGGGTGTGTTTGTGTTTATATGTTTGTTACTTCTTCACGCTCAAACGGCTGGACCAATTTTGATAAAAATTTGTATGGAGGTAGCTGACACCCTGGATTAACATAATATAGGCTACTTTTTATCCCGATATTCCCACGGGATCGACATTTACGCGGGTGAAACCACGGGGCGCAGCTAGTGATGATATAAAACCAAAACCAACTGTAATGGTAGCGTATGTATGTAATAAATAAATAAATAAAGTTCGTTCTATCGAGTCGAGGTATTGTACTTAAAAACGGTAGGCAAGTTCTTAAAATCACTGCCTGCGAGGTAATTGTGTAACACTATCTATCAGTAGCAATCGCATTTTGACAGTTCAACAACATTCATTGCGTCATTTACGTACGTTGTTGAGCAGACAATTTTTTCGAATATGTAAAGCAGTGGTTAGCTTCAAAATTATTCAGATTTTGATTGATAGCGTGTTACGCAATTAGGGTGTGGTGTGCGCACTGACCTCTATAATACATACTTGTATTAAAGAGGTCAGTCATGACACATCCGTCACTAATAAATTCACAATATTAACAAAGAAAACTCCATAATAGCAGATAATGTATTATTACCTGTCTTTTGTTTTCGGATATTTTATTCAAAATATAATATGAATGCGGAATATTATGAAGGCCTTGTTGAACACCTGGGTAAACAATATTCTTGATAATTATTCTATCGTCATTATTGATACAGATGACAGGATATTTCAGCATTTTGTTCTTATGTTAAACGTCGATGCACGCTTAGTGTTCCAAGTTCATGTTCATGAATATTAATGAGCCGGTCGCACTAATTAGCATTAATAAATTTGTCAGTATCACTATCTATATCTGTTGTGCGCAGTGCATTTTTGTCCCATAGCATAATCAGCCTATAATGTGCCCAGTATTGGGACACAGGCGTCGTCTCTTCGAGAGGGAGTTTTTGTCGCTTGCCTGCAAGAAATATATTTTTTTTTAAGTTAAGTAATAAAATAAAATTAAAAATAAAGTCCAAAAAGGAAAAATAAAACAAAATATGGAGAACATATTCGTCATATGCACTCAAAACGGCCATCGCTCAGCATAATGCTGCCATTACAGCGTTCACAATTTATTTTAGTGTCAAATCTTGTTTCAAGTGAGTCATGTGTGGTAGTGGCCGTATGATCTTCTTTAGTTTCTGCTAACGTCAATAGTATGGGATAAAAGGCGTGAGTTTATGATTGAATGACATTAAAATAACACAGACATACGAAGATCTTCTACTTAATAAAATTCTTAAATTCATTCAAACACTGACAGCCAATGCACAGCCTAAACCGCTGGGTCTAAAAGCACAAAGTTTTTTATTTTTTTTTGTAAATGTAATCTCGCAGGTCAGCCTAGCAGGTTATCAGCTGCTTATGCGGGCTTGCCTGTGGGTGCCTCAATGAATTAAAGTCTACAGTCAGGGCTTAAAAACTTTAAAATTAAGCAACTACACGCTAAGGGCACCCCCTATGGGGTACGGACCTCGGCTTAGGGCGTCCCTGGAGGAGGGCAGCAAGCAGCAAGGGACAGGCAGGATCAGATTAAATAGCATGAAGTTTTACACAAGAGTTCCCTATACAGCTAAAGCGAGCATTGAGGAAATGCCACTATAGAAGGAGGATTTTTGAAAATTCATTAAGGACGCTATCACATTTTTCCACGAATAACAGTGTTTTTCAGGTACCATTTTAACGAATTGGAGTCACAACTGCGAGGATATCTTGGTATCAAATTAAAGATAATATATTCATCTCCAGATTGGCCCCAAAATCATTACATAGCCCCATACAAAATTTTCACACAAATACGTTTTTACCATCACAATAATCGCAAAAAAATAAATAAGAAGGGGTCTGAATAGGGCCCAATATAGCCAAATTCACTGCATATTTTAACTTAAAAATAATAAGATATCGTTGCTTATATAGTCCTTTATAGACAAGCTAAATATTTTGTAGATAAATAAATAACTTTTTCATTTATGAGAAAAATAAGAAACGTTCTCAATTTTCTCCATACATTTTATACCCGCGGACACTCGCGGTTGATCATTCCGCGCTCAGAGGCGCTCGTGAAAGCACGTCTGTATTGCTTTTTCGTAAAAAATAATTACGTTAAAAAGTGAGTTCCGTTTTGTGTACTCCACAATACGAAGTTGATACTTTTTCGAACCGAAATAAAATTAAGTACGATTTTTGGAAATTGTTTGTAGAAATAAATACTTATTTATATGTTTTTGTTTAATGGATGTAGATGACGGATAAAGATTGTATTTATGTTATTAAATTATGATCAAATAAAACTGACGGAAAAATTTTTTTTTAGATATCGTACTATAGTCGATTTTGGGGTGGTGATTACGAATATGACATTATTTTTTTTTTATTCAAGATGGCGAGTGTATTTTTAACCGACTTCTAAAAAGGAGGAGGTTGTATGTTCGGGCATAACTCCGAGACGGATTTGCATAATTCTTTTTTTGTTCGAAAGAGGTTTATTCCGAAATGTGGTCCCATTTAAATTGCGTAAAGATCTGATGATGAGTTTCGGAGACAGCCAACGGAACTCTTCAATAAATGCCAGCAAATCAACCGCGATTGCTGCTATCGCATATCTATCTATGCATTGTTTACGCAATCACACTGTACCTACCTATGTGTCACAAATAAAATATTTCTGGTTTCTGATTTCACATCATAACATTATGCCTGTGCCTAAAGGGGTACGCAGATGTGTTCAATAACTTCCCGTCACTGATATTCATGTGGGGTAGGTGGGTACAACTAAAAAGTGAAAAAAAAACTTAAAAAAAAAAAACAAACGACTTCCAAAAAAGAAACTACAAAGAGAAAAAGTCGGTGTCAATAAACGAAAATGCGGAACTAACGACACCGACTTCCGAAATTAAAGTTATTTTTCACTTTGTAGTTTTTTTTTTTGGGAGTCGGTTATTTTTCTTTTTAAAAAAGTTTTTTAAATAAAAATCGACATTGGTATCGATTGTGGAGGTGTTTAGGGTGGTGTTTACGAATATACCATCCAATTTTGTATTCGAGGTGGCTGATTTTTATTTTGTGATAAATCGACTTACGCCCAATTTCTTCATCAATAGTAACAGCCAAAGTAACGTCACAAAGTCAAAATAACGGTTAAATTTGTTTCTTCACTATTTTACGTATAGTTTTTATTGTATTTGTTGTATTTGCGTGGCTAGCTGACATTTGGCAAATAATTTAATTTAATGTTCTGTGTCTTGTAATGTTAATTACTTTGCATACCTTGTAATCAAGTATTTTCTAAATGAACAGACAGTTGCGCCATTTCTTCTCCCCAGCGAAAGCACTAGAGGAAGTCGTGAAGGGCGAGCGGTTTGGGGGACTGTCTTTTGTAATTTTGACGTTCGAAAAGTGCTGATTCTCAGCCTAATTTGAATAAATGACCTTGATTTTTAGCCGACTTCAAAAACAGGAGGAGGTTTTCAGTTCGTCGGCATCTTTTTTTTTATGTATGTTCCCCGATTAATCGAAGACGGCTCGACCGATTTCTAAAAATTTTTGTTTGAAAGGACTATGTAGCTGGTCCCATTGTCATTAGGTCAGGATCTGATGATGGGATCCTGGAGAAATCGAAAGAACTCTCCAATTATTATAGGCACCTACAGCAATTTGGATATATTTTAAAGTAACTCGTAGATTTGAAAAGCACCGTTTAGTGAAGTGAAACTGATGATGAAGACCACAGATGGCCACCGGAACTACTCAATAATATTTAAAAGTACTTACATCTTTTCAAACTAACAGCGGACTGGAGGATAAACGTAGATTTTCCTTGTAATACTAATATTTTACAATGTAATATTAATATTTTAAATAATATTGTAATACTAATATTTTAAATATTTTACATGGAGCGACTGCCTATCTGACCTCCACAACCCAATTACTGGGTATTACGATACCCCTTGATACGACTGGTTGTCAGTCTTTCGGGCTTCTGACTACCCGTAATGACTGTCAAAGATCCACGAATGGCGGCCGGGACCAACGGCTTAACGTGCTTTCCGAGGCACGGAGGGGTCACAGTATGTAAAATAATAAAGAGAGATGTAAAGATGGTCACCCATCCACAGACCAACCGCGGCAAGCGTAGCTTAACCTGATCTATCGACCTGCGTGGCTGTTATTATTTAGCCACGGGCCCCTCGGCACCTACATAATGTACGTAATGATAATGACTGATGAACTTCAACAATACTAAAAACATGATTATCACACATAGTACCTAAGTACTAATAACAGTTACCAAATTCGATTGCGAACTAACAACTAACTTTATAAATACAAGTAAGATAAAAAAAAATAATACCTTCAAGTACCATGATTAGTTATAGTTACGTATAAAATCGGGCGGACAATGGGTTCAATGTGTGCGTGCGCGTAATGTTGTTGTGTGGCGCTTCAAATACCTAAACTTGAGCGAGTTTAAAATGTGATAGCGTCCTTAATAGGTTTAAATAGGGGATGAAAGTTTGTATGGAAGTTCGTCATTTTTTGCCGATGGAAAACCAGCCCAGTATTGGGCAGGCGGCTTGTGACTTAATGATAAGAGTTCTTTCACTATAACAACACTCACTTAAAAGTTACAAAGTCATTATGGAATCAGTGTAAATGACCTTGATACGGAATGTCGTAATGATAACGAATAACATACTACTTCGTTGCCTTGCCGAGATAACGCCATACATAAAAAAACAATCTTTACTGAGAAGTCTCAGGTTCAGTAGGAAAAAACTACATTTTGGAAGGTTTTATTGTAAATTTTGACGTTCAAAAGTGTCTTTTATGTGCCTATTTGAAATAAATGCCTTGACTTTGAATCGGTACCTTCTTCTTCTTTTTCGGGTCGCTGGCACGACACGACAGTATTTCAAACTTTGTTCAAAATATCACCACTTCGTCAGCGTCGTCGGTGGCAGCACAAAGGTCACTTTGACTGCAGGTTTTTTAGGACTCAGAGGGCAGGTGTTCCATTTGGAATTGCTCAGTAGCAGCCTGGAATCTGGATTCGAGCTGACTCATGGCAATTGGCTCGCCCCCTATTACATGGGATTTAAAAATAACTACTAAACATCCTACTTCATCTTCTGCTTACTCCTTTGGGGTACAGGCGTGGTTTTTGTCCCCAATAAACAATGTGGAGACAACAATGAATAACAACACTGGCAATATGAATGAATTCGAGTATTTTGGAACTATAAAAAAAAAGATTTTTTCAAACAAACTAAATATAGGCCGACCGCTTAACTGAGACATTGCCTGAGGTAGCAGTGCGGTGCGGACGGGGTGTGGTGATGTGATGCAAGAGCTCAGTGATTCGTCAACTTGTGTCAACCATCATCCCTCCCGCACCGCGCAGCTACCTCAGGCAACGTCTCAGTTAAGCGGTTGGCCTATAATAGCGATGGGCCGACTGTAGGTTTTGCCAATCTTTGACTAGTTATAGTGACTAAACTATGGGATATATTTGATTGAATTTTTGTATGCAGACTGGGAACGTCATTAGATATAAGCAGTTTAATTTATTGTCGTAGTGTCGTCTCCAAATTGTATATAAATTTCCCAACAGGCCGAGTCCTACCTCAAATACAGAATGTCATATTGCAGTTTCGTTCAAAGTAAACATTTCAATTTAATCGCGTTGTTTACATCAGCTACATTTACATCTAATTATACATACGACGTCACTGCATATTACTGTGTTCTTATCTCTCTTATAATTTATTTGACAACATAATATCGCGTCTGTATTCCCCTGGACGGGTTTGGTAGAGGTGTAACTATAGTACACCCACATTTCACCAGTTATGTTTAAGTCCCATGTAATAGGGGGCGAGTCTGCCATCAACCGGGCACAAATCAAGAATCCGGGCAACCAGAAATTCCAGATGACAATAGGTAACACTTTGCTCAGTTTGCCAATCGAACACAGGACGTCCAATAAAAACCACTTATATCAAATGAAAGTTTATATCATAAGCATCAACTTTTATTCTCCAACTGGTGACCTGCCTTTATTGTCAAAATAACTGTAAACGACATTTGTCTGTACTAGGTTTATTATTAAGTTACTCTGTACGGTTGTCTCATGTTCATCAATAAAGATTATTATTATTTCCTTTCCTTTATTATTATGAGTGTAACAGACCTGCAAGTACACGTACTAGTTTATGACGCTAATGTTCACTGCAGTTCTCAATAATATTAGTTATTGACTCATAACATTGAGCCAGCCGCACGGGTCGATCGATCAGGGTAAGCTGCGCCTGCCGCGATTGGTCCCTGGATGGGTGACCATTTTTACATACTAAGACCCCTCCGTGTCTCGGAAAGCACGTTAAGCCGTTGCTCCCGGCTGTCATTCGTGGATTTTTGACAGTCGTTACTCTCTAACTCTATTGGTCATCACCATCAGGCCAGGCTCCATACAAAAATGCCCATCATTCTTTAACACTTGTGACTTGAGACTTGATAACAGACTTTTATCATCATCCAGCTGCGCCCCGTGGTTTCACCCGCGTAAGTTTCGATCCCGTGGGAATATAGTAGCCTATATGTTAATCCAGGGTGTCAGCTACCTCCATACAAAATTTTATCAAAATTGGTCCAGCTGTTTGAGCGTGAAGAAGTAACAAACATATAAACACACACACACCCTCCCTCACACACACACACCCCCACACACACACACTCCCACACACTCACAAACATTCGCCTTTATAATATTAGTGTGATATGATGATGTTGTGAGTTTGTGAGTTATGTTGTTAATTTTTAAATGTGTTACTTGTATTATGAATGTTAATTTTTATTATTTTTATCCTACGGAATGATTTCAAACACAATATAAATTGTTTGTGAATAACATTGAATGTAAAGGTGCAAAAATACTGGCATATAAAAAAAACTCGTACAGAAAATACATGCTTTTAAATCCGTTATACGTTGCCAGGGTCAGTGAAACAGCATTATTAGTTATCAATGGAAAATTGCTAACATCCTCTTCAACTTTCCTTGTGTTTATTTTGAACTCTATCACGTTTTAATAAGGTTGAATGAGTTGTAAGTAGAAGTCACTAGAAGTGTAATAATAGTGTATGAATGCAATATCAAAGTGATGTGTGACCTCGATGCAACGTTTTTGTAATTTATAAAAACATGAGCTCGTCATTAAACAAAAAATAAGTTGAATGATATTCTAGATAGCGAGCGCGATTGCTGAGCATGGCATATTGAGTTTGATTCCCAAGTAGGTCAACGTTATTGGGTTTTTCAGAATTTCTGAGAAAAAACCTTCAGGAAATGAGACTTTAAGAAATATTAGATTATTACTACTGCAACAAGGCTTCCTTATATTCTGTTCAGCTGTCGGGATAATGCAATATTTTTTGCTGATTCCTAAGGACATCCCACCATCTCTTTGGTCGAACGCGGCCCCAACAAAGTTATTGCGTCATTGTGTGTATCAGAGTCAGAGGTTTCAAAACAAAACAGAAACGTGGCATCTTTTGACGCTGTCTCAATCGAACGATTTAAATCTTTGCGTGTTGTTGTTTCATTTAATGTGAACCATCATTCTCTTGCCCTTATTCGAATTTAACCAATATAATTCGGTCACTAAATGTGATTCACCAATATAATTCGGTCATTCAATGTGAATAACCAATATAATTCGGTCATTCAATGTGAATAACCAATATAATTCAGACATTCAATGTGAATAACCAATTTAATTCAGTCATTCAATGAGAATAACCAATATAATTCTTTCACAGACTCGGCTTCGTCCCTTGCAGAGAATCATCAGTCGTCATAGCAGTAAGCAGTCCCCACCGACGGGACTCCCTCGACGCTGTCTCCCATTGCATCGAGAGCCTGAAAGCCAGCGTGCCCATTTGGAAGAAGGAGGTGTACGAAGGCGACGCGCCGGTCTGGAAGGAGAACGTCGAATGTGCGTGGTCCACTAAACGTAGAGCCTGCAACGGTCAGACCGTCGGCTGAGTTTTTGAATAGCTTCTTTGTAGATTTTGTTGGAGCACTTACGGCCGAATTCTTGAACGCAGCTTAATTTTTTTTAGGTTTAATGTTGGTTTTGTCATTTCAAGCCTACCTATTGTAGCGACAGAAATACTTGCAGCATCGTACAGTCACGAGCAAAAGTATGTATACACTTGGCTTTATTCAAAGGCGATTTTCTCCTTTATTTTTGAATGAAATTTTATATTAGTAGGATCATAGTATTTTCGAACCCATAGGTATATGTAAAGGGTCGTATTTCAACGTTGCATTCGTTATTTCGTGAAAAAATCGCAATTTAAAGTGGCCAAGTGTTGACATATTGGTGCTGGTGACTGTACACGTGATAGAAGAACCGTCTTAAAATAAAAAATAGAGATATTTTGTTTGAGAGTCAGAGAGAGTTATATCTCTCATGTAACGAAATGTGCCTAAAAGTGACGCGTCCTTGAATTTTCACTTTCAGATTCTCGTCCTATCAAATATCCAGTCGCCGACTAAGAAGTTTCACTTCAGAAGTTAGGCGTGTCTTTCGAGAATTCAGGGGTTGTTAGTTGTGACGCAGGGAGTTATGCAACTATTAAAAATGCTCTTCATGTCGAGGGCTACTATTATTCGGTTGTTTAGGGCATTTTAGACTTAATTAGGTACCAATTATGGGGTATATTTATAAACGTTGCTTAAATTTAAGAGACGTTTAAACGTCAAAAAGTTATGGTTAAGGAGACGTTAATCATTGCTTGACTTTAAGCATCATCATCTTCCTGCCTTTGTCCTTACTTGCTGTCGACGCAACACGTTTTTTCTCTTTCCATTGCTTGACTTTAAGCAACGTTTATAAATAAACCTCTAAGGGCCGATTTTTCAATTATTAGATAACTTTTACCTGAATAATAAATGTGACGTTTTGACAGATCAAAAACTGTCCAAATGACAAACTTATTCGTCGGGTAAAAGTCAACAGTCGATTGAAAAACCGGCCTTAACTCTTTGATTAGTTAGAACTCGTAGGGTTTTATTGATAAGAGCCTTCAATCGTTGGTTAGGGCCTTCATCTGCAATATAGAGCTCTATTGCTAGTGGTTTAAGGGTTGTTATTTAGGCTTTGAATATTATGAAATAATGTTGATTAGTTGTATAGTAGGTAGAGCCTTTTGGGCTTTATAAAAGTTGCTTAAAGGCTCTCATTAGGGTGTTGATTAGTAAGGCTGTGAGCAAATAAGGGTTGAATTAAATAGGTACATTTTTGCACTGTTTAAATGTAAAAAGAAAGAAGTCGTTCTCTTGCCGTCAAATAAACAAACAAAAGGCAGAAACGATCGTTCAAGTAAGGGCTGATTTTTCCAACGCCATATAATTTTATCCGAGGAATAATTTTGAATTTTTGACAGTTCTTCCATACAAAATCTGTCGGACGTCAATTTTATTTCACGAATAAAAGTTATTTGACTATTGAAAAATCAGCCCTTAGTCGAATAACTTCCTAATTTAGTCTATATTAATGCTCTCTTCACTTGTTGCTAATAATAGCCGATTATTGGAAAATTTGTCAGGCTGCCAAATTTAGCTAAGACGTACAATGCAGATAGGAGTGATATGATAGGTATAGATAATAAAAATTTACTTTACTATTTTACATTGTTTTCTGTCACACGCCCTTTTAACGTTTTAACCTCTTTGAGAGATATAATGGTCGTTAGTAGATTGTTGCTCGGTCTGATAATTTTTTTTTAATTCGAATTTTTCATAAGGAGCTATTCAAAAACTGTCTTGAACTTGCATGAGTTCCATACGTGATAAGTTTTACGACCGTTTACAAGATCGGAAATTGTACCAATTGTTGGACCAAATTGTTCCTGAAATTGTACCAATTTTTATCCCAAATTGTTCCTGAAATTGTACCAATTTTTGTCCCAAATTGTTCCTGAAATTGTACCAATTTTTGTCCCAAATTGTTCCTGAAATTGTACCAATTTTTGTCCCAAATTGTTCCTGAAATTGTACCAATTGTTGACCCAAATTGTTCCTGAAATTGTACCAATTTGTTGGTCCAAATCCAGTTCTAGAGTAATTACGTCCGTTCATCATAAATTGACCATACATTAGGACAATCTCCGATCGTGTAACAGTAAGGGAGCGGCTTACTGTGGAAAAAGGATTGGCTGCTCAGTTCTGTTTTATTTTAAATATTATTTATTTTTATTTTATCATTGTTATAAAACAAACTTTTTTCGTGATGTTCGTAGACGAATAAAAATTTTATGCATACTTCGTGATTCATAGACACTGAACAAAAGTGTTTTTACTTTATAGTAATAATAATAGTAATAGTAGTCATTTTCACATAAGTGAAGGTACACGATACGATACAAATGAACATATTAGAAAAAAAAATGAAAGTTAGAAATCTACCAAAATAAAAATTGAAGATTGGTCGAACTTTGAGCTCGACAGGAATCATTTTTATAGGTAGGTAGGTAATTAAAGTAATGAATTAAAATAAGTTAGTTTTATATCAATAATGATTAACGTACACAGCATGAAATGCATGTTTTTAAACGATTTTTTTTTTCACAATAAACATGATCAAGTTTTTTTATCTATTTATAAGTAGATCTCTATTTATTTACATAATTTACATTTAAAACCAGACACGTTTGATGTTTTATAAAAAATTTGGGCTACAGCAATTTTTTTTTTTATTGTATGTTATAAAATATTTTTTCCGTTTTTGTTTGAACGCAATTAGTTTTTAAGTGAGCAATGCAGTAATCAAAAATAAAGTTTAAGATTGTTTCAAGTAGTTTTCATTGATAACCGAGTGAGCCGCTTTGGTGATAAAGTTCCTATAAGGTCATAGGTTCGATTCTAATGTGCTGCGTAGTTAGTAATCACAATATTTTACATTAAGATGTTAACTTAACTTAAAGTGCAATAACAATCAACATTTAGACTTTCATTAAGTTTAAAGTACAGACAGCATATCAAGCTACCCGAAACAGTCAAATTTTCCCAATCATCCTTGAACCCTAAGCTGTAGCAATAAAGTTGAAAATCTAATAAAGAAATTCTACAGATTGTAGTAGCTTGATGTGCTGGCGTCTGTACAATGATAATTATATAAGTTGTAGACGGCAATAAATTAAACTGCGTTACCATATTATTAGGCTCAACTCACACCAAAAGAGCGTCGAAGCGCAGCGAAGCGGAGCGCAGTTTCAGTGTCATGAGAAACTCGAACGAGTCGCGCGGATGCCCGCGGCGCCGCTGGAATTCCGGCGAATAGCCTTCTCTACCGAGCGGTTGCGATTATAAGTATTATAGTAATGAAAATAAAGTTAAAATTCATATGACACTGAAACTGCGCTCCGCTTCGCTGCGCTTCGACGCTCTTTTGGTGTAAGTTGAGCTTAATAATACGGAATACCATAGCTACTTTACAGCGATTCAAGACCTTTCCTTTTCCCAAGACTTTGTTGGCACAATTCCAAACGTTTTAATCGTAATGAAAAAAGATAAAACAGTGGAAAACATTGATTGACCAGATTGGTAAGAATGTGTGCATGTGCACACTGTAGATAAGTCATCGAAAAGAACGTACTAAAAATACCTACTTAAGTACATAATATTCCAAAAAAGTGCCTAATCGTGATTATATTAGCTGTACTCTGCTCTACTTACTAGATATACTTCCATGAAGATATCTGTCTCCTAAACTAGAACTTAGGTAGAACACAAACGACCTTGAAAAGTCTTGAGAATAGGACATTATGAGATTCAATATCTACATCGACGCAGACGTGATGCCCTGGCTCCCAGCAGTTAGAAGCTGATCAACTAATAAAGTCACCGAAAGCATAATTTTTAGATTTTCTGACACTTATTGTGAGTGGAACAACACTACTTATCTTTTTAGGGTAATATGCTACTGGTCAAATATCTTTGTCCAATGTGACTTAGATAAAAAAGGGGATGACTTTACCAAACCTAGGTAAACAGGAAACGTTCATAAAAAAATAGACAAAGATATTTAATGAGTCAATACCACCCTTACCTACATATCGATAAGGCGGATCGCACACTGCGACACACAGAACAAGAAAATACTAATAGTCTACACGACCTAAATTACACTGCTACAAAATCCAAAACCTAAAACCCACAAAACATTACAGGCACAGTCCCAGACTCAACACCACTCCCAACGCCAGCCCCAAACCCAGCACCACCTGTGGACAAAACCCTAGTCCAGATCAACGTCTCCTGCGAGGAATTACAGCAGCGTATCAACAACTTCATAGAACGAAAGAGAGAACAAGTGAACATCAGCAATATTCACGACTTCATACCTGATAAGCAGGATGATGCTGAGACGGAAACGTGCGCTAGAGTGAGAACGCAGTTCGTCAGGAGGAGCGACTCGAAGGGGCATTTGAAAAGTGAGTGATTTTTGTTTTCACAATCTGCCTATGATGCTCCCACTAGTCCCACTGCTAGGGCTCAGACCTCGTCTTTATGAGAAGTGGAGGGGTGATACACACTTTTTCAGGTCGGCACGATTCGAGCTAAGCCGAGCGGCTTTAATTGCCAGATTTTGCCGCCTGGCTGTGCCGAACCATGCCCACCCAAACAAGTGTGTGGCACGCCTAATAACCACGCGCACCCAAGGCATTAAATAACTAAATAAAAAAATAAAGAAAAACATGCTTAAATTCCCCGAATAGAGGTGTACATCCACATTTCGCTGAAGTCCAATGTAATAGGGGGTGAGCCAATTACCACCGACCAGGCACAAATTCAGACTCTGGGCTGCTATTGAGAAATTCCAAACAACACCTTGCTCCACCTGGAGATCGAATTCAAGACCTCACACTCAGTAGTCACCCTTGCCACCGCTAGACCAACGAGGACGCCAAAATCATCATTTCAGCCGAAAGACGTCCACTGCTGGACATAGGCCTCCCCCAAACACCTCCACTTCGACCGGTTTTGTGCTTTTCGCATCCAACGAGTTCCTGCGGCCTTCACAAGGTCGTCGGTCCACCAAGCCAAAATATTGTAACTATCATCATCTGCCTAGCCTTTTCCCAACTATTTTGGGGTCGGCTTCCAGTCTAACCGTATGCAGCTGAATACCAGTACTTCACATAGAGCGGCTGCCTATTTGACCTACACAACCCAGTTATTGGGTAATGGGTAATACGATATCCCATGGTAAGACTGGTTGTCAGATTTTCGGGCTTCTGACTACCCGTAACGACTGTCAAAGATCCATGAATGACAGCCGGTACTAACTGCTTAACGTGATTTCCGAGGCACGGAAAGTATTGTAACTAATTTAATAATTTTCCTCCCAGTTCGAAAAGTCCACAACGAATGGGGTCCTCAAACGGTAACCGCCGAAGACATATACCCGGAACATACAGACAACGGTGGCCTTCCTTCGTCCATCGCCGAGCGAGTTGTGGGAATTGAGAAGTTTCTCAACATCGGGCCAGTGTCTAAGGACATATACAGACGGCTGAAGGACATGGAGGATAAGATCGCGGACCTGCAGGCTGTGTCGCCCGAGTATGCTCAATTCTGGGTACGTTTTCTTTACAATGTAACTGTACTACTGACAAAAATATAGGGACGAACAGACACTACAAAACAGACTACAAAATGATCACAAAAACATAATAGTACCTACATTACGATACGTGTGACTTAAGTAGTCCATTATTGCACGGCGTTTAGCAAAACTAAACGCCATGCATTAATAGACTACTTAAGTCACAGGTAACGCACTTTGTCACCTAAACCTGCACTTAAGTCACGCTTTTTTGTGACTTAAATAGTCTATTTTTACACAGAAAAGCGTAACTTTAGTGCGGGTTTACGTTACGATACGACATTTTTACAGTCTTAATGCACGGCGTTTAGCACCCTCGCTCGCTACGCTCGGGCACCAATTTCGCGCCGCGCAGTGCAATAATGGACTACTTAAGTCACAGAATAGCATGACTTAAGTGCGGGTTTAGGTCACTTCATCATCCATTTTATCCAATTGGTTTATTTTTCTTAGTTATTCTAGGTAATTTTGAAGCCCTTTTATTTTTGAGGCTGACTATCTTCTTGATGCTGATGCTGACTGTAAAGGTAAACGGTTTATCTAATGGATAAACGTTTCGTTGAAAAAATATTTTAACATGATGGGTTTTTTCCAGAAAACTGCAAGAGATACAGCTGATATGAAACAAGAAGGAATCGTGGATTACGCGTTCTCTGCCGATGACATCGCAAGGAAGATTGAACAGCTCGAAAGGGGCATGATGTGATAACATACTTTAACAAATCTATGAAAAAAAAAGCCTGTAATTATCTCAATGTAGGGATTTTCTGTCTTTATCTATATAGCAGACTAGCCTCTGCCTGCAACTTCGTCCGCGTGAAATTTCGGCCCCCGACCCACCCCGTCGTATCCCATCAGCCGCTCGTGCTATGACTTGCTTAGCGTTCTTTCGGTCTGTAATTATGTTTGCTCGGCTCCTTAGGGTCGTAACGTGATGTTAAATAGCCTATAACCTTCCTCAAGAATTGGGGAAATATCAAAGGCAAAAATATTTTTTTTTTCAAATCCGACTGGTAGTTCCAGAGATTAGGGCGTTGAAACAAACAAAATAAACAAACGCAACTCTGCTTCTCTTATCTTTAATTATTAGTTATAGATAAAAACATAACTATATTATTTATCACTGATGCCACTGTTAAAGATAACAGGCATTGGCTTTGTAGATAAAATCAGGGAATTTTATTGATAATTGACTAGTCCTTTACCTCTGGTTTTGCTTAACAGTGATAATTCTCGTTGCTGTATGATTGTTGAGGTAAAATACCGGTGAAATTACTAACAACTTGATTTGTCCGTTAATTCAAATCATAACCGTCATTCTATGCTATTCAATGTGTGGACGATCATATTCGTGGTGAGCCATGTGCTTCCATATGCCTCACCACGAATATGAACGGCCACACATTGCGAATCATGCGATGAGCGCCGTGCGCTGCGTATGCCTCGCAATGTCTGTATCCGCCCTTAGCCGTATGAAATGGCTATAACACGGTAAATTGACTATGTCAATCTGCTCAACAATCAAGTTCTGTGACTGTACAAGTGTAGATTGGTTCAGAAGAAAATACACTATTTGTATGTTACTTGGTACAGTTTTTGTCGTATGCTTTTATATTATGTTAAAATGAAAATACCTTTAAAATTAACTTAGTAACTTTAATGTAGGAATCCAACAACTGTGGTATTATCACAATATGTTAAATGGTATAAATAAACTTTTATGTAAGTATGATTGTGTTTACTTATAACTCAACTAAACTCCTATATTTTGCTACATGGTAATAATAAAAACTCATAAAATCAATGCTAATTTCTTCGATGAACAATTGTACTGATTTCCGATAAGCGCATCAAAAACGGCAGGAAAAATAAGACCACATAATAATGTTGTGGTCTTATTTTGCAACATGGTTTTTTCAACCTTATAGTTATGTTTATAGCACTGTGTGACCTAAACCCACACTGAAGTCACGCTATTCTGTGACTTAAGTAGTCCGTTTTTACACAGAAAAGCGTGACTTTAGGGGGTTTAGGCCACGAGCTATAAAATAGTAATTTCACGCTGTGAAATAATGAGTAATTAAGTCACACTTATCGTAATATACTATTTATTTTTCCATAAATAAATAGTAAGCCGTTGGTCCCGGCTGTCATTCGTGGATCTTTGACAGTCGTTACGGGTAGTCAGAAGCCCGAAAGTCTGACAACCAGTCTTACCAAGGGGTATCGTATTACCCAGTAGGTAACTGGGTTGTGGAGGTCAGATAGGCAGTCGCTCCATGTAAAATACTGGTATTCAGCTGCATCCGGTTAGACTGGAAGCCGACCCCAACATAGTTGGGAAAAGGCTAGGCAGTTGATGATGATTTTTCCATAAATATTTTTGTTTTTAGTTTATAAATACTTTTCAATAAAAGCAGTAAATATATTGCAAACGATTATAAACATTAGGTTTAAAACTTGCACCTTTGCCGCTATTGCGGCCACTTGAGTGATGTGTATTTGTTCATAATCTTTAATCTAATGCTATTCTTGATCGAAAGCTAACTAGAATAAATCATTAATTGATTCTGAAACTACAAAATCTAAATATACAAAACTCAAAGGTGACTGACTGACTGACTGACATAGTGATCTATCAACGCACAGCCCAAACCACTGGAGGGATCGGGCTGAAATTTGGCATGCAGATAGATGTTATGACGTAGGCATCCGCTAAGAAAGGATTTTTCGAAATTCCACCCCTAAGAGGGTGAATGGGGGAGGGTGAAATTTCATGCGGACGAAGTCGCGGGCGGAAGCTAGTACTGAATAAAACGCGCTCCACTTTTAAACATTTTCACATTTTATTTACATAATCATATTCACTTTTATGTACAAATCACGGTTCTGTGTTCACAAAGTACGCTCACAACACTTCACAAGATAACTATTAGTCCAGGAGCCTTAGGGCCTTAGCAGACATGCTGCTTTTAGCATCGGCGATTTTGCGACTTCATTATTGCTGCATCGTGTTTTGGCGACACCTAAACGTTCGGTCGCGATACCAATATCTGACTTTTCTGGCGGGTATCACATCTCGGCGAAACCGCAGTAGTTCCGCTATAACTTGTCCGTTGTATGACAAGTGAAACTGCCTGTTCTAACGCACAGATTTAATTATGGTTCTATCTCTTTCCCACGTGATTTCGCCGATCTGCTCGAAAGTCAGTTACACCTCCGCGCTCATCCCGCCATTTTGTTGCGGTGCCGCGTTTGCGCACGTATCTGTGGCAGTCGACAAGTTAATAAAGCGAAACTTTTTTTTTTGTATAATGGATGTTGTTTTTACGGAAGAACGAAGGTCAAAGAGGTCTGAAGTAGACCTATACTGTATTTACTCAGTCAAAAGCAACGACATTTTGCTCCGATTGCTACAATTCAACTGACTCTCATGATGTTCTGCTACTCGAATCGCGACATAATGTTGTAAGTTTTACAACTGAGTCGCCCTAACGAGCTTCCGAAAAGCTACTAAATCGTTTGTGCTAAAAGTAGCATGTCCGCTAAAGCCCTTATTCTAGCTTCGACTAGGCAGCTGGCTGTTGAGGCGGCCTCCTCAGGTAGACCACCACGCCCAGGGCGCCTAGGAGTGCCGTGATGAGGTAGAGGTCCCAGTTCGAGAGCAGCGTGGAATCCGTCAGGAACAAGACTGCCAGTGGACTCTGAAAGAATGACTGATGATTATCGACTTCAGTGAGGTTACTGTGGATCAAAATAAATTGCACCACTTGTCACTATTACTTTCTTATTAATCAAGACACTAAAGTAAAGTTTTTAATACAATAATTGAAGTTGTTACGTTTTGTATTTAATTATTTACTGTATTCCGGCTACGATAAAGTTCTTAAATCTATAGTAGCCGGAATAAAGTTCAAAATACAAAATAGCAGACTGATTGACGATTCGTTTTATAATAAGACTGAAAGGGCTTTAAAAACTAATTAAAAGGGCGACTAAAAAACACAAGATGGCGGCGTTAGTTCCGATTTCGGCCACGCGCCAAATGATCCTCGTGCAGCTCTAGCAGTGTATACTAACATCAAGTATCTGGTGTACCGCGGAGGCCGCGTTGAGTCGCGCGAGCGCCAGCGCGGCCGGCAGGCGCGCGTCGGGCGAGGTGTCGGCCGCCAGGTCGTAGCAGCGCTTGGCCAGGTGTGCGTCGCGCGCCAGGCCCAGGCCGCGCTCGTGCATGTAGCCCAGGTTGAACGTGGCCTGCGCGTTGTGGAGCTGCTCTGATGCTATCCTGTAAGACGGAAAAGAGCTTGTGCTTGAAAAGAGTCGAAAGCGGCCATTTTTGTAGTGGCTATAGTTCGTTTCTCACGACTTTCGACGATGCTGATATCGAAAACTACGTCAATTTTGGAATCGCAAGATCAAGATGGCGGTATAAAAATTAAATAATTCATAAAGAATTCAAGAGTAACTCATAAGCCAACCTGTAAAACTAACACAACTTTGCACTTTAACATTATTATTATTATAAAATGACGCATGTGACAACGTTAAAATTTGTAAAAACAGTAGATGCAACAAGTTACAAATTTCAATGTGACGAAAGTGTAAAAGTGATGAAAATGTTGTCCGCACCTATAGTGATAAGCTGCGGCCTCCAGGTCCTGCGCGGTGCCGAGCCCGTAGTAGTGGTAGTCGCCCAGCTTGACCCGCGCGGGCCCGCAGCCCTGCGCCGCGCCGCGCGCCCACAGCTGCAGCGCGCGCGCCCAGCGCTCCGCCTCGCTGAACAGGCGCACCTCGCCTGCGGGAACACAAGGGTTACGGGTTGGAGGCGAGCATTCGCGCGGCATCGGTTGCACGCCACGGGCAGTCACGTTCGCCGCCGCGACCGTAAAGTCCGAGAGCGAAATGTCTTTATCAAAGTCATCTCGATATTGCTTAGAAAGTAATAGTTTTTTGGTTCAAGACATAATATTTGGAAGAGATTGTGGAGTACATGAGTTGAATAGGAATCGAGGTATAGATGGAAGATTCCACAAGAAGTACGAGAAATACAAAATGTATCCAGAAATTTTATTTTAATTTCTTCCCACAATCTCTTCACTACATGTTTATAATTTATGCTGTGGGTGGCCAGACTTCCAAATAGGTAGCCTTGCTAGTATTTCAACAATAAGTCTCGATGTTCATTATTCGCGGCGAAAACAACTAAACTCGTTTGATCACTGCCCTAGTCGCCGCGACTGCCGCTCGACGCCGTGCGACGCCGTGGCTCGCGCCGTACTGATTCATGTATTTGTTTGCGATGCACGGGCGGCGGTAGAGCGGTGGCGGCGCGGAGCGACGAGAACAAACTAGTTTGGTTTCGCCGCTCGCGCGGGTACATAGTGTTGCATTTTTATCACAGTAATAATATTAATAGTTATGGAAATTGACAATGAAGAGTTAATATCTTTTATTTTATCAAAACCAGCTATATGGGACAGTAAAAACGTAAAACGTAGCTCGTAATAAAGTGTAGAAAATTCTCCCAAACTGCGTCGTCGTTGATTTATTGGATGAACACCATCTCTAGGTAATAAAAATTCTCTCATTGGGAGACTGAGCTCCAATAGTTCTCTTCGACGTGAATTCATGTTTATCACAACACGGCGACTGCGCGGAAGTTTGTTTCGTACACACGCAAGACACCGCTATCTCTTCGCCCCGCGCCGCACCGCCCCGCCCCGCCGTCGCTCCGGCCGTCGCAAGTTTCGTACCCGCAGACTGAGGCGTGGCAAGGCTAGTACATTTCTATACATTTGTTTTAGTCGCAAGCCGCTTCGCCGTTCGCACCGCGCGTATTTTCGATGCAGCGAATGTCCCGTGGCCAGGCCGTTAGCTACCTTACAGTTGCACAATGCGAGCGTTTTGCAAAGCAATAATGCAGATGATTGCGAAGGGGAGCAGCGGAGCTTAAGAGGAAATACGGGTGGTCATTTCTTCATAGAAACGCTCTCGCCTGTTTTCTTTCTGGTTAATGACAATCTAGATAGCAATGATTTTTTACAGAATAATAAATATTAATAACTATGTGGACGGACGCAAAGAATACGCGGTTATCTGCAAAATCATGATTTTACGTAGCATGCTATTTCTTCCTGCTATTCGTACGCTCCTCACCCGTGTCCAGCAGGAAGGCGGCGTTGGTCTGCGCCAGCTCGTACCCGCGCTCGGCCAGCGCCAGGTACTGCAGCAGCGCCGCGTCCGAGTCGCGCGCGCGCCAGCCCGCGTGCGCCAGCATGAGGCGCGAGCCCCACGGGCCGCGCTCGCACACGTTCTTGAACAACTGTTGGCAACAACAGCGAAGTTAGCAATAGCTGAAATAACCCGTCAACCTTCAATGCAGAACAGTGTTTAGGCAATTCAATTCAAATTAATTTATTCAGTAACAATTTACATTGCATTCCAATCAAATCCACCATAAAACATAAGTATTAGATATGCATGTTCTGGGCACGCAAATTCGATCATGATGAATGACCGAAAATGAGAGACCGAATCCAAGATGGCGGTTATAAAATATTGCAGTTTTCGTCATGGGTGTTATTTCAAGGTTTTTGCAGGTGGTTATGTCAAAATTAGATGTCAATTTCAAGGTTTTCGGACGTGCTGATGCCAAAAATCTCTGTGTACTCGCCTCGACGGCCGTGGTACAGGAGCGCAGCACGCCGAGGCCCTGCGCGTGCATCTGCCCGAGGTGGTACAGCGCCAGCACGTGGCCTGTCTGCGACGCGAGCGAGAAGTACTTGTTGGCTTGCTTGAAGTCGCGACGGACGCCGATGCCACCTGTGATACAAGAAAATGTATAAAATACCGGCTTCGCCCGCGAGGTATGTCGATAAAAACTATCTTATGTCCTTCCCCAGGATAGATTGCATCCCGGGGAAGGACATAAGATAGTCTCTCTGTCAAATTTTATCGTATTCCGTTCAGTGATTTAGGCGTGAAAAGGTAACAGACATGACAGAGTTACTTTCGAATTAATAATATTAGTATGGATTGGTTCAATCAATTTCTGACGCCGACAAGCCGTTATTAGGTGCCTGAAACACCTGTGGTGTTCCCACAAAACGCCGTTTTACCGCCAAGGACCTAGAGTAAAATTCTAATAGAATAAAGAGAAAATGTTGATACTTTCATCATATAGTGCACTTTTTAGGGTTCCGTACCCAAAGGGTAAAAACGAGACCCTATTACTAAGACTCCATTACTGTCCGTCTGTCTGTCACCAGGCTGTATCTCATGAACCCGTAATAGCTAGAAAGTTGAAATTTTCACAGATGATGTATTTCTATTGCCGCTATAACAACAAATAATAAAAATAAAATAAAGTTAAAATTTAAAGGGGTATAAAAGAAACGTTTTTTTCGGCGTTTTATGCATTGTGGTACGGAACCCTTCGTGTGCGGGTCCGACTCGCACTTGGCCGGTTTTTTTATGTTACTTTGCAAGGTGTACCAACATGACGCCTTCAAGTTCTAGTTACTATATAACATACTTACCAAAATACATGAATCCGAGATGCAGCTGTCCCTCTACCCATCCCTGGTTGGCCGCCATCGTGAAGTATTTAAACGCCGCGGTTGTATCTTTAGGAACGCCACGACCCTGTCAATAAAATATAACTTTATTCTTCTACTCTCGTATAGTCAGCTGATTTATTTTTTGTGATTTCATAGTTGGTCCCATAGTGACAGTTGTTCAGTTCGATGGTTTAAAGCCCCTCTTAAAGTTTGTCAGATTAATTTTTTAACACCTTATATACAATTCTTTCATCATCATCATCATTACAGCCGAAAGACGTCCACTGCTGGACATAGGCCTCCCCCAAGCACCTCCACTTGGACCGGTTCTGCGCTTCTCGCATCCAACGGGAATAATATAATTCTTTATTCACCTGTAAATACATGATGCCCAGTCCACTCTGGCCTACTGGGTTGTTGAGTTCAGCCGCTTTCCTGAAGTACCGCAGAGCTGTGTCATTGTCTGCCTTGATGCCGTCTCCGCCTTCCAAATATATCTGGAATTGAGGAATAATTAGGTTTATGATTTTGTAGCCACCTCTTGATATGTTCCCGTTAAATTTTATCTGGTAAAAAGTGCCTATCCGGAAACTATGAAATGGAAACGTAGGTCTTAGATAGCAGGCTGTAACCTAGATCTCCAGGTCATGAGTATACATAGGGTAAAATTATTAAATAAACTAGCGAAACTTCACAGACATGACGGATATTAATCAATATCAAATCTACTAATACTAAAAGTATAATTTTCCAAACTTATTTTTTGTCTTAATTATTGCGTCCTTCGGTGGTTAACCTCAAGCTAACCTCACTGCTGTAATTTCTTGAAATTTTTAGGATGTTAAAAACTTTCATGTTCATTTCGCCAGTTAATTCAATTTGACTCTGTATTTAGTCGCCCAGTTTTTGTTTATTTACCATTTTATGCTACTACATAATATGTCTTACTAGCAGCGCCCCGCGGTTTCACCCGCATAAGTGTCGATCCCGTGAATTCCCGTGGGAATATCGGGATAAAAACTATCCTATCTCCTTCCCCGGGATGCAATCTATCTCTCTGCCAAATTTTATCGAAATCCGTCCAGTGGTTTAGGCGTGAAAAGGTAACACGCAGACAGACAGAGTTACTTTCGAATTTATAATATTACTAGCTGCGCCCCGCGGATTCACCCGCGTAAATGTCGATCCCGTGGGAATATCGGGATAAAAAGAACCTCCATACCAAATTTCAGCAAAATTGGTCCAGTCGTTTGAGCGTGAAGAAGTAACAAACATATAAACACACACACACTCACAAACTTTCGCCTTTATAATATTAGTGTGATTAGTATGGATAAAGTAATATATACCTTGCCTAAGAAAGCGTTAGCGACGGCATTGCCCGTCTTGGCGGCTTGTTGGAAGTAGTGCAGCGCCTTGTTGATGTCCAGCGTCACGCCGCGCCCGCCTTGGAAGTGCAGCTGCCCCAGACCGACCTGGATGTAACGTGTATTAGAGACATGTGCAAATATTTCGAGTCCGATTCCGATCGATCCTTAGCGTTTTCCCAACTGTGTTAGGTTCGGCTTCCAGTCTAACCGAATGCAGCTGAATACCAGTGTAGGTTCACACACATTGTACCTACGGGGTCTGCTTTACGTTGTAGCTGCGGCCCGCGGTTTCACCCACGTAAATGTCGAACCCTTGGGAATATCGGGATAAAAAGTAGCATATATATGTTAATCCAGGGTGTCAGCTACCTCCATACAAAATTTTATCAAAATTGGACCAGCCGTTTGAGCGTGAAAAAGTAACAAACATATAGGGTGACTGGTAATTAGTGACCGATACTTAAACATATGATTTTACTCATCATTATGAACAACTTTTACTATGGGAACAAACCTGAAATCGCGAAAAAAAAAATCAGCTGTTCCCTACATTTATGTTCGTCTAACTCGTCAAAATGTAGAGAACAGCTGTTTTTTTTTCACGATTTCAGGTTTGGTCCCATAGTAAAAGTTGTTCATAATGATGAGTAAAATCACGTGTTTAAGTATCGGTCACTAATTACCAGTCACCCTATATAAACACACACTCACAAACTTTCGCTTTTATAATATTAGTGTGATTTTGACACTTTTTTTGCTCACACTTTTTCGCAAAGGACTTTTTGACAGTAATTTCTAAAGTTAAAGCAGAACTCATACCTGTGCCTGCACATCTCCCTTCTCGGCCAGCAGCTGGTAGTACTCGATGAGGTCGGTGTCGAGCGTGCCGGGCCCGCCGCCTTCCGCTTCGTCGATGAGGCGTGTTCTTTGGATGGCGGGGCCTCCGCTGAATGTTACTTGACTTGCCACTGAACAAATGAGATCACATTTTAAATATTTTATACTCCAATCTGACTTTTCCGACAAGACTTTTCCCAACCATGTCTATAGAATACTGACTGTGCCATTTTTCAAAGGGAAGCCGGTAGGAATCGACTAAATGGCACAGTCAGTATTCTATAGACAAATAATATAATCATATTATAGATATCTACTCCGGCTTAAATCTTACAAAAATTGACCCTTCGCTACTGCAACCTTCAGTTATCTATCTACACAAATACACCTACCTTTAGAAGCCACCTTCATATACAAGTCCATGGCCTTAGGACACGAGCTAGGCACAGTGTTGCCACTCCAGTACCGGTACGCCAGCGCCATCTGTGCGTAGTCACTGTCACCGACCGCCCCCATCGTGTAGTGGACCAGGGCTTTTGCTTGGGATACTGGAACTGCGATGCCGGTCGCGTAGAGGAAACCCATGCCCTAAGAAAATTGGCTAATTAATTTGAGACAGATAAATAACAGAAAAAGAAAAGAAGTGCGCGGCTAGCCGCTTTCCAATTTTAATATACAACCGCTTGTGATCGTACGCACTTAACCGCCACAAAATTTCAACCGCTGCGGTTGAATGGAGGGCCGCGGCCCGCTTCGCGGCTAGCCGCCATCTTGTTTATACGCACATGGCAGTTCATGCATGGGCGGTTTAGTTTGCAGCGAACCGCCGCAACCGCAACCACTAGTGCGCAACTAGCCTCACAGGGCTAGTTTCGCTAGACTCTCTCTAAAGGAATTTAGTGAAATTTAGTGTTTAGAAATACCTACATTATAAGCTGCCCTTAGTCTTCGTCATCCAATCAAATAGAGGAGAAATATTATTGAAATTGTACTTTGAAATGATTATCAAGATAATCTTTATAATCATGGTGCATTAAAAGCTTCGTTCAATAATATTATTAATCGAAGATTAAAAGGTGCCTCTTAAAAACTGCTTCAAAGAGTAATTTTACTTTTATAGGAACTACTTTAAACTTTACTGAATGTCTCTGTACAGTCAATACCACATTTTATGGTAACAATTTGATTTAAAAGACATCATCTGTGTTTCGCAGTTTTCATAATACAAGTGTGACGACCCGATGACGCTATACCACATCATAACCTAATAGAATCTCTATTTGTAAATTGAGTGAGAAACTTACAGCATGAGCATCAGCATTCCCTTCTTCAGCAAACGCCTCAAATAGCTTCCTCGCCTTATCCAGGTCGAGTTCGACCCCCTCCCCGAAGAGGTAGGACCAGGCCAGCTTGATAACAGCCGGGACGTACCCGATGTCGGCCGCCTGTTTGATTTGAAGGATGGCGCCTTGGAGGTCGGGGGAACGACGGTTCAGCTTCGCCATTGCGACGTCGTAGAGTTCCTTGGCTGCAAATGTAAAATATAGAATAACATCACGACTATATTCCACGAAGTAGTAGGCAGAAGCGTGTAATGACACTGTACACCCACATTTTGCCAGTTGTGTTTAAGTCACCCAATTAATCTTAGTAGCTGGGTCCACATCGGACGATCCAAATTTGAATCAACGATCATGGAGCGCCGATTGTGAATCGGAGATTATTTCGCACGGTCCGTTTTAGGAAACCTGGATCCCGCCGCGCGCTCCAGTGCCGATCCACATTTTAGCTTGACTAAGTTTAGTCGTTCAGTTTATTTCAGATCGATCGGCCTATCCACACACAACCGTCCACACCGAGCACGCCAAACAACTGAGGCGCCTTTGAGCATTGTAAAAAAAACCGACATCGCTTGAATCGGCCGCTCCACGGAGCGCGCGCTCCATCGCGTGTGCTCGGACCGCACGCAGCACGTCCACAGCGACCGCACATTTGGATCACGCTCCTGCCGCGATCCAAATGCGCGATTAGATCGTCCGGTGTGGACCTGGCTATTAAGTAACATGAATAATAGGGGGTAAAAACTTTGGGCATAGACAAATGCTTCGATTTTGCGTCGCAGAGGTATAGGAACTAAACACAATCGGCTATGATTTAACTATAGACCAGCTTTGAAAATGAAATATTATTAATTTGAATATAACATTTTATTCTAAAATACAGTCCTTGGCATCCAAAAAATGCAAAGAAGCAATGCTAAATGCAGAACAATAATAAAAATCGCATGCTAAAGTATGTAGATAACATAGAAACAACATTATTTATTGCACTGCTAAAGTCTAAATGATAATGACAATCAAGGTAAACACTCATTATTTAAATCACATTTATGGAGCAACCAAACACTGTTCCAAATTTAATCTGTATGTAAACATGATAGTAGAATGTATTCATCTTCTAGCCCTGCACCCTAACACACCACTATCACAATCATAAACATTTTGAAGGAAATTCCTAATCCATTGCTTTATATGTAGAAAAATTTGTTTGCTCAACAATGTAAATAACTCAATGTTGTTGGACGCCCGGCCCCTAAGACGACCCACTGACCAAACTTATCATCTGCCTAGCCTTTTCCCAACTATATTGGGGTCGGCTGCCAGTCTAACCGGATGCAGCTAAATACTAGTATTTTACATGGAGCGACTGCCTATCTGACCTCCACAACCCAGTTTCCGGGGTAATACGATACCCCTTGGTAAGAGTTAAGACATGGTTGTCAGACTTTCGGGCTTCTGACTACCCGTAACGACTGTCAAAGATCCACGAATGACAGCCGGGACCAACTGTGCTTTCCGAGGCACGGAGGGGTCACGGTATGTAAAGATGGTCACCCATCCACAGATCAACCGCGGCAAGCGTAGCTGACCCATTGACCAAACTGTCAAAATAAAAATCATTCCTCCTATTTCCTAATCAATTGTGTAATTGCGTAACACACTATCAGTATAGTGTGTTACAAAATTGCCCCACCAATCATTTAATATGTTTTTATTGTCTACAATTCCTCCCAGTTATCGTCCCCTGCTAGACGTAAGCCCCTCCAATTGCATGTCTCTCAACTCGAATCTGTAGCTACAGTCCATTCACAGTTATTTTACCTGACAGCAGCAACCTTATTGTGACGAGAATAAAGATCACAATGATTTTGACAGACTTGTCAATAGCAGCAACCCAACAGCAACCTTATTGTGATGAGTATAAAGATCAGTGTGGTTTGGACAGTTATGCTAAATCTTAGGTAAAATAACAGTGATTGGGCTGTATAGTGCCACAAACTTATCTGGCCCGGTGGCAAAAAGAGGAACTAACGACGCCATTTTGAAATCTCAATCTGCCTGCCTGCTGAAATGCCAACCAAATGCGACATCAGCGACTCCCTCACCGGGCCAGATAAGTTTGTGGGACTGTACTCTCCTCCAGAAGCTTCCCTGTCAGCTGACATTATATCATTCACTCCTATTTCATTCAAATGTATTCATTTCATTCAACCTAGAGAAATGGTGGAACATGCATAGACAATTAGTATTACTTACCTTCTTTTAGCTCTGGTGTCAATTCAGGTTCTTCCTCCACGGGCAACGGAGGCAGTGTGTCCAAGATGTCTTGTGGGTTTTCATCCAATTTCTGTATTAGGAAAGCAATTATTGACATTCTAATAATTAATTTTGGAAGTTTAATGCTTAGGAAAATATTTTACACATTAATTTGGCAATTTTATCAAATGTCAAAGGAAAAAGTGGGTTAGTACCTAGTTACCTATATTTTTTACCAATTGAATTTGTTGCATGTTTTATTCATAATAGGAAATTAAATTAAAAAACATATATTATATTTTATTTTGGTGGAGAAAAAATAGCCAGGCTGAAGTGGCACGTCACCGTTGCGAATGCACCCGGAGAGATAGGCAAAGATTGTCACTCATTGGACGCCTGAAGGAGGACATCGCCGTCAAGCAAAGGTGGTGTAACAATCTAACAAGGTTTGCAGGGCCAAAATGGCTAGAGATTGCTCAAGACAAGGACATTTGGAAGGAAAAAAGGACAGGTTTTTGCCCAGCAATGAGCCACAAAATCGGCTAAAAAAAAAAATTTTTTTTCAGTATAATAAAGAGAAACTAAGCAGTGAGCAACTGAGTGTAGTGTGTGTTTACCTCAATTTCATGTTCAGAATGATCTGAAGCCTTTGGATCATGTATCCAAGCTGTCTCCGAATGCCTCAGTAGGCTCTTCTTTAACAGCTTCAGAGTGTACTCCATTTGGTCTAGATGGCTATCTGTAAGACAGTAATACTAGACGTATACTCGCATTCAATTCAAATTGTCAACTAGTAACATTATTTACCTATTTAAGCTTACATGCAGAACATTACAAAATAGAATCTTTTGTACAGAGAAATTTAGAAACTAAAAAGTGACACACGTTAGTAAAATACAAATTAAAAAAACAACTTTTACTGTTAAACATAATGTTCCAATAATTTAAATAGATCCAATACACATCCTGAGATAACTTTCCGACATTATTTATCTATTACATGTTCATGATATCTTCGAATGAGTAAAAGGCAGCCTGTGCCTAGCATTAGACATCATTCTGCAGTTAGTAACGTATGACCCACAATAACAGTACCGGAAATCTAACCGTCCAATATAATAAAGAATGATCAATACAACATTACCTTTATTACTTTCTTCATCCTTAGGAACATCTTTGGTATGTCTCAGTGCATCCGCATACTCCTGTAGCGTCACAATTTCCTTATTCATAGCATCTTTCAGCTCCTTAAAGTAGTCGGAATCCACCGTGTTATATTTAGTGTCCAAACTTTCGTTCCCTTCCTCCTCTTCATCATTTTTCTCACTTTTCTTACGAGAGTCTGGTCCTAACAGTTCACTGGCCGATAAAACAACGCACAGATACAAGACATAAAGTTCCAAACGCTTCATTTTTTCAATATAATATCACGCATCGGTCCAAAAGACTTACGTGTCCCTAAACCCAACACTTTTTGTAACCTGAATTTTGTTTATTTGATGAAAGAGAGCAAACAATTATCACCTCTAGCGAACGTACACGTGTCCTTGCATATTCTAAAGTGGTTATAAGTTAAATAATTTACTACTAAACTAATTTATTTCTCAATTTTTCTCGAAAAATAGCATTTTCACAGCTTCGTCTGTCAAACTAAACTACAGCTGTCAAAAGTGTCAAATGTCAAATAGGGTTGGGCGTGGTGGGCTCTTGATAAGAATAGATTATAATTTGCAATACATGATACATGGTACACTAAGGTTGGGTTACACTAAGGTCTTATAACAAAATATCCCTATTTTTCGTCATCTTAGTCACCATGAAGCGAAAACGTATTCCAATTTCCAAATTTTTTTTACTAAGTAGCGAACAATCAAAAAGTACTCTGTGGTAGCGAATGCCTTTAGTATGACAGTTGACACTTAATGTTGACAATAACATTATTGACAATTTGACATTGATATTTTGATTTGTTTGACTGTTTGACAGAACAATGACAGGTAAAACTGGTCGAGTTTGCCGAATTTTACGAAAATTTACAAAACTGTAAAACGTTATGTTTACAGCGCATTTGTGGTTAAAACTAATGTAAATCGTGTTGAAACCATTAAATCTGTCATTTAGAGTGGCTGTAACTGCTCTATAACCTAAAATGCTTCGGGCACCGGTTAGAAGTAGTATCATCCTCCACCAACCTTGGGTCCGGTTAAAGTCCTCGAGCAGTTTTATAAGGAGCACTTTTATTGAATATTTTGAGACGAATCATGGCCATAAGCACGTCAAATCGAGCTCTGTGGTGCCACTGTACGACCCCAGTGTGCCTTTCGTAAATGCTGGTATGAACCAAGTAAGTTGACAAAATTTTTCTTATTTATTGCAGTTACACTTTCTAATTTTACGCTCTATTTTGATCCTTGAGAAGTCGAGTCTAGTTTACCATAAATATAGTGTACTCTTCATTGTGGCAGAGTGCCAACCTTCATTTGTTTTTTGTAAGACTTGATTAAATGGTCTTGTCTCAATGTCAAGCAATCAGTGACTGTACAGCTAGTTTATAAAATCAATTAGGTATTTGCACTTGCACCCATTGAGCTCAATTTAACATAATTTCTATGATTTTGCTTTATTTTTTCCTTTTAAACCATTTATCTCCGCAACTTAAAACTTTATGTGGAGGCTTCTAATAACATGAACTTCTCTTCTGTAAAAAGAAATATGGACTCCCAACTCGATGGATGTTAACCCAGATTACTGAAACTATTTTTTCCAGGACAGCCAGGAAAAGGTGGCCTTTTAAAAGGCCCATCGTAATATAGGGGTTGATGCATGTCTTACATATGCATATACGTTTTTGGGTTCTTTAAAAAGCCAGTTACAGTATCTGGGTTAAAGTAAAACTTAGCTATGAATATTAAAACTTTGTCTCGTAAAACTCAATGGTTATGATTTTCAGTTCAAAGGTGTGTTCCTTGGCAAAGTGGCTGCACCTGGCGCAAGAGTAGTGAACTCACAGAAATGTGTGAGGGTTGGCGGCAAGCACAATGACCTGGATGTGGTGGGCACTGATGGACACCATCACACATTCTTTGAGATGCTGGGCAATTGGTCTTTTGGTGATTATTATAAGGTAAAGTGTTGTTAATCCTAGTAAAACTTACTTTATATTTAAAGTACTTACTTACTTGAATTTTTTTATAAAGCTGAAAGGAGTTCCTGGAAGGACTTGGGGCAGGCCTTTGTCCAACAGTGGGACAGATAGGCTAAACAAAAAAAAAATAAGCTAAAGAGTTTGTTTGTTAGAACATGCTACTTGTAAGTTGTGATAGTCCCATTCTTGTGGAATGCTATGGGCTATTTATCATCACGCTAGGACCCTTAGGAGCCAAGCAAAAATAAAAAAGTCAGAAATAACGCTAAGCGAAAATTGAAGTAATAGCGCGGGCAGGCGATACGATGCGACGGGGTGGGTCTAGAAAAAAAAATGTCACGTGGACGAAGTCGCGGGCAGAAGTCCATGTTAATATGGGTGGGAAAATCGATTAATCAATCCACCCCAGCTCCTCAAGGAAGGCAAGCAACGGCTTGATGTTACTGACCAACTCAAGGAGGGTACCTGGCTTGCCGAAGTACTTTGCCCTGTACGTGGCGACCCCCGAGCAGGTTAGAAGCACATGAGCTGCTGTCTTGTCGTCCTCCACGCAGGCCCTGCACAGCGGACCTGTCTGTGACTCCTATGACAAAGTGGTGTTTATTAAATGTCCTGTGGCCAGTCTAAGCTGCAATAACTGTACACAGCCAGAGCTGTTATTTAGTTAGTCGGACAACCTGTTTCGTGAGGTGGCCATCAATTGCAGGGAGTGCTTCCTTAGCCTACCTGCACTCACCTTGGTCCACCCATAGTTTGTGACAATGGACCCTGGTGCGTTTCCTTACCAGAATGCGTAAGTACCCGAACGGGAGTGGCGCGATGGGTTCAGGTCCCATTAATGCCATGCTCGATCCCCTTCTGGAAAGTTCGTCGGCTGCATCGTTACCTAGCGAACCGCTGTGTGACTGTTTAGCACTTGAAAAACAGCAAACGATAAGGAAAGACGTTTATTTAGCACAGACTCAAAGACACAATACATCAGCTAAAAGCAAAGAATAAAAAACGACTGGGATCGGGGGACCCCCGGCAGGAACGAAGTACAGTCACGAGCAAAAGTATGTATACACTTGGCTTTATTCAAAGACGATTTTCTCCTTTAGTTTTGAATGAAATTTTATGTTATTACGAACAAAGTATTTTCGAACCCATAGGTCTGTATAAAGTGTCGTATTTCAACGTTGCATTCTTTATTTCACGAAAAAATCGCAATTGTAAGTTGCCAAGTGTTGACATATTAGTGCTCGTGACTGTACAAAATGAAAATCCAAAATGGCGGTTACAAAAATTTCAAAACGACGAAAATTTTTACATTTTTACAGTTTTATCTTTGGGATTTTCATTTTGACCTCACTATCGGCTTCAGCACCCTCGAAAACCATGAAAACGACACCCATGACGAAAAATTTGAAAATTATGCACCCACTCTCTTGGATTTTCGTTTTGACCTCACTATTGGCTTCAGCACCCTCGAAAACTATGAAAACTATCTCTCCCTTTCTCTGTCTCTTTCTATTACATATCATATAATAAAAAGTCGCATGGAGGACATAACGCTTTATCGTTACGTGACGATTTCTGCCATTTTACTCCTACCGCAAGTAAAAGAACTTCGTTCAAATAAAAAGTGTTCAAATAGTACGATGTAAGAAATTAGCAGAAAAGTGTGCCTCACGGTTGCGCAAAAAAGGCCCAGTTCAGAAAAAATGCCAGACAACTAGTGCCTGACGCCTGACGCTGGTTTTCAACTGAACCCGATGAATGAGGTTACGGATGTAAATCAGTTATAATGCAACGTGACGTGTTTATGCATACTTAAATAAAAAATTTAACCAGTGTGCAAACAGTAACCATGAATTCTGCATAAGATTCTAGAACCCCTAGCTTGAATTCATGGTTAGTTTGCGCACTGGTTAAAAATTATCCTGTGTATCTTTCTGTTTCAAAAAGCTTCGCTAGTCACACTCGCAACAGCAACATCATTTCCCTTTATTTATTCACAGAAAGACGCATGTAAGATGGCATGGGACCTGCTCCTGGGTCCGTACCAACTGAAGCCAGAGAACTTGGTGGTGACATACTTCTCAGGAGATGCTGCCATTGGCCTAAGGGCAGATACTGACTGCAGGGATATCTGGAAGGCTATTGGGTAGGGGTACAAACTTTAAAAATGTTATCATGTCATCATTTCATTTCGATAATGTATCGAGATCTTAAAAAGTGAGCGCAGCGCCGCGTCGCGTCACATCACTCACATATCGTTCACATTTTTTTGGGATATCTGTACTTACATTCATATATTCGGTCACTAATAGCATCAAGGAACACCGCGACGCATTTTTACAATGTCTCACAACTCACGCACAATGGTCCACTTGAAGGACTATATGCGGAACCAAACCAGAGAACAGATCTCTCAATTCTTTGATACACTATGTCTGTTCCAGTGTGCCAGAAAGCAGGCTCTTGGCTAAAGGGGCCAAGGATAATTTCTGGGAGATGGGCGTGAGTGGCCCATGCGGCCCATGCACTGAGATACACTATGTCAATCCCGATGGCTCGCTCACTGAGATATGGAATCTAGTCTTTATACATTGTAACAGGTGAGTTGGTATCTATACTAATAATAAAGCTGAAGAGTTTGTTTGTTTGTTTGAACGCACTAATCTCTGGAAGTACCAGTGGCGTTTGCATTTGATAGCCCATTTCTAGAGGAAGACCATAGGCTATTTAACATCACGCTATGACCCTATAGCCTTCTTCAACAATTTGGCTATCAATAGCAAAAGGAATTTTTCGAATCCGACTGTTAGTTCCAGATATTACCCCCCTACATACAAACAAACAAATTTTACGTCTTTATAACATAGGATAGATTTAGACTGTAATAACAGCCCGTGGCTAAATAATAACAGCCGCACAGGTCGATCGATCAGGCTAAGCTACGCTTGCCGCGGTTGGTCTGTGGATGGGTGACCATCTTTGCAAACTGAGACTCCTCCGTGCCTCGGAAAGCACGTTAAGCCGTTGGTCCAGGCTGTCATTCGTGGATCTTTGACAGTTGTTGCGGGTGGTCAGGATCCCGAAAGTCTGACAACCAGTCTTACCTAGGGGTATCGTATTACCCAGTAGCTGGGTTGTGGAGGTCAGATAGGCAGTCGCTCCATGTAAAATACTGGTATTCAGCTGCATCCGGTTAGACTGGAAGCCGACCCCAACATAGTTGGGAAAAGGGGTAGGCAGATGATGATGATTTAGACTATAATATATTTTTCTCTCTAACCCCTAGAGATGACAAGGGTAAAGTGAGGGGTCTAACCAAGCGCCACGTGGACACCGGCATGGGGCTGGAGCGGATGGCCACGATCCTGCAGGGTGTGCCGTCCAACTACGACACAGACCTGTTCCAGCCACTCATCAGGGCGATAGAGAAGGTATGTGTAGTCACCAAAAGGATGCTCTCTTAAACCCTTTCGTAATGGTGAAAAGGCAGGATCTGCTCTAAAAAGGCAGTCGAGACACTGCAGGTGTTTTCGCCTAAATGCCATATTCATTCAAGAGCGTTTACACCGTACGGCATTCCATACAAACTTTCAAGCCCTTATTTTTCGAAATTAATGAAACTTCATACGCATTAGCAGGATACAAAGGTCTAAAAAGTTAGTAGAGAACATTTTAGAAAAATAGTGTTACAGCCAAATTAGACCGATTTTAAATTTTCCATAGAAACAGAGATTTCCAGTTATCTTTTTTAAATAAGACATTTCGAAAATGTTCTCTATGCTATACAAAAACGTTATAAAACCGTAAACATTAAAGCATTATGTTGTCCAGAACAGTAAAGGCGTATCGCACTACGGCGGCAGCTACCACGCTGATGCTGTAGTGGACGCGGCGTACCGGAGACTGGCAGACCACGTCAGGATGATCAGCATCTGTCTCGCTGACGGAGTGTTCCCGGCTTCTAAGTAATTTACATTATACTTGTAAAGTCGACCTTGTAACTGCTTTGCACGTTTGACAAACTTCACTAAGGTAGAAATTATACAACATAATTTTTAGTATATGCGAAACCCGAAACACGTGTGTAGTATTTTTATGTAAAGAATCTATGTACTAAATTTCAAAACTGTGTCATGAAAAATCACAAAGATAAAAGCTTTTCACCCGCGCCGCTCGCGGCGCGCCTTCTTGCGCTCATTGATAATAGTACCTAGGTATCTAACCGTTCGGCGCGGAGATTGGATAACCTACTTAGTGTCGCTCGGTGTCCAACTTTTAACCTTTTTTAAATATTTTTTGGACAAAATATAACATGGAGTAAAAATTATTGGAATCGATTCAGTTACTTATTCTGAATAAACTATATTCAGGTTTCGCATATACTATAAATAACGTTGTATACATAACTATGACATAATACCTTTGTAATAACAGTTTGACCTTGAATGCGTCTTTATGTCGTAGCAATAAAGTAGATAATAAATGACTACTGACTTACGATTGACAGTAAATTTTTAATGTGTGAAAAGTTAGCAAAATACATTATAGTTGGCTGTTAAACAGTCACAATTTGTATATAAAAATATTGCATAATAATTGTGCCATTATGGTTTCAAGGATAGGCTCCAGTTCAATTCAGGGTGCCAGGGTCATTGACGCACAAACTGTTGCCATGAATTCAGCACATGAGGGTTCCGTACCCAAAGGGTAAAAACGGGACCCTATTACTAAGACTCCACTGTCCGTCTGTCACCAGGCTGTATCTCATGAACCGTGATAGCTAGACAGTTGAAATTTTCACAGATGATGTATTTCTGTTGCCGCTATAACAACAAATACTAAAAACAGAATAAAATAAATATTTAAGCAAAAACGCCGAAAAAAAAACACGTTTTTTGTATAGGAGCCTATACAAAAAACGTGTTTTTTTCGGCGTTTTTCCGAAAAAAACACGAGTCCGACTCGCACTTGGCCAGTTTTTATTTTTTATAACTGACGAAAAGTTTCAACGCAGGGGGATTCAGGATGCCATGTTATATAATATCAGACTACAACAGTGTTCAACTGTAAGTATCTTGTTTTGTGGAAAAGATGCGTTTTTTATAGACAACAATATGAAACCTGTCAATCTCAGACCTGTTATATTCCAACTACCTTATTAGGAAAGGTAGCTAGGAATTACCAGGTCTATTTTCCTTACGTTTTCCTTCCGTGATCAGTCAAAACCCAGTACAAAAGTAACAAAAACCATTGTTTCAGCCTAAACCTAAAACAGATAATGAGAAAATCCTTCAGAATCTCCACTGACGTCTTCCAAAACCCTCAACTCTTGAGGATCCTATACAACGAGGTAGTGGAGACCCTTGGATCCACGTACCCTGAGCTGGTGGCTAAGGAAGCTGATGCCAAGCTTATCATAGACCATGAGGAGCAGGCTTATGCCAAGATGAGGTCAGGGTTGAAGAAGAAGTGGGCGGAACTGGCGAGGCAGTACCCTGAGGTGGAAGACTTGAATGATGTGGAGCTGTCAGGGTTTGCGCAGGGGTATAAGGAGTTTAAAGAGGTAATTATAATAATTAAAAACTGATTTGTTTCGTGTAACTTAGTACAGGTTGGGGTTTCCTAAAAAAAGTGTCATAACGCCGCAAAATGATGGCTATGAAAATGACAGTGGGTTTGACTTCGGCATATGCGTGCTTGTCTATTAGCATGCATTTGTTTTACGCGGAGGTGACATCGAGGTTGCGAGCTAAAGGTACAAGTATCAAATCGGAAAGGGATCGGCACCGTATCGCCTTTCGCCTCGCCGTTAAACAGGCGTCAACCTAACGTAAGCGCGTGACCAAAGCGGATCAGAAGCTCCGATACGTCGACTCGGCTACGGCTAGGCGACGCCGCGCTTACGGCTCGCCGACCGCTGGTTGATGGTGCAGCAGACAGGCCGGAGGGGTGAGAGGGGCAAGGGTGGACGACGAGGCGTAACGCACCACACCGCGGTTCGTGAGCTTGTCCCGAGGCGAGGCGAGTTACAATTCCGATTAGAGTGCGTTGCAGTAGGGAGTTTCATACAAATAATACTGAACGGCTCGAGTTGATACGGTGACGATCCCTTTCCGGTTTGATACGAGTCCGCAACAGTGAGCCATCTTCGGCATGTACCCTTAATGTAAAAGTGGAAGGCGATTATTTTGGGACCATTGTATAACTCTACTGCTTTCTTAGAAATCCCAAGTTTTATTTTGTTTTTTTTTTTGCTAATTTGTTTCTGCGCGAATGAATACAGAAACTTCCTCTTTGGAAGCTGGTTAATAACAAATCTTTTATCTCACCTTCCTTTCCAACTTCCACAGACGATGGCCAAACTAAACTCAACCGAAATGCCAGGGGAGTTAGTCTTCAAATTGTATGACACGCACGGCTTTCAAGAGGACGTCATCAATCGCATCGCACAACTCAACAACTTGACCATAGACAAAAAAGGCTTCTGGACGCTTCTATCCAAGCACAAGACAAGGCACAAGACCGCTTTGAAAGAACAAGATAAGTCTAAAGGACTACTATTCCAAGAAGCTATTAAATCCTTAAAAAAGAATGGCCACAGCAACACAAATGATTCACCAAAATATGACTACACAACAAACGGAAACGACATAGAATTCAAACCGTTAAAAACAAAAATAATCGGCATTCTAAACGAAGACTGCGTTTGGGTCGACTTTTTAGACGCATGCGAAAATCGAACTTTTTACATAGTGACAAAAGACACAAACTTCTACTGTGAAGAAGGCGGTCAGGCAGCTGATGAGGGAATGATATTCCTGGACGAAAACATTGCGTTTGATGTGAAAAGTGTTTTTAAAATCCAAGACTTTGTGTTCCATAAGGGTAATTTCTCCGTGTCAGGAACTAGGACTTGTGTGCAGTATGACATGGATGTGGAGATGGAAATTGATGAAGATAGAAGGATAAAATTAATGCAGAACCATACAGGAGTCCATCTTTTAAATGCTGCAGTAAGGAGGGTTTTGCCTAATAGTGTCGTGTGCCCCACAGGCTCTAGTGTTACGGATAAAGGCCTGAGTCTAAATCTGTCGGTGTATGGAGACAAGCTATCGCAAGATGTCATGTTGGATGTACAGAATCTTATTAGGTGAGTTTAATATTTGTACGTTGTTATCGGTAAAACATGAGGAGCTATATCCTAGTTTATATACAACCAGCTCCGGATTAGCCCATGAGCAAATTAAGCAATTGCTTAGGGCATCACGTCTCGGGGCACCATAAGGCAGAAACAGTATTTGCTAGAACATGAAAGGCAAGGCTGTTTGTCAGCAAGATATTACAAGACCCAAAAGTCACTCTAGCTAGAGATGTGCGCCAATCTTTACAAATCGCTCGTCGATGTTTTGGAAAAATACGAGGTGACTAGTGGATAGAAGAGCCTACAGGCGTGGATTGCTTAGGGCATGAAGTAGTCTTAATTCAGCACTGTATACAACGCCTATTAGTCGTATGTTTTATGTTTTCCAACTAAAGCTAAGACTTTTAAAGATATAGATTTAAAAAAAAACAACACGCCCTCTATGCATTTTTGCACATCTCGTGAGTTGTGTGTTTGTAAAAGATAATCTCAGATATACCGATCCAATTACAAAAATTCTTTCACTGCTAAAACTTATGTTGGCTGTCAAGGTCTCAAGGACATCGACGCACAAGCGGTAACCATGAATTTAGCACATGATTCTAGACCAGCCCTTAGCGTATTCCTCGGTAAAAAAAAAATCTTCTGTTTCATACAAAATAGCAATACTTACCTACGCGGTCAAAATGTACTGTATTCAAGCAACGAACTGGTCCGCGGGGTTCAGAGGGGCGCCCGCCATGACACACCGCTACGAACGTCGAACCGAGACCACGTCGTCGTCTCTAACTTCCGATTATAAAGTAACTATTATTATTGTTTGTATGGAAACCTTTGATATTTATGAAGAACCCGACCAACCCAACACGAGCTGGTCGTTAATAACAGCTCCGACATACTGAAAAGCTTTTTATTTTAAATAACCGACTATAAATTACAACACAGAGGCGTTCAGGATCATGTACTGAATGCATGTTAGTAGGTTGTGCGTCGATATCCCTGGCCTGTATGTGAAACGTTGAGAGCAATGGTGGCCAAGTGGTAACGGCCGCGACTTACGAGTTGTAGGTCGTAGGTTCGAACCCAGACAGGCGCTTTACTTTGTGTAAATTATTTCATCACCACTGCTCTCAAAACGGTGAAGGAAAACATCGTGACGAAACCGGCATGTCCTAGAACCAAAAATTCGAAGACATGTGACATCTGCCAATCCGCACTGGGCCCGCGTGGTGGATTACGGCCCACTCCCTCTCATCGAGAGGAGGCTCGTGTCCCAGCAGTGGGAACATTATAGGCTGATTATGGTTATGTGAAACGTAACATTAAATGCAACATACATTGAAACGAACCTACCTTTCAAATATAATATGCAATGCAACATGAAATGTAACACATTGCCTAGTTGACGTGTTAGAATTTCCGAATGACAGGAAATATTTTATGGCAGAAAAATGGAATCTCCATACGGCAAACTAGCTTTTTTATATGCTAGGTTAACTTCTCTTCTCTTACAGGGAATCAATAAGCTGCAACGCGCCTATAGACACCCGCGTACTGACTAGCGTGGAGCTGTCCCGCGAGTCGTCAGTACTGACCATACCGGGCGAGACGTACCCCGAGTCCGGCCTCAGGCTCGTCAGTGCCGGCCCGCCGCTCGTCTCCAAGTTAGTACAAAGCTACATTCATTGACTATTCATATTAAAACTCCTTAGATCTCATTATTGCCTAGCCTGCATAGCTGAATACCGGTTTTTTACATGGAGCGACTGCCTATACTGACCGTCGAAATGTCTTAAAAATTCGTCAATTTTTGTATTCGGCTGAAGTAGAAGTAGATGGCCGGACTGAAAAAAAATTAAGTGCCGGCAAATCAATAATTTTAGCATAACCGCCAATATTTTTTGAAAAAATTGCGTTTTCTCGAAATTGTTTTTTTTTTTTATTATTAATTTTATTATCAAAAAAAATATGTTATATAATGATAACATATTTAAAAAAAAAATGATTATTATAACATATTTTTTTTTATAGTAAAATTAATTGTTATTTCTATTGTAAATCAGGCCTAACCGGTCCGACTATCTGCGTTCGCGATTTATTTGCCAAAAATGTAAACAAATATGAATTAATAGAAAAATAACTTTAATTTCTACACAATAAAGTTCAATTTACGCTACAACTTCAAACATTTTTACAACTTTTTCAATAGTGCTAGTCACTTTGAAATCAACTTAATAGTCATTGAAATAAAGTTGATATTTGTTTAACTCGAAATAGGGTAGGGGTGCAGTACTGCGCACTTTTACTTTAGTGAGGAAGTCTTGCCTGATACAATAAATCTGACGACACGGTTGGCGCAGTGGTTAAGCGATTGACTGCTGCGCTCCGTGTCGCGGGTTCGATTCCTGCACGGAACAAATATTTATATGACCTACAAGTAGTTGTTCCGGGTCTGGCTGTTTGTGTACGTGAATTTAAATGTTTGTAAACGCACCCACAATACAGGAGAAATTCCTAGTGTGGGGCAACGTTAAAAAAAAAAAAAAAATTGTAATTTTAGGGAGTTGTGTTGCGGTACGCACGTGCCGTCGACGGGCGCGCTGGGCGAGCTCTGCGTGACGCTGGTGAAGGGCGCGGGCGGACACGCGCCCACCGTGCATGCGCTCACCGGAGATCGCGCTAAGCAGGTACTATAGTACTACATGTATTGATCATCATCACCCATACCCTTGTCCCAATTTACTCGGGTTCTTCTAGCCGACATCTTAGTAGTGACAGCCCGAAACTTTATGGCTGCTCGGAGCATAAGGCGAGTATTATAATCCATTTTGTATGGAACGGCTTTTTTGATAATATCTCGAGAACGGATTGACTGATTTCGATATTTTTTGTGATTAAAGTCAATTGGCGAGGAAGGCATTTTCCTTGAAAAAAATTAACCACTGTTCGCAAAATCAAAATCTCACAACACACAACTTTTTACACAGGCCCGCGAGCTGTTCTGTCGAGCCGAAAAACTGAACGAAGTCATAGATCTTATAGACCCTGCAAAAAAGAAAGAAGAGGTGTCCCTCATCAAGCGGCAGTTGGCAGAACTGTGTGGTACTAGTGGCGCCCCCTATGGCGAATACGCCAAGTGCCTGGCGCTGATAGACAGCTTCGCTAAGAGAGAGGTGCAACAGAATGCTGATATGTCCGCTCTGCAGTGAGTATTTTAAGTTTTAAGCTCATTAGTGCACTATACATGAAAAGGTTCAAAATAATATACCTAATTATTCAAAATCAAAAGCCATTTATTCAAACTAGGCTGAGAATCAGTTCTTTTTGAGCGTCAAAATTACATAAGACAGTCCCTTCACCACTTCCTAATGGTTTAACTTTGAAGAAGTTTCGCGCCAAAATCCCTAGCACTAAAAAGAAGTATTTACATAATAAATTAATAGTTTAAAAAACACTAGAAAAACACGCTTTTATAAATGCACGTAAAAACAAAAATTACATCATGAAGTTCCGGTTCATATCTTCCGGCTCCATCATCAGATCAGTTCGACAGTACCATATTATTGTATTGTCATCAGAACTACATACAGCTGCCAATTTTCATTACGCTACGACCCTTGGAAGATGGTTAAGTTAGCTACCTTAGATTCTATTACATAGTTAATTACATACAGGTCGACCTAATAAAAGCGTGTTAAAAAATTTCAATAACAGCTCTATTGTGTTTACTGACATCAGTCACTGACTGTTCGAAATAAAGTTCTGATAAATCTTCATTCTTAGTGCGACAACCGAAGGCCAATTCCCCGCCCGACTGTTGAAAAATCAAAACTTTATTTATAACAACAGAAATTCAATTGTGTCTCATTCATTAGCCACAGTTGAGCTAATTTAAAAACGGTTAAAATATAGTTGGAATCTCATTTCACCACTCACTCATTACACCACTCATTTCAACACTCGGTACCTTTAGAAGTCGATTGCGGCAGTATCTGATTGACTCTCAGAAAAAACTGGGCTTGACCGTCACAAACACGTCCATAATAAAGCGGTTGGCTGGGGCCCTGCTGCACACGGCATGTCTGTCTACTCGTACACGTTATCCTGTAGACAAAGATTGCTGTGTAAAACGAAACGCATAATTATAACATAGGTATTTATACAATAGACAATATATAAGCAAATTACGCTATACTCATTGTACATAATTATTATAAAACCATAGCATAACAATATATAATTCTACACCAACATCTAAACTCGTACACATACACGCTTAAAAACATAAACTAGTCATTCATTACATAACATATATTACCTACACTATGATAATCAAGTAATCCAGTAGACACTACACAAATATTTAATAACTTTAAAAAATTTCAAAATCTTTCTGTCGGTTTTAAAAGCAAGTCAACTGTGGGTACTTACCACCTTTATAATATACGCGCCGCACTCATGTAGGTACCATTTTGTTGAAACTCAAATGTGTTTTCTCAACATCCGTATGTCACTAACGGGATGCAGCAGAATACCAGCGTCAGGTATTGTACCTGGCATATGCTGAGCTGGACTCCCATTTGGTGCAACCATGAGACACACACCGCCCAGTAGTGATCACAGAACATAAATACCGTAGTGATCGACCGTTAGATATAGATGTATATGAGCTAAGTGTCTATGGGTCAATTTATCTTTTTTAATCACTGTTTTTTTTTTTTTTTTATTTTTTTTTTTTAATTACAGGGTTTTTTCTATAAAGAATATGTCACCCCGTTAATCACTGTTATAATTTTTTTTTTCACCTTTTCTGATATTTTTTAATACCTGTATAATTGTGTGATGTTTTTAATACCTGTATTGTGTGTCTTTTGTTGCACTGAATAAACGTTTTATCTATCTATTTCAGCGTCAATAAATTTCAAAAAAATTCAAAATTTAGGTAAATGGCGGGTAGTTTTGACAGATTGAGACAGATAGAATGCGTCTGTAGGTATTAAAAATACGGGAATTGTCGCTGTTGTCGATTCTTTAGCTGCACAAAGATAATTTGGGGCGTGGCCAAAATCGGAACTAACGCGGCCATCTTGATTTTTCGATACGAATTCACAAATAATGTTTACCAACAACGCCCCCTGTCAATGTCATAAGCGTCAAAAGATCTTTGTAGCACTTTATTTTGTGATCGATCGATAATGATCGCTGACATTGACCGTTCAAATCGATGCAGTGTGGCTGAAGTTCATCGATCGACGAGCGATGATGTTTTGAGGCGATCATATCGAGTGATCGATTGTAATCTAATAGACCGACCGCTTAAATGAGACGTTGCCTGAGGTAGCTGCGCGGGTGCGGGAGGGGTGATAAGGTGATAGTTGTCACAAGTTGACGAATCACTGAGCTCTCGCATCACGTCACCACACCCCTCCCGCACCGCGCTGCTACCTCAGGCAACGTCTGAATTAAGCGGTCGGCCTATAGTCGCATTTTGAATTCTTCCAGGTCAATAGCAGAAACAGAAGTCCGCGAGGCAGTGTCCGAAGCTGCCCAAAGCGGCCGACGCTTCGCAGTCCACTTCCTTCGCTGCTCATACCTCATGCAAAGTGACAGCATAAAGTCTGTGCTGACTGAACGACACAGCATGCCTACCATGGTGCTGGGCTGTGCCGGTGGGGTTCTTGTAGCGGCTTGCACTGTCCCACAGGTGACGTCATGAACTGTAATAATATCGGTTCCAAAACTATCTGATGAAAGTGTAAACAAACCCTGTTCGGCGGAATGAAATAATTCAACATTCATTGCGTTATTTACGTTGTTGAGCAGGCATTTTTTTTTTAACATATGAAGCAATGGATTAGCAATGTCTTTCAAAATGATTTAGATTGTGATTTAGGCTCAACTCACACCAAAAGAGCGGCGAAAGGCAGCGAAGCGCCGCGACCCGCTCGGTTGAGAAGGCGCGCGGATTCCAGCGACTGCCCGAGAAGTCGCTGGAATGCTCGAGAAGTCGCGGGACTCCGCGCGCCTTCTCTTCTTCTTTCATATGTTTATCGCTGTAATGCCTTGATTTGATATTGTATAGGCAGTCGTACATTTGCACCAAGTAAATAAGCTTTTCTTCATCCATTTCCATCACTTCTGTATTCGTTGCACTGCAAGGAACGAATGCGAATGCTCGCGCGCAATAGACGCGCGCGGGGAACGGGCGGGAGGGGCGGGATATTGCCAGCGGCCGCTCGCGACTGTTCGAGAGTCGAGCATTCTCGGGAGTTCCCGCGACTTCTCGCGCAGTCGCACGGCTATTCGCTGGAATTCCAGCGGCGCCGCTGGCATCCGCGCGACTCGTTCGAGTTTCTCATGCGATAATAAGTATAATAGTTATGAAAATAAAGTTAAAATTCATATGACACTGAAATTGCGTTCCGCTTCGCCGCGCTTCGACGTTCTTTTGGTGTGTGTTGAGCCTTAAAGTGTGTTACGCAATTAGTGTGCAGGTTAAATTCTTACGCAGTAAGATTAGTGTCTGAAATGGTCATTTGAGGAAAGAACCTCACAGATTTTAGTGGACCTACCCCGTCAGTGCACACATTTGTCAGTGTCATAACCCTCGTTCTGTGGCAGTCGGTTAAAATGTAAAAGTAAAGTAATGTAACATGACGCGTGCGCAGGACATGGTGTCGCCCACGTTCAGCGCGGCGCGCTGGCTGGGCGCCGCCGCGCGAGTGTTCGGCGCCGCCGTGCGCGCGCGCGACGGTCTCACGCGAGCTGAGATGACGCCTTCTAAGGTAAACTTACTATTATAACGTCTAATGCCAATATATGTAGTATGTGTCCAAATATTCGCGTTCCTTGGAAAATATAGTGGGCTCCAACAGTTAGTTAACATTTTGCCACTTCAGTCCAATTTATACTCTATATTGATTTTGTTTTAGCGAAATACGCCAAGTAAAGTGCACAATTTTTCACTAAATACATTTTGATCAAGTAGGTACTGTATTTTTGCCAAAATAGGGGAAGTCTAAACGCAACTAACACTAGATGGCGCTGTCAAACACTATACAAGTGACAAAAACACCCCTCTGTTTACACCTGTGCATTAATAATGCCATAACCTCACGCCTTGTTCCTTGAAGAGTTAGGCACCTATAGTACACCCACATTTCGCCAGTTTTGTGTGATCTCTCAAGCTCCGCTAATGAGACACAATTTTTTTTTCCAAAAAAATCCAGGCTCCAGGTTGCTACTGAAAAATTCCAGACGGAAGAACACAGTTACAAAATAAAAACGGCTTAGTAAAAAAATAGTCGTTATTACAATAATCTTTTTCCATAGGTAAGCCTAATAAACTGCGAGCAACTAGTCCAGGACGCGATGCGCGTCGCCATTAAATTTGCGCAGTCACACGTCAAGGAGAACACAGAACATTCTAGAAATACGCAGAACAGACAACAGAACTGATCATCATACTTATACTTTGAAGAGACTGACCGCACGGAGGCGATGAATAACTACATCTTTTGACAGTTATGACATTGACAGGGGGTATTGTTGGTAAACATTATTTGTGAATTCGTATTGAAAAATCAAGATGGCGGCGTTAGTTCCGCTCTTTATAGCGATGTTTACTCTCACTAAGGGACAAATGTTGTGCTGTTACAGATGTCGGGCAAAGTCGATCAACTTGCCCAGACATGTTGCCTCCCAACCGCTTTTATAGTTTTCGATGTCGCCATACATGTCGCTTGACTTCGCCCGACATCTTTAGCGACATAATTAAGTTGCGGGACATTTGTTTACTAATGAATACGATGCTTCACTCTAAGGACAAATGTCTGAATTGAACTTGGGAGAGTCACAAGGCGTTTAATTTGTCCCCTTGTTAATACTCGGTTTTACACTCCCATTTAATTGGGCGTAAAATTTTTGAAAGATGAGAATTACTAATATCCAGCCATCCAGCGAAAAAGTTTTGCTCCATTAGAATGATATGACCCGTTTTAACAGCGGGGAAAAGCGCTTTAAACTAAACGTTTTTGTTGAAGCATAATATTTATATACAGTAGTTTCTGCGTCCCAATGATATTGCTGAAATACAGTTAAGCCGCTTTTATAACGAAATTATGAAATATAAAAAAAACTCGATCTGTATACAATAATTTAGTCATCATTATTTCTAATTTGTATTTATAATTTGTGAGACGAAACCAAGAAATTTTGGAAATAGTATTTATTTATTAGGTATGTATGTATTTTATTTTCTAACGCTTATTTAACGGGGCAATAAAATAAAAAAATATTGTCTGGTGTGTGAACTGCCTTAATGATATTGTAGTTTTTAATTCAATACGAAATATGTTGAGTCTTCCTGTAAATAAATAATAGCTCTATTTTTGTAAATAAAACTTGTTTTAAACGAATTGTATTCTTATTTTGTAACAAACATATTTATTAGAAATTTTCCCGTATCCCGAGGGCACTAAGAGCCTTTGTACACACGTTTTTCTTGACGTGAAAAACTACGGTTTATTCGCCGTGTGTAGTCACGGTCGTCAGTGTTGTATGGAGTAAACCAAATAATTAAAAAAAAAACAGAAAATTAACAAGACGTGACATATATGTAGATAGTTTATTTCAAATGACTTTATACACTTTAATAAATTGACAACACCGTCCGAATAACATACACAACAATGTTTTGTAGAAAACTATTTATTATTATTAGTTACAGGCTAGTTAAATATATGTACAGTCAGTTTGAGATCCGAATGGATCGTATCACTCATCATCTCATCACTTTAGACAAGTTTTTTTATTACTTTTGTGAGATTTATTTACGTCTATAATGTTTATGGATTTATAAACGTATATATTTTCGAGTTAGCCTAGCCTTAGTGTGAGTTTTTTCGACTAACGTTTCTCCTAGTGACCACCAGGTGGCGCTATAACTGTTTTTCCTTATAAAATTCTAACGCGGTCGCAATCGAACGTGAGTGAGAAATCTCACACTAAGGCCACTGTTCGGACTCGCACAGATATATTACACATAGTGCCATCAACGAAGACGCGCCCCACTCTTCCTTCTAATCGCTTACAACAGTGAATACAGCGGAATGTTGCACACTTCTACTGTAAGCGTTTGGGAAGAAGATTGGGCGTGTCTTCCAATATCTGTAACCGGTGTTACAAGTCCTAAAAAATTCGTTGCACCCCGAAATGAATACTTTTGTTTCCGTAAACATTAAAAAACATAATTTTAAGTGCGTGTATTTGACTCCCGGCTGCGTAACGTATTGTAACAATCACTGTCGATGTGCTCTTTTACTTTTTCAATTACAACCCTATGACCCATATTGTTTAACATTCCAGTCTAATTTTCTTTTATATCGTAAGTGTACTTACGATATGATACGATTTTTAAGGGATAACTCATTAAAGCCCTTTTTAAATATATTTGACGAGAGGAAATTTTAGGGTATTTGAGATGTCAAATATTAATAGGGAACTAAGTAAACGTAAATGTTTGTAATCGATCATCTGCACATCACTAGTAGCACTCGGAACTGCGAAAATCGCCCTTACTGCGGCGCAATAAGGGCGCTTTCACAGTCAAACTGTTACCGTGGATTTGAGATTGATCGTACGATATTTATTAGACTCAGTATATTGAGTTGCATCTGCGGGATAATTGCGTAACACACTAACAGTAGCAACTGCTTTCATTTTGACAGTTCAACAACATTCATTGCGTTATTTACGTTGTTGAGCGGATAAATTTTTCGAACATATGCAGCAATGGATTAGCAATATCCTTCAAAATGGTTCAGATTGTGATTGATTGTTACGCAATTAGGGTGCAGGTTAGACTGGAAGCTGACCCCAACATGACTATATGAAGAAAGAAAAGAGCACACTTCTTGGTAATCTCACTCAATGAGAGAGCGAGATGTTAGAATAAACGTGACGTATCCGAGTGCCAAAAAGCACGGACTAGTGATTGTCCATGTACTGCAGCTCTGACAACAGCAGGACTGTGTTGGGCAGCGGGCGCGGCTGCGGAGACAGGATCGTCAGCATCTGCCTGTCCATGTCCACGGCCGTGCTGTGGGACGAGATAACATAACTTTAGTGGAACAGGAAAAATTATTTATACTTCTTATGGCACACTATTGTTAACTAGCTGGGCCCCGCGGTTTCACCCGCGTAAGTTTCGATTCCGAAAAAATTCTGGAGGGCCGCCCTTTTTTTTGTGTGTGGGAAATTATCAAATAGCTGCTCCCGCTCTGGGCAGAGCGGGAAAATTTTCTTATGTAACTTTTTAACCTTGGTATCCTGTTTTTAAAATCGGTTCATTCATTTCGAAAAATAAGGGCTTGAAAGTTTGTATGAAATGCCGTACGGCGTAAACGCTCTTAACGTGAGGGCTGGGGCTCCCACCAGGTAGATGATAGATGGACATCTAGCTGATAGAGGCACAACCTTGGAAGGGCCTATGTCCAGCTGCACTATGATAGGCTCAAGTACAATACGACCGACGTAACTTGGCGGGCCTGAACTTTGCGCAGAAGGCTGCGCAGTAAGATTTTTTAGGAACCAAATGGTGACATGGTGCGAGTGAGAGAACATGCGCGAAAGTTCTTAGTGCCTATGTTCAGGCCCGCCAAGTTACGTCGGTCGTATTGTAGATCGATCGAACAAGAAGTATTGTCAAGCTACTCACACGCAGACGAAGCCGGCCAGGTTGGAGTGCAGCACATCGTCGTCGGGCCCGGCCGCGAAGGACACGGCCAGCAGGCGGTGGTGCAGCGCGGGCGAGGGCCACACGCTCACCAGCTTCGTCAGCGCGTCCTCCGCGCGCATGCCCAGCGGCATGCACGAGTCGGGCAGCGACGGCGCGCCCACCTGCGGGACCCGGACTTGCTCACTGGCGAGAATATCACTAGCTTCCTCCGTGGAATCAGCGCAGTATGCCTTCCATCCATATGTAGTCACGAGCACTAAGAGCCTGTGCACACTACGTTTTTTAAACGCGCCGTTGACGCGCGTTTTAGAAACGTGCGTCGACGGCGCGCTTTTATCCTACAAAAGGTCTACAGGCTGCGTCTGACCCGCGTGCGTATCGCGTCTGTATCGCTACAAACGCTCGTCAACGGCGCGTTTAAAAAACGTGGTGTGCACAGGCCCTAATATGTCAACACTTAGCAACTTTCAGTTGCGATTTTTTCACAAAATAACGGATACAACGTTGAAATACGACACTTTACATAAACCTATGGGTTCGAAAATACTATGTTCCTAATAATATCTCACGAATTATTTACTATGTATAGGAATTTTAGAAAATACTTAGCTGTTGAGTGAGATACCTGAGATACAGGTTTATTCCTAGTTCAGGTAGAATCCAATTATTTCTTACCATCCACTAGTTTAAGGCCCTATTTGTAAATATTTATGTAAATCAATTATTTCAATAAACAATTTCAATTTCAATATAAAATTTCATTCAAAAATAAAGGAGAAAATCGCCTTTGAATAAAGCCAAGTGTACATACTTATGCTCGTAACTGTACACCTCAGTCTAGCCATCATAATAATGGCTAAAAAGTTAATAACCATTACCATCTTTTACACAATATTTCTGTATTTTCTCTGCATGTATTTTTTTTTATTTATACAACAAATCCAGAATGAGAAGTACCCTATGTATTTCTCCATCGTAAGATACTGTCAAAATTTTAAAACGATTGGTTCAGCGGTGGGTCAAGCTTGAAAAGGTAACAGACAAGCAGACAGACAGAGTAACTTTCAAATATATAAAATTCTAGCAGCGCCCCGCGGTTTCACCCGCATAAGTTTCGATCCCATGGGAATATCGGGATAAAAACTATCCTATGTCCTTTCCCGGGACTTAAACTACCTCTATATCAAAGCGTGAAGAGGTAACAGACAGACACTTTCGCATTTATAATATTATAGTATGGATTACTAGCTGCGCCCCGCGATTTCACTCGCATAAATCTCGATCTCGTGGGAATACCGGGATAAAAAGTATCCTTTATCCTGATCCAGGTCATGGTCTACCCATGTGCCAAATTTCAGACACAAATTTCATCAAAACATCGACTAACCTTATAAATCTTGAGATCTGTGAACTTGACGTCGAAGGAATGCGGGTAGTAGGGCGTGCGCTTGCCGTAGAAGTACTCGCGGATGCGCGCGTCGCGGGACTCGGCGCGCTGCGTCGATGAGCGCTCCACTACCTATAGAGAACAGATTCAATAAGTCACTTTAGGTTCTATGTTATGGGTTTGGTTTCCGCACTTAGTCCTTCAAATGGACCAATGTGCGTGGGCCATGGCGGCCGTCGGTGGTTATTCCAACCAGCCCCCCTCCCTCCAGAAGTCTCCTAGTCTGTTGAGAACATCTGTGTACGATCTGGGTGTCCCGAGGGTTTCTGACCTTATCTGGGTGACGCCTGCACTTAAAGAGCACATGCGCAATGGTTTCATCAGCCTCCAAGCAAGCCCTGCACAGGGGACTGTCCGTTATGCGTTATGATGATGTGAAACTTGTGAAAGTGTTAGCCCTAGCTGTCACATAGAGACTAGAGTAGGCCTGTGTCCCAGCAGTGGGAACTGGGGCTTTGGTTGACTTCAGACTGTAGGGTAACAAGACAGCCATATTAAAGAAATACATTATCTGTGAAAATTTCAACTGTCTAGCTATCGCGGTTCATGAGATACAGCCTGGTGACAGACGGACAGTGGAGTCTTAGTAATAGGGTCCCATTTTTACACTTTGGGTACGGAACCCTAAAAACAGAATATACTTACGCCTCCGCTCTTGGGTAGGTACACGACTTTGACGAACTTTGGCATGTCCCTCTTGAGCTCATTGTATAGCCTCTCGTTGTCCAATACCAGGATTACATCCACCTGAACGGAAATAAGGTAAAAAGAACATTAGGTTTGGTCTATGACAAGGACTTGGCGGCCGTTGATATGGCCGCTTATGGTATAAAAAAGTTAGAGTGTTGTCTCTCTCCCTCATACATATCTGTGTGTCTCTTTTCTAGAAGTCGTTCTGTCAGATTTGAGGCCGCGTTCTTTAAATACAGTGCTCTCCTATAGACGGCACAATTTCTGTGGTCATATTATGAAGCAATATTAAAAAAAAGATTCAGGAACAAGAACCGTATTAATTTCTAAAAACTGGTCAAGACAGGTCACCTTCTTTAGAACAATTTTTGTTTGCTAAACTTGCAATTTTCTTGTATTGCATTAGAATGCCTGTAAGTTTGCTTACCTCAAAGGCCTGTGCAGCGTGTGTAAGCACTTTATACCCAGCACCCTTGATCCACCCACAAGTGTTGATGATCACTCCTGACGTGGAAGCTACAATACAAATACACAAGTTTCAAGTTAGAGTTGCTTTTGAAACTGCGAGGTTCATGAAATATCTTATCCAAAACACAGTGCATTAGGAAGTGAAAAACTGGGCAGAACGCTACAGAGCACGCCTTCAGAATCATCCAAATCCTTTGGCGAAAGCGCTCATTAAGCCAGATCATAAAAGGCGGCTGGAAAGATTAGCTGTGGTGGACCTTGCCAATGCCAACTAGGTCATGCTGCCATGAAATATTATGACGGAAATCTCGCTGGAGAAACCATTCTGCACCATCAAATCCATTAACAAATCTGCTCATAGTCCAGGGACTGATTGCAGAAAAACATGTACTCCGTTCCACAGAAATAAGACCCTTTAGAAAACAAAGGTGTAGAAAAAAACTATGTATTTTTCTTTAAGCAGGAATTCAACAAATTCGATGACTCAGGGGCTGTTTCAAGAAGAAAACAGTACACAATTCTGACAATAATTTTATTCAGTTGAGAGATGATATAAAGTTATATTTTCTTAGTTGCTGAGATAATTTTGAGTAGTCTATTTGTCCCTATATTTCACTGTCTGTGTGAAATAATGATTTTGCACTTATGTATGTAAATAGGGTGAAAATTAAGCCAACAGCTCCAGTCACCTTTTTTATTATTTTCACACCTCTCCGCGATGACCTCAGCCAGCCGGGCCACAATAGTGTTGTAAAGCTCCAGGTTTTCTCCCGGAGAGTTGTGACCAAAGTGGTACACCAGCGGCGCTTGCTGACTAAAGCCTTCTTCAATTGACGCTGGCCTTTCCACCAGGAGTGCTCCTGTTTATGATATATTTGTTTAATTCTTACATAGTATTAAACAAAGCCGCCGAAATGTCTGTAAGCGCATACCTTCCGAATGACTGCACCAAATTGGATAATTCATTTTTTGTTGTGTTCAGTATTGCCAGGACAAGGTTTGTGTGAAAGAAAATTTCAGTAATTCGAAAAAAAAATTGCACCCGTGCGAAGCTGGGCCGGGCTGCGCGCTAGTATCACATAAGCAAAAGAAAGGCTTCTGGAAAAAATCCAGGTTTTGTCAACAGGATTCAGTGTAAGGTTACATTTATGTGGCTAACAGAATATGGTTGATAATAAAATAAAAACTGGCCAAGTGCGAGTCGGACTCGCACACGAAGGGTTCCGTACCACAAGGCAAAAATACCGAAAAAAAAACACGTTTGTTGTATGGGAGCCCCCCTTAAATATTTATTTTATTTTGTTTTTAGTATTTGTTGTTATAGCGGCAACAGAAATACATAATTTGTGAAAATTGCAACTGTCTAGCTATCGCGGTTCTTGAGATACAGGCTGGTGACAGACAGACGGACGGACGGACAGACGGACGGACGGACAGACGAACAGACAGCGAAGTCTTAGTAATAGGGTCCCGTTTTTACCCTTTGGGTTTTAACCCTAATATAGTCCACCAGACCGTATGTCGAGCCACCAATCTCAACGGAGACGACCCCTCGACGCGGGAGATAATTTTGAGATTGCATCATCAAAAATATCATAATATTTCACAATCAAAATCAATAATACCTCAATACTGTGAAACATTATGAAACACAATATTGTATTTTTTTTAAACTAATAATAATTTTATTTACTTAGATAAATAGATCCATCCATTACAAAAAAATCTTAGTAAGAACTTACAAGAATATGTTGGTGCTTAACACAACTTTGGGTGATTTTCACCAATGAAACTGAACACCATCAGCACATCTAAACTGCGTTCAATAGCTGTCAGTGTCCAATATTCCAGAGCATGGATGACACTGACAGCTCTTGAAGGTGGTTTAACTGTGCTGATCCTGTCCAATTTCATTGGTACAATTTGCCCTAAGAATGACATAGTCCTCTGGGTGATATGGAAAAAGAATAGACAAACTGCTCACCAATAGTGCCCGGTACACTGATATGCCCCTGGCCTACATCCAGGTCCACATAAATAGGTCTCCGTCCCATCCTCACTGCATAGTTCAACAGTATCCTGGTCAGCGTGGACTTGCCAACATCCCCAGGTCCCACAACCATGGTAACTGGTCCTCTCGTGGATTCCTGCTCTGCAGCCACTCGTTGTTGTTCAAGAGCTGCATGGACATTAAGGTATACAACCTGGAATGAGAGGTTTATTTCTGTTACACAGGTCTGAAAAAACTTTCCTTTAATCAAGATAATAATATGGTTAGACTGCAATTGGAAAATGTAAATTGGGATAAGTAACACAATTATCTACTATTGGAGCAGTTGCAGAAGCAATAGATTAATGTATTACATTATAAAAAAAAGTCTGTAAGTGGGAGAGTTAGAGTTTTCAATACTACAGACTTTTTTGATGAATTTTAAGGCTAATCACTTGTGGGCAGGGCACCCTGTCCACAACTGATTAGCCATAAAATTCACTACAATGTGGTGTGAAAGATTATTGTGCAGCCCTTTACCAAGCAGTGTAACAGTACAGATTGAGAAAAAAGACATTAATTGAAGACTATGAGAGTTGGTTTCTGACCTACCATAGGTGTTTCTTTAGCCATATAGCTGACTTCTGTGCGGCCCCTCAGCTCCACAGTGCAGCCGTGCCACGTGAAGACGGCCACCTTCGCCCCCGTGTGGAACTCATACGGCTTCCCTTTCACTAACTCCGTGCCAAACAGCTCAGCATATCCACTTTTGACCTAGAACCAGATAATAACCTAACAAAAGCTTTCACATTTACGAAACACGTATAAAGACTATTCCGAAATAAGTCATATGCCGTGAATTTTGCCACTGATTTCTTTAGAAATTACCTCTAAAACTACTTTTTCGTTCTTCGATTCTACTTCAAACCTAAGTTCTGAATCGGGATCTAGTTTGAACTCCTGCAGTTGAACTTCAGTCATTTTATTACCGATACTAAATCCTTATCGTTATTTATTATGTAAGAAGTAACCAAACAACTTTTCAGTTAGCCCTTTTCAGAAATTATTTTCACATTCACAATAATAATTCTTCGATTCAGCACCAAGCAGCTGCATCAATTTCAAAACACGAAATTGGACTGTGTTTCCTATCGCTAAAATACTCAGATGCTTAGCACTAGTTGAACTATTTGCAATTTTTTCTTGCTCCAAATTATGAAATACGTATATTTCTGGAACGCAAAACTGTCAGACACTACAAAAAAAAAAACTTTGTGACTTCATGCTTCATGAATGATACAGGACACAGAATATAAATACCGTAAAGGATATCGAACAAAACGAAACATTACAATCTTTATTTGTAAAATTTTCTATATAGTTTTGTATACAGAGTTTTTAATGCTGGTGGTTTTTTTCACAATTTGTACTATATTATAATTTAATTTAAATAATTAAATTATCAATTCTCAAGGTTTATCTGTCACTGTTTAATCTGCATAACATTCAATGAGAAGCAAAATGAAGCAAAGCAATAACTAAACGTTGTAAAGTAAACGACAATTTACTTTCAAAAATTGTTTTGAATGGTGGTCAATACGTAATTATTTTTATTTTCATTTTAACATGAAAATTTGTGTATCGTGAATTAATAAATAGCAAGCAACTATCTTGTGAATACAATGGAGAATTCATTCTATAAATATCGTAATGAGACAGGCACCGATAGCGGTTCCGAATTGGAATTTATTGACAATAGTTTAGCTGACGAATCTTTTGGAGTAAAGAAGAAAAATCACACAGTAGCAGAATCTGAAGAATCTACTACAGATGGTAAGCGCCCTTTCATACGTCCCGGTTCCCGGGTAGCCGGTGCCGGGTACCCGGTGGCAAAGTGTATCAGTGTTCTGTGAAGTGTATACTTAGCCATGTACGTTATCTTTCACACGTACCGGCGTAGTTTGTCTGGCAAGTGGCTACCCGGCAAGCGGGCGTGAAAAGGCACTAATTTATTTCATACTTGTTTGTAGCACTATTGATTCAAACTTGTATTTCGTAGAATTTTCTGACATAGCCTTTCAGAGGAATAAAAGTTGTGATTTCATCTGCAATAGCATTCCAATCTTCATTTCAGTGAATAATATTACTACTAAACCGATTCTGAGATGATTAAGGTGAACAAATATAAACTTTGTGTACATAAAACTAAGTCCAAACAAAATTTTTCACTTATGATTAAATCAACATGTTTTCACAACAATTTCTTTCCGCCCCTAAGACGACCCACTGACCCTTCTTTTTACCCGACTGCGCGACGCAAAGGAGTGGTAATTATTTTTTTAATACTTTGCTGTATGTTGTTCTAGAAGAAAGTGAATCGGAGGAGAATGCACCAAAGAAAGTGTCTAAGTCAGTGGTTAAACAAAGCAGTGCTGCTAATACCCGTGTCATATCCAGCAGTGATGATGGTAAGGGCAAAATAATGCGGGCCACTCACAATCAAGTTCACCGTCAAGTTTGCAGCGGACCTGTAGCTGCGTCCAGTAAACTTGACGGTGTATGGCTATGGGTATGCATGATAAGTTCGAACACAAGTCCGCTGCAAACTTGATCGTGAGTGGCCTGCATAATATTATTTTAATAGATTTTTTATCTACTAGCTTCCGCCCGCGGTTTCGCCCATGAGGTATGTCGATAAAAACTATCCTATGTCCTTCCCCAGGATGCAATCTATCTCTCTGTCAAATTTTATTGAAATCCATTCAGTAGTTTAGGTGTGAAAAGGTAACATACAGACAGACAGACAGAGTTACTTTCGAATTTATAATATTAAGTATGAATTTGTCTCCCACTGCAGGGCAAATGTCTCCACTCTCTCCTTCCACCTTCCTTCCCTTCTTTCTCTACCTTTAATGTTTTTATTAATATAGAAGAAGCCTATGCTTTTAAGGCTGCTATTGTAGAATTTGTAGTTTGAATTTACTCAAAATCACCTGTACAGTGAACTGCATGTCAGTAGCAACCTTCAGGTAACATTATTGTTGTGAAACCGTAACGGTATTGTTAACCTGTAAGCATTCTTAAAATGAACACTTGAATTAAAAATCGGTTTATTGCTACAAAAGTAGGCTTTCAAAGTAAAATTCTTCGATGTGGGCTTGCATAATCAGCTTACAATGTTCCCACTGCTGGGACACAGGCCTCCTTTTTCAGAAAGAGTGAGCACGCCAGGGTGGTATTGACTGTATATTATTTATGTCGCTTTAGGACCAAGTAATGCCCTTTTATTAGGGTTCCGTACCCAAAGGGTAAAAACGGGACCCTATTACTAAGACTCCACTGTCCGTCTGTCTGTCACCAGGCTGTATCTCATGAACTGTGATAGCTAAACAGTTGAAATTTTCACAGATGATGTATTTATGTTACCGCTATAACAACAAATAATAAAAATAAAGTTAAAATTTAAAGGGGTATAAAAGAAACGTTTATTTCGGCGTTTTATGCCTATGGGACGGAACCTTTCGTTTTGCGAGTCCGAGTCGCACTTGGCCGGTTTTATAATAATAGACATTTTATTTTTTAGATGCAAGCAACAGGGGCAGCATCAGAAGACAATCGGAGTCTTCCAATAAACTAGTTCTAAGCTCGTCAGATGAAGGTATGGGTTATTAAAATAGTTCTTTAATTACACTCAGCGCAGCTATGATCCCATTCTAAATCATTTTTGTAGAATCAATTCCAAAAAATTCACAAAAATAAATCTTCCTTATCACATTTAACTCGTTGACTGCCACCACGGTCACATGGTGTCTGCCAACAATAGATTTTCTATTGTATCTGCTATCTGGCAGTCTACATGTTAAAATTGTAATATTATAAGATCCTGAAAATAACAAACATTACCTACCTACATAATTATAATGCTATAAATTCTGATACTGTGAAAAAATAACTAAACAATTTCATTATTTGTCTAAACAGAAGAAGTGTCACCAGAAATAGTACCAAAACGTAGACCAGCAATGAGGAAGAAATCTCTAAATCCTGACGACTCCATCATTGTACATAAAACTAGGAAACGTATGATTCTCTTTGACTCCGACACAGAAAACTCAATAATCATAGAACATGACAAGCATAAGAAATTGCAATGTATGAAAGACACACCATTGAAAATAGACAGCGGGAAAGACAACAAAGTACTTGAATCTAGTATGGCAGAAGAAAATCCATCTGAGAGTAATGACAGCGATGATGAAAAGAAAGATGGAAGCGTAAATGGTGATAGAACTGCTCCGCTAAAGTATGATGGTTCTGATGATAGCGGAGACACAACGGAAGAAGAAGAAAGCGGAGACACAACGGAAGAAGAAGAAAGTGATGACGATGGTCCGGATGAGGATCAGATGGTGATGTCCAGAGCTACACGTATGAGTATCATGGGTGTGATACCGAAGGATAATGAAAGTGATGAGTCAGACTTTATTCAGTCCGATGATGTGAGTATAACTTTCTGGCCTATTTTTCATGTTTTTGTATTTCGAGTGTAAAGTTAATGTTTTAAGCTTAGGTGAATCCCGCGCAGGATGCGGGACACGACTGCGCGCGTCGATTGTTTTATTGATTAGGAAGTTACGCGGCTATTCGCGCTAGGTACCACCACGATTGGACCTTATGATTTAGCGATAAGATTGAAAATCTATTAAAGAAATTTGACAGACTGTAGTAGCTTGATGTGCTGGCGTCTGTACATACATACTACTTATTTCACTTACTAAACTGCAACTTTACCCTCCTATTATTTCTTTTAGAGCCCTAGAAACTCAAACCACGGCTCCACAGTGAGCCTCACAGACCTCCCTGAAGTCTCCTCCCAGAGTCTTCCGGCTCCGCTCAAGAATCCTGAAAAGACACCAGAAGACCTGGACTCCTCAAAAATTACCTGCTCCCCTTTCGCAAGCCCACTTCAGGACATAACAAACGAATCCAGAAACGCTAGAATATCCTTAGGAAATAATAAGGATGAATGTATCATAATAAATGATTCAGAGAAGAATGAGTCTAATAGTCTTAAGAAGACGGTGCTAAATCACTTAATAGCGAAGAAGGAGAGGGAGACTTTTATGTTACGTTATGACGATGACGTCACGATAATTGATACGAAGCCAGAGATAATCTCGCTGAGCAGCAGTGATGATGAAGATGTGGTGAGAAATATTTTTATTTTTTACTTGCCTCTAATGTACTAATCCTGGGCAAAAAACTACAAATTAACGAGTTTCGGACTTTTTCCTTGTGCTGTGAGACCTTGGTTCTTGCCAAATTTCATTATTCTAGGTCAACGGGAATTTGATTTTATTTGCGGGTCTCAAAATATGTCGCATAAATGGCCGTATTGGTATTTTTTATATTATGTAATTTTTTAATTAGGAACCGTTGCCCTACGTATTTTTTTTATATTAATTTCAACTTGATACCTCCACGCGTTCCTGAGAAAAGGGGTCTTGATGACAGACTGACAGACGAATGGGGTCCCGTTTTTTCCTTAAGAGGTTCGGAACCCTAAAAATTATGATTGAACATTCGTTCAATAAAGTGATTCACCCTCACTTCAGTCGATCGGCGATTTTGTTTTCAGTTTCTCATCAAAGAAATTCATATTTCTTGGAAGGCCAATAAACTTCTAACAGTCGCAATCTCATCACAGCGACAATCAATGTCAAAAATTTAAGAAAAAGGTATTTTTGACAGATTGTGACATATTATAATGTAAACGAATGTATTATAAAAGTCCTCTGTGATTGTTGCTTTAAAATTCAATTATGCAGGTAGGTACTTGTATAAGCTCGTTAAATAAATGTTGACGAAAAGTGGAGGTAGATTGAAATTTTATATGTCAAAACGTCAGTCGTAACGGACTTTTATCGCGAGCCATTTATTTTGTCATGTTACTGTTTTATTTATAGTTGTTACTTAGTTTATATTATGCTTTGTTCTTTACTAGATGCTTTTTTACTGATAATAATTGCTTGAATTTTATTGTAAATGTTTCTCGTGATAAATTGTGAAGAGCTAATTAGGTCAAGATGCCTAAAAGCCCGACTCCAAAACCAGTAAGTAAAAGTTTTTAGAAAGTTTACATGACAATATAGGTATCATGAAGGATATCGAAAATTATGTTTACTAAAAATATCTATTCTTTCACATTATTCTGAACAGCTTTTGCTATAACTTTTAGTAGATACATATTACATTCGAAACAATCTTAGTAGTTCGTATTTAACAAACAATCGGATCATTGGGTCGTCTTAGGGGATCGAGTCGAGATTCATTCCTCCATATTTATTATGCGCACAGCCAATGTGTGGAACTCTCTGCCAGCGTCTGTGTTCCCTTTCACATTTAACCCATCTGCCTTCAAAGCAAGACTGAAAAACACCTTCTAGGCATGCTCGTTCCATCATAGACCTCATCCATCGCTTTCCATCAGGCGTGATCGAGGGCAAGAGCAGACCCTTTCAGCAATAAAAATAAAATAAAAATGTAACTGCACAGTATTCTAGAATATCTTTAGACGTACTTCCCCGATTTAATTTCCGTCGCCCGCATTTTTCCTCGTCGTGGTGAACGTAGTTCTCGTGATGAATAATTTAACAAAAATGATACTATGGATGGTACAAAAATATCTGATACATAAATATGTACTAAACTGAAGTTTATTTTTCAAAAATCAAATGTCCACTTGCGTCGTTTTTGGCCCATAATGCCGTGTCACAGCCCCTTTCTAAGGCTCTAGGTGCCATATGAACGCCCGCTTATCTACCTTAACACTGAACTCACCTCTCCAGGTGTCTACCGAGAAGAAATCCCCGAAACCCCGCAAATCTACGACACCTAAACAACAAGAGACCATGAGCATGCAGCCTGACTCTCAAACCATAAAAAAGTACCTCGCACCTCCGAGCTATCCCAACCAGCAGGTCGTGTACGTCAAGAAGCAAGTGAGGGAAGCTGAGCTCATGAAGTTGGACGCGCTGAAGGAAGATCTTAAGAATATTAGGGTGAGTTTTATATAAGTTTTTAGGTTTTTCTATCTAAAATTTCTCTCTAGGAGGATACCATGGGCTGACCTGGGAATTGAACTCAGAACCTCATGCTCAGGAGTCGCGCTTGCGACCCCTAGACCAATGAGGCAGTCGCGCAGTTCTAATTTCAAATCCGACCTCGTTTTCCAGTACCTTCTGGAAGAGATGGACATGGACACTCTCCCGGACCGGGGCAGCAAGCTCATCGAGAGACTGACGCATCTGGAGGAGCAGGTGCGGCGCCAAGGAGACAAGGTGGCCAACATGGTGGTGGAACCAGGTAAAGGAAATTATACTTTATCTCAACTTGATTAAATTCTCATTTATATGACAGTTTTCGGGTGTTGTGTTCATTCTAAAATAGTTCTTGTGTCACTGGGCTATAGTTTAATTTACTTAGTTGTTCTGAACAGTATGTTTGATACTGACTACCAGACTACACACTGCAAGCAGCCCCTTTCCATACGGTCCGGTTGGTCGTTTCTGTTGAAGTAAGCATGTAATGAAAGAGAATTAACCCTGTTGCTTACGTATCTCAATTAACACGAAATAATTCGATAGACTTCTTTCAGAAGGAAGGTAATTGAAGTAAAGTCTTAACTTTCCACAAGTGCAAGTTGATTTTAAAAATTTCACAAATTAAATTATAATAATGGACACTAATCTGCACCCTAATTGCGTAACAAACTACCAATCACAATCTGAATAATTTTGAAGGATATTGCTAATCCATTGCTTCATATGTTCGAAAATGTGTCTGCTCAACAACGTAAATAACGCAATGAATGTTGTTGAACTGTCATAATGAAACCTATTGCTACTGATAGTGTGTTACGCAATTACCCCGGCGTACCTATTTTTAGGCATTCAGTTATTTGAAAACAGAACTGTGAAACCAGTTTAGTTTCCCTGGGATACGAGTTAAACCATCTAGATGTAAACTGTTCAAATGTCATTGAAACATACCCATAATTTCATATGTAATTTCATTCTGTCAGACAATCCTACTGCTGCGGACATCGCCAGAGACGGTTTCGGGAAGGACAAGAAGGGAATGACCTGGGACGATCTGCAGAAAGCCAGCAATGCTGTCCAGCCAAGGATGTTTGGCAAGCAGGGTGAGTACTTTTTGGTATTATCTCTAGCATGTGTCATAAATACTCTGTTCCCAGCAACTCTTTTGTGTGACATGCTAACTTATTTTTCTAAAAGCTGTTTAATGGAAATATGGATGTCAGGTTAAGCATTATCTCAATTTTGAAACTTCTGAAGTTGATATTGACTATCTCGTTGGGTGTTGGGGTTAGTCTCAAGCGCGACTATTGAGCATGTGGTCTTGGGTTCGACCCCCAGATCAGGCAGTGTTATTGGGTTTTTCGATTAAGATATTTTTATTCGCAGTCGGGAGACTAAATTGTGCCCGAATAAAGTCAAGTCATTTATTTCTAATACGCACATAAAAGGCATTTTTGAACGGCAAAAAATAGAATTGATTCTAGTTGCCCCTTACAAAGGGTAGTTTCTTAATGAAAATAATGCCAATAGACCTATTTACATAGATTATTATATGGCTAACTAATAACCGCCGCATGGGTCAATCGATCAGGTTAAGCTACGCTTGCCGCGGTTGGTCCGTGGATGGGTGACCATCTTTACATACCAAGACTCCTCCGTGTCTCGGAAAGCACGTAAAGCCGTTGGTCCCGGCTGTCATTCGTGGATCTTTGACAGTCGTTAGGGGTCGTCAGAAGCCCGAAAGTCTGACAACCAGTCTTAACAAGGGGTTTCGTATTACCCAGTAACTGTTTTGTGGAGGTCGTTTAGGCAGTCACTTCATACTGGTACTCAGCTGCATCTGGTTAGACTGGAAGCTGACCCCAAGAAAAGGCTGGGTAGATCATTATATGGCACTTTAACATAACTTGCGAAATATGGGTGTACTATGCACGTCTGCAAATCCTTGTTATGGAATGATTGACTTCGTTTATAGCTATGGCAACCCACATGGCGGAACGCAACCTGATCTTGGACCGTCTGCGCGACTTATACGAGTCGCTGGGCTCTCGTCCCGCGGAGAGCCAGGAGGCGCCGGCTCCGAAAGCCATGAAGTCCAAGCTGATGCCTCATCAGCTGCACGCGCTGGCCTGGCTGCGCTGGAGGGAGACGCAGAAACCACGAGCTGGCATACTGGGTACATACACCTGACAAAGTTGAAGCGTTTGGTTTATTTTAACTGTTAAGTTGATTATTTACCCCCCTTACTAATAAACGTATTATATCAGATGAATAGTTACACACCGATTTATCTCTTTCAGTCGTCAGTAATTTAACTTTATAGTTTTTGCTGTGCTCTACAGGGTCCATAATTGTACCTTAGCTTTAAGCCATTGTAACACCTCTACAACATTATGGAATGCAAATAAATATGTGAATATAAACTTTCGAAAGAAGAAGACAAAGCGTTGCGTAACTTACAGACGCTATATAACGTTTATTAGTAAGGGGTCTTCATCTTCGTGTCGCTGTAAAAGTCAAAATAAAATACAGTCGTGCGACTGTATTTTATTTTGACTAATCCTTTCACCACGATGACACGTACCGGTCTTTCTCAAGTAAGGGGGTGAGTCTGTAACTTTTACTTATCATCATTTAAATAGACGACAAATTATTCGATACACTAAGCAAGTAGCGTTCAGCATTACATGTTTGTGAGTTTGTGTTGTTGTAAATTTTATATCTGTACGGATATATTATAATTTCTAAGTAATTTTCAATAGTCAGATAAATTTTATCTGATGAATAAATATTGCGGTTTGACAGTGTTTGTATAGTAAATATGTCAAACTGCCATTGAATGTCAAATGTCGTTCTTCAGATAAAAGTTATCTGACTATTGAAAAATCAGCCCTTACTATATTTTACTGATTTTTATTTTTAATATTCACTATAATAATTGTGGTGAAGTGTGCACGTGCGCTCGACTACGACCCAGTAACATTTTCCCATTCCTTCAGCGGACGATATGGGTCTCGGCAAGACGATCACCATGATAGCACTGATCGTGAGCGACAAGGAAGGCAAGATAGACGATGATGAAGATGATAGTGATGACGACGAGCGACCCAAAGGCAAGCGTAAGTAATACAACGTTGATTATCTACATCTACGGTCTTTTGTGTCAAACTCAAATCGAAATTACCTTCAAGTGCTTGGACAGACTGGCAGCGGGGAGCGGCGCGGGTGCGGGAACGCGCGCCATCTGCCTGTCCGCAGTCGAGCGCAGCTTCGTTCTGAGTGTTGTCGTGTCCAGTGTTTGTCAAAATATAATAAGGATGAAGTAGACTTATTTTTACTAGAAAAAGGTTTGAGAACCCCGGTCCCCGTGCGGGCCGCCCGCGCGCCTATTGCAGCCACTTGTATAAACGAGATATGCTATGGCGTGAGTTGCCCGCGCGCTCCCCGCGCCGAGCAGCCCGCGCCGCTCCCCGCGCCCGCTTGCCCTCTATGCACGCTCAAATGAAGCTCTTATGTTTGAGTACGCCACCCCGCGCCCGCTTTTGCAGTCTGGCCAAGCACTGATGCTTTAATGGCTAAATGGATTTCCATGAAATTTGACACAGGAAGATCATGACCTGGGTTACGACAGGGTTCTTTATAGCCCGGTAGTACGTTCCCGTGGGATTCTGAAATCCACGCAGGCGAAGCCGCGGCCAATCGATAGTCGCTCATAATTTAATTTAATTATCCCTAAATCAACATAACATTTCTGGGAGCAGTGGTTAAAGGCGGCACTCTAGTGGTGTGCCCGGCGTCGCTCATGCAGCAGTGGAGCGGCGAGGTGACGAAGCACTGCGCGGCGCATGCGCTGTCCGTGTCGCTGCACCACGGTGCGCAGCGCGCCACACTGCCGCACCGACTGGCCACGCATGACCTCGTGCTCACCACATACAACATCATGCAGCGGGACAACGAGAAGGTATGTGGGGTCTACTCTCTACCCTTAATTAATTTCCTCATTCCCTAAGGTTTATTCCCGTTCCTCTAGTTATTATTTTATCTATTTCCAAAATTTCTCTTTTGCAAAGATTTAAGTTATTTTCGCCATACTCTTAGTTATTTTCGCCATACTCTTAGTTATTTTCGCCATACTCTTAGTTATTTTCGCCATACTCTTAGTTATTTTCGCCATACTATGTATAAGTTATTTTCGCCATACTCTTGGTTATTTTCGCCATACTCTTGGTTATTTTCGCCATACTCTTAGTTATTTTCGCCATACTCTTAGTTATTTTCGCCATACTATGTATAAGTTATTTTCGCCATACTCTTGGTTATTTTCGCCATACTCTTAGTTATTTTCGCCATACTCTTAGTTATTTTCGCCATACTCTTAGTTATTTTCGCCATACTCTTAGTTATTTTCGCCATACTCTTGATTATTTTCGCCATACTCTTGGTTATTTTCGCCACACTCTTGGTTGTTTTCGCCATACTCTAAGTTATTTTCGCCATACTCTTAGTTATTTTCGCCATACTCTTGGTTATTTTCGCCATACTCTTGGTTATTTTCGCCATACTCTTAGTTATTTTCGCCATACTCTTAGTTATTTTCGCCATACTCTTAGTTATTTTCGCCATACTCTTAGTTATTTTCGCCATACTATGTATAAGTTATTTTCGCCATACTCTTGGTTATTTTCGCCATACTCTTAGTTATTTTCGCCATACTCTTGGTTATTTTCGCCATACTCTTGGTTATTTTCGCCATACTCTTAGTTATTTTCGCCATACTCTTAGTTATTTTCGCCATACTCTTAGTTATTTTCGCCATACTCTTGGTTATTTTCGCCATACTCTTAGTTATTTTCGCCATACTCTTAGTTATTTTCGCCATACTCTTAGTTATTTTCGCCATACTATGTATAAGTTATTTTCGCCATACTCTTGGTTATTTTCGCCATACTCTTAGTTATTTTCGCCATACTCTTAGTTATTTTCGCCATACTCTTAGTTATTTTCACCATACTCTTAGTTATTTTCGCCATACTCTTGTTTATTTTCGCCATACTCTTGGTTATTTTCGCCACACTCTTGGTTGTTTTCGCCATACTCTAAGTTATTTTCGCCATACTCTTAGTTATTTTCGCCATACTCTTGGTTATTTTCGCCATACTCTTGGTTATTTTCGCCATACTCTTAGTTATTTTCGCCATACTCTTAGTTATTTTCGCCATACTCTTAGTTATTTTCGCCATACTCTTAGTTATTTTCGCCATACTATGTATAAGTTATTTTCGCCATACTCTTGGTTATTTTCGCCATACTCTTGGTTATTTTCGCCATACTCTTAGTTATTTTCGCCATACTCTTAGTTATTTTCGCCATACTCTTAGTTATTTTCGCCATACTATGTATAAGTTATTTTCGCCATACTCTTGGTTATTTTCGCCATACTCTTGGTTATTTTCGCCATACTCTTAGTTATTTTCGCCATACTCTTAGTTATTTTCGCCATACTCTTAGTTATTTTCGCCATACTATGTATAAGTTATTTTCGCCATACTATAAGTTATTTTCGCCATACTCTGAGATTTTTTCGCCATTCCCTATAAGTCTCTTCTCCCGATCCCTACCTAAATCCATTCAACCATTATTTGATTTATTTTTTTAGATAAATAGTTATTTCGAGCATCTTTTAAAAATGTTCACCAAATAATTAATGAGTAATTGAATTTGAAGCGGGTTGCCAATATGCCACTTACATGTAATGTAATAACACTTTTAAGTATCGAAAGCGTATATTTTGGCGGGTGCCCAGGTAATGTAGCTAATGATCCGCGAAATGGCACGACTTGTGTTACCGTCAGACTATCAGTTTGCTTTGACAACTGATTACAAACCAATGAAAACACATCATCAACCTACAGCAGTCCACTGCTGGACATAGGCTTCTCCAATTGCACGCCATTCAGCTCGATTCTCGGCAACTCTCATCCAGCTGCTACCAGCCATCCTGCGGGGCGGACGGAGGGGCGGGGGCGCATTGCACACTACGTGCGTTGCAACCCGCCGCCTCACCTCTGTCCCCACCTCACTGGCCAACAGCTAGTTCTGCGTGGACTATAGCCTAAAGGCGTCCTACCTTACGTTAATCAAATGTTCATTCCATAATAGCGACGACTTTATAAAAGTCCTAAGCTGTAGGTACCGAGGAAGCCTGGAACCGACTAGTATTGATAAATTTAAAAAATGTTAATATTTTAAGTTTCTAATTTTTGGTAAAAATAAAGAGAAATACGATGCTTTTTGTCGTTGTTTCATCTGTTGATGCATTGTTGTTTTACGCTAACGCAAAATTTACGGACGCTCATTGATGTTTGCTTGTCATATCCAGAACGGAATCCTGATGCGCATATCCTGGCGGCGCGTGATCCTGGACGAGGCCCACGTGGTGCGCAACCACAAGTCGGCCACGTGCGGCGCCGCCAGCGCCCTGCGCGCACGGCGCCGCTGGTGCCTGACGGGCACGCCCGTGCAGAACAAGGACCTCGACCTCTTCGCGCTGCTCAAGTTCTTACGATGCTCACCCTTTGATGAACTCACCGTGAGTATATACAGAGCTACACAACCACAACTCTGATCTAAGGAATAAATATGAGAGATTGACATCCTTAATATTATAAATGCAAAAGTAAATTGGTCTATCTGCATGTCTGTCTGTCACCTTTTCACGCCTAAACCACTGAACCGATTGGCAGATAGATAGCCTGGGACATGGAGAAGGTTAAAAAATACATCTAAATCCCGATTATATGTGCCTGTTTGGTTAAACCAATAAATTTAATACATAATGTTTCTTCATGGTCGATAAAATTATGGTTTCAGTCATTTATTTGCTGGCAAAGCAAATTTTCCATCTTGGTGATTTAGAACCAATTACGTGTCCGGAATCAATCATCAAAAGGCAACCGGCATGTGTTTAGATCAAACCAAACGGTTGCCTTTCGATGTTTTCTTTCACCGTTCGGAGAGCAGTGGTGATGAAGTAAATTATGCATTTACTCCTTCGGATTCATATACTCCTTCGGATTATAGGTCTTTGTCTTCGGATTTAGTCTTTGGTATACAACAGTCTCAAAAACTACTATTAATTTCGCTCCCAGATGTGGAAGAAATGGATCGACAACAAGAGCTTGGGCGGCCAGGAGCGCCTGAACACCATCATGCAGTGCTTGCTGCTGCGCCGTACCAAGGTGCAGCTCGTGCAGCGCGGGCAGCTCGCCTGCCTGCCGCAGCGAACCGCGCACGTCAAGGAAGTCACACTGTTCCCCAGAGAGATGAACGTCTATCAGAAGGTCAGTATAACAAGGTGCAGCTGTAGTTTCTACCATCGTCATTCTCGTGCCGTGACCCCAATTTACTTGGGATCGGCGTCTCTGTAGTCACCGCCTTTCAAGCCATATCATCTTTCACACAGTCATCCATCGTTTCTTTGGTGTTCCCCTACTCTCGCATGTGCAGCTGCAACAACTACTCAGTAACATTATTCATCATCATTCAGCCGAAACGTCCACTACTGGACATAGGCCTCTTCAATCGATCTCCGTTTAACTTGATCCTCGGCATCTCTGATCCATCCGCTATCAGCCGCATTGCGGAGAACTCCGGAGGCCTCATGGCGCCAAATCTTACGATTCCCGGTTCGGAATCTCCACTCAAAAATACGTCTACGTAACTAAATCATCTGTTCTACGGCTAATATTTCCGGCCCATTGCCAATCAGCGCTGTTCATTTCAAGAACATTATTTTCAAACGTCTATTGGTAATGCAAAATAAATAAAACCTCGTTCCATCATAGACCTCATCTCGGGGTCTCGATCGGGGTCAAGAGCGGGGCCCATTTAGTAATAAAAAAAAAAACTTTATGAGGCATAAAGTTTGAATTGACGTATCGCTCGAATTCGCGTTTATTCTCACGTAACCGACTAACCGATGGCTTTATTTTTACTCAACTAATTCTCATAATTAATCTAAAATTATTTACAAAATTAAGTTGAGTTTTGATATTTTTATCTCAGAACCATTATACAAAACAATATTCATAATTATTTTTTTTTTACTTATTGTCAACTAGTCTACACACGTTCCCTTTAATTGCAGGTGCTAGTATTTTCCAAGACGCTGTTCGCTCAGTTCCTGCACCAGCGCGCCGAGAAGAATGCAGACGCGCAAGGTTTCACCACCACCGGGAAAGACAACGCGTACGCTAAGATGCATAAGAAAATGATCGCTTTACAGGGTATATTATTTTGAATACTCAATATTAGAATTGTTTTTAATGTAATGCCACTTAATCATTATTCACTTTAGCGATAGATATTATAATCCAAGGCCCACTTGCACCACAAATCATTAAATGCATTACGTTTGGGATGCATGAAGTGTCCTCGTGTAGCGTAGTTTGTTCCGCCAGTTACTCCCGCGCTCGGTGCATCCTGGACAGTCACACCAACACCTTATCTGACTGCCAAGTCTTCCCTTGCGCGGTGGGGCTAACGCCCGCCTGATTTGCGACCACGGCGGCGTCAAGCAGCTTGCTGTGTTTCGTCGACGCGTGGGAGTTTCGTCATAGACCTCATCCATCGCTTTCCATCAGGCGTGATCGAAGTCAAGAGCGGGCCCATTCTGCAATAAAAAAAACGAATGTAAAACATCGTTCTGTTTCGGTCAGTCGTTCTAAGATGACAGACAGAATTATATCGTGTGTATATGACGATTATATGATTATACACAGTAACAGGGCCGTGGAGGACTCTATCTGAAAAGGCAGTAGCTCCCTGTAAAATACTGGTATTCACCTGCTTCTGGTAAGACTGGAAGCCGCCTCCAGTTAGGAAAAGCTTGGGTAGATTGATTTTGTTTTTTTTTTAATTGAACTTCGTTAGGCGGTTTGGGCATTTTTTGAGATGAGAAAAATACCATTGAACTTGCGACACTGTTACCGTAACCGACACCTCTGTTTTAAGTTTTGGCCATTATAAAGACATCAACGCGTGGTACATTTTCTTTGGGAATGAATGAAAGAATGACCTTCAAACATATTTTTTTTTAATTACAATGCTTTTTCAAGTTTTCAGTTCTGTCGGCACTCCTGGAGTGCCACTGTTTTTTTTTTTGTAATAAAGTTCTTTTTGTTCTTCAGGTGCTCAACCAGTCAAATCCCACGAGATCTTGGTCCTACTCTTGCGTCTGCGACAAGTATGTTGCCACTGCGGCCTCATCGCCGCCATGCTGGATGAGGAGAGCGCGGCCGACGTGCAGGAGGACCCGGCCGGCCAGGACCTGCTGGCCGAGCTCAACAAGCTGTCGCTCGAGGACACGAGGAAGGTAGGCAGACGTTGAGCTATCAAAATCATTTGTCATCTATGCAAATAGGTCTTGAGAGTCAGCACTTTCTGAACGTCAAAATTACAAAACACAGGCCTTCAAAACTACCGCGTTTTACTTTTTCATTACTATTTGTGAAGCAGCTCGTTCAGGGAAGTACTACGAATATCTTTCATGAACTCAGACCATTTATATTTCAATAAAAACAATAACAGGCACTTTTGAATTGTCAAGGAGTTGGTCAGTCAGAAAGCTAGCAAACAGATATTTTACTCAAAGTGAAAACTCGATAATAGTCCATTGATACTATATTGATGAAAATTATTTCAAAATAAAAATTGGAAAGAACGTGTGTTTTATGCACTGCTAAACAATTGTGTATTGACGTTACGAAAAAAATAATTAGATGTGACACCACATTCATGTAACTGAGGGATGTAAAAAAAAAATCAATGCACCTACGCGTGTGGAGATTTTATTGTCGCTCGCATGACTAAAAGTCCTATCTAATTTTTCTCATTTTTTAGCTTTTCGTCGTACTTCTATGTTATTTGGATCTCAAAATATAACCATTTTGAAAGGCGACAAAATGTATAGAATAATGTAGTTGTCCTGGCTCAAATCGGCTAAAAAATGAGATAAGACTTTCAGTCATGCAACCGACGATATGTCATTGGGTCTCATATTTAAAAATATGATGGTTATGACTTTTTTATAAGTCAAAATAGTTTCTGTGTTCGATGACTAACTTATTTCTGCGGTCTAGCGGAACCCATCACTGTGCTTGGTCCGACTCGCAGTTGGATGTTTTTTTTTTGTTTAACCGTAATCACACATCGTTACCCGTGTGTAAAGTTTTGCCAGCTAATTTAATTTGACCTTTTTACATAGAGTAACGGTAAAAAGTTGGATGACGAGGACGAAGATGAAGGTCCGGCGCAGGAAGGCACGACGGCTGCGGAGGCCATCCGCTCGGTGCTGTCGCCCAACAACCCGGTGTTCGAGCTCAGCAACCCGTCCTCCAAGATCACGGCCGTCATGGACTGCCTCAACAAGGAGGTGTTCGCGAATAAAGGTAGGAAAGAAAGAAAGAATTAAAAAACAGTGGCACTCCGGGAGTGCTGACAGAAGTGAAAACAAAACACAATACTTTGCCATCACTCAGACATATCGGATATACTCGTACATTAAAACCGAGAACATCCCGAGGACAGTCGAACACATCCGAAGCGGGTATTTTTTTAGTCGTCTTATAAACAAAACACGCACGGTGTTGCTTACGGTAACAGTGGCGCGAGTTTAATGTTTTTTCCCTTCTCAAAAAATGCCCAACGCGCCTAAAGAAGTTTTTACTCACTTCAAAAGCTAGCTGCGCCCCGCCGTTTCACCCGCATATGTGTCGATCCCGTGGCAATATCGGGATAAAAACTATCCTATGTCTTTTCCCGGGACTCAAAACTATCTCTATACCAAAATTTCATCTAAATCGGTTCAGCGGTTTAAGCGTGAAGAAGTACAGACAGACACACTTTCGCATTTATAATATTAGTATGGATTAGTCTAGAATCTAGCAATTCCTTTGTTCTACCTATCCCTTCGAAGGATACCGTTGTGATATTACGTAATATATGTTCCCTCAGGCGACAAGGCAGTGGTGGTATCACAGTGGACTTCAGTACTACGGCTGGTAGAGGCACAGCTGCATAATGCTAAGATCCGCTGCGTGACGCTGAGCGGTAACGTGCCCGTGCCCGCGCGACAGGTGTTGCTGGACAAGATCAACGATCCCAAATCTGATGTCAAGGTATACGCAACTTACAATACGACCGACGTAACTTGGCGGGCCTGGGGGTCTACTCCGAAGCGGTTAACCACTGTATCGGCCGAATGTTCGGTCATTTTCTACTACCATTAATTTCCTATATTGACTATTATTGGTCCCGACCAAACTGTGCCAATCCGAACCTTTTAAGAACCCTTAACCCTTTTTTTACTTTTTTTTTTTTTTAATTCGTAGTAGGACAACAATATTCAAATCAGTAAATGACCGAACATTCGGCCGATACAGTGGTTAACTGCTTCGGAGTAGACCCCCAGAACAAGGCAATAAGAACTTTCGCGCAAGTTCTCTCACTTGCACGTCGCACCATGTCACCATTTGGTTCCTAAAACATCTTACTGCGCAGCCTTCTGCGCAAAGTTTTTGCCCGCCAAGATACATCGGTCGTATTGTACTTATTCGAGGAATAATTTTGAATTTATGACAGTTTAAGGCCTAATTTTTCAATAGTCAGATAATTTTTATCTGAGGAATAAATATTACGGTTTGATAGCTTTTGCATAGAAAAACTGTCATATTTAATTTATACTTCAGATATAAGTTATCCGACTATTGAAAAAATCAGCCCTTGGATGACAATTTAGTTCCACGGATAAGAAAATATCTGACGAAATCAGTATATTAAATTGAGGGGATTTATTTATTTTTTTATTTGAAATGGGTTTGCTCTTGACTCTAGTCTAGGTCAGAGGTGACAGAGACAAAGTCGACGATGGAGTGAGCTTACCCAGAAGAAGCCTGTTCACTCTTACTTTGAAGAAGAAATTGTTTGATAATATATTGGAAATTCCCCAAAGCTATGGAAAACTCATCAAAGAACTAGCAACCGTCCGTCCGTTCTTCCTCATCTCTTTTCGAAAAACGCTCTAAAATAAATACGCCATTAATCATGCTGGAAACAAGTTAATAATAATGCATGAATGTGTGTGTAAGGTGATGCTGCTATCTCTATGCGCGGGCGGCGTGGGACTCAACCTGTGCGGAGCCAACCATCTGCTCCTGCTGGACCCGCACTGGAACCCACAGCTCGAGGAACAAGCACAAGACCGCATCTACCGCGTCGGACAGACCAAGGACGTCAACATATACAGGTAATTCAACATAATCAATCAATCATTTCATTTATTCATAAAACAATTTATATTGTGTTGAATATAATGTAAAATCCCTCTTTGTCGATTTTTTTTAAATTGATTTTCTATACATTTTGACCGCGTAGACCAATTTATGTTTTTTTTTTTAATCTATGAAAAATTTCAACGCTGTGTTCAGAATCTTGTGCTGAACTCATGGTACAATTTGCGTGTCGATGTGGATGCCACCCTGAATTAACTATAAGTCTAGGTTTCCTCTCGAGGTTTTTCCTTCACCAATGTCAGTAACCTCGAAGATAAACTTGAAAATATCCGGTAAAAATTTTGTCACGGCGCGGGCGCTTCGCAACGCAGTATTATCTCAGTCACGTTTGTTATTGCGATTACACTACACCACTAGCTGCCAAGTTTTTTCATTTGCCAAATAACACCTTTCCCGAAGAGAGTACATGCCAGATATTTACAAAGCGGAGTATCCGTGACGTCAGTAAACAGTTGCTCCAATTACCTAATAATATTAAACGATTGGCGGATTGCTGCATTGAACATGATTGCTTGGCCAATGCTGGCACTTCACTTGGCGTATTTGTGCGTTTTGTCGCGTTATTTTGCTAATATAAAATCAATTTTAGTTAAAATTTGCATAGAGTATATTTTGCATTACCCAATCAACGCGAATATTTCAACAAATTCGCTTTTGTGCATTTGACATGATACGCGCACGACTGCTGACCATGGGTCATTGAATTTTTCATGGGTTTATTGAATTTTTCAAAGTGGAATTTCCCAATTGCTGCGGGAGTCTGGATTTGTGCACAGTTAATGGCGATAGGTCGCCCTCTTCTAAATGGAACTTTTATTATTGACTAGCTGCGCCCCGCGGTTTCACCCGCATAAGTTTCGATCCTGTAGGAATATTGGGATAAAAAGTAGCCTATTATGTTAATCCAGGGTGTCTACCTCCATACAAAATTTTATCAAAATTGGTCCAGCCGTTTGAGCGTGAAGAAGTAACAAACATATAAACACACACACACACACACCCCAACTTTCGCTTTAGTGTGATATTCTAATTGGGGTGTTTGCTGGTGTACGTGTTAATTCTTGAACATGTTGTATTAATTGAGGTATTTCTCCCACAGATTCATGTGCGTTGATACGGTGGAGCAATCGATCAGAAAGCTGCAGCAAGCCAAGCTGGAGCTGGCAGAGAACGTACTCACAGGCGCCAAGAAAACCAACAACTCCAAGCTTACTATAGAAGACCTGAAAGTGCTGTTCAATATGGGGCAGTAGATGTTATGTTTGATCTTCAATGAAGGTCTGTTTTTGTTAATTAGAATGTGATTTACGAAGAAAAAAAACATGTTGCGCCGACCCCAAGTAGCATGGGAAAAGGGCGGGAAGATGTAGAATTTGATTATTTACCGTTTTTTAAAAGCTTCAGCTGCAGCCAGGGAGGATAAGTAGAATACTGGGCGGAATATACGGCCTTTCTCACGCCCCGTTTTTGTTTAGGAACGGTACAATACGACCGAAGTAACTTGGCGGGCCTGAACTTTGCAAAGAAGGCTGCGCAGTATAATTAATTTAGGAACCAAATGGTGACATGAAGCGAGTGCGAGTGACAGAACATGCGCGAAACTTCTTAGTGCCTATTTTCAGGCCCGCCAAGATACGTCGGTCGTATTGTACTAAGGCTTGCTTGTACATACCACAAATCACTAAGGGCGCATTCCCCCAAACTTTTATGCATAGAATAAGTCTTATACTGGGAATAAATTTAAAATTTTTGACAGTTTTTCCATACTAGAACTGACAGATGTCAATTTTATTCCACGGATAAAAGATATCTGACTTTGGTAAAACTACCCTTAAGGTGAAAGGATAGTGGTAGCCCGCGAAATTTTAATTTTCTTACGTTTTTTTTTGCAATTTGCAGGTCGTTTGATCAAGTTATAATCTGACACTGGTCAGAATATAACTTGATCAAAATATGATTCGCGACAATAACGGGTACCTATATAGATATTCCATCCATTCCATTGTAAAATAACCCTTATTATCAAGTTATTGCCATATATCTTTCCTAGCTGTACATGAATGTTTTGTAAAGAATAGTTTTACTACTGAAAACTGGGAAGCATGTCGCAGAAGGGCTGCCAGTGATGATAATGATGACTGGAACCTCCTTGAAAGTCCTTGATCAGTAAATCTGGCTTTTATTCTCTTGTTAGACTAAAAACAACCGCGCTTTCACATATTCTATTCAATTTTATTTTTATCGCTAATGGCAGGGACCACCAAATTATTTTCAATTCAGAATGACATTGTAATATCTCTACATTTAATAATAATGAGTATGATGTTGTAAAATATAGGTTTAAAGAATTATTTTTGATACTTGTAAGATTTTATAGATTATAATATTGTTTACAATAAATAATTATGTAATCTAATATAGCCGTTTTATTGTTATACCTTGGGCGTATCTTATAAAAATCTTACACAATTCATTATTTCACTGACAAGCAAGTTCCTTTTATAACAAAGGTGGGTCAGTGGGTCGTCTTAGGGGCGGCGAAGGAGGTGAGTAGAGTGAGAGTTTTTGAAAATTCATCCCATAAATGGGATAAATGGGGAATGAGTTCCCATGTCCACTGTATACAGTAAGCGAGTGACGCACAACAAACGCCGTGACACACCGGATACACCTAATACATAACAAAAATAAACCCACCGTCACAACACAGAAAAGGAAACTGAAATCATTCAGGAATTCTTCAAAAAATATCAAGACGGACAGATCATTCACCGACGGAGACACAACATGCACAGTTATCTAAAAATAAAATAGGAATCACGGTCGTCCATCGCGCCTCACGAATTATTACCATTTCACGCGGGAAACGACTCGAGTGCCGCGAATACTTTGTTATTAAAGTTACTTTTTTTTTAATTATGAGTATCGAGCGCAGGTCTTGCGCGAGCCAGGCTCCACATGTCACCACACGCCTTTTAGCCATCATAGTGCTGCTAACAGGCTTGCTTTGTATGTTCGGAGGTAAGCCTTTTAATTTAGTAACAAAATAGTATAATGGCTGGTTGGATGTCCGTCATATATTATATTAATGGGAATAACGACTTGTGTTGGTGAATGTGCGGATAAATGATTAAATTATGTGATATCTATATACAAATGTGATGTTATTTACGACAATTCGACCGGCTGTTGGTGAAGTGAGGAAAAATTTAAAGTTTAGGGTTTATGAATGAAATTAATAATAGTAACACACTTGCAATGCTCATATTTTATGTCATCTAGAAGTAGGAAATAAACTTGCCGATTTTAACGTTTTTCAAAAAATATTCAGTTTAGTCACACAGGTCAATGTTTTGAATTGAACCTTTGTGTACCTAGCGGCAAATACTTACGCATTTTTACATACTTACGCATTACCGCAGGGAGAGCAGCAAACTCAATCACATCACATTTCAAATAGAGTTTAAATTGCATTGTTTTCGTATCGTATTATTCCTTATGGCGCTAGTTCGAGCAGCTCTCGCATATTTTGACTGCTGTTTTGTCTACGTTGACCCTTATTTACCAAACGTAGTTCATCAGACTGGCTTCATACGGAGCGTGCGTGATTTGACGGACGTGCCCCCCCCCCATAATACAAACGAATTTACACCAAAATCAAATGGCCGTGCACGTCTACGTTATGGTGATACTCGTCCTGCAATTTTGATCTTTAAGATGACAGCAATCAAGAAGGTACATAAATTATATTGCTTAGAGTTTGCAAGCGAGTTAGCGGTGAGTTAGTTGCGAGTTATCTGGCTCAAGACTTTTAACCCTTATCTATACTGATTATTTTATTAATGTATCTACCAACCCGCACTGGGCCTGCGTGTTAGATTATGGCCCACTCCCTCTCACAGAGAGAAGGCCTGTGTCCCGGAAAAATGTTATAGCTGGCTGATTATGATGATGACGATATTAATTAATGATGTTTTCAGGCTATCTTCTGGGGCGAGTGGCGCGTCCCGAACCGAGAAAAAGCAACGACATGCTGACTTACAACCTAACAATCATAGCAGATAGTATTTACAAGAAGGCTAAAAGGATTCCACCGAAACTGATCCATCAGAACGAGCCAGATAAGATTCAATTAAGATTGTTAGATATATTCAATTGTAGCCAGCCATGCGGGTCGCTGAATAAATATAACCTGGCGGAATTCGTCAGGAATTCTATTAATTTCCAAGTGACGAAGTTAATTAGAGCAATGAATAACGCTTCCGTGTATTTAGATAATCTTAGCTGACATTTGGATAAGAATAGATAGACTTTAATTTTAATACTTCAGTGTATACATATTTTCCATTGTTTGCGAAATATAACTTAACTCTATCAGTTGATAAACGTATCATTAAACCAGGATGGAAAAGAAATACCTACTGCCACTGAAGGGTTAAGTTCTTTTCCACCTTACAAACACTATTTCTAAATATGTAAGTAGGTACGTGTTTAAATAATATTGTAATATGCTTACTGTAACTAGAATATTTATACTTTATTTTTATGTATCGCTGTGAGATTACCTATAATAATTAGCTTAGGAAGTAGGATTGGTACCTACATAAAATATTTATTTTATTTGCCATTGCAGGGTGTAATATGCAGTAAGTACCTAACTTTTACTGTGGGAAATCAGCTGTTCCATACAAAATGCAATGTCTACCCGATCAAAATGTGTGAAATAGTAGCCTTCGGGCGTTTGTGCACTACAAGGAATTTTACTGTCCGGTTTTATTTTTTTATAATGGCATGCATATAAGGGACCGTAAAAAATCGGACTGCCGCTGGACAGTAAAATTCCTTTTATTGCACAAACGCCCTTCTTGTGTATTCCCGATGTTACCAAAGCGAAGGTATTAAAAAAAAAAACCCCTTACTAATAAACGTCAGGTGAATTACAATTCTCTCTTTTCGTCAGTGATTATTTTGACTTTCGAAAAAGAAGAAGACAAAGCGTAACTATACAGACGCTATACAACGTTTATTAGTAAGGGGGTATATGTAGGTATATTTGCTATACCGGAATTTACCAGTAGATGGCGTCCATACATTCTCAAAAAAATAATCATTAAAAATATATAATAATATACTAGTTAATGAGTACGTACTTAATAGTTAATTAATCAATAATATCTTTATTAACAACAGTGCATGTTCCATTTTTTTTCTATTTTTTTTTATTACCGTAACAATTATAAAATAAATAATGTGTAATGTGTTTTAATTGTTTCATTGATAAAGTCATGGTGAACCATTACAATTTTAGCAAAAAGAATCATAAAATAAGAAGAATGTATGATTATTCAACTTTTGCTTCCGTTATTACTTCAAGCACAGGAATGTGTGCACTAAAGCCATAGGCATTCAAAGTTTTCCAATTATTAATTTTATAATTGGAAAACCATTTAAACCCAACTCAGACTATTACAAATATTTTAAATGAATAAATAATCAAATCGGTCCAGCCGTTCTCAAGTGATGCGCTTACCATCGAACAACATTTCATTTTTATTCCTAAAGATAGATTATTGACTAAAATAATAAAAAGCATTTCAAAATGAACTGTCTTGTCTTGTAGTGTGGACGCAAATAACATTGTTGCGTTACGTCAAAAAAATTAAAACGACATTATCTTTTGTCTATGGTATTTTATATGTCTGTGGTCTGTAGTGCTTGTTTTATATTGGTCATTCTGTAAAGTGACGTGATTTTGTAACCAATCAAAATCGCACTTTTAAGTGGCGTAAATAAACTAACCAATAAGGTTTCTTTCTTTTCAAAATTTTATGGCGTCGTTTAGGTTACTGAGGTTAGCATCATTTTGCAAGTTCCGGTCCGCCATTTTGATCGGAAGGCAGATTCGTTGTATTGCGCTAAAATAGCGGCGGTGAATTTTTAAGATATTTAAGTTAAATTGAGAAATAAATAGACAATGGTGCCGGTGAGTGAAAGATCTTGTGCTTGTTCAACAAATTTTACTATGTTTTGGGGTCGTCATGATGAATTTCGTCTCGTTTCAGCAAACGAAGGTGTTCGTCGGCAGCCTGCCGCAGGGCTCGAAGCCGGAGGAGCTTCGGAAATTGTTTGAGCGCTTCGGCGCCGTGACAGAATGCGATATAATGAACCGGTGTGGATTTGTGCATATGCAAACTGAAGAACAGGCTTCGGCGGCTATTCGTGCGCTCAATAATACGTCGTTCAACGGCGGCGTCATCTCAGTAGAGCGCGGGCGCATCAAGGAGCGTGGAAGCCAGCGTGGAGGGCCAGGAGTTGGAGGCCGCGGTGGTGGCATGAGGGGCGGCATGCGCGGAGGTATGGACCGGCGCGGCGGCGGACCCATGCGAGGCGGGCCTCCGCCCCGGGACTCTCCCTACTCGCGCGACCGGCCCTCACACCCGCGCGGCCCGCCGCCTGGCGCTCCGCCCCAGATGGCGCCGCGCCCGCTGCCCTACGAGCGCGCCGAGAGGCCGCCGCCACCCGCGTACGATGACCGGTACAACGGCTACGGCGGAGAAGACCGCCGTGGATTTGCTCTGATGGAGCGCGGCGCGCGGGACCCGTACGCGAGCGCAGCGCCCATGTACGCGGAGGAGAGGCGCTACGACGAGCTGCCTCCCATGTACGCCGACGACCGTCGCGCGCCCATGTACGCGGACGAGCGCGACATGATGGACCGCCGCGCTCCAATGCGCGCGGCGCCGCAACAGATGCCGTACGAGCGCTCGCTGCCGCCGCGCCCGCAGCAGATGCCCAACGGCGACATGTTCAGCAGGCGCTCCCCTATGTGAGTTGTGAAACTTGTTCTTGCTGATATTCCAATAATTTTTGCAGTACTTACTAAGCCTTGAAAAAAGATGGAAGTACACATAAACAGCGAAGTTGACAGCAAAATGTTTCTTTAGTAGCAATGTTTGTGTAACTTCCCTAACTATGACTCACTCTGACCCCTATCTTGGACTAACACCATAATTTTAAACACTGATAGTTGTTGCTACTAGATCATATTTCATACTAATGTATCTTGCAAGTTTGCAATTATATTGTCAAGGAATGCATTTAAGTTATTGATTCCCACCCCGCTAACAATAGATTTTCTATTGTGTCTGTTGTCTGGCAGTCAATGTGTCAACTATGAACTTCATCACCATTCTTCAATATGAATCAATTGTGTACTGAGTTTTGCTCTAGTAGTCATTTTCCAACATTATGCTAAGCTTCTCTTATGAGAGAAATCTTTGATCTGAAGGCCGATTCTCGTACATTCAAATTCAAGTCGCAATCTCATCTCAGCGGCAATCAATGTCAAAAATGTAGGAAAATTAACTTTGTTTGACAGACTTAGATTGGAGTGCTAATGTTCTTAAAAATACGGGAATTGAATGTCAGTCTCAAACAGTTTTTCCTTATCTCAATGATCTTTCCCTCTATTATGTTTTTATCTCTGGATTATAATTTTTAACCAACTTCAAAAAGGTGGAGGTTCTCAATTATTTGTTTTTTTTTTTTTTTTGATTGGACATAACTCCGTCATATATAGACGGATTTCATTGATTATGCAATCACACAACATAATATCATGCCTGTACCCTCTAAAGGGGTACGCAGATGTGTTCAATAGCTTCCTGTCACTGATATTCATGTAGCAAGTTTTCGGAAGTCGGTGTCAAAAAACGAAAATGCGGAACCAACGACACCGACTTCTATCTTACATACTCAACATGGTACTTGTAACATTTCAGGCGCGGTGCAGCCCCCGGTGGATATGACAGAGACCCTTACGCGCAGCAGTACCCCCCCATGGGACGGTAAGATCTTGCACTTATTATCCTCGTAACAGCTGGCACGGAGTACACAGTCATTCTTGTAGTTACATGTTTTCCTATCTGTTCATGACTAATATTTAAACAACCTAAATTGGCTCTAAAACTAAGGAATCTTACTACTAAACAAAGGAGTACACTTTGTGAAACTATTCTCCAAGGAAAGATTTACGAGGTCTTATTATCTCTTTGTTATCTTGCGAACGATTATACTGCGATCTCGAATCGACCGATGCGACTACTATCGTGACGTCACGCTTCATATATTTACGGCAATCCTAAGTAGAAGGGTAAACATGCCATCAACTATTGCATGCCCGTGCATATCGTGTCAAAGTTGCGTTTGCGTGTTCCGGCGCGTAACCATTCAATTACAGCAGAAGATAGAGGAAAGATACAGTTTAAATACCTATGCCACACAAACATAATTATTTGAACAAATAGGAAAACATGCTAACAAATTCGTGGAACAACTAACCTACCTAAAGAAGCAAAACATGTTTTGATATGCATTCATATAATGTGAGACTGACCTCATTAAAAATAACTCGCTAATTACCTGTCTACTTCTTGTTAACTGTTACATACTATGCGTCACGGCATCGTCACCATAATGGATCATAATCTAATTATCTGCAAATATCTCGTACAACATGATCAACATTATTAATACTTTCATTGCTGCTAAAGTTATGTATGTGGGCCTGAACAAGATGAGGTCACTTCTGTCATAATATCAATGTTGATCGACGCTCGCTCCCAGATAACTGTGTAACGCCTCTTAGGTTGTAGTGAATTAAACGTTACATGCGAAACATATTAGACGGTTATTTATATTGATGGTACAGTAACGATAGTGCGTGGTCTAGTCGAGGTGCGGTTTCACTATGAACTAAGGCGGTGTGGTCAGTTTCCCTGGAGTCGGTCGTGATGTCGTGTTGTTTGTATAGCGGGGGCGGCGTGGCGCGGGGGAGAGAGCTGAGCGGCATGGGCGGCCCGCGCCGCTACTAGCGGCGACGCCTCGCTCACCTCGCTAGGCTAAGCTCGTAGTATAGACACGAACAAATCAGTACCTAGTGCCGTGCGACGGTCGAACTAGCCGCGTTCGCAACGCGATGCGACGCAGTGCGTGCGTGCGAACAGGCGCGCGAGCGTCCCGGGCACGTAGCTTGTAAGTCCAGTACGAGTGAAAAATTATGTGAATCACTTTATATTGTAATAAATGAGAGATATTATATTGACGGAACGTTTTCATTTCACCCGCTGATTGATGACATGCTCCATGTTACATTTACGATCGAATTAGTTTTATATAATTTGGATTAATTTCGATACTTAATGATAAGTCTAAATGTTAAGGTACATTTTGTTTAAGTTGTATATTTACATTTTAGATTAAATTCCTTAGAAATAATTTTTTACTTTAATTACTCTCCTACCGGCACTAAACTCTTCATGCATGTAACCCTTGAGATCTTTGGCTTCGAATACTGCTTCTCCTTGGTTGCGGTACTTCTGTTTAAATTTGTGGTTTTATTGCAGGATGCCTTAATGTCGCGCGGTCGGCTCGGGCTGACCGATATCTGACATGGGTTGTTGCAAATGTATGACTGTTTGCAGGCAGTGATCCGTAGAGGGGTGCGTTCATTGACATCTAACGATCTTCTTAACATCTAGTCTCTTATAGATATAAAAAAAATCTCTCTTAAAACTTAGAACTCGATACGATTCGTATTAGGCTACTTAAACCCCGCCTCTAAACCTACACTCGAAATAACAATCAGAGATAACTACTCTAAAATTGCGTCCACGTAACTCGATGCGAACGCACCCCAGGCTGACTGCTCTGCTTTGCTCCGATACGTGATCACAGCGAACCGACAAGTCCGGAGCGAGTGACGCGTAGGGCTCTGCTAACAATACATAACGCTGTCGAACGGCGACAAAGTGCGTGCGAGTCCTTTCAGATAGTTAGATGCGGCATGACGATGACGAGCTTACGGCGGCGATGCGTAGTCGATGCTAAAGCGACGGCGTTATGCTGTATACGTTAGGCGACAACGGCAGAAGACACAGGAATGCGAAAAATTACAAATCGTAAGTACGGCTGAGAAAAACAGACGTTAACGGCGTGCGTTACAGAGCCTCGAGCTCCAAGTCGATCTACCAAACCAATGTGCACACAGTGCGTTATATTATAATTCAACAACGTTGCACGATCTAAATTTCGAGTTTTGTTACGGAACAACATTGCGCAATACGCACAAATCTGCAGTACGCATAAATATGGCCAACGATATCTATATAAATAAAGTAATGCCAGGCCAAATAGTCGGCGTTTCAATCTACAATCTTCAATAAACTTACGTAAACGTTCAACTGTAAACTGTCAAGGCTACCATACATGTCAATTCATCAGATCCGTCAGATCGGAATCGAAATTCGTACCGTGTGTGGCAAAATTAATCGTCTACGACGGCCGGAACGATTAAAAGTAAATCGTTGAAACTAAACAACCCGATCGGATCAGATTCATCAGTTCCGATTTATCTTTTTGTATGGTAACCTTAACGTCACTTCTACGCTTTAGATTTGTTATGTGGTGCTCATACTGTCTCTATGTTCCGCAGGGATTGGGCGCCTTGATGAGAACGCTCAAGACTCAACACTGTGACCATACTGGAAGAATTTCTTGTCCCACCTCTCATTTGTTAGACCAAGGATCATGCACGGAGTGTTTTATGATGCAATAAATGTTTTTACTACATCTTTCTGTTTTTTTTTTTACAATTAGATCCTAGCAATGAGTAGAAGGCCCGATCACACGTACCGCAACCACACCACAACGATAACGCGTCGGGCGCAAATTTTTACTAAAATGTAATTCATCACATTCGGCCAATGATAAAGTAAAATTTTACACTTCTAATATCATTGGTGTCGGCTATACCGACCGCGTCGCGTCGCAACCACCATGGACATCGCGCACTAGCGGTCGGCCACATCGCAAACACAACGTTGTGTCGAACATTTGATTTTGTAGTTACCACAAAACATCAAGAAACTGCAGCGACACTATTCACACGTAACCACTGCTAGTCCACATTTTGTCGCTGAGATGTGGTTGTAGTATCTAGTTAAGATCGGGTCCTTATTTATAACATGAGACATCGTGCCGTCCTGGTGACCTTCGGCAGGTCATTCGCCATTACAATAAACACTACGTAGGTCCCAGGGTGTGCTATACTGCTGTGCTATCCTTGCTTACACCCGAGCAAGTTATTAAGGGGCAGATTATGTCCAGAGATTTAAATATACTGAAGACGCAGTGAAATAGCTAGAATAGAGTTGAAGCAACTTTAGGGTTTAATCCTAGGACGTCATTTTGGACACCTTCGAGAACCTTTTTCAAGTCAAAATACGTGAACTTGCTTATTTTTATCAATTTCAGTGAAGTTATAAAATGTGGTTTGTCACAGTGGATTTACCGGCTCTAAAACCATGCTGACACTCAGCTAGTTGGTTCTTGATCACAGAGTACTTTTTGATAGACTGAAAGTGTTGATCTGCCTGGTGAAGTATCGACTCAAAACCGCAATAGGTAGGAGTCCTACTTTTGTTCTGGCGCCACCCTTGGGTACAGGTGTAACCCGTTAAATTTTTTCCGCTCTGCAGGATTCGAAGCCGTTTGTAGGGCTAAATATAGACAAATAGAAGGTTCTCTAAATATTTCCAAGCAGTCTTTAAGAATAAAGGGTGAAATTCCATCAGGCCCTGCAGATGAATGGTTTATTAGGCGGCGAAGTGCTTAAAGACACCTATTATGAGGCTGAGGGGCCCGTGGCTAAATAATAACAGCCGCACAGGTCGATCGATTCTCAGTGCCTCGGAAAGTACCAGTACTGTGGTCACCAGTGGTCCCGGCTGTCATCCATGGACGTTGACAGTCGTTACGGGTAGTCAGAAGCCCGTAAGTCTGACAACCAGTCTTACCAAGGGGTACCGTATTACCCAGTAACTGGGTTGTGGAGGTCAGATACCATGTAAAATACTGGTATTCAGCTGCATCCGGTTAGACTGGAAGCCGACGACCCCAACATACCTAGTTAGGAAAATGCTAGGCAGATGATGAATGTCTTGATGTCGGCCGAGTCAAATACATCTATGGCGATCCGCTAGGAGCATAGCGGGTCTGTTGCCTCCAGCTCAGCATTGGCTGCAGACAGATATGGCAGAAACACTGAACGGAAGTATTTAGCAAACGCATTTGCTGCGTCTACCCATGGTCTACCCTAACCACGATCGGATCGGATCGGATATTCAAACTTAGTGCACGTTTGTCTAACAGTCTGCTGACCTTTTACAAATTACAAACAAAAACTTAGGATCCCTCTATATCCGCCTCGGTTCGTCGGATATAATTATTCATTAAATGTATGATCGATTCTGACAGCTTTGTCAACGTCAATACAAGTGAAAATATATCCTATTTTGTTGATTAAAACTCACCATATACAGATTGGAATTCTGTCATGTGCATACACACGAAACGCGTCGACGGTAGCCGTTGTCTCTGTTGTAGAGGCGTGTCGCTCGTGTGCACTCGGTATCGTCGTCACAAACCGCATAGCGGGCTTAATATCTCAATACCATTATAAACAGGGCCTCCTACACCTTCCGAAATAAAACTAAGAAAATGGCTTCCAACTTTTATTTAGCATATTCAAAATATATTTTCACGTATATATTAATAAGAGATTAAAACTTTGCCGATGTATCTCACTATTTCACACTTTGTACTCAAGCTAAGCTTCACTCGTTAAGTCGGCAGTTACAACATTATTACAAGATTCACTGCGACTTACATCTTTGGGATATGGCACTAGTTCTAACAAACAAGCATTTATAAAACTAAATATAAAAAAATCATTGATATTACTGCTAAAAACATGTTAAGAATTTAATAAACATATATAAAACAGCTCAGCTGCAAATAAAGGTAATTTTACGAATATATTAAAATAATAATACAAATATATAAGAGATCGGTATTTAGTGGGTTTACTAATCGGTAGTTTTATTACAGCTATAGTTGTAACATCCAAGGTTCGGTATGTCACAAGTGTAACTGAATACATAAATGCTAAATACATCATTCTTGCTGCAGTCTCCAACAGTCATTGCTGATTTTAAGCTAAACTATAATTTAATTTTGAAATATCACAAAAAACAACTAAACTAAACACTGCTCACTTAAAACTAGTAATACTTTTTAAAAATATCAATACAAATTAAAATTTCATGAGATTCTTAAATAAAATGCGATCATGCGCAGTGGACGGCAAATCGTTGAAAGTACACAAGATATTATTGCTAATTTCTTAATTCTTTTATAGAAGACAACAGTTGCGAAGCTTTAAGACAGCTAAGCTTTATAAACTTGTGAGAATTTCAAATACTTATATAAAAAATGCTAATTCATTTAAATAATAAAATAAATAAGTAATTCGAGACTTTGGCGTTTGCGCAGTGTGTGACCATGTCGACTAGCATAGGTGTCAAATCACAACGAATTACAATACTACATAATATAGAATAATGCGCGTCATACATACACTCGCGAAATCATATAAAAATGGTATATATAAGTAATAATAAATTTTCATTACATTTCTAATGACATGTCCAAACTGATGTATCTTCCCATCCTTTCTTACACAATTGCCTATTTCAAAAATTCATTGAACACTTCTTGAATTCAAAAGTAGCACATTAATTTATGCTTACCATTATGTAAAAAACCGTCGCTCGCTTATAATTCTTTTGAACACTCTTGATATTAAATTTTAGGCAGTAGAACTACTAACGCATGAGAGGAGCCACCCAAGTCCAGGTTTCCCTATGTAAAAGATGTATTCTGAAGACTCGATGTCTTGTCGATCAATGTAACGAAGGTATTAATAAGAATGGAAACTCCTGGGACCGTAGATAGGGCCCATAGCTAACCTGGCCTTATGTTTTTTTTCTTTGTATCAACTGCCGTGCCTACTCGTGAAGTCCTACAGCTAAGAAAATCGTTCCGAACTTAACAACATCAAAACCATATTGACTAACATCTGGTGTTAAAGCAAGCTAAACTGCTACCTCAATACAATACGTACACCCAGAACAACACTGCACTAAGTCTAAATAGCTCATTTTTCAGAATCGACGAAAAACCGTTATCTCATATTGATTGTGAATGTCCTGCACATTGCATGTAAAGAATCCAATGCGTATCAGCATTATAAGTAGTTCAATTATGTTTAAAAGTTGATTTTGAGATTTTTCGACATAATACAGTGTTGTTCTGGGTGTGCGAATAATTGAAATCACAATGTCGAGAGCTGTTTGTAAGTACATACCGCTACTTCAGTCTATAGCAACCTTGGTAGGCGATCATAACGATGCTCTAGCACATAAACAACATCTAAAGAAGTCTAGCCAGACATATGCATTCTGCCAAAAACGGAGGAGGTGATCTAAAATAGCTTCCACAAGTGCGACAGCTGCGCCTTGACAAGCACGGTAAGCCCCGGCTGTCATTCGTGGATCTTTGACAGTCGTTACGGGTAGTCAGAAGCCTGAAAGTCTGACAACCAGTCTTACCAAGGGGTATCGTATTACCCAGTAACTGGGTTGTGGAGGTCAGAAAGGCAGTCGCTCCATGTAAAATACTGGTATTCAGCTGCATCTGGTTAGACTGGAAGCCGACCCCAACATAGTTGGGGAAAGGCTAGGCAGATGACGAATGTTATCCTTTTATGATACTCCAAAGTGGCCTTTTTAGGCCCTCAGATAGGCAGCCGCTCCATGTAAAATACTGGTATTCAGCTGCATCCGGTTAGGTTGATTAGAAAGAGTAGGCAAATGATGACGACTTGAGGACTTATATTTTGATATAGTAAAAAGGAACATTAGTAATTCTTTTATTTAAAAAAAGAAAAAGAACCTCCACTTTTTAAGGATGTAATAAGTCGAATGAATGATTCGAGATCCGAATAGAAAAAAGGTTCAGATAATTGCTGGTTCAGATAGTTCAGATAATTCTGGAAGGAAAAAAAAAATCTATTCTGATGAAGCCACCTTCAAAGATTTTATTGATTCACGCTCCCACAATTTTTTCAGCAAATGAACCTATAAAATAGTGAAAGTGCATAAATAGCAAATGATACATAGATACTTTTATTGATTAAATACATCATTTCATTTTTTTAAATCGTTCTACTTTTTCCATATAAAACCCCAATGTCATTTATTTAAGGACCTTAATAAATATACTATCCTTTTTTATTATAAAATCTATTCAACATTGACCGATTTTGAACTGAACGTTAATTGAATGAATCGATTCTTTTGTCACATCACTATTTTAATTTCGTTTAAAAGTGGTAACACATAAGCTGTCATTTTACTGCAGCTAATTAACCTTTTGAACGCCATTGTCACATATACGTGACAAGCAAGCGCGTGCCCTGTACGCCAGCGACACAAATATGTGACAAAAAATGCGGTGCACTTTATCACGAAATAAACAATTAAATCATTACTTTTGTGTTTTTATTTGTAAACCTTAAATATTTAAAATTGTGGCTTGGCGTGGAGGGCACGCGCGTGCGTTTATGCTCTGGCGTTCAAAAGGTTAAAAGTCCGACTTTAGTTAGGCAAAGGCTAGGCAGATGAATGTCTAGTGCTAATCGCCTCGTAAATGATTGCCACTAATCTACTAATAGATTCGTTAAACATAGCACCGTCAGATCATTAAATCTAGTGCCAGGTACGCAGTAAATAGAACATGTCTTAAATAAAATACCATGTTTATATTAATTATTGCTAACTTTAGAAGGCAAATCGTGCATTGATTGTACTATTATGGAAGGCAGACGTGACGGGTTGCGCGCATGATTTCATCGCACTACTGTTTAACTATTTATAACATTTGACAGAAAGAGATAGAATTATATTAAGTCCTATCCTTAGACAAAGAAAAGTATAGACGGCGGGTAGCTCCGTTTCATTTCCACAAGAAAGGGATAAAGTATTGAGTTATTATAAGTAACAGAAAAGGATAAAGCTATACTATTTCCGTCTCTCAGTGCGTGCCAGTTTTTTCAAGGCAGCTACATATGTAGCTCATGTTAGTTAAGTTAGTTTTTTGTCTCATGTGTGGCCACGCTACCCGATGCTCTATAGCTTTCTTACTCTAAAGTCCTATCTCTATCTTATGTAACAATTAGGATGGTTGTAAAGCTCACTGTAGTCCAAAATCTATCATCAGATCATTATATTTTCGTTTCTAGTTTTCGGGCATTATTTTCATATTACGGTCTGACGATAAATCTTATAGCTCCCAATTCTCAAACGACACTTTAAGACGTTTTTTAGAGACCTTTAACCCTTGATTTCTGAGGTTTCTTAAGTTCATCAATTCAATAGTGACTAGTATTGGTTTGATATCTTGATCTTCTGAACATTCAGGACCCACAAAACCTTACAAGTCTACAATTCGACAAAATAGTTGAATTATTGTAGAAAATATTTCGTAACACACAAATTACAAATATGTAAACTATAGGCTTGTCACTACAATTTACATATTTGTAAGGTTTTCCGTTATAATTATGTGGCTTAGGGTTTTGTGGTACAAGCAGACACTTGTAAGATTTACAAATTTGTAAATTGTAACTTTTAAATATTGTAATTGTAAAGTTTTGTGGTATAGGGCCCAGAACTCTGCATAAATTGATAACGTCGAAAGAGATTTATCAGACCTCAGAAACCAAGCTTTTTACATCATATAATTGAGTCCGTTTGAGAATTCAGCCATAGTTAGCTTTTACATAACAATTTGTACATTAAAATTTCATCTAGATTTGGTATCATTTGTACGCACGGCTACACATTAATCTATAGGTACATAACCAGTATAAGCTAACTTCTGCAATTGCACGAAAAACTTATACAATGGGAGATCAGCTAAAACTGTAAATGTCTAGTTTGATGTGTCGCCGTGTGTACATTTATTGGGACATGAGGTCAGAATCTGATATTATTGGGATCTTATAGTGGAAAGGAAGTGATAGAAGCGAAGGCAAGGAAACACGAAGGGAGAGGTATCTAGTAATGAATGACTAGTAGCGGTGCTATTCTGTTAAAATATCACCGTGCTAACAAAAGTGAAGTAAAGAGCGTTTACGCCGTACGCCATTTCATACAAACTTTCAAGCCCGTATTTTTCGAAATTAATGAACCGATTTTAATGAAACGTCATACGCATAAGCAGGATACAAAGTTCTAAAAAGTTAGTGGAGAACATTTTCGAAATGTTTTATTAAAAAAAAAAAGATAACTGGAAATCTCTGTTTCTATGGAAAATTTAAAATCGGTCTAATTTGGCTGTAACACTATTTTTCGAACATGTTCTCTATTAACTTTTTAGACCTTTATATCCTGCTTAAGGGTATGAAGTTTCATTAAAATCGGTTCATTCTTTTCGAAAAATAAGGGCTTGAAAGATTGTATGAAATGCCGTACGGCGTAAACACTCTTAAAGTGAGTTGTCATTTCATCTGATGCTAGGGATTGCCACTTTTGACAGCTCAACCTGTAAGCTCACTTCACCTAAGTTTTCACGGTGAGATTTTTACAGAATAGCATTATAGGCGTTAAGTTTACGCCTTACTGACGAGAGATTTTGAAGAAAAATACTATAGTTAACTGAAATTTATAGTCCGTATGTGTGTTTGTAAGAAAATACCAAAACAACTGCAGACGTACTTATGCAATGTGTAACCCTTTATATAGGCGAAACTAAATTTTTTGAGAAGTCGACTGGTATTATTTTTTGCTTTTTCATAACCGCCCGCAGCGCTAAGCACCACCATAGCACTGGAGTGCGTTTTAGCATTTTTTGTAACCATGCGTTATAGATTTCAAGTGAACTTTAAGGTTAATGGTTATGTAGCGGTATCTACAAACGCGTCATACTGACGTCACGCAAAATCCTGCATCTCGCAAGCAGAGTTTACCGCGCAACTAGCATAGATACTACGGCCCGACATGAATCATTGGGCAGTTGCCCGCCAGACACAAAACCCTACTGGTTGGAGGATCCTCCCTTTATGGAGGATAAGTGAACTTTACACCCTGTTCCTCATACCTCTTTACTGGTACCCCGACGTGAATTGAACCCGCAACCTTCTGATACCTCTATAGTTAATTTTATCAATAAAATATCGACCTTAAAGCTGGACAGTCGAGTGGTTACATGCGCATGCGCTGTACAAATTTCGTCTCTGCCCTATAAAGGGTTAACACTATAACACAGAGCTTGTTTTAATTCCTTATTATTTTTATTGTGTTATGGACATCTGCAATACCTTCAAACTAGATTAAGGGTGAAATAATACTTAGACATACGGAATCAGTGTTTTTCTGCATCTCTTTCTGTTACTTAGAGGCTTCATTCGCTAGAGGGAGAACTCCATCAGCACGTAAACGCGCTTTCAATGCGAATGAGTACGGTTTGCTGATCTGCGAGTGTAAGGGCCAGGTTCTCCAAAGAAAATATCACAAAATTAATAAACTGCTATGATTGGCTGTCGATAAACCATTCCAACAGTCACAGTAGTTTACGAGCGCTGGCCCTAAGTGTAATGTCACATTAAAGTTACATCTATCACCGATCAGAACTCAAGCCAAAAACCATTCTTCAAAATCTCCGGCCAGAATAAAAGGAGAAAGACGTTTGTATACTAACGCCGTTATGATCGCGCGTACTTCAGGGCTTGGAGCAGAGGCTTCTCCTCCTTCAGCGACTCCTTGAGGACCAGATCGGAACTGGTGAAGGGCCCGGACGGTTGGTCGCTTTCCGTGTCTGTCTCCAACCGGCTTGGCGACTCTGAAGGCCTGGAAATGACGTGGGGAATTATAAATAAATAATAAGATAAAATTCGTTTATTGTAGGCTAGGTGTTTTTGTCCATACTTTTTTTAGTAATAAAATTATGTTGAAGCTAATATTGATAGCATAATTTACGAGCGGGCGTCATGAGACTCTTATGTCATTGTTATAAGGCATAAATTGGAATGTCTGACGCGCGTTCGAGAAATACAACATCAGAAGTCTAGATAAAATTGATTGGTGAAAGTAAATATCTGCATTTCTTTGAATAGGTTGTTGTTAGGGCCGGCACAGACCTGGCGAAGTGCGAACAAATATCGACCTTTCAACTGTACAAATAAAGTTGAAAATAGATAAACTTCATTTAGTCCACAGGAGCACATGAAAGCGGACTAACTGTTGATATTTGCTTGGCAGTAACACCAGCTCAGCGCGGCGCTTCGCCAGGTTTGCGCGAGCCTTTAAACCACTGGGCTTTACCAGAGTACTGACTCATTGGAAATGCCGCGCATCGTGGTTGCTGCAACATCATTTTGTTACCAGCAACAAGTTTACCGCAACACAACCTAAAGGCTATCCTTTCAGGCGATAGGTAGGTTCTGACTTACAAAATATCAAATTAAGTTCAATTCGGTAGATTTGTACAGTTCTACCCTAATAGTGCTAGTGCCTGAGTGTAAAAAAAACAAGTGATCAACGTGAAGTGCTTTTCAAATACGTTGCAATGGTTATGAAAGTAAAGTCTGCAGTGGGCTTCAGGCGACGAATAATAATATGTATGTGAAGAAACGTAATCTCTCACAAACTTGCCGTTTCGAATTTCGATTTACTGCATTCACTCAGACTGACTTAAGGATTATTTTCAACAAACGGATCGTATCGCATCAGATCGGAAAGGATACGAATGGATGCGGCGACAGCCGATCGCGTCCGGCAGGATGCCGACGCATACGATCGGCTCCGTACTTCGCTTGCGAACGTATCCGTTCCTGCGGCTAGTCAAATAGTTTAATTCCTACCGTGTTGACGTGTTCTAATTTTTGAAAATGGTTGAAGTTGACGTAGTATTGTTGGCTATTGCATTAGAAGAAAAAGAAAATAATCATAAAACACAGAAGAGGAAAAGAAAATTTTGGACGACAGCCGAAAGGATTCGATCGGATACGACGACAGGCGTACGGAGGCGTACGCGCGTCGCAGCATACTCGCGGCTACCGTCGCGTGTCGCGGGAGACGCCCGCGGTCAAGCTGCTGTGCGCGGCTTGGTAATATAGACTTTAAATACTGTGTACACTATTTAATATCGTTTAAAGATTGTAAAATCCGTTCCGATCCGATGCGGTGCGAGCCGTTTGGTGGAAATTATCCTGTACAGCAATACCAACGGAAAAATCGCACTCCGTCATAATGAATTAATCATGAAATCAGATATTATTGCCGAGCTGCTCATAATCATAATTTCACCCGAAATACGTCCACTGCTGGACATAGGCCTCCCCCAAGCACCGCTACTTCGACCGGATCTGTGCTTCTCGTATCCAGCGGATTCTTGCGGCCTTCCCAAGGAGCTGTTATATTTTTGATCGTGACAGTACGTGATTGGTCGCGTTACCTACGTCTTAATAAAAAGCGATCGTCGCGTTCATATGTCACTTTTTGATCGGCGAACCGGAACGCGTGTCACGCCTTCCAGTTTTCCGAACAAAAAGACATCGTGATTCGAAACTGCTCGGGTTTCACTTTTGCATAACCGTTTTTGACCTGGCATTACATTCTCTAGATCTTCACATACCTATTCTTATTCGTAGGCTGGACCATAGTGTAAAAAACCAAGCCTAGAATTACTATAGTTTATAATTAGTTGCATGCATTCGCACCATTAGTTACTACCTCACACCTTTACTGTTAATAATGTTATTTGAAGCCACACGAACGGATTATACCGCGACTTACACAGTCTTGATACTTTTCTTACTATTTGTCGTTACGCTGTAATTTTCTTTCCCCGCTTCACAGATTTGTCGAGACCCCGACTTAAAAGATCTCCGTCCCCAACCGGTAAACTAGGGGGCATTGCTTTATTATAATTTAAACATCAAACATCCTTACATCAAGATATTCCTATAGCTGCCGAAGTAACCGATAAGGTTGTGTTGTAGGGTTCCGTAGTTACAATATTTAGGTCCTGTTTCACAGTGTTCGGACAGGCCCTGCTTTAGGCGCGGATCTAGGTTTTCTCGCTCAAGGAGGGGCAAATGTTTCTCTCTGAGACAGGGGGGATTTCTCAAGCCGTGAAAGCCTTAAAAAAAACCCTTTGGCCCATTTTCCGTAAACGTAGTTTAGAGTTTAAGACTTAGTTTGGATGAAGCCCTGGGGAGGGCTACTGCACCCGTTCGGCCCCTTCGGTATCCGAGCCTGCACTGCCTAGCAGAATTTGTATGGCATCTGTCAGATAAATTGACTGGAAGTTATCCAGAGGATGACCAACAGGCTTTTTTTTTTTTTTTTTTTTTGCGGATGGGAAATCATCAAATGACCCCTCCCGCTCTGGGTGGAGCGGAAGGGAGTGTCAGACTCTTACTGACTAAAACCCACCCGTGTTCCTTCCTTAGCCCTTTATGTTCCGGGCCAGCGGTAACCCTTTCGGACAATCCCGCTGACAGGAATTTATTGTCCCTCAGTTGCCGGAGGCTTTACGCGGGGGTCGTGCGGTCCATGGCCCTATACGGGGCCCCGGTGTGGGCGCGTTCACTGCGGCGGCGAGCCGCCCACTACCTGAACGCGCCCCAGAAGGTGGTAGCCATAAGGCTTATCCGGGGCTACCGCACGATCTCTGGCGAGGCGGCAAGCCTCATTGCCGGACTGCCGCCATGGGATCTGGAGGCGATAGTCCTCGCGCGCGTCTATGAGTGGCGCGCGGAGGCACTAAGCCGGGGGGAAGTTCCGCTTCCGCGGCAAATCGCTGCGGAGCGGACTGAGCTCCGGCGCGATCTCATGGCGACATGGAAGGAACGACTGTCGCAACCCAGCGCAGGGCACGCCGCGATAGCGGCGATAAGACCCCTCTTTGAGGAGTGGCTAGGGAGGCGCCACGGCGCCCTCACCTACCGCCTGACGCAGGTCCTCACCGGACACGGAAGTTTCGGGAGGTTCCTGCACATCATCAGGCGGGAGGAAACGCCCGGGTGTCACCATTGCCAGGATCGCCCAGAGGACACGGTGGAGCACACGGTGGAGGTCTGCCCCGCTTGGGCGGAGCACCGCCGTGTCCTCGTAGAGGCGATCGGCAGCGGCGGCGACCTCTCGCGCCCGGCCCTGGTGCAAGCCATGGTCCGGGGCGAGAGGGAGTGGGAGGCAGTCACCTCCTTCTGCGAAGCAGTCATGCTAGCGAAGGAGGTGGCGGGACGGCTCAGGGAGAGAGCCTCCCGTCCCAGCCGCCGCGGGAGACGCTCCGGGCGTCGGGAGCCGCGCGATGACTCCCGGCCACCGTAGGCGCGGGCCTGCGGGCGGAGAGTAATGGGTAGCTCACCGTCCGATCAGGACCAGGCCCGTGCCGGACGGCGCGTACGTGTTCCACGCGCGCCTCAAAGAGATGTCAGCATCGAGGAGGGGCCCCATAGGGCTGACCAACAGGCTTTAAACACAACTTGAATTCCCACTCATTTAAGATATTTTTATTTTGAAAGTAATTCATTGAGTAATTTTTAACTCATGATAAAACACTTATACACTACTAGCTTCTGCCCGCGACTTCGTCCGCGTGAAATTTCACCCTCTTAGGGGTGGAATTTCGAAAAACCCTTTCTTAGTGGATACCTACTCTTCACAAAGAACACACCCTCCAAATTTCATGTCTATAAGAGCAGCGGTTTAGACTGTGCGTTGATATATCAACAATCAGTCAGTCAGTCAGTTTACCATTTTATATATATAGAAGATTCGTCTACGGAACCCTAAAACGGCTCATTGCAGAAAAAAAACTAACACTTAAAGCCAATCTTGACATTCAAAGATTGTTCAGGATTCTTTAGCGCACCGACTTGGTTTAAAAATGATGTTATCTTAAAGTTACAAGTGAAATAAGAAATTAATAGTTACAAGACACAATTATAATACAAGGTGGTAGTGACATTGACGCACGACCTGTTACATGATTCTGAACACCCCCTGGATTATTTTTTTTATCGGTTATCAAAAATAATATCTGCTGTTTCATAGAAAAGTGCAATACTCCGCGCCGCGCGGTCAAAGTTTATGGCAGAGCTAAACTTTTTTTAATATAGCCTAGCCTTTTCCCAACTATGTTGGGGTCGGCTTCCAGTCTAACCGGATGCAGCTGAATACCAGCATTTTACACGGAGCGACTGCCTATCTGACCTACACTACTCAGTTACTGGGTAATACAATACCCCTGGTAAGACTGGTTGTCAGACTTTCGGGCTACTGATGACCCGTAACGAATGTCAAAGATCCACGAATGACAGCCGGGACCCAACGGCTTAACGTGCTTTCCGAGGCACGGTATGTGAAGATGGTCTCCCATCCACGGACCAACCGCGGCAAGCGTAGTTGATTCTGATCGGTCGACCCGTGCGGCTGTTATTACTTAGCCACAAGCGCCTCTAAATTATAGATTATCTAAATTTTATACTATTTTTTTTTTATAACCGGCGAAAATTTTTATCACATGGGGTGTCAGAATCATATACTGAACTCATGGTTTCAGTTTGAGCGTCGGTACCATCCTGTATAATTTTCATGTTTATTTTGGAATGGCATTAGAGTTGTTGCTGAGTTGTTGCGTTTTTTTTAACTTCTACCTTTGTTCTCTTTCTTAGTTCCTGTGCTCAATAAAATTCATCTGCTTGTATTTAAGACAACAATATTTTTAAATAAAACAGTTCGGCGCGCAAATAGAATCGCTATCGTAAAAGGCAAAATATTGACACAAATATAGTTAGAAAAAATGTATGAAAAAGAGAAATTTTTTTGCAAAAATTAAGAAAGAATGGTTGAAAAAAATAGGAAAAGCAGTTTCAAGCGTATATGATTTAGAGTACCCCAATTTAGCAGCTGTGCTGATCCATGTCACCCACTCAGACCTGAGGATCAAAGAGCGAATTTATTAGCACCGAGATATTCCGAGTGGTGACCTCGCTGAAAATATTCGCACCCAATATGCATTAGCGATTTATTTGCCAAAAATGTAAACAAATATGAGTTTATGGAAAAATAACAATAAATCCTACACAATAAAGTTCAGTTTACGCTACAACTTCAAACTATTTTATAACTAGTCACTCTGAAATCAACTTAGTGACCATTAAAATAAAGTTGATATTTGTTTAACTTGAAATAACATTAATTTGAAACAGAAGTTTGAATAGACTTTAATAATTACACAACATACATAACATCACACCTTACCTTGTACACCCTTTATAAGAACAAACTACACTTTGGAATGGCAAATTCTCAGCAGTAGCCCGGAGTCAGGGATTTGTGCCCGGTTGATGGCAATAGGGTACCAAGAAAGTCAATGGATATAATTAATTATCTGACATTCTGATTTCAGTTATAAGCCTTGTTACCTCCCTTAGGGCCGAAGCCTGCCGAGTCAGCGGGATTGTCCGAAAGGGTTACCGCTGGCCCGGAACATAAAGGGCTAAGGAAGGAACACGGGCGGGTTTTAGTCAGTAAGAGTCTGACACTTCACTTCCGCTCCACCCAGAGCGAGAGGGGTCATTTGACGATTTCACAACTGCAAAAAAAAAAATGCCTTGTTACCTGTACTTCCGAATGTTGTTGGGAGACAAGCAGGCCAGGTGCTTGAGCAGCGTGTGCCTGGTGGGCTCCACACACAGCTTGGTGGGAGGCAGGTCCACACAGAACGTGTTGCGGGTGTCGCCCAGGAACGTGGTCTGGTAGTTCTCCATCTGCAGTTGCAGGAGGAGCACGTCTTCTAAGTCGGCCTCGCTGAAAATTAAAGTAGTCTTAACTCTCTCGTACATAATGTCTAAAAGAATAAAAGTGTAAATTAAACGACTACTGGAATTTCAGTACAAGAATCTGAAGGCCATTCCTGTAATTAAAAAGCGTTCAAAATCTTGTCGCAGTCTTATCACGGCGACAATCAATGTCAAAAACTTGTGAAACATGTAAGTAATTTAGAGGTATTTTTAACCGACTTCATTGATGAGTGTTTAATTTCATCACCACATGGTGGATTATGGCCCAGTCCCTCTAACAGAGAGGAGGCCTGTATCCTAGCAGTGGGAACATTATAGGCTGATTACCTCCATAACCCAGTTACTGGGTAATAATACGACACCCCTTGGAAAGACTGGCTGTCCGACTTTCAGGCTCTTATAAAACATATGACAAACATACTCACCTAGCCGAGTACAAGAACTGCGCGAAGTGTATGTTGGACACACAACCCTCCTTGTCTTCACTGTCAGTGTACAGATCGGTGTCCCGATAGTACATGTACAGGAAGTCGTTCAGTTGCTTGGCGATCACGGCGCAGCGGTCTTTGTCGCACATCTTCGCCGGTGGACCCTGAGAGCTCCAGAATTAATCGGTACGATAGGGGTAGGATATTGGAGCTGCACAAACGGGATGGGTATGAAATCTTAAGCAGAGAATTCAGGTTTAAATAAAAGTTTTCTATAGCAGTGTTCATAATCTCAGATATTTACATTCCATCGCCACTTAATCAATTATCTACTTTAGTGAAATGTGTTCTAAATTGATTTTTGAGTGACCGTTTGTAACAAAAAAGTCCTAGTAAGTGTTTGGTTTCAATGGAATTTGAACTTTGTTAAGTATGACATTCAGTTTGTTGTTCCATAACTTGAAAATTATCTCAAATTCCTGGCCTAAGTCTAACATGATTTTGTGTTGCTGGAAACATGTTACGGTATTATCTCACGTAACGACGTGCACTTTACGTGTTTATCAAGTGTGCACACGCTGCGAGTGTGTGTGTAAGCGCAGGAGCTCTCGGTACCGTGCGTCCCATACAATGGCGGAGTTGAAATGTGTGTGTGCATGTGTGTGTTATGTGCTGACGCTAATCGTGTTCACGCACACATTCACAGCGTGTTTGTAACTTAACTACACTTTAAAAAGAGGCTGCATTTGCTTCGGCCTTTCTTCTCAGAATAGTCAAATAGGGAATGCCGACCTCGTCTAGTTTAAAAATAAAAACATAATTGACGTGTAAAAGTGTTTGCACAAACCGACTTACTGAAACAAAATATTTTATCATTTACTTTTAGTTATCACAAGTAAACGAGTGTCGCTTCTCGAGATAAAATTCTGAAAATTGCATGCTTCCAGCAACATAAAATCATGTTGTTGCAACATTGTTGCGTAACTCTTGTGTGGTATTACATTGTCAATATGGTGATGTGCGAATGTCATAATTTATAAAGCTTTAAGAACTCGCAGCTTAGATCCAAAACAATGAATTGTAATGAGGTTTGAATCTTTCATCTGTTATTTTCTACAGATCCAATATGTGTGAAATATGGAAATAGTATTTTCAAGAAAGAAATAATATAATACAGGGCGGCACGGGCGTGGACGCACAAACTGTACATGATTTCCCTGCGTAGAAATTTTTCGTCGGATACGAAAAAAAAAATCTGTCCCATAGTAAAGTGCAAAACCTACGTGTTCAAAATGTATGGAACAGCAAAATTTTTTTCTTCGGGTAGTCAGAAGCCCGAAAGTCTGACCACCAGTCTAACCAAGGGGTATCGTATTACCCAGTAGCTGGGTTGTGGAGGTCAGATAGGCAGTCGCTCCATGTAAAATACTGGTATTCAGCTGCATCCGGTTAGACTGGAAGCCGACTCCAACATAGTTTGGAAAAGGCTAGGCAGATGATGATGAACCGATGAAAAATTTAAACTCTTGGAGGTTCAGAATTATGTAATGAATCCATGGTAACAGCTTAGGTTGCGCGTCGGTAGCCCTGCCAGCCTGTATTAAGAAATTGGTTTACAATATGGGAGTGCGTTCGATATGAAGTTTGGATGAGCTATTAAGCAAGCTATTGTGCAGCGTGCTAGAACAGCGGGGTAATCGCGAACACACTATCAGTAGGAATGGGTTTCATTTTGACAGTTCAACAACATTCATTGCGTTATTTACGTTGTTGAGCCGACAAATTTTTCGAACGTATGAAGCAATGGATTAGCAATATCCTTCAAAATGATTCCGATTGTGATTAATCGCGGGTTCCCACTGCAGTATGACAACAAAGAGTCATCAGAGAGCTCGCGAAAGGAATAAAAACTGGCCAAGTGCGAGTCCGACTCGCACACGAAGGATTCCGTACCACAAGGCAAAAACGCAGAAAAAAACACGTTTGTTGTATGGGAGCCCCCCTTAAATATTTATTTTATTTTGTTTTTAGTATTTGTTGTTATAGCGGCAACAGAAATACATAATTTGTGAAAATTTCAACTGTCTAGCTATCGCGGTTCTTGAGATACAGCCTGGTGACAGACAGACGGACGGACGGACAGCGAAGTCTTAGTAATAGGGTTCCGTTTTTACCCTTTGGATACGGAACCCTAAAAATTAGTCTGCGTTGCTGTCCCCGGATACGGATACGGTGAAGAGGACTTTATACCCATACTTTATAGCCGAATTGAGTTATTGGAACGCAGTTAAGAGACCGAATAATGGAATGACAGACTTAAAGAAGTTGTTCAACTATAACTTGTCACTTCACAGTGAGAACTGGCACTAAAATATTACAATAAGCTTTCAAACATACATTCGTATCGTCAAGCCAGGCCACTTGCTGGGTAGGCAGACAGACAGCGGGAAAAGGAACACATCAGTACACAGGCATAGTTAGAATGGTCACAATACATAAATACAATATTATTATTATCACTCTAAACATTCTTTGAAAACACCGAACACCAGCTAACAACCAATTGAATAATTACATTACACAACAAATAAATTCAATACTCAACCAACAAGAATATAACAATACAAGGTCAAATTAAATTCGCTGGCGGAACTTCACAGATTGATGGGTATGTCTAATGACGATAAAAAATTTCAAGTAACTAGGCTAGGTGGTGGTGTGGGCGCACCACGCATGCGGGCAGCCGGCGGGGGGCGGTGCGGGCCCCGCACGCTACACAGGGCATTGCTTTGGACTGTTTTTCTATACGCTAATCATTGTAAATGATGGTATTACACCTATTTTAATACAGTCCACTAATTCTTTTATTGCAAAGTCCGATTGAGCCCATTCACTGGGTCAATACACCCAGATAGTGTATATGTATACACGATTTTAGAAAAAAAAAAAAAAAAAAGATAATATCGAGAGTCATCACGTCAGTCAGTGAAGTTCCCCCCGCCATCGGAATTCTACCTTGTATAGGAGGCATACATAAATATACGTTATACAGGCTTTATCTTTTATTGTTAGTGCGTAGGCCCGCTTGCACCATAAATAATTAAATACATTTATCGCTGAAGATGTTTACCACAAAATCCTGTCGCTACCATCTCAAAAAAATTACAGAAATAGAACGATGTTTAAAATTAATTTAGCGTTAAATGTGTTTACACTGTTACAAGGATCTTTTTTTTTTTTCTTTTTTTTTTTTTTAAACGTTGCCCCACACTAGGAATTTCTCCAAAACTCACAACAGCCAGACCCGGAACAACTACTTGTAGTCATACAAATATTTGTTCCGTGCGGGAATCGAACCCGCGACACGCAGCGCAGCAGTCAATCGCTTAACCACTGCGCCAACCGTGCCGTCATGCCGCGCCAATCGTACGTTAAGGGGAAGGCGCCAGGGAAACCAGCGAAAGTCAAATTTTCTTACGTTTTTTGAATTGATATTTCATGAAATAGTCATTCAAATAACCCTATTGGTTATTTGAACTTAAGGTGGAAGTAGTCTCAAGCTCGAACTCACTGGTGGTCATGGCCAAAAAGCACACTGTCTCACCTGGCATCATTTCCGAGAGATACAGTATCAGTGATGAACGCTAGTTTACACGCACAACGTCTAGTTCGCACGCACACAAACACCGTTCCGAACTAAAACGCGCGTAAAAAAAAAAACGATAAGTCCTTTAGAAAATTGAGTTTTATGAAAAAACCGCTGCATAAACCAATTATAAATAAAATTTATTGTACTCGAGCCTTGTCGGTACGGACTTTGTTTTGATGATTTTACAGTTCTTTTATTAGTTATTTACACCCAAAGTTCCGTTAAAAATAGCAAGAAAAACGAATCTTTGTTGGCTCATAACTTTTGAATGGCATTTTATTTTACTATTCTGTTTCCGTACAGACACAATTAATAATAACAAAAACGATTTCATGTTTAACTTAGAATGCACAATGTGAAACAGTGGAGTAATACTCTCCCGAGAGTATGGAAAAAATATCGACTTGGCACCTTAAAGAGTTATTAATGATTATAATTCTATAAATACATACTTGTTACGGTCGCAAATCACATTTTATTCAACATACAACCTGACACTGATCTGCAAATTGCAAAAAGTAAGAAAATTTGAATTTCGCGGGCTGCCCTGGCGTTTTCCTTAACAGGAGGCGCTGTTGGCAAACTGAATAAAGAGCATAATATTGTTTCGTGAAATGTATCGAAAAACAAGATGGCGGCGCTAGTTCCGATTTTAGCCACGCGTCAAAGGATCCTTGTAAACCAGCTTTATTTAGTAGGTGCACGCGGCCCTCGGCGTGCCAAGCCGTGCAGCATGCATGTAGCTCGTCACCTTTACATTGTAAGGCATGCGCAGTGACGCCGACGCGCGCTTGAGGAAGCGCAGCACCAGCGCCGCGTGCGCCACGCCCATCTCGTTGGAGGGAGACGACACGCGCTTCAGTACGTGCGTCAGGAACAGACCGAAGGCGCGCCGGGCCTCGCCCATGCTGGGGCAAAACGACACGTGAAAAAATCAAACGAAGTACACAAAAAAGAGGTGAGAATGACCCATCTCCCTATCCGGTATTACATTTCTTCTTACAAATAATTAAAATACATTTAATTATGACCATACATACAATGTATATACAGGGTTATTGGAAAAACATCAACAACCTCTTAAGAGGTCATTGTACTCATCATTATGAACAACTTTTACTATGGGAACAAACCTAAAATCGTGAAAAAAAAATCAGCTGATCCCTATATTTTGACGAGTTATACGAACATAAATGTAGAGAAGAGAACAGCTGATTTTTTTTCGCGATATCAGTATTGGTCCCATAGTAAAAGTTGTTCATAATGATGATTACAATGACTTCTTAAGAAGTTATTGGTGTTTTTCCAATAACCCTGTATATGTAGTAATGTATATTAACATCACGCCTGCAATCCCCGAAGACTCCTTTTTCCTCAGACTTCTTTTTCCTAATCTGGTATGTACTAATGTACTCACGTGAGCTTCATGCCCTCCATGAGCTGCCGCTTCACCAGCTCCTTGGCGCGGCGCGTGTCGTGATGCTGCGGCGTGCTCTCTCCCAGCCACACGGCAGGAGCCTGGCAGGTTATGCTCACTGCCTCGTAACGTTTTAACCTAACGACAAAAGATTTTTGTGATACTAAGCCACAAAATATAAGGTTTTGCAGAAATATTAAAAAGTTGTGATAGTACTTATGAATGTGATCAACTTTACTACGGAACCAACTCTCAGAGATCGAGAACAAATCTGTTTGTCCACACAACGTAAAAAAAAAATCTTTACAATTAGCAGATTTTTCTTTTCGTTATTTCAGTGTTGGAATATATTTTAGTTAACTGGGGACCCGTGCGGTTCTCCAGAGAAATAACGCGACGTCGCCGAACTTCGCACGACTTATCTGGCGACATCGAAAATCATGGAATCACGTGTCGCGTGACTTTATTTCTCGAGCTTACCTCTGTGGCGTATCGGTAAGGCTGGTGGCGACAGTGGCGTGTTGGAAGTGCGGCAGTACGTGGGAATGTACCAGGAGGTTGTAGTTGTGCTGTACCACTTGGTACGGGATGTTGTTGTTCAACGATGTGGAGCATACCGGGATGCCTGTTACTGGGTCTGAGGGAGATAAATATTTACATATGATGAAGAAGCACCGTATGAAGTCTTAAATAAGAGTTTTAGTAATAGATTTCATTTTTCGATTCAACATCAATAATTGAACACTGTTAACAGTAAGCACGCTTGCATCACACATCATTTAAACAACTTTTAGCACTAAATTAACTGAAAATATCGTTTTATTTCTTGAAATTGTTTGAAGTTGACAATATACAGGATTATTGGTAAAACATTAACAACCTCTTAAGAGGTCATTGTACTCATCATTATGAGCAACTTTTTTGACTAGTTATACGAACATAAATGTAGGGAACAGCTGATATTTTCTTCGCGATTTCAGGTTTGGTCCCATAGTAATAGTTGTTCATAATGATGAGTGCCATCCACAACGACTCGCCCCACTCTTCTTAGTAATCGCTAGTGGTTACTGCTAGTGTTTTAGTTTTTTGTAGTATACAAACGAATTACCCACTAATAAGTAATCACTGTGTCTCGACAAAACTAACACACTAGCGGAATGTTGCACACTTGTACTGTAAGCGATTGGGGCGCGTCTTCGTTGATGGCGCTATCTGTAAAGCCTCCTCTACACGTCGTCGACACAAGTGAACGAGTAATTAGTAATTCTAAATCACATACCCAAATATTGCGAGTACTTCTGCCACGAATTCTGCGAGGGGAAGATCCTCACGAACCCCCCTCGCCGCGCGTACTGCGCGCGCACGGCCCGCACCAGGCGCAGCTCCTCGCCCGTGAGCGCGGCCAGCGCGGGGCCCCCGGGGCCCGCGCCGCCCGGGGCCGCGGGGCCCGAGCCCCCCGCCGCCGCCGCCTCGGACGACTGGCGCTTGCCGCGGCTGAACACGTTCTCGGCTGAGTGGACGCGCCGACACTGTAAAACCACAACTCATATTTATTACCTGTTAGACCTGGCAAGGTATCTAGTAAAGCTTTCTGACAATTGAAAGGTCTTCAGTCTAAATTATAGCCAAAACACACGTGAATACAGACTTATAGGGGTATGAGTAACAGGGTGTAAAGCTCACTCATATATATATCATATCAGCCGAAAGACGTCCACTGCTGGACATAGGATTAAGCTCACTCATACTCTATAGAAAAGGGAGGATCCTCCGACCAGACGGGTGTTGTGTCTGGCGGGCAACTGCCCGATGATTCATGTCGGGCCGTTGTATCTATGCTAGTTGCGCGGTAAACTCTGCTTGCGCGATGCAGGATTTTGCGTGACGTCAGTATGACGCGTTCTTCGCATGTGGCTGTATATATATATATATGGCTGTATACAATGTAGATACCGCTACAGGCTAAAAGTCGGTGTGACGATGTTTGGGGGCGGCCTATGTATAGCAGTACCTAGATGTCTTTCGGCTGTATAACAATGGCGATCGACGAGGTGATGATTAACTTACCGCGCCGATGCGCATCTTGAGCGAGTTGTTTTGCGTGGAGATGTCGGTCTTACACATCGGCACAGCGGGTAGCCCCACCAGGGTTAGTGTGTCAGCTAGTAGAGCTGACTTTACTCGCGCATCTAATGGACTCTCGCACGCCAGGCTGGGTTAGGAACACCATAGATGTATCAGAGACCAAAAATATGTCTAGCCGTTTGAATTATACTGGGGATAAAAAGATCCTCATATACCGGCTGACTTTTTGAACGGTGAACGGAGTAGAAGCACAGACATTTCTTTTATTTTTATCACAATAAAGAAAAATAATAAATCTACAAGTAATATAAAAACTTAAAAGCACTTCTCTACGCGCAGAAATTATCATTGAATTCGTAGCGACACTCAATCTTTCAATTGAAGTTATCTGCCGGCTACAATCAAAGGATTAAATGTAAAAAGTAATTTAAAAAAATTAAACCGACTTCAAAAAGAAATCAACTCAAAATTATGAAATAACTTTAATTTCGGAAGTCGGTGTCTTGGAATCTGTATTTTAGTTTTTTGCCACCGACTTCTGAAATTAAAGTTATTTCATAATTTTGAGTTGATTTCTTTTTGAAGTTGGTTTAATTTTTTAAAATTACTTTTTATTTCGTAATTTTTAGTTTTTGCACTAGAATTTGACCAAGGTTTTGAGATGTTTTCCCTTTGACACTACACCCGTAGCTCGTATCAATACGCCAAGCCGTCACACTTACACGTATTAGTCCATATCTTGAAAATTACTGAACCGATTTTGATGAAACTTGCACTGTTCCCTAAGTTGAAGTAAATGTAAGCTAATACAAAAAAAATGGTCACGATCCGATTAATAGTTGTTGAGAAATGCGTGGACAAACATACATACATACATACGTCTATGAAATTTTGTATATTTGTTTGGAAGCCTTAGTAGATTGTCATATGTGAATATAATGCAATTCCAATAATATTACATACATACGTATCGAATTGATAACCTCCTTTTTTTTGAAGTCGGTAAAAAAGGAGATTTCTGTGCCATAGGCTTCTACTCCGTTCCGTTTATACCCTGTTTTTATGCAGACGATAAAAAAAGTCAGCCGGTATACATCTATAGATACTCATAAAAACATATCGAAAGGTCGAAAGGTTGGAATCGCGCCACAACAACAACTTTAAGTCATTCGTGGTACGAGTTCCAACCCAACATCTACAGACCTGTCTGAAAGAGGACTTTTGGCCGAAAGGTGTCGTATATCGACGTTTCCGAGGACGGTTACGCGACACCACGCAGCGAAACACGACGCCGACAATGTTACGTGTATAGTTCATAGTTTTAAGGTTTTCAATATGTATTAGTTTATTATTGTATAAGATTATTTTGTGTATTCTAGCTATGGGCCTTAGTTGCCTGATAATAAAATGATTATTATTATTATAACCCTGTTGTGCAGTCGGGTAAAAACGATTTCTCAAGATGTGATTTTTACAGACTTCAAAAAAAAGGAGGTTATCAATTCGATACGTATGTATGTAATATTATTGGAATTGCATTATATTCACATATGACAATCTACTAAGGCTTCCAAACAAATATACAAAATTTCATAGACGTATGTATGTATGTTTGTCCACGCATTTCTCAGCAACTATTAATCGGATCGTGACCATTTTTTTTTTGTATTAGCTTATATTTACTTCAACTTAGGGAACAGTGCAAGTTTCATCAAAATCGGTTCAGTAATTTTCAAGATATGGACTAATACGTGTAAGTGTGACGGCCTGGCGTATTGATACGAGCTACGGGTGTAGTGTCAAAGGGAAAACATCTCAAAACCTTGGTCAAATTCTAGTGCAAAAACTAAAAATTACGAAATAAAAAGTAATTTAAAAAAATTAAACCGACTTTAAAAAGAAATCAACTCAAAATTATGAAATAACTTTAATTTCGGAAGTCGGTGGCAAAAAACTAAAATACAGATCCCAAGACACCGACTTCCGAAATTAAAGTTATTTCATAATTTTGAGTTGATTTCTTTTTGAAGTCGGTTTAATTTTTTTAAATTACTTTTTTTTACAGACAGTTAAGAGATGTTAATTAAAACTCCATAACTTAAAGCAAACAAATTTTAAATTTTAATAAAAATTGTCATATTATGCTGAAACCATTATTGAATATACAAAAATGTTACCTGGGCGACAAATTAATTTCCAACAGCCACGGCTTCAGCATGTCGTCGACCAGAATGTCATAGCCAAACAACTCTGAAACAAAAACGCCCATAGCAACAATTTCACATTGCCTGCGACCTTGTGTCATAGCAATAAGATCGGTTTTCATGTAATTATTGAAAGAAATTATTTTAGTTCGTTTTTTACCACAAACTGCGTTCATATACATAGTTCCCGCCGATACGAAAGAAGAACATGGGTAAAATACAGTATAAAAAACTGGCCAAGTGCGAGTCGGACTCGCACACGAAGGGTTCCGTACCACAAGGCAAAAACGCAGAAAAAAACACGTTTGTCGTATGGGAGCCCCCCTTAAATATTTATTTTATTTTGTTTTTAGTATTTGTTGTTATAGCGGCAACAGAAATACATAATTTGTGAAAATTTCAACTGTCTAGCTATCGCGGTTCTTGAGATACAGCCTGGTGACAGACAGACGGACGGACGGACAGCGAAGTCGTAGTAATAGGGTTCCGTTTTTACCCTTTGGGTACGGAACCCTAAAAAGGGATTGAAGATTTTTATATGGAACCTGGCATACCTACCAACGTAGGTATGCCACGGACCTTCAAAGCGTTTTAATAAACTGGCAAAACATCACAGACGCGATGAGTAAAACATTTTTTTCTCAACTTATAACTCCCAAGTGATTACAGCCGGAATTAAATTATCTGGAAAAGAACCGGAGTTATCGATATGGCCTGCTGAGTAAGCATGCTGAAGTGGCAGTGTGCTGGCTATGTCAAAAGACCCATGGCCGTTGGAGCAAACGAGTCTTGGAGTGGAGACCTCGTATCGGCAGGCGTAGTGTGGGAGACTCCCTACAGATGAACCGACGACCTAAAGAAGGTGGCTGGGCAAGACTGGATGCGGAAGGCGGAGGACAGGGTGATGTGGTGCAGCCTGGACGTAGTCTATGTCCAGCAGTGGACTGCGATAGGCTGAGCTGATTGACAGCTGGGGTCAAGAGCCACTTATAATTATGGATTTTTGGAATTATAAAAAAAAAATGCTTTTAGATGCCTCATACCGATACCTATAATATTTGTGAAGTTTCACAAACTAATTTATTTTAATACATAATAGTAGTCACTAGTACTTACCAAAGCAGTTAAAGAAGTTGGGTACGAACACCCTGGCTGCTGCAGTGATGGTCTGCGCCGAAGAAAGGATGGACTTGACCACCAGGTCCTCTATAGCGGCCATCAGAGCCGTGGTGTTGCGACCTTGCTTGCGCAGGTGACGTAATAACGCTGAGAGGGTCCACTTGTGTCCTATGTTGCCAGCGTTTGGGTCGTCGCATCTGTTAGAGTAACCATACAAGTCAGGTCGATATGAGACTCTCAGATTTTTTGGATGCTGATTCATGGGAGCTCATTTTACATACTGGGGAAGTTAATTAAAAGAATCTATGGTTTCACATAACTTTTTTCTTAGCAGGACATTTTCGTCATCAACTGGATAAAATAATGCGCGAATTTGCGGGGTACGATCAGGTAACAATTTGACTTTGACAACGCCTATATTTCATAGCAATACGGGTGGTTTTCGTATTCTCTACAAATTAGCCAGAATTCACTCACTTGATATAATCCGTATGGTACTTATTGATGCTGTAGTTACAGAGATGCATACAGGGGTTCCAGAGGTTCTTATTAGACTTGTCATACTTGACGGTAGCGAACCGCACCAGTCCCTCCTCGTACAGGTATATGAGGAGAGGGTCGATGGAGGTGAGGCACACGTAGAGGCGGAGGTCGCATTTGTGGCCTCCGATTAGCAGAGGCTTGTCTATGTACTTGGCTACTACGACGTTCTCGCCTTTTGGGATTTGTTCGGGCTGAAAAAAAATTGTGATACTTTTTGGCTTCGATTACCTATGGAAAAAGTGACAGTTATTGGGATTTTGTATGAAAAATTCCTTAGCAGCTCAGGGCCTGCAGTCTCGACATAGATAACGACGCTGTCGCAAACTACCGATCGCTAATTAATACCGAAAATAATCGCTAGCCATAACGATCCTTACGACAAACGCAAGTCTCTACATCTGTCAAAAATGCTCGCAAAATATATTCGTAAACATTACGAAAATCGTAAAGTTTGCGACAAACTTCGGTAAGATACCGATGACAATCGGTAACTTTGAGAGTCGAGACTACCAAATATCGCTAAATCCGGATCGATAGGACTTTGCGACCGAATTCGGTCGTAAAGCGATTGCTATCTATGTCGAGACTGCAGGGCCAGGTTGGATTTGTGTCCGGCATCAGACTCGCTCTTTATTACATAAGTCGCATACAGGGTGTATTTTCAAGGGTTGGGTGGGGTCAGTCTTCTCGAGGGAAACCAGTACTCAGCAAGCAGGTCTAGAATGGCGACTATTCAGATGTACCTCACCCGTAAGGGCGGTAAACTGTATACAGGGTGAACACTCGTGGGTTTTCAAAGTGAGATTCTTTGTTTAAACATTGTAAATTAGACGTTAAGGTCAAGTTGCTAATAGGACGATCTGCTCACAGGTCTTACCTGTAAAACAGCTCCGTGACACTTTCGAGTATTTTTCGCAATTTCTGTAACTGCCCGTGACATCACAGCGGGCCCTATCAGAATACCAGTACTTTACTGTGTTTAGTTTAGTTTGTGATCTTCCTGAACGAGTCGCAACGCAATAAATACTTTTTCTTTCTTTCTTTTTTTCTTTACACCTCTAACTTACCCTTCTGGGAATATTATTGGGTTTTTCCATCAGGAATTTCTCAGTAACGGCCCGGAGTTTGGAAATTGGCGGTCTGATATACCCGTGTCTGGGTGCGCACTTTAAGTCATTGCTTCTGTGCCTAATAGAGCTCCGCGATTGTCGGATTACCGTCCCTGAGGACGACGAGAGAGGAACGAGAGAGAGACGGAAGAGGGAGTGCACCTGTAACGGCCTGCGCGCGCCGAAGGTTAGTCTCTGTTGAGACTGGCCGCCATGGCCGAAATACGGTCTGGAAGACCATTACTACTTACAGTATTAACAATATAAATCCCACGCCCCCTACTCGAAGCAGCCGGCTTCACGATCCAAGGTCCTTTAGTCCGGTAGTGGGTGGTACAGAGGTCCTTAAACTCTGCCGGCATCAGGAACGTGGTGGGGATGAAGTCGAACTGCTTCAGACCTCGGAAGTACTGCATCTTCTCTATGTTCTTGAAGAGTTTGTCTTTGCGAGTCAGCTCGTATGACCTGGAAGGGGAATGGCATTTATAAGAGAAGGTGGCATCCAGATTATGTTATGTACAAATAGATTGTGTTCGTCAACCAGTCAGTATTGATCGCCTGCAAATGTTATGTCATTTCATAATACATACATACTAAAATCATCCTATAATGTTGCCACTGCTGCGACACAGTCACACAGGCCTCCTCTCAGTGAGATGGAGGTGACCGTAATTCACCACGCGGGCCCAGTGTGGGTTGGTAGATGTCACATGTCTTCGATTTTTTGGTTCTAGGACATGCCGGCTTCCTTACGATGTTTTCCTTCACCGTTTTGAGAGCAGTGGTGATGAAATAATTTACACAAGTAAAGCGCCTGTCTGGGTTCGAACGACCTACAGCTCGTAAGTCGCAGCCGTTACCACTGGGCCACCATTGCTTTTCACCGAAAGTACCACTTCCTCCTTTGTTTAAAGTCGATTAAAAAAGAATTTACCTCGGGAAATGATTGACCTTCTGCTCAATGGACATGGATTGAAGGATGGCGAAAGGGATCAGGACTGAGGACCACATGAGCCTCCAACGTGTGCACTCTTCATCTTCCACTTGGACCAGCCCGTGGGCTTCCAGCAGGGTGCGGAGTAGGAACTGCGGCCTACAGTGAACTACTGTCAATATTCTTGAATTAGGGTTACGTATGAGAGTTTATTTTTTATTTTTTTCCCGACTGCGCAGCAGCAAAGACAGGGTTATGTTCTTCACGCGTATTATGTAGCTTGACATATTATTACAGTGACCTTATTGGTGCTCTACACTACAATATTATAAAGGGGAAAGATTTATTTGTTTGTTTGTTTGAATTGAATAGGCTCCGAAACTACTGGACCGATTTGAAAAATTCTTTCACCATTAGAATCCTACATTATCCCTGATGAACATAGGCGATAGAATATTTTCAAAAAAGTTAGGGATCCGTATGAAAACTTCGATAATGTAACCCAAGGTGTGAAAAAAAAATACAAAAAAAATCCTTATATCGCGTATGCTGCGGAAACTATTGACAATAGAGCAAAGTGATGTACTACAATTTTATAGAGGACATCAATATCCACAAAAAAGTCCGCGATACCATACGTCTAACTATTACAGTTATGTCACAATAACTACTTTTCCATGTTAAAATATGCAATAGTAAGTACGCCGAAAAATCCTTATATCTTATTTTTGTTAAATAACAATATCTACCCGTGCGAAGCCGGGGCGGGCCGCTAGTATTCTATAGACAGGTCAATTGCGTTGTACTCGCAACCTGCGTGCGTGTATGAGGGAGAATTCTCGTAATTTTAAGAACGTTCACAGTCTGATCTCGGTCTCAATCTGTCAAAAATACCTCACAATTTTCCTACATTTTTCACAAGCTTTTGGCATTTGTTTGTCGCTGAGATGAGACTGCGACTAGATTTTGAACGTTTTAAATTACGAGAATTTGCCTTCTGATCATGGATTAACGTAAACGAGGCGGAAGGTAGGAGGAAGGATCGTAGCAGGTGGTGTTCTTTATTTTCTGCTACCCCTATTGAAGAAGGCGCGAGTTTATGTATGTATGTGGTATTCTTTTTGCCCTCAAAGCATAGTAACGGCTGGATGGATGTTTTTATATCGTCGCTTGCATGACTAAAAGTCTTATCTCATTTTAAAAACGGGACCCTATTACTAAGGCTTCACTGTCCGTCTGTCATCAGGCTGTATCTCATGAACCGTGATAGCTAGACAGTTGAAATTTTCACAGATGACGTATTTCTGTTGCCGCTATAACAACAAATACTAATAACAGAATAAAATAAATATTTAAGGGGGGCTCCCATACTACAAACGTGTTTTTGTTGGCGTTTTTGCCTTGTGGTATGGTATGGAACCCTTCGTGTGCAAGTCCGACTCGCACTTGGCCAGTTTTATCATATTTTTTGGCTGATCTGAGTCAGGACGATTACGCTCTTCTATTCGTGATTCTTTACACTTTTCACTAACCATCATACCTCTATGTTATTTGGATCTCAAAATATAACCATTTTGAAAGGCAACAAAATGCAAAGAATCACGAATAGAGGAGTGTGCCGTCCCAACACAAATCAGCTAAAAAATAAGATAGGACTTATAGTCATGCGAGGGACGATATGAAGCGCCTAGTTTCGGTCTACGACATGTGCACGCACGATCTGACAGTCGTTCCGGGTAGTCAGAAGCCCGAAAGTCTGACAACCAGTCTTACCAAGGTGGTCGTATTACCCAGTAACTGGGTTGTGGAGGTCAGATAGGCAGTCGCTCCATGTAACATAGTGGCATTCAGCTGCATCAGGTTATTCTGGAAGCCGACCCCAACATAGTTGGGAAAAGGCTAGGCAGACGATTATGATGTTGAACTCGACAAAATGCAAGGAGTAGTTGATTTTTCAGTACTCTACTCTGATGAACCTTTGATGGGGATTAGGTAAGAGACTATAAAAATATACCTAACCACTGTTCTTGCACCAAAATTTCGGAATCAAAGACCAAATTCAAAAATACTGACAGTAATTCACGTTTCCATACACTGATCCTCACCTGGGGAAGTGATTGACTCTCTGGTAAGGCGACAAGGCCCTCAGGACATCAGGCTTAGGGTGTAACCCTGACCATAGGAGGTTGAAGTCCTTGACGTCCGGCATCGCTTCCAGGAGACCATGGGCCTGCAGTAACCGATGAAGCAGCTTGGTCTCCGTGTTTACCAGTTTATAGGTGATTTTGAGTAGTCGAGCAGGCATGTGGCTGCTTTCTAGGACCTGGTGGTGAAATTAACGTTTTATTTTTGTCAAAATTCGTTGTGTTCACATTGTCTGAGCTAGTTACGTTTTGGGATTGATAAATAATAACCATACCATACTTTTTTTTTTTAATGATGACTGGTTTGCGAAGGTAGCCTCAACATAATATCAGGAAAGTAACTTCACCCCTAGTCAACGGGTACAGTCAGAACCGTCTTTAACCTATTGGAGGCCCTGGGCACATAAGGATCACGGGGCCCCTGTGTAGATAAGAGTACTAGATAATTGGGATGGAGTAATGGAACTGTGGAGTTAACGCTGTGTGAGCATGCGTGTTCCATCGCCGCCCGTTCGATGTCCACCGCGCACAGGATGGATGGAAAGCAGCCATTGAATTATATATTAAAGCAGCACATTAAGTAAATTTTCGCTCCGCCTGGTGTAATTGCTGTAAGGCGTACCAGTAGGAGGATAATTAAATAAATAAATAAGCAAAATTCTAAAATTATTTTTATTTCTCTACAATCACAATTGAAATTAGCACTGCTAATCAATTATTTTGTCATTGAATGAGGTACTAATAATATGTTGAATGGAAAGTAAAAAGAAAATTGGCTGCAAAGAATGATTTTTTGAGGGCAGGTCGGGGTCCCCGTTGATCGCGGGGCCCTGGGCCCTTGCCTAGATTGCCCAATGGAATAGAGGGGCCTGGTACAGTAGTAAAACGATTTAGGGTGACCACTCAAAATCAGCGCTGTGCTGTGGGTTTTTAGGCCTTAGCACTGCATCATGCTGAGTGGAAGCCTTATTGTCACAGTTATAACGTGCAGCTGCCCTCTAATTCTGTTTTGTGCTCGAAATTATAGATCTATTTAGTTTTTTAATCTTTCTTTATTAATCTAGTTAACTTATCTTTTTTAGGGTTCCGTACCCAAAGGGTAAAAACGGGACCCTATTACTAAGACTCCACTGTCCGTCAAGACCCTTTTTCTCAGGAACGCTTGAAGTTATGAAGTTGAAATTAATGTCAAATACTCAGGGCTGCAATCCCTTGAGGCAGTGAAAAAAATCAAACTTCTAAGTCAACGCAATCAAAAGATACGGGCGTTTATATTCGGATTTGATTTCGGTTGGTTTTGATTCTAGAACCATAAAATTTGGCAAGAAGCAATGTCATGTAGCACAAGTAAGGGAAAAAATCCGAAATCCGTTTTGTATTTTCATTACAAAAAAAATAATTTGAAAACTATTCTTACATACCTACAAATTTGTACAGAGCCCTCGGTGCGCGAGTCCGACTCAGACTCGCATTAGACCGGTTTTTTGCCTTAACTTCCCATAATCTTTCAAAAATACGGGCCTTAGTGTTACCTTGACGCTCTCGACTTCCTTGACCAGGAGATGCTCCGAGTCATCGCTGTCGAGGACCGGCGACGTCGAGCGCGCGCAGACGGGAGCCTTACGCTTGTGCTTACCCTTGTTCTTCTTCATTTTTTTATCGTCTTTACTATCTAGAAAGGGAGAATGTACTGTCAAATAAGTTTTCTAATCCTATTACATACATACATAATCAGCCTATAATGTTCCCACTGCTGGGACACAGGCCTCCTCTCGGTAAGAGGGAGCGGGCCGCAATCCACCACGCGGGCCCAGTGCGGGTTGGCAGATGCCACATGTCTTCGAATTTTTGGTTCTAGGACATGCCGGTTTCCTCACGATGTTTTCCTTCACCGTTTTGAGAGCAGTGGTGATGAAATAATTTACACAAAGTAAAGCGCCTGTCTGGGTTCGAACCTACGACCTACAACTCGTAAGTCGCGGCCGTTACCACTGGGCCACCACTGCTCTATTCCTATTAATATTATTTAAACGTGAACGTTTGTGAGGATGCATGGATGTTTGTTACTCTTTCACGCAAAACTACTGAACGGATTTTGATGAAACTTTACAGTAATATAGCTTAGACATCAGAATAACACATAGGATACTTTTATCCCGATATTCCCAAGGGATCGACACTTATGCGGGTGAAACCGCGGGGCGCTGCTAGTCAATTTACCTTTAGAAGCTTGAGGTGGCGGTTCTTCCGGCGGCTTGATGTTAGCGGTAGTGTTCTCGATGTTCAGATGTTTCTTGAGCGTGATCTTGCTTAGGTCGTTGAGCACGTCCTCGATGTCCCGCTTGTGGTTCACCGGGTCCCGCCCCTCGTGGCCCTGCTCGTCAGTGCACACCGTCTCGAGCATATTCGTCTCGCTTACGTGCCTCACCACATACGCACTCCCATTGTACTTATTGTTACTAGTCCCAAATGTCTCCATCACATCGTGCATTATATTCTTCGGTCTCATCGCGAAGGAATGCGGCTCCGCGACCAGTCTCCGCGCCATATTCTTAGCTTTGTTTAGTAGGATTGTAGTCCCTGTGTTGTTCCCTATTGTTTTGGTTTCCGACTCCATGGAGGGCGACCTGGTTGCGAGGACGCATGATCTGAAGACCAGAACTGCTCCCTTAGTGCCGATGGGTCCTCCGGATACCCAGTCTGATACGGAACCCTCGTTATCTTTGGCTGGGGAATCTTCATCGTTTCTTCTCATTTTGTCTTCGTCCTGTTTGTCTGCTGTCGTAAGGCCTGAGGTAGACGGATTCGAGGTGTCTGACGATACATGTGGACTAGAAAAGGGATTACGTTAAAAACATTATTATATACTGAGAGTTACGTGTCAATTCGTCGAATGAGTAGTGAATGAGCAGTCTGGATCATGTCTTACTTGTATAAACGATGGATACCTTTGGTTCGGGAAATGGAGACTTTAGTTGTAACTACTGTGTCAAAAATCTAGACGTACAGTGGCCATTAAAAGTTAGTTGACATTTTTCCACTTCAGCTTTGACACATCACATTATGATTTAAAATTCTAGTGGTCCAAATATTTAAACTTGATTGACTAATTCACCTACCTATGACTTTATCATAAAACATAATCAAATAATCCCTTGGGAGTACTTAGCCTTTTATTTTAAATCATAATGTGTGCATCACAGCTGAACTGGAAAAATGTCAACTAACTTATGTAGGCCACTGGCATATAGATATGGCATGCAGCTCTTATTTAAACTAACTTTAAACTTTTAATACGCCAGTTCAACCACATTGCTGCGTAAATAAAATAAGACAGAAGTTTTCTATACAAAGCAAAATTCCCAACTGTAAAAATGGAAACTAGAGAACAAATTTTCTTGACAAAAACATGCAGTCATAGAAAATTCATACGTCGTACATTCTATAAGCACATAGAAGCATTGCAACAAGCCATGCCAACATGTGGTCGCTATGGTCAATCAATGAGGCGATTGTGCCGCCTTTTATGGTGAAGGCCAGTTGGTGGATAGGTAGGTAGGTTTTCTATTGAATCGGGTCGGTACATAGTTGCATTATGGCTGTTTCGTGAATACATAATATTGACCTGTATTGTGTAGGTATATGTACAAAAGTCAGCCATATGTATGTTTAAACCTGGTAATCTCAAAAACTGCTAAACGGATTAAATTCAAGTATTCACCAAAAGATAGCGTCTCATAAAAAATTTATGGTGTGGCACCTTTTTAGACTTGCAACATCGGATTTTAATGCCACTGTTTGTAGCATTACATAATTTAACTTTGGCCTCTTTATTTATTTGAACTGGAAGTCACGAATAAGTACTCACGATTATAGCATGGGACGGTTTAAAATAAGGCTACCTTATAATATTGTTTGTGGCAGAACATATCCACTGAAGCACTGAGTTGCCGATATTAGTATTACGAATTTCTAATCAAAAATTCAAATCAGCGCTCTGTATCCTTTTTCGTACCGCGGTAGGAAAGGGTAATAAAAAATTCAACAGTGTATTGAACTGTAGACAGGAATTGGCACGAAAAGTAAATTGTTAATGAGTTGAAATAGCCTACTAGGGGACCGATTCGTCAGCGGCCAAGATCATGTCATACTCTGAGATGGCGGAAAAAATGGTGGAAGTCGGCAGAAAATGTGTAACCTTTTCTCACGACGATGTCACGTTATTAAATTCTCTAAGGACAGAGCTCGAAAAGCTTTTAGCGGTTAGAAGTGAAGGTAACTTAGTACAAATAACTTGCTAAACAAAGGTCATAGTCGCTTCTACTCGCAACTTCGTCTGCGTGTTTGTTGGACGGGGACCCACCCCATCGCATCGCATCGCCTGCTCGCGCTAGTACTTCGTTTTCGCTTAGCGGTCTTACTAACTTTTCTTCTTTTTGATCTGCCCTTTAGGGTCCTGGTATATAGCGTATAATCTTCCTCAATAATTAGGCTCTCAAATACAAAAATATTTTTTCAAATCCGACCGCTAGTTCCGGAGATTACCCCTACATACAACCTTACAAACAAACAAATTTTACCTCTTTATAATATTAGTATAGATAGTCAGGTTATAACTGAATTACCTATTGCACTAGACTAGACATTTCAGCAACATTTCTCCTATTATACAACTATCTGATATTAGAAATCTTCACCATATAAATTTGCCTGATTACTAGATTCGTATGCAACACATTTGATTGTCCCATTTGGGCGCCAAATCGCCAGTCGGCCCATGCTCGGAAAATTTATGGCCAAAGCCTTTAAATTCGTCGTTTGGCGCCAGGTATCGAATAAATTCGGACTTCAGCACGCAAACATACAAACAAACAAAAACAAGCGTAGCACCTACATAACCGTCGAACTTTATGAATGCAATCTGTTTCAAATTCTGATCGAATGGCACCAGTTGTTACCGACATATTTTGCATATTTCAATATTAGCATATACAACATGTGGTATTGCTGAAATTCTTGGATTATTATTTCTTGTAGGCACAATTTAAAGGGCTTTGAAGGTCCGTGGCACACCTACCTATCCACATGAAACCTATATAAATCAAAGACATGGCTGCCATTTTGAAAGCAAAATCAACCAATTTAATAACTACAAAAGGCTAACTTTACAAAAAAAAAAACTTAGTCATGGGAACTGCTAAACTTAAAAAAAAGAATTAACATTTTTTATTCAAATTAATAGTAGTAAAAAAAAAATTATTTCATAATCTGTAAATTAAAATCCCACCAAAAACATTTAATATGTAAAGTAGGTGTCCAAGACTTACAACGCTTTCACTGTTAAAAAGTTATCAGATCTAATGTAGAGCCAAGCCCATAACTCTACAAACTTTACATCTTGGTGAAATATATGGCTTTAGCCTAAAGAAGTTTTCATATCAAAAACTTAATAAATACTTAGGTTTGGGGGTACCAAATCCAACCCACAACGCTAAATCAGCCATAATTTAAGAAAAACAAGCATACTAAGTGGAAAATTATACCTAATCAATAAAAAATCGTGTCCATCCACCGTGACGGGTGAAAGCATACCAATAACCCTAGGGTTGGTTTGCCAAATGAGAGTAACCTTAGCAACGCGAACCTATATCTATCGATCGCCGGTTTTATGGCCAAATGGTGAGGGAGACACCCTTGCTTTTGGGGTGAGGATACGGTGCTAGGTTTAAAAATATTTATATTTTTTGGTAACGTGAATTTATTGGAGTAAGTGATCAATTTTGTTGCTTTGTTTATTATTAGTTACACATATTATTTTTATTTTTTTGTGTATTACACATATTTTTTTTATAAAACTAAGTAAAATCCTAATTTGAGTAAACAATTAAGAACGAAGGCGAATGCTTTTCGCGCGTTTTTTATCCTTTTACTTTATCGTACAGCCTTTCACTTGTTCATACAATGTTCGTGATTGATCTCTTTGGTGATTGGAACTTTTACTAACAATATCCACATTCCAAATTCAAATCACTTTTAGTCCCTAAGGATTAAAGAGCTATTTTAGTCCCTGTTTACGAAGAATACACTAGCTCTTTTTGAATAGATGTGATAAAAAAGTAATTTAACAGTAAAGTAAGGACATAAATAGTTAAATTTGGTGATTTTTTGAGGTCAAGGCCAGCTGGTGGTGTTATTTGAAGTTTTAGTTGATAAAACTTGCTTTTATCGTGTTGAGATATCGATACTCATCACGTCTGTGAAGTTTACGCAGAAAGACTGAATTTTAAAGTGATATTTTATGTGACTACACACACTAGCGGCGGTTGATGACCCCAAAAAAAAACATCATCGAATTAATTTATTTTTTGTTTTATCATGTTTCGGTATATCGATACCCATAACGTTAGCGGAGTTTCGCTAGCTATTTTAATTTGACCCTGTATTAGTCTTAACTTATTATTGTGCTCTCAGTCTTCCTTCACAAAACACAAATGATGTATTGAAACTGCCGTGTGATCCTAAAATTATACAGTACAGTTACGAGCAATAATATGTCAACACTTGGCAACTTTCAATTGCGATTTTTCACGAAATAACGAATGCAGCGTTGAAATACGACGCATTACATAAACCTATGGGTTCGAAAATACTATGTTGGTAATAATATAAAATTTCATTCAAAAATAAAGGAGAAACTCGCCTTTGAATAAACCCAGTGTATACATACTTATGCTCGTGACTGTACATCACTGCCGCGTACCAAACCCACGTTGGGCTTGACCAGCAAAGCTGACGTTTAAAATTCTCTTTAACAAATGGGCACAATTCTATTCCTTTTTAAACCAAGACCATAAACAGCTGCGAGGCACACACTCAGCTTTCCGCTCCGCTCATCAATGAGTCACCGGCTCAATATATCGTGCCGATTTCCGATGCAAGCTAAGATACGCTGTCAGAACAATGTGCATGTTTCCCGACCTATACTGCTATTTTCGTATAATTTCGCATTAATTATCCGGGACATGTTATTATAATGGTGTTTATAAATACTTATGTGATTACGTCATACTAGCCCTTAAGGCGAAAGCGCTAAGGTAGCCCGCGAAATTCAAATTTTCTTTTTTGTATTTGCAGTATTTCATTTTTATGTAAAATACGTCATACAATCCCTTGACAATAGAACTAAACTCAAGTTGTGTATTTTCTTTTTGCTTTAAGTTATAACAGTAATAAATGATTTAAGTGTTTAATCTCGCATTAATTAAACGGGTAATGAGATTTAATTAATATGGTATTTATTAATAAACGTTGGTAGCACGCCACATACAACTGCTAAAATAGCAACTTGCTCAAGTTGCGGAATTTTTTTTCGCCTCTAGTTATTACACTTAAAAATGTTTGCATATTGAAGCAGCTCAACCGCAAAAAAATAGTTATTATTAATTAATGGTTTTAAGTAGGTAATCTAATTCCCTTTTTAATGGTTGTTGAATGACCGTAAGGCTTTGCTATTAAACTTCATCTGGGTAATAATCACTGTATAAAACTATAGCTTCAAGTGTAATTATGTAAATGGTACCACATAAGGTCCAACAAACAAAAGTTGTACATGTCAAGTTGCCAACACCAACTGACGAACTTTTGCATAGTAAAACAATTTGAAATTGTTTTAACGCACATGACTCAAAAGTTACGAATTTTAATGCAAAACGCAGACTTGCACGAGGCCTTGAATATCCACAAAAAATAAAATAAGGCAATCTACTTACGTCCTCTTAGTAAGTCAGTATTCTTAACTCTTATAAGAGTTACGGGCGTTTTATTTATAAAAAAACACGAATTAAAAAAAAAAAACTTGTGATCACAAAAACTTCTAAAGGTTTTTTAAAAAGAGTAGCAGAATAAAACCAACATGAAAATACTCACACAAAAACCATGGCTATTTACACCGACCGTGTTGAGTCAGAGCGTCCCAAATAAATTCGCGTTCGTAGTAAATAAACAACGATCGCGGGCAACAATGCGTCCGTCACGGTTGAACGATGCACACTGACTGGTGAAGTGGTGATCGGTACATGAATTAACAAGTTTGTCAGCGCGACTATGTAGGGTTAAGTTTTTGATAAGGGCTTGAAGCAGACTTAGCTAACACAAACTCAAAACATCAGACGCTTTTAAATTGTCAAAGAAAACACACTATCAGTAGCAATGGGTTTCGTTTTGACAGTTCAACAACATTCAGTCTTTCATTGCGTTATTTACGTTGTTGAGCAGACACATTATTCGAACATATGAAGCAATGGATTAGATATCCTTCAAAATGATTCTGATTGAGATCGATAGGGGTAGGGTGCTGGTCAGTTAGAAAGATGAAGTATTTGCCCATTCCAAACCGTAGTAGGTTCCTATGGGGCAGAACGGACAAGAAACTCCATATGGACACGCTTTTAAAAGAACTAGAAGAGAAATAGGTATGGTCAAAGTATTCATAGGCGGACTGTAAGTTGATTTTTTTGAAAAAAAAATGATTTAGACTAAACGAAGCAAAAGCAGTGAAACACCTAATGATCGACTGCCTATCCTCTAGGAAAAAGGCGGGAGTTTATTTTATGTGTAACACCTACTTGTTTTACACGAAAAAATATGTTTTCTGCCAGAAACAAGAGCAAAAAGGTAATTTCATTTGAGGTGTTCGTGCAATCGTGTTACCCGAATTGAACGCGAAAAAATACAAGTTGAAGCCCATTCAGAGTTCATTCACATGTAGGAATGGACCTAGTATTTTTTGTTCAGAGCCGTCTTTCTGTCTGTGTTATCTTATTACTTAATTTCAGAGATATTTTTGGCAGATAACGCTATAAAACGCTTGCACCGTCATTTTGCACGACTCATAATGTAGAGCATTGGAGTGCTTTACGATCGATTTCTTCAATTCTTTTATATAGATTACACACGAAACATTGAATAGAGAAAAAAATATATCTGCAGTAAAAAGTGAACTAGAGATACGTATTGAAAATGCAACAAAACCTCAGAGTGCCAAATTCGGTTTTTAGGCTATACAATAAAGTGGTAGTTCCGTGTCATCCGTTTGGACCCGTATCGCAAAAGCCAATCGTTAACTTTGACCCCTGAGTTTGTTTTGCCATTTCTTCTCAGGGGTAGTAAGTACACACACACACACAGGACAGGAGGGGGGTCAGTAAGTAGCAGATAGGAAAGGTCGACTTCCGTGTCATCCGTTTGGACCCGTATCGCAAAAGCCAATCATTAATTTTGACCCCTAAGTTTGTTTTGCCATTTCTTCTCAGGGGTAGTAAGTACACACACACTTACACAGGACAGGAGGGGGGGTCAGTAAGTAGCAGATAGGAAAGGTCGACTTCCGTGTCATCCGTTTGGACCCGTATCGCAAAAGCCAATCGTTAATTTTGACCCCTGAGTTTGTTTTGCCATTTCTTCTCAGGGGTAGTAAGTAAGTACACACACACAGGAGAGGAGGGGGGGGGGGGGCCAGTAAGTAGCAGATAGGAAAGGTCGACTCCATCCAACTTTTTCCAATTTTTTTATTGTGGCGTGTAAAAGTGGTTCCGATATCCGATTAACAATTTCACAATTTCATTTCATATCAGCCACGAGCCGACGACAATTTATGTAAAAACATTAAATTTCATAATAAAAACCTTAATTTTGTTAAATCCGCTTTCGTGCACAATTCCCATAAATGTCGTTACAGCAAATACAGACTGATCCAAAAATTGGGGATCATTACTTCTAAATAGGTCGCGGAGTAACATTTTTGCATCTTAATTATTTCCTGAATACCGAGTTACTTCGTGTCAGTAAGTTTTACCAATATTTTTGTGTGGCTGATGACCCACTTTCCGTGGCCTCGTTGTCATAGACTCCTTCCGAGGATGGCATGAATATCGGTCTAAAATCGACATTAAACCTACGGCGTTCCTTCAACTAATTTTTGTCCGAGGAGAGTCGAAAACATTGTAAAAGCCAATTATTTTTAAAAGAGAGATTCCTAACCGGGGAGTTTCTTGCCGGGTCTTCTCCATAGGAAACGATCAATTGGAACCGTGCACCTAGCTTCTGGTTGCCATTTAGGTTTATGTGAAATAAAATAAAAACCCGCTTGTCGACCATATGCCAGCAGCGCATTCTCTCCTATTTCGGCCACATAGTGCGCAGAGGCGATGAAAGTTTGGAAAAATTGACTGTGGTTGGGAACACCCAAGGCAAACGATCGCGCGGTCGTTCACCAACACGATGGACCGATCAGGTGAAGGAATCATCGTCCACTAAATTTTACGCGGTGGTAAGGGATGCTCTGGACAGAAACCGGTGGAGACGGATCATCCGCTCCAGATAAACTCCGAAGCTGACCACGATCCTCAGACATGAGGGACCGACTACAGAGAGAGAGAGAAATAAAATATTTTAATTTCGTACACTTGCGCTCTCTCATTTCTGCTCCAATACAATAGCTGGTATTGGCTGCAATTTTTTGATCCTTTGGAAATTCTAAAGGCTGTCCTTGAGTTTGCCAGACTTTTACTGACTGAAACCACACGGTGTTGTTCAAAGACCTTTGACCGGGGTGCTGCAAGACTTGCGCAGTTCGTCACGCTGCCCCGGTCAGGTATTGGCCCACATGGCACTGGCCGCCATGCCCTCAATTTGTGCAGCAGGGGTCTCGTTACTCTGGCCTCCAGAGATTGTAGTATTTTTATGTAATCCTTTTAGCTTTTAAATAAGCATTCAAAAATACTACCGTGAAACCCTTCCTTTCCTGCGGTGCTATTGTGTAAAAATCTCACCCTGAAAACTTGAAGTGAGCGTGGAGTGAGCTGTCAACAGTGTCAATTCATAGCAAAAACAAACTCACTTCACTTGAGTTTTCACGGTGAGATTTTTACAGAATCGACCGGCTGAACACACTTAAGTATGTATTTTCTAGCTTCTGCACGCGGCTTCGTTCACGTGACATTTCTTGTGCCTCCGACCCACCCTGTCGCATTGCTCCTAAGGGTCCTAGCCTCATATTAAATAGCCTATAGCCTAAGAATTGGGCTATCAAATGCAGAAATATTTTTTATTATTGTTTAATCCGGCTGGTAGTTCCAGAGATTAGCGCGTTCAAACAAACTAACTCTTCATCTTTATTATTAATATTATATAGATAAAGATTTTGTCAATATTTTACGTCGATGTTTTTAACTAATTTGTTTGTTTTGTTTCGGTTTGTAAACAAAGTTGTATTAAGCAGTATATCCGGCATTTTCGTGACTACACTAAGTGTATCACCCTATTACACCATGATGGGACAAAAAATCGTCCTTCAGTGCCTGGCACAGTGTTCGCGTGAAAGAACGAGCTACTCGAGGGGTACTCTAGGCAGTGGCGTGCCTAGGGGTCAAACTTAGGGCAAGCCAACTTAATAAAAAAAAAAAAAAACCTACCATATCGCCTGTCAAAGTTGAGTCGACCGAGTCGTTTTAGTTCTTAAGTACTAATATGTGTATTTCATAATTGTAAGTTTTTGCTAATATCTATTAAAATGAATGTTTTTAATTGCACTATTTTTTCTTTTATAAATTAAATACCTACTAAGAGTATTGGTTAATGGCTTAATGGCAATCCTTTACAAAATCGTAACTTTTCATTTTCGAGTTATCAGTTTCACTTAAAATATGAGAAGATGTCTAAGAGCCATCTATTAACATTATTGGCACAACAATTAGTTCATATTTCACTCGCCCGCAACAGTCGCTTTACGTAAAATATTACAAACTGGCCGAGTGGCCACTAGATGGCGCACAAACAAAATTGATTGATTTCTAACTATAATATTTATTACTATTTGAGTTACTCACAATGCGAACAGCCATAACTCTTCATTCTTCGCTTCTTAACCACAGACAGATGACAAACATCAAAGCACACGGAAGGCATGATATTACTAGATAGATTTACAGATACATATCAGCAATGACATACTTTCAGTGGCTTTGATATAAGCCGTTTGTTGTTGTCAATTCGTTAGAGAGCATGATCCTGGCGCCTGCTTTGATTTGTATAATTGACACGCGTATTGTATTTGGAAATGTCGTCACTTAATTGACGACATAAAGAAGTTTCGATTCGTGTTTTACCAAAACTACAGAATGAAATAACAGCATTCATGTGCTTTTGAGAATTCTGATGTCTTTTACTGGCACCAGCGAAGTTATTTAAATCATCGTAACCTGATGTATTCCAAGCGGTATTTTCTTTTGAGAAAAATATGCAACACCAACAGAATAATTTGTTACTTAATATGAGAGCAGCCTACAATCCAATGAGTATTGTACGCTGATCGACTAAAATGCCTATTACGTGATTTAGATTTCTGAGAAATAGGTACTCAAATCGGGAGTAGGTAGGTTTAGGTGAAGTAATGAGATTATATTTGTCTGTAAAACTCAAAGTATTTACCTTTCCGAGTAACGATTGCACACACTTTAATCCATCACAAGGAACAACTGCATGCGTTTCCGAATTCATTTTAATGATAAGAAACTTTTTAATCACTTTAAAAGAAAGGTAATCACCGCAAAAACTAATCACAACACTTAACTTCACAGAAAACGAAGAAAAAAAATCAAAGTAAAAATATGCACCAGTAACCGCTCAAAACGAATTCAAACTAATTTGAAATTGCATTATTGCATCATCATTACAGAGAAAATCAAGCTTCTGCGCAGAGCGCCCCCGCGCACTTATTATTTACACACACACGCTTCGTTACACGTTCATTCATAAAAAATCAAAAGCCAGGCTTGTAGATCAGTACAATTTTCGAAATGAGTACATACTAATAGTATCAAGAAAGTGAACAATTTCTATACAAATCGTCCGAGATCTAGAAGCCTAATCTGAAGCCAGCTAGTGCGAGCGAGACGGGACGATTTTTGTTTTTGCGTTCTCGCGAAGCGGCATGCATGGGAGATGTTTGGCAACGTTGCGCATGACATGTAAACCTCGCAACCTTGCAACGTAGGAATAGCGAACGGCCGGGACGCGCGGAGTTTATTTTTTATTATTCTTATCAATTCTTGCGACATGTTTACAAGTTTACTTGTGTAGTTTTTTTTGTTTTTTTTTTTTTGTTAGGTTCACGTTAGATTGAAAGCCGGGCTTTTCGGCTTTAGTGAAAGGCACGCCCCTGACTCTAGGTACTTACTCAATAAGGCGGGGGTTAAGGTGACAAAAATGAAATAAAGAGAGAGATTTTATTGAACTGCGCAAGATTAGAGTGGTTTTAATCTCCTAGCTGTCACTCTTCTATACTAACATTATAAAGAGGTAACATTTGAGCATGGGCGTAGCTCGGGGTGGGGGGGGGAAGGGTGGGTAATGCTCAGTCTAGAAACTTCTTTGCCCACCCCAGAAAAATCGACAGTATTGAAGTAAGTAATTACTGTATAAACGCTTTGTAAAAGGGTTTCGTATCTCAAAAGGAAAAGAGGGGCCTCTATAGGTCGTACATTTTGACCAAGATGTAAGGTTTGTAGAGTTAAGCTCTCATTAATTGACTGTGGTTCGATTAGCAGGACGGCTGCCCCTCCTAGACAAAAGCCCTAGCTACGCCAATGCATTTGAGACTTTGTAAATCTAGGGCGTAACGGTGTAATCATGTAACGACTGCTCCAATTCCGGAAATTCTTTCACGAATGGGACGCTACTCACGCTACAGCATTGCTGAGTGTCATAGGAAACATATTATGTTAAAACAAGAATTTTCACGCGGACGAAGTTTCATTTCATTTTCATTTATTTATCCAATAACAATTTCCATTGTGTCTGAATTTTTACAAAGGTACATAAGCAAATAATTAAATAATAACAATTAAAAACACAATTACATTTCTTCTTCAACATAATCTCATGTCAAGTCGTGGGCAAAAGTTACTACACCTGTATGCCCCGGCAGGACAGGGGTTTGTTTAGTGCACAATACTTAGTAAAAGTTATAGGTCAAGCAAATTGAAACTCCGGGCTGTTGGGTACTAAGAATTTCCTCAGAAAAAAAAAAAACAGTGGCACTCCGGGAGTGCCGACAGAAGTGAAAACAAAACACAAACAGAATACTTTACTATCACTCACTGACATATCGGATATACATTTAAACCGAGTACCTACATCCCGAAGACAGCCCAACACATCCGAAGCGGGTATTTTTTTAATCGTCTTATAAACAAAACACACGCGGTGTCGCTTACGGTAACAGTGGCGCGAGTTCAATGGTTTTTTCCCATCTCAAAAAATGCCCAACGCGTCTAAAGAAGTTTTCGCTTCAAAAAAAAAACAACCACATATTCATACTCCCGGTCTCAAGGATAATCCAAACCATGCGCTCAGCGGTCGTGCATGTCTTTTGGATCTCACCCAACAGTATTCTACTAGGCAGGGAATATATAACCGTTTTTAGAAGTCCCGGACCCCCCTGCACATTATTTTTAATTATATTGGCTAAGCAGGCGTTGCCCCAGGTGACGGGATACACTTCCTGTCGAGCTCTTACCAAATAAGTGGAAAACACGCGAAATAATTCTTGACTCTGAAAAAGTTATTGTGAACTTACTTTTTAAAGGGTGACACAGTACATAATGGCTTTATTATATGGTAAGTTTTTGGTTTGTGTTTATTTCAGAATCGGACCTAAAACATAGGTACTCTGCGGTTTATCATAGAAAATCTACATGATTTAAAGCCAGGAAACGAGTGTTGGACTTGCATACCTTTATGCCAATTCAAGCTGAAGTGGCAGTGGGCTGGTCAAGTTTGTCGAAGGACCGATAGCCGGTGAAGCAGACGAGTCCTAGAGTGGAGATAGCATATCGGCAAGCAGTGGTGTAACTATAGGGTGGCAAAATGCCACGGGCCCCCGGCCCGAGGGCCATGAGCACAGGAGAATCCTAACATAAGTTTATAAACGCAAACTTTTTTTGATAAAAGTGCAACAAGGGACATCATTCAGGTTTCGAACATTTTGTATCTTTTCCCATTGTTTGTCTAATTTTTTGGACAGGACCTCATGCTCAGCAGTAGCGTTTGCGACCACTAGACCAACGAAGCAGTCAGGTGTTAAATTTTGTAGGAGAAAATATGAAAGCTACGCGGGAGTAACAAAAAAACTAGTAAAAAAAAACTATAACGTTGGTTGAGCTTCTTTAACATTGAGGGAGGGCCCCATCCCTTGAATTTGTCACGGGCCCC